>JALAZF010000392.1:1253750-2507500 GCA_022829125.1 Lathyrus tuberosus | reverse complement strand
TTATTATTATTATTATTATTATTATTATTATTATTATTATTATTATAAAAAGTTTTAGATTATTTCATCTATAATATTTGTAGGTAAGAATTCTTCTATGTTTAAATTAAGTATTGAGTTTTAAATATTATAAACTTATAAACGTTACTTATTTTAGTTTAATATTATATTTTATTAAATGTAATATAATAAAAATTAATAAAATAAAATAATATTTTTTTATTACCGACCGGTTAAGCCTTTAAAACCTTGAATATGAGTCATTCTTGTATAGATTAAATATGTATAAATCTTCACTGATATGTAACTATGTATCTATGAATCTTAATATTTTTTCATAAAATTATTTCACCTTTGTGATCAACTTATTTATATTGTACGCATGCATCACAAAAATATATAAATATTGGCCAATATTTATTACATTAATTGAAATTTTTTACTTAATTGTTTTAACTTTGTTATGAATTACATGCGACTCTCTCTTGCTCTGAAGGTGTTAAATCCCTCGAGAATGAGACTTTTATTGCCTATTGTAATCCTCTCCAACTTAAGAGTTAATTTTTGCAATTGCGTGTAGAGGATACCTTGTTTATAAAAAAACATAATATAACAACACCTAAAATAAGAATCACATAATCTTGTCATAATTTAAAAAAATAAATGACAATAGTTTTAATTTAATAGTATTTATCATATTTAATTTGTTAAATATGTAATTCTTTGTGTTAAGATTGTACTCAACAATGTAAGTCCGTATGAAGTGGTCGGATAAGTTTACTTCAACAGAGTCCAACAGAGTCTAATTTATGAGCATTCGATCGATATTCGAAATACATATTGTACTCAGTCAAATAGAATTAGTTAGACAGATTGCTTGGTGTATAAGCAATCTCAGCTATATATAGGGAGATACCCTTATTTGTAAAATAAGCAAATCAGTTGGAATGAAATAAAAATTCTCTTCTCCCAAACCTCTCTCTCTCTCTCTCTCTCTCTCTCTCTCTCTCTCCCTCTCTCTCTCTCTCTCTCTCTCTCTCTCTCTCTCTCTCTCTTCTTCTTCTTCTTCTTCTCAAAATCCTTCCCTACTTTAAATATTTGCGCGGTGGAATCATCTTGTAACCAAGATGTGGTTGAATCACTCAAGTGGAGAGTGAAGAACGAGAGACACGATCAATAAGAAAGATTAATTCTAATTCATCAAGATTGATTCGGATTTTCTCTAAGATTGGGGTTAATTTCCAACATCTGGTATCTAGAGCACTTGTTATGATTTTTGGGATGCATTGAATTAATATGAATCATTTGAATTGGCATTTCCCAGCAAGTCTTCCCATATTGAATTGTAAGAACTATGACAATCGGTGCATACATATGAAGGTCGTTTTCTGCTATCAAGACGTTTGGGATCTTGTGGAAGAATGAAGTAACACCAATTGGAGATAATGCCACGATTGAACAAAAGGTTACACATAAAGTTTTCAAGAAGAAAGATTATAAGGCTCTCCTTTTAATCCCTCAATGTGTTGATCCATACAACTTTGAGAAATTTGGTGATGTGGACTCATTAGAGGAACCCTGAGACATCCTGAAAAAATAGTTTGAAGGTCCTAAATATGTGAAATAGGTGAGGTTACAAACTCACAAAAGAATGTATGAATTGCTTCATATGGAAGAAAACGAAAGTACTAGTGATTTCTTCACCAGAATAACAAGACTGGTGAATCAAATCAAGATGTGTCGAGAAGTGTTGACATCAAGATCAGTATTTGCAAAGATCTTGAGGTCATTACTTCCAAAGTTTGATCATGTGGTAGTAGCCATAGAATAATCCAAGGATTTGTCAAGCATGACAAAAGAATAGCTTCAAGGGATGCTTGAATCTCATGAACAAAGAATGGTTAAAATGTCTACAAGTAAGACAAAAAGTGACGTGGCTCTGCATGCACGTTTACCTAACGATAAGAAAGGCAAATGAAATGGAATGAAAACAAAGGTAAAAGAGGCTATAACAATTCGAATAGTAGAGGAAACATACAAGAAGGAATTTAACTAAATTAGAGACAATTCTCAATACAAAGCAATCACAGAGATGGTGTGCAGGTAGAGAAAGAGGTGATGGAAGAAAACTTGACAAAGTCATATTCAATGTTACAATTGGCAAGAAAGAAAAACAAGAAAGCGATGCAAGAATTTTAAAACAAGAAGAAGATGAAGTGTTGTTGATGATCATAACAAAAGAAGAAGAAAGATTCAAAGAACAATGGTATCGCGACTTAGGTTGTTCGTCACACATGACTGGAAGAAGAGATTGGTTCATTAACATCAGACCCTCGATGAAAAACAAGATGAAATTTTCTAATGGCAATACCCTAAATGTCGAAGGTATTAGGGATGTACTAATCGAGGAGGCAAGAAAGAAAAACCAGAAAGTGATGCAAGAATTTTAAAACAAGAAGAAGATGAGGTGTTGTTGATGGTCACAACAAAAGAAGAAGAAAGATTCAAAGAAAAATGGTATCGCGACTTAGGTTGTTCATCACACATGACTGGAAGAAGAGATTGGTTCATTAACATCAGACTCTCGATGAAAAACAAGATGAAATTTTCTAATGGAAATACCCTAAATGTTGAAGGTACTAGGGATATACTAATCATGAGGAAGGTTGGTAATAAATCGGTGATTTCCAATGTGTTTTACATACCTGGCATGAAAAGTAATATGCTAAGTATAATACAATTGATTGAGAAGAATTACAAGGTGGTGATCAAAGACAAAATTATAAGATTACTAGAATCAAGTGAAAAGTTAATCTTAAAGGCTCTTATGTCTCAGACATTCAGGAAAAGCAACACAAGAATGACTTCAACAAGGATGTAAGAAGCAAGTTAAAGGGAACTCTTGAAGTGATTTACTCAGATCTGTGTGGTCCTCTCCAGGTAGATTCAATTGGAGGTAACAAATACTTTGTCACATTTGTAACGCCCCGTTTTGTCCGATTTATTTAATTGAGTCGATTTAATTATTTCCATTTTTATATTATTCTATTCTTGACTTTTATTTGGCAATATATTATTTTTCATCGTTATTATGTTTTATCGCGTTTTCAGAGCGTTTGCGAGATATTTGAGCTGAGGGGTAAAATGGTCATTTTGAGGGGTTATATATTTTAGAAAAATTAGATATTTTTATAAATAGAGATTGGAGAGAAAAAGAGAGAAAAGAAAGGGAAAGGAAAGAAAGAGAGAAAGAAGGAAAAGGAGAGAAAAGAAATGGAGAAGAGGAAAAGAGGTGGAAATCGACATAGCTCCGTTTCAAGCACGATTAATCGGGTAAGGGTGAGAAGTTTCGATTATATCTTGCTTGTGTAATGTATATGTGTTGTTTGTTGTAATTGTTTTGGTTGTTTCACAACTTTTTCTTATTGATAAATTATGATCAATTAGATAGAAATCGATGTTTTCACGGTCGGAAATCGATATAAACTGTGTTGAATGATCACACTATGCATATGAACGTTTGTTGATACTTGTTATGCTGTTTGGGACTGATTTAAGATGAAAATGGTGAGTTTTGGGAAGGACTGTCGAAGGGTTTATTTTTCTGAAAATCGCAGTGCGCACTTAGCGCGGTCTAGAGAATTTGCAACCTCTCCAGGCAGTGAGGAGCGCGCTTAGTGCGGGGTGGAGCCCACTTAGCGCGACCTGGAGCAAAAATAAAACTGTTTTTTCCTAAAATCCATAACTTTTGATCCGTAACTCGGATAGAGACGTTCTTAGTACCGTTGAAAAGCTGAGGAGATGTTATTTCTTATAAAAATGGGTTTTGAGATTAGTGGCCGATTTAAATGTGTCGGGAATTTGAAAACGTGTCGTTTTGTCGACTTTTACCGTCTTAATTGTGTGCGATTGATGTGTTATCATGTGATATGCTTTTGATATATAACGTATAACTTGTGTGCTATTATATGATGTGAATGCATGTGATAAGTTGTTTTAATTGTTGTGGCCTTTTGGAAAAATACTTTGTTGACTTGAATACAAATGTATGGTATTAATGTATGTTGTTGTGGGTAGCCTTTGTGGCGTGAATCCTAGTGTTGTGAGTATCATTGTATGATTGCAAGATTGTTATAGTTGATGGTGAGTAATTCTTGATGTGAATTGATATGAGTGTATATGCTAAAATGCTAATTGTTGTGGTTTGTGGATTATGATGAAATGCATTGTTTATGTGAAATTCAATGTGTGTTATTTGGTGGCCTTATGGCAAGTAAATGCATTGTTTGAATTGATTTCCAATGCATGAATAATGACGATGAGATAATTCATATTGTTGATTTGTGAAGATGCATTTGATTGTCATGAGTCATTGTATGTCAAGCATCATGATATGCATCTTGTGATGTCGTGTGCCATTGTGGGGTGTGAGCACTGAAACGATTCCAGAGGGAATCTGCTGTAACGGTCGTGAACCTTATACAAAGAAGACCTAAAGCGACGTTATAGACGATCGTGAACCTTATACAAAGAGGACCTAAAGCGATCGAATCGTGAGCGTTATACAAAGAGGACCTAAAGCGATCCATAAACGTCGTGAGCCTTATACCAAGAGGACCTAAAGCGACGGGGAACATTATTTTCCCGACTGGGAGTTACACTAAGTAACAAGCGAGGATTCCAATAATTCCTGAGTGAATTAATGATGAGAATGATGGATGGAATGGTACCGCATGCATAGAGTCGTTGTGTCGGTCTCTGTACATTTGCATAAATCATGAATGGATTGATTATGTGTCGGAGATTGTGAATTGATTGATTATGTGTTGAGCTCGTGATAGCATTGGTGATTTGATATGCATTTGTGATAAATGCATTGGTTATGGATGATATGTTTTATGTATAGACATATGCTATGTTTTGTGGAGATGTTGTACATTACAATGATTGTATTAATTCTCTGAGGTATGCTATATATGAATATACGTAATGTGGTGGTGTGTTTCCATATGTTATAACTTTGGTATGCCTTATGTGTGAATATGTGAATATGTTGGTATAATTGATATATGCTATGTTGTTGGATTATTAGAAATATGTGATGTATCTGTGGCATGCTATATGTATTAGTATGCGATGCTTGTGGTGAGAATAATTATGCAATCTTGATTTAGTTGTTATTTCTCACCCTTCTGCTGTGGTTTGTTGCTCCATGAGGCAATTGCAGATTAGTATCTTGGAGGCTTTTGTGAAGATTAGTTCTCCACCCTTTTGTCGGTCTGTCTGCTCTGATACGTAACACGGGAGTCGGGGAACGTTTTTGTTATATATGTATACATTTGTTGGATCTATTTTGTATTACCTTTGTATGAATATTTTGATGTTATAAAACAATTTATTTTGTAAAACGAGTCAGTTATGGATCTTTCTGCTTTATTCCATAATTGCACTTTCCTTGTGTTGGAAAATGTTTCCCTCTTATGTTTATTCCATTTTGTGTTATGTATCAAATTTATGAGCAGGGATTATGTTTTCTTTCTTTAAACGTGGCATCCTTGTTTCTGTCTAAGAATAAAATTTTTATTTACTCTTATTTATTTATGTATTATTTATCTGCGATGGGAATTGGGGTGTTACATTAGTGGTATCAGAGCAGGTCGGTCCGTCCGACCAAGTTGTTGAGTCAGTTGGAGTGACAGTTGAATACTGTCGATGTTGTTTGTCCCTTAGTACGTGATATGTGTGTGAAACACTGTCAGTACTTTCTAGTTTTCTAATCCTTTATTTTCAGGATTTAGAATGAAATAAGTGGGGGAGGAGCTTGTACTTCTCCAAGTTGCTTCGGTTGTGTGCCGTAGGTTGCAAGAGTGTAAGTGTTGTTTGGACAATGTTGTTCCCGGTTCCAGAGGGAATGCAGAGGTAAGATTTATGTCAACTAAAGATTTGTGCCCTAGGTAGTTTTGTGCACAAGATGTAAGAAATACTATTATAGTTTGGTAAAGACGGTTTATGCCCCATCATGATTGTCGGCTGTCTATGACAAATTGAGGAACTGATTACCCTTAATCTCTTGTTGATAGTAGACAGAATTATGTTGGATGGAATAGACGTGTCTTTCCAGCTTTGATAGTATGTTTTGTGAATCGTTTGGAGCCAAGCCAAGTGAGTACAAATTATTTTGTTGAGTCGATGAAGATTCTAATATCGAAAGATGAGACGGATTAGAGGTTTTGGTATGTTGGTCCAGTTGGGAAGTCATTGAGAGAGAACGATTGGGTATCGTTAATGGTTGTTCTCAGAGAGTAGAGTGTGAACTCAAATTTGAAGAAGGTGAGGATTTGAGGTTTGGATCTGCTAAGTAAGTAGAAGAACTTTTAGGAAGTGAAACTCAGATGTTTGTCATGTTTGTGATGATAGTGTTCTGGAAATTGGCAGGAAGCCACAGTGATGGGCCGTCAGTTGTGCATGGTTTTCAGATGTGTTTTTAGATGAAACATTAGTGTGTCGACTTGAAGAGGTCCAACATGGTTGGTAAGGAAAAGGATGATATCATGAGGTTGCGTGTTAATCAGTGAGAAGTATGGAAACTTGCGGTTGTGTTCTGGATAGCTTGAGTTTTGAATTGTGACGAATTGCGAACGATTTGAAGTTCCTTGATGGAATTACTTTTGTTATGGGTTGTATATGTTATGGTTGTGGAGTATATGAATCGTATTTTCCAGACTTGTTTGGATAAGTTTATAGTGATGTTTATTGGATGATATTCGGATTTATTTTAAATCAAAGGATGGGTGTGTAGAGTATTTGAGGATTGAGTTACAAGGGTTGAAAGAGAGGGAGCTTTCTACTAAATTATCGAAGTGAGAATTTTGATTAGAAGAGGTTAGTTTTCTTGGTTATGTTATTTTCGATGATGGTATTATTGTGTATCTATCCAAAATAGGTGCAGTTCTACATTGAGAGACTCCAAAGTCGGTTAAGGAGATTAGAAACTTTCGGGCTTAGTTGGTTGTTACTGCAGGTTATGGAAGACTTTGCTAAGTTAGTACTTCTGTTATCTTAGTTGACTTATAAAGGGTAAGTGGTTTGTCTTGGATGTTCGTTGTGAGTAAGTTTTGGTGAGCTGAAGTAGAGATTGACTACGGCTCCAATTTTGATTCTGCCTGAACCTAATAAATTGTTTATGGAATATTGGGATGCGTCCTTGATGAGCGTGGTTAGTGTGTTGATGCAAGAAGGTAAGGTGGTGGCTTATGCTTCGAGACAATTGAGGATTCATTATTTCAAGATGGTTACGGTTACTTTTGTGTTGAGAATTTAGAGGTATTATTTAGAGGGTTTTAGGTTCAAGGTGTTTGGTAATCACAAGGGTTTAGAGTACTTGTTTGGCCAGAAGGAATAAAGTAGGAGGCAACGAGGATGGTTGGAATTCCTGATTAGTTATGACCTTGGCTTGAATTATCCTATTGGTAAAGTTAATGTCGTGCCTGTTGAGTTGAGTAAAAAAATTTTACATATGTCTGCTTTGATAGTTAAAGAGTGGGAACTTTTGGAAGAATTTAGAGATTTGAGTTTGGTGTGTGAATTGACATCTGATAGCGTGAGGCTTGATATGTTAAAGGTCACTAATGATTTTCTGTTGACCGTTAGCGAGAAACAGAGGCTGGATGTGAAATTTGTTGATTTGATGACGGTTGGAGATAAAGATGTGAATGGTGAATTTAAAGTGGATGATCAGGGTGTTTTGAGATTCCGTGGTAGAATTTGTATTCCTGATGGTTCAGAATTGAAATAGATGATTTTAGAGGAAGGACACCGGAGTAGTTTGAGTATACATCCGGGAGCTAATAAAATGTATCAAGATTTGAAGAAGATCTTGTGATGGTCAGAGAATTAGAGTTGGTTGAGCAGTTTAGAGACTTGTGTCTGGTGTGTGAGATAACTCAGTGGAGTGTAAGGTTGGGTCTATTAGAAATGAACTATGCTTTTTCTGGCGAATATGAGAAAGAGTTAGACTTTGGACGTGGGATTGATAGTTTTGATGGTTACAAGTAATCAGAGTACGCAGCGAAAGTGTGTGTGGCACATTTTGTATATGCGTGTGTGACTTGTAAGATTTCATAGGTTGAACATTATGTAGAAGTGATGAGACCATTGGACGTTTCAGAATGGAAGTGTTAGGTGAAAGGTTTAAATGTTATTCATGGGCTACTATGTAGATGGATGTTTTGGTTATATGTTCGATTGAGGAATCGTGGCATTGTTGTAATAATATTGTGTGACAACAATGTTTGGTATTCTGGTTTTGTGGATATTGTTAAGACGTTGTTGGGTCGTGTAAATTTATGTTCTTGTTTGTGTTGTTGCCACGTTTCCATCGTGATGGTTCGAGTGCGAGTAGCTAATTCTTGTGTGGGGAATTAGGGGAGTGTTACCTAGGGTGAGGGTAACGATCTTGTTGTGTTTCAGTTCAAGAGTGAACCTGTGTGTTCGTAACTTGGGTATTCTTTGAGTCATGAGTTGGTCGTCAAGTGCATTGTATGGGCATTGCATCTTGTCGTTGTTGTTATTACCGTTGTCGTGTCGTTGTAGTAGTTGCTGTTAGCAAGGTGTTTTGTCGGTTTGTGTTATTTGTGGCGTTGCCTTTAATGGCATGAAAGTGGGTTAGTCGGATACGAGAGTCGTATCCGGAGTTGTTTGCACCAAGTATATTTTCGAGGACGAAAATGTCTAAGTGGGGGAGAGTTGTAACACCCTGTTTTGTCCGATTTATTTAATTGAGTCGATTTAATTATTTCCGTTTTTATATTATTCTATTCTTGACTTTTATTTGGCAATATATTATTTTTCATCGTTATTATGTTTTATCGCGTTTTGAGAGCGTTTGCGAGATATTTGAGCTGAGGGGTAAAATGGTCATTTTGAGGGGTTAGATATTTTAGAAAAATTAGATATTTTTATAAATAGAGATTGGAGAGAAAAAGAGAGAAAAGAAAGGGAAAGGAAAGAAAGAGAGAAAGAAGGAATAGGAGAGAAAAGAAATGGAGAAGAGGAAAAGAGGTGGAAATCGACATAGCTCCGTTTCAAGCATGATTAATCGGGTAAGGGTGAGAAGTTTCGATTATATCTTGCTTGTGTATGTATATGTGTTATTTGTTGTAATTGTTTTGGTTATTTCACAACTTTTTCTTTATTGATAAATTATGATCAATTAGATAGAAATCGATGTTTTCACGGTCGGAAATCGATATAAACTGTGTTGAATGATCACACTATGCATATGAATGTTTGTTGATACTTGTTATGCTGTTTGGGACTGATTTGAGATGAAAATGGTGAGTTTTGAGAAGGACTGTTGAAGGGTTTATTTTTCTGAAAATCGTAGTGCGCGCTTAGCGCGCAGCCGCCCGCATATTGCGGTCTGGAAAATTTGTAACCTCTCCAGGCAGTGAGGAGCGCGCTTAGCGAGGGGTGGAGCCCACTTAGCGCGACCTGGAGCAAAAATAGAACTGTTTTTTTCCTAAAATCCATAACTTTTGATCAGTAACTCGGATCGAGACTTTCTTAGTACCGTTGAAAAGCTGAGGAGATGTTATTTCTTATAAAAATGGGTTTTGAGATTAGTGGCCGATTTAATTGTGTCAGGAATTTGGAAACGTGTCGTTTTGTCGACTTTTACCATCGTAATTGTGTGCGATTGATGTGTTATCATGTGATATGCTTTTGATATATAACGTATAGCTTGTGTGCTATTATATGATGTGAATGCATGTGATAAATTATTTTAATTGTTGTGGCCTTATTTCAAATTACTTTGTTGACTTGAATAGAAATGTATGGTATTAATGTATGTTGTTGTGGGTAGCCTTTGTGGCGTGAATCCTAGTGTTGTGAGTATCATTGTATGATTGCAGGATTGTTGTGGTTGATGGTGAGTAATTCTTGATCTGAATTGATATGAGTGTATTTGCTAAAATGCTAATTGTTGTGGTTTGTGGATTATGATGAAATGCATTGTTTATGTGAAATTCAATGTGTGTTATTTGGTGGCCTTATGGCAAGTAAATGCATTGTTTGAATTGATTTCCAATGCATGAATAATGACGATGAGATAATTCATATTGCTGATTTGTGAAGATGCATTTGATTGTCATGAGTCATTGTATGCGAAACATCATGATATGCATCTTGTGATGTCGTGTTCCCTTGTGGGGTGTGTGCAACGAAACGATTCCAGAGGGAATCTGCTGTAACGGTCGTGATCCTTATACAAAGAGGACCTAAAGCGACGTTATAGACGATCGTGAGCCTTATACAAAGAGGACCTAAAGCGATCGGATCGTGAGCCTTATACAAAGAGGACCTAAAACGATCCATAAACGTCATGAGCCTTATACCAAAAGGACCTAAAGCGACGGGTAACATCATTTGCCCGACGGGGAGTTACACTAAGTAACAAGCGATGATTCCAATAATTCTTGAGTGAATTAATGATGAGAATGATGGATGGAATGGTACCGCATACATAGAGTCGTTGTGTCGGTCTCTGTGCATTTGCATAAATCATGAATGGATTGATTATGTGTGGGAGATTGTGAATTGATTGATTATGTGTTGAGCTCGTGATAACATTGATGATTTGATATGCATTTGTGATAAATGCATTGGTTATGGATGATATGTTTTATGTATAGACATATGCTATGTTTTGTGGAGATGTTGTACATTACAATGATTGTATTAATTCTCTGTGGTATGCTATATATGAATATACGTAATGTGGTGGTGTGTTTCCATATGTTATAACTTTGGTATGCCTTATGTGTGAATATGTGATTATGTTGGTATAATTGATATATGTTATGTTGTTGGATTATTAGAAATATGTGATGTATCTGTGGCATGCTATATGTATTAGTATGCGATGCTTGTGGTGAGAATAATTATGCATGAGAATTTATATGTGTTTGCATATTATTATGCAATCTTGATTTAGTTGTTATTTCTCACCCTTCTGTTGTGGTTTGTTGCTCTATGAGGCAATTGCAGATTAGTATCTTGGAGGCTTTTGTGAAGATTAGTTCTCCACCCTTTTGTCGGTTTGTCTGCTCTGATACGTAGCACGGGAGTCGGGGAACGCTTTTGTTATATATGTATACATTTGTTGAATCTATTTTGTATTACCTTTGTATGAATATTTTAATGTTATAAAACAATTTATTTTGTAAAACGAGTCAGTTATGGATCTTTCCGCTTTATTCCATAATTGCACTTTCCTTGTGTTGGAAAATGTTTCCCTTTTATGTTTATTCCATTTTGTGTTATGTATCAAATTTATGAGCAGGGATTGTGTTTTCTTTCTTTAAACGTGGCATCCTTGTTTCTGTCTAAGAATAAAAATTTTATTTACTCTGATTTATTTATGTATTATTTATCCGCGATGGGAATTGGGGTGTTACATTAGTGGTATCAGAGCGGGTTGGTCCGTCCGGCCAAGTTGTTGAGTCAGTTGGTGTGACAGTTGAATACTGTCAATGTTTTTTGTCCCTTAGTACGTGATATGTGTGTGAAACACTGTCAGTACTTTCTGGTTTTCTAATTCTTTGTCTTCAGATTTAGAATGAAATAAGTGGGGGAGGAGCTTGTACTTCTCCAAGTTGCTTCGGTTGTGTGTCGTAGGTTGCAAGAGTGTAAGTGTTGTTTGGACAATGTTGTTCCCGGTTCCAGAGGGAATGCAGAGGTAAGGTTTATGTCAACTAAAGATTTGTGACCTAGGTAGTTTTGTGCACAAGATGCAAGAAATACTATTATAGTTTGGTAAAGACGGTTTATGACCCATCATGATTGTCGGCTGTCTATGACAAATTGAGAAACTGATTACCCTTAATCTCTTGTTGATAGTAGACAGAATTATGTTGGATGGAATAGACGTGTCTTTCCAGCTTTGATAGTATGTTTTGTGAATCGTTTGGAGCCAAGCCAAGTGAGTACAAATTATTTTGTTGAGTCGATGAAGATTCTAATATCGGAAGATGAGACGGATTAGAGGTTTTGGTATGTTGGTCCAGTTGGGAAGTCATTGAGAGAGAACGATTGGGTATCGTTAATGGTTGTTCTCAGAGAGTAGAGTGTGAACTCAAATTTGAAGAAGGTGAGGATTTGAGGTTTGGATCTGCTAAGTAAGTAGAAGAACTTTTAGGAAGTGAAACTCAGATGTTTGTCATGTTTGTGATGATAGTGTTCTGGAAATTGGCAGGAAGCCATAGTGATGGGTCGTCAGTTGTGCATGGTTTTCAGATGTGTTTTTGGATGAAACATTAGTGTGTCAACTGGAAGAGGTCCAACATGGTTGGTAAGGAAAAGGATGATAGCATGAGGTTGCGTGTTAATCAGTGAGAAGTGTGGAAACTTGCGGTTGTGTTCTGGATAGCTTGAGTTTTGAATTGTGACGAATTACGAATGATTTGAAGTTCCTTGATGGTATTACTTTTGTTATAGGTTGTATATGTTATGGTTGTGGAGTATATGAATCGTATCTTCCAGACTTGTTTGGATACGTTTATAGTGATGTTTATTGGATGATATTCGGATTTATTTTAAATCAAAGGATGAGTGTGTAGAGTATTTGAGGATTGAGTTACAAGGGTTGAAAGAGAGGGAGCTTTCTACTAAATTATCGAAGTGAGAATTTTGATTGGAAGAGGTTAGTTTTCTTGGTTATGTTATTTTCGATGATGGTATTGTTGTGTATCTATCTAAAATAGATGCAGTTCTACATTGAGAGACTCCAAAGTCGGTTAAGGAGATTAGAAACTTTCGGGCTTAGTTGGTTGTTACTGCAGGTTATGGAAGACTTTGCTAAGTTATTACTTCTGTTATCCTAGTTGACTTGTAAAGGGTAAGTGGTTTGTTTTGGATGTTCGTTGTGAGTAAGTTTTGGTGAGCTGAAGTAGAGATTGACTACGACTCCAATTTTGATTCTGCCTGATCCTAATAAACTATTTATGGAATATTGGGATGCGTCCTTGATGAGCGTGGTTAGTGTGTTGATGCAAGAAGGTAAGGTGGTGGCTTATGCTTTGAGACAATTGAGGATTCATTATTTCAAGATGCCTGCCGTTACTTTTGTGTTGAGAATCTAGAGGTATTATTTGGAGGGTTTTAGGTTCAAGGTGTTTGGTAATCATAAGGGTTTAGAGTACTTGTTTGGCCAGAAGGAATAAAGTAGGAGACAACGAGGATGGTTGGAATTCCTGATTAGTTATGACCTTGGCTCGAATTATCCTATTGGTGAAGTTAATGTCGTGCCTGATGAGTTGAGTCAAAAGTTTTTACATATGTCTGCTTTGATAGTTAAAGAGTGGGAACTTTTGGAAGAATTTAGAGATTTGAGTTTGGTGTGTGAATTGACATCTGATAGCGTGAGGCTTGGTATGTTAAAGGTCACTAATGATTTTCTGTTGACCGTTAGCGAGAAACAGAGGCTGGATGTGAAATTTGTTAATTTGAAGACAGTTGGAGATAAAGGTGTGAATGGTGACTTTAAAGTGGATGATCAGGGTGTTTTGAGATTCCGTGGTAGAATTTGTATTCCTGATGGTTCGGAATTGAAACAGATGATTTTAGAGGAAGGACGCCGGAGTAGTTTGAGTATACATCCGGAAGCTAATAAAATGTATCAAGATTTGAATAAGATCTTGTGATGGTCAGAGAATTAGAGTTGGTTGAGCAGTTCAGAGACTTGTGTCTGGTGTGTGAGATAACTCAGTGGAGTGTAAGGTTGGGTCTATTAGAAATGAACTATGCTTTTTCTGGCGAATATGAGAAAGAGTTAGACTTTGGACGTGGGATTGATAGTTTTGATGGTTACGAGTAATCAGAGTACGCAACGAAAATTTGATGTGGCACATTTTGTATATGCGTGTGTGACTTGTAAGAGTTCATAGGTTGAACATTATGAACATGTAGAAGTGATGAGACCATCGGACGTTTCATAATGGAAGTGTTAGGTGAAAGGTTTAAATGTTGTTCATGGGCTACTATGTAGATGGATGTTTTGGTTATATGTTCGATTGGAGAATCGTGGCATTGTTGTAATAATATTGTGTGACAAGAATGTTTGGTATTCTGGTTTTGTGGATGTTGTTAAGACGTTGTTGGGTCGTGGAAATTTATGTTCTTGTTTGTGTTGTCACCTCGTTTCCATCGTGATGGTTCGAGTGCGAGTAGCTAATTCTTGTGTGGGGAATTAGGGGAGTGTTACCTAGGGTGAGGGTAACGATCTTGTTGTGTTTTGGTTCAAGAGTGAACCTGTGTGTTTGTAACTTGGGTATTCTTTGAGTCGTGAGTTGGTCGTCAAGTGCATTGTATGGGCATTGCATCTTGTCGTTGTTGTTATTACCGTTGTCGTGTCGTTGTAGTAGTTGCTGTTAGCAAGGTGTTTTGTCGGTTTGTGTTATTTGTGGTGTTGCCTTTAATGGCATGAAAGTGGGTTAGTCGGATACGAGAGTCGTATCCGGAGTTGTTTGCACCAAGTATATTTTCGAGGACGAAAATATCTAAGTGGGGGAGAGTTGTAACGCCCCGTTTTGTCCGATTTATTTAATTGAGTCGATTTAATTATTTCCATTTTTATATTATTCTAATCTTGACTTTTATTTGGCAATATATTATGTTTCATCGTTATTATGTTTTATCGCGTTTTGAGAGCGTTTGCGAGATATTTGAGCTGAAGGGTAAAATGGTCATTTTGAGGGGTTAGATATTTTAGAAAAATTAGATATTTTTATAGAGATTGGAGAGAAAAAGAGAGAAAAGAAAGGGAAAGGAAAGAAAGAGAGAAAGAAGGAAAAGGAGAGAAAAGAAATGGAGAAGAGGAAAAGAGATGGAAATCGACATAGCTCCGTTTCAAGCATGATTAATCGGGTAAGGGTGAGAAGTTTCGATTATATCTTGCTTGTGTAATGTATATGTGTTGTTTGTTGTAATTGTTTTGGTTGTTTCACAACTTTTTCTTATTGATAAATTATGATCAATTAGATAGAAATCGATGTTTTCACGGTCGGAAATCGATATAAACTGTGTTGAATGATCACACTATGCATATGAATGTTTGTTGATACTTGTTATGCTGTTTGGGACTGATTTGAGATGAAAATGGTGAGTTTTGGGAAGGACTGTCGAAGGGTTTATTTTTCTGAAAATCGCAGTGCGCGCTTAGCGTGCAGACGCCCGCTTAGCGCGGTCTGGAGAATTTGCAACCTCTCCAGGCAGTGAGGAGCGTGCTTAGCGCGGGGTGGAGCCTGCTTAGCGCGACCTGGAGCAAAAATAAAACTGTTTTTTTTCTAAAATCCATAAATTTTGATCCGTAACTCGGATCGAGACGTTCTTAGTACCGTTGAAAAGCTGAGGAGATGTTATTTCTTATAAAAATGGGCTTTGAGATTAGTGGCCGATTTAATTGTGTCGGGAATTTGGAAACGTGTCGTTTTGTCGACTTTTACCGTCGTAATTATGTGCGATTGATGTGTTATCATGTGATATACTTTTGATATATAACATATAGCTTGTGTGCTATTATATGATGTGAATGCATGTGATAAGTTGTTGTAATTGTTGTGGCCTTATGGCAAAATACTTTGTTGACTTGAATACAAATGTATGGTATTAATGTATGTTGTTGTGGGTAGCCTTTGTGGCGTGAATCCAAGTGTTGTGAGTATCATTGTATGATTGCAGGATTGTTGTGGTTGATAGTGAGTAATTCTTGATGTGAATTGATATGAGTGTATATGCTAAAATGCTAATTACTGTGGTTTGTGGATTATGATGAAATGCATTGTTTATGTGAATTTCAATGTGTGTTATTTGATGGCCTTATGGCAAGTAAATGCATTGTTTGAATTGATTTCCAATGCATGAATAATGACGATGAGATAATTCATATTGTTGATTTGTGAAGATGCATTTGATTGTCATGAGTCATTGTATTCCAAGCATCATGATATGCATCTTGTGATGTCGTGTGCCCTTGTGGGGTGTGAGCGACGAAACGATTCTAGAGGGAATCTGCTGTAACGGTCGTGAGCCTTATACAAAGAGGACCTAAAGCGACGTTATAGGCGATCGTGAGCCTTATACAAAGAGGACCTAAAGCGATCGGGTCGTGAGCCTTATACAAAGAGGACCTAAAGCGATCCATAAACGTCGTGAGCCTTATACCAAAAGGACCTAAAGCGACGGGGAACATCGTTTGCCCGACGGGGAGTTACACTAAGTAACAAGCGATGATTCTAATAATTCCTGAGTGAATTAATGATGAGAATGATGGATGGAATGGTATCGCATGCATAGAGTCGTTGTGTCGGTCTCTGTGCATTTGCATAAATCATGAATGGATTGATTATGTGTGGGAGATTGTGAATTGATTGATTATGTGTTGAGCTCGTGATAGCATTGGTGATTTGATATGCATTTGTGATAAATGCATTGGTTATGGATGATATGTTTTATGTATAGACATATGCTATGTTTTGTGGAGATGTTGTACATTACAATGATTATACTAATTCTCTGTGGTATGCTATATATGAATATACGTAATGTGGTGGTGTGTTTCCATATGTTATAACTTTGGTATGCCTTATGTGTGAATATGTGATTATGTTGGTATAATTGATATATGCTATGTTGTTGGATTATTAGAAATATGTGATGTATCTGTGGCATGCTATATGTATTAGTATGCGATGCTTGTGGTGAGAATAATTATGCATGTGAATTTATATGTGTTTGCATATTATTATGCAATCTTGATTTAGTTGTTATTTCTCACCCTTCTGCTGTGGTTTGTTGCTCTATGAGGCAATTGCAGATTAGTATCTTGGAGGCTTTTGTGAAGATTAGTTCTCCACCCTTTTGTCGGTTTGTCTGCTCTGATACGTAGCACGGGAGTCGGGGAACGCTTTTGTTATATATGTATACATTTGTTGGATCTATTTTGTACTACCTTTGTATGAATATTTTGATGTTATAAAACAATTTATTTTGTAAAACGAGTCAGTTATGGATCTTTCCGCTTTATTCCATAATTGCACTTTCCTTGTGTTGGAAAAAGTTTCCCTTTTATGTTTATTCCATTTTGTGTTATGTATCAAATTTATGAGCAAGGATTGTGTTTTCTTTCTTTAAATGTGGCATCCTTGTTTCTGTCTAAGAATAAAAATTTTATTTACTCTGATTTATTTATGTATTATTTATCCGCGATGGGAATTGGGGTGTTACAACATTCATAGATGTCTTCGGTCAAAAATTGTGAACATATCTAATCAAGAAGAAAAGTGGCGTGCTTGAGGTGTTCACAAAGTTTAAATCTATGGTGAAGAGACAAAATGGTTGAAAGCTCAAGACTCTGAAGATAGATGGGGGTGGAGAATATGTGTCAAAATGTTTGGACACATTATGTAAGAGAGAAGTCATTATGCATGAGGTGGTCCTATCCTACACTCCACATCAAAATGGAACTGCAAAGAGGAAGAATAGAACCATCATGAACATGGTAAGGAGTATGCTAAGAGGCAAACACTTGCCTAATGAATTATGGGGTGAGGTTTTGTCCACTCTAACTTACTTAGGGAACAAATGTCCAATAAATAGGCTATAAGGTATCACACCAGAAGAATGTTGGTCTGGTGTCAAACGTAGCCTAAGCCACTTGAAGGTGTTTGGATCCATCGGACATAGACATGTGCTTGATCAGTTGAGAATAAAACTTGATGATAAGTCAAACCAGATGGTCCTGATATGATATCACTCATCTGGTGGATAAAAACTGTTTGAACCAGTGAACAAGCAAGTTGTGATCAACATGTATGTGATCATAAATGATCTTAAGGAGTGAGGCTAGAATAAAAATATCAAGAAGGATTTAATGAGAATCTTATGTGATAAACCAGTTAGCGAAGCTGGCAAAGAAGTTCGACAAGAAGAAGTTAGAGGTAAAGCCGACACAAGCAGACCTCAAAGAACGAGCATGCAAGGCTCTAGGAATGTGTGATTAAATTAAATAATGAGGTCGATGATGAAGATGAACTTGTTCACTATGATTTCTATGCAGATGTTGAGCCAATCAATGAAGTTGAGGCATTGAAAGACTCAAAGTGGATGCATGTTATAGTAGAGGAGTTAAAGTCTATAGAAGTGAGCAAAACCTGATCAATAGTCAAATTGCCACAAGACAAGAAGGTAATTCATGTGAAGTGGGCTTACAAAGTGAATCTGAATCCAAAGGGAGCTTAACCAATCACAAGGCATGACTCGTAGCAAATGGATTTTTTCAAAAAGAAGGGATTAACTATGATGAAGTTTTTGCACCAAATGCTAGGATCGAAACAATCAAGTTGGTTGTTGGTCTAACAAACACGAATAACTAGTCAATGTGTCAGATGGATGTGAAATGTGCATTCTTGAATGATGCTATAAATGAAGAGGTTTATATAACATAACTAGTTGGTTTTGTGAGGCAATGCCAAGAAGGAAAGGTATACAGGCTGCATAAAGCTCTTTATGAACTCAAGCAAGCTCCATGAGCTTGGAACAAAAAATATATAACTTTTTAAGGAAGAAAGAGTTTATAAAGTGCACAACTGAGCATTGTGTGTTTGTTGGAAGAAGCGGGAATGAACTGCTTATACTTTGTCTCTATGTAGATTACATGTTGATAACAGACAATTGCAAGAAAGAGATTGAAGAGTTCAAACATGACTTAAGCAAGTAGTTTGAAATTTATGACTTGGTAATTATTTCATATTTCCTTTGCATCTAATTCTACAAGAGTAGTAGAGGGTTGATGATGCACCAAAGAAGATATGCAAGTGAGATACTCAAAATATTTGAGATGGAGGAATGCAGTGCAACCAGGGCCGGCCCAATAAATCTGGAGGCCCCGTTCTAATTTAAAAAACGGGCCTAATTTTTTTAAAGAAAAATGCAATTAAAGTAATTAAAAATAACATATAAAAATATAAAAATATATTAATTAAAAGTAAATATAATTATAATTAGTTTGACTTTGATCCATCTCATTTTTTTATGTATTGAATTTTTATAATAGTATTTTTTTATTTTATTAAATTTTTATTATAATTTTTTTATATTTATTAATATTAATAAAAAAAATTGCAACTTCTAAAATTTGGGGCCCTCTAATATTTGGGGCCCTGTGCGGTAGAGCTTGTTGCTCTTGCACAGGGCCGACCCTGAGTGCAACCTCAACACCAGATGAAACAAGCTTGCAACTAACAAAGGATCCAGACGAAGATGAAGTTAATCCAACTCAGTATAGAATACTCATTGGATCACTAAGATACATTTCTCATCCAAGGCCTGATCTAGCATACAGTGTAGGTATGGTGAGTAGATTCACGCACAAGCTAGAGAGATCTCATCTTGGAGCCACCAAGAGGATACTAAGGTACCTCATAGGAACACTATATTATGGCATTTTGTTTCCTACAACAGATAAAGGAAAAGAATGTAAACTTGTGGGATACACTGACTCTAGTTGGTGTGGTGATTTTAAGGATAGAAAATCCACAGTTGGATACGTGTTCATGTTAGGTGGTGCACCAGTTACTTGGAGTTCAAGAAAGGAACCTGTTGTAACATTATCATCATGTGAGGTTGAATACATAGATTCTTCTCTATGTGCATACGAAGCAACATGGATGGTGAATTTAATTGAAGAAATTATATGGAAGAATCATGGAGCAACAATCATGAAGATCGACAACACGTTTGCTATTAACGCGACAAAGACTCCGATAGCACATGGAAGAAGTTAACACATTAAAATGAGATTCCATTATCTAGGAGTAGGGGTGTTCGCGGGTAGGTTTGGTTCAGTTTCGAGAGAATCTGATACCCGAACCAACGAAAAAATGGATTGGTTTGGATTGGATTTCTATATTTTTTCAATAAAGCCCAAACCAAACCAATCCGAAAAACAATGGATTGGTTTGGATTTGAATGATCCGATATATTAAAAATAAATATACAAAAATATTTTTTAAAAAATTATTTATTTACACACTAAATATGAAAAATAAATATTGAACACATGACACACATATCTTTAAACAAGTTATGACCACCATAATCATATAATTGTTGTATTTCACTTAAATATTTAATAACTTAAAATAATTTTATTGCATACTCCTACTCCATTTCTTAGCATAAAATTGAAGGTTTGTCACTTTAAATTCACACATCACCCTCCATAGCTTTAATACAAGCTAAAAACAATACAATTAAGAACTGTCATAAGTCAAACTAACATAGGACTATATAATAAGCAAGAATAGCAAAGTGCATACAAAATTCATAATTTGTCCACATATACTTAAAATCAATTCAAAATAGCATCATAATGCATAAAAGTATTAAAAACTATGGTCAAAACAACACGAGGCAACAAAAAAATAGCATGAGATAACATCTAACAACAACAAACAACAACAAACGATATTCAGCAGCAGACAACTCAAAAGAGGAAGAAATGGTTGAAAGGTTTAAATTGATTGGGGGGAAGGTAAAACTTGAAAGAGACAAATACTGGGTGAGGGAAAGGTTGCGATTTGCAATTTAGGGTTTACCATGAAACTTCTGAATTTGCGATCAAGAAAGTCGCGATTTGCGGTTTGCGGATACTTGCAGTTTGTAATTTGTGAGTTTGGTTTATAATGGTTGTGATATTTGATTTATTTATATTTCATCATTGATTGATATGTTTGTGATAATTTGAAAGATGTTGTTCCGTTTTTAATTGGAACATAGACTCTGCTTCTTCGTTTCTTTCATTATGGTTTGTACTTGTTAATTGCTATAAAAATTATTCTCTTAATTCAAATAAATAATTAATTGTTGAGAATAATAATATGTCAAGTGTGAGTTAGAGTCCCACATTAATTATAAATGTGAAGAGTTGAGTATTTATAAGTGGGAGAACTCATACACCTATCACCTTAAGGTTTTGGGTGAATATGTGGTGTCTCTCTCACTTGTGTTGCTTTTGGCCCAATGTTCAATGCTCCCTAGTTGAAAAATCTTCCCAGCAATATTAATTCAATTAAAATTAATAATTTAATATACGAATTAATTATGTTGATTGCTATTGGTTTGGTTCGAGTTTATGGGTAGCAAATTAGAGATATGTTGTCTGAACCAATTAACAACGATTTTAATTGGTTCGGTTTGATTTTTGCCCGAACTAGAAAATGTTCAACTCAAACACATTGGTTTGGTTTGGATTCTAGTTTGTTTCGAATTTGTCTGAATCATTGAACACCCCTATCTAAGAGAATAAGTAGCGAATGAAAGGTTTATCATGGAAGATTGCATATCAAAGAATCAGATTGCAAGCATAATAACAAAGATTGTGCAGGTCGAATTATTAAAAAGATTGAGAACAATGATAAATGTAAATAATTTAGACACAATGAATTAGGTGGTGTCTTAAATATGTAATTCTCTGCGTTAAGATTGTATTCGACAGTGTCGAAGTATGTATGAAGTTGTTGAATAAGTTTACTTCGATAGAGTCCAACAGAGTCGAAGTTATGAGCATTAGATAGATAGTCGAAATTCAAATTGTACTCAGTCAAATATAATTAATTAGAGGGATTTTTTGGTGTACAAGCAATCTCAGCTATAAATAGGAAGACACCCTTATTTGTAAAATAAGCAATTCAATTAGAATGAAATAAAAATTCACTTCTCCCAAAACTCTCTTTCTCTCTCTCACACACACACAAAATCTTTCTTTTGTTTTAAATCTTTGTGCGGCAAAATCATCTTGCAACCAATGTGTAGTTGAATTACTCAAGTAAAAAGTGAAGAACGAGAGGTGCGATCAATCAGAAAGATTGATTCTTATTCATCAAGATTGATTTGAAATATCGCTAAGATCATTGGGGTTAATTTCCAACATAATTTCTTTAAATAATTTTAAAAAATTAAAAAATTATGTAAAAATATATTAATCTTTAACAATACAAATTACATAATTATAAAAATAAAATAGAATTAAAAAATTGGATTTTTCTTTCATATAGTCATAGTCTTGTTTATTTTCTTTCCTTCCATCAATTTTATAAAAAGACAAAAAAAGAGAGAGATAGCATGAAGCATGGGCCTTGACACTCAACGGCTCATTCTTTTTAGGCTTAAATACACTTTTTGTCCCCCTAGTTTAGCAGTTTTAAACTTTAGGCCCCCTATTACAAAATCTGCGAATTTGGTCCCTTAAGTTAGATTCACTATGCATTTACTTGGTCCCCCAAACAATTTTGATGATGTGTCTTGTTTTTAATGACGTGGCAGTCCTGCAATGTTTTCCATGTCACCAATTCAATATTTTAATTAAAAAAATGACAATACTGATAATAATGTTATCTTTATTATTCATTTATATTAATGATAATAATTGTTTATAATTGTTTTTTAATTGTCATGGTTCTTCCCTTTTTCCATTTTTTCGTTGTCTTCTTCCAATAACATAAACTACCACTGGTTTTGAAGGACATACTTTTTGGAAACACTTCCATCTCCACAAACACTTCCAACTCCACAAATTTTTAGAAAACCCATTGAAAACTCAAACATAAGAAATAAAAGTAAAGCAAACATAAAGGTTTCAATATTATTGTTGAAAAGTACATATAAAACCAAAGTAAACATAAATAATAAATGACTAATCTAAACCCAAAAATCAAAGCAAAACACTCGTGTAGAACTATTCACCCTCAAATTCTTCTTATGATGGATGTAAACCCAATAAATCTTCAAACAGTGAACATGAACCCAAATTATGAACCCTAACATTTCATTGTATACATGAACCCATAAATCTTTCATCACCAAATCAACCATCTCAATAATACAAATCTAAAAACAGATCTGAGATATTATTAAGATTAAAAACATATCTAAAAAAAGTTTGGGAAGATAAAGATGATGATTGAAGAATTGAGTTAATGTTCTTGAGAAGGGATTTAGGGATTTAATAATTCTTCTCCTTCTTCTGCCCATTAATCGATTTCTTCCATTTTCTTCTTCTTTAATATGGAATTCAAGCACAATCGAAAATGATGGAGAACTGGATTTCGAGTATAGATGGAGACGACGATCAGTAAAAACGTTGGGAGGTTTCAAATTGAAAAAGGAACAAGGAGAACAACAATCTGGATTTAACAAAAGCTTCAATTCAGTTTTTATTTTTTTCATGTTGTTAGGTTATTTCTAAAAAAAGGTTTTATAAATAAATAAAATCATTATCATTAATATAAATGAATAATAAAGATAACATTATTATCATTATTGTCATTTTTTTAATTAAAACATTGAATTGGTGACATGAAAAACATTGCAGGACTGCCACGTCATTAAAATCAAGACACATCATCAAAATTGTATGGAGGACCAAGTAAATGGATAGTGAATCTAATTTAAGGGGCCAAATTCGCAGGTTTTGTAATAAGGATATCTAAAGTTTAAAACTGCTAAACTAGAGGGACCAAAAATGGATTTAAACATTCTTTTTAAAGGATAATCCCAAATTTTGCTTTATTCATTTACTTTTTCCTCATTCTATTCGTATGCTTTAAATTTGGTAGACCACTGCGCATCACTGACCTTTGCCCTCCCAATCAGTTGCAAACACATTAAATATATAATAAACTCAACCTTCACGCTCTCAATCATCCATCAATATTAGAAATATAAAAAAGAGAGAAGCATAAGAACACCACATTTCATAACATCTCTACTATAATCCTTGCCAACTTTGAAATTTTGACATCTTTACAATTTAACTTACTTTGACTATAAATAAAAACAAAGAAACCAATAGACGAGAAAAGAAAAAGAGAGGAACCTAAAAAAATTGATAATATTGAAAACAGCTTCTTCATTATTCACAAATACCAGGTATGCCACCACCGTTGACTCTAAGGTCCTTTTTTTATCTCTCTTTCATTGGCTTTGCTCTAGTGGGAAGTTTCTCTGTTTTGTTGCTGCACTCAATGTTTTTCAATTGCCAAAATAATTGTTTCCATGTCCATTTTATTTTATTCCATTTCATTTCAACTCTCTACTCCACTTCATTCCCCTTTGTTTCTTTTATAATAACTAAATATAGCCTAAAATATAACAAAGTTAAAGGTATTTTAAATATTTATATGGGAATAAAGTTCTTAGAACATACATTTGCTGTAATTGATCCAAGGGAAAGTGCTGTCAATAATACAATCAATTTTATCATGCTCATTTTCCTATTTGTGTATTATTCATTAATTTATTCCACAGGTCCTGTGGGCTGTGGCGAAAGTTTATTTTTTTTGGTTGTGTTTTTTTTATCGGAAAGATTTAACATGGTGCTAAGGAAAACAACATTTTATAACAAAATTTAACATAGTGTATAAATTTATTATTTTTATACTAAAATATTGTAATACATTGATTAAGTTATAGAAATGATAGAAAAAAAAAGTTTAATGACATTTTTGGTCCTATGTTTTGGCTAACTCACGAAATTGGTCCCTATGATTTAAAATTGAACGAACTAGTCCCTAAACCATAATGTTTTATGCAGTTTTAGTCCTTATTTCTCATTTTCCCCTCCCTAAAATTCAACAATGAGTTTAGAATAAGGACTAATTCGTTCAATTTTAAACTATAGGAACCAATTTTGTGAATTGGCTAAAACATAGGGACCAAAAGTGTCATTAAGCAAAAAAAAAAAAAAAACACTTATACGTTTAAAGAGTTTTCTCTAATCTTAAAATATGTTATCTCACCTCGTTGAATTCCACAATAGAAAGAGATAACAAATTTAAAATTGGAGAACCGTGACTATTTTAACTTATTAGACCAACTCCAACGGTTGGTTCTTCAGCTTGAAGTTCCAGCCTGGCAATGAAAAAGCAGCGTTTTTCAACTTTTATGCTAGATGAAGTTTAACAGCATGTCAAACGCTTTAAAGTCAAACACCAGTTGGTTTGATTAAAATAATAATATAATAAAAAGTTAATTAAATTAAATAATAATAAAATTCAAAATAAATGCTAATGAAAATTAAATGCCAAATTCCTCCAACGACTCTTTTGCAGCTGTTGCTCCCAACGACTATTTTTTTTTTTTTTTTAATATTTTAGTTAATTATAAATAAACCAAAATGAAAAAGTGTACACACAAATTTTCTCTCACACTTTTATTTTGTCTCACAATTTCATCGTTTTACTCTTCATTTGTAAAATTTTGTCTTACAATTTCATCATTTTACTTCAAATTAAAATTGTTTAGGCCAAATGGATCCTAATCATTTTCATTATCAACAAGCTATGTTTAATTACATGCAAAATTATCAAAATCCTAATCCTCAAAATTCTCAAATTCCATCAGTGTCAACAAACTCCGCCATATTTTTTCCGTCACCAAACAATCCAAATATGTTTCCTAGACCTGAAGTTCCACCATTTTCTACTCAAGTTGGTGCTGAAAAAGAAGAAAGGGTTGTCGTTAAAAAAAATCTCGAGAGCAATTTACAAGGGATGAGGATATACTTCTTATCCAATCATGGCTTAATGTTTCAAAGGATCCAATTGTGGGAGTTGATAAAAAAACTGAGAGTTTTTGGTATAGAATCGATGCAAATTATAACCAGTATCGTGAATAATCGCGGGAAAAGTTAGGGGGGAAATTAAAATGTCGATGGCATCGAATAAATGGCTCGGTTCAAAAATTTGTTGGGTGTTACAAACAAGCTATTAATGGAAAGAAAAGTGGGACATCAGAGAACGATGTCATGGCCGCTGCACATGTTTTTTTTACTCAGGATGACAGTACAACATTCAATCTTGAGTACGCATGGCGATTGTTAAAAGATGAACCTAAATGGATGGGAGAATCGATTGGAAGTTCTTCAAAAATAACAAAAACTTCTGCTAATACGGCATCATCGGCTAACCCAGATACACCTTCAAGTAATGAGTTTAACTCATCATCACCAATGGAGCGTCCAATGGAACAAAAAGCAGCAAAAAGGAAGAGTAAGGCAAAGGAAATTCCAAATGCAACACAAGATGCAAGGAATAAAAGAGCAGTAACAATGGAAAGACTAGCACAATGTAAGGAGGACGAGATAGAATTAAAGGTAGTGCAAATGATGATGAAAGACAATTCTTCTCATTTTTCTCTCATTCTTTACTCACTAAATGAATTCAGACAATTCAGATAATTACGATCAAGAATTTTGGGAGTTGGTTGAAGAAGAATTTATGGACGACAGTGATGAAGAACAACAGCTTCAGAATGAACATCGATCTGGAAGAACAACGGTAGATCGAGGCCGTGAAGAAGGGCACAATCGATTATTCAATGACTACTTCTTGGAAAACCCAGTATACACAGATGTTCAATTTCGAAGAAGGTTCAGAATGCATAGGCATGTATTTCTTCGAATTGTAGATGCCCTTGGAAATCATGATGAATATTTCCAAATGAGGGTCGATGCAACTGGTAAAATAGGTCTTTCACCATTGCAGAAATGTACATCTGCTATTCGTATGCTGACGTATGGGTCTCCTGCTGACCTTGTAGATGAATATGTTCGAATCGGTGAAAACACTTCAATTGAGTGCTTACAAAGATTCGTTAAGGGCGTGAATGTTGTATTTGGGGCTGAGTATTTGAGAAAGCCTAACAACACTGATGTTGAACATCTTTTACAAATGGGAGAGTCACGTGGCTTTCCAGGTATGTTGGGTTCCATTGATTGTATGCATTGGGTATGGAAAAATTGTCCTGTTGCATGGAAAGGACAATTTTGTCGAGGTGATCATGGTAAGCCCACAATCATGCTTGAAGCAGTGACATCACACGACTTATGGATTTGGCATGCTTTTTTTGGTATTGCAGATTCAAACAATGACATTAATGTACTAAACCAATCCAACATGTTTAACGATATTTTGGAAGGACATGCTCCTAATGTGCAATATACAATTAATGAGACACCATATAATATGGGGTATTAGCAGATGGTATATATCCTGAGTGGGTTACATTTGTCAAGACCATTTCAATGCCACAGGGAGAAAAGAAAAAAGTATTTGCTCAACATCAAGAATCGGCTAGAAAAGATGTGGAGCGGGCATTTGGAGTGCTTCAATCTCGATTTGCAATTATACGTGGCCCAGCGCGTGCCTGTCACATGGACACCCTCAAGCATACCATATATGCCTGCATCATATTGCACAACATGATTGTGGAAGACGAACGACATACATATGGAGGTAATTTTGATTACTCTTATAATAATGTGGATATCAACAACTCAACAACTGAAACATTTAGCGGTCCTCATCCGAATCTTGCAACAAGACTACAAAGAAGAGCAAGTATTCGTGAAAAATAAGTTCATCGTAAACTTCAAGGAGATCTAGTCGAATATATTTGGGAACGTTTTGGACATGAAGATGATGAAATTTAAGTTTGATTAATTATGTGATGTTATTTATTTTTATTGTTTTTAATTATATATTATGTATTTGAGATTAATTTTAATTATCATTTTAAATTATAAGTTTAATTTGAATTTTATTTGTTTTATATCAAATTTAATTTAAATAATTAAAATTATTATATTAATTAATATAAAATTTAATATAAATGAAATATTAATATATAAAGTAAAGTTGTGGGACCCAATATGAGTTCTTCAGAGTTACACTATTACAGTAAAAAGTTAGTTGAGTTGCTTCAAACTGACGTGACTTAATAGGTCCCATAAAAAATTCAAAAATAAATTCACGGTTGAAGATGCTCTTCGACTCCAAAAAAAGAATGAAGTATTCTACCTATCATGATTAAACTTCAATTTGTGTTGTGTACAATAAATATATACCATATGTTAAAATTAGTAAAATATTACTTTCGCATCTCAAAAACACAACGGTGAAAAATGATTGTATTTTCGCCTTAGAATTTGTGGAATAATTTAACCGGTCTAAGAAAATATGGATGTATAGGCTAAATGTAATTTACAACACTTTATATTGGATATATTATAACGAATGTATAATGGAATAACATTATTCGTAGGTAGAGGTGTCAATTTAGGGTGCTGGAACCTAAATTTCAAGGCTCCTAAAAATAGAAGGACTTAAAACTTTAAAAATAAATGAGCTCCAAAATATGTAGGTCCTCTAAATTAAGGGCCTCTAAAATTCAAGTAGGGTCTCAAAGTCCCAACATTTTCAAAACTTGATTTTTTCAATCAATTTTTTTAAAATCGTTTTTTTTTTTAATTTTGGAAAAAATCGTTTTATTTTATTTTCAGAAAAAATCAATTTTTTTTATTTTCGAAAAAAATCAATTTTTTTTTTAATTTTCGAAAAAAATCGGTTTTTTTCATTTTAGGAAAAAATCAGTTTTTTTTTATATTCGGAAAAAATCGGATTTTTTCATTTTCAGAAAAAATCGGTTTTTTTATTTTCGGAAAAAATTGATTTTTTTCATTTTCGGAAAAAATCGGTTTTTTTATATTCGGAAAAAATCAGTTTTTTTCATTTTCGAAAAAAGTCGGTTTTTTTATATTCGAAAAAAATTGGTTATTTTCATTTTCGGAAAAAATCAGTTTTTTTTTTTATTTTTGAAAAAAATCGGTTTTTTCATTTTCGGAAAAAATAAATTTTTTTATATTTGGAAAAAATTGGTTTTTTTTTTTATTTTCAGAAAAAATCGGTTTTTTCATTTTCGGAAAAAATCGATTTTTTTTTCGAAAAAAATCGAGTTTTTCATTTTCGGAAAAAATCAGTTTTTTGTTTTCGTAAAAAAAGCATTTTTTTTCCAGAAAAAATCGAGTTTTTTTATTTAAAAAAAAATAGATTTTTTTTTTATTTTTTCGGAAAAAATTGAGTTTTTTTTCGGAAAAAATCGTTTTTTTTCTATTTTCGGAAAAAATCTGATTTTTTTATTTTCGGAAAAAAACAGTTTTTTATTATTTTCGAAAAAAATCGGTTTTTTTTGTATTTTCTGAAAAAAATCAGTTTTTTTTAATCTTCGAAAAAAATCGGATTTTTTTTTTATTTTTTGAAAAAAATCGTTTTTCTTAATTTTTGGAAAAAATCGGTTTTTTATTTTTTCGGAAAAAAATCGGGTTTTTTTATTTTCCGAAATAATGGACTTTTTTTCTTCTGAAAAAAACCAGTTTTTTTATTTTCGGAAAAAATTGTTTTTTTTTTTATTTTTGGAAAAAATCAGTTTTTTTTTTCATTTTCGGAAAAAATCAGTTTTTTTTTTATTTTTGAAAAAAATCGGTTTTAGGAAAAAAAACAATTTTAAAAAAAAATCGGTTTTATAATATAAAATATTTTATTTCAAATAAATTAGATTTTGAGACTTTCACTTAAGCTCCATTAAAGACAAAAACATGAAGGGGCTTAAAAATAAAGGGATAAGAAAAAATTTATTTAGGAAGGGGTCTAAAAAAATGGGGCCAACAAGAGATCTAATTATTGAGACTTTGTCATTTAGGACTTTTTTGACACCACTGTTCGTAGGTAGAAACAATTTAATCCCTCCACCTTTAAAAGGTAAATGGGTTTTTTTTCTTTAATTTAATTTATTACATATTTAATATTTGAGAAAGTATTGTGTAGTGATAAAGATTACTAGATTAGCACACCATTTTCACTATAGTCAATTTTTATAAAAGACACCGCAAGAACAAATCAAACCTACGATCTAACTGTTAATTAAATAAATAAGTTATTAATATTATTGAATTAAATTTTATAACTAATGCATTATTATATTCTCAAAATAATAAAATAAATATTTTAAAAATTAATTATCATGTGCAATGATGATGGAGACGGGGTGACTTGAAAGAAAGAAAAAAAATCAATGACGGTCTCATGGAACAAATAACTTCATTTTTATTTAAAATGGGATGTTGTAAGTTTTGTAGTTGAGAGATTAATTTTTTTTTTTTTTGAAAAATGACCAATTTCATGCATTTTTTTTTAAATTAGACAATTTCACAAAAATCGACACCGATTCTTTTTTTTTTGCCATCAGTATTCAGCTCACTGAACCGCTTAATCTGGTTCGGAGATCAGTTCTGACATCAAGTGGGTCCAGCTCCTTTCCAATCACAGTTATAAGATATCGAACCGTGATCTTTTATACAAGTCCAACGTCTAGGGATGTCAATGGGCAGAGTATGGATAGGGTACTATAGTACCCGTCCCATACCCGCAGTTGAAAAAAATCTCCGTATCCGATCCCATATCCGCTTGGGTATCAAAATTGGCATCCGTCCCCATATCCTATAGGTATATAAGTGTCAGTACCCATATCCGTTATCCACATTTTTAATAAAATTAAATATAACAAGTATAAAATATCATAATATTTTAAGTTTTAAAAATAATAAAAAGTTTTTAAAAATTTTTATTGTTGAATTATGAAATAAATGATTATTTATATTAAATATGTAGTAGTTTAAAATTGATTTATTTATAAATTTTATAAACATTTATTTTTATATAATAATATAAATTAAAATATATAAATATATATTGTGCGGGTATGGAGCAGGCTGGGTATTAAGGTGCTCATACCCGCACTCATTCCCGCTTATTTAAGTGGGTAATTACCCGAATCCGTACTTATTTTTACGGATTTTAACCCTATCCGTTGTAGATAATTTTGTGGATACCCACCGGAAATGGGCCAAATTGTCATCCCAGCCAGCGGCAATCATCACTATTCAACCCTATCATTTTGATTTTTTATTAGTTTTGACCTACCATCATTTTTATAAAGTTTATTCAATTCCTAATCCAATTAATTTGATCCAATTTTTAAAACAATGCAAAATACAACACATTTAAAAGAAACAAGATGCATTCAACTAGTGATACTTGATCGATTTTTGATTAAACGAGTGATACTATGAGCGGGTATAAGTGTATTACAACCTTGAATTCAATTTTATTGGTTTATCTCCGACAAACATATTATTCAAAGATTTTGAAAATTGGGATCCAAATCAAAAGTGACGAGGTAGTTCTTCTAAATGGTGGAAGATTGCATACGTGGGTGGGTATTTGCCAACTCCCACAACTGTAAAAGAAATGGGCCAAGGTGGAGTTCACCATGCACATAAGAGTTCAAATCAACAAGGTACAAAACTGATGGAATGGAAATTAGAGATGAAAGGAGAATACTCATTCACAATCACAGAAATGAGAGGAGTAATCCTCTTTCATTCTTAATTCTCTTAGATATTTCATTAGAAATTATATTCATGTTGTATTAGCGTATAAGTTTATTTGAAATTTTAACACATGCATCGCTGTGGTTTGTTTACTGCCATTACCTTGGGTTCTTTCATAGTAGGCAATATGAATATATACTTTTTTTACAATATATTCTTAATGTAGTTTTGTTCAGCGACTGAACCATGAAATTTAGAATACTCTCTGTTTTAAGTTTTACGAATACTTGTTGAACAAATTTATTCAACAAGTACTACGGTAGTCCAACTTAATTACAAGAATATCATTGTCACCCTAAAACTATGGGCACGTTGAATTTTTGAACTATTCATAATAGTTGTATTTAGGTCTATGTCCTCCCCTAAAAGACAACCACCACGGAAAAAAAAAATAATCTTACCTACAATTACATTATGATAACCAATCTCATTATTGAAAATAATAAGTTTCCTAGACCACCATATACACCGACAAACAACGAACTAAATGATGCCACAAACCTTTTTGGAACATCTACCACTTAGCCTAACAAACCAAACCAAGAAGTGATTGCAGCAAGTCTCTTCAAAGAACCAAGATCCCCTACACAACCATAATTTGTGCCCACACCAATTTGATTCTCTTCCCATGAGATTGCCGCGCGTTGCTAGTCTGTTAAAAACAGACGCCAGCCAAAGACCTTCACCTTCAATGGAATCTTTGTCTGCCATAGAACAACAATAATCGCCTCTTCAACAGGGTCCAAGACTGATTCGCTTGCGGTCTGCAGCAAGATGTCATAACAGGACTTGACTGAGAATAAGTTGAAAACACCAATAGGAAACAACACAACATCAGCTCCCTCCTTGATGGGACAAGCTTCTTTTAAGATTTTGCATTATCTCATTGAGCTCAAGAGTCAATAAGTAATCCTCCTCCTCGAAATTAAAGCCCAACCTCCACTGCTAAATGTCCCCAACCCAGGCCCCCAAGTCCCTAATCACAAGTTGCTTCTTGTCAGTTGCACCATACAATCCAGGAAACATCTCCAGCAATGTATTGTTGCCTATCCACCTTGCAGTCTAAAAGGCATACTGGCTCTGTCTCCTAACCTACATTTGATCTCCTTAGCAAAGCTACCCTCATCCCTTGAGTCTCCAATCTCCATGAGATCCCTCCACAAAACTGATTCCAAAAACCTTGTTCTGGGCACTTCATTGGACATAATCCTTCGAACAATGTTGCCATACTTATGGTCCAGAATTCCAACCCAAATAGCATATCTCTCCCTCAAAAACCTCTATAACTATTTAGTAAGTAAAGCCCTATTGGATAAGCCTAAAGGCTTAATCTCAAGTCCACCTTTCATCTTGGTCTTGCACACATTATGCCAACTCAGCCAAGCCATATTGTGTTTCTCCACCGAGCCCGAAGATTAGTTCCTGAATCACTATAGCAAGGGCCTTAAAAAAGACAGATGGTGAATAGGGAGATTCGTCAAAACATAATTGATTAGGGTAATTCTTCCCCCAATAGACAGTAGACGTCCCTTCCAAGAAGACAATCTCGATTTGAAGCACGATATCACTGGTTTCCAAAATGCAACCCTTATATGGTTTCCACCCACTGTTAGACCTAGAAACTTGAATGGTATAACATACTTCCTACAAGCCAAGAAACTTTTTGCAGCATTCATAAAGAATCATCAACCCGTACCCCAAATAAGCAGCTCTTCCAAGCATAGACTTTCAACCCCTAAACCATCAAAAACTCTTTTAGAATGGATTTAATTTCCCAAAGATTAGATCAAGATCCATCGCACACTAGCACCGTATCATCAACAAATTATAGAAAGCTGTATGACACATTTTCACTGACTTTTAAGTCTGTCAATACTCCAGCGTTTACCGCCTTTTTAACTGAAACAGCTAGAACTTCAGCCACAATTGCAAATAAGAAAGGAGACAATGGGTCTCCTTCTCTAATGCCCCTCCTTGTCAAGAAATATTTTGTTGGACTCCCATTCACCAGTATCGACATATAGCTCGAGAGCACCTCACCCCCATCCACTTCAACCATGACATCCCAAACCCTAGAGCCTGCATTATCTTCTTCAGAAAAATCAAGTCGACACAATCATAAGCTTTTGCAAAATTCACCTTAAAAAGAAGGCAACTCTTATTTCTTCTTTTGGCAAGATCTAAAAATTCACTAATTACCACAACACCATCAAGTAATTGCCTACCCGGAATGTAGGTCGTTTTATTCTTAGAGATTAATCTACCAATGAAGCATCTCATTCTTGCAGCTAGAACTTTCGAGATTACTTTTTACACATGACCAATAAGGCTAATAGGCCTATATTCCTCCAAGCCTTTAGGGTTTTCAACTTTAGGAATCAACGCAATGAAGGAGGATATCTTAGCCTTAGGTAAGGTTGCAGTAGAATGAAACTCTTGGATGCACCTCACCACATCACTTCCCACCACCTCCCAACAATTCTTTAAAAATTCCAAGTTGAACTCGTCTGGCCTTGGCCTTTTATTTCCTTCACCATCAAAAACCACTCCTTTAGTCTCCTCATACGAGAACATTTCTTCCAGCCTCAAACTTTCTGAAAGCTCTGCCGATTTGTGCAAATTTTTGGAAGAATAGAATGTCAAAAGATATGTCTAAACATGAAGAAGTCTGATGAAAGAAGACTGGTCAGATATGATGTCCTAACGGATGTCTCGACATCTTGATCTGATATTGAAGGATGTTTCTAAATCTGTTGCAAGAATTAAAGAGCAATCAAAACATGGATCAAGGAAGAAATAAACAGAAGATTGAAAGCCCAAGATAGCAGAAGACTATAAAAAGAGACTTAGTCCAAGGGTTTGAGGTGTACCTTGAATTTAACAATTGTAACCGAGTTCTCTTGTGTAGAAATATGGGTTTAGGGTTTTGAGAGTCGTAGACTCTAGATTTGTAAGTCTCCCTCTGTATCAGTTTGATACAGTGTGGAAGACATATGTACTGCACATATCCATAAGCCTTGAGGTATTGAATTGTGTATTGTTCTTGGATGAAGCTTTTAAGCAAATCCAAGTTAGCGTGTTGGTCAAGAAAGATTGACAAAATTCTGTATTGACATGGATGATGTAAATATCACAGGTTGTGATTAAGGAAAGTGAGTGGGGTATCTCGTATCAAAGAGGATGTTCTTTGATAAAGTCTTCATAGGGCAGATATTAGGATATAAAGTTGTAAATGAGGGAGTTTAGCTTTGTGATAATTCTACAGATAGCGGAGTCTTCTTCCTGGATTGGTATCCCCCAAATTTAGGTAAATTGTACCGAACTGGGTTAACAATTGTTGTGTCTTTTATCATTCTGCAGATTTAATTATTTTGTTAGTGTTCATGATAAACATGTTAGATCAGATGTCGTAACATCTATGTTTCTGCAGTTCTGGTATTCAAGGTATCAATTTGTTGTTATTCCTCTGCATTTAAATGTTTATGCAGAGCAATGTCTTGACATGTGTTAGGACATCTGTTGTCTGCTATGCCAGAATTTCAATTGGTATCAGAGCAGGCATCCTGTCTGTTTTTTGGATGAGATCTTTGGGAGATACTTTCTGGAGTTTAAATAAGGAGGAATTTTGAAGATCAGATCAATCAAATCAAACATACTCAAGGGTATTAATGGATGGGTTGGATGTTTTGAATCGAAGGTAACAACCCAGTGGTTGTTCATGTTGCTGAGGAGGTTCTACAACAATTGCAAGAGAATTGGCTAGTTCTCTTGTTAGGGTGTCTTATAAGATGTTTTGACATTTTATTAGGGGAAGCAGAATTTGTTCCTTGGTGGTTCCGCTGCATATGTTTCTGATGGCGAGCTCTAGAATTATGGGATTCTGGAGTTGTTACTGAAGACAGATGTTGGAAGGTCTCAATCGTCAGCCTCTATATGTGAAGATATCTGCATCTTTTTATTCCAAAGTCGGGAGCAATGGAATGGAAAGAGTGGTTAGAAGATGTCTGTTATGGTGACTTGGTACTTGGAAGCTTGGTTCCATGGTGCAGTTTGAAGTCAATTGAAGAAGAGAGGAGTTGAGTTTAGGTTTATCAAGTTCTTGCTCTAGGAGTTTGATAAATTATTGATCGGCTAGGTTGCCAAAGATACTTGAGAATTCTCTCAAGTCCATTCATAAAGGCGTATCAGTCGTGCATCTGGAGTATTCTAGTTATTCTTCTGACTAGAAGGTGTTTCTATGAAACACAATCTAAAGAAAGTGGAGGTGATTTATTTTCACTATCCAAAGACAACAAGGAAGGATTCATCTCTCTTAATCCTAAGGGTGGATCTAATCTGATTGGAGTTTTCAGAATTGTTGAGGTAAATAGGGTTCATTCAGAGAGAATCTTAGTTACTTGAGTCAAGGGTGGCAGCCTTGGTATCTCAATATGTTGTTGTCAAAGAAGATACTTGCAAAAGATTGAATACTTAATAAGTGTTCATGATGTGATCTGCTGGAGCTTAGCTATAACCGTGATGAAGGATTATTAGACAAGGATTTAAGATCAATTGCTATTTGTGGAATTCACAAGTATTTAATTGATTATCCTTGAAAGTCAAGATTGTTGATGTTCAACAAGATGTTGGAATATCTCATCATCAGAGTTTGTGCAGAATCATGGGAAGGGTAATGCATGAGCTTTAGCATCTGTTTTGGTCTTGGGTGTTAACCTAAGAATTGGCTTCAGTCTGGTGTGATAGAAGCATGTGATCTTTGGAGAGTTTCTTGGCAAGAAACTAGTCTAGACAATGGTGTTGTTGAAGATGAAGATGAAGACATCATAATCTTGATGGATTGTTCTTGGATCAGTTTATTTATTATCTAAGAGTTTTGGAGTGCTGATGTTGGCACAACTTGGATCAGCTTATTTCTAATCAAGGTACTGAGGAGCATGGGATCTTGCTCATTTTGAAGGTCAAGGCTAAGTGGAAGTTATCTCTGACTTTCTACAGACTGCTCTACTAAGGAAAGTGCCATTCTTTGGTATGGCTATGGTGTAGTCTAGGACTACTTTATCTTCTGAAGATTCAGATGTGGCAGGTGTGAAGTCTTTGGAGTTTCAAAGCAATTATTCATCAAGGTGTGAGCTTGTATGGAATATCTGTGATTTGTCTAAGCAGGATGGAGGTTGTTTACTCAAACTTGGTTGTTGAATCAAGTCTATGAGAGCATGGAACTCTTGTTCTGTTAAAGGGAGGAGGTTTTTCTAAGTGGAAGAATGAGGAGCTGAATTTAGCAATTGGATGTCGTATCAGAATGTTCTGACATCTAGCTTAACATCAGAGTCTCAGCTGGTGATGTGGCACATCAGCTTAAGATAAGGTGATCTACAGGAGAATGGAAGTTATGGATGCTTCAAAAAGGTTTATCTCATGCAGTTTGCGGGAGCTGTGGATTGAGAAGATGTTACATGTCTAGAGGCTTGGTGGATCCAAGATGTCTTGCTATGGAGCAAGTAGTTCATGTGACTTGAAGATCATATTTCATTGGTGGATCAGTGTATCTTGTGGGAGTTCTGAAGAAGAATGAGATCAATCAAAAGGTTGCATTTGGTTGGTTTCATAGTGTGCATTCAAGCAAGGTGCTTGGAACTAATTACTCTTGGGCAGAAGGGTAGTTGGTTGAAAACGTAAGGAGGATCTGGTTCATCTTGGAGCTTGTGGTAGAAGTTCTAGGTTAAGGATGGAAGTATGCCTTCTTTTGGTGGATACGAGTTTATTTCTCTCTTTGGTTATGTGGATGGGACATGCTAGAAGTAGATCAGTTTGGTGCTTGTGGAGAAAATGGGATGAAGATTTCTGGAGCATGTATACGATATCTGGCATCGTTAAGAAGATAACAAACTAAGAGGTATGGTATCTCTTTGAGGAATGTGGATCATTCCAGATCAATTGGATTTTATCTCAAGGAGCATGGATGTCTATACATGAGAATTCAAGAGGAATTCGTGTGGTGTATAGATGGGTTCAAGAAGAGGGGGATCAATGGAGCTTTTATCTTAATCCAAGAGTTTGTTAATTTAGGATGGTGATCCTAATGTGTCCTCGCGGGAAGCATGATGGTGTTCATGTGGGAGTGATTATTGGTTCTTGTCAGAAGAAGCAATAAGTGGAGTTGATGATTGTGTTCAGCAGGTAGGTTGGACAGAGGGCGCGCTCTTGAAGACATGAAGATGTGTCTTATGTTTTCCATTCATCAGCATAAGTGTTCACTAGAGGAGCACTGGTTATCTTAGATAGGGGGAGTTTCTCCTTGATCTAAGAGGTATTACTGCATGGGTACAGTTATGAGTCCAGGTTGTTTGGAGGACAAGCAAGTTGTGCTAAGGTGTCAAGAAGGATGTCTTGACATTACTGTTGCAAGGTAATGGGGGACTTGACACTATAAAGTAAATTTCATCATTAAAGTGTCAATACAAGTATCTTGGGTGCTAACTAGGAGATGTTTTAAGAAATGTCTTAACTTCTTGGTTGGTCCTATTTTTCTTCTATTTAAAAGGATTATTCTTGGGACTCATCAAAAAGATGGTGACTATGATTCAGATGGACTGAACAAGGCTGACAAAATGTCAGGACATTATTTAAGGCCTGAGGGTGGGTCCTAACTGGCTGTTTTGAATGGTGGAGAGTGCTTCCTAGAGAAGGCATGGGTAACATGTGTCTTGATACAAGTGTTCTTTTTGGACGGTTACTCTTAAAAGTTGAAGCAGTCTTATCCTAGCTGGGCGGTGCACAGTTATTAATGTTGAATTTACCTACCTAAATTTATTTCTCCTTTGAATTGTTCAGTGGTAACTTCTTTGGACCGTGGATCTCTAGAGAAACCGTTTAGGCATTTAAAGAGTGCGTCTGTTTGTGGAATTCCAGGCTGTGGATTGAATCATCATGTATTTCATTCATGTTTGGATAAGTAACATATGGATATGGAACTGTATTAGCTACTTTTGTCAATTTTTGGCTAAAAAGGGGGAGAATGGTTGTGTGGGGATGGATCTTTCAACACACATCTGGTGCATCCTTGCACTTGTTTTGTAAGGATGTTGGAGAGGATGTTCTAACATTCTATCCGAGTCTTTCCCTTTGTGCCTTGTGATCTGATTTAGGAAGTAGGTTATGTCTTGTGACCTGAGTTACATGCTCTATGGACTCAATGTTACGCACGATACAATTGGACCTGCTTATGAGCTCTCTTATGCCCCTTAAGAGAAAGATTTATCCCTCAGTGGCAAGTTCTGGTTTGAGGGGGAGTGGGTTATGTACTCTTCCTCATGTACACCAACATACAACTAGGAATTTCAGGGGTAAGAAAGAGTCTCAGAAGTGTTCCAATCATATCTACCAAACGCCAGACTTTCTTTTTCTTGCCAAGGAAGTTTTAACCAAAAATTTGTCAAAAAGGGGAGATTGAAATGTCTGCTGATTTGAGCAAATTTTTGGAAGAACAGAATGTCAAAAGATATGTCTAAACATGAAGAAGTTTGATGAAAGAAGACTGGTCAGATATGATGTCCTAACGGATGTCTCGACATCTTGATCTGATATTGAAGGATGTTTCTAAGTCTGTTGCAAGAATTAAGGAGCAATCAAAACATGGATCAAGGAAGAAATAAACAGAAGATTGAAAGTCCAAGATAGCAGAAGACTATAAAAGGAGATTTAGTCCTAGGGTTTGAGGTTTACCTTGAATGTAACAATTTTAACCTAGTTCTCTTGTGTAAAAATAAGGGTTTAGGGTTTTGAGAGTCGTAGACTCTAGATTTGTAAGTCCCCCTCTATATCGGTTTGATATAGTGTGGAAGACATAGGTACTACACATATCCATAAGCCTTGAGGTATTGGATTGTGTATTGTTCGTGGATGAAGTTTTTAAGCAAATCCAAGTTAGCGTGTTGGTCAAGAAAGATTGACAGAATTCTGTATTGACAGTGATGATGTAAATATCAAAGGTTATGATTAAGGGAAGTGAGTGAGGTTTCTCGTATCAAAGAGGATGTTCTTTGATAAAGTCTTCATAGGGTAGATATTAGGATATAAATTTGTAAACGAGGGAGTTTAGCTTTGTGATAATTCTACAGATAGTGGAGTCTTCTTCCTGGATTGGTATCCCCCAGATGTAGGTGAATTGCATCGAACTGGGTTAATAATTGATGTGTCTTTTATCATTCTGCAGATTTAATTATTCTATTAGTGTTTATGATAAACATGTCGGATCATATGTCATAACATCTGTGTTTCTGCAGTTCTGATATTCAAGGTATCAGTCTGTTGTTATTCCTCTGCGTTTAAATGTTTATGCAGAACAATGTCTTGACATATGTTAGGACATCTGTTGTCTGCTATGCCAGAATTTCACTTTCCTCTTCAGTCAACCTAGTGAAGTCATTCCAATCAAGGTTTGCTCTCCTGATGGCCTTGTTAGAGAATCTTGACTCAAAATGATCATTGATGGCCTTCTTTACCTCCCCCACATCTTCTAACCTTACTGATCCAACTTTGATTGAAGTAATAGAATTCCTCCTAATTCTGCAGTTGAGCATGAAATGAAAAAATGTGGTGTTGAGGTCACCTTCCTTCCCCCACTTTAGTCTAGACTTTATTTAATCATGCTCTCTTTCAAGTGTATATTGTTCCAAAGATCCTCCTGGGCCATGCTTCTTTTCATTATATCAAACTCTGGAATCGACCCACATTCCTTCTCCATATCAGCTTCAATATTATTTATTGTTTTCACTTTTTCATCAATATTAATATTAATCCATCCAAACACCCTCTTGTTCCACCCTCTCAAACTATTTCTTAACAACTTGAACTTCTCTTTAAGCACATATACATCGTTACCTTCTATGGCACATGAATCTAATTCTTTCTTTACAAATTTTATAAACTCCTGATGTTCGTACCAATAATTAAAAACCTTAAAAGGTTTTGGACCCAAATTGATGTTGTTAGCTTTGATCCAAACCGGTCTATGGTTTAAAATGTCTCTATCTCCAACTTGTTGAGACTTGATGTTCCACATGTTAATTACCCCTTGAGTGACAAGGAATCTATCCAGACGACTTCTGCAGTTGCCATTCGATTTGAACCATGTGAATTTGTTTCCCACAATAGGAAGATCAAAAAGCTCTATAATGTTTATAAATGACGCAAACTCATCCATCCCAATACTACTATACCCACTTCTACCCCTCATTTCCTCCGCCGATTTTATGGAGTTGAAATCAGCACCCACCACCCACTCCCCATCTAGACATTTACTCTTCCACTCAATCAATTATTGCCATATCTTTCTTTTCTCCACAATGGTGCACAATGCATACACATTGACAGATAGCAATTTCTATCCTTCAATAGAATATTTAAACCTAAATAACCTTTTCCTCTGAAACTAAACACAGAAGTAAACGCCTCCTCCCTCCAGATTTTTACTAAACCCCCAGATTGTCCCACCGAGTTGATTGCAGACCAATGGCATTCTGATTTACCCCACACACTACGAGCTAAATCTATCCCCATATTCTGAGTCTGAGTTTCCTGGTTGAAACAGATGTCTGCCTTCCCCTTTTCTAGGATCTCCTTGATTCTCCTTCTTTTATTGAATTGTTGCACCCTCTAACATTGAAACTTACCAAATTCATAGAACCCTAATAATTTCCTCCATATTAGTATCACATCTTTTCATGTATCTAGATTCTATCTTGCAAATGATACATTCAAACACTTCATCATCCTCGTCCCCTTCAACACCTAATTCTTTGATTGTTTGCCATACTTTTGCTGGGACGTCCTCAATGACCCTTCTAATAAGCATGTTTCATTGATTAACATCATTATCATTGATAGAAGTAGGTCCGAAAAGTAGAAAGGGGAGAAGGGGATTTTCAATTTCACATAGATATCATTAATAAACTTTTTCTTTCTAGGTTTAGAGTGCAACAATGGGCCACTAGCCCCAGCTGGAGAGCACAATATTGGATCAGACATATCCCTGTCCATGCCTAATTCTAATTTGTTATTTTGTTGCTGAGTTAATGGGATATTGACTTCCCAAAAGTTCCCAACAGCCTTTGACCTTTCTCTAGAGTCTACTTCCACCTGGCCCTTCCCTACTAGCTCCAACTTCTCTGCAATTAATGTTGACAGCCCACCATCCTTATTTTGTTAGCCTCCCCAAATCCAACAAACTTATTTTCAGCCTGCACATCACATCTGTCCATATCAGCCGTACCAAACCCCACACCGCCGATCTCAACTTTCAAGCCCCTAGGATTCTGCGACACATCAGCTGCCCCCAAGTTTTGGACACTACACTGGACATGATGATCAACTTTTTCTTCCTTGAGCTCACCTTCATTTTCTTCCTATAAACTTGTCTACGCGCCGCTGCCTTTGTCTGCGTCACTTCCCTCGAAATCACTCATTGCCCTTTGCATTTTAGGAATCACTAATCTCTTTAGAACATGCATATCTTCTACATGTTTAATCCTATAATTCTGTTATTAAACTCCACGTTGAATGTTTCATCCAGATTCAATGAATACTTTTTTTTACCAAGAATCTAGATACATCCAATTTGGTATGGTTCTCTGTTTCTTCATCACAACATACAAATTCATAATTTGGTATGAATTGGAAAAAAATTAGGGCACCAAATATGGCACGGAAGCCCGAAGCACTGTATCCTCGTGAACCTAACGTTATCCATATCTTCTGGCGACCAAGGTGTATGTCAGAGAACCAATGGGAAACCCGATCATTGGCTTCCTTGATCATTGTAGCCACCTCATGTAACACCCTTCTACCCCAAAGAACAATCACGATAAATAAATGCAATTATATCATAGTACATCACCACAAGGATGCCACATTTCATCATAAAACGTCACATGACAAAAATTGCTCCGTAACACGGGTTATATCGTTATAAATTCAATCAATTATTATGCAGCGGATAATTCAAAACTTAATATAATTAATAATTCAAAACGTCTTAAAATAAGAAATTCATAACATCACAACGTCAACAAGAAAATAACATAATCGTTCAACTCAAACATCCCGACCCGATGTTACATATCAGAGTAAGACCCTCTAATCGACGAAAAACCAAAATACTTCAAAGCTAAGTCTTCGAGCACCAAGAGCTAATCCCGATCACCTGGACGTTACCCACGTGGAGGCAACATTCAAATAGGCAGGGTGAGTAATCACAAATCATTATATAAGATGTAAGGAAAAAGATATAGTAGTCACACATAACATCATTAACTCATTCACAAACGTCATCATACCATCAATTCATAATCACCACAAACATCAATTAATTCACAACATCATCAACACATCAATTACCCAATATTTATGCAAATGTCACATAAAATGGAATGCAACTTCATAGACTCATGCATGTGGTACCAATTCGTCATATTGATGGACAGTTGGCCATCACCCTCCAAAGATCCCCACCAATAGGATCGATTTTACACAAGAACCAGAGCTCGTCACAAAACACTTCAATCCACGCAATGGGATTAAAGCCACCACTGGACCGGAGTCCTAAAATATGCCATGAATGCATGATGAAAAACGTCATAATAATCACCATCATAGAATCATCAATATTGCATCATCATCCATGGGTACTCATCAAGCAAATCACAATACAACATCAATCACACTCATCAAAATTCATCACAATACGTCACAACCCATCATGTTATAATCGTCATGACACAAATCCCTATTTTATTTCATTTAGCCTCATTACTAGTTTCCCTATGTTCCATTACATCTTCTTAGTCTTACGGTTCGAGGGAAACTGCATTGCATGCGAAATCAAAACAGAAATCACAAAAACGGATAATTTTGACAACAGCGCTGCCCATACGCGTATGGCCATGCCCCAAACGCGTATGGTCCTATTCCTTGCCTCCAGGCCTGCGTATCCTACACGTAGGGCCATCTGCCCAGGCCATCCATACGCGTATCACCTTGAGTCTTACGTGTATGGCCAAAGAGGATTTTCCTCTCTAAATCCCTTCAACTTCCCATATGCGTAATGGCTAGTCCATACGCGTATGCCCCTTTCCACAGGCTTCCCCTACGCGTAATGGCCTTGCCATACGCGTATGGCCACTCTACCTTACGCGTACCCTACGCGTATGAGCAGAGGGTTGTGCTGCCTCTGGGGACGGGTGCATACCATACGCGTATTACCCTGGGAAGTCCCCCTCATACGCGTAAGACCCCCTCCCTTATCACAGTTGTTGGGTAACTGCTTATAAAGGAGAAATTACTTTAATTGGAATATATGGAATCCGGCAATGCTATAATTTCCTTTATAAAGGTGATGCCCTGAAGGAATAAACTTTAACTCAGCGTAGAGCAATGCCATTTTTTCTTAGGAGCCTTCCATGCTAAGAGAGGGACATTGGCTTGGATGTAAATAATCCAGAGGCTTGCCACTTACAGCAATTAGATGAAGTTTACCAGGATAAGAGAGGGACCACAGCTTGAATTTTTAAATCTACAAGTGTGCCACTTACAACAATTATCTGGGATTAAGGTTTGTTTGATTGTCTGTTTTTAATATGTGATATATAGAGAAATGTCTTCCTACAGAGAAATCTTGATTTCCTTTGAGGGGATGCTGATTTTTGTGTGCCTTGATCGAAGCCCAAGGTTGAAGCTAAAAGGTTGACTCTACTAGGGAGTTTTATTTTTGTCTTGTACAAAGCCCAAGATTGAGGCTAAAAAAGAGATCGACTCTTTTGGGGGATATTTTGTCTGTCTTGTACAAAGCCCAAGATTGAGGTTAAAAGAAATGACTCCACTAGGGAGAGGTGTTATCTGTCTTGTACAAAGCCCAAGATTGAGGCTAAAAGAAATGACTCAGCTGGAAAATATTTTATCTGTCTTGTACAAAGCCCAAGATTGAGGCTAAAACTGCTGAGGGAAGAATCATTATACAAAGCCTAAGAGGAGGTTGACTGGGAAATTTCTTATATGAAGCCTAAGAGGAGGCTAGCTTCTGCTGAGGCTTATTGAGATCCAGACAGGTCAAACTTGGGAATCAACTCTTGCTAGGGATTGAAGAAGAGTTGAGATATCAGATGCCTTGAGGTTCTGATTTAAGGTTTATTGATAGTAATTTGACCCTAGCTGGGGAAATTAGAATGGAAACTTAAAGATTGAGCTTTAAAACCTATGGAGGTTTTAACTCTGTTTGGAGATTGATCAGGTGATCAGGATTTTTCCTGTGCTTTTATGAAACTTGAGGGTTTCTTTAAGATCCAAGAGGAGATGAGACTTTCCAAGTCTACTGGTATGAGAAGGTTTACTCTTAACTGAAGGATGATCTTTGTATGATGCCCAAGAGGAGGCTGATGTTTTAAGGGATGAGAATTAACCCTAAACTGGTCTGATGTTTTGACTTTCTGGAGGATTGAACTAGCAAAAGATGACTAAGTTATGTCCTATACTTGTAGGAGGTCTTTGGGTCCTTGTACTAAGCCCAAGAGGAGGCTGAGAACTTCTAAGAAGCCTAAGGGTCCTTGTACAAAGCCCAAGAAGAGGCTGGGGATGCTTTTAGGAAGCCTGTGGGTCCAAACCTAAGAAAACTTCAAGAAAGGTTTCATCGGGAATAATCCTTTCTTTAGTGAACAGTTCTAGGGTCTGAAGAAATTCAAGAGAAGTTTCATCGGGAATTAATCCTCTCTGGGGAAATGAATTTCTTGTACAAATTTCTAATAGTGACAGTCTTGAGAAAAGTTTCACCGGGAATAATGCCTTTCTCTTGTTCCATATTGTATAAGCTCAAGAGGAGGCAAGACTGTATCTGGAATTTTCTATGGGGAACTAGTTTTGACTGTGTTGAAAGAGTGACCACTGGCTTGATCTAATCCTATACCTAATTGTCGGGGGAAACTCTAAACAAGTATATAAGCATATATATATACAGATGAAATATATGTAAGCAAGTATGTAGAAAAGCTGGTAGAACTTACAGTTGTGCAAGCTTCCAGTGTTATAAACACAACTGTATGGTTATTTATTCAAGAAATTGAAGAAGTTTTGATAACAACTATGAATTTGAATCTAAATCAAAGGAGAAGTTGTTATTAAAATAAGTTTGGGGCTTATACTTAAGGAGAGGCCAAGAGCAATTCTTTTGAAAAGGCGACGATCGCGTCGTAGTTTTGAAAATCACAGAGGGACTTATATAATGACTGAGGCCCAAATTTATTGTATTTACAAAATAGGTGGGTCTTACACTCTATTAGAGGCCCAAAGTTTATTTTTATACAAGATATGGGGCTTACAACTCAAGGAGAGGCCCAGATGAAAAACAACGATCACATCGTTATTTTGAAAACTGTACTGGGACTTATACAATGACTGAGGCCCAAAATGGTTTAATTACAAAGGGATGGGACTTATCTATCAAGAGGCCCAAAATGTTTTTTAAGAAGAGAGAATGGGACTTACAACTCAGGGAGAGGCCCAATGAAAGACAGTGATCGCACCGTCATTTTAAAAATCGTGTCGGGACTTATACAATGACTAAGGCCTAAAAAGGTTTGTGTGTGACAAGGGATGGGTCTTACACTCTATTAGAGGCCCAAAAGTGTTTGAAAAATATTTGTGAGGGTGAAAATAATCAAAACCCTAATTTGATAAAAAAATATATTTTAATTTGAATAAAAAACATTTTAAATGATCAAAATTATCAAACATGTGTGAAAAATAAGTTGTGATCTTGGATAAATGTTTGAAAAATCATGTTTAATCACATAAAAGATTAAAATTCATTTGGAATGAAAAGATCAAAGTGAGAATTTCATTTTAAAATGTTTAAAAACAAATAAAACTGAAATTAATTACAAAAATTCTAACTATATTAAATAAATAATATAAATTGGATTTTTTTTGTAAACTAAAATAATTTGACATTTTTGTGACTTTTTAAAAAAAGAACCAATAAAAAATGATAAAAAAATGAGAGAGAAATTAATTTTTAAAATCAATTAAATAAAATATCAAAAATTCAAAATTTTGAAAATTTGAAAAAGGGCGCCAAGAACACTTGTTCTTGCCCGCGTGCCCTGTTTTCCCCAGATTTGCATTTTCTCACTTTCTCTCTGATTACTCAATGGTTTTGCACGATTCAAACACCAATTTCACTCGTTTTTGAACAAGGATCACAACCATATAGATTAATTGCATTTATATTAAGTATGGAGTGAGAAATCAGAAGATGAACTCAAGAACCCTAGTTTCAGCATGAACACTATGAAATTCCATGCACGACTCATACATACCAATTGATTGAGGGTTATCACTCTATATACATGCAGAAACAAGATGGTAACTCAAAAATTCATTTATGATGCATGTAATATGGAGTTTGAAGGCTTCAGGCTTACCTCTTGCAGTTGGTGATTGAGCTTGATGATGGAAATGTTACAGATGTGTTGTAAGGACCTAGACAACTTCACTATGCCCTATGGAGTGTGTTGAGATGCCTAGCCTTGATTGGAGATGCTTGGATCACCTTGTGGTACCTCAACTGCAACCTTGCCAAAAAGCTTGAGCAAATGACTAGTGACTTTGTGATTCAGGTGTTCTAGATGATTTTTAAGGTTATGGATCACTCATATATGATGTATATGAGGTGTTGGCATGATTGGTTTAGTTTGAATTGCTTCTTATTTCAAAATTTGATAGTGACTTGAAATAGAAGGAAAATCTGGTTTTTTGAAAGTGATTTTGAGGAAAGCATCAGTTTGGGTGCTTTGGTGTACTTAAACTGATCACAAATGAGCTCTATTTATAGTAGAGCAAGTTTGTTTTGCAAGCAATAGTGAATGGCAACTGGTACAAGTCTTTGGCCAATGGTTGCATAAAGGAATCCAAGTCTTCTATAGCCATTGACTTGGGTCAGTGCAACAGGCATATGGTCCTTTGTTGCAGGGATAAGGCTTGACTCATTCAGTGATTAAAGACTCAGTCCATGCCACCTCAATGCACCTCTTGAATGCCTTGAAACAAAATGGGAGTTTTTGGATTTGGAACATTGAATTTCACTTGCCTACATGATGATCTTTATCTTGGGAGGCTTGTGGCTCAGAGATCTTTTGCTTTGATCTGATCTTCAATGTTTCTAGAAGGATTACAAGACTTGTAATTGCATAAATTAGCCAATTCGAGCAAATGACCTATAATCTGTCTTGGGAAGAAACCAGTCTTTGATGCCATGTTCCAAGGGTTGTAACTCCCTACTCAAATTGAATTTGGAGATGATCTGGTACTTGTTGGAAAACTCTCATGACATACTTTAACTTTGATGTTCAAGATTGGTCTTGTTTTAGTTTGGATCAAGGTGAAAAATGGCCTTAAAGTTGGTAAAAAATGAAATAGATTCTTACTTGAAAATTTCACTAAGTGTTGGAAAAAGTTGTCATTTTCATTTTTTGTGATTTTGATCAATCCATAACTCAAAATCCATGAGGATTTGGAATCTGATGTAGTTGACACTTTTGAAGTATGTCATGTGAACTTTCATTTGAGGTTTGGATGGAAGAAAAAGGCCTTAGGGTTTGGGAGTTATGACTTTGCAAAGTTGGTACCAAATCACTTTTGTCCCATAACTTAGAAAATTTTAAGTTTCTTATGGTTGTCCCTTTTGCAAGAAACCTCACTTTTCTTGATTTTTCTTGATGAAATGATGATCAAAACCATACATTAACATTGTTTTTGACTTAGGGGAACCATATTTGTGAAAAATTCCAAAAAGTCAAACTTGATTTTGGGCACAGTTGACTTTTTGTCAGATGAATTCCAAACTATGTGATCCTCTATGCAATCAAGTTCTTGACCTAATTCAAACCTAATGGATGGATTCCATAGGTGTTTTAGGGTGTCTTGAATCATGTCCCAAGGTTTGGGAACATGTCTTGGTCAAAAGTCAAATATACAGTTGACTTTTTCTTCAAAATCCTAATTGTGGTCCAGATGAAATTGAAACTTGTGAATCAAGCTTCTTCGATCAATCCATTGTTGTAAATGGATCAATGTGGTGTATTTGATGCCCTCAAATCATGTCTTGAGGTTTTGGTCAATGTCTTTCCTTAAAAGTCAACTTAGGGGTGAATTAGGTCAAGAAACCCTAATTCCTGATTTTTGATGAATGCTTCCCCTGAGGCTATTTTGACTTGATGATTGGGTACATGAGGTCCCTTTAAGCTTCTTGGCTCATGTTTTGAGGTATTGGCTCATTTCCAGATGAAATTTTTCACCTAGAGGCCTTGCTCGACCAAAACCCTAATTTGGTGACACTGGCGATCTTGAGGCTTGATCATCTTGAGATGTTGCACTCTTGTGCTTAATTCTTGATATGGGAGACCTCTTGATCCTTCATGGGTGTTTGATAGGTTTAGACAAGTTGAAGATCATGTCATTTCTTGATTGATCTTTTGTATAAATGTTCTGAGAGGGCTCAAAACCCTAATTCTTGATTGTAGTGAATGCCCAACAATCCTTTAGGAGATTGATGAGGTATGATGGTATATCCACATTGTGGTAATGATTCTAACAATGATGGGAGATATTGGTGGTCAAAATTTGGGGTATGACACATAATTGAACTCCAACCATTTCATTCCCAGGATTACATCAATTTGGATTAAGGGTAAACACACTAAATCCATCACAAAACTCTTCTTAAATATCGTCAAAGGACATCTCGAACACACAAAAGTAGTAGTAACAGAGCCATTAGAAGGAGTTTTTATTAACATACTACCATTCATATAAGACAATTTCAAACCCAATCTAGTGGCACATTCAAACGAAACAAATGAATGAGTAACACCAGTATCAATAATAACGACTAACTCCACATTATTAATAAAACAAGTACCTCGAATCAAGTTATCTTTCTTGGGAACTTCTGAACCACTCAAAGCAAACACTCTGCCATTAGTTTGAGTAGCAATAACAGTCTTCTTCAGTTTCTGACATTGGGTACTGATGTGACCCTTCTCACCACAGTTGAAACAAGTTGGACCTTCATCTTTGCAATCGGTAGCTCTATGGCCTCTCTTACCACATCTGTAACACCGCAACACATTATTGGTGCAAACCTCAGCACGGTGGCTTTGCTCGCCACACTTGTAACACTTAACAGAAGCGGGAGCTGCTCCCCCACTTGTCTTTTTCCCATCTGAAGCCTTCTGCTTCCCTTTGTCAGTTGAAGTCACATAATGCTTTCCTCTAAACTTCCCCTTCTCTTTCTTCTCACTAAGATGCTTGTAGTGAGCAGATCAAGCTCGACTATACTCATCATAGATCCTACTCTTATCCACCATCTTAGCATACCTGCAAATCTGTTGGTACCCAATACCCTGCTTGATTTCTGGCCTCATCCCATTCTCGAACTTGAGACATTTTGACATCTCAGCATCAGCACGATTGTAGTGAGGACAGAACTTCACCAGAGCCTCAAACTTTGCAGCATACTCTACCACAACAATGTTTCCTTATTTCAACTCAAGGAATTTCACCTCCTTCTTTCCGCGAACATCTTCCGGAAAGTATTTCCCCAAAAATTTTTGCTTGAATATAGCCCAAGTTTTTTCCGTACCAACATCCTTCAATCTCTGACGGGTGTTACCCCACCAATCCTCGGCTTTTTCTAACAGCATATGAGTTCCAAACTAAACTTGTTGAGCGTCAGTACACCCCATCACTCAGAAGATCTTCTCAATCACCTTGAACCACTTCTGCGCACTCTCTAGATCATGAGTGCCCACAAAAGTTGGCGGATTATTCCTCTGGAACTTCCCCAAAGCACGAAACTCGTCAGGAGCTCCACCATTCTGATTGTTCAGAGTCATCTCCTGAGCAAGAGATTCCAATGCATCAGTGATAGCACGATCATTTCTTCCAGCCATCCTACACACCACCAAAAATGTTAGAAGAAATAAAACATCGATAGTGCACACACACTCATCGACTGACAGGGAACTCACATCATGCAAAAACCTGGCCAGACGGACCGACCTGCTCTGATACCACTAATGTAACACCCTTCTACCCCAAAGAACAATCACGATAAATACATACAATTATATCAGAGTATATCACCACAAGGATGCCACATTTCGTCATAAAACGTCACATGACAAAAACTGCTCCGTAACACGGGTTATATCGTTATAAATTCAATTAATTATTATGAAATGGAAAAGTAAAAACTCAATAAAATTAATAATGTAAAACGTCTTAAAACAAGAAATTCATAACATCACAATGTCAACAAGAAAAATACATAATCGTTCGATTCAAACGTCTCAACCCGATGTTACATATCAGAGCAAGACCCTCTAATCGACGGAAAACCAAAATACTTCAAAGCTAAGTCTTCGAGCACCAAGAGATAATCCTAATCACCTGCACATTACCCATGTGGAGGCAACATTCAAACAGGCAGGGTGAGTAATCACAAATCATTATGTAAAATGTAAGACAAAAGATATAGTAGTCACACATAACATCATTAACTTATTCACAAACATCATCATACCATCAATTCATAATCACCACAAACATCAATTAATTCACAACATCATCAACACGTCAATTACCCAATATTTATGCAAATATCACATAAAATATAATGCAACTTCATAGACTCATGCATGTGGTACTAATTCGTCATATTGATGGACACTGGGCCATCACCCTCAAAAGATCCCCACCAATAGGATCAATTCTACACAAGAACCAAAGCACGTCACAAAACACTTCAATCCACACAATGGGATTAAAGTCGCCACTAGACCGGAGTCCTAAAATATGCCATGAATGCATGATGCAAAGTGTCATAATAATCACCATCATAGAATCTTCAAAATCGCATCATCATCCATGAGTACTCATCAAGCAAATCACAATACAACATCAATCACACTCGTCACAATTCATCACAATTCGTCACAACCCATCGTGTTATAATCCTCACGACACAAATCCATATTTTATTCCATTTAGCCTCATTACTAGTTTCCTTATGTTCCATTACATCTTCTTAGTCTTACGGTTCGAGGGAAACTGCATTGCACGTGAAATCAGAACAGAAATCGCAAAAATGAATAATTTTGACAACAGCGCTGCCCATACGCGTATGGCCCTGTTCCTCGCCTCTAGGGCAGTGTATCCTACGCGTAGGGCCATCTGCCCAGGCCATCCATACACGTATCACCATGAGTTTTACGCGTATGTCCAGAGAGGATTTTCCTCTCTAAACCCCTTCAACTTCTCATATGTGTAATGGCTAGTACATACGTGTATGCCCCTTTCCACAGGCTTCCCCTACGCGTAATGGCCTTGCCATACGCGTATGGTCACTCTACCTTACGGGTACCCTACGCGTATGAGCAGAGAGTTGTGATGTCTCTGGGGACGGGTGCGTACCTTACGCGCATTACCCTGGGAAGTCCCCCTCATACGCGTAAGACCCCATCCCTTACGCGTATGGCCAGACGCACTAAAAACCCCAAATATTCGCATCAGGACGAAAATTCCCCCATTACAGCACCTTCAAACTTCTAAATTAGATCCAAAACTACTTCGACTCATTACATATTCAATGTTCTAATCTACTTCATTGGTTTCATCAATTTTCTACCATTAGAATCTAGTTTTTCGTTAATCCTAAACCCACAATTTCAGATCTCGTTTATGTTCATCACAACAACAACAAAACTCATACGAATTCAACATCAATGACATCATTCAACATGAAATTCATGGCAGACATCATATACACACAGATTCACAAAAATTCATCATACAATTCGTCATAGTTGCACCAATTTACACACAACACACAGAACCTACGTCTACCTTAAACCCACATCAGATATAATAACCCGGATGAACCCCCCAAACCTTGATTCCTTAGCAATTTGGTTCTTTCTCTGCGTTCTACGGATGGTTTTGCCTCTTTCTCTGTGCCATAGCTCTCCTTTTCAGTTCTCTTCACTTCTCACGATTGTACAAAAATAAACTTCCCTAATCCCTCTTTTATCTTTTGTCATTCTTACCCCTTGGACTCTAATTATGATTTTCCTATCTTACCCTCAATTATTCCTCCTAACATTACCATCTTACCCTTAATGTTCCTCTCCTTTTGATTTATATAATAATATTAATATAAATAACATATTTCACATTATTCTATTATTATTACTACTAAAATAATCCTAGTAATTCACTTAATTTCTAAAATGCTCTCGATATTCCCGTAACTCAAAAAATAATCCCACAACACGATACTAATACGTCATGCGTCACAATACTTCATTAAAACTCTCCAAAAACACCGAAAAATCATAATAAATAAATTAAATAAATATTATAATTATTTTGGGGTGTTACACCTCACCCACAGAAGTTTCTTCTAGTAGACATTGATTCGCCTCCAATGTAGTGGTTTTAATCCACGAACTCTTTCTCAAACCTCACCATCTCCTTTTTGTCAACGTTGTACTGAAGATGCGTAAACTTGGGTATCTTCCTCACAGATTCCCACAATCTTATCTTCTTACGGTCAAAAGCTTGTCCCCATCCAACCTTACCCTCCACTTCTAGAGGTGGCTTATTGGAACCAACAACCTGGGTGTGTAAAAAGTTTGATGCTTTGGAGTTCCATCGTCACTTCCTTGTCTGATCATCTCTTCTACTTCCGTCCGTCAGACCCAACTGGTCAAGTTGCTTCCCTGGCTGTTGAGCAACATTTCTTTCCACGGATAAGAATGTTATCTAGCTTTACCACAAAGATCCTTTCATCCACAACCTTTCTAAAACGAACGAATCCATACATTTTCCCTCTCTTATCTCTCCTTGCAAGTATGTATACCTCCACCACCAGACCAAAATCCTTGAAAACTTCAAACATATCTTTTGCATTGAATGTTTCTCGAAACTCAGTGAATAAATTAAATGACAGGGTCTCCTCTTCCCTAGTCCCTTTGCCCCTACCTATAGTCCATATTGAACTCCTAGCCTCTGTCGTCCTTGCTCTCATATGATGAAACTCCACCCAATCTTGTTGATCTCCCATTACACTCTCCATGGGTGATTCCTTCTTCGATGGATGTTACCAACATAGGGGTTCATACCATTAGGAGTTGTTTTTTTGAAATATTTTGGAGGAAATAGCTTTAACACCTAAAAATGATGAAGGAGGAGCGACCAAGATTTCTTTGACTAGATATCACGAGTAAAAGAAAAGGCTATGCTGGGGTTTCTGCAAGTGAGAGTCTTTTACAATTCATATTATATTATTAATAACAATGAGATTTTTACTTAATTTTGAATTCAATTTTCACTAAAAAAAAGTCATTAGCCACATGAAAATCGCGCCACTAACGCAAATCTCACGTCACAAAACGCAATTAGCGACATGGCTGAAACACGTTGCTGGAGCACTCGTAGCAACTGGTTGCCACATGAAAAGCACGCCACTAATTTCTAGAAGGGTAATCACATCACAAACAATAAAATTATTTAGACCACATTGCCACGTGAAAAACATGCCATTAATTTGTGACATGTTAATCACGTCGCAACCAAAAAGCCTGTACCACCTACACCGTTTCAGTGTTACCAGACAGTGATGTGTATTTCACGCCATTAATTTGTGGCAGGCTAATCACGTGGAAAACTACAAAACAGTTACTAGTTAGTGACGTGAATTTCATGCCACTAATGATTTTTTCCAGCATTTTTGCCACATGATTTGTATTTCGCGGGTTATATATTTAATAAAAATATAATAAATATTTTAGAAATACAAAAAATTAATAATTAATGCAAATATTTTCAAATAATAATTATCACTCAAAATCTAATTAGTAAATAATAAATTACAAAAATTAAAATTACATTCGATTAAAAATCACATTGTTTAATAATTATTATCATTAAAAATATTAAAATTATAGTCACGTGATATTCACGCCTGTAATACCTCAAAATTTTCCCTCTTATCTCTCTCCAATAATTGTCTTATGTTTCATTCATTTGGATTTCATAATAGGTCATACTAAATCATACACATCATTGGTTGCAAGGCATGGTATCAGGTACATCAAGGTGTGGACAGTTCAAAGTCAAAGGACAAGAGAAAAATCTTTTTCCAAACAAGTCACAAGGGCTCCTCATATCTCAATTCATCTCATTTGAGTCCTCAAGGTATCACAAGATGAGAATTCAATAGAAGATTGAAGGAAGTCATATTCTCCTAACCAGTGCAAACTAGGGTTTTGGAATTCTTGAGTATAACACTTCAATGGGAAAGATCTTTGAAAGGTTAGGGAGGCCTATCAAAATTTCACATTTCAAGCTTCAAATCCATACCAAGAACATCCCCATTGGATTAAAATTGAGAGAGATATGATGTTTCAAAGTGGAGAGAAATCAAGGCAAAATGGCAAGTCATGACCAGTCAGCACGCAGTTATATCATCAAACATCTTGTGTGCATGTTCTATCCAAGTTTAAGGGCATATTTCTCTATGATGGGGGCTTCAAATGGAAAACTGTTCAACATCAATCTCGTTCCTCTCAATCTCCTCTACAACTTTTATGTTGGGGAATTTTTCATATGATCAATGTATTGAGAGATACTATGAGGCAAAGTCAGGTACTTCAACTAGTTCACTCACACGCGCATGGGCTAGGAAAGACCAGGTCAGGTTGGCCTGCCAACTCAGAAATGAACAAAGCATTTCATGAGAGATTTTAAGCATGTTAGAGACTCCATTTTCAATTACTTTCCACACCAATGTTGTGCTCCTCCACTTCACCTTTCCAAAAAACTCACCAGTTCATTCATTGATCAGTGAGATAATGCCTTCCAAAATTCACCTCATTCAACTTGTTTTCTTTAACACCAAGCAAGCAAAAGTCAGCCAAAACCTTGCTACCATTGCCATCATGCGCATTATACCAACATCATTTACCTTAATTAACCATGCAAACACTTACATCATGCATGCCACCTTCCAACATTGCCATTTCAAGCCATACATACACATGTACCATTTTCATTATTTGACATAAATGCAAAAGAAGGAAAGCTTAGTGAGGTGTTGTTGCAGCATTGAAACCATCACCACCATCCATCTTAATCACCACCATATGATTCCATGCTTCCTCCACACATGAACCCGTGCCTCCACTTCACACTCTCACTCTCCATTTTTAATTTCAACTTTGCTCACTTCACCCTCAGTTAACTCAACCTGAGTTCTAACTGTAAACTCCTTTAGTTAAGAGTTAACCATGGATATGTAAGCACCTCTAACAGAAATCATAACCAACTTTTGCACATTCTTCACTTGGCTCAAACTTTTCAATCTCTCTCTCTCAAGTATCTCTCTTTTTCTCTCAAAGCTTCATTCTCCTCTCTGCATTCCTCAGCACTGAATCATCAATGGAGTAAGCAAGAAAGCATAGCATTGCATCTTGTTTGTTACATCTGCGTCTATTGATTTTCAAGAGAATTCGAATTTCATTTGCCTTTATTTGGCCAAGCATTGAGATCAAGCAATAGTAAGGAACATCACCTCTGGTTTTCTTGTGTTTAAAGGTTCTTCAAGTTCAGGTTTCTTTCTCAAATTCTATTGCACTTGTTTTGTGAATTTTGAGTTGTTTTTGCTAGTTCTGAGGCTCAATAGGAGCAATGTGAATATCCAGCTAGTTGATAGGCATCATAGATGCTTAGTTGAAATTTCTAGGGCATTTTGTTTTGCTTCGATTTGCATTGTGTGTACATTGTTTGTGAAAACTAAGCCTGGATTTGTGACCTACGTGGTAAGACGAGCATTTTGATGTGTGATTTGTGCGTTTCTGTGGTGTTTGGCAACTGCACACGGCGGAGAGGTCACCGGATAAGGTGACCGAAGAGACCAGTCCAGCCACCATCCATAAACCCTAATCTCCTCCCAGATTTAATCTCAACCACACGTTTCTTTTAATCCAACGAACTTGAACGTGTCAGCGAATAAATGAGGACGCTCCCAAGCACGTGCCTCATTCTGAATTTGATTTTGATCCCATGTGGTTAATGTACTTTATTGAAATGTGTGTGTGAGTTGTGAACCATTGGATCATCATACTTTCTTGATCATCACACGAAGACTGCATCTGATGGCTCAGGATGAGTCAAAGATTTGACTAACATCCATGGTATGGACCTCTCCAGACCACGCGCCTTGGGCCTAGCATTTCTTGCTATCTACACACCCTCCCCTTAAGCCCAATTGCAATTGAACTTGGTTTTGGCTTTCGTGGCACCCCCTGGGTTAATTCCTTGTTTTTTTTTTGCATAATTGTTTCATTTTTTATTTTTAAAATTACATTCAAGCATCCAAAAATTCCACAAAAACTCATGAAGCATCTAGAGACATTTAAATAATTTTTACACATCTTATTTTCTGACTTTACCATATTTTGTCATATTTTCATGAATTTCCATTTATTTTCTTTTGTTTGTGCATTTAATCATGAACTATGCTTCATTGTGATTTTTTTTGACATAGTTGTGCACTGATTTTTTTCCTAATAATTAGTGTATGCATTTATGATATGTTAAGGTATGCTATGCATTTTTTGTGAACTTTTCTAGTCATTTCTTGTTGACTTTTGAGTGGGATCTTTGAGCTACTTGTTTGCATGACTTGTATGACATTGTGAGACATGTTTGTGCATGTTTGGTAATGGATTTTGAGCCATCCTTTTGAAGCTTTCTTGCACACTGATTGTACCTCAATTTGATTTCCCTTTCTCAATTTTTCTCATTATCTTGACATGACTTTATGGATGGTGTGAAAGCATGTTGGTTTGTGTGAATGTAGAAGACTTATGTTTAGGTCTTAATGAGCATTGTGTGATATATTCTTTGACCATTTGTTGAGGCTTTTTAATTCATGTTATGTCAATATTATAAGTCACTTTTCTCATGTTACAAGTCATTCTTGATGCATCTTTGTATGATTTATGGGTACATGTTGGGACTTGAAATGTGTTGTGGAACTTATGCATCTTCACTTGTCTTTCTTTGATGACTTGTTTGTACCAACTCTTGCATAACCTTGAACACTCACTCCAACATGATTCACTTATGTTTTTAATCATCCTCAACCATATTCCATGACCCTTAATTGCATTACAAGTTTTCTTAAGTGCATAAACTTTTGCATGCTTGCTTGACCTAACTTGAACATGTTTGCTCTTAATCATCAATGTGCTTCAATGTGATACTTTTTTGGACTTTGTGCTTCCATTCTTGACTTTTAAACATCATGTTAAATGTCTTGAGCTACTGACTTGCATTCATATGGCATGATTATTCATTTTCCCTTTTCATTTCCTACTTGCATTACAAGTATGCTTCATTGTTAGAACTTGAATTATGTTTGCTCACACTTTTTCCTACTTGTTCAATACTTGCATTCAAGAATTATATGCTACATTAATGACATCTTGATGCATTTTTAAATGTCCTTCACTTCTGACTTTGATGTTTACATGTGCATTCATTCATGTTTGTGAACCATGTGCATTCATTTTGCATAGTTAATTTACAACTTGCATTTGTGTGAACTTTTGGTGCATGTTTCAACCTAGTTTGACTTTGTTTGATACTTTAACATTAGTGGAGATCCTTAAGACATACCTACTGACTTGTGTTGGTTCTTAACCATTAATACCCTTCCCTTTTGGTTTAAACATTGTTTGCTTTTTAAGTTGTCTTCCTAAAATAACTAGTATTGTTTTGTTTAGCTTCTTTCACTAGTTTTCATTACTTGTGATGATTATGTACTAACCTTTTGTGTAGGGGCAGAGGTAAGTCATTTGAGTATGTGGATGTTAATCCATAATCATCTCTTCTTTCATCTCATCTCTTTCATTACTATTTCCCTTTTGTGAATAGCATGATATAATGCTTGTTTGTGTAGAACTTTCTCACATCCCTTAGGGATCCTAGCTCATCCTTAATTTTTGATTAAGGTGAGGTAGGATAAGCATTAGATAGTGTTATCCCTCTCCTTTCTTTAGACTTAGGTGGTTCTTATGCTCCACACAACCATAAGACTTCTATCCATGACAACATTAGCATAACTAGTCCCCCACTTAGACTTTTTTCTTTCTTCCTTTGTTTCTCATTCCTCATCTCAAAAAAAAAATCAAAAAGCATGTAATAAAGGCAACAAGTATTATACGCCATGAGCCTTAAGTACATGAGAAATGGAAGGAGAAGGGTTTCCCTTCGCCTTTCTAGAGTGTGTAGCATACGTCCTGTTAGGACGACCATGCGAGACATTCGTTCCTATGTCATAGACTTTAGTGCAATACTTGTTATGAACACAAAATAATCAAAACAATTCTTCTTAAAATACAAAAACAAACAATTCTCTTCCCATCTTCCTCACCCCACTCATTAAGGATGCGTCACTTTCGTTCTACCGCAAACAGGTAAATGCCTAAGACTCCGTACAACGAGCTGCGACACCTAACTGTTGGAACGCGAACCTTGGCGTCTTCCGTTAAAAAACATAAACAAAGAAAATACATCCTTGGTTAAGTCAAACTACGACTGCTCTAACTTCCTTTCTCTGGTTAGATTAAGGATACGTAGGCACGAGACGGCGATGTCTTGGCGAGCAACCTTCCCCTAGTTCGTGTCCGAACTACGTTGACTCTGACTTTCCCATTGCTCCCGAGGGAATACGTAGGCCTAGGACTCCAAGGACGTCCTACTGAGTCACTTCTTTTCCTCTTCTTCCTCGTTTCTTCGTTCTTTTTCGTTCCTGTTTCTTTTCCTTTCCAGTAGCAGCGGAGCTCCAGATGACGACACCCTTTGATAGAGACAACACGCGTGGATCCTATCGAGTACGATGGACGCGTGGATCCTCTATCGGGATAAATACACATTGCTGGCGACTCTGTTTCCGCGCCACTTTCGCGTTTGTACTTGGATGAAAATACCGGGAGTGACAGCTGGCAACTCTGCTGGGGATCGAACCCAGAATATCTGCTGGGGAAGTGGTTGATCTCTTGCTGGTCCATCCCTAAGTGAGTCAATCCTAGCGCTTGTTTGTTTTCAATTTTAGGGTGTTTATCTGTTTGCTTTACTCGTTTTATTTATGGCATTGTTGCATGTTTACTGTTTTATTGCATTTACATGCTTTTCATTTACTGTTGCCATATATTATACTGTGCTGGACTGTGCTGGTTTTTCTGTTTGGTGGACAGGGTGTTCTGAGAGATAAGCCCACTTCCCAGGATTGAGCATTCACATAGGATTTAGAGTGGATAGTCAATCGCTTGCATGGTGTTATCACGTTAAGTCTTTGCGAGATCCAAAACCAGACGAGGCCCGTATAGGTGGTATCTGATACTGCATGTTATGCAGGCCATTAGATATCCCTGTATGAGCTGTTGACTCTGGTGACCATTGTTGGTTGCGATATAGGGCAAGCAAGCAAAAAGATTTGGAAGTATTTTTCCGGGAATTTATCGTGTCCACAGAGATCGGTGCTACTTAACTGTCGTTCCACAATATCAATGTTTATGAGTTTGGGTTTAAAATGGTTGAAACATAAATGCAGAAAAGTAAATAAGAACATAAAAAAAATTCATTCATCAGAGAGAAAGACTTATCAAGCATGTACATATTCCACTCATCACAAACTTAAACCTATCAACCAGTTACACTCAACTTACAATACTCCTCAATATCACCCGGTATCGCTCACAATAGTGTTCATCTCTGACACACCGAGCTAAGAAACAACCGTATCACTTTTTTCGTCACTCTCGCGCACGAAGCCTCAAAATATGGAAGGCATTTAAGTTCTGACACCCATACAGATTGTTAGCCCTAAATCTATCTCTAGCATCCAGAAACTAATAGATAATTATCCTTAATCGAAGTTTATGACGTTTATCTCTAACACGACCCAAACCCCGCGCATTTAAGCAAAAATCAAGAACAATCATCCATAGAGATTTGTAAAGCAAATTAAATATAACTCCATGGGCGACAAATGTACATAAGATCAAAGTACAAACATATACAAACCCAACAAAGAAGAAAGACATGAAGAAAATCAGAAATGAACCAAACACTTCACGGATTGTCAGAGCCGATCAATGAGAAATCCACCCCGGATCATCCAAATGCAAGCTTCCATGATGTTTTCTAAGCAAATCCAATGAAGAAATGAAGTTTGATGGAGTGGGAGCAAAAAATACCCAAACCATCCTCTAAAAAATCTGTTTTTCCACTATTTATGGACTGTCAAAGACGCAGACAGCGCTAAGCGCATTTTTGGGCGCTAAGCGCGCTCTTATTAATGTTAAACCGACTTAAAAGCGCGCTAAGCGGGCGCGGAGCACGCTAAGCGCGCTACTCGCTGGAATTAGATCCTTTCTTGGGCTAGAAGCGCGCTAAGCACGCTCGTAGCATGCTTGAAAATCCAAAGCTTGTTTTCTTCATAAATCTTGAACCATAATTCCGTTTTTCGCCAGGTTCGAAGCGTTGGAAAGTTTATTCAATGATCTATACAACAATGGCAAAATCCCACTGCTTGAATACCTACAAAAATGAGATAAAATCAATTAAACTCAATGATATTTACACTAAACGCAATATATACACTAAAATGTAAACTATATGCATTTATAAACAAAGCAGGGTTTATTCGTATGATATTTAACAAAAAGCAACGATAAGTGCAACAAAAATCATATACAAAAATAGGTACATTTTGCACTTATCAAACTCTCCCCAACTTACATAATTGTTTGTCCTCAAACAAAGCCAACAACTAAAGGAACAAAAGCGAAATCCAAGAAATCACGCAACAACAAGTTTTTACAAACAAAAAAAATGCAATGGTTCAATCGAAAATGGTACACACAAAGTAAATACTTACCACTAAACTACAACGATAACATAATCACGAAACAAATGCTAAATACAAACGTCATGCCAAACATTCTAAAACAACACAAGTTCAAATGTGAATCACACCTAGCAAAAACAATAATCGGTAGATGAAAAACATGAAATGAGGGATTTTTCACTCACACAACAATCTTGCAAACAAAAGACTAAATTATGCAATCATCCAAAAATCATGCTGAAAACACAAAAGCAAGAATCAAAAGGACTTTCAGGGTTGTAATGTGGTCGGGTGAACAAACAAGGGGTAATTCCTAAAGCTAATCAAAACAAAAACTTGCCTAAACCTAAGGGAGTGATGAACTCACAAAAGTTCAAACACAAAATTTTAATCAAACTTCTTCCAAAATCCCAAGTGTTACATCAAACACATAGAACTTATTAGCACAACATTATTCTACTCTTTTTGTTTTTCTTTTTTAAATCTTTTTCAAAAAAAAATTTTCTTTTTCTTTTTCATATTTTTCTCTTTTTTTCTTTTCTTTTTTCAACCTCATAGCAACCAATAACATAAAAGAGAAAACATTGCTCTCCCCAACTTGAATTCAACCACATCATCATGTGAATACTCCCTACTTTCTAAGGCAAGGTAAAAATTCATACAACAACACAAAGTTGAGGGTTAAAAAAAACAATCAAGATCCACACAAAAAATGAATTTGACACTCATAGACAAGCATCAAACTCAAACAGCATGGATAATGACCAAAGGCTCAAAGGGTTTACAAACGATCACATACTCACAAGGTGAATTGACTATTTGGCTAAGGTAGTTGTGCTCAAAATGAAACAAGTGCCTTAATCCTTTTCATGCTTTCAAATAATCAACACAAACAAAAGATTAAACATAATAAAATCCAGTTAAAACAAGAATATTGGTACTCCGAGCATATATAAACAATGGAAGGCTTCCTCACAAAAAGGGTGGGAACTAAAGTGATTCACATCGAACAAGTATACAAAAGAATGAATGGAATGAAGTTGTAAAAAGCCTAAGTATCATGAATATGCTAAAGTCGAGAAAGCGATAAACATATACCTTGAATGTGTAAAAAACTTTAAGCACTATCATTACCACGCATTCGCAAGTTGAAACACTCAACATCGGAAAAACACCGAATGCAACTTCAAGCTATCGGGCTAAAATTTGAGTCCAAACAATCAACAAAAGAATGAGAAAAATTACTAATAATCACTAATATATAAGGCCTTGGTGGAAGTGGGAAGAAGGGGGAGCCAAGTGAACAATTAAAAGAATTCACTAGCTCAGCACAGCAGAGCGCGCTAAGCGCGCAGACCCGCGCTAAGCGCGCTACACCAGAACTAGAAAAACCAGTACAGCAACAGGATTCTGGTGTAGGCCTCCACTTAACACCTACACAATCTCATATACAAAAATTAGTCCAGAAAGACAGGGTGAAAATGAATTAAACAAGTTGTAAAGTGAAGATTTGAGAATTTTACGAACAATCCGAGTACAACTTGTTTAATGAATGTTCACCACACTACCTACGCTATAATGAAAAAGTAATAACGGAACAAAAAACGATAAAACATGCTTGTTTTACGTCGTAAGTTCGACGCCTATTATTTATACACACTTCTCCAAGTTGCCTCTTTACACGGTTAGTGCTCACCGACAACGAAACCTAACCAAACACTTAGCAAACGTGAAGAGAAACAAACATATACACTAAATTTACAAGTATGTAAAACATGTAAAATTCACAATTATGGTAAATATATACAAGTATCAATATAAACAAGTGAAAATAGACAATATATACGATATCTACAAAACTAAAAAACAAAGAAACTATCGCAATGCGATTCAATAAAAACACCAATCCCCGGTAACGACGCCAATTTGTTGGTTGCGATATAGAGCAAGCAAGCAAAAAGATTTGGAAGTATTTTTCTGGGAATTTATCGTGTCCACAGAGATCGGTGCTACTGAACTGCCGTTCGACAATATCAATGTTTATGAGTTTGGGTTTAAAATGGTTGAAACATAAATGCGCAAAAGTAAATAAGAACATAAAAACAATTCATTCATCAGAGAGAAAAAACTTATCAAGCATGTGCATATTCCACTCATCACAAACTTAAACCTATCGACCAATTACACTCAACTTACAATACTCCTCAATATCACCCGGTATCGCTCACAATAGTGTTCATCTCTGACACACCGAGTTGAGAAACAACCGTATCACTCTCTTCGTCATTCTCGCGCACGAAGCCTCGAAATACGGAAGGCATTTAAGTTCCGACACCCATACGGATTATTAGCCCTAAATCTATCTCTAGCATCCAGAAACTAACAGATAATTATCCTTAATCGAAGTTTGTGACGTTTATCTCTAACACGACCCAAACCCTGCGCATTTAAGCAAAAATCAAGAACAATCACCCATAGAGATTTGTAAAGCAAATTAAATATAACGCCATGGGAGACAAATGTACATAAGATCAAAGTACAAACATATACAAACCCAACAAAGAAGAAAGACATGAAGAAAATCAGAAATGAACCAAACACTTCACGGATTGTCAGAGCCGATCGATGAGAAATCCACCCCGGATCATCCAAATGCAAGCTTCCATGATGTTTTCTAAGCAAATCCAATGAAGAAATGAAGTTTGATGGAGTGGGAGCAAAAAATACCCAAACCATCCTCTAAAAAATCTGTTTTCCACTATTTATGGACTGTCAAAGTCGCAGACCGCGCTAAGCGCAGTTTTGGGCGCTAAGCGTGCTCTTATTAATGTTAAATTGACTTAAAAGCGTGCTAAGCGCACTACTCTCTGGAATTAGCTCCTTTCTTGGGCTAGGAGCGCGCTAAGCGCGCTCGTAGCATGCTTGAAAATCCAAAGCTTGTTTTCTTCATAACTTTTGAACCGTAATTCCGTTTTTCGCCCGGTTCGAAGCGTTGTAAAGCTTATTCAATGCTCTATACAACAATGGAAAAATCCCACTGCTTGAATACCTACAAAAATGAGATAAAATCAATTAAACTCAATGATATTTACACAAAACGCAATATATACACTAAAATGTAAACTATACGCATTTATAAACAAAACAGGGTTTATTCGTATGATATTTAACAAAAAGCAACGATAAGTGCAACAAAAATCATATACAAAAATAGGTATATTTTGCACTTATCAACCATTCCCGAGGACTCAGTAACGACACTCCTCCCGAGATGTGATAATGGCAGACCAGAAATGGAAAACCCATTACACATTCTTGATCCGAGGACCCAATGCTGGGAACTTCCTATAGGATATCCTTTTTGAGGGGAATCAGTTGAGGCCTCCTCGATTGGTGATGATGCCAAACTAGAAATGGTGAACGTATCATCATTTCTCGACCTGAGAGCCCGTGATATTGAGGATCCTCGGTTTTCTAGTACCCACATGTGAGAATGGGCGGGTGTTTACAGGTTTGCAGGAGACTTAGATCTCCCACATACCTGATATCCTGGTTCTTCTGGTTCATATTATTATGTTCAGAGGGTTATTATTCACAGTTCAACACTATCCATGAATATACTAATGTCACTACCTGCACAGTCCAACACAGACACTGGACACTCTGATCACATGCCTTTATATTGCATTTTCATATCTTAACATACATGTTTTTCCATTTCCAGGGCAATATTATACCTTCGATTCCAGTCAGGGGCTTCTTTTCCGATGGATACTGAGAGAAAGAAAAAAAATGTTATCACCTACAAATTTCTGAAGCCAGGATTAGGTCCTATCAGCAGTTTGAAGGCTATGGCTAGCTCAGAGGTGTTGGAAGCATTCAGAGGAAAGTACGGGCGGATTTTGTCATTTGTTTGCAACCTCAGTGAGTATGAATAGGTGGGTCTCCACACATTAATGTAATTCTACGATCCTTCTCTACGGTGCTTTGTGTTTCAGGATTATGTCTTGGTCCCTACTTTGGAAGAGTATTCGAATATCTTGGGGATTTCCATTAAGGAAGAAGTGCCTTTTTTCAGTTCAAAGACAGATCCAAATTTTGAGGTCGTGGCTGCTGCTCTTTGTTTGAGAAAATCAACGGTGGAGGCCAACATCACCAAAAAAGGAGAATTTCGAGGATATCCTCTGACGTACTTGACCAATATTGCTCAGAAAGCTGCTAAAGACAAGGAGTGGAATGTTTTACGTGTTGTGTTAGCTCTTTGTGTATATGACATATTCCCAAATGTTCCCGAATTTGTTGATATGGACGCCATCAAAATATTTTCTACTCAAAATCCAGTCCCCACTTTATTGGGTGACCTTTATCATTCAGTCCATAACATGAATGAAAAGAAAAGAGGGGAATATGTCAATTGTTGTGCGCCTTTATTCTACAAATGGTTTTCACATCGGTTACCACGCAAAGGTGCATTCGTGGATACCAAGGGTTCATTGGAATGGCGTCATAGACTGATGGGTTTGTCTGCTAAAGACATCATCTGGATAGATCAGGGGTTACTTGGTGGGGATATTATTCATTGCTGTGGTGGATTCCCCAATGTTCCATTGATAGGGAAGAAGGGAGGCATCAACTATAATCCCTCTCTGGCCTTTAGACAATTCGGTTATGCTCTGGAAAATCCCCCTACCGAGAGAAGTGTGGAAGAGTCCTTGTACTTTCAAGTAGGTGACGATCAAGCAATAGTCCGAAAAGCTTCGGAAGCCTGTAATAACATCCAAAGAAAAGGCAAATGAGTTATTGGAAAACCCAATAACCGAATTTATCCACCTTATGAGAACTGGATAAGGAAAAGGGTGGAAGATTTCTATCTTCCTTTTGATCCCGTACCTTCTTTATACCCTGAGGTTGTAGAAGAGAGGGATACGGTGGCCATTGAAGAATTCAACAAATTGCAGAATTTGGTGAAAAAGCTTAGAGGGGAGAATTCTGACATGAGCAGCCGGCTTCAAGACGCATTATATACCAACAAGGAATTGGAACACAAAGCCCAAGATGCAGAAAAGATCTTAACAGCAAGAGAAAAAGATTTTGCCGAAAGGGCCCGACATTACCAGAAAGTTAGTATGGTTGTTGAAACTTCTGCTCTAACTTATAAGCAGACTAAACAATCTTTGGCCCAAATAAGAGCCAAGCTCGCCAAACTTCAGCAAGCATGGGACGAAGTTAGAATTGAGAATGCGGAGCTGCGAGAGCAATTAAAAACCAGAGACGATGAACTCTAGAGAGCACATGAACAACGAAGAAAGCATCGTGAAGACTCCGGTAAAAGCCAAGAGCAGCTGGAGAAGGTTAAAGATGAGTTGAAAGCTTCCAAGAAGGAACTTGAAGATGCTATGGCAGAAGTAGGGGAACTCACGAAGCGAGTTGGTGTGAAAAAGCCTAAGCAGGTGAGCGATGACGAAACTCTCTTGATGCACATGGATTCATTAGCCGAAGCTCTGAAGAAGAGGGACATTTTGATCAAAGAAAGGATTGAAAGTCCAAACCATCAGCGCACCAGAATACTCTTTGAAGAAATCAAGTATTCTAGCGAGAAGCTGAAAGATTTGGAGCTGAATGATTGATAGTTTCCTCTTTATTTTCCTAGTGCAGTTTTTGTTGATGTACTGTGGTTACCATCAGGCTTGTTGATGGAGCCACTTTCTTGATGTATTTCCAGTTTGCAAACTCGTTGTAGAATGCTTCAGCACTTTTTGGCTCTCTGTTAATTCAAATGATGAGTTTACTCAGAAATGGTTCCTTAGCAGTGTTCTGTTCACCGGCACGTTATCACAACACTTTATCACAACACGTTTCTTCTCAAAGAATTTATCTTGACAATATGTGTATATTGCTCAACTTCTTGTGATTAAGACTGGAATCAGGGTGTGAAATGCCCTGGAAGTGGTTAAACATGGCATATGCATACATTTCATAACATATAATTTTGCATAACAGGTACTCGTCCCAGGGAGTTTCTAACCTTTATTTGGTTGCAGGCAGAATAACTGATCTCAACATTCATCGCTACGCGAATCGACAAAATCAAGCCAGAATCATGGAACAGGTGCAGGCAGAACTCACTGAAATGAGGACCCGTATGGAGCAGTTCATGAACCTCATGCAGGGTATAGCCCAGGGGAAGCAAGATTTGAGAACTACAGTTCAAAGGTTGGAAGTGGAAATCCCTAATGTTAACCCTCCTGGCGGAGCGGCAGTTAATCCTCCTGGCGGAGCGGCAGTTGATCCTCCTGGCGGAGCTCCTGGTGGCGTTGGCCATATTAATCATCAACATGTGGAGGACCATCAAGATGATCAGTTCTCTGTGCTGAATGCTAACCTGGGGATTCATAATGATGGTAATGACTGAAGGTATGAAGAGTTCGCTGAGAAGGTAAGAGCCATGGAATGTCAAAACTCCATGGGAATTAACGTTGCTGACATGGGGCTGGTGCAATGGGTGAGGATCCCTCCAAAGTTTAAGCCCCTAACCTTTGACAAGTATAATGGAAGTACCTGTCCTAAGACTCACATTTAGGAGTATTTCAGGAAGATTTCTGCATATTCTGACGATGAAAAGCTGTGGATGTACTTCTTTCAGGATAGCAAGTCAGGAGCTTCATTGGAATGGTACATGAAGTTGGAAAGAGCTTATATCAGGAACTGGAGGGACTTGGGCGATGCTTTCTTGAAACATTATCAGTATAACATTGACATGGCCCCTAATCGTACCCAATTGCAGAATATGACACATGATCCGGAGGAATGTTTCAAACAATACGCCCAAAGGTGGCGTGAGCTAGCAGCTCGAGTACAACCCCCGATGATGGAAAGGGAAATGGCTGATATGTTCATGAATACTTTACGGGGCCCATATCTGGATCGTTTGGCCAGATGTCCATCCACTGGGTTCTCTGACATTGTGATAGCAGGAGAGAGAATTGAAAATCTACTGAAATCGGGGAAAATTCAAGATGGAAGCAGGGCAGGCTCTTCCAATGCAAAAAGGCTTTTTGGGAATGGCTCGAAGAAAAGTGAAGGTGAAACTAGTACTGCCTATGGACAGGGGGGAAAGGTAAAGGACGTCAGGGCTCGTATCATCAAGCAGCAGCCGTAACTATTTCGGTTCCAGCTGCCGAATCTCAGTCACAATCTCAAAGACAATACCAACCGAGGCAGAGATTGAGTGATCGCCACTTTGACACTTTACCTATGACATATGCCCAAATGTTGCAGAATTTGCTCCGCTTAAAGTTGGTACAGTTGAGAACGCTGGCACCACCAACAGGCAGGCTACCTTATGGCTATGATGCAAATGTGAAGTGTGAATTCCATTCGGGTGCGCCCGACCACCATATAGAGAACTGCAAAGCTTGTAAGCACGTAGTTCATGACCTGGTTGATTCGAAAGCTATCAACTTCGCTCCTAATCCCAATGTGATTCAAAACCCCATGCCCCGCATGGTGGACCAAAGGTCAATGCAATAGAAGAGGACAGAGGATTGAATTCGGTGTCAGATGTCAACCAAGTCAGAACATCTTTGGGGATCGTGAAAAAGCGTTTGCTGAAAGGGGGCGTGTTCCCCGGTTGTCTGGAAAATTGTTCAGAATGTTTAACTGCATTGAATGGTTGTGATGAATTGAGTAAGGGCCTTCAGAAGTTGATAGATGAGGGTTGTTTACAGTTTGATCAAATGAGAAAGAAGGATGATACGGTCTCGACAATTACCATTTACTTTACTCCGGTAGAGATTCCCATGCACACGCCAGTACAGGTCCCCGTGCCTAAGCAGTTAGCCCCTGTGACTATAACTGTTCCGGGTCCTATGCCATATGAAAGTACTAAAGCGATCCCATGGCATTACGGAGCTGATGTTTATTATCAAGGGCAGAAACAGGAAGTGGAGGTTCCTAAGGAAACTGGTTCAAGTGTGGGGAATGTAGGAGGAATGGGTGGTTTTACCCGTAGTGGAAGGCTCTTTGCTCCACAGACGCTCCGAAACGATGATGTTGAAGCTTTGGCGAAAGCTAAAGGCAAGCAGGTAGTAAACGAAGAGCCCGTGCAAAGGGCAGAGCCCGGTAATTCCTTTGAAAAGGACGTTGAAGTGTTTATGAGAATTATCCGAAAGAGCGATTATAAAATAGTGGATCACCTGCGTCAAACTCCTTCCAAGATTTCTATCTTGTCACTACTGTTATGTTCCGAGGCACATCGTAATGCTTTACTGAAGATTTTAAACATGGCGTATGTTCCACAGGAGATATTGGTGAACCAGCTCGAGGGTGTTATTGCCCATGTCAATGCTAGTAACGGGTTGGGGTTTATCGATTTTGATCTGACGCCAGAGGGGAGAAATCATAACAAAGCTCTCCACATCTCCACGGAGTGCAAAGGGGCAGTCTTGTCCGATGTGTTGGTAGATACTGGCTCGTCCCTGAATGTACTGCCGAAGAAGGCTTTGGCAAAGTTAGATGTTGAGGGGGTTGTACTCCGACTATGTGATTTAGTTGTGCGCGCTTTCGACAGCTCCAAAAGATCGGTTTTTGGGGAGGTAGAGTTGCATGTGAAGATTGGACCCCAAGTGTTTAATACGGTTTTCTATGTGATGGAAATCCGGCCGGCTTATAGCTGCTTGCTAGGGTGCCCGTGGATACATGTTGCAGGGGCAGTATCGTCAACGCTCCATCAGAAGATAAAGTTTGTCATGGATGGCCAGGTTGTCACAGTATGTGGAGAGGAGGATATATTCGTCAGTCATTTGTCGTCATTCAACTATGAGGAGATGGACGGCGAGATCCATGAAACTCTTTGTCAAGCATTCGAAGCAGTGAGTATTGAAGGTGACCCTCCTGCCATTGAAACAAAAGCGGGGACTTCTATAGCTTCTTACAAATAGGCTCTCGAAGTAGTACAGTCAGGCCATGCTGAAGGTTGGGGCCAGTTGATTGAGGTTCCTTTTAAGGAAGACAAGTGGGGAATTGGTTACCAGCCTACTCAAGCTTCGCAGCTAGAAGGCCAAAAGCGTCAGGGACCTGTCATTTTTTCTAGTGGGGGGATCATCAAACCTGGTCAAGTCTTTGCTACAACTGAAGATGATGGAGACAACGATTATGATATGGACAATTGGGTGCACCGATGTGTCCCAGGGAAGGACCTGAATAATTGGTTCTCTGAAGACCTCATCCAAGTCACCCTGCAGAAAGAGTAATTTTCTTTGTTTTTTCATGTTGCATGTAAAATCCTTTGCCCTTGCCCAAGGCTTAGTGATTTCATTGTAGGGCCACATTTGTTTCATATGCAAGTTTATCATCAATAAAAGGACGTTTTTTGTACTAAAAAATTGTGTTCCATGTCTTTCATTTTACACTTTTTTTCAAATAAAAATGGCAATGTCTTCTTTCTCCATAGTTTGTTTTCTTTCTTTTCAAAAAGCTCTTTCTAAAATAAAGCATGAACCATCATTCATGCAGAAACAATCCTACGGATCCAGTTGATAACAGTCCTGCTATGGCTCGGTATGACTTTGATAATCCAATTTACCAAGCTGAAGAGGGGGCGAGGAAGACTGTGAACTTCCCGAGGAACTGGCCAGATTATTGAAACAGGAGGAAAGAGTTATTCAGCCTCATCAAGAGTCGTTAGAAGTCATCAACCTTGGCACCGAGGATGCGAGAAAAGAAGTCAAAATAGGTGCAAGCCTAGCAGAGAATATGAAGAAAGAACTGACTGAGATGTTGCGCGAATATGTCGATATCTTTTCCTGGTCCTATCAAGATATGCCGGGGTTAGATACAGATATTGTTGTGCACAGGTTGCCTCTCAAAGAAGGTTGTTCCCCCGTCAAACAGAAGCTCAAAAGAACTAAACCATAAATGGCCATTAAGATCAAAGAGGAGGTGCAGAAACAGTTGGATGCAGGTTTCTTGGCCGTTACCAGCTATCCCCCATGGGTTGCGAATATTGTCCCGGTACCTAAGAAAAATGGTAAGGTCCGGATGTGTGTTGACTACCGTGATTTAAATCGAGCAAGTCCGAAAGATGATTTTCCATTACCTCACATTGATGTGTTGGTAGATAATACAACTCAATTCTCGGTATTTTCCTTCATGGATGGCTTTTCCGGTTATAATCAGATAAAAATGGCACCGGAAGATATGGAGAAAACAACGTTTATTACCCCATGGGGCACGTTCTGTTATAAAGTGATGCCTTTTGGTTTAAAAAACACAGGGGCAACTTATCAGCGTGCTATGGTGACACTCTTTCATGACATGATTCATAAAGAGATTGAGGTTTATGTTGATGATATGATTGCTAAGTCGCATACCGAGGAAGAGCACTTGGTGAATCTGAAAAAGCTTTTTGAACGATTGAGACAATTCAGACTGAGGCTGAACCCGAATAAGTGTACTTTCGGGGTGAGATCTGGTAAGCTGTTGAGCTTTATTGTCAGTGAAAGAGGAATCGAGGTTGATCCAGCAAAAGTAAAAGCAATACAAGATATGCCCGAGCCAAGAACAGAAAAGCAAGTTCGTGGTTTCTTAGGGAGGTTGAACTACATTGCTAGATTCATATCCCATCTTACAGCCACTTGCGAGCCAATATTCAAATTGTTGAGAAAAGATCAATCAATTCGTTGGAATAATGATTGCCAAAGGGTATTTGAAAAAATAAAAGAGTATTTGCAGAAGCCTCTGATTCTTATGCCTCTAGTTCCTGGGAGACCACTGATAATGTATTTGTCGGTACGTGAAAATTCAATGGGTTGTGTTCTCGGTCAACAAGACGAGACAGGTAGGAAAGAACATGCCATATACTACCTGAGCAAGAAATTCACAGATTGCGCGTCTAGATACTCAATGCTTGAGAAGACATGTTGTGCACTTGCATGGGCTGCTAAGCGTTTGAGACAATATATACTGACTCACACAACTCTATTGATATCAAAGATGGATCCAGTCAAGTACATTTTTGAAAAGCCAGCTCTCACCGGAAGGGTTGCCCGTTGGCTGATGGTGTCGACAAAGTATGACATACAATATACTTCCCAAAAAGCCATAAAGGGTAGTATTCTGTCTGACTATCTCACTGAATAACCAATTGATGATTATCAGCCAATGAAGTTTGAGTTCCCTGATGAAGACATCATGTACTTGAAAATGAAAGATTGCGACGAGCCACCAGTTGATGAAGGACCAGATCCTGACGACAAGTGGAAATTGATGTTTGACGGGGCTGTTAATGTGAATGGTAGTGGCGTTAGGGCAGTTCTCATGACTCCGAAAGGTTCCCATATACCTTTCACTACTAGACTGACTTTTGACGTCACCAACAATGAAGCCGAATATGAAGCCTGCATTATGGGTATTGAAGAAGCCATTGATTTAAGGGTCAAGACTCTTGATGTATTTGGGGACTCTGCTCTAGTGATCAATCAGGTCAACGGAGATTGGCACACCCATCAACCCAATTTGATCCCTTACAGAGATTATAGGAGGAGACTGTTGACTTTCTTCAAAACAGTAAAGCTGTATCATGTACCTCGTGATGAGAATCAAATGGCAGACGCTTCGGAAACATTATCTTTTATGATTCAAGTGAATTGGTGGAATCATATACCCAAAATTGATGTGATGCAGCTTGATAGACCTGTTAAAGTGTTTGCAGCCGATACAACGACCAATGATAAACCTTGGTATCATGATATCAAGCGTTTCTTGGAGAGTCAAGAGTATCCGGCTGGGGCATCTAATAACGACAAGAAGACTCTGAGAAGATTGGCGGGCAGTTTCTTCTTGAATGAAGATGACGTATTATACAAAATAAATTTTGACATGGTCTTGCTCAGATGCGTGGATAGACATGAAGCAGACGTGTTAATGCAAGAAGTACACGAAGGTTCCTTCGATACCCATGCTGGTGGACATGCCATGGCAAAGAAGTTATTGCGAGCTGGTTATTACTGGATGACCATGGAGGCTGATTGTTTCAAATATGCTCGAAAATGCCACAAGTGCCAGATTTATGCTGATAAAGTGCATGTGCCACCGAATCCTTTAAACGTGATGAGTTCCCCTTGGCCCTTTGCCATGTGGGGCATTGATATGATTGGGAAGATTGAGCCCACCGCCTCTAATGGACATCGTTTTATTCTGGTGGCCATTGATTACTTCAACAAGTGGGTGGAAGCTGCTTCGTTTGCAAATGTTACCAAGCAGGTGGTTGCCCGGTTTATCAAGAAAGAGATTATTTGTCGATACAGGGTGCCCGAGAGGATCATCACTGATAATGGTTCTAATCTTAATAATAAAATGATGCAAGAGCTGTGCCAGAGCTTCAAGATTGAACATCACAATTCTTCTCCGTACCGCCCAAAGATGAATGGTGTCGTGAGGCAGCCAATAAAAATATCAAGAAGATTGTACAAAAGATGGTCGTGACATACAAGGATTGGCATGAGATGTTGCCTTTCGCTTTGCATGGGTACTGTACATCAGTACGTATGTCTACTGGGGTAACCCCGTTTTCTCTTGTGTATGGTATGGAAGCGGTCTTACCGGTTGAAGTTGAGATTCCTTCTCTGAGGGTCATGATGGATGTCAAGCTTGATGAGGCTGAATGGGTTCGAACGAGGTTCAACGAGTTGAGTCTCATAGAAGAGAGGAGATTGGCAGCAGTATGCCATGGGTAACTGTATCAGAGAAGGATGAAATGGGCATTCGATCAGAAAGTGCGTCCTCGGAATTATCAAACGGGTGACTTGGTGTTGAAAAGGATTCTTCCTCCTAATACATATCATAGGGGCAAATGGACTCCGAATTATGAAGGTTCATATGTTGTCAAGAAGGTTTTCTCGGGCGGAGCCTTGATGCTTACAACTATGAATGGTGAGGATTTTCCGTCGCCTGTGAACTCAGACGTAGTCAAAAAATACTTCGCATAAATGGACCTGTTGGACAGTAAAAAGAGAGTCCAGGCAAAAAAGGGCATCCCGGCGAACCATAAAAGAAAAAAGAAAAAAAAGAAGAAAAAGGTTCGGGCAAAAATTAGGGATAAAATAAAAAAAGATGAGTACACCCGGTAAGTTGAAAACCCGAAAGGGAAACTTAGGCAAAAAAATGGGTATCCCGGTGGATTGAAAACCCACTAAGGGCAATCCAGGCAAAAGAGGGATTTAGAAAAAGGTTGCAATCTGAGTAACCTGTATCCCGTCTCGTTTCAACAAGAGGCGTTCCGAAGGATAGGAATCGGTCCAGTCATCCCCCTCGGAAAGCGAAGCACTTGGAGAGTCTTGAAGACATATGAATCATAGCAGGATTGAAACTCAATGGATTTCCGTTTTCCACATTGCCATTAGGATAGTTTCTTTTCTCTTTCAAGCAATTACCTCTTTCCAGGAATTGTCTCCTGATGTAAGCGCCTATTTTCGGGCTTTTCAATCAATAAAATTTTCTTTATTCAGAATATCCATTTCTTGTGTTTTCTTTTACAGTTTGTTTTGATTGCAAAAAACGTCCGAGTTTTTGATAAACATTGCATTTGAAAACATCGAGGTTTTACAATGACATGCATGCAAAAGAAAACAATTAAAATTGCTTTGAATGCCAGGTACTCTTGGGTGATGAATTGAAAATTCATTGATACCCTGGGGCATGTGTGCACACCCTTTTGTTTGCAGGTGTTAATGTTCGCTGGTTGGCCCATCAATATCATGTGATGTCTTCAGTGTCTTTTCCAGCAGGACTCAAATAATAGTTCTCCCTAAGCAGAAGCCGTTACCTCAACAGGAATCTCTTCCTTGAGGTTGTCATCCCCAGCAGGAACATGGTTGATCTCAGTCCCTCAGCAGGTATTTCCTTTCTCAGCAAAAGTTCGTTTGATCTCAATTCCCCAGCAGCCATGTCAGAAAGTTGTCATTTCCCCGACAAAGTTATCATTGCCTACAGCAACCTCAACAGGTTCGTCAGGTCAGAGCCCAGATTAGGAGATCAGGTTATTTTGTTTTCCCTAACATGAGTTGCGAGCACGAGGACAATTCAGTTTGCTATCCCCAGCGGAGTTGCCTTCTTTTCCTCAGCATTTATTTTGCTGAGGAACCTCCTTACATGTTGCATGTAGTAATCATTGCATCCTAAAAAATGCGTAGCATTTCCATTCGAGAGGAAGCATTACGCCATGGAAAAATTCAAACATATGCACGCGAAGCATAAGCCAGTTTTGGTACCTCGTGCGAGAGCCCAAAGTTGTTTCTCTTCTATCATAATGGACAAAACCAAAACGAACGCCTCTTTCATTCCTCAACAGACATTTCAAAGCAGTACCAAGGGTTTCACTACTTTCCTCCCCACCAGAGTCCTATTGCTCGGTTTGTAAATCTTTTGATCTTACATCTTGACCGTATTTCAGGAACCATTCCCGATAGGATTCCTTTAGTCGTTCCTGATAGGCACCCTTTGAGTTTTAAACCTAGCCGTTCCCGACAGGCTCATTTACCGTTCCCGACAGGTAAGCCATAGGTTTTCAACTTTAGCCATTCCCGACAGGCGACCTTTGAGTTTTAAACCTAGCCGTTCCCGACAAGTAAGCCATAGGTTTTCAACTTTAGTCGTTCCCGACAGGCACCCTTTGAGTTTTAAACCTAGTCGTTCCCGACCGGGCCATTCACCGTTCCCGACAGGTAAGCCATAGGTTTTCAACTTTAGCCGTTCCCGACAGGCGACCTTTAAGTTTTAAACCTAGCCGTTCCCGACAGGCCCATTTACCGTTCTCGACAGGTAAGTCATAGGTTTTCAACTTTATTCGTTCCCGACAGGCGACCTTTGAGTTTTAAAACTAGCCATTCCCGACAGGTAAGCCATAGGTTTTCAACTTTAGTCGTTCCCAATAGGCGACCTTTGAGTTTGAAACCTAGCCGTTCCCGACACGCCCATTTACTGTTCCGGCAGGTAAGCCATAGGTTTTCCACTTTAGTCGTTCCCGACAGGCGACCTTTGAGTTTTAAACCTAGCCGTTCCCGACAGGCCCATTTACCGTTCCCGACAGGTAAACCATAGGTTTTCAACTTTAGCCGTTCCCGACAGGCGACCTTTGAATTTCATTTGTTCCGGACTCTTTTCCACCAACATCCATCACCACAACTGTTGTGTTCACACATATACTTCTCTTTTACCCACAGAGCGCAAATTTTCTGGGTATTTTTGTATTCAATCCCTATGTACCTTGAATGTCTGACAGCCGTTACTCTCATCCCTTCAGGTCCACAGTTGATTGAATAGGGGTTGTTGTAATACCTCAAAATTTTCCCTCTTATCTCTCTCCAATAATTGCCTTATGTTTCATTCATTTGCATTTCATAATAGGTCATACTAAATCATACACATCATTGGTTGCAAGGCATGGTATCAGGTACATCAAGGTGTGGACAGTTCAAAGTCAAAGGACAAGAGAAAAATCTTTTTCCAAACAAGTCACAAGGGCTCCTCATATCTCAATTCATCTCATTTGAGTCCTCAAGGTATCACAAGATGAGAATTCAATAGAAGATTGAAGGAAGTCATATTCTCCTAACCAGTGCAAACTAGGGTTTTGGAATTCTTGAGTATAACACTTCAATGGGCAAGATCTTTGAGCTTGTATAATCTCCAAATGGCCTATCTCACCTTTGTTTGAAAGGATACACATCATACTCAGAGGAATTTGGATTTGGAGGATGTGTTGATTTCTCCTAGACTGAGGGGTCAAAATTAGGGTTTGCCATAAAATCAGTTTATTTCTGATTTTATAGGCAAGACTTGATTCTATGGTATTCTACATGGCCTCAAGGGTCTAAGGATGAAGAATTGTCCATCAATTTGATTTGGAAGGGTTTCAATTGATCAATAGATTGAGAATTAGGAGAATTGGGGAAAAGTCAATTGTGCAGAAGAAAAAGTCAACTCTTGACTTTTTGAGGTCAAATTCATGTTCCTCGTGTCAAGTATGATCATTGATGAGGATTTGATCAAGAAATAATGGAAGATTCATCAAAAATCAAGAAATATACAAAGTTGCCAAAAATAGCAATGTAGGGTTGCCATTTATGGCAAGTTTTGACAAGTTGAAGGGTCAACTTTAGATCTTTCTTTCTCCATGCTCCAAGAACCAATTGGAAAGGTTAGGGAGGCCTATCAAAATTTCACATTTCAAGCTTCAAATTCATACCAATAACATCCCCATTGGATTAAAATTGAGAGAGATATGATGTTTCAAAGTGGAGAGAAATCAAGGCAAAATGGCAAGTCACGACCAGTCAGCACGCAGTCATATCATCAAACATCTTGTGTGCATGTTCTATCCAAGTTCAAGGGTAAATTTCTCCATGATGGGGGCTTCAAATGGAAAATTGTTCAACATCAATCTTGTTCCTCTCAATCTCCTCTACAACTTTTATGTTGGGGAATTTTTCATATGATCAATGTATTGAGATACTATGAGGCTAAGTCAGGTACTCCAACTGGTTCACTCACACGGGCATGGGCTAGGCAAGACTAGGTCAGGTTGGCCTGCCAACTCAGAATTGATCCAAGCATTTCATGAGAGATTTTAAGCATGTTAGAGACTCCATTTTCAATTGCTTTCCACAGCAATGTTGTGCTCCTCCACTTCACCTTTCCAAAGACCATAAAAACTCACCAGTTCATTCATTGATTAGTGAGATAATGCCTTCCAAAATTCACCTCATTCAACTTGTTTTCTTTAACACCAAGCAAGCAAAAGTCAGCCAAAACCTTGCTACCATTGCCATCATGCGCATTATACCAACATCATTTACCTTAATTAACCATGCAAGCACTTACATCATGCATGCCACCTTCCAACATTGCCATTTCAAGCCATACATACACATGTACCATTTTCATTATTTGACATAAGCACAAAATAAGGAAAGCTTAGTGAGGTGTTGTTGCAGCATTGAAACCATCACCACCATCCATCTTAATCACCACCATATGATTCCATGCTTCCTCCACACATGAACCCGTGCCTCCACTTCACACTCTCACTCTCCATTTTTAATTTCAACTTTGCTCACTTCACCCTCAGTTAACTCAACCTGAGTTCTAACTGTAAACTCCTTTAGTTAAGAGTTAACCATGGATATGTAAGCACCTCTAACAGAAATCATAACCAACTTTTGCTCATTAATTCTTCACTTGGCTCAAACTTTTCAATCTCTCTCTCAAGTGTCTCTCTTTTTCTCTCGAAGCTTCATTCTCCTCTCTGCATTCCTCATCACTGAATCATCAATGGAGTAAGCAAGAAAGCATATCATTGCATCTTGTTTGTTACATCTGCATCCATTGATTTTCAAGAGAATTCGAATTCATTTGCATTTATTTGGCCAAGCATTGAGATCAAGCAATAGTAAGGAACATCACCTCTGGTTTTCTTGTGTTCAAAGGTTCTTCAAGTTCAGGTTTCTTTCTCAAATTCTATTGCACTCGTTTTGTGAATTTTGAGTTGTTTTTGCTAGTTCTGAGGCTCAATAGGAGCAATGTGAATATCCGGCTAGTTGATAGGCATCATAGATGCTTAGTTGAAATTTCTAAGGCATTTTGTTTTCTTCGATTTGCATTGTGTGTACATTGTTTGTGAAAACTAAGCCTGGATTTGTGACCTACGTGGTAAGACGAGCATTTTGATGTGTGATTTGTGCATTTCTGTGGTGTTTGGCAACTGCACACGGCGGAGAGGTCACCGGAGAAGGTGACCGGAGAGACCGGTCCGGCCACCATCCATAAACCCTAATCTCCTCCCAGATTTAATCTCAACCACACGTTTCTTTTAATCCAACGAACTTGAACGTGCCAGCGAATAAATGAGGATGCTCCCAAGCACGTGCCTCATTCTGACTTTGTTTTTTATCCCATGTGGTTGATGTACTTTATTGTAAGGTGTGCGTGAGTTGTGAACCATTAGATCATCATACTTTCTTGATCATCACACGAAGACTGCATTTGATGGCTCAGGATGAGTCAAAGATTTGACTAACATCCATGGTATGGACCTCTCCAGACCACGCGCCTTGGGCCTAGCATTTCTTGCTATCTACACACCCTCCCCTTAAGCCCAATTGCAATTGAACTTGGTTTTTGCTTTCGTGGCACCCCCCTGGGTTAATTCCTTGTATTTTATTTTTTTGCATAATTGTTTCATTTTTTATTTTTAAAATTACATTCAAGCATCCAAAAATTCCACAAAAATTCATGAAGCATCTAGAGACATTTAAATAATTTTTACACATCTTATTTTCTGACTTTACCATATTTTGTCATATTTTCATGAATTTCCATTTATTTTCTTTTGTTTGTGCATTTAATCATGAACTATGCTTCATTGTGATTTTGTTTGACATAGTTGTGCACTAATTTTTTTCCTAATAATTGGTGTATGCATTTATGATATGTTAAGGCATGCTATGCATTTTTTGTGAACTTTTCTAGTCATTTCTTGTTGACTTTTGAGTGGGATATTTGAGCTACTTGTTTACATGACTTGTATGACATTGTGAGACATGTTTGTGCATGTTTGGTAATGGATTTTGAGCCATCCTTTTGAAGCTTGCTTGCACACTGATTGTACCTCAATTTGATTGCCCTTTCTCAATTTTTCTCATTATCTTGACATGACTTTATGGATGGTGTGAAAGCATGTTGGTTTGTGTGAATGTAGAAGACTTATGTTTAGGTCTTAATGAGCATTGTGTGCTATCTTCTTTGACCATTTGTTGAGGCTTTTTTATTCATGTTATGTCAATATTATAAGTCACTTTTCTCATGTTACAAGTCATTCTTGATGCATCTTTGTATGATTTATGGGTACATGTTGGGACTTGAAATGTGTTGTGGAACTTATGCATCTTCACTTGTCTTTCTTTGATGACTTGTTTGTACAAACTCTTGCATAACCTTGAACACTCACTCCAACATGATCTAATTCTGTTTGTAGTCATCCTCAACCATATTCCATGACCCTTAATTGCATTACAAGTTTTCTTAAGTGCATAAACTTTTGCATGCTTGCTTGACCTAACTTGAACATGCATTTGCTCTTAATCATCAATGTGCTTCAATGTGATACTTGTTTGGAATTTGTGCTTCCATTCTTGAATTTTAAACATCATGTTAAATGTCTTGAGCTGCTGACTTGTATTCATATGGCATGATTATTCATTTTCCCTTTTCATTTCCTACTTGCATTACAAGTATGCTTCATTGTTAGAACTTGAATGATGTTTGCTCACACTTTTTCCTACTTGTTCAATACTTGCATTCAAGAATCATATGCTACATTAATGACATCTTGATGCATTTTAAAATGTCCTTCACTTCTGACTTTGATGTTTACATGTGCATTCATTCATGTTTGTGAACCATGTGCATTCATTTTGCATAGTTAATGTACAACTTGCATTTGTGTGAACTTTTGGTGCATGTTTCAACCTAGTTTGACTTTGTTTGATACTTTAACATTAGTGGAGATCCTTAAGACATACCTACTGACGTTCTTAACCATTAAGACCCTTCCCTTTTGGTTTAAACATTGTTTGCGTTTTTAGTTGTCTTCCTAAAACAACTAGTATTGTTTTGTTTAGCTTCTTTCACTAGTTTTCATTACTTGTGATGATTATGTACTAACCTTTTGTGTAGGGGCAGAGGTAAGTCATTTGAGTATGTGGATGTTAATCCATACTCATCTCTTCTTTCATCTCATCTCTTTCATTACTATTTCCCTTTTGTGAATAGCATGATATAATGTTTGTTTGTGTAGAACTTTTTCACATCCCTTAGGGATCCTAGCTCATCCTTAATTTTTGATTAAGGTGAGGTAGGATAAGCATTAGATAGTGCTATCACTCTCCTCTCTTTAGACTTAGGTGGTTCTTATGCTCCACACAACCATAGGACTTCCATGCATGACAACATTAGCATAACTAGTCCCCCACTTAGACTTTTTCCTTTCTTCTTTTGTTTCTTATTCCTCATCTCAAAACAAAAAGCAAAAATCATGTAATAAAGGCAAAAAGTATTGTAGGCCATGAGCCTTAAGTACATGGGAAATGGAAGGAGAAGGGTTTTCCTTCGCCTTTCTAGAGTGTTTAGCATACGTCCTGTTAGGACGACCATGCAAGGCATTCGTTCCTATGTCATAGACTTTAGTGAAATACTTGTTATGAACACAAAATAATCAAAACACTTATTCTTAAAAGACAAAAACAAACAATTCTCTTCTCATATTCCTCACCCCACTCATTAAGGATACGTCACTTCCGTTCTACCGCAAACAGGTAAATGCCTAAGACTCCGTACAACGAGCTGCGACACCTAACTGCTGGAACGCGAACCTTGGCGTCTTCCGTTAAATAACATAAACAAAGAAAATCCATCCTTGGTTAAGTCGAACTACGACTGCTCTAACTTCCTCTCTCTGGTTAGATTGAGGATACGTAGGCACGAGATACCGATGTCTTTGCGAGCAACCTTTCCCTAGTTCGTGTCCGAACTACGTTGACTCTGACTTTCCCATTGCTCCCGAGGGAATACGTAGGCCTAGGACTCCGAGGACGTCCTACCGAGTCACTTCTTTTCCTCTTCTTCCCCGTTTCTTCGTTCTTTTTCGTTCCTGTTTCTTTTCCTTTACAGTAGCAGCGGAGCTCCAGATGACGACACCCTTTGATCGAGACAACAAGCGTGGATCCCATCGAGTACGATGGACGCGTGGGGGTGCTAATACCTTCCCCTCGCGTAACCGACTCCCTTACCCGTTTCTCTTGGTCGCGAGACCATGCTTTTCATTTCCCTCAGGTTTACGCAGTGTTTCCTTTCCCTCTCTCGGGATAAATACACATTGTTGGCGACTCTGTTTCCGCGCCACTTTCGCGTTTGTACTTGGATGAAAATCCCGGGAGCGACAACGCCATAAACATAAATAATAAAAAATCAATCATCATCACTAAATATTTCATCTTCTTCTTCGTCTTCATCTTCTTGGACATCATGGTTCGATTGTGAGGCAAACAATTGTCAGATTTGCGCCTCCATCTCAGATTGCCTCTTTTTTATTTCCTCAATTTTGGCCTTTAGCTTCACCTCATGTGCCCCTGTCTCGCATCTCACCTCTGCCTCACGTGCCGCCATATTGTGTCTCGCCTCAGTTAGAGCTAGTTATCTCATTGTTTCCATAATTTTGGGTGTCAATTTTGGTGGATGAGACATTCTTTCCCCATCTTTAAGTTTTAAAATAAAGTTTTATTCTCTCTTCTCTCATTAGCTCCCTTTCCGCCAGTTGATAAACCCCGAATATAAAGATCCACGCGTGGATCAATTAAATCTGAACCAATCAGAGTATATTGAATATTTTCAACTAGAAATTGGGTGAGCAATCTCTGATACAACACCTACACATACATAAAAATTAAATTAAATATAGTTTAAACAATTTAGTTATATACAATAAATAAATAAAATAATGAAATATAAACAACTTTACAAAGTTGATTTGGAATGGGCGTCAACAAACTCCCCCAATTTTTTGGTACGAGTCTTCACGAACATCTCACTAATACGTGGGGGTTTCCCCAACTCCTTAGTCTAATTAAAATAATTAACTTTAATTATATATATATATATATATATATATATATATATATATATATATATATATATATATATATATATATATATATATATATATATATATAATAAATCAAAATATAACTTGAAAAGTAGTTATAATTATCATCCGTCGAGCATGTTCGCTGATACTAATACTTTCTACTGAACTAAGGTAGCCCCTCGCTTCAGATGCTTTTAGCTTCTTTGCATGTTCATATTTTTTTTGAAAACCCTTTGTTTTCCAATAGATAAGAATTTCGTCAAATAATTCTTTGCCTAACTAGCCAGGACGAATTTGTTGCTCTTTCCAATTTAGTCTAACACGCCAAAGCATGTCAGGTAGTCGGCCATATGTTCTAGCTATAAAAAAAATTTAATCCTATAATCATCCATGATGTTCCACGTACACCTTTCCTGCAATGTTGTATGACATTCAAATAAATTATTAGATAATTATAACAAAAAATATTTATAAAATAACAAAACTTAAATAAAAATTCATTATACATTAAATTTATCAAACCATTCATCTTTCTCGTCAGCGATAAGTTCTCCAAAAGACGTCCAAACTTTTTTATACATTAGTTAAATGACTCGATTTATAGCTTTGGTAGTAGACCGACCCAGCGCAAAACTAAACAACAACAATTTGAATAAGTATTAAATATAAAAATAAAAATATATATAGTTGAATAAGAATCATTAACCAAAGGCATAAATGCACTTTTGGTCACTGTAAGTTAGCGTGTTTTAGCTTATAGTCCCTGTTTTTTTTTTCTGGTCTGAGTCCCTGTATCTCACTTTTGTGTTGGTTTTAGTCCCTAAAGTTAAAATCCGCAGGTAACCTACGGATTTTGCCTTTACGGATTAAACCAACACAAAAAGTGAGATATAGGGACTCAGACAAAAAAAAAATTACAGGGAGCAAAATCAAAAACTCGCAAATTTTCAGGGACCAATAGACTATTTAAGCCTTAATTAAAAACTTATTTCGATCCATTAAACCGAATAAGATATCGTTCATCAACCACCAACATTAAATAAAAAATAATATTATAATGGTTTTTGTTTAAATAATTATATATAATAAATAAAAAACAACCAATATATATATATATATATATATATATATATATATATATATATATATATATATATATATATATATATATATATATATATATATATATATATATATATATCAAACCAACAAAATTACAAGCAAAAATATTTTAGGTCTTGAGCATAACTGTGAGTGAACTTGAAACAAATTTGAAATTTTAGTTTAATGAACTTCCCAAATACATATTGAATCTTGATGATTTTAGAACTTAATAAAAATAAAGGGAGAAAAGTTACTTTTATGAAATTTAATAAATAAGGTGAATTAGTAAATAAAACCATAACAAAACTTACATTCTTATTGCAAAAGTGGCGAGGAAGTTATGAAAATATGAGAAAGTTGTGAAAAATTAAAGAAGAAAATGAGAGGGAGGAAGACGAAACAGAGAATGAGGAAGATGAAAAATGGAAAAAAAAATTTATGGGGAGTGTGAGGGTGTTGCAAGTTGTCTAATAAATAAACACTTTAGTGTTTGGAAATTCACGTCGCAAATAAAGTATATGTTTCCTGTTGCAACATGAATCTCATGTCACCTATTTAAAATGCGTTGCGACGTGATTATCTCCCCACTAGATGCTAGTGTGTCAGAACGGTCATAGTTTTGTGACATGATTTTAATGACACTAATTTGAAATATGTTGCGACATGATTATCTCCTCACTAGCTTCTAGCGTGACATAATAGTCATAATTTTGTGACGTGGTTTTCATGAAACTATAGCAAAGTGTGTTATGATGTCTGTACCACAATAAAATCGACCGATAACATTTCCCACTTAATTTTTTGGAAACCTATTAGCAACGTGAAATAAATGTCATAATTTTTTGAAAATTTTAAATTCCCCCACGTGAAAAGTTGCGTTTCAGTTTTTAATTATTTTATATTTTTAGCAGCAACATGTTTTTCATGTTACTGTCATACCCCAAATTTGCCCTACTTGTACATTATATTCATCTGTACTTCCATCCACTAACCGTTATTCGAAAAATCCAAAAAAATATGTTGTTCCTGCTCAAGGTGTTGCTAGGTTGAATCACGTTTCAGGCAAGACTATCAAGTCAAGTGTATGTGTAGCATGAACTAAGGTTCAATGGTTTTAATTTAATTTGTCAGTCAGACAAGGGTTATTTTCAAGATCAAGGCCAGGGTTTAGGATTTATGTGATGTGTGTCTGAAGCTTCAATTTGGGCTGGTGCCAATGCAAGTCATCTGTATGTGTTAAGTTATCAAGGTCGTGTCAAGGTCATATTGCTTTATGGTTGAGAGTTGTTAAAGATCCAGTTAGGGCTTGGTGCTGATTCTAGATTATTTCATTGAGGTCCAAGTCATTTGTCAATCTTGCCAAATTTGTTGTTCAATTCAGATTCAAGTGGTGGAATTAAATTACAAAATATCCAAGTTTGGTGCGTTTGGCCTTGTGGTTCAAAGTTAACGCAAATATTATCATTGTTGCTCAATGCTCAAAGAAGAATTCAGAATGGCGTGATTCAGTCAAATATTCAAGTTTAGTTCATGATTGGTTTCACTTTCCAAAATTCAGGCATATCAGGTGCAATTCAATTTCAGTTGGTTTAATTTGTTCATCGATTCAAAATTCAACTTATGGCCAAAGGTTCATCATAAAAGTTCTACAAAAGAAATTTGACATGGATTCCATTGGCAAGGCCCATCCAAGAGGAAGTAAGTCCATTACATTTTTACAAGGTAAAACTAAAAAAATCATCATAAGAAACCAACTTTAAAAATAATCAAGCCCATTTCTAAAAATTCAATTAAAAAAAATATAAATTGCAAAGACCAATAGATTTCCATACAAAATATTACAAAAAGTCACTACAGTCCAAACACTTCACATGAGGAATACAAGCCTTCCATGAAAAGGATTCAAAACTTCTGCTATACCGTAAGCTACAACGCCACGTCATCATGTTTTTCACTCAGCCTCCCAAGCCATAAGGTCACGTACACATACAATTCCACAAGCCTTCATACTACCTACAATACACATACAAACCACTATTACATGAATCACCAGCCGCAAAGCGCAAGGCATACCTCATACAACAATTTCCACTTCAATTTTTCAGTCACCCACATTTCAACACCAAACGCATCAGCCTGCAACCACACAACCTCACCTACATAAACTATTCACAAGTAGCCATGAAGCCTCATACCATGTCGTAAACAAAACCAAATAAGCTACCACATAACTTTCAGCCATCTCCCACACATATAAGCCACCAAAATAAACCATACCGCAGTTGACCCCACCATTTTCCTTACAAATCCGGCATAAACAACAACAAAATTTCAAAAAGGCGCTGGACCCCACAACCCACACTCACCATGTCGCACCACAAGCCGAGAAACACACATCACTAACCTTAACCACGTTCTGCAGTACCACACCAATTCCACAGCTAATCCTGCACACAATAACAATTTTACAACTTGAGTAGCAAACCACAAACCAATATCAACGCACCATATACGCACAAAAAAACCTGCAGAAACGACAACAACAAATTGCCAAATGCTCGCACAAACAAACTCCATTCCACAAATACCCTTCTCTCTCTTATAAATACAACATCATATTCACTTCATTTCCTCAAGCTCCACAGTCAAGATTACCCTGCAAAATTTTCCTTCATACCATTTCACCCAAATCAAACCTCATTACTTTTCGTCATCATCCAAAGCTCACCCTCTCCCTTTCTCTGCGTAAATACAAACCAAAAAATAGAACAACCTTCAAAAAATTTCTTCCATTAAATCTCCTTCACCCATTCTCCTTTCTACTCGAAACCCAACAACAATAACAACCATTCAATCTCAAATCATTCACAACAACCCATTTCTGAACGATAACTCTTTCAACTCACCCAACTTTCTTCAGTCAAAACTACAAACAACCAAATACACAAATCTCCAAACCCTATTTTGAAACAGATCCAGAAGGGAAATAGAAGAGGAAGAGTGATTCTAGAATAAATCAAACACTAACCTAGAAACTGAACCTGAAACCGCGTTGGATTTGAGGCGAACCAAGAAATCGAATCTAAACAGATAAGGTTGTGCTGCGTGAAGGTTGAATTTGAATATTGTGTTGACACTATTTGCCATAGCCGTGTTCTTTCTAGTTCTGTTTTTTTTTCTAACTATTGTGGTTTTAAGAAGAAAAGGGAATTTGGAAATGTTATTGATAGCATGTTGGAGTTTTGTTTTTTATTTTATTTTATTTAATTTGTTTTTGTTTTGATTGTTGACCGTGTGGGTTATGGTGGGTCTCATGACCCAACAGTTCTACACACGCCATTTTTTCATTCAGCACATCCCCACCTCCTTTTGGTCCCTTCTTAGGCCGTGAGGATGATGGGCTTGTAAAGCCCATATGATTCCATTCTCCTACACCCCTCTTATTATTTTTCTTTCAATTTTATTTTATTTATTTCTAACATTTTATTTCCTTTTTTTTTAGAATTTTATGTTTATTTAGTGATTTTTTCCTTGAATTCTACTCCCATTTTGTTTCCCATTTTTTTTTAATTTGGTCAATAACATTCTAAGAAGCATGGATCGTCGATGTTGTCGATGTAAATTATGTGACAGATTTTCATTTTATTTCAATCTTTTCGTTTCAATTTTATTTCCATTTCATCTTGATCAATGAAGTCTTTTTATTCACGAATGTTGGTTAGTTGAGGTTGTTTAACCTTCATTATTTCAAATCTGTAGAAAATGATCATTGAGATCATTTTCTATACTTTGGGATCTTGATAAGTTACCTTCGATTAATCGACGCAAATTTGTCATTAAGACAAGATCATCCGCTTTTCTTTTTGTGTGGCACGATTTTCTTAGAGAATGATCCTCAATATCATTTCTCTATCGTGTTTTAGCACAATCATCTTGCGCGACCTCCTATAGGATGATCTTCATCATAGATCGTGCTATGATGGTTTAACGTTATAGTTTACCTGATTCATCTGAATAATTAACGATTAATCACTAACCACTAACTTTAAATTCCGCTCAATATTTTTGATTTACTATTCCGTCAATATTATCTTGCTCATATTATTATTGTTCATATTATTTTTCATATCATATTCATCCTATTCATATCTTGTTCATCTAACCATTTCTTTATTCATACTATTCAAAACACAATAAAATGATCGAAACCCTAAAAAACTCAATTGGTGGACTGTTGGTTACTTTTCCGAGTAACAGAACTTTGACTCTATACAGAAACCCTAGCTTGGAGCTTTTGTCCGACTCTTGCTCAAGGTTTAGTTTAGGACACCTTGCACACACACGGCTTCCTCTTAGGCTACCTTACAATGAGACCTTTTATTTCGTGCAATCCCGTGTAACTTACATGTACCCCGCTCTCATTCCGATGTACGCACTTTACTCGCCTTTGATTGTGGTTTGTTTACTAGGAGCACCCATAGGGACTAGCATAGACAAAACCATTTTCAAACTCATTATCAATTTGTCGTCGATTACATTTTCTAAACACCCCCGTAAGTCGATTGCTCATTAGCATCGCCATCAACCTAACGCACACACTCACACATTTCATCGTGGTTTCGTTACTATGAGTACCCCTAGGGACTAGGATCGATTCTCACCCATTTTCAATTAAACCCTCGATTCTTCGTCGAGCCATTTTCAAAAAACAACTCTTTAAGCCGAGTGCCTTTTGCCTCACAATCAAACTTTTTTCAACCTCTTCGCATACAATCAAACCCTTGATCTAACGTCAAGAGGATTTTTACAATCAAACTTCAAAATGATTAACAACTATCGAAACTCTTTCCAAGGTGAAAAAAGGGGGGTTGAGTCTTTAACCTCTCTTCAGTTGTTTAGGTGCGAGTTCTCTTACTCATGTGTGAGAAATTGACGCCTCTAAAACACTTCTCAAACCATCAAACCTTTTCAAGCTCAATCACCTCAGATGAAAAAGAGAGAGAGCCAAGCCTTTGACTCACTCTGCCGATTACTTGGGCCTGAGGAGCCTTTCTTAAGCTTCGAGTAATCGTCATCCTAACCAACTTCAACATATCAATACTCCCTCTTTTCGTGGTCGTATCCACAAACTACGATTGCTATGATTCTTTATTCTCGTCCGAGTAAAGATACGTAGGCACAAGATTACGATGATCTTGGCGAGCACACTTCTATCTTTTTCGCGTCTACCTTTCCTCCATCTTCCGTTTCCCCCCTTTCCCGTAGTCGAACTTCGAATACTCTAATTTCTCATTCTCGTCCGAATGAGCATACATAGGCACAAGGCCCCCAATCCTTGGCGAGCACCCTATCCTAAAATCACCCATTCTCCCTTAGCATCTATCCTCTTTTATCGTACCATTTCGCATTTAACGTTGAGAAGAAAACAAATAAGCTTAGTTAACATTCATCACAATTCGAATTAAGAGGTTCCTGTTGAGTACAACAGACGTGAGGGGGTGCGGGTACCTTCCTCTCACGTAACCGACTCCCGGACCAGGAATGTGGTTGCGACAATCATGTTCTTATCTCTTAAAGGTTTTCTCGATATTTTCCTTTCCCTCTATTGGGATAAATAAAGTTCGGTGGCGACTCTGTCGAACTGCAATTTTCTTCTGCGCCTTTCGCGCGAGGGTCATGTCTTTGGTGATTTTTGGGGCGCGGCAGCTAGCGACTCTGCTGGGGAACGCATGCTCCATGCAAGAGAGAGTCAAACTTATCTTAGTTCGAATTGTGGGCTCGTTAGCTTCGTTTGTTTGTTTTCTTCTCGTTTATTTATTTACTTTTCTTTTTTATCTTTATCTGTGTCACCTTTTGTGACATTGTTGGGCTTCTCTGCTTATGCATACTTTGTGAGATGGCTCTACACCCGAGTCTGAGTAAAACCCTAGGATTAGGATGGTGGTTGTGTAGTGGAGACTTGCGTGGTTTCTTCCGCGTGAGCCGAAGCGAAAACCCCGCTTGGAGTAGATTCCCTTGGAGATGTTATTGTTGTGGTGAGTCTTTGCCATGGCGATAATGTTTTCGAGCCTGAATCGTTGATCCCAAGGACCATTAACCTAATTTATCCACGGTGGTTGGTAGTGTTAACTCCTTTTGGGTTAATGTGAATGCCCCAATCAGGTGAGATCCCTTGAACGTATTACTTCCTGACAGTAATATTTTTAACCTTGATCTATGACTCTGAGAACCTTTCTTAGAACCTGTGAGTCGATGGTTGTGTAGTGGACGCCTCCGAGGAGTCTTTCTCGTGGGGAAGATACAAAGAGCTCACCTAGAGGAAATTATTTCGAGGATATTATGGTCGGATGAGGCTTTATCATGGCTATAATGTCTTTGAAATATATCCATGACTCTAGGCACCTACCCGTCCTAGAACATACCCGTGGGGTTTCTTTGATCCGAGCTTTGGTTGTTGACTCGTTACCTCCGGCCAACCTCAGAATCCGTTGAACCTACAATCTTGGATATTTCATCTTGCATTGCATCATGTCATGTCATTGCATTGCATTGCATCTGTTATGCATCTTGCATTCCAATTTCAACCTCAGAAACTCACTTCGCCTTCCTTCCTTCTCCAGTAAATTAAGTTGATTCCTCGACACCAGTTTGCAACTCGAGCCAATAATAGACGTATGATGGAGCAGATTCAGCAAGAGCAAGCCGTCTTCGAAGAAGAATTGGACTCTATCAATAGAACGATCGACCAGATTCTCGAAGCCATCGTTATCACAAAAAATGAAGAAAAAATGCATCAAGTTGCTGCTGCCAACAACAAAGTGCATGTATAAGGATCTACCTCAAGGCTCTCTGCCCTTGTTCCCAATCCTATCACTTATGGGATACCGATGAACTTCACTCCCGCAGCTGAATGGGCCACTTCTCAACCATTTCTAGTATTTGGAGTTACTGTTGGAGCTATCCCTCAAGCCCAACCTGCTATTCCTCAAGATGAAGGAAATTTGCAAGATCAGTATGACAAGGTGCAAATCTATCATGTTACCATCCCTATTGTCAATCCTACTGCTACACAGGATTCTGAAGCCATCAAAATGTGTCGTGATCTAGCTGAGAAACTCTGAGTTATGGAGGGGCACAACCCAACTTCCTTGAATGCTCTGGAGATATGCTTGGTGCCTGATGTCCTCATTCCTCCCAAGTTTAAAGTGCTAGAATTCTCAAAGTACAAAGGTCTCAGCTCTCCCAACATTCATATGAAGATGTACTTCCGCAAGATGGCTGCCTATGCCAAAGACGAAAAACTGATGATCCATTGCTTCCAAGACAGCTTGTCTGGAGCATCTCTCGAATGGTATATGTAGCTCGAGCGTAGCAGTGTGAGCACTTGGGCTAAGCTAGCTGATGCTTTCGTCAAGTAATACAAATACAACACTGACCATGCTCCAAATTGTACTTAACTTCAGAGTATGGCTCAGAAGGACAATGAATCCTTTAAGGAGCACGCACAATGCTGGAGAGAGCTAGCTGCAAGAGTACTTCCATCGCTTATTGACCGTGAACTGATTAACATCTTCATGGTTACCTTGCAAGACCAATACTACAAGAAGTTAATTGGTAGTGTTTCTGCTGGATTCTCTGACTTAGTAATCAACGGTGAGAGAATTGAAGAAGGCCTGAAGAGGGGAAAGATCCAAGGAGGTTCTAGCAGTCAGTCTGGAGTTAAGAATCCTTTCAACGGATACAAAAAGAAATATGGAGAAACAAACGCCATCTCTGCTTAGAAAGGGGAAGCTCAACAGCAAGCTCCTTCTCCAATGGCTTTTCAAATTCCCTACTTCTAGTATCTGTATGTTGCTGCTGTGCAATACCCTCTAATGCCTTATTAGCCAGCTGTTCAAGCTCCAATGCCTAAGCAACAGGCTCCTCAACAACAGTCATACAATCAGCAAGGGTATTAGTATCCTCCTAAGAATCAACAACAGTGAGCCGCTCAACAGCAGCGTCATCCTAATCAATAAAGGACAAGGAGGCCAGAAAGAAACGTTGATCGTCTTCCTATGTCATATGCTCAGATCTTAGCTAGATTTTTGGAAAAGAGAGTGATTACTCCGAGAGACCTAGCTCCTCCAACTGTCATTCCCCTAGATTATGATGTTAATGCTCATTGCGAGTATCATAAGGGCGCTCCAGGGCACACGATCGAGGACTGCAGAGCCTTCAAACACAAAGTTCAAGACTTGATCGATTCAAAGGCTCTCATGTTCAATGGAAAGTCTCCAAATGTCATCAATAACCCTCTGTCGCCGCCAAACTAGTGCCAGCATCAAGTCAAGTTCAAGTTTCCCCGAAGAAGGCATTCATCATGCCATCCCATCATTTGCATTCTTGTTTTTGTATTTGTTTGTTTAAGTACTGCTTGCTTTGAACATTGCCATTTGTATTTGGTTTTATTAATGTAGTGATTATGCATGTTTTGAATTAGTTATGCCGTATTCACTTATATCTTCCATTTACTGCAAAACACAAACACAATATTTTATCCACTTCACTCTCTATCATACTGTTGTTTAGCAATGATTGGAGGGAGGATGATGAAAGCGAAATACACATAATTTCAAATTATATTCTTTCGGATAAAATCCGGCCGATGAAGTATAGGCATTGTTCCAAATCCCCAAACACTGGAGAGACAAGGAGTTAATCCCTAGTTAACCACTTCGAGCCAAGAAATAGCAGTTTTCGTCGGATATTCAAACCCTTACACTCAACCTGGGGCAGGGTAGGGTTCAGTTAACCTGATTACACACTCAAATCACAAAGCAAAATCCAAAAGACATGACCGTTTTTCATCAAAGACCCATAACTTGGCAGTCACAATCCTCCAACAAAATCGACAAAAAAGTCAAAAATCAAAAGCCTGCTAAGTCTAACACCTCAAAAGGAGACTTAGGCAAAAATCAAGGCAATCTCGATGGACTTGAAAAGTGAAAGCAGTCCATGCAAAAGATAGGGATCAAAAACAAAGTCAAAAGAGGCCCTCGAACCCTCAACAAAAAAACAAAATAAGATCCAGTGGCCACTATGTCAAATCCAAAGGGTCACTAACATCCATCAAAAACAAAATAAGGTGACTTCCATTTCAAGCATTCCTTGAATCATCACTCTTACACCGTCAACCCTTTTGGAAGACAGGCGTGTGTAGAATTAATTGAACGTAGGACTGGAGTTCATCACGAAGAAGGGGTGGGCACAAACCAAGTTTTGAGCCTGATATCTTTTGTTTCATAACCGTGAACCAGACCACGTTACAACCCTCAAAAGACCTAATTGAGGTGAGGTTTATTCTAAAAGCATACTATTGCAAGGTTGTGTAAACTGACTCCCCACATATTTGCTAATCTTCAGCATTAAGTCATCTTCCTTGCTATATCTTTCACACACTAGCAAAATCAGCACAACGTCTGGAATAACGGTCAATTCGTCTTTTACCATTTGTGAGTGTACAATTGTAACTGCGAATCAGTGCTAGACATCAAATACACTCCAACAAGGGAAAATCAAAGATGAACTTGAACTTTCAGCGGTGTCGACCCGAATCAAGACTCCTTCAAACCCTCAAAAGCTGGGGCAAATCCTTCAACAACTCAATCAGGGGAAAATCCTTTAAAAGCTCAATCAGGGACAAGTCATCTCACGTCAAAGAGCTCAACTTTCAGAGATCTAATCACTTCAGAGCTGGTTAATCAGGGGTAGACCATTACCACGTTCAGACTGGGGCAATACCCAGTTGCAGAGCAGATCCTCTCTGTATCTTCAAACTTGGACAAGCATATCTTGTCAGACACTAGCAATCATCAAGTTTAGAGAAAAAGCACGATCTTCATGAGTAGATCACGTCGCTACGCTGATCTTCCATTTGTCTTGACCATCAAGCACAAAGTTGTGGTTCTCTCAGAAACGAATTCATGACTTGTCATCAAGTGATCAAACTTGGAGCATCGAGGCATCTTCGGCTGCTTCAATCATGGCGTCTTCAACAGACTGAGTGTTGAGGAAATCAAACCCTCCCACCACCCAAAGTCTAATCCACATTGGCAACTATCAAAAGTCCACCATGCAGGCACCCTCACAAAACATATCCAATTACCCGTCTGCAATCATACGTATCATATGCATCATATGCATTGAATTTAACATCATCAACATCATGTACATCATATGCATACAAAAAATAAATCATACTTCCCCAACACTTGCATCTCCTCTCGTTAGAATTTGCATTGCACTTCCATTCGATATGGAATCTTTACAAAATCAAGCATTCATACATACATGGACAAGATCCAGGATCAATCTCGAGATTCTAAGGCGATCTTCTGCCCAACCAAGGGCATCATTTTCAAATCCGTGGGCGTTCCCCATGAAGTTATTCAACCTTTTGTTGATCAAGACAAGATTCCAAAGCAATCTTCTGCCCAGCCAGGGGCATCTTCAAATCTGCGGGCGTTCCCTACGAAGTTATTTAACCTTTTGTTGATCAAACTGCAAGAAGATCTTCAGCCCAGCCAGGGGCATCCTATTTAAATTCGTGGGCGTTACTCACGAAGTTGTTTAACCTTTTGTTGATCAAGACAAGATTTCAAAGCAATCCTCAGCCCATGAAGGGGAATCTCCTTCAAGTTCATGGGCGTTCCTCATGACATTACTTCAACCTTTTTCTAATGAAGTTGTGATCTCCAAGCAAGTCAGTGGGCGTTCCTCATTGAATTGTTTTCCTCAACCTTTTGTTGACGAAGTTGGCATCCCCAGCTCAACCATAAGCATTTCTCCAAGTCAGTGGGCGTTCCTCGTTGAAATGTGTATCGTCAACCTTTTGTTAATGGATTTTTTATCCTCAGACCAGTCAGTGGTTATCTCCAAACAAAAGTCAACCTTCCTCTTGGGCATTCCCTAGTGAGTTCGCTCTTTTCAACCTTTTATTAATAAGGATGGTGTTTTCCAGTGACTTCTTTGCTTCAACCTTTTGTTGATGTCTCCAGATAAATCTCATTCATCATACCCTCAACAAACTTGACCTTTTGTCAATTGCCTCACTATCATCCTTTTGGTGGTAGCCAAACCCTGTCAATTCAACCTAACCTTCATCCTTTTGGTGTTGGTAATTCTAAAAATAAAAAATTTACTATTATCATTTTGGTGGTAGCTGTCCACGTTGTTTCAATATAACCTTCATCCTTTTGGTGTTGGTGGTTCTCAAAATTGGGAAATTCCTATCATCCTTTTGGTGGTAGTAGCTTGTATTGATTCGTCATCCTTTTGGTGTCGGCGATCCGTGAACCATTGGTCTGTGTATCATCCTTTTGGTGAATGGCAGCCTTTGATATCATTTTACTTATTGTCATTCTTTTGGTAATAGCAAGTTGTAACCTCATCCTTTTAGTGGAGGGTCATCGAGTCGTGTCATCTATCATCCTTTTGGTGATAGGTCTGTCATCCTTTTGGTGTCAGATATCTCGGTGTGTGTGTGTGTTTGTGCTCTATTATCCTTTTGGTAATAGTGAGCTTTGACCTCATTTTCATCCTTTTGGTGAAGGGTCGAGTTGTGTGTGTTCACTATCATCCTTTTGGTGATAGACCCGCCTTCCTTTTGGTGTCGGAAATCATAGTTTGCTTACTACTATCCTTTTGGTAATAGCAAGTTTCGACCTCACTTTCATCTTTTTGGTGAACGGTCGTTGTATGTGTTCACTATCATCCTTTTGGTGATAGGTCTGACATCCTTTTGGTGTCAGATATCTCTGCGTTCACTATCATCCTTTTGATGATAGGTCCGTCATCTTTTTGGTGTCAGAGTTGTGTGAGTTTATTATCATCCTTTTGGTGATAAGTCTGTCATCCTTTTAGGTGTCAGAAATCTGTGTGAGTTTACCATTATCCTTTTGGTAATAGCAAGCTTGGCCTCATTTTCATCCTTTTGGTGAAGGATCTGTGTGCGTGTGTTTGATTACTATTATCCTTTTGGTAATAGCGAGTTTTGACCTCATTCTCATCCTTTTGGTGAAGGTTCGAGTCGTGTGAGTCCTCTATCATCCTTTTGGTGATAGACCCGTCATCTTTTTGGTGCCGGTAATCGGTAGATTATTTGGTTTTCAAATCATCCTTTTGGTGAATGACAACGTCAGAATCCTATGTATTTACTTACTATTATCCTTTCGGTAATAGCGAGTTTTGACCTCATTTTCATCCTTTTGGTGAAGGTTCTGTGTGTGTATTTACCGTTATCCTTTTGGTAATAGCAAGTCAAGCCGGGTGAGTTCACTGTCATCCTTTTGGTGATAGGCATATCATCCTTTTGGTGTCAGAACTTTCAATTATCATCCTTTTTGGTGATAACGACCCTCGCAAGTCATTCAGTGTCTACTCGAGGGTTGACATTGATATATTATTCCACCTCCCTATCGTTTTCTTTCTTTTCAGACAAATGCGTGGTCTTCTTCATATCTAATTGACTTCTACCTTGAAAGAATGAACGCAGTAGCAGTTCATCTTACTAAATTCAAGCCAATTAGATAGGGGCATTTGTCATACCCCAAATTTGTTCTACTTGTACATTATATTCATCTGTACTTCCATCCACTAACCGTTATTCGAAAAATCCAAAAGAATATGTTGTTCCTGCTCAACGTGTTGCTAGGTTGAATCACGTTTCAGGCAAGACTATCAAGTCAAGTGTATGTGTAGCATGGACTAAGGTTAAATGGTTTTAATTTAATTTGTCAGTCAGACAAGGGTTATTTTCAAGATCAAGGCCAGGGTTTAGGATTTATGTGATGTGTGTCTGAAGCTTCAATTTGGGTTGGTGCCAATGTAAGTCATCTGTATGTGTTAAGTTATCAAGGTCGTGTCAAGGTCATATTGCTTTATGGTTGATAGTTATCAAAGATCCAGTTAGGGCTTGTTGCTGATTCTAGATTATTTCATTGAGGTCCAAGTCATTTGTCAATCTTGCCAAATTTGTTGTTCAATTCAGATTCAGGTGGTGGAATTAAATTACAAAATATCCAAGTTTGGTATGTTTGGCCTCGTGGTTCAAAGTCAACGCAAGATTCTTCAAGGTCTTATTATTGTTGCTCGATGTTCAAAGAAGAATTCAGAATGGCGTGATACAGTAAAAAATTCAAGTTTAGTTCATGATTGGTTTCACTTTTAAAAATTCAGGCATATCAGGTGTAATTCAATTTCAATTGGTTCTATATGTTCATCGATTCAAAATTAAACTTATGGCCAAAGGTTCATCATAAAAGTTCTACAAAAGAAATTTGACTTGGATTCCATTGGCAAGGCCCATCCAAGAGGAAGTAAGTCCATTACATTTTTACAAGGTAAATTAAAAAAAAATCATCATAAGAAACCAACTTCAAAAATAATCAGGCCCATTTCTCAAAATTCCATTAAAAAAAATATAAATTGCAAGGTCCAATAGATTTCCATACAAAATATTACAAAAAGCCACTACAGTCCAAACACTTCACATGATGAATACAAGCCTTCCATGAAAAGGATTCAAAACTTCTACTATACCGTAAGCTACAACGCCACATCATCATATTTTTCACTCAGGCTCCCAAGCCATGAGGTCACGTACACATACAATTACACAAGCCTTCATACTACCTACAATACACATATAAGCCACTATTTCATGAATCACCAGCCACAAAGCGCAAGGCATACCTCATACAACAATTTCCACTTCAATTTTTCAGTCACCCACATTTCAACACCACACGCATTAGCCTGCAACCACACAACCTCACCTACATAAACTATTCACAAGTAGCTATGAAGCCTCCTACCATGTTGTAAACAAAACCATAAAAGCTACCACATAACTTTCAGCCATCTCCAACACATATAAGCCACCAAAACAAATGATACTGCAGCTGACCCCACCATTTGCCTTACAAATCCTACATAAACATCAGAAAAACTTCAAAAAGGCGCAGGAACCCACAACCCACACTCACCATGTCGCACCACAAACCGAGAAATACGCATCACAAACCTTAACCACGTTCTGCAGTACCACACCAATTCCATAGTTATTCCTGCACACAATAACCATTTCGCAACTTGAGCATCAAACCACAAACCAACATCCACGCACCCTATATGCACAAAAAAACCTGTAGAAACGACAACAACAAATTGCCAAATGCTCGCACAAACAAACTCCATTCCACAAATACCCTCCTCTCTCCTATAAATACAACATCATCTACACTTCATTTCCTCAAGCTCCACAGCCAAGATTACCCTGCAAAATTTTCCATACCATTTCACCCAAATCAAACCTCATTACTTTTCATCATCATCCAAAACTCACCATCTCCCTTTCTCTGCGTAAATACAAACCAGAAAATAGAACAAGCTTAAAAAAATTTCTTCCATTAAATCTCCTTCACCTATTCTCTTTTCTACTCGAAACCCAACAACAATAACAACCACTCAATCTCAAATCATTCACAACAACCCATTTCTGAACAGTACCTCTTTCAACTCATCCAACCTTCTTCAGTCAAAACTACAAACAACCAAATACACAAATCTCCAAACCCCATTTCGAAACAGATCCAGAAGGGAAATAGAAAAGGAAGATTGATTTGAGAACAAATCAAACACAACCCTAGAAACCAAACCTGAAACCGCGTTGGATTTGAGGCGAACCAAGAAATCAAATCGAAACGGATAAGGTTGCGCAACGTGAAGGTTGAATTTGAATATTGTGTTGACACTAATTGCCATAGCCGTGTTCTTTCTAGTTCTGTTTTTTCCTTCTTTTTTCTAACTATTGTGGTTTTAAGAAGAAATGGGAATTTGGAAATGTTCTTGATAACATGTTGGATTTTTTGTTTTTTTTTTATTTAATTTGTTTTTGTTTTGATTGTTGACCGTGTGGGCTATGGTGGGTCTCGTGACCCAACAGTTCTACACACGCCTTTTTTTCATTCAGCACATCCCCACCTCCTTTTGGTCCCTTCTTAGGCCGTGTGGATGATGGGCTTGTAAAACCAATATGATTCCATTCTCCTACACCTCTCTTATTATTTTTCTTTCAATTTTCTTTTATTTATTTCTAACATTTTATTTCCTTTTTTTTTTAGAATTTTATGTTTATTTAGTGATTTGTTTCCTTGAACTCTACTCCCATTTTGTTTTCCATTTTTTTGATTTGGTCAATGACATTCTAAGAAGCATGGATCGTCGATGTTATCGATGTAAATTGTGAGACCTATTTTCATTTTATCTCAATCTTTTTGTTTCAATTTTTTTTCCATTTCATCTTGATCAATGAAGTCTTTTTATTCACGAATGTTGGTTAGTTGAGGTTGTTTAACCTTCATTATTTCGAATCTGTAGAAAATGATCATTGAGATCATTTTCTATACTTTGGGATCGTGATAGGTTACCTTCGATTAATCGATGCAAGTTTGTGATTAAGACGAGATCATCCGCTTTTCTTTTCGTGTGGCACGATTTTCTTAGAGAATGATCCTCAATATCATTTCTCTATCGTGTTTTAGCACAATCATCTTGCGCGGCCTCCTATAGGATGATCATCATCATAGATCGTGCTACGATGGTTTAACGTTATAGTCTACCCGATTCATCCGAACAATTAACGATTAATCACTAACCACTAACTTTAAATTCCTCTCAATATTCTTGATTTACTTTTCCGTCAATATTATCTTGCTCATATTATTATTCATAGCATATTCATATTATTCATATCTTGCTCATCTAACCATTTCTTTGTTCATACTATTCAAAACACACAAAAAAAATGATCGAAACCTTAAAAAACGCAATTGGTGGACTGTTGGTTACTTTTCCGAGCAACGAAACTTTGACTCTGTACAGAAACCATAGCTTGGAGCTTTTGTCTGACTCTTGCTCAAGGTTTAGTTTAAGACACCTTACATACACACGGCTTCCTCTTGGTCTACCTTACAATGAGACCTTTTATTTCGTGCAATCTTGTGTAACTTACATGTACCCCGCTCCCATTCCGTTGTACGCACTTTACTCGCCTTTGATTGTGGTTTGTTTACTAGGAGTACCCCTAGGGACTAGCATAGACAAAACCATTTTCAAACTAATTCTGGATTCGTCATCGAGTCCATTTTCAAAACACCCCCGTAAGTCGATTCTCATTAGCATCGTCATCAACCTAACGCACACACTCGCACATTTCATCGTGGTTTCGTTACTAGGAACACCCCTGGGGACTAGGATCGATTCTCACCCATTTTCAATCAAACCTCGATTCGTCGTCGAGCCATTTTCAAACAACAAACCTTTAAGCCGAGTGCCTTTTGCCTCACAATCAAACTCTTTTCAACCTCTCTGCATACAATCAAACCCTTGATCCAATGTCAAGAGGCTTTTTACAATCTAACTTCAAAACGATTAACAACTATCGAAACTCTTTCCAAGGTGAAAAATGGGGGGTTGATTCTTTGACCTCTCTTCAGTTGTTTAGGTGTGGGTTCTTTTACTCGTGTGTGAGCAATTGACGTCTCTAAAACACTTTTCAAACCATCAAACCTTTTCAAATCCAATCACCTCAAATGAAAAGGGGAGAGAGCCAAGCCTTTGACACTCTCCCGATTACTTGGGCCCAAGGAGCCTTTCTTAAGCTTCGAGTAATCATCATTCCAACCAACTTTAACATATCAATACTCCCTCTTTTCGTGGTCATATCCACGAACTACGATTGCTCTGATTCTTTATTCTCGTTCGATTAAAGATACGTAGGCACAAGATTGCGATGATCTTGGCGAGCACACTTCCATCTTTTTTGCGTCTACCTTCCCTCTATCTTCTGTTTCCACCATTTCCTGTAATCGAACTACGATTGCTATGATTTCTCATTCTCGTCCGAATGAGTATAGGTAGGCACAAGGGCCCCAATCCTTGGCGAGCACCCTATCCTAAAACCACTCATTTTCCCTTAGCATCTATCTTCTTTTATCGTACCGTTTCGCATTTATCATTGAGAAGAAAACAAATAAGCTTAGCTAACGTTAATCACAATTTGAATTAAGAAGTTTCCGTTGAGTACAACGGACGTGCAGGGGTGCGCGTACCTTCCTCTCACGTAACCGACTCACGAACCCAGATGTGGTTGCGATGACCATGTTCGTATCTCTTCAAGATTTTCTCGATATTTTCCTTTCCCTTTTTTGGGATAAATAAAGTTTAGTGGCGACTCTATCGAACCGCAATTTTCTTCTGCGCCTTTCGCGCAAGGGTCGTGTCTTCGGTGATTTTTCGAGGTGCGACATTTACTAACAATTTTTCACATATTTTAAATTTCATCAACATAAGCTCAATTTTTTATTATTTCTTAACCGTTGTGACGTGTTTTTCACGTAGCAATTGCCTTTTTGAATGACTTGAATTTCACGTGACTATATCACGTAATTGGAGCACAGTTTTCTTTTTATATATATAAAACAAACTGAAAAGAAGTTACTAATTGAGAGGAGAATAATTAATATTAAAATAAATTCTTTTAATTCTCTATTATAAATAAGTTATTATATTGAAGAGTCATAATTCATATATATATTTTTAGCTTTGCAATTTAATTTCATAATTTTAAATTTAAATGCATTAAAAATAGATCTGTGCTAACAAATATAAATATCATAACAATTTTTCTTATAAATAAGTTCATTATTAATAATTAAAATATATTTAATAAATTATTGAAAAAAATATTTTAATTAATATAAAAGTTTAAATTAGTAATCAATGACATTTATTAATAAATATGAAACACATCAAAATAACAAATTTTGTATTTTATTATATTAATTTGTTTTTATTATATTTACATGGAAAAATATATCAAGAATTTGTAGATCTACCAACATTTGATATATTACATATACACATACTTCTTACAATAGATTTTGAGATAAACTAATGACTCAGTTCGAAATTCACACTTCATTGAATGGGGAAATTTGGGTTACGCTGAATTGAATTCTCAAATGTATTATGACAAATTTTTGATTAGTGATGGTTGACACTTATGTGTTGCAAATAAGTTGAAATCATGAAACCTATGAATAATAGATTTTTTTTTAGTTTAAGAACTCTAAGGTGTTGTAGTTTTTTTTGGTAGTTCTTCAAAATATTGATTTTATTTTAATTTTTGTTGTTGTTTTTTTATGTTAATTTGTTGGATTGTCCAACATTGTTGGTTTGACATATTTTGTTTTTCTATATTATTTTTTTCTAATAATTTTGATTGATCAATTATTGAGTATTGTTCATACATTTAATAAAAATTATTTTATAAATTTTGTTGTTTAAAAAAAAGATAAAACCTCTAAGTTGATAATAGAAAGACCAAAAAAAACTTATCAAATATCATCTACATAATGTGATAAAATCCTCTCAACTTCGTTTTAAATAATGCCTTATATTTTATAAAAATGTATAAATAAATTCTTTTTAATTACGATTTTTTGTAAACACTGTCTAGACAACTTAAATAACAAAATCCTTCAATTTTTTATTAAAAATAAATAATTAACAATTATTAAAATATATAATAGCTAATTAAATAAATATTTACATTAATAAAAATATTAAAATTAGTAAACATTATAATTTGGTAGCAAATATCAACATGATTTAATAAAATTTATTTTCACCAAATGTATCTATATATAGATCAACCTAAGTTGAATATCACTTTTAATGGAAGACCTCTCCGTTTCATATATATATATATATATATATATATATATATATATATATATATATATGAAGGACCAAAAATTTGAAGCAAATAAAAATAAAAATACATATATTTAGAAATATATATTCTAGGCGGTCATTCGAAAATGAAACAATGCGCTCTTCTCCCTCATTATTTCATTTCTTTTCTACTTTTGTAAAATTGAAAACAAAATGATGCAATAAAATGCATCATTCTTAATTATTAAAATCATAAATACTTTTTAATTTGAATTGACAAGGGATAACAAATTGGGGTACTGTAAAAGTGTATTTTATTTCGTACTTATTTCCAAAAGGAATAAATAAAAGTAAAAAAATTACAAAATAATAGAGTAAGTCATCTATGTGACTAAAAAAATAATTTAAGAAGTTGTAACCGAAATGTATATAACATATCCATAACATAATAGAATGTTACAAAATTTAATATAATTATTTTAAGAAGTAGTTGTTCGATAGATAATGGATACAAATTACATAAATAAAATATGGACAATCAATATTTTTCTTATTTTAAAGATATATATAAAATCCATTCTCACATAAAATAGATGATTGAGAGACATGTTTAATAAATGAATAATGAGAAAGATATATTAGTGGTTCATGCATGTAGTTGGTGTTAGTGTATGTCACCGAATGCATGACAATAGCCGTCATATTTAATTTATGAAAATGTAACTAAATTAATTGAGTCTGATTTATCTTTTATTTAAAATTCATTTCTTAAATTAAAATGAATGATATGGTGTATGTATTTTTTTATCTTTTCATTAATTAATAAGGCATTTAAAATATTTTTGTTTTGAAATGAATTTTTTTCTTTTCACATCACAGAATTTTTGTTTTGTTTGAAATGAATTTAAAATATTATTTTTTTTACTTTGTATTTCAAACTTCTTAAATTTATAATATAACTTAAATAAAATTTAATATTTTCAAGACAAATATCTATAGAAGTAACAAAACTAATTTCCAAAATGATACCGTTATTATACTAAACACTCAAAACAATAGAACTACAATCGAAAACAAATAGACAAAAAGATGGTAAAGTTTTAAAAATTATTAATATTTAAAAAAAACATTCCTATATAGCAAATTATGAATTTTCTTACTTAATTAAACATCTCACATGGTATAGACATTAATGTGCCGATCAATAATAATTTGAGAAAAAAAACTAATTATAATCAAATGATTTCTTTCAAACAATACAACAAATTTCAGACGCCGGACACAATACAAATACGGAAAGATGTCTAGAAAAGTGTTTGTGATTTATAAAAAAAAAAATAGACAAAACATTTAGTGTAAATTATAACTTAACTTAAAATCATATAAAGGTGTTGGTATGCTCATAAAAATATGATATGTAAACAAAAACTAAAATTGAGTGTATTTAGAACTAAGTTTGAGTAGAAAACTCTTATAAATAAAATATATAATCTACAACAACTAAATCTAATAATTTGAAGAAAAAAATATGTTGCACCAACTATTCATATGTCTCTTGGCTACCATGTTTTTTATCATTTTGTTAATATACATTTTAATAAATAATTGAAGGATTTAGAAATGATTTGCAAGGTGTGTAAAAAAGGTGAGATACCATTCAAATTCCTGGGTTTGCAGGTTGGGGGTAATCACAAGAGATTGAACTTTTGGAGCCCTGTTGTGAACTCTTTCAAAGCCCGTCTTTCGTCATGGCAAGGTAAACTTCTCTCCATGGGTGGTCGCATTACTCTTATAAAGTCCGTATTATCTAGCATCCCTATACTTTATCTGTCGTTCTTCAAAATTCTTGTGGCGGTTATGTGTGAGTTAAATTCAATTCAGAGGCGCTTTTTATGGTCGGGGGTGTCTGAAAAAAGGTCAATGGCATGGGTTTCGTGGGAGAACGTGTGTAACAACAAGGAAAAAGGAGGGCTTGGGATCAAAGATTTGGAAGCTTTTAATAAGGCTCTTCTTACAAAATGGATATGGAGGTTAATAAACGAATAGGGTGCTTTATGGGAGCCAGTGCTTCAAAGTAAGTATGTCAACTGTAAAAAACAACTGTTGTTGATGCAGGGTATTCCAGAGCAGCAGAAGTGCTCCATGTGGTGGCAAGATTTACTCAAAATTGCTCACTCTACGAATTCAGATGCATTCCATTTGCAGGCCACTTGTAAAGTGGGGGATGGATCTGCTGTGTCTTTCTGGTATGCAAGATGGTTGACAAATGATCCTCTGCGGCTTGCCTACCCATTTCTTTTCCAAAAAGCACACTGGCAGAATGGGGCTGTAGCAGACCATGGGAGTTGGGATAATAACATGTGGAATTGGAACTTGGATTTTGAGATTGAATATTGGCAAGAAGAAGCGTTGGCAGATTTGTTTAAGCTGAATAGTTTGCTTGAAGGTGTTCAACTTGTGAGGGTGGTTCAGGATGAGGTTTGGTGGGCAAGGTCTGAGAGTGGAAGCTTTTCAACGAATACCTGTTACTCTTTTATAATGCAACGTAAAAGTTTGGTTAGGAGTGAAATTAGTTCCAAGACAGCTCTTGATATATTATGGCAGTCTTTAATTCCTTTGAAGGTTAAGGTTTTTGTGTGGTGTTCGATCTTGGACAGACTCGCGACTCGTAATAATCTGGCAGCCATGGAGGTAATTTCTAATCCTCATGATTTGGTTTGTGTGATGTGCTTTAACCACATTGAATCATTTGATCATGTCTTTATTACGTGTGAAAGAAGTATTTTGGTTTGGAAGGAAATACTGAATTGGGTTGGTATTCATTGGATCTATGCTGTTAATTGTCGTGGAGATCTGATGGAATGGTTCATAAGGATGGTGGGTAAAGTGGGTAATAAATCGGCAAACGTGATTTGGTTTTACACGCGTTGGGTGATTTGGTGGAAAAGAAATCAAATTTTATTCAAAGATGGGATTTATAATACGGATGAGATAGTATTCCGTATACAACATTTCTCATGGAGGTGGTTATCGTTAATAGATACAAAAATTTTCTCTGCTTGTACATTTTATGATTCTCTTGGAGATGTTATTGTTGTGGTGAGTCTTTTATATGGCGATAATGTTTTCGAGCCTGAATCGTTGATCCCAAGGACCATTAACCCGATTTATCCACGGTGGTTGGTAGTGTTAACTCCTTTTGGGTTAATGCGAACGGCTCAATCAAATGAGATCCCTTGAACGTATTACTTCCTGAAAGTAATATTTTCAACCTTGATCTATGACTCTGAGAACCTTTCTTAGAACCTGTGTGTCGATGGTTGTGTAGTGGGCGCCTCCGAGGAGTCTTTCTTGTGGGGAAGATACAAAGACCTCACCTAGAGGAAATTATTTCGAGGATATTATGGTCGGATGAGGCTTTGTCATGGCTATAATGTCTTTGAAATGTATCCATGACTCTAGGCACCTACCCGTCTTAGAACCTACCTGTGGGGTTTCTTTGATCCGAGCTTTGGTATTTGACCCGTTACCTCCTGCCAACCTCAGAATCCGTTGAACATGCGATCCTGGATATTGCATTTTGCATTGCATCATGTCATGTCACTGCATCGCATTGCATCTGTTATGCATCTTGCATTCCAATTTCAACCTCAGAAACTCACTTCGCCTTCCTTCCTTCTCCAGTAAATCAAGTTAATTCCTCGACACCGGTATGCAACTCGAGCCAATACTAGATGTATGATGGAGCAGATTCAGTAAGAGCTAGCCGCTTTTGGAGAAGAATTGGACTCTATCAAGGGAAAGATCGACCAGATTCTCGAAGCCATCTTTATGGCAAAAAATGAAGAAGAACTGCATGAAGCCGCTGCTGCCAACAATAATGTGCATATGTAAGGATCTACCTCAAGGCTCTCAGCCCATATTCCCAATCCTATCACTTATGGGATACCGATGAACTTCACTCTCGCAGCTGAAGAAGCCACTTCTCAACCGTTTCCAGTATCTAGAGTTACTGTTGGAGCTATCCCTCAAGCCCAACCTGCTGTTACTCAGATTCCTATTCCTCAAGCTGAAGGAAATTTGCAAGATCAGTATGACGAGGTGCAAAACTATCATGCTACCTTCCCTATTGTCAATCCTACTGCTACAAAGGATTCTGAAGCCATCAAAATGTGTCGTGATCTAGCTAAGAAACTCCGAGTTATTGAGGGGCACAACTCAACTTCCTTGAATGCTCTAGAGATGTGTGTGGTGCTAGATGCCGTAATTCCTGCCAAGTTTAAAGTGCCAGAATTCTCAAAGTATAAAGGTCTCATCTGTCCCAACATTCATATAAAGAAGTACTACCGCAAGATGGCAGCCTATGCCAGAGACGAAAAACTGATGATCCATTGCTTCCAAGACAGCTTGTCTAGAGCATCTCTCGAATGGTATATGCATCTGGAGCATAACAGTGTGCACACTTGGGCTGAGCTAGCTGATGTTTTCGTCAAGTAATACAAATACAACACTGACCTTGCTCTAAATCGTACTCAACTTCAGAGTATGGCTCGGAAGGACAATGAATCCTTTAAGGAGTACACACAATGCTGGAGAGAGCTAGCTGCAAGAGTGCATCCACCGCTTGTTGACCGTGAACTGATTGACATCTTCATGGGTACCTGCCAAGGCCAATACTACAAGAAGCTGATTGGTAGTGTTTCTCCTGGATTCTCTGACTTAGTAATCAACGGTGAGAGAATTGGTAACTATCAAAAGTCCACCATGCTGGCACCCTCGCAAAACATATCCAATTACCCGTGTGCAATCATACGTATCATATGCATCGCATTTAACATCATCAACATCATGTGCATCATATGCATACAAAAAACAAATCATACTTTCCCAACACTTGCGTCTCCTCCCGTCAGTATTTGCATTGCACTTCCATTCGATATGGAATCATTACAAAATCAAGCATTCATACATACATGGACAAGATCTAGGATCAATCTCGAGATTCTAAGGCGATCTTCTGGCCAACCAATGGCATCATCTTCAAATCCGTGGGCGTTCCCCATGAAGTTATTCAACCTTTTGTTGATCAAGACAAGATTCCAAAGTGATCTTCAGCCCAACCAGGGGCATCTTCAAATCTGCGGGCGTTCCCCACGAAGTTATTCAACCTTTTGTTGATCAAACTGCAAGAAGATCTTCAACCCATCCAGGGGTATCCTATTCAAATTCGTGGGCGTTCCTCGTGAAGTTGGTTAACCTTTTGTTGATCAATACAAGATTTCAAAGCAAATCTCAGCCCAGGAAGGGGAATCCCCTTCAAGTTCATGGGCATTCCTCATGAAATTACTTCAACCTTTTGCTGATGAAGTTGTGATCTCCAAGCAAGTCAGTGGGCGTTCCTCATTGAATTGTTTTCCTCAACCTTTTGTTGACAAAGTTGGCATCCCTAGCTCAACCATAAGCATTTCTCCAAGTCAGTGGGCGTTCCTCATTGAATTATGTGTCGTCAACCTTTTGTTGATGGATTTTTATCCTTAGACCAATCAGTGGTTTTCTCCAAACAAAATTCAACCTTCCTCTTGGGCGTTCCCCAGTGAGTTGGCTCCTTTCAACCTTTTGTTGATAAGGATGGTGTTCTCCAGTGACTTCTTTGCTTCAACCTTTTGTTGATGTCTCCAGATAAATCTCATTCATCATATCCCCAGCAAACTTGACCTTTTGTCAATTGCCTCACTATCATCCTTTTGGTGGTAGCCAAACCTTGTCAATTCAACCTAACCTTCATCCTTTCGGTGTTGGTAATTCTAAAAATAAAAAATTTACTATTATCCTTTTGATGGTAGTCGTCCACGTTGTTTCAATTTAACCTTCATCCTTTTGGTGTTGGTTGTTCTCAAAATTGGGAAATTCCTATCATCCTTTTGGTGGTAGTAGCTTGTATTGATCCGTCATCCTTTTGGTGTCGGCGGTCCGTGAACCATTCACTACGCCAAAATTCTCTTTTGGCAGCACTACAAAGACAACGCTTTTATCATAAAGCGCTTGAAATTCTGGTATCAAATGTGTGATGTTAAGTGTGATGTCACAACAACACAATCTGCTATATGAACAAGGTAATAACAACAGTAAATCAACACAATGAATTGTTCACCTAGTTCGGTCTAACAACCTACGTCTGGGGGCTACCAAGCTAGGGAGGAAATTCACTATTAGTAGTATTAAATTACAGACTCAACAATCCCAGTTGACATCTACTAATCTTAATCACTACCCAATGACACTTCTACCTAAGAGACCACTTAGATATGAGAAACCACTCACTCCCTAAATCACCTCAGTGATACAATTCAAAGATTACACTTTAAACCACACCTTGATCTTGCTTAACAGCTTTGATCAAGAACAACACACTCTTGCTTAAAAGCTCTAGAGTGAATACACTTACAACCCAAAATAGTAACATCTATTCAACCATGAAAGGCTTACAAAATACACACGAAAACTCTAACTTGACTCTCAGTCTTTGCTCTCTTGTCTTCGTCGTCTTCAACAAGGGTTGAGGCTGCTTTAAATAAAATTCTGACTTGGGCTTGGACATCTTCCAAATATCTGATTTGATTTGTTTTAAAAACAGAATTTAAAACAAATTTGATCTTCAAATCTTTTTAAATCAAACAACCCTTAAACATAGCAACAGGATCTGCTCCAAATCTGATTGCAACTGAAAATATCTTCTCCAAGATATTCGCACACAATCTCTCTAATAGATCTTCTCAAAACAAACTTTTACGCGCAGCCCTAAAACTTCACAGCCTGATGTTTTGATGTCCTGATAACTGATGTCAAGACATCAAGTTTAACATCAGCATATAAAACTCCAACCCTGCAACAACTAATGTTAGGAACCAATGTTAAGACATCAGACATATGACATCAACATTGTTCAACTTTGTTTTACCAAAATTCCAGCCAATACAAGAACTAACAATCTCCCCCTTTGGCTAATTTTGGCTAAAACAATCTCTGCCAACATCAGAGATACCTGCAGCGGAAAAACTTCATACTCCTAACATTCCAAAACACAACCAGCATCAATCACATCCAAAACCTGCTGCTAAACTCCCCCTTAAAACAAGAACCAGCATACCAGCTGTTCAAACATGCACACTCCCCCTCAAGCCTAGAACCACAACAGACAACTAGGCAACACATAGGCACATAGGCTAACTCTCCCCCTTTTTAGCCATAATTGGACAACTTCTACATCAAACACAAAGATCTGACAGCCATTAAGACATGGTCAAATAACAAGCTTCCCAAGGAACACAAATTCCAAAAACTTTGACTGGTCAGGCGATACAAACAATGGATTCTTATAGAACTATAAAATCCAAGCCTTCTTCCTTCTAACAACACCAGACAACAAACAAGTATGAGTCAGTCTAACAAAGATGCAGGGAAGAACCACTTGCAGGAGGTTAAGAAACCAGATCCACTGAAGAATAAGAACAAAACAATGACAGCCGCTGGGACTTCTTCAGGAGCAACAAGAACAAGAAAAACATCAGAGACAAGGATGAAAAACATCAAAAAACCTCCAGTGCAACTTCATGCTTCTGATGATGAATGGGATGAAGATTGGAAAACTTTTCTTGATGCAGGGGGTTGTGATAATCTTTAGACCCTTTATATGTTGCTTTTGATGTACTAAAATCTAATCTTGTATACTTTCAGCAGTTGAATAAAATTTTGTTTCCTTTAAACTAAACATATGCAATAAAGATCACAACTGCACAAGACACTTCCCAGCACATTTAATCCTCATATATGCAAATTCCTAATTTGCTTCTTAATTTTTCAAATTGATTTGAATCTAAGGCCTTGGTAAAAATATCTGCTAACTGCTTTTCAGTAGCAACATGTTCCAGAGCAACTACTTTGTCTTCAACCAAATCTCTTATAAAATGATGACGTATATCAATATGCTTAGTTCTGCTATGTTGAATAGGGTTCTTAGAGATATTGATAGCACTCATATTATCACAGTACAATGTCATGATATCTTGCTTGACATTGTATTCTGTTAACATCTGCTTCATCCAAACAAGTTGAGAACAACTACTCCCTGCTGCTATGTACTCAGCTTCAGCAGTAGAAAGAGACACACAGTTCTGCTTTTTACTAAACCATGATATCAAATTATTCCCTAAGAAGAAACAACCTCCTGAAGCACTTTTTCTATCATCAACACTCCCTGCCCAATCAGCATCACAAAAATCACATAACTCAGTGCCTGATCCATGACTGTAAAGCATTCCATAGTCACTAGTCCCATTCACATATTTCAGAATCCTCTTCACTTGATTCAAGTGACTAACTTTAGACTCGGATTGATATCTGGCACACACTCCAACAGCAAAAGAAATATCAGGTCTGCTAGCTGTGAGATACAATAAGCTATCAATCATGCTTCTGTATAGACTTTGATCCACACTCACACCATGTTCATCCTTGGACAACTTTAAGTGAGTAGGAGCAGGTGTCCTCTTGTGATTAGCATTTTCCAGACCAAACTTCTTAAAAATGTTCTTTGCATACTTGCTCTGGGATATGAATATGGAGTCTTCCATTTGTCTAACTTGTAGACCTAGAAAATAGCTGAGCTCTCCAACAAGACTCATTTCAAACTCAGACTGCATCTGTTCCACAAAATGTTTCACCATTGCATCTGACATCCCACCAAATACTATGTCATCAACATATATTTGAGCTATCATCAGTTTTCCTCCTTCCTCTTTAACAAACAAAGTCTTGTCAATCCCTCCTTTTCTGTAGCCATTCATAGCCAGGAATTCAGTAAGCCTTTCATACCAAGCTCTTGGTGCTTGCTTCAACCCATAGAGAGCTTTCCTTAGTTTGTCAACATGGTCAGGAAATGTTAGATCAATAAATCCTTTTGGTTGATCAACATACACCTCTTCATTTAAGTAACCATTCAAGAAGGCACTCTTAACATCCATCTGAAAAAGCTTGAATTTGAAATTACAGGCCACCCCTAAGAGTAATATGATAGATTCCAGTCTTGCCACAGGAGCAAAGGTTTCATCATAATCAATTTCTTCAACCTGAGTGTATCCCTGAGCAACTAATCTGGCCTTGTTTCTGATGACCACTCCTTGTTCATCAGATTTATTCTTGTAATCCACTTGGTGCCTATCACATTAACTCCATCAGGCCTTGGAACAAGATCCCACACTTCATTCCTCTTGAATTGTTCAAGCTCTTCATGCATGGCATTAATCCAGAATTCATCAGTCAGAGCTTATTTGACATTCTTGGGCTCAATTTTGGAAACAAAACAAGAATTTGACACAACCTCTCTTGATCTAGTGCTAACCCCTGATTTAGGATCACCTATGATAAGCTCCTTTGGATGGTCCTTTTGCACTCTAATAGATGGTTCTTTATTAGATTGTTCAGGTTCAGGCTCAGCATCAACAGGACTGGGAGACCCACTTCTGTCTTCAGTTTCTGCTGTGACTTCTTCAACTGATGTTTCACCATCATCCAGGACATCAGCATCTTCCTGCTTATCAATGTCATCAATCACCACATTTATAGACTCCATCATAACCTTTGTTCTGGAGTTGAAAACCCTGTAAGCTCTGCTATTTGTAGAGTATCCTAGAAAGATTCCCTCATCACTTTTAGGATCCAATTTTCTCCTCTGTTCACGATCTGACAAAATATAACATTTACTTCCAAAAACATGAAAGTACTTCACAGTAGGCTTTCTCCCTTTCCACAATTCATACAGAGTAGTTGAAGTGCCCCTTCTTAAAGTAACTCTGTTGTGAATATAGCAAGCAGTGTTCATGGCTTCAGCCCAGAAATGGTAAGGAAGCTTTTTGGCATGAATCATTGCTCTAGCAGATTCTTGGAGAGTTCTGTTCTTCCTTTCAACAACTCCATTTTGCTGAGGAGTAATAGGAGAGGAAAACTCATGACTGATGCCTTCAGCTGAGCAGTAATCAGCAAACTTGCTATTTTCAAATTCCCTCCCATGATCACTCCTTATTCTGATGACATTGCTCTCTTTCTCTCTTTGGAGTCTTTGACATAAATCTTTAAATACATCAAACACCTCTGTTTTGTCTTTGATGAAGCTTACCCAGGTGTACCTAGAATAGTCATCTACAACAACATAAGCATATTTCTTCCAACCTAGACTTTCTACCTGCATAGGTCTCATCAAGTCCATATGAAGAAGTTCCAAAACTTTGGAGGTGGTGTTATGTTGAAGCTTCTGATGTGACATCTCGGTCTGCTTCCCTATTTGACAATCTCCACAAACTCTTCCTTCTTCAATATTGAGTTTAGGAATTCCTCTGACAGCTTCTGAAGATATGATTCTCTTCATTCCCTTCAGATGAAGATGTCCCAACTTTTGATGCCAGATTTTGACTTCATCATCTCTAGCAAACACACATGTTGAGGTACTTGAGTCTTGTTGCACCCATAGATAACAGTTGTCCTTAGACCTAACACCCTTCATGATGACTTCTCCTTTCTCATTTGTGACATTGCACTAAGATTTTGTAAAGTCTACTTTGAATCCTTGATCACAAAGTTGACTAATACTGATCAAATTTGCTGTCAACCCTTTGACAAGTAGAACATCATCCAGTCTAGGAGCACCAACACAATTCAGCTTTCCCATCCCCTTGATTTCTCCTTTGACACCATCACCAAAGGTTACATGACCTGAAGAATGGAGCTTAACATCTACCAATAAATTCTTAACTCCTGTCATGTGTCTTGAATACCCACTATCAAAGTACCAGTCTTCTTTGGTAGAAACCCTAAGAGAAGTGTGATCTATTAAGCTGGTAACTTTACGTTTTGGAACCCATTGCTTCTTAGAATTGAAGGCCTTATTACCTTTGTGAAACTTCTGTCTGGGAGTATACTGGTGTGTCTTCTGAGGATACCCATGTAGCTTATAACAGTAAGCCTTTATGTGTCCAAAACGCCCACAGTGATGACATCTCCAGCGCCTGAATTTCTTCCTAGAAGGAATCCTGTCAGGATGTTTAAACATCTGTTGTAACATCACTAGTTTGGAACTGGTAATAACATCATTAGAAGCTGCACCATTGTTGAATCCCAAACCACTTTTGTCTCCAGCAAGTTTTCCAATACTAAGAATGTTGTCTAGAGCATCAGTACCATTGTTCAACATTCTGACAATTTTGGTCATAGAATCCAGTTTAGAGTTAAGCATACTGACTTCATTTTCTAGTTCAGTTTTTTCAGCTTCTAACTGCACTATGATTTTCTTTAGCTTTTCTCCTTCACGACAGACTTGTTCACTTCTCATGCACAGATCTTTATAAGAGGCAGCAAGCTCTTCATAAGAAACCTCATCATCACATGAATCATCATCTGACTCACAAACCCCAATCATAGCTCTAACAAGCTTAACTGATTCTTCTTCAGATTCACTCTCACTATCAATATCAGACCAGGAAGCAGATAACCCTTTTTTCTGCTTTTTGAGATATGTAGGACATTCTTTCTTGACATGACCATACCCTTCACACTCAAAGCATTGAACTCCTTTGTCATTATTGGTCTTTTCTTCATCTCTAGTTTTCTTCCCTTGATCTCCTGATCTGTTGGTGTCAGATGTGATGTTCTTGACATTAGGTTTGTAGCTTCTGTCTATCCTTTTTAGAACCTTGTTAAACTGTCTTCCCAGCAGAACAATAGCATTTGAAAGCTCCTCCTCAGTCTTAGGATCACACTCTTTCTCTTTAGACACCAATGCTATGTTTTTGGTCTTCTTTTCAAATTCCTCATTCATCCCTAATTCAAATGTCTGAAGAGAACCAATTAACTCATCAACTCTCATCTTGCTGATGTCTTGAGCTTCTTCAATAGCAGTCACCTTCATTTTGTATCTCTTAGGAAGGGATCTGAGAATCTTCCTTACCAGCTTCTCTTCAGTCATTCTTTCTCCTAAAGCACTAGAAGCATTGGACAACTCAAGAATGTTCATGTGGAAGTCATGAATGGTCTCATCATCTTTCATCTTCAGATTTTCAAAATTTGTTGTCAGAAGTTGAAGTCTTGACATCTTAACCTTGGAGGTTCCTTCATGAGTAGTCTTCAAGATATCCCATGCTTCCTTAGCTACTTCACAAGTGTTGACCAACCTGAAGATGTTCTTATCAACACCATTGAATATGGAATTCAAGGCTTTAGAATTCCCAAGGGTAAGTTTATCTTCTTCCTTGGTCCATTCTTCTTCAGGTTTCAGTTTTGAGCTACCCTCTACTTCCTTCCCATTCTCATCTTTTTCCAAAATAACAGGATATTTCCATTCTTTCAAAATTGCCTTCCAGGCCCTGCTGTCTAAAGACTTCATGAATGTAACCATACGAGGTTTCCAATAGTCATAATTTGATCCATCTAGAATAGGGGGTCTATTCACAAATCCACCACACTCCTTGTCCATTGCACCAGAAAGTATCAGCCCTAGATCTCACCCAGATGCAGAGCAGGATGCCTGCTCTGATACCAATTGAAATTCTGGTATCAGATGTGTGATGTTAAGTGTGATGTCACAACAACACAATCTGCTATATGAACAAGGTAATAACAACAGTAAATCAACACAATGAATTGTTCACCCAGTTTGGTCTAACAACCTACGTCTGGGGGCTACCAAGCCAAGGAGGAAATTCACTATTAGTAGTATTAAATTACAGACTCAATAATCCCAGTTGACATCTACTAATCTTAATCACTACCCAATGACACTTCTACCTAAGAGACCACTTAGATATGAGAAACCACTCACTCCCTAAATCACCTCAGTGATACAATTCAAAGATTACACTTTAAACCACACCTTGATCTTGCTTAACAGCTTTGATCAAGAACAACACACTCTTGCTTAAAAGCTCTAGAGTGAATACACTTATAACCCAAAATAGTAACACCTATTCAACCATGAAAGGCTTACAAAATACACACGAAAACTCTAACTTTACTCTCAGTCTTTGCTCTCTTGTCTTCGTCGTCTTCAACAAGGGTTGAGGCTGCTTTAAATAAAACTCTGACTTGGGCTTGGACATCTTCCAAATATCTGATTTGATTTGTTTTAAAAACAGAATTTAAAACAGATTTGATTTTCAAATCTTTTTAAATCATACAACCCTTAAACATAGCAACAGGATCTGCTCCAAATCTGATTGCAACTGAAAATATCTTCTCCAAGATATTCGCACACAATCTCTCTAACAGATCTTCTCAAAACAAACTTTTACGCGCAGCCCTAAAACATCACAGCCTGATGTTTTGATGTTCTAATAACTGATGTCAAGACATGAAGTTTAACATCAGCGTATAAAACTCCAACCCTGCAACAACTAATGTTAGGAACCAATGTTAAGACATCAGACATATGACATCAACATTGTTCAACTTTGTTTTACCAAAATTCCAGCCAATACAAGAACTAACAGCGCTGCTATAAGTTTTGAAAAAAATTCCTAAAAAACAGCGCCGCTAAAGGCTACCTTTAGAAAACGCTTTCTAAAAGCACTGCTAAAGGTCGTACGTAGACCCTACCTTAGAAAGCGCTTTTATAAAAGCGCTGCTAAAGGTATAACCTTAGAAAGCGCTTTAAAAAAGCGCTGCTAAAGGGTAACCTTAGAAAGCGCTTTCAAAAAGCGCTGCTAAAGTCCTTAAATTGGCCCCACATTTGAAAGCGCTTTCTGAAAGCGCTGCTATAAGCCAATGAAAAGAAAGCGCTTTGTAAGGAAAAAGCGCTGCTATTGGCTAATCTAAGAAGGCGCTTTCAAAAAGCGCTGCCTCAGGTCATTTATTAATTAAAAAATAAAAAATGCCCCAATTTTCAGAAGCCTTGATCATTTGTTTTTAATCATTTTCACGTCTTCTCCCTCCTTTCTCTCTGGCGATTTCTCCACTGTTCTGTTCTCCAACTGTCATTGTGTTCTCCGACCGCCGTTCTATTCTCCGACAGCCATCTTTCTCCGACCGCCACTGTTCTATTCTCTCTCGCGTCTCATTTTCGTTTTTCGTTTTTCGTTCTTTGACCAACAGAAGAGGAAAACGAAGTAGAAGAAGAGGTACGTTTTTCGTTTTCGTTTTCGATTTCTGAATGTGCTTCTGTTGTTGTTGAATGCTGCTTCTATTGTTTGTAGAATCATAAAAACACCGCCAAAAGAGAGAAAAAAGAAATAATATTGTTTTTAAAACAAATAAGTAAAACCAAAAGAGAGAAAAAAGAAAGAAAAAAAAAAGAGTCGAAGATCATTTCTTTTAATAGTTACTGTTAATATTTACTTACGGAAAATGGGTCATTCATGGATTTTAATTTTAGTTTATTATGGATGATTTTAATGGTAACTAGTTGCTGATATCATTGATATGGTTAATACATTGCTTTTAGTAGTTATGCTTTTTTTCTTCATTGATATCATTGATGTGGTTGTAAGATTCTTCAAAGATGTGGAGAGTAGATCACAAACGATAATTTATGTTACCATTCTTCTAAGCACTTTTTTATCATGTAATTTTAAATAACTGAAATAAATCATTTAAATTTTCTAAGCAGTTCTTGTTTTTGAACTTTTCCTGTGAACGTGTGTCTATTTCGTTTGATGTAATATATTCCTCACACTTATATTTTTCATTGTTTATGGTCAATTGTCGTTTTCAGAAGCCCTAATCATTTCAATTCTTTTTTGGTTCTATTTTTTGTCGATTTGTTTTCAGATGCATATATGAATATAATATGAACTGTGTAGAATATAATGATGTAGTTGTATGAGGTGTTATTAACTTATTGAATTTGCTATATATAGGGGTTACTTGTGAAAAGTGAAAGTCGGATTGCTTCTAAGAATCTTACACTGTGTGGGTCCAGAAGCTGCTGACTTCCCTACAGGTAAATAGTTTTTATTTTTGTTTTTGTTTAGCTTAATTAGTAAAACCATGGATAATAAATAGATGTCTTCAAGTCGATTGTCGAAAGAGTACGAGAATGGGGTATCAGAATTCGTTAAGTTTGCTGTTGCGCATGCCAAAGACCCCAGTCGAATGACATGTCCTTGCTTGGATTGTTGTTATGGGAGTCGGGTTGACGCGGTTCAGTTGGCATCGCATTTAAAGAGGCATGGAATTTATCGAAGTTATACATGTTGGAATTTGCATGGTGAGAACAGTAACGGGAATGTTGAACCGGGGGATAATACACCTATGCTTCAAACGACAATGGCACAAATACATACGATTGTGATCGAGTTGAAGAGATTGCAGAAGCACTTGAAGAAGATCTTAAGGATTGTCCCAAAATGTTTGAGAGGTTGGTAAGCGATGCAGAGAAACCGTTGTATAATGGTTGCACTAAATTCACAAGATTGTCTGCGATATTAAAGTTATACAACGTAAAGGCGGGCAATGGATGGTCGGATAAAAGTTTCACAGAGTTATTAGCCCTTATGAAAGATATGCTTCCAGAGGATAATGTTCTTCCCAATCGAACATATGAGGCCAAAAAGATGTTGTGCTCTATTAGCATGAGCTATGATAAGATACACGCCTGTCCAAACGATTGCATTTTGTTTCGAAATGAGTATGCATCGTTAAATGAGTGTCCTAAATGCGGTGTATCTCGATATAAGAAATAGTTGTCTCCAGCAAAAGTCTTATGGTATTTTCCTATAATTCCGAGATTTAGACGCATGTTTCATAGTGAAACCGATGCAAGACACTTGACTTGGCATGCAGATGAAAGAATTATTGATGGAAAGTTTCGACATCCGGCAGATTCACCACAGTGGATGAAAATTGATAATGATTATCCTGAATTTGGAAAAGAAGCAAGAAACCTTCGCTTGGCATTATCTACTGATGGAATGAACCCACACGGTCTTCAAAGTATCTCACATAGCACATGGCCTGTGATTATTATGATTTATAACCTACCTCTATGGCTATGTATGAAGCGTATGTACGTGATTTTTTGGGCCTAAACAACCAAGGAATGACATATACGTATACTTGACACCCTTAATCGAAGATTTAAATATTTTGTGGGAGAACGGTGTGGAGGTTTATGATGGATATAGGAAAGAAAGTTTCAACTTGAGGGCGATGTTGTTTGGCACAATTAATGATTTTCCAGCATACGGAAATCTATCAGGGTATAGCATAAAAGGTCAATGTGCGTGTCCTATTTGTGAAGATAAAACAGATTGGACGCGATTGGAGTTTGGTCAGAAGAATGTCTTTCTCGGTCATCGTAGATTCTTAAATTCTAATCATCATTACCGTGGGTGGAGAAAAGCCTTCAATGGAAAGGCAGAACAAGGTAGAGCTCCACCTATATGTCATACCCCAAATTTTGACCACTAAGATTTCCCATCATTATGCAAATAATCATCAGAATATGGATGTACCTTTGTGCCTAATCAATCTCCTCAAGGAATTGTTGAGCATTCACTACAATCAAGCTTAGGGTTTCAAGCCCTCTCAGAGCCTTTAGACAAAGGATCAATCAAGGAATGACATTATCTTCAACTTGTCTAACCTCTTAAACACCCGCAAAGGATCAAGAGGACTCCCACATCAAGAATTAAACACAAGAGTGCAACATTTCAAGTGGATCAAGCCTCAAGTTCATCTAATACAAAGTCAACTGACGCAGAAAGTCAAAGTTTGATTTTTGGTCAACTTTGAGCTTCACAATACATTACTCAAGAAAATATGATGGATGATTTAATTTGATCAAATTTAAATAAATAAATCATGCAAAATTGCAAAATTGATCAAATTGAAAGAAACTTAGAAATTTTTTCTAAGTTAAAATCATGTTCAAGTGCACAACTTTTCAAGGTTGTAACTATTGGTCCAAGCATCCATTGATTTTGATTAAGGGCTACTTTTAAATAGGGTATTTGATACTTCAATATTGTAGAAGGAATCAACTCAAAATATCATAAGGATTGAAAGATATAAGTGATCAAAGTTGGGAATTCTTAATGTCAAATGTTCCGACATTTCATAGGACATCATTAATATTTTTCCAGCAAGAATGTCCCAACTTCAAGGATGTTTTTCTACATGATCCAAGTTGATTCAAGCCAAACCTTGAACATCAAAGTTGAAGTACGTAATCTCACCTTTCCAGAAAGTCCTAGAAAGCTCATTTATCATTCTCGAGCAGAAAGTTATGGTCTCTGCAAAAGGCATTGATAAAACAGAATTTTCATGACAGCTTTTAGGACATATTTCATCACACAAGTTCAAGGTCATTTTTGACAACTTTACAAGTCTTATCTTCACAAACCTCGAACATCAAAGTTGAAGTACGTTATCTCAGCTTTCCAGAAAGTTGTAGAACGTCCATTTATCATACTTGAGCAGGAAGTTATGGACTTTACAGTAAGGCTTGCTGTAGCTGTTTTTTAGGACAGATTTTGTGCACTTTTTCTTGTGCCACACAATTTTCAAGCTTTGTCACCATGCAGGACAAGCATCAAAGGTGCAATTCACTTCAACTCAAAATATCATAGTGGATTAAAAGATATAAGTGATTAGAGTTTGGAATTGTTAATGTTCAAAGTTGTCAAATGTTTCAACATTTCATAGGACATCATTAATATTTTTCCAGCAAGAATGTCCCAACTTCAAGGATGTTTTTCTCCATGATCCAAGTTGAACCAAGTCTAGGGTCAAACATCAAAGTTGAAGTATGTCATCTCAGCTTTCCATAAAGTCCTGGAATAGCCATTTATCATTCTTGAGCAAGAAGTTATGGATTTTACAACAAGGCTTGCTGCAGCTGATTTTTAAGACAGGTTTCAGGACAGATTTGCACATTTCTTGTGCCACACGAATTTTTAAGCCTTGTCATCATTTTGGACACATCTGAGGATCAAATCCAAGGGGGATGATCTGATCCATAAGCCTCCAAAGTCCTTGGAACCAAAAGTAGCATGCCAAACCTAAAAAACCCTAAAAGAGGGACAAGACTCCAATTTTGGTTTGGAGCATTTAATGGATGCTTAGAGGTGGTATGAACTGAGCTTCCTCCAACTGAATTCAGTCAAGATTCATCCAACAACAAGGGAACCAGTAGCCTGTGCCCTAACCTCTAGTCAATGGCTAGAGGAGACTTGGATTCTCATTGGTCAACATTTTCCAAACCTCTGCTACAGTTGCCATTCACTATTGCTTGCAAAACAAACTTGCTCTACTATAAATAGAGCTCATTTGTGCTCAGTTTGAGTACACCAAAGCCATCAAACAAATGCTTTCCTCAAAATCACTTCTTTCACTCCAAAATGCCTTCTTTAGCAAAGTAATTCTGAGTTTTTGAGTTAGAGAGCATTTCCATCACAACTCATGATCCAAACACATCCAATATGTCATATCTAAGTTGTCCAAACTCTCACAAGTGACCTATAACACTAAAATCACAAAGTCACCTCTCAAAACCTCAAAATTGGACTTTTTTGCATTTTTTAAGCAATGTCTTGATTCAATCACTTTCCAAACCAGATAAAGCCTCAAACACACTCCAAATATCATCCTTGAACTGTCCCAAATGGTCCCCCCATCTGGCACACCATTTGAGAGAGTTGTCATTTTGGCCACTTTTGCCCATTTTGCAAGAAAGAGCTCAAACTTGCTCCAGAGGTTTCCAGCTGATTCGAACCATCCTAAAAGCTTCTAAGAGGTCATTTGAGGGTGTCCAAAGTATCAAATCATTTCTGGAATAAATCACTTGGTAGGTTGCACAAAATCTCCAAAAAAGAGGTAAGCTTCACAACTTGATTTTTTTGAATCATACTTTCCTTTGATATCCACATACATGCATCATATTGAACAATTCTTGAAGCAAAAATGTAGTCCTTAATGTGTATGATGTGATCCTCCTACTGTTTGCACTTTAACATGTTTATATGTGGAGTTTATGTTGTTTTAAAATCCATGTGCAGTTCTATTTTTTTGCTTCGTGCATTATGTACATTAAGTTTCAGTATGTATGAGTAGTACCATTGGATTCCTTGTGAAAAATCGGTCAAGATAGGTTCTTACGGATTTTAATTTCGTTAAAAAATGAGAGAGTTATGCATGTTGGAAGTTTGACGAGAAAAGATGTCGTCGAAAACTACATGTGCAGTTCTGGTTTTTTGCATCGTGCATTCTGTACATTAAGTTTCAGTATGTATGAGTAGTACCATTGGATTCCTTGCAAAAAATCGGTCAAGATAGGTTCTTACGAATTTTAATTTCGTTAAAAATTGAGAGAGTTATGAGTGTTGGAAGTTTGATAAAAAAGATGTTGAAAACTAAAAGAGATGTCGAATGTGATGTTGTGACATCTTTCCTCTTTTTCTTATTTTATCTTCAAAACTCAACCAATTCTTTTACATAGCAAAAATCATCATTTTCCAATTTTGTTTTACACACTTCTTATTCATACTCCATAATATTTTAATCCACAAAAAATCACAAAAAATATTATTATTTGATATATTTTTAATATATTCAAAAATATTGTTTTAAATGCTTTTAAAATGATTTCTTTTTCTTGATTTTTAAAACCAAAATGATTTTAAATATTCATGTAATTGTATAAGCCTCGGCATGATCGCCCGTTCAAAAATCAAACCCACTAGGCCTACCCTCGTGTTATATGCCTCATCTCTTTAAAACCTTTTTGGGCCTCTATTAGAGTGTAAGAACCAACCCTCTTTGTAAATACACCACCTTTTGGGCCTTAGTCATTGTATAAGTCCCACTGTATTTTCAAAATCTCGGTGCGATCGCCGTTTTCAAAACAAATAACCCTGGGCCTCTCCTTGAGCTGTAAGCCCTGCCACTTGTATAAAAATAAACCTTTGGGCCTCTTGAGAGAGTGTAAGACCCATCCCTTTGTACAGAAAACCTTTTTGGGCCTCAGTCACTTGTATAAGTCCATGTACAAATTCAAAACCACAGTGCAATCACTGATAAAACCATGGGCCTCTCTTTTAGCTGTAAGCCCCAACAACCTTTTCAAAGCACTTTCTCCTTTGATTTTGTATATAATATTGTTATCAAAGTTTTCTTTGTTGAACAAACTAACAAAACAACATGGAAGCTCTACAACCGAGTAAGTGTTTACCCGCTTTCTTTATCCGCTTTCATATATATATATAACTGTATTGTGGGGCTACTCACTGTAAGTCTTCTTTCACAAACTTTTATATACTTGTCAAATATCAACTGTGTAATACTAGTATAGTTATTTAGAGTTTTCCCCGGCAACTACGTCTAGCACTAGGTAAAGCCCTGTTGGTCACTCTTAAAAACAAACAAAACTAGATCCCCATAGGATTACCAGACACAGTCTTCCCTCCTCTTGGGGTTAAACAATATGGAGACGTGAAAGGCAGCATTCTCGGTGAACCCTTTCTCAGACTGTCACCCTTAGACATTGACAAAGAAACTCTACTCCCCAGAGATGATCTTTTCTCCGTGAATGGCATCTCTTGAGTTTCTTCCAAATTCTAGGACTTTCCTGGCTTGATCTATTCTCGGTGAATGACATGTCTTGAACTTCTCGGGGTTTGGGGACCCACAGGGTTCTTAAAAGCATCCCCGCCTCCTCTTGGGCGTTGTACAAGGACCCTTCAGCTTCTTAAAAGCTCTCATGCCTTCTCTTGGACTTAGTACAAGGACCCAGAGACCGCTACAGGTATAGGAACAAAACCTAGTCATCAATTTGCTAGAGCTGTCTTTCTGAGTCAAGGGTCAGACCACTTAATGGATTGACCTTCATCCCTTAACATACCAGCCTTTTCTTGGGCGTCATACAAAGATCATTCACTACCTGAGAATCGATTTCTCCAAAACACCAGTAGACTTGGACAGTCTCAATACCCTTTGGATTCCCCATTTCTTAAAGAACAGGAAATAACCCTGATCCTCTGATCAGTGCCAAAGCACAACCTTACCTTTAATCTTTATAAGAACTGATTTTCCCTTTTATCCAACATACTGGACATGTCACTAAACTGAAACAGTCACCAGCACAATAGCCTCCTCTTAGGCTTTGTATAATGATTATTCCTCAGTGAAGTTAGCCTCCTTTCGGGCTTTGTACAATGATTCTCCCCAGCGGAGCTAACCTTTTCACACTCTCTTGTTGAGTATAACAGACTCTCTTGTTGAGTCAAAGCCTTTTAGCCTCCATCTCAGGCTTCGTACGAGATACAAAAACACTCTCTTGTTGAGTATAAAAGACTCTCTTGTTGAGTCAAACCTTTAGCCTCCATCTCGGGCTTCGTACGAGATACAAAATCACTCTCTTGTTGAGTATAAAAGACTCTCTTGTTGAGTCAATCACCTTTTAGCCTCCATCTCGGGCTTTGTACGGGATACAAATCACTCTCTTGTTGAGTATAAAAGACTCTCTTGTTGAGTCACACCTTTTAGCCCCCATCTCGGGCTTTGTACGAGATACAAAACACTCTCTTGTTGAGTATAAAAGACTCTCTTGTTGAGTCAAACCTTTAGCCTCCATCTCAGGCTTCGTACGAGATACAAAATCACTCTCTTGTTGAGTATAAAAGACTCTCTTGTTGAGTCAATCACCTTTTAGCCTCCATCCCGGGCTTTATACGGGATACAAATCACTCTCTTGTTGAGTATAAAAGACTCTCTTGTTGAGTCACACCTTTTAGCCTCCATCTCGGGCTTCGTACGAGATACAAAAACACTCTCTTGTTGAGTCAATCCACCTTTTAGCCTCTCTCTCAGGCTTCGTACGAGATACTAAAACACTCTCTTGTTGAGTCAAACACTTTTAGCCTCCATCTCGGGCTTCGTACGAGATACTAAAACACTCTCTTGTTGAGTATAAAAGAGTCTTAGCCTCCATCTCGGGCTTCGTACGAGATACAAATCACTCTCTTGTTGAGTATAAAAGACTCTCTTGTTGAGTCCAACACTTTTAGCCTCTATCTCAGGCTTCGTACGATATACAAAAGCACTCTCTTATTGAGTCAGTCACTTGTTAGCACTCTCCTGTTGAGTCAAACTTTTAGCCTCCATATCGGGCTTCGTACGAAATACAAAACACTCTCTTGTTGAGTATAAAAGACTCTCTTGTTGAGTCAACCTCCTTTTAGCCTCCATCTCGGGCTTCGTACGAGATACAAATCACTCTCTTGTTGAGTATAAAAGACTCTCATGTTGAGTCAAAACCTTTTAGCCTCCGTCTTGGGCTTCATACAAGACACACATAAAAGCACTCTCTTGTCGAGTCAACCCTTTTAGCCTCTCTCTCGGGCTTCGTACGAGACACATAAAAAGACCCTCTAGTTGGGCCAATAGCCTCCTCTTAGGCTTTGTATAAGGAAACCCCGGTTGAGTCAAAATCTGTGCCTTGCTCACAGGATACAAACATTAGCAACTCCTTTTCCCCCATCTAATTGCTGTAAGCGGCAAGCCTCTGGATTATTTACATCCTCGCCACTGTCCCTCTTTTAGCATGAAAAATTCCTAAGGAAAGATAGCATTGCTCTAAACTGAGTTAAAGTCTTCTCCTTCAGGTTGAAAATCCCCTATAAAGGAAATTATGGCATTACTGGATTCATATATCCCAGTTAAAGTAATTCTCCTTTATAACCAGTCACGCAACAGTTGTGATAAACAGACCAAATACCCCTCTTTAGAGATGACAAATTCTCTCTAAAGTCAAAACCCTTTAGCTTCACATCTTGGGCTTCAAACAAGATACAAATAGACCCTTCAGCTTCACATCTTGGGATTTGAACAAGATACAAACCACATTTTAGCTTCACGTCTTGGGATTTAAACAAGACACCAAAACACCTTTTTCCTCCCATAGAATAGGAGGAACTACGATCGCTTTGATTTCCCTGTTTCGTTAAACGGGAATACATAGGCATAAGATTGCAAAAGAATCTTAGCGAGCACACTAATTAAAAACATCAAATCCAGTACCTATCCAAAGTCCCCATGAATAGTCCCGTCATTTCATTCTTAACAAAATAAGCAGAGAGAGGCCCACAATCTAAACCGCATCTGTAAACCAACAGTCATTTGTTTAAACTCAGTATGCAAGCAGGGTTAATTGGAGACATCTATTTCCCTTCCTTAGTCAGCTTCAATAGGATAAAAAATGAATCGAACTGTAGTACCCCAAAGCGATAGTGCTTCGCAACCACGCAAAAATTTGCGCTACAAAAGAATGGCGACTTCACTGGGGAGGTGTAAAGTATCACTCTTCCCATCTCTTAGGTAGAAACCCTGAGGTCACAAAATGTCCCAGAAATGGCGACTCTGCTGGGGAGTCATTGTCTGTATAGGATCATAAGACTAGAGGTCTAGGATGATTAAGGTAAATATATATACTGCTTTTCCTAATTGATTTATGTGTTTATTTTTCTGCTAATGGGAATGCGTGTGATGCCGCATGTGGAAAGATTGAGTATACACCTAAAATACGTGATGGCTAAACGAGTAATCTTACAGGAAGTGACTCCCAAATAAGAGACCTCGACCATCGGATCAGTGGAGACACCCTTTTGTGGATTCAATGCCTATACGACTTCGGTTGTTGAAAGCAGTGTTGTCTGATTGTGGTCGTCGGTGAAACTGATTTAGTAGACTAAAACTATTTTGTAGTGCGGAAGCTATCGGAAATAGTTGTCACGCGATACTACCCTTATTTGAGGCTGATGATCTATTCTCGGTGAATAGAATTTACTCTAAGATACTGCAGCTCACTGGTGATCCGCTTGCTGTTGTTATCCTGGGAGGAGCTGATGATTTTGAGGACAGGTACAAAAAATCACCAGTATAATCCTTTGGGGGGGGTATAGCATTGACTTCATGACACCAACCCTTTGACCCCATGTTTTTTCTATGTTTTTGTGTGTTGCATTCATGCATTCATTTAAAAAACATTAAAACAAAAAAAATCTTCTCTTCTAATCTCTCTTTTTCAAATTAAACTAAGACAATGATTGCAAATGTCAGAGAGAAAGGAGATTGCGTTAATGGATTTCGAAAGAAGGAAAACTCATAAGTACACCTTCAAGGTTCCAAAGTTAGAGGATTTAAGAGGTTTGGCGAGAATGATCACCAACCACGAGGCTTTCAGAGCCAAGTATGGAGGACTGCTGTCCTTCTTAAGGGTCCACGTAATTAAAGGAATCATGTCCACACTAATCCAGTTCTACGATCCGGTCTATCAATGTTTCACATTCTCGGATTATCAGCTTGCACCAACGCTGGAGGAGTATTCTCACCTGACTGATTTGAATATTACTGATCAAGCTCCCTTTTCTAGACTGGAAGAAATTACAAAGGATCAAACCATTGCAAGAGCAATTTATCTGGACGAGTCAGAAGTCAGGACTCACATGACCACTACGGGTGGCATCCAAGGTTTTCCAGCCCAGTTCTTAACAAAGAAAGCCATGTACTTTACCAGTATAGGGAATATGGCTGCTTTCGAAAGCATCTTTGTTTTGCTTACCTACGGGTTATTTTTGTTTCCAAACATCAATAACTTTGTAGATATCAATGCCATTAAGATTTTTTAGATTGGAAACCCTGTACCGACCTTGCTCGTCGATGCTTATCATTCTGTACACTTAAGGAATTTGTACAGCGGAGGAATGATCACGTGTTGTATACCCTTGCTTTACAAATGGTTTGTTTCCCATTTTCCCAAGACTGCTGCATTTTGGGATCAAAATAATACTTTACGTTGGCCGCAGAGAATCATGTCTCTTACCAACTCGGACATCGATTGGTACAATCGAATCTACGACGGGATCAGAATCATTGACCGTTGTGGAAATTTCCCAAATGTACCCCTATTATGAACTAAGGGAGGAATCAACTATAATCCAATTTTAGTTCGTCGTCAATTTGGATACCCAATGAGGCATGTCCCGCGTAATGCTCATCTGGAAGGTCTTTTCTTCAAGGAAGGAGAAAATGACAGGGCACTAAAGACAGAAATAGTGCACGCTTGGAAACATGTTCACAGGAAAGGACGAGAGTCTCTAGGAAAACCAGACTGTGTCTCGGTGGAGCCCTATCTCCACTGGGTACAAACTAGAGCTCTCAAGCTGAGGATGCCTTACCCTCGTCAGGAAGTTCTTCCATTAAGGGACTCTGCCCTTTACTTTATGTCGGATATGGAAAAACTTCAGGTTACTCTCAACAAAGTTCGGCAGGAGAAGAGATATTGGAAGAACAAGTACCATATTCTCAATGTAGAGTGTAAGAAAATACAACAGCTATTAAAAGAAAAGGATGCTCTGATTGAGATTTTAGAGCAACATGCTGTAGAGAATCAGGATGACCAAAGGAATTTTCTCGCTCCTTTCACTTGGCAAAGGAATGACAACCCGACAACGGCCCAAGAGCCCCGGTAAAAGAAGAGGAAAGTACCAGAACCAGCACTTGAGCTCTCCTCAGAGAGGACTCAGGATCGATTAGTTTAGGTTTCCTTTTTCAGTACTTTGTAATCTAGTGTATTTCCATTTCCGCAATCTTTTGAATTCAATAAAACGGGGTTTCCCCACTGTTTGATATTTGCAATCTAATTGTCGAAGTTTACTTTGAATAAACAAAAATAATTAATAATCATTGCATTCATCATTCTCATAAACACATTCTTCTTACCTACGAATCTTAGTTTGTGTCTCGATTCTAGAGTCAAACTGTCTCATTCGTACAATACTCGGGCCAATCGTCAGAAAAAGATGGATGATCTCGAGGAAGAGAACAGAGAGTTGAGAGAAGAGATCGACACTCTGAAAGAGGATCTGAGAAAGCTTCATAATGACATGCAAGCTCTAGCAGAAGCTCAGATGCAACAACAAAGGACTATGATCTCGGAGATCACATCAACGCCCATAGTGGAAAAGTCAGATCCTAGGTAAAAAATGCCGAAAGATCGTCCCTGGGGCATGCCACTCAACTATATCCCAGAAGGATATATTCCGTCGATCATAGGAGATCCGGAAAATGCAACAGGAACCGCTGGGCCTGAAGGTTACAGACTTCGGGAAAGCGAAGATGCCAGGGGCATGACAGCAACTCCTGAAGGTTACAAACTTCGGGAGACACCGAGAGTCTCGGCCATAGTGACTATACCACCGCCCGTGGTACACACTGTCCCGGAAGGACAGATTCCACAGATACCTTCTGGTGGAAATGACAACATGTTCAACAGAATAAATGAATTCCAGGAACAGTTCCTGGATATGCAGAAAGAACTGCAATCCCTTCGCGGTCAGGATCTATTTGGAAAGGACGCCGCGGACCTCTGCTTAGTCCCCAATGTGAAAGTTCCACACAAGTTCCAGGTACTCGACTTTGAAAAGTACAAGGGAAACTCTTGCCCTCAGAGCCATTTAGTGATGTACGCTCGGTGAATGTAAGCTCAGACAAAGAAAACCTTTAAAGAATACGCTCAGAGATGGCGTGAAATTGTCGCTCAGATTTCTCCACCTCTTGAGGAAAAAGAGATGACAAAGATCTTCTTAAAAACCTTGAGCTCATTTTACTACGATAGAATGGTTGCCAGTGCGCCCAGTGACTTCACCGAGATGGTGGGCATGGGAGTTCGTCTTGAGGAATCTGTCCGAGAAGGACGCCTAGTTAAAGACGCTAGATCATCAAGTAGTACAAAATGATACGGTAGTGCTCTCCCTAAGAAAAAAGAGCAGGATATTGGGAATATCTCTCTCGGAAAGCAAAGGCGGCGTTACCAACCAGTAGAAGCTATAACTCCTGTTATCAACCATGCGCCTGTTCCTACGTATCAACCTCAGGTTGCGCCGAGCCAACCTAATCAACAGCAATATCAGCAAAGGACACAACAGCCTCCTTAGCAGGCTCGTCCTCCATACAACAACAATCGTGCAACACGACCATCAGGGTTCGACCCTATACCAATGTTGTATGCAGAACTGCTTCCATTATTACTGGTCAAGGGGCATGTCCAAACTAAGTCTCCTCTTACAGTATCGAAAAATCTGCCTTTCTGGTTCAAAGCGGATCAGACTTGTCCTTACCATCAAGGAGGACCAGGGCATAACATAGAGAACTGTCTCAGTTTCAAATCCGATGTACAAAATCTTGTTAGGAGCGGGGTCTTATCTTTCAAATATACGAATCCTAATGTTCTCACAAACCCGCTGCCTCAACACGAAAAAGCTGCAGTCAATTTGATAGAGGGGGAGTCTAACGACGGCTATCAAATTCATGATGTACTCTTGTTAAGGGCCAACTTGGTCAAGATGCATTGTAGACAGAGTGGATATGGCTATGTTCCACCTCATAATTATCACCAGTGTGATATCTGCTCTAAGAATAATCAAGGATGTTCTGTGGTGCAATCAGCTCTACAGGAACAATTGGATCTCGGGTGGATCCAAGAGCATCGAGTTCGTGGAGTCAATATAACCTATATGAATTCCAACATCATTCAAAACCACGACATCCGTGCAATGAATGTCAACTTGGTGGCGATGCACTCAAGGCAAAGCCAATATCATAATCTGCCGCAGAACGATTATAATTTCTGTCTAACTTTCTCGGTAAACAAACAGGGATGCTCTTTTGTACAAGAGGCCCTCCAGCGTCAGATGGATCTTGGATGGATCCAAGACTACTATGATAGAAATCCTTATCAGATCAATATGATTCAAATCTTTTATATTCATCTGATGAATACCAGCTTGGTGGAGTTACACGCCAAGAAGGTTTAACTTGGTTTTCTCACTTCTCACGATTATCTGAACTGTAAAGGATGCAGTGAGAGTAACCAAGGGTGCGCTCTCGTTTAGATAACTTTACAACACTTGTTAAACCACTGGTAGCTTTCAATCTATCTGGATGAAGACACGCAACAAATCAGTGTGCTTAATGGAAACCCTACTCGGTGTCAAGGTCAAGATGTCTGATCTATGGAAACAAACCTGCTAAGGTTGCACTGCATTCAAAGTTGGCGTGACTAGGTGCCACCACACAACTATGAACATTGTAGAGTCTGCTCGGAGAGTAACCAAGGATGCTACCTTGTGCGGGCAGCCCTTCAAGGTCAGTTGGATCATAAAGAGATTCACCCGTGTCCGAGTCCCGAGCCAATCAACTGGACGCCGGACTACTTCGCTGATCAAATCAGAGATGCTGTCATAATCTCTGATCATCAACAGAACAAGGATGTTTGTACCAGCATCCCTCTACTGGAAGAATCAAAGGTTCTTAGCCAGGAACTGATTGAAGTTACTTACGACAGTCAGAAAAATCAGAAGGCTCATGTAGTTATCTATCTACTGGGACCATTACCATATGAAACAGCTAAGGCGATCCCTTCCAAATACGGTGCAACAATAATTGAGAATGGAAAGGAAATTCTATTACCCTCCTTCATGAATATTACAGACATCAGTTGAGTAACACGGTGCGGTCGAATCTTCAACCGAGGAGTTAGAGAACCTAACAAGGAAAAGGAACTTCCGACAGAAGCTCCTGATCCACCAGTCGGTCAATCCAGTAATCCCGACCTTTCAAAGAACAACGATGAGATGCTAAAGCTCATCCAAAGGAGTGAATACAATATTGTTGATCAGCTATTACAAACTCCTTCAAAGATCTCAGTGCTATCACTTTTACTCAGTTCCGAAGCCCACAGAGAGGCTCTACAGAAAGTCTTAGAGCAGGCCTTTGTGGAACAGGATGTGTCAATACGACAGTTCGATAGCATAATCTCTAACATCACTTCCTGCAACAACTTAGGATTCAGTGATGAGGATTTTCCAGAGGGAGACAAAAGTCACAACATGGCGCTCAATATCACAGTTAACTGCCAGGACGATGCTTTAGCCAGCGTACTAGTAGACACAGGATCGGCCATCAACGTTATGTCGAAGTCTACTTTAATGCGACAATTATTCAAAGGATCCCCGATGAGGGGCAGTGAGGTCATCGTCAAAGCCTTTGATGGATCTCGAAAAGCAGTTATTGGCGAAGTCGACCTTCCCATAACTATCGGTCCTCACACTTTCCTAATCACTTTCCAGGTTATGGACGTCTGGGCAGCGTACAACTGTTTATTAGGAAGACCTTGGATAGACCAGGCTGGGGCAGTCACTTCGATGCTGCACCAAAAACTGAAGTTCATCAAGAACGATCAACTCGTCACGGTCTGTGGAGAACAAGCCTTGATCGTGAGTAACCTGTCATTATCTTCTTGTGTAGAACCCGAGGAGGTTGTTGGGACTCAGTTCCAGGCACTTTCGGTGAGCAATGAGAATCAGTCAGAGAAGGGAACGTCGATTTCTTCATACAGAGATGCTCTCGAGGCAATTGAAAGTAATAATACGAAAGGATGGGTACATCTCGTCATTCCTACTGATAATAAAACAAAGAAGGGTCTTGGTTTTTCTGCAACCTGCACCTAGACAGCTGCTAACGATGAAAGTCTTCATCCCATTCAGGACTTCTTCCACAATGGAGGTTTCCTTCACCCAGTGCCTCAAACAGTCCATACTATCAACGAGGGAGATCCCTCTGATACGGATGAAGAATGGAAGTCCTATCTTAACATGACGTTTATATGTCTCAGGAAGAGGTGCCTACGCCATTTTGTTATCCCGCACAGAGTCTGAGATTTATACCGAGGTCAGATGTCAAAATGATATACAGAAATTGTGATCCGGAAGGATGTCGTGCTCGACCAAACTCATTAGAGGAAGACACTCTGATGAAGGACAACTTTGACCACGACTATTATGGCCCAATGGATGGCTTGCCTATCTGGCAGCCGTATCCAGGAGACTTGGGGCTAGAAAATCAGCCGCACAATGAAAATCAGCTGAGCATCATTGAAAAGAATACCTGCGTCCCCACCATGTCATGGGATCATCACTTAGGTCATTCAGAAAACGTCCAGCATAACGATGAATTGGCAAAGCTTGTCGGACTAGAATTCATCAACCACGCTTTTCCCGAGGTCAACGTCATCGAGAGAGATGACTCCTCCAGTTCCACAGAAGTGTGGGACACCTTAGGACAACCAAGTGGAAAATACGACTATATGGTCAAGTACACCGCTCCTGAGAGCTCTCGTATCAGGCTCGAAGACATCCAGCCAACTGGATGGGGAGATTTACCCGAGAGAATAAATACTATGCAAAATACAATAGAGGAATCCTCCTACGACAACTTTGCCTGGGAGACAGATTCCAATGATCCTGCTCCGCCAGAAATCGGCGTTATTTTTTAAGGCAAACCAAAGAAGGTACCAGACTTTGTGATTCACCGAGAATTTTGCCGCCAATGGGTCGCAGTCGATGTTCCGAAGATCGTTTATAAGTCTAAGTAATTGCCGTCTTTACTTTAATCTTTCGCCCTGCCCAGGTGAAACAGATGTTTTGATAGGGCTCGCTTTCTGTAAATTATCCCTCTTCGTTTCGCCCAAAGCGACATAATTTTGTTTTATAGGGCTGTAGTTTCAAGAATCGACTTGTTCATAAATAAAATAACACCGTTCTGTAATTTCCGTATTAATTGATGTTTTCTCTTTTCGCTTTTCTCAGAAAATGGTAATCCTAAAAAACAATTCAAAATAAACAAGAAGTTTTTCAAAAAAATACACTGCACACACTTGCATTCTCTCTATTTCTTCTAAACACAAATAATCACGTCATGCAGATTGCTTGTTTTAAACCCCATTGAAATATACGATCCGATGCCTTCTCCCCACTTTGAATTCCCGGTATTTGGGGCAGAAGAAGAAGTTGACGATGACATTCCAGAAGAGATCTCTCGACTACTCAGACAAGAGGAAAGGTCCATTGAACCTCACAAGGATCCATTGGAAACGATCAACGTGGGTTCAGAAAAAGAGAAAAAAGAAATCAGGATTGGGGCACTGCTCAGTCTAACTGCCAAAGAGAGTTTGACAAAGCTTCTCAGAGAATTTCCCGATGTGTTTGCTTGGTCCTACCAGGACATGCCAGGGTTGGATGCTAGCATCGTGGAACATCATTTACCATTGAAATTGGAATGTCCCCCAGTAAAACAAAGGTTGAGACGGACTCACCCGAACATGGCCATCAAAATCAAAGAGGAGGTCCAGAAACAGATTGACGCGGGTTTCCTCGCCATATCAGAATATCCTCAATGGTTAGCCAACATCGTACCCGTTCCAAAAAAGGACGGAAAAGTCAGAATGTGTGTTGATTACAGAGATCTAAACAAGGCTAGTCCAAAGGACGAGTTTCCTTTACCACACATTGACATCCTAGTTGACAGTACAACAAAGTTCAAGGTTTTCTCCTTCATGGATGGTTTCTTGGGCTATAATCAGATTAAAATGGCGCCGAAAGACATGGAGAAAACTTCGTTCATTACCCCATGGGGTACCTTTTGTTACAAGGTAATGTCGTTCGGTTTGAAGAACGCCGAGGCAACCTATCAAAGGGCCATGACTACTATTTTTCAAGACATGATACACAAGGAGATCGAGGTATATGTCGATGATATGATTGCCAAATCGAGAACAGCAGAGGAGCATGTGACCCACCTGTCATAATTATTCGAGCGGTTGAGAAAGTACAAACTCCGCTTGAATCCCAACAAGTGCACCTTCGGTGTCCGTTCAGGGAAACTTTTAGGGTTCATCGTCAGCCAGAAAGGAATTGAGGTTGATCCTGACAAGGTCAAGGCCATTCAAGAAATGCCTTCTCCAAAAACTGAAAAACAAGTCAGAGGATTCCTGGGACGTTTGAATTACATTTCCAAATTTATATTCCTCATAACTGTAACATGCGCACCAATCTTCAAACTGCTCAAGAAGATACAATCATTTCTCAGTGACTCTCGGGGCAAATGGACTCCGAATTATGACGGCCCCTACGTGGTCAAGAAAGCTTTCTCAGGTGGCGCCTTGAGACTCGCAACCATGGATGGAGAGGAATTTGCCTACCCCACAAATGTTGATGTAGTCAAGAAATACTTCGCCTAAACTAAAAAAAAACATCTCGGTGGATTGAAAACCCGAAAGGGCAGTCCAGGCAAAAATTAAAGACATAATCAAAAATCATCCCGGTGGATTGGAAATCTCAAAGTACAATCCAAGCAAAAGTTAGGGATACTGGCAAGTAACTACGTCCAACAGGGGCAAATCCCCCAGTAGCAGTTATGTCGTCCATCAGAAAACTCCAGTCAGGGTCATCTTCGACAGAAGCTCAGGATGCCCAGAATTCAAAGTTGGTAGAAGGATATTGGTCGTTATGTTTCAATGTAGCCCCTTTTCCCATAAATTACCATTTTCTAACTTTGTAAATACTCTATGGAATCATGCGTTTGGCTGATTTCCATCCTATCAATAAAATTTGAGCCCTTGTGCTTTTGTTTGCAATTCTTATTTGTTTTAGCTTTACAGAACGACATTTTAACATGATCAACGATTCTTGAAACCAAAAAAAAAGAATTTACTTGTTAAAACCTTTTTGCTTTAAAATAAAGATGGCAATTTCTTTTGACTGTTGAACATCAGAAGAACATCGGTCGCTTCTCCAGAAGTAATCAAACCTCAAAGTGTAGAATCAAAGTACTCCTTCTAAATCAGGACACCTGAATAAAGGATCAACAATGTCATATGCGAATGTTCCGGCTGACATCACCGACAGAGTTCTTATCTGCTAAGCCCGACCAACGGTATTCCCCACAGGGATTATCTCTCCTAAGCAAGGCAGAATTGCTATCTTAAACCGAAGATACTTTTCGTCCCCCGCAGTGGCCGAGTATCCAGTCATGTTCATCTTCTAAATCTGTATGTAGTGTCAGTTTTGTTAGCATATACATACATACATACATCATGCATTATTGATTTACATTCGCATTCATATTTCATCATTATAACTCTAGTCGGTCTTGTCCCGTCGTGATAACCTTCCTCTCAATCGAGTTATCAGTTCTTTCCTCGTCAGGAAACGGTGTGGCTGAACAATCTCTCCTCCAGTTTATTTCTGGATTAGAATTGGCCTTTGACCACTTTAATAACTTGAACCGCTGAAGAACTAGAGAACCTTCGACAAACATCACTCTTCGCCAGTGAAGATGATATCTCTGCTTTCCCGAATTAAGGAAAATCCCCAGAGAAAGCCTTGTAATCAGAAATTCGGTAATACGATAGTTTTTCTCCAAAAATCCGCTGACGAAAAGGTCATCAGCACCTCAAAATTGGGATACATTGTATGGCATTTCTCCGAGAAGATCTCAACGAAAAGTAAGATGTATTATCCCTAAGCCAGAAGCAGTCTCTCAAGAGACTCGTTTTCCCCAGTAGAGTCAACAAATGGCGTCTCCAACAGAGAAGTTTGTGCACCTCTACAACTCAGACGACTGGGTTCCCCAGCTACTCTGACATCAAAAGTTTTTCCGTCAAATGGCATCTCCCCAGGAAAATTAGGCGAGAAGTTTGAGGAAAATCGCTACACATAGCGTCCCTTGTCGATAAAGTTTATTGACAAAAGAAACTGAGACCAGTTCCTTGGTATGAAACCAGGATCGAGGGGAAGTTTACATCAGAAACTTAGACCGATTCCTTGGTAGGAAACCAGGATCGAGGGGAAGTTTACATCAGAAACTTAGACCAGTTCCTTGATAGGAAACCATGATCGAGGGGAAGTTTACATCAAAAACTGAGACAAGTTCCTTGGTAGGAAACCAGGATCGAGGGGAAGTTTATTTCAGAAACTGAGACCAGTTCCTTGGTAGGAAACCAGGATCGAGGGGAAGTTTATTTCAGAAATTGAGACCAGTTCCTTGGTAAAAGACCAGGATCGAGGGGAAGTTTCTACCTTTTCTAAAGCATCATTGCCTAGCAAAAGAAGATGGATGAGCAAACTGCTATTCATCACCACCGTCAAAATTTCGGGTATTCCGATATTTAATCCTCTTGCACCCCGAATGCTCGAATACCTTCGTCATTCACACCTTCGGGTCCAAGAAGATTAAATAGGGGCATCTGTCATACCCCAAATTTTGACCACTAAGATTTCCCATCATTGTGCAAATCATCATCACAATATGGATGTACCTTTGTACCTCATCAATCTCCTCAAGGAATTGTTGAGCATTCACTACAATCAAGCTTAGGGTTTCAAGCCCTCTCAGAGCCTTTAGACAAAGGATCAATCAAGGAATGAAACGATGTTCAACTTGTCTAACCTCTTAAACACCCACAAAGGATCAAGAGAACTCCCACATCAAGAATTAAGCACAAGAGTGCAACATTTCAAGTGGATCAAGCCTCAAGTTCATCAAATACAAAGTCAACTGACGCAGAAAGTCAAAGTTTGACTTTTGGTTAACTTTGAGCTTCACAAGCCATTACTCAAGAAAATATGATGGATGATTTAATTTGATCAAATTTAAATCAAGAAATCATGCAAAATTGTAAAATTGATCAAATTGAAAGAAACTTAGAAATTTTTTCTAAGTTAAAATCATGTTCAAGTGCACAACTTTTCAAGGTTGTAACTATTGGTCCAAGCATCCATTGATTTTGCTTAAGGGCTACTTTTAAAGAGGGTATTTGATACTTCAAAATTGTAGAAGGAATCAACTCAAAATATCATAAGGATTGAAAGATATAGGTGATCAAAGTTGGGAATTCTTAATGTCAAATGTTCCGACATTTCATAGGACATCATTAATATTTTTCCAGCAAGAATGTCCCAACTTCAAGGATGTTTTTCTACATGATCCAAGTTGATTCAAGCCAAACCTTGAACATCAAAGTTGAAGTACGTAATCTCACCTTTCCAGAAAGTCCTAGAAAGCTCATTTATCATTCTCGAGCAGAAAGTTATGGTCTCTGCAAAAGGCATTGATAAAATAGAATTTTCATGACAGCTTTTAGGACAGATTTGATCACACAAGTTCAAGGTCATTTTTGACAACTTTACAAGTCTTATCTTTACAAACCTTGAACATCAAAGTTGAAGTACGTTATCTCAGCTTTCCAGAAAGTTGTAGAACGTCCATTTATTATACTCGATCAGGAAGTTATGGACTTTACAGTAAGGCTTGCTGCAGCTGTTTTTTAGGACAGATTTTGTGCACTTTTTCTTGTGCCACACAATTTTCAAGCTTTGTCACCATGCAGGACAAGCATCAAAGATGCAATTCACTTCAACTCAAAATATCATAGTGGATTAAAATATATAAGTGATTAGAGTTTGGAATTGTTAATGTTCAAAGTTGTCAAATGTTTCAACATTTCATAGGACATCATTAATATTTTTCCAGCAAGAATGTCCCAACTTCAAGGATGTTTTTCTCCATGATCCAAGTTGAACCAAGTCTAGGGTCAAACATCAAAGTTGAAGTATGTCATCTCAGCTTTCCATAAAGTCCTGGAACAACCATTTATCATCATTGAGCAAGAAGTTATGGATTTTACAACAAGGCTTGCTGCAGCTGATTTTTAAGACAGGTTTCAGGACAGATTTGCACATTTCTTGTGCCACACGAATTTTTAAGCCTTGTCATCATTTTGGACACATCTGAGGATCAAATACAAGGGGGATGATCTGATCCATAAGCCTCCAAAGTCCTTGGAACAAAAGTAGCATGTCAAACCTAAAAAACCCTAAAAGAGGGACAAGACTCCAATTTTGGTTTGGAGCATTTAATGGATGCTTAGAGGTAGCATGAACTGAGCTTCCTCCAACTGAATTCAGTCAAGATTCATCCAACAACAAGGGAACCAACAGCCTGTGCCCTAATCTCTAGTCAATGGCTAGAGGAGACTTGGATTCTCATCGGTCATCATTTGCCAAACCTCTGCTGTAGTTGCCATTCACTATTGCTTGCAAAACAAACTTGCTCTACTATAAATAGAGCTCATTTGTGCTCAGTTTGAGTACACCAAAGCCATCAAACAAATGCTTTCCTCAAAATCACTTCTTTCACTCCAAAATGTCTTCTTTAGCAAGGTAATTCTGAGTTTTTGAGTTAGAGAGCATTTCCATCACAACTCATGATTCAAACACATCCAATATGTCATATCTAAGCTGTCCAAACTCTCACAAGTGACCTATAACACCAAAATCACAAAGTCACCTCTCAAAACCTCAAAATTGGACTTTTTTGCATTTTTCAAGCCATGTCTTGATTCAGTCACTTTCCAAACCAGATAAAGCCTCAAACACACTCCAAATATCATCATTGAACTGTCCAAAATGGTCCCCCCATCTGGAACACCATTTGAGAGAGTTGGCATTTTGGTCACTTTTGCCCATTTTGCAAGAAAGAGCTCAAACTTGCTCCAGAGGTTTCCAGCTGATTCCAACCATCCTAAAAGCTTCTAAGAGGTCATTTGAGGGTGTCCAAAGCATCAAATAATTTCTGGAACAAAGCACTTGGTAGGTTGCACAAAATCTCCAAAAAAGAGGTAAGCTTCACAACTTGATTTCTTTGAATCATACTTTCCTTTGATGTCCACATACATGCATCATATTGAACAATTCTTGAAGAAAAAATGTATTCCTTAATGTGTATGATGTGATCCTCCTACTGTTTGCACTTTAACATGTTTATATGTGGAGTTTATGTTGTTTTAAAATCCATGTGCAGTTCTGGTTTTTTGCTTCGTGCATTCTGTACATTAAGTTTCAGTATGTATGAGTAGTACCATTGGATTCCTTGCAAAAAATTGGTCAAGATAGGTTCTTACGTATTTTAATTTCGTTAAAAATTGAGAGAGTTATGCGTGTTGGAAGTTTGACGAGAAAAGATGTCGAAAACTAAATGTGCAGTTCTGGTTTTTTGCATCGTGCATTTTGTACATTAAGTTTCAGTATGTATGAGTAGTACCATTAGATTCCTTGCGAAAAATCGGTCAAGATAGGTTCTTACGGATTTTAATTTCGTTAAAAATTGAGAGAGTTATGAGTGTTGGAAGTTTGATAAAAAAGATGTTGAAAACTAAAAGAGATGTCGAATGTGATGTTGTGACATCTTTCCTCTTTTTCTTATTTTATCTTCAAAACTCAACCAATTTTTTTACATAGCAAAAATCATCATTTTCCAATTTTGTTTTACACACTTCTTATTCATACTCCATAATATTTTAATCCACAAAAAATCACAAAAAATATTATTATTTGTTATATTTTTAATATATTCAAAAATATTGTTTTAACATGATTTCTTTTTCTTGATTTTTAAAACCAAAATGATTTTAAATATTCATGTGGATACAATACTTTTTCATAAACCTTAATCATTGTTTATAACATGATTAATGATTTTATTTGATATTTTTATCATTTTTTACTTGATTTTTCTTTGGAAAATGCCTTTAAAAAATGAAATTAGGGTTTCTTTGATTTTCACCCTAATAAATCTTTTTCAAACACTTTTGGGCCTCTAATAGAGTGTAAAACCCAACCCTTTTTTTGAAACCAAACTAATTTTGGGCATCAGTCATTGTATAAGACCCACGATGTTTTCAAAGATCTTGGCGCAATCGCCTTTTCAAAAATAATCAATTGGGCCTCTCCTTGAGCTGTAAGCCCCGTCACTTGTACAAAAACCTTATAGGCCTCTAATAGAGTGTAAGACCCAATCCCCTTTTAACCAAAACAATTTTGGGCCTCAGATATTGTATAAGTCCCTCTGTGTTAAAAGAAAAAAACCTCGGCATGATCGCCCGTTCAAAAATCAAACCCTCTGGGCCTACCCTCGTGTTATATGCCCCATCTCTTTAAAATCTTTTTGGGCCTCTATTAGAGTGTAAGACTCAACCTCCTTTGTAAATACACCACCTTTTAGGCCTCAGTCATTGTATAAGTTCCATTGTATTTTCAAAATCTCGGCGCGATCGCCGTTTTCAAAACAAATAACCCTGGGCCTCTCCTTGAGCTGTAAGCCCCACCACTTTTATAAAAATAAACCTTTGGGCCTCTTGAGAGAGTGTAAGACCCATCCCTTTGTACAGAAAACCTTTTTGGGCCTCAGTCACTTGTATAAGTCCCTGTACAAATTCAAAACCACAGTGCAATCACTGATAAAACCTTGGGCCTCTCCTTGAGCTGTAAGCCCCAACAACCTCTTCAAAGCACTTTCTCCTTTGATTTTGTATATAATATTGTTATCAAAGCTTTCTTTGTTGAACAAACTAACAAAACAGCATGGAAGCTCTATAACCGAGTAAATGTTTACCCGCTTTCTTTATCCGCTTTCATATATATATATATATATATATATATATATATATATATATATATATATAACTGTATTGTGGGGCTGCTCACTGTAAGTCTTCTTTCACAAACTTTTATATACTTGTCAAATATCAACTGTGTAATACTAGTATAGTTATTTAGAGTTTTCCCCGGCAACTACGTCTAGCACTAGGTAAAGCCCTGTTGGTCACTCTTAAAAACAAACAAAACTAGATCCCCATAGGATTACCAGACACAGTCTTCCCTCCTCTTGGGGTTAAACAATATGGAGACGTGAAAGGCAGCATTCTCGGTGAACCCTTTCTCAGGCTGTCACCCTTAGACATTGATAAAGAAACTCTACTCCCCAGAGATGATCTTTTCTCCGTGAATGGCATCTCTTGAGTTTCTTCCAAATTCTCGGACTTTCCTGGCTTGATCTATTCTCAGTGAATGGCATGTCTTGAACTTCTCGGGGTTTAGGGACCCACAGGCTTCTTAAAAGCATCCCCGCCTCCTCTTGGGCGTTGTACAAGGACCCTTCAGCTTCTGAAAAGCTCTCATACCTTCTCTTGGGCTTAGTACAAGGACCCAGAGACCTCTACAGGTATAGGAAGAGAACCTAGTCATTAATTTGCTAGAGCTGTCTTTCTGAGTCAAGGGTCAGACCGGTTAATGGGTTAACCTCCATCCCTCAACATACCAGCCTTCTCTTGGGCGTCATACAAAGATCATTCACTACCTGAGAATCGATTTCTCCAAAACACCAGTAGACTTGGACAGTCTCAATACCCTTTGGATTCCCCATTTCCTTAAAGAACAGGAAATAACCCTGATCCTCTGATCAGTGCCAAAGCACAACCTTACCTTTAATATTTATAAGAACTGATTTTCTCTTTTATCCAACATACTGGACCCGTCACTAAACTGAAACAGTCACCAGCACAATATCCTCCTCTTAGGCTTTGTATAATGATCCTTCCTCAGTGAAGTTAGCCTCCTCTTGGGCTTTGTACAATGATTCTCCACAGCGGAGCTAATCTTTTCACACTCTCTTGTTGAGTATAAAAGACTCTCTTGTTGAGTCAAAGCATTTTAGCCTCCATCTCGGGCTTCGTACGAGATACAAAAACACTCTCTTGTTGAGTATAAAAGACTCTCTTGTTGAGTCAAACCTTTAGCCTCTATCTCGGGCTTCGTATGAGATACAAAATCACTCTCTTGTTGAGTATAAACGACTCTCTTGTTGAGTCAATTACCTTTTAGCCTCCATCTCGGGCTTTGTACGGAATACAAATCACTCTCTTGTTGAGTATAAAAGACTCTCTTGTTGAATCACACCTTTTAGCCTCCATCTCGGGCTTCGTACGAGATACAAAAACACTCTCTTGTTGAGTATAAAAGACTCTCTTGTTGAGTCAAACCTTTAGCCTCCATCTCGGGCTTCGTACGAGATACAAAATCACTCTTTTGTTGAGTATAAAAGACTCTCTTGTTGAGTCAAACCTTTAGCCTCCATCTCGGGCTTCGTACGAGATACAAAATCACTCTCTTGTTGAGTATAAAAGACTCTCTTGTTGAGTTAATCACTTTTTAGCCTCCATCCCAGGCTTTGTACGGGATACAAATCACTCTCTTGTTGAGTATAAAAGACTCTCTTGTTAGTCACACCTTTTAGCCTCCATCTCGGGCTTCGTACGAGATACAAAAACACTCTCTTGTTGAGTCAATCCACCTTTTAGCCTTTCTCTAGGGCTTCGTACGAGATACTAAAACACTCTCTTGTTGAGTATAAAAGACTCTCTTGTTGAGTCAAACACTTTTAGCCTCCATCTCGGGCTTCATAAGAGATACTAAAACACTCTCTTGATGAGTATAAAAGACTTTCTTGTTGAGTCAAACCCTTTTAGCCTCCATCTCAGGCTTCGTACGAGATACAAATCACTCTCTTATTGAGTATAAAAGACTCTCTTGTTGAGTCCAACACTTTTAGCCTCTATCTCGGGCTTCGTACGAGATACAAAGCACTCTCTTGTTGAGTCAGTCACTTGTTAGCACTCTCTTGTTGAGTCAAACTTTTAGCCTCCATCTCGGGCTTCGTACGAAATACAAAACACTCTCTTATTGAGTCAACCTCCTTTTAGCCTCCATCTCAGGCTTCGTACCGGATACAAATCACTCTCTTGTTGAGTATAAAAGACTCTCATGTTGAGGCAAAACCTTTTAGCCTCCGTCTTGGGCTTCGTACAAGACACACATAAAAGCACTCTCTTGTCGAGTCAACCCTTTTAGCCTCTCTCTCGGGCTTCGTACGAGACACATAAAAACACCCTCTTGTTGGCCCAATAGCCTCCTCTTAGGCTTTGTATAAGGAAAGTTGAGTCAAAATCTGTGCCTTGCTCACAAGATACAAACATCAACAACTCCTTTTCCCCCATCTAATTGTTGTAAGCGGCAAGCCTCTGGATTATTTACATCCACGCCACTGTCCCTCTTTTAGCATGAAAAATTCCTAAGGAAAGATAACATTGCTCTAAACTGAGTTAAAGTCTTCTCCTTCAGGTTGAAAATCCCCTATGAAGGAAATTATGGCATTGCTGGATTCATATATCCCAGTTAAAGTAATTCTCCTTTATAACCAGTCACGCAACAATTGTGATAAACAGACCAAATACCCCTCTTTAGAGATGACAAACTCTCTCTAAAGTCAAAACCCTTTAGCTTCACATCTTGGGCTTCGAACAAGATACAAATAGACCCTTCAGCTTCACATTTTGGACTTTGAACAAGATACAAACCACATTTTAGCTTCACGTCTTGGGCTTTGAACAAGACACCAAAACACCTTTTTCCTCCCATAGAATAGGAGGAACTACGATCGCTCTGATTTCCCTGTTTCGTTAAACGGGAATACGTAGGCATAAGATTGCAAAAGAATCTTAGCGAGCACACTAATTTAAAACATCAAATCCAGTACCTATCCAAAATCCCCATGAATAGTCTCGTCATTTCATTCTTAACAAAATAAGAAGAGAGAGGCCCACAATCTAAACCGCATCTGTAAACCAACAGTCATCTGTTTAAACTCAGTATGCAAGCAGGGTTAATTGGAGACATCTATTTCCCTTCCTTAGTCAGCTTCAATAGGATAAAAATGAATCGAACTGTAGTACCCCAAAGCGATAGTGCTTCGCAACCACGCAAAAATTCGCGCAACACTATATTGACAGGTGATCAAATTTTTGAAAAGGTGAAAGATGTGAGTACTCATTTTGGCAAGCCTTTTGCACACACACTTGTTAATAGTGGGTGGAAGAAGAGGTCAATTTTTTTTGAATTGCCATATTGGAAGTCGTTGTATGTAAGACATTTTCTCGATGTTATGTGTAATACCCCGTATTTTATATTGCTCTGGAGAATATTAAGTTATGATCAACTAGGTTCCGGTGTACCTTGAGAAATTATCTGCAAAGATAATTAGAGTAACTGTTGAGCTCAAAGCAAATCCAATTAATATTATCAGACTCTGAGGTTTTATTAATTTGAGCTGTAGAGACTATTTGGACTTTTAGTAGTGTTACTAATTAATGATATTTCTCTATATCATTTATTTTTCCTCCCTTGCCAAACATAGCAACATTTGAGAGAGAGATGTTAGAGAGAAGAAAGAGGAAAGGAAAGAAAAGAAGAAGAAAACCTAGAGGAAGAAGAAGAAGCTTGGAATCATCATCTACTCTTCATATTTTCATCTCATCATCCTCATCATCATCCAACTCTAAGGTGGGTTCTAATTAGAACTTTTGATTTAGAAGTTTGGAAATGTTAGAGTTAAGTTAGAAATATTGTTTTGTGAATGATAATATGAAATCGATGTTTCTAATGGTTAAAATGTAGAAATAATCGGGTAATATAGTCGGGTTATGATTGGGGTTGATAGAATATGAGTTGGAAGTGGGTTGGGTAAAGAAATGAGAGTGTTAGCCCCAAATGACCTGTTTTAACGCTCCTGAGAATTCTGGGATTCGCGGGTTCGCTTAGCGAACCAAGGCGAAGGGGAAGGCGAATGCTCGCCTGGAGTTCGCTTTGCGAACTTTGTGTCCTTTTCATTCTGTTCTGTTCACCAAGAGGTCGCAAGGCGAAGGGGAAGGCGAATGCTCACCTGGAGATTCGCCTATTTGTTTTCTTCATAAATTTTGAACCGTGACTCCGATCGAGGCGTTCTTGGTACCGATGGAGAGCTATGGAAATACTCTACCTAATGGAAGTGAAAAATATTAGTTTGTTGCCCGATTAAATAAATCGGAGGGAACCCAAGAATGGTGTAACTTTGTGATAAGTTGTTATGTATGATTCCATTATATAATTGCATTATGTTTACCTGTTCTATTGCTGTTAAACATGTTATATCTTTCTATTTGTCATTATGTATGTCTGAGTGAATATGCATGCTTAAAATGAATTAGGAAGAGTGAGGAAACTTTACCCCAAAACCAAATGATATGATTCTAGGTTGTGACTAAGATTGATAGATAATCTAGATGGCTATGCTCATGTATTCGACGTAGAAAGGTGCATCCGTGACAAGTATTGGTCTGGATGAGAGTGAAACACTAGTATGGAACATGCGTGAACCATTGTGGTTATCAGAAAGGAAAAAGAGGCCTTAAGAAGAATGTGGCCTTGTGATTGTCGAATACAATCACGTTCGTGTGTGTGTGATCACGTAATCATAACCGTTTCACTTGAGTTACAGTTTCATGAGTCTTGAGCTCCTCTGAAACGTATGCATGATTACTTAGCAGGTTTGATTCCCGCGTGTAGTACGAATGGAACCTATGGGTAGAGACTTGTGATGGTTAACAGGCCATGAGAAGTGACGGTTCACGGCTAACAGGTCGATGTTCCCGAATTCATTTCGTATGTCAAGTAAGTTACAAGGATCCATGACTCGGGTCGACTTCTAGACGTAGAAGCGAACGGGAAAATGGGATGCCTTGGTAGGGTTGTCAATTAGTGATATTGTGAGTTGGTGAACTCATGAACATGTTTCCATATAGTGTGAGATTATGAGATTGTGAACTCGAAGTCCTTTCCTTTCCCTTGGACTTGAGTTAGGATTTGGTTAGAACCTTATAAAGCTGAGAGAATCCATAAGATAGGGAACTCACTGAGATTTAATATCTCTCCCCATGTTGTTGATTATATTACAGGTACTACAGGTTCCGCGAAGGGTAAGGATAAAGTCGTTTGATTTTCCTTACTTTCCTTGGCTTTTTGGGATGGCAAGACTTTCGCTTTGGAATTTTATTTTGAGATCATTGTATTGATCTAGTTCTTAGTGTTTTGGGACATCTTGTATATGTTATGCCGTAGACTTTTAGTACTTTGTATTTTGGGCATGTAATGTGTACAATGTGTTAACTAGGAACTTATGGTATTTCAGTACCAAAACTTGGATTCATGTATAATATATATGCTTTGATGTATGTTATTATATATGGGTGTTACATTTGGTATTAGAGCAGGTCGTATCCTCGACCTAGCCATGAAATAGTATAAGTATTTCTTTCCGTTTCATATGCGTTGTGTCACCATTGGTCTTAAGTGTTATATGTATGGCATTAAGCCTGATCAACTTAATCTTATCTGTATGACGTTTAGGAACATGGCTGACGGACGCATAAGCAATTGTGGTAGACCCAGACCTACTCCGGAAGGGACGAATCTGCCAGGCGGCGAGGAGCATGTCCCGTGGCCCCAGTTCTTACAACACATGCAGCAGCAGCAGAACCAGTTCATGCAGCAGATAGTACAACAGATGAATGAGGGTCTTAATCCTCCAGTGGTTGTTCCAAATGTTGTAAGTAGAAGCTTTCAGGATTTCATCCGCATGAATTCTCCTGAATTTCATGGTGGATTAGATCCTGTGAAAACTCATGAATGGGTGGCTGGTATGGAGAGAATCTTTCTGATAGTTTAATGTAGTGAAGAGAACAAAGTGGTGTTTGCTTCTCACTCGTTGAAAGGTCCTGCTATGAGGTGGTGGGAAAGTGCTTTAGCTTTGATGACTATCCAAGAGGCGCCTAAAGTATGGGAGCATTTTAAGATTTCGTTTATGGAGAATTATTTCCCTGGTTCTTTAAGGACTCAAAAGGAGTTTGATTTCAAACAGTTGAGACAAGGTACTTTGACTGTGGCTGCTTATGCTGAGAAGTTTGAGGTCATGGATGCTTACTCTAGGCAAGCCATGTATGCTCCAGATGAAAAGTAGAAAATTGACCAATTCCTCTTTGGATTAAAAGCTGAGATTTCTCACAACGTGTCTCAAAGAGAGTTCACTAGTTATGCTGAATTGCTAAGGCAATGTTATGTGGCTGAGAACAGTTTGAAGAAATTTCAGGCAGAAGGAGATTCGCGTAGGTCGAATCCGAATGATCGTGGAAGATCCAACCAACAGTTTAGGCCTCAACAATAAGCTTTCAAAGGGAAGTAAGTTCAGAATTCTAGAGAAAGTGCACCTCCTGTGTGTCGTACTTGTGGTAAGAATCATCATGGTAGATGTGGTTTTAAAGGAATAAAATGTTATCAGTGTCAGAAAGTGGGCCATATGGCGAGAGATTGCCCTCAGAATAAGAATCAGACGCAAGGGAAGAGTACTTGTTGAGTTTACACGTTGGATGCAAAGAAGACCAAGGGTGATAACTCTTTGATTGTTGGTACATGTTTCTTTAATGGGAACCCTTGTTTTGTATTATTTGATTGTGGAGCGACACACTCTTTTGTGTCAATGCAATGTGTGAAGCGACTTGGGTTGCAAGCTATTCCGTTATCTCCTCCCATGGTGGTTACTACTGCCATGGATGAGATAGTTGAAACACCTTTAATGTGTGAGAATTGTGTTTTGTCTGTGGATGGGAGAGTTTTTCAGATTGACCTTATTTGTTTGCCCCTTAAGAAAGTAGATGTTGTTTTGGGAATGGATTAGCTTTCTGCTAATTCAGTTTTCATCGAGTGTGAGGAGAAGCTAATTATTATTTCATCTACTAAAGCTACTCCCAAGGATGTATTAACAACTATTTTACAAGGTATGGTTGGAATGATAAATTTCTTGTTTGAGAAGGAAAAATATGTTCTTTTGGTTCTCACTAAGGAGGAGAGTAGCGACCTTCAAGTTTTGAGTATCCATGTAGTCTGTGAGTTTTCAGAAGTTTTCCCCAAGGATGTCACTTCTCTTCCTCTGGAGAGGGAAGTGGAATTTTCTGTTGACCTGATACCGGGAACGGCTCCTATATCCGTTTCTCCGTATCGGATGGCACCACTTGAGTTAAGAGAATTGAAGGAGCAATTGGAAGAATTAATGGCTAAGCATTTTGTTAGACCTAGTGTTTCACCCTGGGGAGCTCCAGTATTGTTGGTAAAGAAGAAAGATGGTGGAATGCGGTTGTGTATTGATTACCGACAGTTGAATAAAGTCACCATCAAGAACAAGTACCCATTACCAAGGATAGACGACCTGTTAGATCAATTAAAAGGAGTCAGTGTGTTCTCGAAGATTGATTTACGACCGGGTTATCATCAGATCCGTGTGAAGAGTTCGGATGTATCAAAGACCGCGTTTAGAACCCGTTATGGCCATTATAAATTCTTAGTAATGCCTTTCGGTGTGACGAATGCTCCGGCAGTTTTTATGGATTATATGAATCGGATATTTCAAGCTTACTTGGACCAATTTGTTGTAATCTTCATTGATGACATTCTTGTTTATTCTCGTACTTCACAAGAGCACGAGGGACATTTGAGAATTGTTTTATCAATCTTACAAGAGAAGCAACTTTTTGCCAAGTTGAGCAAGTGTGAGTTTTAGATGTCGAAGGTTAGTTTTCTTGGTCACGTCATATCTCAGGGAGGTGTGGCGGTTGATCCATCAAAAGTTGAAGTGGTAATTAATTGGGAGAGACCGAATGTTTCGGAAGTTAGAAGTTTCTTGGGACTGGCAGGTTATTACAGAAGGTTCATCAAAAGCTTTTCTCATTTGGCTTTACCAATGACTAAACTTACTCGAAAGGATTGTCCTTATGAGTGGGATTCGGCGTGTGAACAAAGTTTTATGAGTCTGAAAGGAAGATTAACGACTGCTCCTGTTTTGATCATTCCTGATCCTAACAAGTCGTATGAGGTATTTTGTGATGCATCAATAATAGGATTAGGAGGTGCCTTGATGCAAGAGAGTCACGTGGTGGCTTATGCCAATTGAAAGTCCACGAGAAGAATTATCCAACGCATGATTTAGAATTGGCGGCGGTTGTCTTTACGTTGAAAGTGTGGCGTCATTATTTGTATGGAGTATGTTTTGAGATGTTTAGTGATCACAAGAGTTTAAAGTATCTTTTTGACCAAAGAGAGTTGAATATGCGTCAAAGGAGATGGATGGAATATTTGAAGGATTATGATTTGGAACTAAAGTACCATCCGGGTAATGATGTTAGAGTATACCTTATTGGAAAAGTTTAGGTATCTTAATCTTCAATTTGTTTGGACTCCTAATGGTGTGATTATGGGAAACTTGAATGTTAATTCTACTCTTAGAGAGGAAATTCAACAAGGGCAAGTGTTGGATGAGAAGTTACAAGAAGTGTTAGTGCAACCGGGTTTTGTGCGAGCTACCGACGAAATTATTTTATTTAACCAAAGGATTTGTGTTCCGGATGATGCGGTATTGAAAAGAAGGATTTTGGAATAAGCGCATAAGGGTGCTTTTACCATACATCCTGGTTCTTCGAAAATGTATCAAGACTTGAAGAGGGACTATTAATGGTCCGGTATGAAAAGAGATATTGCGGTGTATGTATCAGAGTGTGCGATATGCCAACAGGTAAAGATTGAACACCAAAGACCGGGTGGCTGATTGCAACCGTTAAAAATTCCGATATGGAAGTGGGATAGTATTTCTATGGACTTTGCAGTTAGATTACCCCGTGCACAAGGTGGTTATGATTCTATTTGGGTGATTGTGGATCGGTTGATGAAGTCTGCGCATTTCTTAGCCGTAAAGACTACTTACAAGGCAAGTCATCTTGCAAGGTTGTTTATTTCGGAAATTGTGAGATTACATGGTATTCCCTCTAGTATTGTGTCTGATAGAGATCCAAAGTTTACTTCGAGGTTTTGGAGAGCTTTTCAACAAGCTATGGTAACAAAGTTATGTTTGAGTACGTCGAATCATCCGCAAACGGATGGTCAGACGGAACGGACGATACAAACAATGGAAGATATGTTAAGAGCTTGTGTGCATGAAAGTGGAGGAAATTGGATAGAACTTTTACCGTTGATTGAATTTTTGTACAACAATAGTTATCATGCAAGTATTGGTATGGCTCCTTATGAGGCATTATATGGAAGGAAATGTAGGCGCCATTGTGTTGGGTGGAAGTTGGCGAAGATAGAATTTTGGGACCCGGGATTATTCAAGAGACCACAGAAAAGATTATAATGATCCGTGATAAGGTTAAACAAGCACAAAATCGTCAGAAGAGTTATGCGGATAACCGTAGGAGACCTTTAGAGTTTGGTGAAGGTGATCACGTGTTTTTGAAAGTTACTCCGAGATTGAGGTTGAAAGGACCGTTTAAGTCGCGAAAGTTAAGTCCGAGATACGTGGGACCGTATCAAGTTCTAGAAAGGATTGGCGAAGTAGCTTACAGATTAGCCTTACTGCCTTCTCTATCAGAAATGCATGATGTTTTTCATGTGTCTCAGCTTCAGAAATTTGTCCCATACCCTCTTCAGCCGATTCTACCAGATACAGTTGAGATAGAAACAGATTTGACGTTTGAACCTCAACCAAGCCGTATCACGGGAAGAGAAACTAAGGTACTAAGGAATAAAGAGATTTCCCTTGTGAAAGTTCAGTGGGATGAGACGCATCCGGGCGATGCAACTTGGGAACTAGAATCAGAGATGCGAGATGTTTACCCTCATCTTTTCAGGTAATCTTTAAATTCGAGGACGAATTTCTATTTAAGGAGGGGAGGATGTAATACCCCGTATTTTATATTGCTCTGGATAATATTAAGTTGTGATCAACTGGGTTCCGGTGTACTCTGAGAAATTATCTGCAAAGATAATTAGAGTAACTGTTGAGCTCAGAGCAAATCCAATTAATATTATCTGACTCTGAGGTTTTATTAATTTGAGCTATAGAGACTATTTGGACTTTTAGTAGTGTTACTAATTAATGATATTTCCCTATATCATGTCTTTTTCCTCCCTTGCCAAACATAGCAACATTTGAGAGAGAGAAGTTAGAGAGAAGGAGGAGGAAAGGAAAGAAAAGAAGAAGAAAACCTAGAGGAAGAAGAAGAAGATTGGAATCATCATCTACTCTTCATATTTTCATCTCATCTTCCTCATCATCATCCAACTCTAAGGTGGGTTCTAGTTAGAACTTTTGTTTTAGAAGTTTGGAAATGTTAGAGTTAGGTTAGAAATATTGTTTTGTGAATGATAATATGAAATCAATGTTTCTAACAGTTAAAATATAGAAATAATCAGGTAATACAGTAGGGTTATGATTGGGGTTGATAGAATATGTTAGTTTTTGTAGTTGGCTGGAATTTTGGTAAAACGATGTGGATATCATGGTTGATGTTTCAACATGAGTTTCTAACATTTTGGTTGTGTTAAGTTGTAAATGGTTGCAGATTCTGTGCTGATGTCAAACCCGATGTTAAGACATCAGTTGATAAAACATCAGTCTGAGTTGTTTTATTAGGGCTGCGTGTTTCTGTTATTGGAGAGATATTCTGCTGAAGAGAGTGAGAGATTGTAGGCGAATATCTTGGTAAAGATATATGCAGTTGCAATCAGATTTTGAGCAGATATTGTTACTATTTTCATGCAAAAAGATATGGAGAATAATTAGATTTAATTGAAGATTTAATTGAAGATTTGATTGAAGATCTATTTAGTAGCAGAATCTTTTGCAGATTTGGAGCAGCTGATTTGTTGTGATTTGAAGGCCCAAATCCAGTTGGGAAAAAGGTTATAAATAAAAGCATTGTAACCTAGTTTAAGTTAAGCCAACCATCATGTAGATTATAAGGGCTGTGTTGGTCGATGAACCACCCGGTTTGTGGGATGGTCATCATGTTTATCTCTAAGCCTGTAGGTAAGAGATGTATTGTTCTTAGAGGAAGCTGTTAAGCAACTCTCAGCATTGTTCTTAGTCATGAGGGTCATGTCTAGGTATTGTTATAGGAGTGTGTCTTGTATTTTTATGTGTTTGGAGAGTTGTTGGAAATCAAGTTGTTGATGTAGTAACTGAGATGTTGACTGCTAGACATCATTGCGATGATTGGAAATGAGATGAAGTCTCTTACCTAGGGAGAACATAGGTAGAAGGGTCATTGGGTAGGGATTAAGTGAGTAGATTGTCAACTGGTATTGTTGAGTATGTTATTTAACACTGCTAATAGTGGACTTCCTTCCTGGCTTGGTATGCCCCCAAATGTAGGTTGTTAGACCAAACTGGGTGAACAAATTCTGTGTGCACTTTTCTTTTCAGCAACTTATTTAATTATCTATAATTGCCTTGCTGTTTATGTCAGACCAGATGTCTCGACATCATGTAGGACATCTGGGATCTGTTATACCATAATTTCAATTGGTATCAGAGCTGGTATCCTGTATGTTTCTGGATGAGATCTAGGGAAGATACTTTCTGGTTCATGAGCAAGGAAGATAGTTTTGCTGAGTTATGGACTTGGTCAGTTCATATAGTTGTTTGTTTGATCCCTTGAAGTGAAGGATGGACTATTCATGATAGGGTATGTATTGGACCTGTCTGTTATTATCAGGTGTGTTGCTTTGGTGGAGAACTGCTGTTGTGAGTTTGATTTGTTGGCACTTGGTTTATGGTGATGGTGTGCAAGGATTATTGAGTAGTTCCTGAAGGTTGTTGAGGAGTTATTGTGTGTTCCGCTGCATGGTATCTGATGTAACCCTGGTTGGTTCTTGTATCTCTGGTGGTGAGATTCTAGGAAGGTATTCTCTTGGAAAGACATTAGGGTTTGGTCTCCTCAGCAGGATATTCTATGATGTTGTAGTTTATGCAAGACAGCTTCAACCGTTTTGTTAGAGATGCCAAAGATACTTGAGGATTATCTCATATCTTTGTTTTGGGAAAGAAGTGATCAAAAGGTGAATGGATCTTATTAAAGACTGTATGACATGGTAGTTTCAGTTTTTTTGAAGAAGAATGTATTTCAAATCAGGCATTGAAGACCAATATATCCAGAACATTGATTCCTTCTTTATCAATTGTCTTGATGGTGAAAGAAGAGGGTGGAGCCAAAGCAAAAGAGTATCACTGTCAAATCTTTCATGCGGGAGTGAAGATCTTGATAAGTTATCTCTTAAGCTTAGTTGTGGTGACCTAATTAGGAGGATTTTCCTGGTTATGATGTCAAATGTAGTTCTGGTATATCTGAAGATGAATTCTCTTGTGAAGATACATGTTTCTGATTTTCAAAATCATGAACTGGAGGAAGTTTCATCAAGAAAGAAGCTGAGCTTAATATGTCAATTCTAATGTCTCGACATCGCGCTACACATCAGCAGTTTATGGTAAATGCTAAGTCAAAGACCTATTAGATTGTAACTGTTTTGAAGGATCACTGAAGCTATGAAGTTGAACAATTTTTGAGATGCTATTCAGTATGTCATAGCATCTCAGCTGGAGCTGGTTGAAGAAAAGGTAGTAATCTTGATAGCAGAAGAGAAGGAGATGATCCCTGTTTAAGCTAAAATGTCTGAGGACAATTTTATAGGGAAAATGCATCCAAGAGTTTGTGTGCAGTAGCAGTGTAAATCAGCCTGTGGTCAATTGGTGTATGCGTGAGCTCTTTCAATTTTGTGGCTTGAAGGATTGGAAGTAGCAGATTGTCTATGGTATGTTATCACTCTTAAGTTAGACAAGAGGACTGAACCTTGTGCTTATAAGAAGAAGCTTCTGGAAGAGTGTGTTATGCAAGTTACTGCAGTTTTGTTGGTCTTGGAAGTTGATCAGATGTTGATATGTTCTCGTGTGTTCGCTACAAGAGATATGTGTGGATTACTATGGTTGTAGTCTCCAAATCCTAGTAGATGTTTAATGTGATTTAGACTGATGTCGAATTGATGTTGAAACATCACTTCAGTTCTTTGCTCAGGGTGGAGTGAAAGATCAAGACACTGACCTAACCTGGAAGGCTTTTGTGGTATGAATGGTTGTCATGAAGAAGATTCAGAAGATGCTAAAATCTGAAGAAGGGTTAAACCACAGGGATTTAAGATCAATTGCTATTTATGATATTCACAAGTATTTAATTGATTATCCTTGAAAGACAAGATTAAGGATGTTCTGTCAATTGTTTTAACATCTTTTCATCTGAGGTTTGGAGAATCATGGGAGGGGTTCTACATCCGCTCACAAGTCTCCTAGGTGTTGACCTGGGATTATTGCTTAGCATCTGTTCCTAGAAAGTATTGTGAATGACTTGTCCAGATGGTGGTGCTGTTGAAGATGAAGATGGAAGACTATGAAGACATCATAATCTTGTTGGTTTCAGCTTGGATCAGATTATTTCTGATCTAAGTGGTTTGGAGCATGGTGTTTGCTCTGGTTGTGAAGGTCGAGGATAAGTGGCAGTTATCTCTGGCTTTCTACTGACGGCTCTACTAAGGGAAGTGACTTTCTTTAATATTGCTATGGGGTAGTCTTGGACTACTTATTTTCTGAAGATTCAGATGTGGTAGGTTTGAAGTCTTTGGAGTTTCTAAGCAGGATGGAGGTTGTCTACTCAAACTTGATTGTTGAATCAAGTCTATGAGAGCATGGAAATCTGTTTCTGCAAAGGGAGGAGGTTCTTCTGAGTGACAGAAGGTAGAGCTGAATTCAATAGTTGGATGACATAATGTTCTGACATCTAGCTTAACATCAAGAGTCTCAGCTGGTGATGTGGCACATCAGCTAATGATAGGGTGATCTACAGGAATGAACAATAGGATGCTTCAAAAACATCGTTCTCATGGAAGTTTGTGGGAGCTGCAGGAAGGAGAAGATGTTACATGACCATGGCTTAGGGATTCTAAGTGTGTTTGCTTTTGAGCAAGTGGAACATGTGACTTGAAGATCAAGTTTCCTTGGTGGATCAAGATATCTTTGTGAGAGTTCTGACAAACGTGAAAAAGGTCAAAATGTGGCATTTGGTTGTTTTCATATGAGGATTCATGAATGAGGTGATCAAACGGTGGCATTTGGTTGATCTCAGAAGTGGATTCGAAGAATCAAGATAATCAGAGTGTGGCAGCTGGTTATTATTGAGGATTGTCTTGGAACAAGTTACTCTTGGGCAGAAGGGTGATGAGTTGAAGACTCAAGGAGATTATTCTTCTTGAAGGTGGATGAGAGTTTAATTCTCTAGTTCTTTGGATTACTATGCAATAGTAAGTCCAGTTGGTGGAGCATATCAAGAATCATGGTGATGATATCTTGGTGTGTGGCAAATGTTCTAACTTGTGTTGGGACATTATCTGGTTGAATATCCTTGGTGAAGGATGATTTTGTTCTGGTTCTGAAGCTTGGTGCATACGTTATGCCTAAGGAGCGTCTACATAGTCATACGGGAGAATGATGAAGTAGAAGGTCTGCCTTGGATGGAGAATGTAGAGAAGACTGAAGTAGATCAGGTATTGATTGATTGGAAGTCTGAAGATGAAGAGTATGATAGGGAATGACTGCCTTTGGAGAAAGGGACAATGGTACCAAAATGCATGTGCTCAGCAAGTGTGCTCAAATCTTCATCTTCATCTAGAGCATTAGTTAACCATGACTGGGGGAGTACTTGTCTATGGATTTTGCTGCAAAGGTACATAGATTGTGAAGATTGGTTGAATCTTATGAGGATATAATGACAGATAACATGTTATGACATTAGGCTGTTGGATGACATGTTGGTGTGGACATGAATAGTTCTAGCCATGTGAAGCTAATTGTTTGAATCATATGCGCACATGCTTCTGAGGAGAAGTCTGAAGGACAACTTTGGTTGTGTATGGGAGAATTTATTTTTCTCTGCAGATTTTGGAAGAGCTTTGTGAGGGTCCTTGTTGATGGGAGATGTCACACTTGTCTTGGTGTGTGTAAGAGTTTATTTAGAGTTCAGTGGAAGGCATTGTGTGTGTGCTTCAGAACTTGTGGATGATTGTGTGAAGCATTCCTGACTGGATGAATGAAGACTATGTCTGGATTTTCCAAATGTTATGATATACTGGTCAAGGAGCACCATTTGTGAAATATAATGGGAGAACTTCTGTCTGTACTAGAGTGGTACTTGGATTGTTTGAGGATTAAGCATTATGTGAATGTGTTCAGCAGGTGTGTTGAACAGAGGGTGCGCTCTTGAAGACATGAAGATGAATCTTATGTTTTCCATTCATTTAAGGTGTTCTTCTTGCAAAGGAGCACTGGTTATCTTAGATAGGGGGAGTTGATCTTTTGTTGAAGAAGTTGTTTATCAAGATTGTAATGTCAGACAAGATGTCGTGACATTGTGTTACTGGTGAAGTTCATGGTGTACTTGACAGCTTAGACCTGGTTTCATGGTGTCAGACAAGATGACAATGGATTGAATCAGCAGTATACATTTACCCCAATGTATGTTCAGCTATTGAGTCTGGATTTTGTTCTGAGTATGTTAGTTGTCAGATTCAGAGGGTGTCCAATTGTGGCTAAAAAGGGGGAGAGTTAGCCCATGTGTTGCCTAGTTTTGTTGGTATAGGCTTGAGGGGGAGTAATCATGTTTGAACAGCTGGTATGATGGTTCTTTCTTTGAAGGGGAATTTGTTTTGTGCTGAGTTACTAGTTGTTGCAGCTGGTTGGTATTGCTGCATGTTGTGCTGTGAATGTTAGTAAGTGTTTTTCCGCTGCAAGATGAAAGTGTTTTATCCAAAATTAGCCAAAGGGGGAGATTGTTAGTTTTTGTAGTTGGCTGGAATTTTGGTAAAACAATGTGGATGTCATGGTTGATGTTTCAACATGAGTTTCTAACATTCTAGTTGTGTTATGTTGTAAATGGTTGCAGATTCTGTGCTGATGTCAACCCCGATGTTAAGACATCAGTTGATAAAACATCAGTCTGAGATGTTTTATTAGGGCTGCGTGTTTCTGTTATTGGAGAGATATTCTGTTGAAGAGAGTGAGAGATTGTAGGCGAATATCTTGGTAAAGATATATTCAGTTGCAATCAGATTTTGAGCAGATATTGTTACTATTTTCATGCAAAAAGATATGGAGAATAATTAGATTTAATTGAAGATTTAATTGAAGATTTGATTGAAGATCTATTTAGTAGCAGAATCTTTTGCAGATTTGGAGCAGCTGATTTGTTGTGATTTGAAGGCCCCAATCCAGTTGGGAAAAAGGTTATAAATAGAAGCATTGTAACCTAGTTTAAGTTAAGCCAACCATCATGTAGATTATAAGGGCTGTGTTGGTCGATGAACCACCCGGTTTGTGGGATGGTCATCATGTTTATCTCTAAGCCTGTAGGTAAGAGATGTATTGTTCTTAGAGGAAGCTGTTAAGCAACTCTAAGCATTGTTCTTAGTCATGAGGGTCATGTCTAGGTATTGTTATAGGAGTGTGTCTTGTATTTTTATGTGTTTGAAGAGTTGTTGGAAATCAAGCTGTTGATGCAGTAACTGAGATGTTGACTGCTAGACATCATTGCGATGATTGGAAGTGAGATGGAGTCTCTTACCTAGGGAGAACTTAGGTAGAAGGGTCATTGGGTAGGGATTAAGTGAGTAGATTGTCAACTGGTATTGTTGAGTCTGTTATTTAATACTGCTAATAGTGGACTTCCTTCCTGGCTTGGTATGCCCCCAGATGTAGGTTGTTAGACCGAACTGGGTGAACAAATTCTGTGTGCACTTTTCTTTTCAGCAACTTATTTAATTTTCTATAATTGCCTTGCTATTTATGTCAGACCAGATGTCTCGACATCATGTAGGACATCTGGGATCTGTTATACCAGAATTTCAGAATATGAGTTGGAAGTGGTTTGGGTGAAGAAATGAGAGTGTTAGCCCCAAATGACCTGTTTTAACGCTGCTGAGAATTCAGGGATTCGCGGGTTCGCTTAGTGAACCAAGGCGAAGGGGAAGGCGAATGCTCACCTGGAGTTCGCTTTGCAAACTTTGTGTCCTTTTCATTCTGTTCTATTCGCCAAGAGGTCGCAAGGCGAAGGGGAAGGCGAATGTTCTCCTGGAGATCCGCCTAGCAAACATGACAGATTTTCCCATTTTGTTTCCTTCATAACTTTTGAACCGTGACTCCGATCGAGGCGTTCTTGGTACCGATGGAGAGCTATGGAAATAATCTACCTAATGGAAGTGAAAAATATTAGTTTGTTGTCCGATTAAATAAATCGGAGGGAACCCAAGAATGGTGTAACTTTGTGATAAGTTGTTATGTGTGATTTCATTATATAATTGCATTATGTTTACCTATTCTATTGCTGTTAAACATGTTATATCTTTCTATGTGTCATTATGTATGTCTGAGTGAATATGCATGCTTAAAATGAATTAGGAAGAGTGACGAAACTTTACCCCAAAACCAAATGATATGATTCTAGGTTGTGACTAGGATTGATAGATAATCTAGATGGCTATGCTCGTGCATTCGATGTAGAAAGGTGCATCCGTTACGAGTATTGGTCTAGACGAGAGTGAAACACTAGTATGGAACATGTGTGAACCATTGTGGTTATGAGAAAGGCAAAAGAGAACTTAAGGCGAATGTGGCCTTGTGATTGTCGAATACAATCATGTTCTTGTATGTGTGATCACGTAATCGTAACCGTTTCACTTGAGTTACAGTTTCATGAGTCTCGAGCTCCTCTGAAACGTATGCATGATTACTTGGCAGGTTTGATTCCCGCGTGTAGTACGAATGGAACCTATGGGTAGAGACTTGTGATGGTTAACAGGCCATGAGAAGTGACAGTTCACAGCTAACAGGCCGATGTTCTCAAATCCATTTCGTATGTCAAGTAAGTTACAAGGATCCATGACTCGGGTCAACTTTTAGACGTAGAAGCGGGCGGGAAAAGGGGATGCCTTGGTAGGGTTATTGATTAGTGATATTGTGAGTTGGTGAACTCATGAACATGTTTCCATATAGTGTGAGATTATGAGATTGTGAACTCGAAGTCCTTTCCTTTCCCTTGGACTTGAGTTTGGATTTGGTTAGAACCTTGTAAAGCTGAAAGAATCTATAAGATAGGGAACTCACTGAGATTTAATATCTCACCCCATGTTGTTGATTATATTACAGGTACTACAGGTTCCGCGAAGGGTAAGGATAAATTCGTTTGATTTTCCTTACTTTCCTTGAATTTTTGGGATGGCAAAACGTCCGCTTTGGAGTTTTATTTTGAGATCATTATATTGATCTAGTTCTTAGTGTTTTGGGACATTTTGTATATGTTATGCCGTAGACTTTTATTACTTTGTATTTTGGGCATGTAATGTGTACAATGTGTTAACTAGGAACTTATGGTATTTAAGTACCAAAACTTGGATTCATGTATAATATATATGCTTTGATGTATGTTATTATATATGGGTGTTACATTATGCATATTGAAAAAAATGTATTTGACAGTGATATTGGTACGTTACTCAATATACAAGGAAAGTCTAAGGATGGCCTTAAAGCAAGAAATGACTTGATAGCGATGGGGATAAGAACTAAATTAGGACCCTTGAAGAAAGGAAGTCGAACATATCTACCACCTGCTGCCTATACTCTATCTAGAAAGGAGAAAAAAGTATTGTGTAAGTTTCTAAGCGAAGTTAAAGTTCCAGAAGGATACTCTTCAGATACTAGAAGACTTATGTCTATGAAATACCTCAAGTTAAAGAGTTTAAAGACGCATGATTTCCATGTTATAATGGAAAATTTTCTACCAATAGGTATACGTTCTATTCTGCCAGACAAAGTAAGAAGCGCGATAACTAAATTGTGTTCTTTCTTCAAGTCAATTTGCAGTAAGGTGATCGATCATGCGATCTTACCAACATTGCAAAAAGAAATAGTTATTACTTTGTGTGAGCTTGAAATGTATTTTCCTCCCTCGTTTTTTTTACATAATGGTACATCTAGTTGTACATCTTGTGAAAGAGACACGATTGTGTGGACCAGCTTATATGAGATGGATGTACCCTGCTGAACGTTATATGAAAATATTAAAAGGGTATGTGAAAAACCGAAGTCGACCCGAGGGTTGTATTGCTGAACGATACATTGTTGAAGAAGCGATTGAGTTTTGTACTGAATATATGTCCAATGTTCAATCAATTGGACTCCTAAATCTCATACTGTCAAAAAAAAAGAAGGAAAAAAGTTAATTGGAAATAAAGTTGTGACAGTATCAAGGGTCGAACGGGATCAAGTGCATTTGTATGTTCTGCACAATGAGAATGTGGTTGAGCCGTATGTTGAAATGCACAAGGATGTTCTCCGAGGTTTAAATCCGAATAGAAATGAAAATTGGATAGTACGAGAGCACAATCGAAGTTTTATACCTTGGTTTAAGGACTATATTTATTCAAAGTATTATTCAGATCCCGCTTCAATAACAGAAAGGTTGAGATGTTTAGCATATGGTCCAAGTTTGGTTGTGTTTTCTTATAGCACATACGCAATTAATGGATACACATTTTATACCAAAGAACAAGATGATAAAAGTACTATGCAAAATAGTGGTGTCACCGTGGTAGCTGAAGCAATGCATATTTCAAGTGTGAAGGACTTAAACCCCAAATTTGCAAATCTGTCATATTTTGGGGTTATCGAGTGCATTTGGGTGTTTGATTATGAGAAGTTTCAGATTCCTATATTTGGTTACAAGTGGGTTAAAAATAATAATGGCATACGAATGGATAAGTCAGGATTTTTGCAAGTGGAACTTAATAGGGTGGGTTACAAAGATGAGCCTTTTATTCTAGCCTCTCAAGCTAAACAAGTGTTCTATGTCACTGATTCGACAAGTATGAAATGGTCTATAGTGCTTTTTTCTAACAAAGTAATTGATGAAAACATTGGAGATCAAGGTGATATTAATGTTGAGATTGAATCGTTTACTAGAAATGATCAAGATGAAAATATTATAGCAAATGAATCATATATTAGAAATGATCATAATGAGGGTATTTGGATCAATCCAACCGTCTGTGTTGTTAATAGACGAGTAGAACATATTCCAACCAAGAAAAGAAAGAGACGTTAGTGAAAAAGGCACTAGTAAAATTATAGCTTATATCATTCAATGATATTAAATATTTGTCATGTTATATATATTCAATGGTGTTATGCATTTCGAAACAATTGCAAAAGAGGACATGGATCAGATTTTCCAGCATCTTGAATTAGGCATCGGTGTTATGCATTCATACATCTGGTACGCTGATAAATCTATTATTTAATTAGTTGAATAATTTATTTACACATTTCAATGAAAATAGTCTAATGTTTATTATGTTTTTATTTAAGGTTCTTGTATGACAAATTGATGCGCGGGAATAAAATGTCAAACAAATTCTATTTCGTGTTTTCCGCCCGTTTCAACGCACCGTTATGAAGAATATGGTATGGATTTATAACTTAGGATTTATTTTAATATTTATCGAATATTTCATATAATTTATTACTTTTAACTAAATCATGCATATTATGTTTTATTATGTAGTATTTTGATGAATACAAGTGTGCTCATTACTCGAAAGATAAATTGGAAGAAATCAAGGAGGAATTGTGTGAATACTTTATTGAGAAAAGAATCATATAAGGTATGGAAGTTGTTGTGTAGTTATGGAATGTTGTATAGTTTTGGAAGTTGTTGTATATTAGTAATCTTTAGAAGTTAAAGGATTTCTAAGTGGACAAATTGTTATTAGAATTATGGATTGGTGTATGATGCATGTTTGTGTTGATTTATATCAAATGGTTTATGTGTTGAATTATAATGGTGTATATATTTTGGATTATAATGGTATATAATGTCTATGTTTAAATAAAGACTTGTTTGTTGAAATAAAGGCTCAATGGTTGAAATATAAGGCCTATGTGTTGAAATAAAAGCTTATTGAATGTCATATAATGCCTATGTGTTTGAAACAAAGGCTTGAATTATATAGGTTTATGGTATTATTTCCAAAAATATGCTTTCTAAAAAAGAAAGAATAGGCAGTGCTTTTAAATAAAAAAAAACTTCCTAAATTCTGATTTTTAAAAAAGTGCTTTTAAAAAGCACAATTTACGTGAAGAAAAGAAAGCGCTTTTTAGGAAAAGCGCTGCCTATTGCACACAATAGAAAGCGCTTTCCATTAAAAGCGCTGCCTTAAAGTGAAATAAAAAATACATAAAGCGCTGTCTAAAAGGGGATAATAGAAATCACTTTTTCATGAAAAAGCGCTGCCTAAAGATGCCAATAGAAAGCATAAAAGGCCAGAAAAAGCGCTGCTAAAGGCCCATTTTAGAAAGCGTTTTTCCAGGAAAAAGCGCTGCTAAAGGCCTACTTTAGAAAGTGCTTTTCAAGGTAAAGCGCTGCCTAAAGTATACATAAGGCAGCGCTTTTGCATAAAAAAAAGCGTTGTCTTTACCTACAGCAGTGCCACCTTAGGCAGCGCTTTTAAGCGCTGTTAAAGGCCAAAAAAAGTGTTGTCTTTTCTCTTCCTTGGCATAGTGATTGTTCTGTGTATCATCCTCATGGTGAATGGCAGCCCTTGATATCGTTTTACTTGTTGTTATCCTTTTGGTAATAGCAAGTTGTGACCTCATCCTTTGGGTGGAGGGTCATCGAGTCGTGTCATCTATCATGCTTTTGGTGATAGGTTTGTCATCCTTTTGGTGTCAGATATCTCGGTGTATGTGTTTGTGCTCTATTATCCTTTTAGTAATAGCGGGCTTTGACCTCATTTTTATCCTTTTGGTGAAGGGCCGAGTCGTGTGTGTTCACTATCATCCTTTTGGTGATAGACCCGCCATCCTTTTGGTGTCGATATTCATAGTTTGCTTACTACTATCCTTTTGGTAATAGCAAGTTTCGACCTCACTTTCATCTTTTTGGTGAACGGTCATTGTGTGTGTTCACTATCATCCTTTTGGTGATAGGTCTGACATCCTTTTGGTGTCAGATATCTCCGTGTTCACTATCATCCTTTTGATGATAGGTTCGTCATTCTTTTGGTGTCGGAGTTGTGTGTGCTTACTATCATCCTTTTGGTGATAAGTGTGTCATCCTTTTGGGTGTCAGAAATCTGTGTGAGTTTACCATTATCCTTTTGGTAATAGCAAGCTTGACCTCATTTTTATCCTTTTGGTGAAGGGTCTGTGTGCGTGTGTTTGATTACTATTATCCTTTTGGTAATAGCGAGTTTTGACCTCATTCTCATTCTTTTGGTGAAGGGTCGAGTCATGTGAGTCCTCTATCATCCTTTTGGTGATAGACGCGTCATCCGTTTAGTGCCGGTAATTGGTAGATTATTTGGTTTGCAAATCATCATTTTGGTGAACGTCAACGTCAGAATCCTATGTATTTGCTTACTATTATCCTTTCGGTAATAGTGAGTTTTGAGCTCATTTTCATCCTTTTGGTGAAGGGTATGTATGTGTATTTACTGTTATCCTTTTGATAATAGAAAGTCGAGCCGTGTGAGTTCACTATCATCCTTTTGGTGATAGACCTGTCATCCTTTTGGTGTCAGAACTTTCAGTTATCATCCTTTTGGTGATAACGACCCTCGCAAGTCATTCAGTGTCTACTCGAGGGTTGACATTGATCTGTTATTCCACCTCCCTGTCATTTTCTTCCTTTTCGGACAAATTCGTGGTCTTCTTCATATCTAATTGACTTCTACCTTGAAAGAATGAACGCCGTAGTGGTTCATCTTACTAAGTTCAAGACAATTAGATAGGGACATTTGTCATACCCCAAATTTGTCCTACTTGTACATTATATTCATCTGTACTTCCATCCACTAACCGTTATTCAAAAAATCCAAAAAATATGTTTTTCCTGCTCAAGGTGTTGCTAGGTTGAATCACGTTTCAGGAAAGGCTATCATGTCAAGTGTATGTGTAGCATGGACTAAGGTTCAATGGTTTTAATTTAATCTATCAGTCAGACAAGGGTTATATTCAAGATCAAGGCCAGGGTTTAGGATTTATGTGATGTGTGTCTAAAGCTTCAATTTGGGTTGGTGCCAATGCAAGTCATCTGTATGGGTTAAGTTATCAAGGTCATGTCAAGTCATATTGAATTATGGTTGAGAGTTATCAAAGATCCAGTTAGGGCTTGGTGCTGATTCTAGATTATTTCATTGAGGTCCAAGTCATTTGTCAATCTTGCGAAATTTGTTGTTCAATTCAGATTCAGGTGGTGGAATTAAATTGCAAAATATCCAAGTTTGGTGCGTTTAGCCTCGTGGTTCAAAGTAAACGCAAGATTCTTCAAGGTCTTATTATTGTTGCTCGATGTTCAAAGAAGAATTCAGAATGACATGATACAGTAAAAAATTCAAGTTTAGTTCATGATTGGTTTCAATTTTTTGAAATTCAGGCATATTCGGTGCAATTCAATTTCAGTTGGTTCTATTTGTTCATCGATTCAATATTCAACTTATGGCCAAAGGTTCATCATAAAAGTTCTACAAAAGAAATTTGACTTGGATTCCATTGGCAAGGCCCATCCAAGAGGAAGTAAGTCCATTACATTTTTACAAGGTAAATTAAAAAAAAATCATCATAAGAAACCAACTTCAAGAATAACAAGCCCATTTCTCAAAATTCCATTAAAAAAATACATAAATTGCAAAGTCCAATAGATTTCCATACAAAATATTACAAAAAGCCACTACAGTCCAAACACTTCACATGATGAATACAAGCCTTCCATGAAAAGGATTCAGAACTTCTGCTATACCGTAAGCTACAATGCCACGTCATCATGTTTTTCACTCAGCCTCCCAAGCCATGAGGTCACGTACACATACAATTACACAAGCCTTCATACCACCTACAATACACATACAAACCACTATTACATGAATCACCAGCCATAAAGCACAAGGCATACCTCATACAATAATTTCCACTTCAATTTTTTTCAGTCACGCACATTTCAACACCACACGCATCAGCCTGCAACCACACAACCTCCCCTGCATAAACTATTCACAAGTAGCTATGAAGCCTCATACCATGTTGTAAACAAAACCATAAAAGCTACCGCATAACTTTCAGCCATCTCCAACACATATAAGCCACTAAAACAAACCATACTGCAGCTGACCCCACCATTTGCCTTACAAATCCTGCATAAACACCCGAAAAATTTCAAAAAGGCGCAGGACCCGACAACCCACACTCACCATGTCACACCACAAGCCGAGAAATACGCATCACTAACCTTAACCATGTTCTGCAGTACCACACCAATTCCACAGCTAATCCTGCACACAATAACCATTTCGCAACTTGAGCAGCAAACCACAAACCAACATCAACGCACCCTATATACACAAAAAAACCTGCAGAAACGACAACAACAAATTGGCAAATACTCGCACAAACAAACTCCATTCCACAAATACCCTCCTCTCTCCTATAAATACAACATCATCTTCACTTCATTTCCTCAAGCTCCACAACCAAGATTACCCTGCAAAATTTTCCTTCATACCATTTCACCCAAATCAAACCTCATTACTTTTCGTCATCATCCAAAACTCACCCTCTCCCTTTCTCTGCGTAAATACAAACCAGAAAATAGAACAACCTTCAAAAAATTTCTTCCATTAAATCTCCTTCACCTATTCTCTTTTCTACTCGAAACCCAACAACAATAACGACCACTCAATCTCAAATCATTCACAACAACCCATTTCTGAACGGTACCTCCTTCAACTCACCAACCTTCTTCAGTCAAAACTACAAACAACCAAATACACAAATCTCCAAACCCTATTTTGAAACAGATCCAAAAAGGAAATAGAAGAGGAAGATTTATTCGAGAACAAAACAAACACAAACCTAGAAACCAAATCTAAAACCGCGTTGGATTTGAGGCGAACCAAGAAATCAAATCGAAACGGATAAGGTTGTGCAGCGTGAAGGTTGAATTTGAATATTGTGTTGACACTATTTTCCATAGTCGTGTTCTTTCTAGTTCTGTTTTTTCCTTCTTTTTTCTAACTATTGTGGTTTTTAGAAGAAATGGGAATTTGGAAATGTTGTTGATAACATGTTGGAGTTTTTGTTTTTTTTTTATTTAATCTGTTTTTGTTTTGATTGTTGACCGTGTGGGTTACGGTGGGTCTCATGACCTAACAGTTCTACACGCGCCCTTTTTTCATTCAGCGCCTCCCCGCCTCCTTTTGGTCCCTCCTTAGGCCGTGTGGATGATGGGCTTGTAAAGCTAATATTATTCCATTCTCCTACACCCCTCTTATTATTTTTCTTTCAATTTTCTTTTATTTATTTCTAACATTTTATTTCCTTTTTTTAGAATTTTATGATGATTTAGTGATTTATTTCCTTGAATTCTACTCCCATTTTGTTTCCCATTTTTTTAATTTGGTCAATCATATTCTAAGAAGCATGGATAGTCGATGTTATCGATGTAAATTGTGAGATCGGTTTTCATTTTATTTCAATCTTTTTGTTTCAATTTTTTTTCCATTTCATCTTGATCAATAAAGTCTTTTTATTCACGAATGTTGGTTAGTTGAGGTTGTTTAACCTTCGTTATTTCAAATATGTAGAATATACTTTGGGATCGTGATAGGTTACCTTAGATTAATCAATGCAAGTTTGTGATTAAGACGAGATCATCTGCTTTTCTTTTCGTGTGGCACGATTTTCTTAGAGAATGATCCACAATATCATTTCTCTATCGTGTTTTAGCACAATAATCTTGCGCGACCTCCTATAGCATGATCATCATCATAGATCGTGCTACGATGATTTAACGCTATAGTCTACCCGATTCATCCGAACAATTAACGATTAATCACTAACCACTAACTTTAAATTCCTCTCAATATTCTTGATTTACTTTTCCGTCAATATTATCTTGCTCATATTATTATTCATATCATATTCATCTTATTTATATTTTGTTCATCTAACCATTTCTTTGTTCATACTATTCAAAACACAATAAAATGATTGAAACCCTAAAAAACTCAATTGGTGGACTGTTGGTTACTTTTCCGAGCAACGAAACTTTGACTATGTACAGAAACCCTAGCTTGGAGCTTTTGTCCGACTCTTACTCAAGGTTTAGTTTAAGACACCTTGCACACACACGGCTTCCTCTTGGTCTACCTTACAATGAGACCTTTTATTTCGTGCAATCCCGTGTAACTTACATGTATCCCGCTCCCATTCCGATGTACGCACTTTACTCGCCTTTGATTGTGGTTTGTTTACTAAGAGCACCCCTAGGGACTAGCATAGACAAAACCATTTTCAAACTAATTCTCGATTCGTCGTTGATTCCATTTTCAAAACACCCCCGTAAGTCAATTGCTCATTAGCATCACCATCAACCTAACGTACACACTCACACATTTCATCGTGGTTTCGTTACTAGGAACACACCTAGGGACTAGGATCGATTCTCACCCTTTTTCAATCAAACCCTCGATTTGTTGTCGAGCCATTTTTAAACAACAAACCTTTAAGCCGAGTGCCTTTTTCCTCACAATCAAACTCTTTTCAACCTCTTCGCATACGATCAAACCCTTGATCCAACGCAGGAGGATTTTTACAATCAAACTTCAAAACGATTAATAACTATCGAAACTTTTTCCAAGGTGAAAAATGAGGGGTTGATTCTTTGACCTCTCTTCAGTTGTTTAGGTGTGGGTTCTTTTACTCGTGTGTGAGCAATTGACGCCTCTAAAACACTTTTCAAACCTTCAAACCTTTTCAAACTCAATCACCTTAGATGAAAAGGAGAGGGAGCCAAGCCTTTGACATTCTCCATATTACTTGGGCCCGAGGAGCCTTTCTTAAGCTTCGAGTAATCATCATCGCAACTAACTTTAAAATATCAATACTCCCTCTTTTCGTGGTCGTATCCACGAACTACGATTGCTCTGATTCTTTATTCTCGTTCGATTAAAGATACGTAGGCACAAGATTGCGATGATCTTGGCGAGCACACTTCCATCTTTTTTTGCGTCTACCTTCCCTCCATCTTCCATTTCCCCATTTCCCATAGTCGAACTACGATTGCTCTGATTTCTCATTGTCGTCTGAATGAGCATACGTAGGCACAAGGGTCCCAATCCTTGGTGAACACCTTATCCTAAAACCACTCATTCTCCCTTAGCATCTATCCTCTTTTACCGTACCGTTTCGCATTTATCGTTGAGAAGAAAACAAATAAGCTTAGCTAACGTTCATCACAATTTGAATTAAGAGGTTCTCGTTGAGTACAACGGACGTGAGGGGGTGCGCGTACCTTCCTCTCACGTAACTGACTCACGAACCCAGAATGTGGTTGCGACGACCATGTTCTTATCTCTTAAAGGTTTTCTTGATATTCTCTTTTCCCTTTTTTGGGATAAATAAAGTTTGGTGGCGACTCTGTCAAACCACAATTTTCTTCTGCACCTTTCGCGGGAGGGTCGTGTCTTCGATGATTTTTCGAGGTGCGATCGTTACTAAAATTTTTTCACATATTTTAAATTTCGTCAACATTAGCTCAATTTTTTATTATTTTTTAACAGTTGTGACGTGTTTTTCACGTAACAATTGCCTTTTTTAATGACTTGAATTTCACGTGGCTATATCTCGTAATTGGAGCACAGTTTTCATTATATATATATATATATATATGGAACGTGTCATATGAGAATGTCATTTTTATGTGAGAACAGGAGAATGAATCCGAACCATTAAATTTTAAAATAATGGAGGAAAAAGAAAAACAAAAACCACACTTAATCTCCACCATTTATTTGAAAATATAATGATTCAAATTCATTTTCATATTCTTACATAAAAATGACATTCTCATAGGATATGAATTATATATATATATATATATATATATATATATATATATATATATATATATATATATAAAACAAACTGAAAATTAGTTACTAATTGAGAGGAGAATAATTAGTATTAAAATAAATTGTTTTAATTCTCTAATATAAATAAGTTACTATATTGAAGAGTCATAATTAATATATATTTTTTTAGCTTTGTAATTTAATTTCATAATTTTAAATTTAAATGCATTAAAAATAGATCTGTGTTAACAAATATAAATATCATAACAATTTTTTTATAAATAAGTTCATTATTAATAATTAAAATATATTTAATAAATTATTGAAAAAATATTTTAATTAATATAAAAGTTTAAATTAGTAATCAATGACATTTATTAGTAAATGTTAAACACGTCAAAATAAAAATTTTGTATTTTATTATATTAATTTCATTTTAGGCTTAAATAGTATTTTCGTCCCTGTAAGTTGGCGAGTTTTTGGTTTTGGTCCCTGAATCTTTTTTTTTTCGGTCCAAGTCCTATTTTGATTTTGGTCCCTATTGTTTAAGAAGGCAAAAATGAAAATTTTGGTCCCAAGAGGACTTGAACCCATGACCTTTACTTCCAAAGTATGCTTCTTAGCCACTAGACCACTTAACTCACTTGTGTTTTTATTTGCAACAAATTTATATATTACATAAATCCAATATTTACTATTTAATACTTATATTTAAAATATAAATTATTTTATAAATTAGTATAAATAATTAGTTTATTAAATATTTCATTAATTTAATATTCCAAATATTTAATATTTCAATTATTAATTATCATAATTATTTATTATTTAGTATCATAATTATTTACTATTAACTAATAATACAATATTATTTACTAATAATTATTTATTATTTATTATCGTAATTATTTATTATTTATTATCGTAACTAATAATTATTTATTATTTAAATAACTAAATAATTTTAATATTAATAATCATAATTATTTAATATCTCATTTATTTAATTTACTGTAATTAATATTATAATTATTTAATAAATTAAACTATTATTAATAATTTACTGTAATTAATTAATACTCTAATTATTTAATAAATTAAACTAAATAAATTTACTGTAATTATTTAGTAAATTATTTATTATTAGTTATTAATAATTAGTTACAGTAAATTATTTAGTTATTTAATAGTTTAATTTACTAAATACAGTAAATTTAAATTACTAAATACAGTAAATTTTTAATAGTTTAATTTAATATATTTATAATTTACTATATTTAGTAAATAATTTACTGTATTTATTATTTAATAATTTACTGTATTTATTATTTAATAATTATTTATTATTAGTAATAATAAATATAGTAAATTATTACTGTAGTTATTAATAATTATTAGTTACAGTAAATTATTTAGTTATTTAATAGTTTAATTTACTAAATAATTACAGTAAATTTATTTAGTTTAATTTATTAAATAATTAGAGTATTAATTAATTACAGTAAATTATTAATAATAGTTTAATTTATTAAACAATTATAATATTAATTACAGTAAATTAAATAAATGAGATATTAAATAATTATGATTCTTAATATTAAAATTATTTAGTTATTTAAATAATAAATAATTATTAGTTACGATAATAAATAATAAATAATTACGATAATAAATAATAAATAATTATTAGTAAATAATATTGTATTATTAGTTAATAGTAAATAATTATGATACTAAATAATAAATAATTATGATAATTAATAATTGAAATATTAAATATTTGGAATATTAAATTAATGAAATATTTAATAAACTAATTATTTATACTAATTTATAAAATAATTTATATTTTAAATATAAGTATTAAATAGTAAATATTGGATTTATGTAATATATAAATTTGTTGCAAATAAAAACACAGGTGAGTTAAATGGTCTAGTGGCTAAGAAGCATGCTTTAGAAACAAAGGTCTTGAGTTCAAGTCCTTTTGGGACCAAAATTTCCAATCTTACAGGCACGAAAACACTATTTAACTTGAATGGGGAAGTTTGGGTTATGCTGAATTAAATTCTCGTGTCAGATGATTTATGACAAATTTTTTATTATTGCAATTACGTTAAAATCGTGAAACCTATGAATACTAGATTTTTTTTTTTACTTTAAGAACTCTAAGGTGTTGTAGTTTTTTTTAGTTCTTTAAAATATTGATTTTATTTTAATTTTTGTTGTTGTTTTTTTATGTTAATTGGTTGGATTGTCCAACATTGTTGGTTTGACATATATTTTGTTTTTCTATATTATTTTTTTCTAATAATTTTGATTGATCAATTGTTGAATATTATTCATACATTTAATAAAAGCTATATTATAAATTTTGTTGTTTAAAAAGATAAAACCTCTAAGTTGATAATGAAAAGACCAAAATAACTTATCAAATATCATCTACATAATGTGATAAAATCCTTTCAACTTCGTTTTAAATAATGACTTATATTTTATAAAAGTGTATAAATAAATTGTTTTTAATTAAGATTTTTTTGTAAACACTATTTAGACAGACTTAAATAACAAAATCCTTCAATTTTTTTATTAAAAATAAATAATTAACAATTATTAAAATATATAATAGCTAATTAAATAAATATTTATATTAATAAAAAGATTAAAATTAGTAAACATTATAATTTGGTAGCAAATATCAACATGATTTAATAAAAATTATTTTCTCCAAATGTATCTAAATATAGATCAACATAACTTAAAGGATTTAATTGAAATGCACTGACAGTGTAAAAGAATTTTACACTGTCAGTTAATTATAACCGTTAAATGTAAAGAGAAGTTTGACTTTTATTTTAATAATCTGTAAAGTAATCCAAACGGGTGATGGTGATGTATTGACAGTGTAAAACTTTTTACCGGTGCAACCAGCTCTAAAGAACGTGGCCAAAATTTTGAAACCCACAATATTTTTATTGGATAAAAAATATAAATAAAAATACATATATTCAAAAATGTATATTCTAGGGGGTCATTGGAAAATGAAACGATGCACTCTTCTCCCTTATTATTTCATTTCTTTTCTACTTTTGTCAAAAATGAAAACAAAATGATGCAATGCAATGCACCATTCTTAATTTTTAAAATCATAAATACTTTTTAATTTTGAGCCACTTTATAAAATTGAATAGGGCTTATAAATTAATTGAATTGATGAGGGATAACAAATTGGGGTACTGTTTGATTGTTAAAAGTGTATTTTATTTCATACTTATTTCCAAAAGGAATAAATAAAAGTAAAAAAAAAACAAAATAATAGAGTAAGTCATCTATGTGACTAAAAAATAATTTAAGAAGTTGTTACCAAAATGTATATAACATAATAGAATGTTACAAAATTTAATATTATTATTTTAAGAAGTAGTTGTTTGATAGATAATGGATAAAAATTACATAAATATAATATGGACAATCAATATTTTTCTTATTTTAAAGATATATATAATATCCATTCTCACATAAAATAGATGATTGAGAGACATGTTTAATAAATGAATAATGAGAAAGATATATAAGTGGTTCATGCATGTAGTTGGTGTTAGTGTATGTCACCGAATGCATGACAATAACCGTCATATTTAATTTATGAAAATGTAACTAAACTAATTGAGTCTGATTTATCTTTTATTTAAAATTCATTTCTTAAATTAAAATGAATGATATGGTGTGTATTTTTTTTATCTTTTCATTAATTAATAAGGCATTTCAAATATATTTTTTTAAATGAATTCTTTTCTTTTCACGTCACAGAATTTTTGTTTTGTTTGAAATGAATTTAAATTTTTTTTTTTTTTTACTTTGTATCTCAAACTTTTTAAATTTATAATATAACTTAAATAAAATTTAATATTTTCAAGACAAACATCTATAGAAGTAACAAAACTAATTTCCAAAATGATACCGTTATTTACTGCCTGTATTAATGAGTTTTTCTTTGAAGCTAAGCTGCCCAAGGTACTATCTTCTTCTTTTCTGGCCCTCATCCCAAAAATTGAAAATCTTAAAAATTTTGATGATTACAGACCAATCTGTCTTGTGGGTAGCGTTTATAAGGTTATCGCCAAATTTTTGGCGGGCAAGCTAAAGAGAGTTCTGAATGATATTATATCCCCATCTCAAACTGCTTTCATTGCGGGGAGAAATTTACTTGACGGAGTGTTATCTATGAACGAGGTGATTGATTACTCAAAGAGAAGCAAACGCAAGAGTTTATTTCTTAAAGTTGATTTTGCAAAAGCGTATGATTGCACTGAGTGGTCATATATTAGACAGGTTATGAAGATTATGGGTTTTGGAAGTAGGTTTATGGGCTGGATCGAAGGTATATGCATTCAACAGCTTCATGTCTGTTCTAGTGAATGGCAGCCTTTCAAGTGATTTCAAAGTTTCTCGTGGCCTCCGCCAAGGGGACCCTCTATCTCCATATCTATTCGTTATTGCTGCTGAAGGATTAGCTTCTATGATGAAAAACGCTGAGGAAGTTGGCATATTTCGTGGGCTTAATATTAATCATAAAAATACTTTGAATCTACTTCAATACGCAGATGACACGGTCTTAATCGGGGAAGCTACTTGGAGCAATATTTGGGCTCTCAAAGTGATTCTGAGAGGCTTTCAATTAATGTCGGGATTAGAAATTAACTTCAATAAGAGCAACCTCATTGGGATTGGTGTGGATGAATTGCTTCTAAAGGCAGTAGAAAGATTCTTATCCTGTCAAATTCAAAATTGTCCTTTCAAATTTCTTGGAATTCAGATTGGCGGGAATCATAAATTGATTTCCTTTTGGAAACCGGTGGTAGAGAAGGTCCAAGCCAGGTTAGCCTCTTGGAAAGGTCGGTTGTTATCGATGGGTGGTAGAATCACACTTATAAAATATGTTTTAACAAACCTACCAATCCATATAGGTCTTTCTATAGGATGCCGAAGAAGGTTATTGAAATATTAACAGCTCTTCAAAGAAATTTTATGTGGAATGGTTCTCCATTAAAGGATGGCATAACTTGGATTTCATGGAACACGATTTGTAAACCTAGGGAGGTTGGGGGTTTGGATATTATGAATATTCAATGCTTGAATGATACCCTAATAGCTAAATGGATTTGGAAACTCATCACCTCTAGGCAGCACATATGGACCGAAATTCTGCAGGCGAGATATGACAATTTTTCTTTATCTCTGGTTCGTGGTTCTGTAGACTGTGTGTAACACCCCCTTTCTATACCCCCAAATAATCATTTAAATCATTTAGGCACATATTCTAAAATTCGCCAGAGTACAATTAAAGCATGGCATAAAAGAGGCATGTCACATCATACACACCATTTAACACATACAACACCTGCTCAAAAGGTTGATATGCAGCAGTGGGGTAACTTGCTACAAAGGAACTTTGTCCTTACACCCACATCTCAATATTTAGAATTAAAGCGGAATATCCAAACATTGAAATACATCAAAATATATATACATACATATACATATGTATGCTTCATCAACACACTTCATGTTTACATAAACATTTATCCACAAGATACATATACAAATGTATCACAAAAGAATAATATACATCCTAGCTACCCGGTGCTACATATCAGAGCCAACCGACCAAAAGAATGAAGACACGCTTCACAAAAAGACCTCCAGCATACCTACTCTGCAATGCCTCATAGAGCATCATAAAACAGCAGAAGGGTGAGAAATATTATCATAATAACGTTGCATATAATTATATATCTCAACACAAAGTATACACACAACACATCCTCACCATTCTACCATTCCACATAACATGCATATTATATTCATTCTTCAATGCATCATTACAACGATACAATTCTTATCACAATTCATCACATCTCATTCAATATACATCGCAAGGCATATATATATATATATATGCAAAACCAAACATAGTCATCACAATGCTTATCATTCAACATAACCACCTATATTCATGTTTATTCACCAATGCACATATACAAGGATGACCAATGCAAATCATAGAGACCGACTCACGACTCTATGCAAATGCAAAGCGGTACCGACTCATTTTATCTCAAGTTCAATTGAAGAACTTATTGGAACCATCGCTTGTTACTTAACGTAACTCCCCGTCGGGCATACGATGTTCACCCATTGCTACCACCTCTCAAAAGGCTTACAATGTTTATGGATTGCTTTCGGTCCTCTTTGTATAAGGCTCACAATCCGATCGCTTTCGGTCCTCTTTGTATAAGGCTCACGATCGTTTGTAATCATCGCTCCCACCTCTCAAAAGGCTTACGACGTTACAACGGGTTCATCTTAGAACCCCACAATGCAAGAATGCACATCATGATGCTTCACATACAACATGACTCATGACACTTTTGACATGCATACATATTCACAATATAGTCATGCATTCATCACACACAATCCACATACATTCACATCAATTATGCCAAACGGCAACCGAACGTTTTCACAAATAACCAAACAATTCGTTTTACGGTTTACCGGAAAAGTTGGTGAAAAGTCGGCTAAAAATATAATTTCTTATCACCATCAATTAGTACATATCAATACCTTCAATTCGATATAAAGAACTCTCAATTCCGATAAACAACGAACAAGTTATAAATATTTCAATCTAACGCAAAAACATAAACCGGACACCCGACACTACGAAACGATTCGTAAAAACTGTACCGATTGGACCAAGTTCAGACCCCAAAACTATTTTTCCTAGAAAGAACATCTCGTTAGCTTCCCAACGCTTCGAACGGGGATCAAAACCGACTTACGGTTCAAGAGATATGAATTTCCGAAGTTTCCCCGAAAAACCAGAATTTCTGTTTCAGCACAGTATGTATCGATACATAGGCTTTATGTATCGATACATAAAGACCTCATGTATCGATTCATAACTCGCATGTGTCGATACATGCTGTAGTGAAAATGCTATTTTTCCCAATTTTCACAGCATGTATCGATTATTAGAATAATAATTTATATTTTATTTTATATTCACAAACTTAGTCATTAAGTTTGTTAGAGGGTATTTTAGTATTTTATTGTTGCTTTTGGTAACCCTAATTTTAGCTTATAAATAGGGTAGTTGTCATTCCAATCATTTGTATCCTTTTATCCTTTTGTAGCCGTCATTCAATATAATATATTCTCTTCTTCATCTTCATTATTTTCACCTTGTACACCAACAATTGGTATCAGAGCTCCGGTTAGGATCAACGGGAAACACGAGTGAAAACGTGAGGATTTTTTCTTGTGTGATTGAATTTTGTTCTTGATTTGTGTTGAATCTTGAACGAAGTTCTGATCGGAATCATAAATTTGTGATTCTGTGGGTTGGGAAACACTGTGTGCGGTGAGATTCTGAGTGTATTGTACAAGGTTGAAGGTTGAAGATGATGAACGGCGGCGGCGGCATGAACACCAAGCTTCCAGTATTTGATGGCAAAAACTGGAATCGTTGGATGATTCAGATGCGTGTACTGTTCGGTGCTCAAGATGTTCTAGATCTTGTCACCGATGGTTATGTTCCGGTAGCAGCAGATGCGACGGAGGAACAGAAGAACGCGCAGAAGGATACAAGGAAGAAAGATCAGAAAGCATTGTTCTACATCCATCAGTGTGTGGATGCGAATGTGTTTGAGAAGATTGCAGATTCTACGACGGCAAAGGCGGCGTGGGACACACTAGTCAGATGTTACGGTGGTGACGCATCAGTGAAGAAGGTGAAGCTTCAGTCTCTACGTAAGCAGTACGAGAATCAGAACATGAAGAACAATGAGAAAGTTTCTGAGTACATCTCCAGAGTGATTCTGATCACTAATGAGATGAAGGCGTGTGGAGAAACTCTTTCTGAACAAGTAATCATTGAGAAGGTATTGAGATCCCTTACTCCTCAGTTTGATTACATTGTGGTAGCAATAGAACATTCTAAAGATCTGAGCACCATGAGAATTGAAGAGCTGCAAAGCAGTCTAGAAGCGCAAGAGTTGCGTCTGACTGAGAGAACTTCTGAAAGGGAAGTAGAGCAGCAGGCTCTGAAAGCAGTTTCTGATAGGAAGCATCAGAAGCAATCAGAAGCTAGGAGAAGATCTGATGGTGGTCAGAAGTCAGAAACCTCAACTTCTGATAGGCAAAAGAATGCTCAGAAGGGAAAAGAGAAGTATGACAAGAAGAAGATCCAATGTTACTGTTGCAAGAAGTTTGGTCACTTTGCTAGAGATTGTTGGTCAAACAAAGAAAGGAAGTCAGAAGAAGCAAATATAGCCAGAAGTTCTGATGATGAATCTGTGCTACTAATGGCTTCTGAATCTGATGATACGAATTTGACAGACTGGTGGTATATGGACACTGGCTGCTCAAATCATCTTACTGGAAATAAGAAATGGCTGGTTGATTTTGATTCTGAGAAGAGGACAAAGATCAGATGTGCTGATGACAAATATCTTAACGCTGAAGGTATGGGAAATGTCAGAGTTGTTCTGAATAATGGGAAAACAGCATTGATTCAGAATGTGTGGTATATACCTGGCATCAAAAGCAATCTGATGAGCGTGGGCCAATTAATTGAGAAAGGTTTTTCAGTTACCATGAAGGACAATCTTCTGAAGCTGTATGACTGTAATCAGAAGTTGATTATGGAGTCAGAACAAGGAAGGAATAGAACATTCAAAGTGAATGTCAGAACTTCTGATTCTGAATGTCTTAGTGCAACAAGTGTTGTGAAAGAAAGTGAGCTGTGGCACAGAAGATTTGGTCATTTGAATTTCAGAAGCTTAGAACATCTGAATTCGAAGAAGCTGGTACATGGAATTCCTACAATTAAGAAGCCTGAGAAGTCATGCAGAGTGTGCATGGAAGGAAAGCAACCAAGATTGCCATTTGCATCAGAAGTTGCTCCAAGAGCAAAACATGTCTTGGGAGTAGTACATTCTGATGTGTGTGGTCCATTTCCAGTAGAATCGTTCGGAGGGAATAAATACTTCGTGTCATTTGTTGATGAATTCACAAGAATGATATGGGTATCCCTTATTAAGTTCAAACACGAGGTGTTTGGTGAATTCAAGAAGTTCCGAATGAAGGTTCAGAATCAGAGTGGTCAGACTCTGAAGATTCTCAGAACCGATGGTGGGGGTGAGTATAACTCCAAAGAGTTTCAGAAGTTCTGTGAGGAGAATGGAATTGAGCATGAGGTTACTGCTCCTTACACTCCTCAACACAATGGTCTTGCTGAAAGAAGAAATCGTACTTTGCTTGATATGGTGAGAAGCATGCTGAAGGAGAAGAAGCTTCCTCAGAACTTCTGGGGAGAAGCTGTTGCAACCGCAGCATATGTGCTCAATAGATGTCCAACGAAGAAGCTGAAGGAAATAGTTCCTATTCAGAAGTGGACGGGAGAAAAGCAAAGTGTTAGTCATCTGAAGGTTTTTGGTTCTGTTTGTTACAAACATGTTCCAGAAGCTAGAAGACAGAAGTTGGATGATAGAAGCAAAGTAATGTTACTGGTGGGGTACCACAGTACGGGTGCGTACAAGATTTATTGTCCAGAAACTAATAAAGTTGAGTTCAGCAGAGATGTTATTGTGAAGGAATCAGAAGTTTGGAATTGGGATAAGTCTCAATCTGATCCTGATGTTAGAACTTCTGAAGAAAGGTCAGAAATAAGAATTTCTGAAAATGATGGTGATTCTGATTCTGAAGAAGACTCAGAAGATGAAGGTGATTCTGATGATCCAGATTCTGATGATGATCAAGATTCTGGTGGTGATTCAGATTCTGGGAATATGCCAGACTCTGAAGGTGGTCAAAGTTCTGGAGGAAGTCCAACTCCTAAAGCAAGAGGTTCTGAAGGAGAAACTTCTGAGGTTAGAACTTCTGAGGTTCAAGTATCTGAACAAAGTTCTGAACGAGGTCAGAGGCCACAGAGAATCAGAAACATTCCAAGAAGATTTGAAGAGTTTGACATGTTGCAAGACACTGAAGTAGATTCTGAGGGAGAGATTATTCAGTGTGCCATGTTAGTAGACTCTGAACCAGTGCGTACAGAAGAGGCTCTCAAGCAGAAGTTCTGGCTAAAGGCCATGAAAGAGGAACTTGAGGCCATAGAAAGAAACAAGACTTGGAAGCTGACAGAACTTCCAAAGGACAAGAAAGCCATCAGCGTCAGATGGGTTTTTAAGCAGAAGCTAAAGCCAGATGGATCAATTGGCAAATACAAAGCGAGGTTGGTAGCAAGAGGATTTCTACAGAAACCTGGGCTGGATTATTCTGAAGTGTTTGCACCTGTAGCGAGACATGAAACAATCAGATTGGTGATTGCAATAGCTGCTAACAGGAATTGGCCTCTGATGCATTTAGATGTGAAATCTGCATTTCTGAACGGTCCATTAGAAGAAGAAGTTTATGTGTCACAACCTCCTGGATTTGTGAAAGAGAATCAGGAAGGGATGGTGTACAGATTACATAAAGCTTTGTATGGATTGAAGCAAGCGCCCAGAGCTTGGAATCAGAAGATCGATTCATTTTTCAAGAAGCAAGGGTTTCAGAAATGTGAGATGGAATACGGTGTTTATGTTCAGCATATTTCTGAAGGAAATATGATTCTGGTGTGTTTGTATGTTGATGACATACTGTTGACCGGAAGTTCTGAACAAGAATTAGCTAAGTTCAAGAAGGTGCTGATGAATGAGTTTGAAATGACTGATCTCGGGAAAATGACATACTTTCTAGGGATGGAGTTCAGATATTCTGAGAAAGGTATCATTTTGCATCAGCTGAAGTATGAACGAGAACTTCTGAAGAGATTTAAGCTGCAGAATTGTAAGGCTGCTATCACACCTGCCGATACAAATCAGAAATTAGATTCTGATTCTGATGGTGAGGATGTGGATGCTACAACCTTCAAACAGTTGGTTGGTTCTCTGAGGTATTTGTGTAATACCAGACCTGATATTTGCTATGCAGTTGGAATGGTTAGTAGATTCATGAGTAAACCTAAGTGGTCCCATTACCAAGCTGCTGTCAGGATTCTAAGGTATATCAAGGGAACTCTGAAGTATGGAGTGCTGTTCCCTTCTGGAAGAAAGATTGAATCAGAACTTCTGAGTTCTGGAAGGAAGATTGAATCAGAACTTCTGAGTTACTCAGATTCTGATTGGTGTGGAGACAGAGTTGATAGAAGAAGTACTTCTGGATACTTGTTCAAGTTTCTGGGAGGTCCTATTTCTTGGAGTTCTAAGAAGCAACCTGTTGTTGCGTTGTCAACCTGTGAAGCTGAATATATTGCAGGCGCTGTTACTGCATGTCAAGCTGTGTGGATTCTGAACTTGCTGGAAGATCTGAAGATTAAAGTTGACAAGCCTCTGAAGCTGATGATTGATAACAAGTCTGCGATCAACCTTGCCAGAAACCCAGTGTTGCATGGGAGAAGCAAGCATATTGAGACAAAGTATCACTATCTGAGAAGTCAAGTTCAGAATGGAGTGTTAGAAGTTCTGCACTGCAGCACCCAGAAGCAGTTGGCAGATGTTCTGACGAAGGCTATCAAGACTGATCAATTCCTTCGCTTAAGGGATGGAATTGGAGTTGTTAGTTTTGAGGAAATATAAATTAAGGGATGGTATTAGAATAATAATTTATATTTTATTTTATATTCACAAACTTAGTCATTAAGTTTGTTAGAGGGTATTTTAGTATTTTATTGTTGCTTTTGGTAACCCTAATTTTAGCTTATAAATAGGGTAGTTGTCATTCCAATCATTTGTATCCTTTTATCCTTTTGTAGCCGTCATTCAATATAATATATTCTCTTCTTCATCTTCATTATTTTCACCTTGTACACCAACATCGATACATAAGGGTTATGTATCGATACATAAACCATTTCGTATCGATACATAGCTGTTATGAATCGATTCATGCTCTGTTTTTCTCAAAAAACCAGATTTTTCAATTTACACCTTTGCTGCCATTTTCCCGAATCCCCGAAAACTCGACTAAATCAAACATTTTCACCGAAACAACCATATACGCCCAACCACCAAATACATGGGAACAATTTAGAACACATAAACGAAATTTCTACGACGTTCGATTTTTTCGATTAAATTTCAACCTTTCAAAAACCAGAATTTTTAAACTTCACCAAATCGAATAAAAAGCACGCCATACGACGACCTAACCTTCATCGATACCACTACGTAATTTATTTCGAATTCTAACCGTGAAAACATCGTTTTCTATCAATTTCCTATAATTCGACCTAAACGGAAACAACAACGGAAACATACCGAAAACTAACCGAAACATAACCAAACTTCATGAAACTTCAAACAGCAGCTCACATACATATAACCAACCAACACATGTATTTATACGACTTTTCGACCGTAGAAACATCGGTTTCTATCGATTTCGTCCAATACGACATAAACGGAAACATATGGAAAACCAACCAAAACATTCACACAAAACACATACATAATCATACACAAAGTTAGGATAATAATATTTCACACCCTTACCCGATTTCTCGATTCTTGGAAGCTTGATCTTGATGATTTGTAGCTTTTCTTCTTTTTCTCTTCTCTTTTTCACTCTTGCTCTCAAAATTCTGTTTTTCTCTCTTTCTCACCTCTAACTTTCCATTTCTATTCTTTTTCTTTCTTTCTTATACTTTTCTTTCTTTCTATTTCTTTATAGTTTCTCAAAATATCTACTAACTAACTAACTATCATTAAATGTGAAATATCTAAAATACCCTTCAATCTAATTTCCCCGCAAACTCTCAAAAACAGTAAAATCACATAATATGCAAACATAACATATTAACACACCAATATCACAAATAACATAATTATTGCCCAATTAAATAAAAGACCCAACCAAATAGAATCAATCAACACAAAAATGGAAATATCAAAATCGGGCTGTTACAACTTTCCCCCACTTTAGAAATTTTCGTCCTCGAAAATATTACCTGATTCAAACAACTCCGGATACGACTCGCGCATCCCACTTTCCAATTCCCAAGTCATATTGCCTTCTGAAGCGCCTCTCCACGCCACTTTCACAAGCGCAACATCTTTACCTCTTAACTTCTTAACTTCGTGATCCAAAATCTTAATCGGTAAAACTTCAACCGTAAGATTATCTCTCACTTCCACATCGTCCATAGGAATAACATGTGACGGATCCGGAACATACTTCCGAAGTTGCGAAACATGGAAAACGTCATGCAAATTCGAAAGATTCGGAGGCAACGCCACACGATAAGCCACATCGCCAACACGTGCAATAATCTGATACGGACCAATAAAACGAGAAGTCAACTTCTTCGACTTCAAGGCACGACCCACACCCGTAACCGGTGTAACTCTCAAAAACACATGGTCGCCTTCTTGAAACTCAAGATCTTTCCTTCTCTTGTCATGATAGCTCTTTTGTCTACTTTGAGAAGCTTTCATCTTCTCCCGAATAAGCTTCACTTTCTCCGTCGTTTGTTGTACCATTTCCGGTCCAACTATCGTCCTCTCGCCGGTTTCATGCCAACACAAGGGTGTTCGACATCTCCGACCATACAAAGCCTCAAATGGTGCCATACTAATACTCGAATGAAAACTGTTATTATAGGTGAACTCAATCAACGCTAAATAACTATCCCAAGCACCACCTTGCTCTAGCACACAAGCACGCAACAAATCCTCCAACGATTGAATCGTCCTCTCGGTTTGACCATCTGTTTGCGGATGGTAAGCCGAACTCAATCTTAGCTTAGAACCCAAAGCCTTTTGTAAACTTTCCCAGAACCTCGATGTAAATCTAGGATCTCTATCCGATACAATACTCTTAGGAACTCCATGTAATTTCACTACCACCAGAACATAAATCTCGGCTAACTTCTCCAAAGGATAACTAATATCAATTGGAATAAAGTGAGCAGATTTAGTAAGCCTATCAACAATCACCCAAATAGCATTATGACCTCTTTGCGTATTCGGCAATCCCGTAACAAAATCCATCGATATACTATCCCATTTCCATTCCGGAATATCCAACGGTTGCAACAAACCACTAGGCTTCTGATGTTCCACCTTCGACTTTTGACAAGTCAAACATGCATACACAAATCGAGCCACATCCCTCTTTAATCCAGACCACCAAAAGATTTTCCTCAAATCTTGATACATTCTGTTCGCTCCCGGATGAATACTTAAGTTACTTCGGTGTCCTTCCTCTAATATCATCTTTTTCAACTCCGCGTCGTCGGGAATACAAATACGACCACGGAATCTCAAAACTCCAAAATTATCAACCTTGAAATCCTCATTCTCATTCAACATTAAATCAACAAACTTCAACTCCAACTTTTGCTTTTCACTAACCGTTGCAAGAAAATCATTCGTAACATGTAACATACCAAGTCTCACACTTCGCGGCGTCATTTCACAAACCAAACTCAAATCTCTGAAATCCTCCAAAAGTTCCCATTCTTTCATCATTAATGCGGACATATGTAACAACTTTCGACTTAAGGCATCGGCCACCACATTCGCCTTACCCGGATGGTAATTCAAACTAAAATCAAAATCCTTCAAAAGCTCTAACCATCTTCGTTGTCTCATGTTCAACTCTTTTTGATCAAATAAATATTTCAAGCTCTTGTGATCACTAAAAACTTCAAATCTCGCACCATAAAGATAATGCCTCCATATTTTCAAAACAAACACCACGGCCGCTAACTCCAAGTCATGCGTAGGATAATTCTTTTCATGCACTCTCAATTGTCGTGAAGCATATGCCACAACTTTTCCATCTTGCATTAAAACACCACCTAAACCTGTCAATGAAGCATCACAATACACAACAAATGGTTCATTAGGATTAGGCAAAATCAAGATCGGAGTCGTTGTCAACCGTCTCTTTAGCTCATTGAAACTCTCTTCACAATGAATATCCCAAATGAAAGCCTTTCCTTTACAAGTCAATTGCGTTAAAGGAAGTGCCAACTTCGAAAATCCTTCTATAAACCTCCGATAATAACCCGCCAAGCCTAAAAAGCTTCGAATCTCCGTAACCGACCTAGGAGCCTCCCATTGCATCACCGCATCTATCTTGGATGGATCAACACTAATACCACTACCAGAAATAACATGTCCAAGGAAACTTACTTCCGACAACCAAAATTCACATTTTGACAACTTAGCATACAATTGTTTCTCTTTCAAAATTTGCAACACAATTCTCAAATGCTCTTCATGCTCCTCTTGAGACTTAGAGTAAATCAAAATATCATCGATGAACACAACCACAAAACGATCCAGCTGTTCATGAAAAATACGATTCATGTATTCCATAAACACACCCGGCGCATTAGAAACCCCGAATGGCATCACGGAATATTCGTAATGACCATACCGTATCCTAAATGCCGTCTTTTGAATATCCTCTCCTTTCACACGAATCTGGTGATATCCCGATCTCAAATCAATCTTACTAAAAACATTCGCACCAACCAATTGGTCCATCAAATCATCGATCCTTGGAAGCGGATACTTGTTCTTAATTGTCACTTTGTTCAATTGTCGATAATCAATGCATAACCGCATACTTCCATCCTTCTTCTTTACCAACAATACCGGAGCACCCCAAGGAGAAACACTTGGTCTTACAAATTTCTTATCCAACAAGTCATTCAATTGCTTTTTCAATTCTACCAACTCCGATGCCGACATACGATACGGTGCCATCGAAATCGGTCTAGTACCCGGAACTAGATCAATAGAAAATTCAACCTCTCTTTCCGGCGGTACATCCGTAATGTCTTCCGGAAACACTTCTGGAAATTCACACACCACTGGGAACACATCAAGTGAAACTTTACTTTCCACCGACAATGATGCAAACAAACCAAACAATTGAGCTTCATCCGCTAAAAGTTTCTTCAACTCTTTAGTGGATAGGAAACTCTCAAATTCATCATCTTCCAAAGAAGGAAACCTTACTAACTTGTGATAGCAATCTATATGAACTCGATTAAATTGCAACCAGTTCATACCCAAGATTACGTCCAAACCCTCCAACGGCAAACATACTAAATCCATAACAAAGTCTTTACCATACATGGTTAAAGGACAACTCATACACACCAAAGATGTAGTTACCGACCCTGAAGCAGGAGTCTCAATAACCATCTCACCACCCATCAAAGACAACGCAAGATTTAAACGCATCGCGCACTCCGAAGAAATAAACGAATGAGTCGCTCCCGTATCAATAACAGCAACTAAAGGTGTACTATTAATAAAGCATGTACCTTTAATCAAACGGTCTGCACTAGTGGTCTGAGTCCCCGCCAATGCAAACACCTTTCCGCCCGCTTGAGCTTGTTTCGGCTTAGTACACTTAGTACTAATGTGACCCACTTCTCCACAATTAAAACACTTCACCATATTCCTCCTACACTCAGCAATAGAATGCCCAATACCTCCACAGTTAGAACATTTCCCAACGGGCTTCCTACACTCAGTTGCTTTATGACCCATTCCACCACAATTGAAACATTTAATGAACCCAGAACTTCCTCCTCCAGATCTCTTATTAAAGTTTCCCTTATATTTACCCTTATCAGCGGGTGTCACATAAGGTCCACTTCTAGCTTGTTGCTTTCCCTTCCTCTCGTTCAAACTCTTGTAATGTGTAGAACGAGCTTTGCTATCTTCCTCGAAGATTCTACAACATTCCGTCAAATCCGAAAACCTCCTAATTCTTTGATATCCCACAGCTTGCTTAATCTCAGGACGCAAACCATTCTCATATTTAATACACTTTGAGAACTCAGCAGTAATCGCAGCATAATGAGAATGAAATTGAACCAATTCCACAAACTTAGCAGTATAGTCCACCACTGACATACCACCTTGTTTCAATTCCAGGAATTCCATCTCCTTCTTCCCTTTCACACTTTCAGGGTAATACTTCAGCAAAAACTCGGTACGAAACAATTCCCAAGTTACCTCTTCATTATCCACCTCAAGAATTTCGCGCATACCGACCCACCAATCATCGGCTTCTTCCCTCAGCATGTGAGATCCAAGCCTCACCTTATTCTCTTCCGCACAGTCCATAACTCTGAAGATTCTTTCAATCTCTTTCAACCAATTTTGAGCTCCATCGGGATCAAATCTTCCTTTGAAGACCGGTGGTTGATTCTTCCTGAACTCTTCATTAGCATTTACATTCGGCGCACCCTGCACCGCCCTAGCCAATGCTTCCATAGCAGCAGCCATCGCATTATCGTTTCTACCAGCCATATTCTGATCATTCCCAAAAATAATAACAAAGGTTAAACAACAGTTCAACCAACACAACTACAAGACAGACACAACTGACTCAACTCTGGCTCTGATACCACTTAATGTAACACCCCCTTTCTATACCCCCAAATAATCATTTAAATCATTTAGGCACATATTCTAAAATTCGCCAGAGTACAATTAAAGCATGGCATAAAAGAGGCATGTCACATCATACACACCATTTAACACATACAACACCTGCTCAAAAGGTTGATATGCAGCAGTGGGGTAACTTGCTACAGAGGAACTTTGTCCTTACACCCACATCTCAATATTTAGAATTAAAGCGGAATATCCAAACATTGAAATACATCAAAATATATATACATACATATACATATGTATGCTTCATCAACACACTTCATGTTTACATAAACATTTATCCACAAGATACATATACAAATGTATCACAAAAGAATAATATACATCCTAGCTACCCGGTGCTACATATCAGAGCCAACCGACCAAAAAAATGAAGACACGCTTCACAAAAAGACCTCCAGCATACCTACTCTGCAATGCCTCATAGAGCATCATAAAACAGCAGAAGGGTGAGAAATATTATCATAATAACGTTGCATATAATTATATATCTCAACACAAAGTATACACACAACACATCCTCACCATTCTACCATTCCACATAACATGCATATTATATTCATTCTTCAATGCATCATTACAACGATACAATTCTTATCACAATTCATCACATCTCATTCAATATACATCGCAAGGCATATATATATATATATATATGCAAAACCAAACATAGTCATCACAATGCTTATCATTCAACATAACCACCTATATTCATGTTTATTCACCAATGCACATATACAAGGATGACCAATGAAAATCATAGAGACCGACTCACGACTCTATGCAAATGCAATGCGGTACCGACTCATTTCATCTCAAGTTCAATTGAAGAACTTATTGGAACCATCGCTTGTTACTTAACGTAACTCCCCGTCGGGCATACGATGTTCACCCATTGCTACCACCTCTCAAAAGGCTTACAATGTTTATGGATTGCTTTCGGTCCTCTTTGTATAAGGCTCACAATCCGATCGCTTTCGGTCCTCTTTGTATAAGGCTCACGATCGTTTGTAATCATCGCTCCCACCTCTCAAAAGGCTTACAACGTTACAACGGGTTCATCTTAGAACCCCACAATGCAAGAATGCACATCATGATGCTTCACATACAACATGACTCATGACACTTTTGACATGCATACATATTCACAATATAGTCATGCATTCATCACACACAATCCACATACATTCACATCAATTGTGCCAAACGGCAACCGAACGTTTTCACAAATAACCAAACAATTCGTTTTACGGTTTACCGGAAAAGTTGGTGAAAAGTCGGCTAAAAATATAATTTCTTATCACCATCAATTAGTACATATCAATACCTTCAATTCGATATAAAGAACTCTCAATTCCGATAAACAACGAACAAGTTATAAATATTTCAATCTAACGCAAAAACATAAACCGGACACCCGACACTACGAAACGATTCGTAAAAACTGTAACGATTGGACCAAGTTCAGACCCCAAAACTAATTTTCCTAGAAAGAACATCTCGTTAGCTTCCCAACGCTTTGAACAGGGATCAAAACCGACTTACGGTTCAAGAGATATGAATTTCCGAAGTTTCCCCGAAAAACCAGAATTTCTGTTTCAGCACAGTATGTATCGATACATAGGCTTTATGTATCGATACATAAAGACCTCATGTATCGATTCATAACTCGCATGTGTCGATACATGCTGTAGTGAAAATGCTATTTTTCCCAATTTTCACAGCATGTATCGATACATAAGGGTTATGTATCGATACATAAACCATTTCGTATCGATACATAGCTGTTATGAATCGATTCATGCTCTGTTTTTCTCAAAAAACCAGATTTTTCAATTTACACCTTTGCTGCCATTTTCCCGAATCCCCGAAAACTCGACTAAATCAAACATTTTCACCGAAACAACCATATACGCCCAACCACCAAATACATGGGAACAATTTAGAACACATAAACGAAATTTCTACGACGTTCGATTTTTTCGATTAAATTTCAACCTTTCAAAAATCAGAATTTTTAAACTTCACCAAATCGAATAAAAAGCACGCCATACGACGACCTAACCTTCATCGATACCACTACGTAATTTATTTTGAATTCTAACCGTGAAAACATCGTTTTCTATCAATTTCCTATAATTCGACCTAAACGGAAACAACAACGGAAACATACCGAAAACTAACCGAAACATAACCAAACTTCATGAAACTTCAAACAGCAGCTCACATACATATAACCAACCAACACATGTATTTATACGACTTTTCGACCGTAGAAACATCGGTTTCTATCGATTTCGTCCAATACGACATAAACGGAAACATATGGAAAACCAACCAAAACATTCACACAAAACACATACATAATCATACACAAAGTTAGGATAATAATATTTCACACCCTTACTCGATTTCTCGATTCTTGGAAGCTTGATCTTGATGATTTGTAGCTTTTCTTCTTTTTCTCTTCTCTTTTTCACTCTTGCTCTCAAAATTCTGTTTTTCTCTCTTTCTCACCTCTAACTTTCCATTTCTATTCTTTTTCTTTCTTTCTTATACTTTTCTTTCTTTCTATTTCTTTATAGTTTCTCAAAATATCTACTAACTAACTAACTATCATTAAATGTGAAATATCTAAAATACCCTTCAATCTAATTTCCCCGCAAACTCTCAAAAACAGTAAAATCACATAATATGCAAACATAACATATTAACACACCAATATCACAAATAACATAATTATTGCCCAATTAAATAAAAGACCCAACCAAATAGAATCAATCAACATAAAAATGGAAATATCAAAATCGGGCTGTTACACTGTGGATCTGTCAAAACCTCCTTATGGTGGCGCGACATGGTTGCTTTATCTTGTGATTTTGGTAACAATTCAATTTTTAGTCATATGAAATCAGTGATTGGAAATGGGCAAAAGACTTCTTTTTGGAAGTCACCTTGGTGCTGCAACGAATCTTTGGAAACCTTATTCCCGGATATGTACATCGCTGCTGTCAACAAGAGAGGTTCAGTGCACGATAATGGTAGGTGGAATGATGAATTTTGGCAGTGGAAAATCGATAGAAGCTTAGATGACAGCAACCTGGTTTTAAGGCAGCAGGAGGAGGACTTATATCTGTTTCTGCAGGAGCATAATTTATGCAGGAATGCCTATGACAGTATTTCATGGAGCCTCAAGTCGGATGGAGAATTTTCTGTTCACTCTGCATACGAGTTCTTGCTTGAAAGGAAACTTGCGCCAGATTATATTTCAACGGACGACGTGACAGCTTTTAAACTTATATGGAAAGCTTCCTCCCCTGTTAAGACGATGTTTTTGGTTGGCATCTAATTCATAATCGCTTTCCAACACGTGACAACTTATGTGCTCGCGGCATTATCGAATCTCCTCATGATAAAGTTTGCCCTTTCCGTGTTCAGGTTGAAGAGAATATCCTCCATCTTTTATTTTACTGTCCTAACTCCATTTTAGTGTGGAAGAAAATAATTGATTGGTTAGGGGTGGTGGTTCCTATGAACGAATCCGTGGTTAATCATTTAAGGAGTTGGACCTTTTCGTTGTATGCGGCTGGTGTTGCCATAAAAAATGTGGCTTGTCATTTGTTGGAGCTTGTGGAGAATTAGGAATAGTATCTTGTTTACTGGCGAAATTTGGTGTGTTGAGTCAATAGTTCATAACATAGTCGTTCTAGCTTGGAGATGGATTGGAAAAAAACTTGATTTTACTTGTAATTATTATGACTAGACCAAATCGCCGATAGATTTTTTGTAAGGCGAGTCCTAAGTTGGCTCTTGTAATCGGGTTCGGATACCCCTTAGTATCCTATAGTGAATTTTTGCCTATAAAAAAAAATACTAAACACTCAAAACAATAGAACTACAATTGAAAACAAATAGACAAAAAGAAACTAGTGAAAAAATGGTAAAGTTTTAAAAATTATTAATATTTAAAAAATACATTACTATATAGCAAATTATGAATTTTCTAACTTAATTAAACATCTCACATGATATAGACATTAATGTGCCGATCAATAATAATTTGAGAAAAAAACCTAATTATAATCAAATGATTTCTTCCAAAAAATACAACAAATTTCATACGCCGGACACAATACAAATACGGAAAGATGTCTAGAAAAGTGTTTGTGATTTATAAAAAAAAATTAGACAAAACATTTAGTGTAAATTATAAATTTAACTTAAAATCATATAAAGGTGTTGGTATGCTCATAAAAATATGATATGTAAACAAAAACTAAAATTGAGTTTATTTAGAACTAAGTTTGTGTAGAAAACTCTTATAAATAAAATATATAATCTACAACAACTAAATCTAATAATTTGAAGAAAAAAAATATGTTGCACTAACTATTCATGTGTCTCTTGGCTACCATGTTCTTTTATCATTTTGTTAATATACATTTTAATAAATAATTGAAGGATTGAGAAATGATTTGCAAGGCGTGTAAAAGAGGTGAGATACCATTCAAATTCCTGGGTTTGCAAGTTGGGGGTAATCATAAGAGATTGAACTTTTGGAGTCCTGTCGTGAAATCTTTCAAAGCCCGTCTTTCGTCGTGGCAAGGTAAACTTCTCTCCATGGGTGGTCGCATTACTCTTATAAAGTCTGTCTTATCTAGCATCCCTATACTTTATCTGTCGTTCTTCAAAATTCCTATGGTGGTTGTGTGCGAGTTAAATTCAATTCAGAGGCGCTTTTTATGGTCGGGGGTGTCTGAAAAAAGGTCAATGGCATGGGTTTCGTGGGAGAACGTGTGTAACAACAAGGAAAAGGGAGGGCTTGGATCAAAGATTTGGAAGCTTTTAATAAGGTTCTTCTTACAAAATGGATATGGAGGTTAATAAACGAAGAAGGTGCTTTATGGGAGCCAGTGCTTCAAAGTAAGTATGGCAACTGTAAAAAACAATTGTTGTTGATGCAGGGTATTCCAGAGCAGCAGAAGTGCTCCATGTGGTGGCGAGATTTACTCAAAATTGCTCACTCTACGAATTCAGATGCATTCCATTTGCAGGCCACTTGTAAAGTGGGGGATGGATCTGCTGTGTCTTTCTGGTATGCAACATGGTTGACAAATGATCCTCTGCGGCTTGCCTACCCATTTCTTTTCCAAAAAGCACGCTGGCAGAATGGGGTTGTAGCAGACCATGGGAGTTGGAATAATAACATGTGGAATTGGAACTTGGATTTTGAGATTGAATATTGGCAAGAAGAAGCTTTGGCAGATTTGTTTGAGCTGAATAGTTTGCTTGAAGGTGTTCAACTTGTGAGGGTGGTTCAGGATGAGGTTTGGTGGGCAAGGTCTGAGAGTGGAAGCTTTTCAACGAATACCTGTTACTCTTTTATAATGCAACGTAAAAGTTTGGTTAGGAGTGAAATTAGCTCCAAGGCAGCTCTTGATATATTATGGCAGTATTTAATTCCTTTGAAGGTTAAGGTTTTTGTGTGGCATTCGATCTTGGACAGACTCGTGACTCGTAATAATCTGGCAGCCAGGGAGGTAATTTCTAATCCTCATGATTTGGTTTGTGTGATGTGCTTTAACCATATTGAATCATTTGATCATGTCTTTATTACGTGTGAAAGAAGTATTTTGGTTTGGAAGGAAATAATGAATTGGGTTGGTATTCATTGGATCTATGCTGTTAATTGTCGTGGAGATCTGATGGAATGGTTCATAAGGATGGTGGGTAAAGTGGGTAAGAAATCGGCAAACGTGATTTGGTTTTGCACGTGTTGGGTGATTTGGTGGAAAAGAAATCAAATTTTATTCAAAGATAGGATTTATAATACGGATGAGATGGTATTCCGTATACAACATTTCTCATGGAGGTGGTTATCGTTAATAGATGCAAAAATTTTCTCTGCTTGTACATTTTACGATTCTCTTGGAGATGTTATTGTTGTGGTGAGTCTTTTCTATGGCGATAATGTTTTCGAGCCTGAATCGTTGATCCCAAGGACCATTAACCCGATTTATCCACGGTGGTTGGTAGTGTTAACTCCTTTTGGGTTAATGTGAACGCCTCAATCAAATGAGATCCTGTAACGCCCTGTATAATATATATATCTAGAATAATACCATACACGTGTTTTATTTGGTACTGACACCATCATAAGTGCCTATTGACATAATTCACATACTTGACCATTTAAAAACATAATACAATCTATGGTACAAGACATGGAAATTAGCCAAAACAAGAAAAACTACGAATAAAGTACAATATTCCTCATTGTACAAGAAAATAATACACAGCGGAATAAGCTCAACTAAGCTTCTCTTGAAAACCCTAATTTTAATTAAAAATACAATTTTTCAAAGAAAATTAAATAAAAAATGATATAAAATATTAAATATATTTAAAAACAAGTTGTGAACTTTGAAAAATATTTTGAAAATTCATGTTTTATTTATATGAAGGTGTGAAATTCATTTGAATTTGAAAAATCAAGAGGAAAATTTCATTAAAAATGTTTTAAAAACAATTAAAATAAAATTCTTTACAAAAATTCAAAATATATTAAATAAATAATATAATTTTGATTTTTTGTAGAATAAATTATTTTAACATTTTTGTGAATTTTGAAAAAAAAAGAATCAATAAAAAATGATTAAAAATCAAAGAGAAATTAATTTTTGAAATCAATTAAAAAAATAACAAAAATTCAAATATTCAAATATTCAAAAATTCAAAAAAGGCGCCAAGGAAACCTTCTTCTTCCTCGCGCGAACCTCCATGACCAGATTTGCAAAACCTCTCATATTTCTCTGATTACTCAATGGTTTTGACTTATGTAAACATGATAATTGCTCGTTTTTTAACAAGGATTCCAATGGTACCAATTAATTGCATTTATATTAAGTGTGGAGTGAGAAATCAAGTGATGAACACAAGAACCCTAATTTCTGCAAGAACACTATGAAATCCTATACACGATAGTTACAAAGCAATTGATTGAGGGGAAACACTCTATACAAGTACATAAACATGTTTGTAACTTGAAAACACATTTATGATGCATGGATCATAGAGTTTGAGAGTGTCAGGCTTACCTCTGCAAGAGGAAATCGAATCCTCTGTTGTAGGTGTTACAAAAGTATTTTGATGATCTGTACAGATTCCTTGGACCTCAAGTAGTGTCTTGAGATGCTTGGAATTGATTGGAAACACCTGGAACTTTTTGTGGTGTCTCAACTGCAAGTAGGCTTAAGTTGGATTTTGAGCTTTGTGATTCTGAGGTTACAGATGATGGAGAAGTGTTTGGATAGTTTCTATTTGATGTATGTGTGGTGTTAGGATCATTGGTTGTGGTGGAATCCTTCTCTATTTGAAAATTCGTATGTTACTTGCCAAAGAAGGAAATTCTGGTTTTGAAAGGTGATTTGGAGGAAAACATGAATTATGAAGTTTTGGGGTGGTTTTATCAGTCACACATGACCTCTATTTATAGTAGAGGAAGTTTGTTTTGCAAGGAATATTGATTGGGGGCTGGATCACCCTATTATCCAAAGGAATTTGTCATGTAGCCAAAGTCTCCTCTAGCCATTGACTTTAGTCAATCGTGCAGGCCTATGGTCTTCTGATTCTTGGACTAATCTTGACTCATTTGTAATGTTATGAACTGATACATGCCAGCTCTATGCATCCATTCAATGCTTCATGACAAAGTTGAAGTTTTTGGAAATGAATCTTGAATGCCACATGCCTAAAGGATAGGATTTTTGACTTTGTGGCCTTATGCTCAGATTCTTCATCATTCATATTGATATTGGACAGAAATACAATGATGCAAGTGTCCAAAATTGGCTCAAGAAATCGTGGGATACAAGTCATGTACCAATACTGTTGTGTAGGAAGGGTGAAAATGCAATTTTGGGGAGCTTATAACTTTTTGCTCAAGTTGAATCATGGAAGGCTCTTGTACTTTTTAGAAAGCCCTTATATCATACTTCAACTTTGATGTTTAACTTTGGTCTTGGTTCATCTTGGATCATAATGAAAAATGGTCTCAAAGTTGGAAAAAAATGAAACAGATTCTGTCTCAAAATTTCACTAAGTGTCCAAGTTCAAAAGTTTTGAAACCCTAACTTCATGGCTCTATAACTCAAAATCCAAGCTTTTTTGGCTCATGGAGCACTATGACACTTCTGTAGTATGTAATGAGAGCTTGCATTTGAGCTTTGGATGGAAGAAAATGGCTTTGTGGTTTGGGAGTTATGACCTTGCAAAGTTGGGAAAAATGACCCTTTTTACATAACTTAGAGAAATTTCAAGTTTCTTAAGATTACTCCTTTTGCAAGTAACCTCAATTTTCTTGATTTTTCTTGATGGATGGTGATCCAAACCATGAGTTAACATTGTTTTTGACTTAAGGGAACCATGTTTGTCAAGAAATTTCAAAAGTCAAACTTGGTTTTTGGGCACTGTTGACTTTTTGTCAGATGAATTTCAAACTTTGTGATTCTCTATGAAATCAAGTTCTTAACCTAATTAAAACCTAATGGATGGATTCCATAGGTGTTTTATAGTGTCTTGAATCATTTCCCAAGGTTTGAGATCATGTCTTGGTCAAAAGTCAAAGGTATGGTTGACTTTTTCTCCGAAACCCTAGTTTGTGGTCCAGATGAACTTGCATCTTTGTATTGCTCATGAACCATGTTCTTTGTGTCAATTTGAACTTGTGAGAGGATTAATATGAGATATTTGAGGTCTTCAAAACATTCCTTGAGGTCTTGGCTCATGTCTTATTCCAAAAGTCAACTTAGGGGTGAATTAGGTCAAGAAACCCTAATTCCTGATTTTTTATGAATGCATCCCCTGAGGCTATTTTGAACTCATGGTTGGATCCATGAGGTCCCTTTGAGCCTCTTGGGTCATGTTTTGAAGTAATGGCTCATGCCCAGATGGAAATTTCCCTCTGGAGGCCTTGGTCGACCAAAACCCTAATTTGGTGACACTGGTGCTCTCGAGGCTTGATTAACTTGAAGTGTTGCATTCTCATGCTTGATTATTGATGTGGGAAACCTCTTGATCCTTCATGGCTGTTTGAGAGGTTTTAAAAGTTGAAGATCATGTCCATTCTTGATTGATCCTTTGTCTGAGTACTCTGAGAGGGTCTAAAACCCTAATTCTTGGTTGAGGTGAATGCTCAACAATATCTGAGAGGATTGATGAGGCATGAAGGTACATCCATATTATGGTGGTGTTTTGCACAATCATGGGAAATCTTGTGGCCAAAATTTAGGGTATAACACCTGCCCCACAATGTTCCAATCCCTAATTAAACAACCTGATATAAGAAATTTATCAAGCCTACTCATCAACGTACCGAAACCATTGAACCACATAAAAAGACCCTCAATGCAAGGTACATCTACACAATCCAACTCTTCAATAAAACATTTGAACTCATACATCTCACTAGAACGCCTCTCCTTTCCCACTCCTTTCCTTTCTGCCTCACTGATAACAACATTAAAACCCCCCACCACCACCCAACTACCCCAGTTGAACTTCTTCTTAAACCCAATTAACTCAATCTAAAGTGTTATCTTCAAAGAAAGAGAACAAGGAGAATAAACATTGAAAAAAACATGGCCTTACCTCTCCATTATGCGTTGATTCCCATGAACCTTGTGCCTCTGAATCTGAATAACAGATTAAGCAAGTATCTTCTCCATAATATGATGATCCCTCCTGAAGCTCCCACCTCACTAGCTTTTGTCCATTCAACGTTAGAATCCCCCCATAAGGACGTTTCCATCTCCAGATCCACCCCAGATAACTTTAATTCTTGAATAAAACAAATATCCACCTTCATTATTTTAACCAAATGAGCCACTCTCTTTCTCTTAACAATACTTCCACCACCTTATGTTAATTGAAAGAATATTCATTGAGCAACAACTTTAGTTTTCCCCTTTCTTAGCCTTCCCTTCTATGTCTCTTCTTTACAACTTCCTAACATCATCCTCTAAAACTCCGTCTCCACCTACTCCAGAAATCCCCATACCAGAAATGATCTCCCGGACTTTAACAACTACCTTAGACTCCATTTTCGCCCAAAATCTTTTATTCCCTTGAAAACCCTCTGAAACCGTGACAGAATGACACCTTTCTATAGAATCAAAGGATCTTTCAGCTACTCCTTGCGTGATAGAATCCATAACTCCCTTAGGTATGAGGTTGCTGCTAGAATTGAATGAAGGAAGAGAAGAACCACCTTCTGGACAAACTGTATGATCCTTGAGCTACTTAGCACCACACCCAGAACTGGCTTCAAAGGACTTACTACCTTCCAGGCCTATGAACTCCTCAACAGATAGAGCCTTCAAACTATTCTCAATAGAATCAGATTCTATAGAAATTGGAGCGTCACACATATTCTTCTTCGACCTCTTTCTACGACTACAACCTACTCTCCCCACCTGAATTTGGTCATTTTAGGCTTTAACTATATCATCAAAATTATTAAAGTAATATCCAATTATTAAAGATATATAGTAGCGATACAAGTTTCAAATATTAAAGAAATATCCAAATGTTAAAATTATAACGATATATAGTAACGATACAAATCCAAGGAAAAAATAGGTCAAACATGTTACCAAATCACAAAACAAAAAAATTTATACCAAACATAATGCCTCAAAGTTGTATATAAAACAATGAAGTAAACCAAATAAATATCAAAAATTGAAGAAGTGCGTTTCTAAGTAATTCCCATCAATCCCTCTCAATCTCAATGTTTTTCAAGATTCTTGAACTTACTCTTTAATTCTCATCAACAACTTCAACAAAACCTTTTTAAGAGAAGTGGAGTTGGTAGAATCATCAGCAACATGTTTAGGTGCTGAATCATGTCTTCACATTTTTCATGAACAACAATTTCTTCGAATATCGATTCAAATTTTGCAGTACATCATCGGTCAAATCATTTTAAATCCAAATAGAAACATAAAGAATATCATAATAATTACAAAATATAAAAAGTTGTCAATGTCTCAAAAATTAATTCTTTTTTGTGGGTTGTGAAATTGGAGGTGTGTTAAAGAAGAAAATGAAGAGAAAAAATAGGTTATAGTTAGAAGGGAAATTATTTGGAGAGACGAGGAGTTTTTTGTGGTCTTCACAATTTGGTGTGTCCTTTATGTGGTAGGGAAACTGAAGATTCAGGTCATCATTATGGAGGTTGTCCGATTTTGGAAATTTGGTGGATTCTTACGTTTGTTTGGCTTCAAACTGTCATGCCAATAGAGTTGTTGTCTCCAATAGATCACATTCAAGCGCTAGAGGTAGCAGTTGAAGATAGGCTTACGGTGGGTTCCAGATGGATTTTTGGTTTAGCTATTTGTTGGACTATTTGGGTTTATAGAAACTCTATCCTTTTTGAAGGTGGTTCATTGGTTAAGTTTGATGGGTTGACAATGATCAAACTTTTGTTGTGAGAATGGTTTATTGCAGTGCTAAAACCGGGTTGTCTTTTATCTTGGTCGGAGTGGTGTGTCACCCCAGCTTCGACTTTGGGTTAGTTCACTTTGGGCGTTTGTGTTTTTTTTGTCATGTAGGTTGTTTTTGGGTTGTGCATACCTTGTAGATTTTAATTCATTTGCTTATATAAAATAGTGAAATTGGTGGTGTGTGTTGTAATGGTTTTTTTTTGTTGTTAAAATCCATAGATGTGTGTTAGGGTTTTTTTGGATTGTTCAAATCCATAGAAAAAAACTACCATATAAGAAAGCAAACTACTCTGGAAAATCCAAATTTGCCCTTTTTTTATTGGTCCAATGGTACTATTTGGAGGGTATACCAGTCAATGCTCTAAAGCAAGTTTTTTAGTCGATTTGGAACCATTGATGCATTGCATTTGTACCGCTAAATTAACCGATGCGTTGATTTCAAAAAAATTTCAAAACAACACATCACTTCATAGTTACAGTATTTTCAAAAAGCAAACATCATGTCAAAGTTGATCAACTTCAAGTTGATTCTCTGCTGAGCAAATCTTCTATCTCATTTTTTTAGATTTTTTAACTTTGGTTATTCTCTCATTTCACAACTTTTGTTCATCTCTTCAACCAAATCCGGAATACATGGCAATGGAATGTAGGCTCTAACACGAAAGAACATCTTGAGATGGTTGTCGTCGACAAATACATAAGCTTATGATATTTCATCTTCAACAATGATTTTCAGGTTGTTTCATTACTTGCAAATGGGTTATTCTCTTTCTTAATAATTTTGTTCTTCATGATATTCATGCAGTTTTACTTATGTTAGGTTTTGATTATTAAAATGGAACTGCGTGTTTTACTTTCCTATAACATGGTACTGACATCCATGTCTTTGTTCTGACATTGTATAGCAAGACTTTTGATTTACAGTTAGTTGTTAATAAAACTTGCACAATAGCCAACTTTCAGGTTCAACTTAATGCGTTGGTTTTCATACCTTCAAATCATAGGTTTTTCATAAAGTTCACTAGAGGAACCACAGTTAGTGATACAAACAAGCATATAATCCCGGATAAAGTTATTTACTTCAATCCATTTTCTGATATTATAACTGGCAAATGAAAAAAAGATTCATTTATAGGTATGACTTTTGTTTGATCAATAAATTTGTTTGTTTTTTTATCTTCGCCAACCTGATGCCACGTATCAAATTTAAAAAAATATTATAGGAATGGTGGATGAAATCGGGCACACACAGATCCAGATTAGAGGGAAAAAAATAGCAAATCAACATGGTGTTGTGAAACTTGGGGTAACTATGATCCTAACCAACCACTAATTTTACCCATTATGATCTTATTTCTACTGACTAGTTTTTGTTCCTCTATTTGTAACAACAACACAATCAATTGTACTCTATGGGAAGCTTATGCGTCCTAGTTCATCAAATTCAATCAATAGAAATCTGATGGCCCCTTGCCAATTATCATCTTACTCCAATATGCCAAAGTCAAGGAGGAAGGTTTTCCATTCTTCACTTTTGTAGGTTGTAGTATGCTCATTCATTTTATTACTTTTGGATGGTCTAATACACATACAATCTTTATAGACCATATAGGTAAGTATCCTCTTTCTGTTTCTAACACTTACAATGTTACAAAATTGTACATCAACGATGATATCAGGTCAATCAATGACTTCATTCAAAGGTCCAATTCTTGAAAACCACATTTTTATCTTTTCATTACATACATCTCACCAAATCATATAAAATGTTCTATTTGATTTATTATTTTAGCATCCCCAAGGACACGCTGGTGAACCGGTCCAACCAGTTAAGTTCCTAATCTCATGTGTGGTCATAGAACTCATTCGGCTCTCAAATGACTCCTTACCAGAAGTTCATGTCAAAAGTTGTTGTTCTTCCTATTAGTGAAATTAAGCAACTTGGTGCGGTATGTATTTATACAGTTGACTCTTTCACCTCTTCCTCACACATTTTTTGTATGACTGCCAAAATATTTTCTTATGATTAACTCTCACACCATGCCTGCTCTGCAGATTAATTTTTGTGTTATAGTTGCAAAAATTTATAAGCTCATTGCATCACAATGCGGATGGTATTGTCAGGCTTGTCATCATTTTCCTAAAGTAGCTAGGGGAGACAAACCTCCATTTAAATGTGAAGCTGAGCATTTGACAAAAGCTGAAATTTTTAGGTTATATATTTGGCCAACATTTACTAAGTCTATGGTATTCTCCACTGTATATGACTTTCATTGATACTTTCATGTTTTGACCATTCACTAGGTACAAAATACAAGTAGATGTGGTGATATGCGGAAGTCGTTGCAGGTTTGTAATATGGGACCGTGAAAGTGAACAACTATTGGGTCTATCTGCTGCTCAAATGCGCAGCACAATGATTGAGGTTAGATAATGATGTTCTTTTTTATCAACATTTGATGAAATAATCAGTCCTATTAGTCATGTTAACCACTTAACTGCATTGTTTAGGGTGGGATAAGTGATCCACTTGAGTATCCCTTGGCACTTGACAAGTTGGTGGGTAAGGAAATTGTCTGGAAGGTCAAGTGGCAACATCGGTGGGAGAGTTGTTATGTTGTCTCTATATTTCAAGACACTGTCGTGATACAACAACTAAAAGCCCCCTGGGAAAGGGATAATATGCGTATGATTGATGGGCCACCTACACCTGTTTTGCAGGTATGTCTGTAATATATGCGCCATTGATTGTCGTATTGTTATTATATGTTACGTGTCAATGATGCTTTGGCTTTATTGGCATTGATTGTATGTGTTGTTAGATCAAAGAGAGTGTCGACGAAGCTAATGTTATTGATGATTTTGAAGTAATTATTGTATGACAACAACTAATATTATCGCATGTGTTTTTATTTTCGTATACGTTGTAAAAAATGCATCTGGTAGTGCGCCTAAAAATATTGCAGGAACTCGAGATTACATCAAAACTCAACCCTGATCCTGTAACACCGATGGAAAAGCGACCAAATCTTGATGGCTCCAGTGAATCTACTAGGGTCATCAACCTGGCTGATGGTCAACTCTCATCAACCAAAGTTAACAAGCTTATCAAAATTAAGAAATCGTAGATGTGATGCTGCCTCCCTTTTGATTTTTCCTAATTTTTTGTTGTAATCAACCATGTGTGGATATCAACCCGTTGTTATTTGTTTTATGGTTTAACCACTGACTTTTTGTAATGTCTTAGTTTGGCTACTTGGAGTATTGTTCAAAATTATTGGTTTTTTACCACTATTATGTATTAAATGTATCTCTTGCATATTAAAACAATTATTCTGCAACATATGGGCCATTTTATTGGGCCCATTCACTTTACCCTTGCCTATATAATAACATCATACCAAGTTCACTCACTCACAATCACATTTTCAAGATTTACACTGGCAGCCTACTTCTTTTTCATAAGATTAAGTTATTTGAAGGTTCACTTTGGGATATACTGGGTGACCTAGATGTTATTGCATCCTTTGATTCTCTTGCAATTCTAACAGTTGTAAGAGCATGTTCTATTATATTTTCGTTTTTTATTTATTTAGTGAATTCAGTTTAACCTATTTATTAAATCTTACCATCTATTCCACAAATTCTACCACATCATACTTATGTCTGGTTTTATATCATTCATACAGCCATATATGGAAATTGACCCTTTATTTGTTCATAAAGTTGGTTACGAACTTCCTACACAGTGTAAGTTGTACGACGGGGTCTATGAACTTCACTTTGAATGGAATCGAGACTTTACGGATCCACTGTTTACTCAAGGATGGACTGAGCTACTTGAATGTGTAGATTTTCCATTCAGGTTTAATATTCTTCATCTATAATATTTTGGTAATGGAATGTTTTTGTGGGTTTTGGATCTAGACCACGAAGGATGTGATTCTAATTTTCCTTAGTGGCACACTCTGGCGCCATCGGATCCAACTGAACTTTCATTTGAAATTGTTCTTTTTGGCCATATAAACAGAAACGGTATCCAAACCCTGGTGAATATCCAACAGTTGTCTTTTTCCCTTTATAGTATTTTAACTTATTTTATATTCACAGCTGATAACAATGTATAATTACAGAAATTGGATAGAGCATTGTTGAAGATATTTGCAATCCAACAATACACCAATCTAATTTTGGTGGGACCTTCCAACCAACCTATTACATGTTGGATTGAGTACCAAAGTGGGAACCCTCATTTTTTCGAACAGTGCCAAGGATGGATGAAATTTCTAAACTTTAATGGATTTAACAATGAAGATATTATTCGTTTTACATTCCTGAATGTGTTTAGTAGTAATGTTGTAAACATTTCTCATGTAATGTATTGAAAATCTGTACATTTGAAGTATATTTTTTCCAGTTAATGTGAGACTTTGCTTTGACATGTTCAATTTAGTTCTAATTTTGTTTGTGTTCCAAGTTAAAAACAATTTATTATGTAACAACTTACTCATCATCACACGCGGTCTAGCAAAAATAGCCTTTGGCATCATAAAATACTAAAGTAAAGTCGCGGTTACCAAGTCCATCTTCGGTTTTGTTCCATACCCACGCCACGCCACTTACCAATGTATTATTTAACATTATTCACAACCAATTGTCTCTTAGAAATCACATCACAACCATGCAGTACAACATATAACTATATATTTTAATGATATCTTTGCAACGTACATATCCGAAACCGTAGATACAATATCTATAACATCCTCACCTTTCCAATTTTGTTTAACCACTACGTGGTATAACCAAATGAAAATAAATTTTGCCTCACAAGTTTTAAATATTAAAACAAAATCTACTTAAATCCAAAATTTCAAATTTAAACCGCCAAATTTGAATTTAACAGCACTAAAACTAAGGTTTCAGCTCATTGTGGCAAACATTACACCTTAAAACTTCTTTTCCCTGCAACGATTTTTTAAAGTCAACTAAACATAACAATTCATGGAACCTGAACATAACAATATATCTCCTACATCCAATGATAGGAAAAGAAGGAAACTAATGGAATCACATGGAAAACGATCACAAACCGGTGCTAGCAACGAATATGGATTGGGCATACGAAACACTAATGTCATTATCAATGGTAACCAACACGTACTTGAACGCACATCACCATTAACGGAAGTTACAAATGTGACTCACACTGCCCCATCTGATAGGCATAACATACCAAGTTCAAGTAACAAACGAAAACGATTTCATTCACATGCTGGAATTAACCTGTTCAATCTTTGCACAGACTTGCTTTCAAATGAAAACAACAATGTGGCTATATTTCCAAACACCAACCACGAAACCATGAATCATGAAAGACACCATGTTCATTTGTTTCAAACAGGTTTTCCAAATACAGCCGCAATACCTTCTATCGCATCTTGAAGGGGTTCACCGCGTCAGGCAAATGCTTTTTCAGATGATGAAAGCTCTTTAGGAAATACTTTAGATTCTGAATATTCTTTACAAGACGAACCTGTCATAGATTCATACCTTCAATTTACACTTCATATTCATCTTATTCGTATTCATAACTATGTGTTCTCTTTTGGCTTATTACAACTTCCCTCTTTTATTCATCACAATTATCTTTCCCACTTTATAGAATATTCAGATATCGGTGACTCTGTTTGGGAATTTCAATTTTATAACGCAACCATGTGGTATCAAGATCATAAAGATAGGTATTGGCATACCACGATATCTAAATTCGAGTTGTGCTGTAGGGGCAGGAAAATTTTACTCCCTTTAATAGAATAACCCCCAAATATATTAAAAGAACTTCTTTATGACAAAACACTTCTTGCAAGTAAAAATTACCAAAATAATATTAGAACATACAATGCAATGTTCTCATTCACTTCTCTGGGAATGAAGTTTGACACCACACATTCAAAGGGAACTGATCCACCTACTTTGCGTCTGCATGGTCAGACTTGTCATAGAATTGGAACATTACTTCCGGAGCAAGGCAATCCTCAGCAATACGCTTAATTGTATATTTTTTAGACTGATAATGAGGTCGAAAATAGAATAGATTATTTTAGGTAACACATCTGATAAATTTAGTTGCTACTTCTTACCAAACTTACATTGTCGTTTTGACCAACAAAATTTCTTATATGCACAGGGAGAATAAAAATGTTGAAAGAGGGGTGGTTTTAGAATTAAAGTCTATGCAGGACAATTGTAACATACATGCTAAAGCCTTTAGAATGGCAAGGGATATGTTGAAGGAAAATTCATTCTTAGACTTGAAGTTGAAGCTTATTGCTACTAGACCAGAGGACATCCATGTCTATAACAGGACAACTGTTTCTGAAGTTATTGCACTAATTGTTGGTGATATTGTGTCGGGTTCTCAAAGAGACATCATTATCCAGGAATGTTAATGTAATTTGCAAAGAATAGATGAATTGCTTCCAAGTTACCTGGCATACTAATAAGGATAATATACTTCATATGTATAAGAACGAACATTTGGTCACAAGAAAAAATTGACAGTCCATCAAGGATTGGCTTTCTTTCCGCATACAGGAATGCACAAATGAGGCTACAACATTGTTGTATTCAAGAAAATTATTCCAACAACTCTTGGTGGATGGTTACGCTATGGTGGAGTCTGAACGTCTTAATTGGTTGAGGAAGAATCAATCTAAGTTAAGAGTTGGCAAATATAATAATTTGCATGGACAATCTGAAAGTAATCAACAGAGCAGAATGGGGAAAAGGGAAAACGAGTTGTGTTTCCATATTATTTTTTTGGAAGCAAGAGATACATGGATCAACTATATTCTGACGGTATGGCGATTTCAAGTAAGATAGGCTTCCCTGATTTATTCATAACATTTACTTGTAATCTCACTTGGCCTGAAATCACACGGTTGCCTTCAAATGAAAATTTAAAGCCACATGATCGACCAAACATAATTTCTAAAGTTTTCAAAACCAAATTTGATGAGCTTATGGTGGATTTAACTAAAAGACATGTTCTTGGACGAGTTTGGCATGTACGTCTTACAGACTTCATTACAATTTTAATTTTAATGCTTTTTTTTATATTTATAGTTGATAGTTTTATGAATTTTTGTTTTTCAGATATGTATACCATTGAATTTCAAAAACGAGATTTACCGCATGCTCACATTCTAATCTTCTTGCACCCTCAAAGCAAGTATCCGACACCAGCCGGCATATATAATATCATTTGTGCAGAGATTCCAAACCCTGAACTGCATCCAACTTTATACAACATAGTATCTGTGTGTGTGTGAGAAAAGAGTGTTTTGAAAGAATGTACGTTTGAATACCTTCTTTTAGAATCAATGCCATTTAAATTTCAGTAATTTTCCTTCAATGTTATTTATCTTCAAGCAATTTATCTTTTAATCTTTCTGCAATTTACACTTCTCTTCTTACCCAAAAGAATTTACAACGTTTTCTTGATAACTTTGGAAAACACTTAAAGAACATTGTATAAACATTCATAATCATTGAAACCAAAACTAACTTAGCATTATATGTCCTAGGATAAATCTAGTCGATCCTGTAAGTGACCAAAGCTAAACTCTAGGAAACAGTCATCTTCATTTTCAACTCAAGTAGATGCATTTTTCGAATCGTTCCTAGGATTTCAATTGTTCCATTTTTCGAATTTTATGTTTGATATGTGTTCCATTTTCGATTTTGTTACTTATATTTCAACGGTTCCATTTTCTGATTTTATGTTTGATGGTGGTTGGGTAAGAATCATGGTTTTGTTGGATATATGAGATTGAAGTTATCTGTTAACATTATTTAAGGAGATATACATAAAGAAGAATCAACTTCAAAATTCCAAGTTACGCTATAATCGTTTCGTTTGGTGCATCCTTTCCATAACCTTATTGCAGTTAAGTATACAACTTCTGGTTAAGGTGGTTGTTGTTGTTATTACTTTATGCGTTTTTGCCTAATTCTGACTCTCTGATGCCGATGCATATTGAATCTTTTTCTTTATTTAATTCCAGTGATTCCATAGCTACTCTTTTGGTTTTCGTTATATATGACTTTTTTGAGTTTGATGATACCTTTTTGTGCTTATTGCAGGTTCATTATGGAAGTTTCATCTCGACAAGCTTTTACAAGAAACCGCAGACATTTTATTAATCAGGTGCCTCATTTCTTTTTAACTGGAATTGTTAGATTGATGAATTTTTCTTACTGGGCTTTTATGATTCGTTATTGTTTTTAAAGTTCAGATTTTAGGAAGCGTATTAGCTTTATGACTAACAAGTTTGCATTGAAATGCACTTTATTTTGAAATTGGTTTGCGCTTGAGTTCTGAATGTATGCTGTCTGTTTTGGTTTGGATCACATCTGACTGTATGATGACTTCTTTTAATGAAATTGGTATGTTTGAACTTTTAATGGTTCCTTTGGAATGGTTAAGGGTTTAGTTGAATCGAAGAGGAAATTTAAATAATTTTGAAGTTAGTTAGATGAATTGAAGATGCAGAATGTTATGCTGATGTAAATGTTATCATGTTTTTGTATTAGCTAGAAATGAAATTAGAGACTGTTGGAACTAATTTCAAAAGTTAGTTTGGGACTAGTTAAATTTTTAGGATGGTTAATAGAAAGTTCGGTTAGTTAAGATGCTGACTGTTAGTTGCTATGGAGTGCTATTGTTATTTGATAACCAAATGAAAAGTATATTGAAACACATGATATGCAGAGAAATTGCATTGTTGTTTGGAAATTATAGAGGAAACGTTTAATGCTTAAATGTATTAGTTACTATCACTTTATTGAAAAGGTGACTTCCAGTTAATAGATAAGTGAAAACAACATATCTTATATTGCAATAGTAAGAGCACTTATCTTTACACCATTGGTTAGGTAAATGTTTTTCATATATCAATGAGAGAATCAAATCTTAAAGGGATAATTCATGGACAAGAGTATTGAAGAAAAAGGAGAAGGAAGTTTTGTGTGATGTAGAAGTGAGTATGAATTGAATTTCCTATCACTACCACTAACTTCTATGTGTAATATAAGCTTCCTGTTCATAATTGCTTCAATTCCGATTCAGAATTGTTTCATTCGCGACTCCGTTTTGGTTCTTGTGTTTTTGCAGTTATGTCATAATAATGGTTTGTGTGGATTGTGTTAATGAAATGCATAAAATCTGAAATGCAATTCCAGACCCTAACTGTGTTTTTGTTCTTGAAATTATCTTAAACTCTGATTTGGTTTTCTAAAATTGGAATTGACATTTCCATTCCATTTTTGTAGCTTGTGGACGTGTACAACAAAATTTTGAGATCACTATGTTTTTAGTAATTTTTATTAACATCTCTTCACAATTTTATGGTGCATAACAGTCTCATACCTTTTGTTTGTGTGTTGTTTTATGGTAAATAATAGTAATAACTATAATAATTATCTTCAAATTACAATCTCATACCTTCAAATTAGAAAAAAAAAACACAATATTATCGTTTTTTTTTTGTTTTTTTTGCTTTAGTCAGTGAAATACTGATTTTATTTTTTCCTTTCTAACTAGAAATAGACTTTCAAGCTTGTAGACAAACCATTATCCATTAAAATGGATTATGGACTTTATACCCGTTGGAAATTTATCTTGTCAATTTATAAAGTTTTGGAGTGATTTGAGGTGTATACAAAATATTTTACCATGTATTAAAGTTATATCATGAGATCAATTCTATTTGGCGTTATGGAGTTCTTGCGTTTCTTCTCGACCAACTCACCGTAACATCGATGTGAGTTCTATGAATCATATCTTTCTCCGCAGTGTGCAATAAACAAGGAGCTTGCGACTGATTATAAAACCAATCATCTCCAGGACCAAGCAAAAAATTCATACTAGTACACATCATTCCTGAGGGTGTGAAAAAAAATAAGACCCTTTCTATGGCAACTTATCATAAATTCATCCAAAATTGAGTATTACTAAAATTTTTTGCTGCATGACAGTCTCATACTAGCATAACAGTCTCATACCTTTTGTTTCTGTGTTGTTTTATGGTAAATAATAATAATAATAATTATTAACTTCTTATTTCTTTGAATTAATTTAACATTTGGTTGATCTATCAAAAGCAGGAAATGCCCAAACATAATCTTACGACGGCTGAGACAACACAAAACTTGGGAACTACTTTTACTCAGGCACCACCCCATCGAAGAAACAAATCTTCTGTTTGGAATCGCTTCACTCCTAATCCAGATTTGATTGGAATAGCTAGATGCAACTACTGTGACTCCAAGCTAAAGTCAAATAATGGAACGACTTCCATGGCCGCACATTCAAAGATATGTAAGAGTAACCCAAATAGTGAAGCAAATAAGAGATTGAAAACGACCCCTTCATCAACAACAAATGTGACTTCTCCTTCAGCAATTGTGTTAGGAAAATTTGACCAAGAGAAATGTAGGTAGACAATGGTTGACATGATTGTGGAAATGGAGCTTCCGTATATGCATGCAGATCATAAAGCTTTTCGTCGTTGTATGAGTGTATTGCAGCCAAAAAATTTTCCAATCTCCCGAAGCACAGTAGCACATGATGTTTTGGCTTTATGGGATTTTGAAAGGGAAAATTGAAGAGTTTTCTTTCCCAACATTGTTGAAGTGTGTGCCTGACCATAAATGTTTGGACTTCATGTTAAAACATGAGTTACATGTGCATAACAACACATTTTATAGACAACAACTGGAAATTACACAAAAAGATTTTGAGTTTTGTTAGGGTCTTAAGCCATTCTGGAGAAGTAATAGCAAATACAGTTGCAAAATGCTTGGACAATTGGGGGTTGAATAATTTTTTAAGTGTGACTGTTGACAATGCGGCGTCAAATGACCTTGGGATTGAAAATCTGAAAAAGAGGCTAAGGTTAATGAATGGAGATCACTTTCATACAAGATGTTGTTCACATGTCATGAATTTAGTGGTTAAAAAGGGTCTAAAAGAAATTGACATTTGTGTTTCTAGAATCAGGGGTGTTGTTAAGTATGTAAAGTCTTATCCGGGTCGAGAACATAAGTTTTTGGCATGTGTTAGAAGTAGACAGATTGAATACAAAGGTAGTGTTCAATTCGATTGTGAGACTCGATGGAATTCAACATACGACATGTTGAAGGCTGCTCTACAACTTGAAATGGCATTTGTTGAGCTTGGTATTATTGATACAAAATATTGTCAAGAATTTTAGAGTGGGAGTTGCATTCCTACTCATTTAGATTGGGAGAAAGCACGTGAGGTCGCTCAATTTTTGGAAGTTTTTAAGGCTTCCACTTTGCGCATATCGGGTTCAACATACATATGACAAGTAATATGTACTTGGCAGAGGTATTTTCAATTGGTTTGGCTATAAAAGACATGTGTTCGTCTAAGGATATATCTTTAGCTCATACAAGAAAAATAACTTTAAAGATGAATGAGAAATATGATAAGTATTGGGGAAGTCCTGAGAAATTGAACATGTTATTGTTAATTTCTTTTGTGTTAGATCCTAGGAAGAAAATGATGTATGCCCGTTGGTTTATCGAAAAAAACTTTGTCAAAAAAGAGGTTGATTTCTTGAAGGATAAATTAGAATCGGATTTGAAAACCATATTTAAGGAGTATAATGGTGGTGGCACATGTGGATCTCAAAGTGACTCTACAGAACCACCCGTATTAGTTGGACGAATTGGAAATCCTAACTATTATTATGGGATATTTTTGCAATAAAGTGGTGTCAAACCAAGTGGAGTGAAACATGAATTAACAAAGTACCTAGAAGATGGATTAGAAGATGATATTCCTAACTTCGATATCTTAAATTTGTGGAAGGTGTATTCAAGTCGACTTCCAATCCTATCTAACATTGCAAGAGAGTTATTGGCTATACCCGTCTCAACGGTGGCATCTGAGTCCGCCTTCAGTACCGGAGGAAGGGTGCTCGATGAGTATTGTAGTTGCCTAACTGCTAAATCTGTGGAAGATTGGCTTGGCGGATCACCTTCACCATTGCCCACAAAAAATGATATTGAAGAGCTTGAGAATATTGAGCGAGGTAAAGTTAAATTTAATTATAAATTGAATAAGGTTGATTAAAAATGGTATTTATTTCATATAATTTTTTAAAGACTTCTACCTTTTTTTCAGAATATTTTTTGCAAAGTCAATCTAACGGAGGTAATTCTTATGATACTTTTGATGAGGATTGAAGATAAAGGAGACTTCTAACTGTCAGGTATTTTTTTTGCAGCTTTAATTGCCAGGTATATATGGAATTATTGATTATTGGTGATTGCATTATGTAGTTTAATGAATATTGTTTGCTATTAACTATGGAAACTAAGACCGACATTTGAAAAGGGAGTTACTAGAGATTTATAGCTTTAATAATATTACATAATTTAAAATGGCACATGAATTGAGTTGTTTTGATAATCTGTCACATGCCCACTTGGATGGCTCTGTCACATGAGTAATGTCAAGGGTTACTGAATTTGATTTCGTTTTTTGTTGATTTGTATAAAATGGATAAATGTTTAAACATATAAACCATTAAACCTTGGTTTTCCATGTTGTAAAAGTCTAGCCCCTTTTGATGGGTCTAATCAAAATTGTATCGAATGCTGGTCTATATATAGAAGAATGAGAGTATTTGGTTGCATGATTAGGTGATAAAAATATAGTGATTCAAATAGAAGCAGAACTGAACATTGTTGTCATTGAACAAGACTAGTAGTTAGAAGCACATTATCTGCTGGTCTATATATAGAAGAATGAGAGTATTTGGTTGCTTGATTAGGTGATAAAAAAATAGTGATTCAAATAGAAGCAGAACTGAACATTGTTATCATTGAACAAGAGTAGTAGTTCAAATAGAAAACTGAATATTGTTGTCATTGAACAAACATGTTAATGGAATGTTACAAAAATGTTGGTCTATATATAGAAGAATGAGAGTATTTGGTTGTTTGATTAGGTGATAAAAATATAGTGATTCAAATAGAAGCAGAACTGAACATTGTTGTCATTGAACAAGACTAGTAGTTAGAAGCACATTGTCTGCTGGTCTATATATAGAAGAATGAGAGTATTTGGTTGCTTGATTAGTGTCATACCCCAAATTTTAACCACTAAGATTTCCCATCATTGTGAAAATCATCATCACAATATGGATGTACCTATATGTCTCCTCAATCTCCTCAAGGAATTATTGAGCATTCACTACTAACAAGAAATAGGGTTTCAATCCCTCTTAGGGCACTTAGACAAAGGATCAATCAAGGAATGACATGACCTTCAACTTGTCTAGCCTCAAAACACCCACAATGGATCGATAGGACTCCCACATCAGGAATCAAGCACAAAGTTGCAGCATTCCAAGTGGACCAAGCCTCAAGATCGACAGTGTCACCAAATTAGGGTTTTGGTCGACTGAGGCCTCCAGGTGGAAATTTTCCTCTGGGCAGGAGCCATTACTTCAAAGCACAACCTAAGATACTCCAAGGGACCTCATGGACCCAATCATCAAGTCAATTTAGCCTCAGGGGATGCATTTACAAAAAAAAAATCAGGAATTAGGGTTTCTTGACCTAATTCACCCCTAAGTTGACTTTTGAGACAAAACAGGAGCCAAGACCTCAAGATATGGTTTGAGGGTCTCCAATAAACTACCTTGATCCATTTGCAACAATGGATTGATCCAAGAAGCTTGATCCCCAAGTTTCAATTTCATCAGGACCACAATTAGGGTTTTGAGGGAAAAAGTCAACTGTACCTTTGACTTTTGACCCAGACATGCTCCCAAACCTCGGGACATGATTCAATACACCCTATAACACCTATTTAATGTATCCATTAGGTTTGATTTAGGTCAAGGAATTGATTTCACCAAGGATCGCACAGTTTGGAATTCATCTGATAAAAAGTCAACTGTGCACAAAATCAATTTTGACTTTTTGAGATTTTTCACAATTATGGTTCATTGACCCTAAAATAATGTTAATATGTGATTTGAATTATCATTCATCAAGAAAAACCAAAGAAAGTGAGTTAACTTGTAAAAGAGGTAACCATAAAAACTTAGAATTTTTCTAAGTTATGGAACAAAGTGGCTAGGGTACCAACTTCCAAGGATCATAACTTGAGATCCAAGCAACCATTTTAGATAATCCAAAGCTGGATTTGTAGCCCTTATTACATACTTTAAAAGTGTCAACTAGACCTTATTCCAATTCATTGTGGATTTTGAGTTATGGATTGATCAAAATCACAAAAAACTTGGATTTCTTTACTTATTTCAACACTTAGACAAATTTCTGTCCAAGACAGATTTTGTTGAAAACAATAAAACTTGTGAGGTTTTTTCACATAGTTGCAAGTGAAATCAATTCCAAATATAAACATCAATGTTGTTGCAAATGTTGCTAAGAAATCAACGAACTTATTAGCATGAATTGATTCAACGTGAGCCAAGAGAAATCCATGACCAAACATGCCTTGTTGTAGCTGTTTTGCAACAGATTTTGTTGCATAACTTGATGAACTCGATTCGTATCCAAAGAGCAACAGTCACATGACCTGCTACACTCACTTTGATGACTACAAGCTCTACACCACCTGCCAATTCAGTTCAAGGCCAGCCAATGGAAGCATGAACATAAGAGAATATGCTTGGAATCCAATGCGCATTTATGAGCAAATAGTGAATATTCAACATTCTCCTTATGACCAGTCAAGCTGCCTTCATAATCCACCAATAAGAAGACTCCAGAATGTGAAATCTGTCAGACCATAGCTGAGCTATTTGGAGACTCCTTTATTCCTTGTGAGTGAAGATATTTGCCAAACATTGACCAAGAAAACTCAGAGCATATCTCTTGAGCCCGAGCTGGCAACTTCAGGGCAACATCTTTGCCTATAAATAGAGTGCATATTTCTTTCTTCACACCACACAAAAGCACAAGAATTCTTTGCTTTCTCTCTTTCACTCTCTAGTCACAAAAACTCCATATTTGGGCAAGTCCCTATCGAGTTTTGAGTTGCAGAGCCAAGCAACTCAAACCATCACTTCTAGCACATCACATATGAGGTATAGAAGTTGTCCAAACCTCTAAACTACTTCTGAAACACCTCCATCAAAATTTCACTCTTCAACCTAGCCATTATGCAGTTGGGATACCATAATTTGATCTAAGGAGTTTCAAAAGGTTCCAAGGCTTGCAATCCACTCTATACCATCCAGTGAAGCTGTAGAGATCATCATCCACCTTCTGGAACACACTTTGTGCAAGTTCCATTTCTTCTTGCAGCAAGGTAAGCCTAAAACTCAATCTCCATACACCATGCATATTTCCTCGAACAATAATTTTGCCAATTGATTATCATCATATGTTGAGCGTTTTCCCTAAAAAAAATTGACCATAGCACTCACAAACATGTTTGCACGATTGCTTTTGCAAAGTTAGGATTCATACCTTCATGTTAATGTAACTTGTTGCACACTAAAAATAAATGAAATCAAATATTGCCTTCATGTTCCTTGTTAAAAACGCATGAATTTGGTGTTTGAATCATGTCAAATGATTGAGAAATGAGTGAGATACAAGCCTTCACGCATCTGAGCTTGAGGTTGAAGATGAACATGACGCCCTTTTTAGAAATCCAACTTGTTTACTATATAATTATTGTTTGCCATGTATATTATGAATTGGCATTACGCCTCAATGGTTGATCAACTAGTTTGTGTGTATTGGGCGAGTGTGAGGTCTGGGGTTCGAATCCCCCTCGCCCCAGACCTCTTTTTTACCACTTGTTCCATTTTTATTTTATTTTTCATGTTATTTTTTAATGATTTGGAAAATTAATTTCTCATTCAATTTTAATCATTTTTTATTGATTCTTTTTTTAATAATTCACAAAAATGTTAAAATATTTTATTTTAGAAAAATTTCCCAAAAATATTATTTATTTCATATACTTGATATTTTTGCAAAGAATTAATTTTTATTTGTTTTTTTAACATTTAAAATATTTTTTCCTTCTTGATTTTCCAAACTTAAATGGTTTTCAATCATTTTGTGGATAAAAACATGATTTTTGAAACATTGATCCATGATCACCACTCATTTTCACATCTTTTCAATAATTTTTATTAATTTTTAAACAAAATTAATTCCTTTTTTTAAACAAAATTAGGGTTTTGATTAATTCCATCCTCATCAATCTTTTTCAAACACTCATGGGCCTCTAATAGAGTGTAAGACCCAACCCCTTTGTAAATAAACAATTTTGGGCCTCACACATTGCATAAGTCCCTCTGTATATTTTCAAAATTCTCGGCGCGATCGCCAGTTCAAAATCAAATCATCTGGGCCTACCCTCGTGTTGTAAGTCCCATTTCTTTTCTTTTAAAAACACCTTTTGGGCTTCTCCTTGAGTTGTAAGACCCAACCCTGTTGTAAAGAAGCCTTTTTGGGCCTTAGTCGTTGTATAAGTCCCGGTACGATAATCAAAACAACGGTGCGATCACTGTTAAAGCTTGGGTCTCTCCTTGAGTATAAGCACCACTAATCTTTTCAAACAAATTTCCTTTTGATTTTGATTCATATATATATATATATATATATATATATATATATATATATATATATATATATATATATATATATATATATATATATTGTTATCAAAACTTTTTTTAATTTCTTTGAACAACTAACAATATAGCATGGAAGCTTGCTCGCCTGTAAGTTTTATCAGCTTTCCTTTACATGCTTTGATATATATAATTATATTGTGGGAAGCTGCGTATGGTTAGTCTTCTTTCATACCCTTTTACAATACTTGTCATATATCAACTGTATATATACTAGTATAGTTATTTAGAGTTTTCCCCGGCAACTAGGTCTAGAACTAGGTAAAGCCCTGTTGGTCACTCTTAAATACAAACAAAACTAGATCCCCATAGGATTTCCAGATACAGTCTTGCCTTCTCTTGGGCTTAAACAATATGGAACAAAGAGAAAGGTAGTATTCCTCGTGAACCTTTTCTCAAACTGTCACCCCTAAAAATTGTCAAAGAAATTCTACTCCCCAGAGTTGATCTATTCTCGGTAAATAGCATCTCTTGAATTTCTTCAAATCACAGAACTTTCACTAAATGATCTATTCTCGGTGAATAGCATTTATTGAACTTTTCTTGGTTTGGGACCCACAGGCTTCCTACAAGCATCCCCGCCTCCTATTGGGCTTTGTATAAGGACCCTTCGGCTTCTTAGAAGTTCTCATGCCTTCTCTTGGGCTTAATATAAGGACCCTGACAACCTTTTAAAGGTATAAGGCAGAACTTAGTCATCCTTTGTTAGAGCAGTCTTTCCAATGTCAAACCTCAGGCCACTTTAGGGTTGATTCTCATCCCTTAATGCCCGTGCCTCCTCTTGGGCATCATACAAAAGATAAAACTCTTCCACACCATTAGAGTTGGACAGTATAATCCCCTTGAGTCTCAAAGACATTCTCAAGTTCCTTACAAATATAGGAAGAAACCTCGGGCTCTCTAAATCAATCTCCACCAGAAACCCAACCTCTCTCTTGAGAGTTCCCCAACCAGGGTCAACTTATCCCAAATCAGAACCTCAAGGTCTCTGATATCTCAACTCTTCTGTAATCCTCAGCAAGAGTTGATTCCCCATTTGGACCTGCCTCGGGATCTTAACAATCCCTGGCAAAAGTTAGCCTCGTCTTAGGCTTTGTATAATGATCTTTCCTCAGTAAAGTCAGCCTCCTCTTGGGCTTTGTACAAATGATTCTCCCCAGTGGAGCTAACCTTTTCAGACTCTCTTATTGAGTCAAGCAACTTTCAGACTCTCTTGTTGAGTCAATCAACTTTCAGACTCTCTTGTTGAGTCAATCACCTTTTCAGACTCTCTTGTTGAGTCAACCTTCTTTAGCCTCAATCTTGGGCTTTGTACAAGACAGATAAAAGCACTCTCTTGTTGAGTCAAACCCTTTCAGCCTCAATCTTGGGCTTTGTACAAGACATAAATCTCCCTCTCTTAAGCTTGGGACAGATATCTTCCCTAGCAGAGTCATTTCCTCCCAGCCTTCTTCTAGGCTTTGAGGAATGATTTTACCCAAGAAGAGTCAAACTCATTTCAGCCTCAATCTTGGGCTTTGTACAAGACACATAAAAATATCCTCACCAAAGTCAGTTAAATTTCTCATTTCAGCCTCAATCTTGGGCTTTTTACAAGACAACTAATACTCTCCAGCAAGAGTCAAACTCGTTTCAGCCTCAATCTTGGGCTTTGTACAAGACACATACAAACCTCCTCAGCGGAGTCAAAATCCTTTTAGCCTCAATCTTGGGCTTTGTACAAGACAGATAGTACATTTTCCCTCGGAAAAGTCAAACTTCTAGCCTCCTCTTAGGCTTTGTATAATGATATCCCCAAAGAGCCAGTCTCTTTTTTGCCTCAATCTTGGGCTTTGTACAAGACATATATACACTCTCTCGTTGAGCCGGTAGTTTCTAATCTCCTCTTAGGCTTTGTATAAGGACTTCTTCAGTGGATTCAATCAACCTCTTAGCTTCAACCTTGGGCTTTGATTAAGGCACACAAAAATCAACAATCCCTCTTTAGAGATGACAAATTCTCTCTCAGTCAAACCTTTTAACTTCAATCTTCTGCTTTGAATAAGACACAAATACTCAACCTTTTAGCTTCAATCTTGGGCTTTGAACAAGACACCAAAACATCTTTTTCCTCCCTTAGTATAGGAGGAACTAAGATTGCTCTGATTTCCCTGTTTCGTTTAAACGGGAATACGTAGGCATAAGATTGCGAAATCTTAGCGAGCATACCAATAAAAAAAACCTTAGGTCCAGTACCTTCACACATCAATCAAAACTTAGGTCCAATACCTTACCAAAAACACCCAAACATCAACAAAAACTTACTCACTCACTCATACTTCCTAAGAAACTTTCCCAACCCATTAACAGAGAAACACTATCAATTACGAAGCGAGAGCTAAAGCTGATATCTTGTGGATAACCACATTTAGGATGGGTAATTGACAACTCCCCATTGTATAACCTGACCCCGGACCCCCCAATCTCTTTAAAGCGTTTGTTCAGTTAAACATTCGCGTGCAAGGTTAGTTTTAGATAACTTCCCTTTCCTTTTCAGCTTCATGGGATAAATAAGAAATCAGAAAGTAGCACCCCTTCATCCTCATTGTGGTGAGGAAAAACCCAGCGATAAGGTGGTCGCGATCATACCCTAAATTTTTACCACTAAGATTTCCCATCATTTTGAAAATCATCATCACAATATGGAGGAACCATTATATTTCATCAGTCTCCCCAAAGATGGGTGAGCATCCACTGCAATCAAATTTAGGGTTTATAGCCCTCTCGGAGCTTTAGACAAATGATCAATCAAGGAATGACATGATCTTCAACTTGTCTAACCTCTCAAGTAGCTATAAAGGATCAAAAGGACTCCCACTCCAAGGATTAAGCACAAAGCTGCTCCCTTCTAGGTGGATCAAGCCTCAAGATCGCCAGTGTCACCAAATTAGGGTTTTGGTCGACCAGGGCCTCCAGATGGAAATTTTTCATCTGGGCACAAGCCAATGATTCAAAACATATCCTAATATACTCCATGGAACCTTATGAACCCAATCATCAAGTCAATTTGGCCTCAGGGGATGCATACATCAAAAATCAGGAATTAGGGTTTCTTGACCTAATTCACCCCTAAGTTGACTTTTGGGACAAATTATGAACCAAGACCTCAAGACATGATTTGAGGATCTCCAATATGCTATATTGATCCATTTGGAACAATGGATTAATCCAAGAAGCTTGAGCAACAAGTTTCAATTTCATCTGAACCACAATTAGGGTTTCGCGAGGAAAGTCAACTGTAACTTTGACTTTTGACCAGGACATGCTCCCAAACCATAAGACATGATTCAATATACCCTATGACACCCATGGAACATGTCCATCAAGTTTGATTTAGGTCAAGGACATGATTTCATGAAGAATTGTACAGTTTGGAATTCATCTGATAAAAAGTCAACCGTGCACAAAAGTCAACTTTGACTTTTTGAGATTTTTCACCAAAATGGATTTTTAACCCTAAAATGATGTTAATGTATGATTTGAATCATCATTCATCAAGAAAAATCAAAGAAAGTGGGATAACTTGTAAAAGGGGTAACCATAAAAACTTAGAAAAATTTCTAAGTTATGGAAAAAGTGACACTAATATGCCAACTTTGGAGGACCATAACTCCGAAACCACAAGGTCATTGTTCCCCATTTAAATCTTGATTTGTAGATCTCATTGCCCTCTACAAAAGCTTCATACTGACCTATGTCCAAATTCCTCATGGATTTTGAGTTATGGAGTGATCAAAATCAAGAAAAGTCACTTTGTTCCAACACTTAGTGAAAATTTCACTAAGTCAGATTTTACCCTACTTTTTGCCAAATGTAGGGGGATTTTTCACTTGGATTCAAAAGAGATCAAAACCAAACATGTTCAAACAGTTGTTGTATCATGTAAAGGCTTTCCAAAATGGCCAAGAACATTACCAAATTCAATTTGAGTCATGAGATATGACATTGGCAAGTTTCCTTGTTGAAATCTGTCAAGGCAAGGCAGAATTTACATTTTTGCTCGATTTGCCAAAATCAGCCAAATCCAAATGCTCCTATCCACTTGGACACCTCTGAGGATTGAATCTAAAGGGGACAATCACTGAGCCAAGCCTCCAAAGTCTTTGGAACAAGAAATAGCATGTTGAACCTAGAATTGCCAAAATAGGGACAAGACTCCAATTTTGGATTAGAGCATTCAATGAAAGCATCAAGGTGGCATGGACTGAGCCATTCTCAACTGAATTCAGTCAAGACTTATCCAAGACCAAGGGAACCAGCAGCCTGTGCCCTAACCTCTAGCTAGAGGAGGCTTGGATTTTCATTTGCCAACATTGGCCAAACCTACTCAGCAGTTGCCATTCACTATTCCTTGCAAAAAAAACTTGCTATACTATAAATAGAGCTCAATTGTGATTAGTTTAAGTACACCAAAGCCATCAAACAAATTCTTTCCTCAAAATCTCTTCTTTCACTCCAATTTTGCCTTCTAAGGCAAGTCACTATCGGGTTTTGAGTTTGAGAGATTTTCCAATCAAACCAATCACACACACACCTCATATACATTATATAGAAGTGATCCAAACACTCACATAACATCTGGAACACAGATTTCACAAAATCACCAGCCAATTGCTCAAGTTCTTGACAGTTTTACAGTTGAGGTACCATCTTCAACTCCAAACCATTTCAATCCATTCCAAGCATTCATACACACTCCATGGCACCCAGGGAAGCTATCCAGATCATTGGAACCTAGTTGTAACACCTCCAACACAAATCACGATCACCAGCTGCAAGTGGTAAGCATGAGCTCTTCTAACTCTATGATCCATGCAATTTTTGCTGCACAATAATTTGGCCATATGTTCATAATCATGCATGGAATGTTTCCCCTCAATTAATTGCATTGTTTGAATCGTGTATCAAAAATCCTAGCCTTCATGCAAAAATTAGGGTTCTTGAGGATTTTTCATGATTTCTTGTTATATGTTTAATTTAAATGAAATTAAATACCATAGACATGATCGTGAGGTTGAAACGAGTTGATTGGTATGTGGATTGCATGATATAATCAAGTATTCAGTGAGATTGGATAGAAAATGCAAATCTGGGCCAAGCTGAAAAACGCGCGTGTTCTTCAGCTGTTCTTGGCGCCATTTCCACAAATTCAAATATTTGAATTTTTTGATTTTATTTAATTGATTCAAAAATTAATTTCTCTCTGAATTTTAATGATTTTGAGTTGATTCTTTTTTTAATAATTCACAAAAATGTTAAAATATTTTGTTTTCCCAAAAAATCCCAAAAATATTATTTATTTTGTATAATTGATATTTTTGCAAAGAATTAATGTTTTAATTGTTTTTAACATTTAAAATAACCTTGATTTTGCAACTTTTAATACTTTCTAATTATTTTGTAGGTCAATACTTAATTTTTGAAGCATTAATCCAATATCACAATTTGTTTTCCATATGTTAAACAATTTTGATCATTTTAATTGAATTTTTATTCAATTAAATACATTTTTGAAAACAAATTAGGGTTTTTGGATTAATTCAACCCTCATAAATCATTTTCAAAACACTTTGGGCCTCTAATAGAGTGTAAGACCCAATCCTTTTTTTTACCAAATCATTTGTGGGCCTCAGTATATTGTATAAGTCCCGATACCGTCAAAAACAAACGGCGCGATCGTCGCCTTTTCAAAACAAACCTGGGCCTACCCTCGAGTAGTAAGACCCATTTCTTTTCTTAAAACTCATTTGGGCCTCTATTAGAGTGTAAGACCCAACCCCCTGTGTACAGAAAACTTTTTGGGCCTCACTTATTGTATAAGTCCATCTGTACATTTTCAAATAAACGACGCGATCGTCGCCAGTTTAAAATTAAACATCTGGGCCTCTCCTTGAGCTATAAGACCCATTCAAAATATTTGGGCCTTTAATAGAGTGTAAGACCCAATCCTCTTTTAACCAAAACATTTTGGGCCTCAGATATTGTATAAGCCCCTCTGCGTTAAAAGGAAATCTCGGCGCGATCGCCAATTCAAAATCAAAATCAACTGGGCCTACCCTCGTGTTATAAGCCCCACTCTTTTTATTAAAAACTCCTTGGGCCTCTTGAGAGAGTGTAAGACCCATCCCTTTGTACAGAAAACAATTTTTGGGCCCCAGTCAGTTGTATAAGTCCCTCTGTACAAATTCAAACAGTGCGCTCACTGATAAAACCTTGGGCCTCTCCTTGAGCTGTAAGCCCCAAATCTTTCTTTTTCAAAGCACTTTCTCCTTTGATTTTAAGTATACTGTTGTTTTCAATCTTTCTTTGTTGAACAACTAACCAAACAGCATGGAAGCTCTACAACCGAGTAAGTGGTTATTGCTTTCATTTACCGCTTTCATATACATATAACTGTATTGTGGGGCTGTTTCACTGTAAGTCTTCTTTCATAAACTCATATCAACTGTGTAATAATAGTATAGATATTTCGAGTTTCCCCGGTAACTACGTCTAGAACTAGGTGACGCCGTTTCGTTTATTCGTAGAAATAGACAACTAGATCCCCAATAGGATCACCAGATACAGTCTTCTCTTCGGCTGTCCTCATTAGGAATTGTCAAGAAACTTTACTCCCAGAGATGAATGTATTCTCCGTGAATGGCATCTTTGTATTTCTTCCAAATTCTCAAACTTTCCTGACTTGATCTATTCCTTGTGAATAGCTTGCCTTGAATTTTTCGGGGTTTGGGGACCCACGGGCTTCTTAAAAGCATCGGCCTCCTCTTAGGCATCGTACAAGGACCCACAGGCTTCCTAAAAGCACCCCCGCCTCCTCTTGGGCTTTGTACAAGGACCCGTCGGCTTCTTAGAAGTATTCACAGCCTCCTCTTAGGCTTCGTATAATGATCTCTTCCTCTGGGAATGATAGCCTCCTCTTGGGATTCGTACAAGGACCTCTCGGCTTCTTAAAAGTTTCCAGCCTCCTCTTGGGCTTCGTACAAATTATCCCGACGACCTCCTAGAGGTATAGGAACAGAACTTAATCATCTGCATAGAACAGTCCTTTCAAAGAGTCTACTACTGTTTCTCAAAGCATAATACAAAAGATGAAACTCTAGACTTGGATAGTCTAATCTCCTTGAGTCTTCAAGATATTCTCAAGTGACCCCTTCGTTAAATAGGAAGGAAACCCGTAGACTCGGACAGTCTCAATACCCTTCAGATTTCCCGCTTCCTTGAAGAACAGGAATAACCCAGATCCTTGAATCAAATCCTTGAGTACAGTGTTGCTCATATAAGAACTGATTTTCTCTTTCAAAATCAGTATACTGGACCAGTCACTCAACTGAAACAGTCACCACAGCCTCCTCTTGGGCTTTGTACAATGATTCTTCCCAGCGGAGTCAAACAATGTTTAGCCTCTCTCTCGGGCTTTGTACGAGACACATAAGAGACTCCCTCGTTGAGTCAATCACCCTTTCGCCTCCATCTCGGGCTTTATACGAGATACAAAAAGGTTCTTATTGAGCCAAACAAATTTTAGCCTCCATCTCGGGCTTCGTACGAGATACAAAAAACTCTCTTGTTGAGTCAAATAGCCTTCATCTCGGGCTTTATACGAGATACCAAAAGACTCCATCATCGAGTCAAAACCTTTTAGCCTCTCTCTCGGGCTTTGTGCGAGACACATATTAGCCTCCTCTTACGCTTTATATAAGAAAACCACTAGTTGATCCAATAAACCTTTTAGCATCAAAGTTGTGCCTCGTTCACAGTACACAAACATCAACAACTCTTTTCCCTTCATCTAATCGCTGTAAGCGGCAAGCCTCTAGATCATCTACATCCATGCCACTGTCCCTCTTTTAGCATGAGAAATTCCTAAGGAAAGATGGCATTGCTCTACACTGAGTTAAAGTCTTCTCCTTCAGGTTGGAAATCCCCTATAAAGGAAATTATGGCATTGTCGGATTCACAAATCCCAGTTAAAGTAATTCTCCTTTACAAACAGTTGTGACAGACAAAACCCCCTTTAGAGATTGACCAATTCTCTCTAAAGTCAACCCTTTAGCTTCATATCTTGGGCTTTGAACAAGATACAAACCACCTTTTGCTTCACGTCTTGGGCTTTGAACAAGACACCTAAAACACCCATTTCCTCCCATAGAATAGGAGGAACTACGAACGCTCTGATTTCCCTGTTTCGGTAAACGGGAATACGTAGGCATAAGATTGAAAGAAAAAATCTTAGCGAGCACACTAAACAAAAACCCAAAATCCCATACTCTCATGTATCTATCAAAAAGCATCAGTCCTAACATCCTAATCCTTGTTCCCCGCCAGAAGCCTGTCATTCTGTCAAAATAGCACAAGAAAGGCCCCACCACATTGATCGCATCCGTAACCTAACAGACCGCTATTTAAACTCAGTATGCAAGCAGGGTTAATTGGAGACATCTATTTCCCTTCCTTCATCAAGTTTAATAGGATAAAAAATGAATCGACCTGTAGCAAACTGACTCCAGAGAGCGACCGCGCTTAAGAACCGCGTCCAAAATCGCTCGCTACAGTCGCGTCACCGACAAAAATTATTCGCTACAGAAAAATGGCGACTCTGCTGGGGACGTCTTTGATCTGTTAGGATTATAGGCTATAGCTCTTAAGAGGTCTAGGATGTTAGTTTTAGGATAAATGTATATATCGTTTTTCCTAATTGATATCCGTGTTTAATTTTCTAGTAATGGGACTGCGGGTGATGCCGCATCTGGAAAGTTTAAGTGACACCTAAGATAAGTGATGGCACTAGACGGGTAATCTTACAGGGAGTGACTCCTAAATAAGAGACCCCGATCGACCATCGAATCAGTGGAGATGCCCTTTGCGGATTTAATGCCTATACGACTTCGGTTGTTGAAAGCAGATTGTTTGATTGTGGTTGTCCATAAAATTGAGGATTTAGTAGGCTGAGACCTTGTTACTATTTTGTAGTGCGGAAGCTATCGAAAATAGTTGTCACGTGATATTACCCTCATTTGAGATTACTCTAAGATACTGCAGCTCGCTCGGGTGAACCAGCCTGCTGTTGTTATCCTAAGAGGGGCCAATGATTTTGAGGACAGGTACAAAAATCACCAGTACAACCTTTGGGGATGGGTAGAGCCATGACTTCATGACACCGAACCTTTGACCCCATGTTTTTTCTATGTTTTTGTGTGATCCATTCATGCATTCATTTCATTAAAAACTCTAAACAAATTTTTTTTCTCTTCTAGCCTCTCTTTTTCAAATTAAACTAAGACAATGATTGCAAATATCAGAGAGAAAGATTGCGTTATGGATTTTGGTAGGAGGAAGACTCATAAGTACACCTTCAAGGTTCCAAAACTAGAGGATTTGAGAGGGTTGGCAAGGATGATTACCAACCCCGATGCTTTCAGAGCTAAGTACGGAGGACTGCTGTCTCTGTTAAGGGTCCATGTAATCGAAGGAATCCTAGCTACGCTCATTCAGTTCTACGATCCGGTCTATCACTGCTTTACTTTCCCGGATTATCAACTTGCACCAACACTAGAGGAGTTCTCTCATCTGACTGATTTTCCCATCACTGATCAAGCTCCATTTTCTGGACTGGAAGAAATTCCAAAGGATCAAACCATTGCAAGAGCAATCTATTTGGACAAGTCAGAAGTCAGGACTCATATGACCACTAAGGGTGAAGTCCAGGGTTTGCCAGCCAAGTTTTTGATAAAGAAAGCTTTGTACTTTGCTAGTATAGGGAACGCGACTACTTTTGAGAGCGTCTTTGTTTTGCTCACCTACGGGTTATTTTTGTTTCCTAACATTGATGACTTCGTTGATATCAATGCCGTTAGGATTTTTCTGATTGGAAACCCCGTACCGAACTTGCTCGCAGATGCTTATCATTCTGTACACTTAAGGAATTTGTATAGCGGAGGAATGATCACATGTTGTGTACCCCTGCTATACAAATGATTTACTTCCCATTTACCCAAGCCTGCTGCATTTTGGGATCATAAGATTGCTCTATGTTGGTCGCAGAGAATCATGTCTCTTACCAACTCTGACATTGATTGGTACAATCGAATCTATGACGGGATCAGAATCATTGACCGTTGTGGAAACTTCCCTAATGTACCCCTCATAGGAACTAAAGGAGGAATCAATTATCATCTAGTTTTAGTTCGTCGTCAATTTGGATACCCGATGAGACAAGTCCCGCGTAATGTTCATCTGGAAGGTCTTTTCTTCAAGGAAGGAGAAAATGACAGGGCACTAAAGACTGCAATAGTGCATGCTTGGAAACATGTTCACAGGAAAGGAAGAGAGTCTCTAGGAAAACCAGACTGTATCTCTATGGAACCTTATCTCCATTGGGTACAAACTAGAGCTCTTAAACTGAGGATGCCTTACCCTCTTCAAGAAGTTCTTCCGTTAAAGGAATCTGTCCTTTATTTTATGTCTGATATGGAAAAACTTCAGGTTACTCTAAACAAAGTTCAACAGGAGAAGAGGTCTTGGAAGAACAAGTACCGCATTCTCAATGTGAAGTGTAATAAAATACAACAACTGTTAAAAGAAAAAGATGCTCTGATCGAGATTTTAGAGCAACATGCTATAGAGAATCAAGATGACCAAAGGAATTTGCTCGCTCCTTTCACTTGGCAAAGGAATGACAACCCGACAACGGCTCAAGAGCCCCGGTCAAAGAAAAGGAAAGTACCAGAACCAGCACCTGAGCTCTCTTCAGAGAGGACTCAGGATCCATAAGCTTAGACATTTCCTTTTACAGCACTATGTAAATTACTGTATTTCCATTTCCGCAATCTTTGAATTCAATAAAACAGGGTTTCCCACTATTTGATATTTGCAATCCAATTGTTGAAGTTTATTTTGATTAAACAAAAATAATAATAATAATTAATATAATCATTGCATATCATTCATCATTCTCACGTAACGCATTCTTCTTACCTACGAATCTCACGTTTGTGTCTCGATTCTAGAGTCAAACTGTCTCATTCGTACAATACTCGGGCCAGTCAACAAAAGAAAATGGATAATCTCGAGGAAGAGAACAGAGAGTTGAGGGAAGAACTCGACGCTCTGAAAAAACATTTGAGAAAACTTCATAATGACATGCAAGCTCTGGCAGCAGCCCAGATACAACAACAAAGGACTGTGATCTCAGAGATCACATCGACGCCCATAGTGGAGAAGTATGATCCTCGATATAACATGCCTAAAGATCATCCCTGAGGCATGCCACTCAACTATATCCCAAAAGGATATATTCCGCCAATCACGAAAGATCTGGAAACTGCAGTAGGAACCGCTGGGCCTGAAGGTTACAAACTTCGAAAAAGCGAAGATGTCTGGGGCATGACAACAACTCTTAAAGGTTACAAAATTTGGGAGAGAGAAGTACCAAGAGTCATAGCCATGATGACTATACCACCACCCGTGGTACACACTATCCCGGAAGGGCAGGTTCCACAGATACCTTCTGTTGGAAACAAAAGTATGGACGACAGAATGAAGGAATTCCAGGAGCAATTCCTAGAGATACAGAAGAAACTGCATGCCATTCGCGGTCAGGATTTATTTGGAAAGGACGCTGCAGACCTTTGTCTGGTCCCCAATGTGAAAGTTCCGCACAAATTCAAGGTGCCCGAATTTGAAAAGTACAAGGGTAACTCTTGCCCTCAAAGTCATTTGGTGACGTACGCTCGGAGGATGTCAACTCAGACAGAGAACCAACAGTTACTGATCCACTATTTCCAGGATAGTTTAACTGGTGCCGCACTCAAATGGTACATGGGATTAAACCGCACTAAGATCATCACTTTCAGAGATCTTGGCGCTACCTTCGTTCAATAATATAAGTATAATCTAGACATTGAACCGGACAGAGATCAACTCAGAGCCATGTCTCAGAAGGACAAGGAAATCTTTAAGGAATATGCTCAGAGATGGGGTGAAATTGTCGCTCAGATTTGTCCACCTCTTGAGGAAAAAGAGATGACAAAGATCTTCTTGAAAACCTTGAACTTATTTTACTACGACAGAATGGTCGCCAGTGCGCCCAGTGACTTCACTGAAATGGTGGGCATGGGAGTTCGTCTTGAGGAAGCAGTCCGAGAAGGACATTTAGTAAAAGACACTGGACCATCAAGCAGTACCGAAAGATACGGTAGTGCTCTCCCTAAGAAAAAAGAGTAAGATATTGGTAATATCTCTCTCGAAAAGCAAAAGCGGCGGTACCAACCAGTAGCAGCTGTAACTCCTGCTATCAACCCTGTGCCTATTCCAACGTACCAACCTTAGGTTGCTCAAAGCCAACCGAATCAACAAAAATATCCGCAAAGGACACAACAGCCTCTTCAGCAGGCTCGTCCTCCGTACAACAACAACCGTACAACGCGACCACCTGGGTTTGACCCTATACCAATGTTGTACGCAGAATTGTTTCCATTACTACTGGTCAAGGGGCACGTCCAAACCAGGGCTCCTTTTGCAGTACCGAAAAATCTGCCTTTTTGGTTCAAAGCGGATCAAACTTGCCCTTACCATCAAGGAGGACCAGGGCATAACATAGAAAATTGTCTCAGTTTCAAATCTGACGTACAAACGCTTGTCAGAAACGGGGTCTTATCCTTCAAGGATACAAATCCAAATGTTCAGACGAACCCGTTGCCTCAACACGAGAAAGCTGCAGTAAATTTGATAGAAGAAGAGTTTAAGCACAACTATCGAATTCACGAAGTACTCTTATTAAGAACCAACATGGTCAAGATGCATTGCAGACAGAGCGGATACAGGCATGTACCGTCTCATAATTATCAGCGGTATGATATCTGCTCTAAAAACGATCAAGGATGTTCTGTGGTGCAATCATCTCTACTGGAACAGATGGATCTCAGATGGATCCAGAATCACCGAATTCGTGAAGTCAACATGACTTATACAAATTCCAACATCATTCAGAACCACAACATTCTGGCGATGAATGTCAACTTGGTGGCAATGCACTCAAGGCAAAGCCAACATCATAATCTGCCACGACACGATTACGATTCTTGTCTGATTTGCTCGGTAAATAATCAGGGATGCTCTTTTGTACAAGAGGCCCTCCAGCGTCAGATGGATCTTGGATGGACTCAGGACTACCGCGATAGAAGTCATTATCAAGTGAATATGATTCAAATCTTTGATATTCGCTTGATGAATACCAGCTTGGTGGAATTACGCGCTAAGCAAGTCCAGCTCGGTTTTCTGACTTCGCATAATTATCAGAACTGTATAGTATGCCGTAAGAATGATCAAGGATATGCTCTCGTTCAAAGAACTTTGCAACACTTGTTAGACCATTGGTGGCTTCCGATCTATCTAGATGAAGACACATAACAAGTCAGTATGATTGACGGGAACCCTACTCGGCATCAAAGTCAGGATGTTAGATCAATGGAAACAGACCTAGTAAGGTTACACCGCATACAAAGCGGACGTGGCCAGGTGCCGCCACATAACTATGAGCGTTGTACAGTTTGCTCTGAAGATAATCAAGGATGTTACCTCGTGCGAGCAACCCTTCAAAGTCAGTTGGATCACAAAGGGATTCGACCGTGTCCAAGTTCTAGGTCAATCAATTTGATGCCATACTATTTCGCTGATCAAATCAAAGACGTCATCGTAATCTCTGATCATAAGAGGACCAAAGATGTTTGTACCATAATTCCTCTACTTGACGAATCAAGAATTCCTTTAGACAGTAGAAAAGTTCCTAACCAGGAACTGATTGAAATTACTTACAATGGTCAGAAAAATCAGAAGGCTCATGTAGTTATCTACCTACCGGGACTGCTACCGTATGAATCTACTAAGGTTATCCCTTACAAATACGGCGCAACAACAATTGAGAATGGAAAGGAAATTCCATTACCCTCCGTCGTGAATATTGCAGACATCAGTCGAGTAACACGGAGTGGTCGAATCTTCAACCAAGGAGTTAAAGAACCCAACAAAGAAAAGGAACCTCAGGCAGAAGTTCCTGATCAACCAGTCGGTCAATCCAGTGATCCCGACCTTTCTAAGAACAACGATGAGATGCTAAAGCTCATCCAGAAGAGTGAATACAACATTACTGACCAGCTGTTGCAAACTCCTTCAAAAATCTCAGTGTTATCACTTTTACTCAGTTTCGAAGCTCACAGGGAAGCTCTACATAAAGTCTTAGAGCAAGCCTTTGTGGAACAAGATGTGACAATAAGACAATTCGATAGCATCATCTCCAACATCACTTCCTGCAACAACTTGGGGTTTAGTGATGAAGAACTGCCGGAAGAAGGCAAAAGTCACAACATGGCACTCAATATTACAGTCAACTGCCAGGACGATGCTTTAGCCAGCGTACTGGTAGACACCAGATCAGCTCTAAACGATATGCCAAAATCTACTCTAATGCGACTATCATTCAAAGGATCTCCGATGAGAGGCAGTGAGGTCATCGTCAAAGCATTTGATGGATCCCTAAAAACAGTTATCGGCGAAGTCGACCTTCCCATAACTATCAATCCTTACACATTCCAAGTCACTTTCCAGGTCATGGACATTCGGGTAGCATACAGCTGTTTGTTAGAAAGATCTTGGATACACGAGGCTGGGGCAGTCACTTCGACACTTCATCGGAAGCTGAAGTTTGTCAAGAACGACCAACTTGTCACAGTCTGTGGAGAGCAAGCCTTGATCGTGAGTAACTTATCATCGTCCACTTGTGTAGAACCAGAGGAGGTAATCGGAACCCAGTTCCAAGAACTTTCGATGAGTAATGACAGTCAATCAGAGAAAGGAACTTCGATTTCCTCGTATAAAGATGCTCTCAAAACGATCAGAAGTAACAATACTAAAAGATGGGGACAGCTTGTCATTCCTACTAACAATAAGAAAAAGAAAGGTCTTGGTTTTTCTTCAAACTGTGCCTAGACTACTACTAACGATGAAAGTCTTTATCCCATTCAAAACTTTTTCCACAGTGGAGGTTTCCTTCACCCAGTGTCTCAAGAAGTACATATCATCAACGAGGGTGATTCCTCCGATACAGATGAAGAGTGGAAGTCCTATCTTAACGAGGACGGTTATATGTCTCAGGAAGAGGTGCCTACGCTATTTTGCTATCACGCACAAAGTCCGAGATTTATCCCGAGATCATATGTCAAAATGATATACAGAGATTGTGATCTGGAAGGATGCCGTGCTCCACCAAACTCATTAGAGGAGGATACTCTGATGAAAGACAACTTTGACCACAAATATTATGGCCCAATGGATGGCCTGCCTATCTGGCAGCCGTACCCAAGAGACTCAGGGCAAAAGAGTCAGCCGAACGATGCATATCAGCTAAGCATCATTGAAAAGAACACCTACGTCCCCACAGAATCATGGGATCATTCACTACTACGAAAACCCCATTTAACGACGCCAGGTTTACCACAGTTTCGTATCCCACCGTTGTATAAGGACTAAAAATTTATAACGCCATGTTTAACGACGGTTGTATTACATAACCGTTGTAATACAAGCTGTGTAACAAGCTTCGATTCCCAACTACTATATTTTTCCCCATATTTTTACATTTTAACACGCTTGTATTAGAAGACCGTTCTAATACATGTATCACACTTGTAATATTACTCAGGGCATTCACAAAATATCCAGTACGATGATGAATTTGCAAAGATTGCATGATAACAGTTCATCAACTACGCTTTTCCCGAGGTCAACATCATCGAGAGGGATGACTCCTCCAGTTCCAAAGAAGTGTGGGACACCTTAGGACAACCGAGTGGCAAATACGACTACTTGGTCAAGTGCACCACTCCTGAAAGCTCTCGTATCAGGCTCGAAGACATCCAGCCAACTAGATGAGGAGATTTACCTGAGAGTACAAACACTATGCAAGATACAGCTGAAGAATCCTCCTACGACAACTCTGCCTGGGAGACAGATTCCAATGATCCTGCTCCACCAGAAATCAGTGTTATTTCTGAAGAAAAATCAAGAAAGAAGGTACCAGACTTTGTGATTCACCGAGGGGTTCGCCGCCAATGGGTTGCTGTCAACGTTCCGCAAGTTGTTCATAAGTCGAAGTAATATCCGTCTTTACTTTAACCTTTCAACTTGTCCAGGTGAAACATATGTTTTGATAGGGCTCACTTTCTGTAAATGTACCTCTTCGCTTTGCCCGAAGCGACAGAGTTTTGTTTTATAGGGTCGTAGTTTCAAGAATCGACAAAATCATAAATAAAATAACGTCGTTTTGTAATTTCCACATTTATTGTTGTTTTCTCTTTTTGCTTTTTCAGAAAATGGTAATCCTAGTAACAACTCAAATAATAAAAACAAGTAGTTTTTAGAAAATACACTGCACACACTCTTGCATTTCTCTCTATCTCTTCTAAAAAAGAATCATCACGTCATGCAGATTGCTTGTTTTAAACCCCATTCAAACATACGATCCGATGCCTTCTCCCAAGTTTGAATTCCCGGTATTTGAGGCTGAAGAAGAAAATGACGAAGAAATTCCAGAAGAGATCTCCCGATTACTCAAGCAAGAGGAAAGGTCCATTAAACCTTACAAAGAACCATTGGAAATGGTCAACTTGGGTTCAGAAGAAGAGAGAAAAGAAGTCGGGATTGGGGCACTGCTCAGTCCAACTATCAGGATATGCCAGGGTTGGATACCAGCATCGTGGAACATCATCTACCGTTAAGTTCAAAATGTCCCCCAGTAAAACAAAGGTTGAGACGGACTCATCCAAACATGGCCATCAAAATCAAAGAGGAAGTACAGAAGTAGATTGACGCGGGTTTCCTCGCCACATCAGAATATTCTCAATGGCTAGCCAACATAGTACCCTTTCCGAAAAAGGACGGAAGGGTCAGAATATGTGTAGACTACAGGGATCTGAACAAAGCAAGTCCAAAGGATGACTTTCCCTTACCGCACATTGACATGCTGGTAGACAATGCAGCGAAGTTCAAAGTCTTCTCCTTTATGGATGGATTCTTGGGCTATAATCAGATCAAAATGGCGCCGAAATACATGGAGAAAACTTTGTTCATTACCCCATGGGGTACCTTTTGTTAAACGGTAATGTCGTTAGGTTTGAAGAACACCGGGGCAACCTATCAAAGGGCCATGACTACTCTGTTTCATGACATGATACACAAAGAAATTGAGGTATATGTCGATGATATGATTGCCAAATCTAAAATAGAAGAGGAGCATGTGACCCACCTATCAAAATTATTTGAGCGGCTGAGAAAGTACAAACTCTGCTTGAATCCCAACAAGTGCACATTTGGTGTTCGTTCAGGAAAACTGCTAGGGTTCATCGTCAGCCAGAAAGGAATTGAGGTTGATCCTGACAAGGTCAAGGTCATTCAAGAAATTCCTTCTCCAAAGATTGAAAAACAAGTCAGGGGATTCCTGGGATGTCTGAACTACATTTCCAGATTTATATTCCTCATGACCGCGACATGTGCGCCAATCTTCAAACTACTCAAAAAGAATCAGGACTGCATTTAGACAGAAGACTGCCAAATCGCCTTCGACAGTATCAAGGAATACCTGTTGAATCCACCGATTCTGTCACCTCCAGTGGAGGAAAGACCATTGATCATCTACCTAACAGTATTGGAAGACTCGATGGGCTGGGTACTTGGCCAACAAGATGAAACAAAAAGAAAAGAGTCTGCCATTTACTATTTGAGTAAGAAGTTCACCGACTGTGAAACTTGGTACACTATGCTTGAGAAAACTTGTTTTGCTCTGGCTTGGGCAGCCAAACGTCTTCGCCAGTACATGATTCGTCACACTACTTGGTTAATCTCTGAAATGGATCCAATCAAGTACGTCTTTGAAAAAGCTGCTCTCACGGGAAGGATTGCCCGTTGGCAGATGTTGTTATTAGAATACGACATCGAGTACCATGCTCAGAAAGCCGTCAAAGGAAGTGTTTTGGCCGATCATTTGGCTCATCAACCGATCGACGATCAGGAATCAGTCGGATTTGACTTCCCATACGAAGATGTCATGTATTTGAAAATGAAAGATTGCGATGAGCCGCTACCCAGTGAAGGGCCAGAACCAGGTTCCTAGTGGGACTTATTTTTGACGGAGCTGTCAATCATTATGGAAACGGAATTGGGAAATCATCATAACACCTCAGGGTACCCACATTCCTTTCACCGCCCGACTGACATTTAAGTGTACAAACAACGAGGCCGAATACGAAGCTTGTATCATGGGTCTCGAAGAAGCGATCGACTTAAGGATCAAGAACTTGGATGTATATGTCGACTCAGCCCTGGTTATCAATCAAATCAAAGGAGATTGGAACACATACCAATCAGGACTGATTCCTTACAAAGACTACGCGAGAAGGTTGTTACCATTCTTCAACAGAATCGAGTTTCATCACATCCCTTGCGACGAGAATCACATGGCTGATGCAATAGCCACTCTCTCTTCCATGATTAGTATAGGTCAATGGAATGCCATACCTAAGATTGACATAATGCACCTCGAGCGGCCCACTTACATCTTCACGATCGAAGCAGTCATAGGTGATAAACCTTGGTATCACGATATCAAGCGCTTCCTTCAGAAACAAGAGTACCCACCTGGGGCATCTAGAAAAGACAGAAAGACCCTCAGAAGGTTGGCCGACAACTTCTTCTTGAGCAGTAATACACTCTATAGGAGAAACTTTGACATGGTCTTGCTCTGATGCATAGACAGACCAGAAGCTAACATGCTGATAAAAGAAATTCACGAAGGATCCTTTGGCACTCATGCCAATGGACACACAATGGCGAGAAAAATTCTGAGAGCAGGGTACTATTGGTTGGCCATGGAATCCGATTGCTACAAGTACATGAGGAGGTGTCACAAGTGTCAGATATACACAGACAAAATCCATGTACCACCTACACATCTCAAAGTTCTTTCTTCCCCATGGCCTTTTTCCATATGGGGAATCGACATGATTGGCATGATTGAACCCAAGGCTTCGAACGAACATCGGTTCATTCTGGTAGCCATTGACTATTTCACCAAGTGGGTCGAAGCAGCGTCATTCGCCAATGTAACCCGACAAGTGGTGGTCTGATTTATCAAAAACAATATCATCTGCCGTTATGGTGTTCCAAGCCAGATCATTATTGATAATGGATCTAACTTAAACAACAAGATGATGAAGGAGTTGTGTGCTGAATTCAAAATCGAACACCATAACTCATCTCCCTACCAACACAAGATGAACGGAGCGGTAGCAGTTAATAAGAACATCAAGAAGATTGTTCAGAAGATGGTTGTAACCTACAAAGACTGGCACGAGATGCTACCCTTTGCTCTTCACGGTTATCGTACATCTATCCGCACTTCAACAGGGGTAACCCCTTTCTCTCTAGTATATGGCATGGAAGCAGTGCTCCCCATGGAAGTAGAGATCCCATCAATCTGGGTATTGATGGAAGCTAAGCTAACAGAAGCTAAATGGTGTCAAAATCGATACGATGAACTGAATCTGATCGAAGAGAAGCGAATAATGGCACTATGCCATGGTCAGTTGTATCAGCAAAGAATGAAGAAGGCGTTTGACAAAAAGGTCCGACCTCGCGTCTTCATAAAAGGAGACCTCGTGCTCAAGAAGATACAATCGTTCCTCACTGATTCTCGGGGCAAATGGACTCTGAATTATGACGGCCCCTATATGGTTAAGAAAGCTTTCTCAGGCGGTGCCTTGAGACTCGCAACCATGGATGGAGAGGAATTTTCCTATCCCACAAATGTTGATGTAGTCAAGAAATACTTCGCCTAAAAAAGAAAAAATTTGCGTCTCGGTGGATTGAAAACCCGAAAGGGCGGTCCAGGCAAAAATTAGAGACATAATCAAAAATCATCCCGGTGGATTGGAAATCTAAAAAGTACAATCCAGGCAAAAGTTAGGGATAATGGCAAGTAACTACGTCTAACAAAGGGGCAAGTCCCTCAACGGCAGTCATGCCATCCATCAGGAAAACTCCAGTTAAGGTCATCTTCGACAGAAGCTCAGGATGTCCAGAATTCAAAGTTGGTAGAAGGATATCGGTTGTTATGTTTCAATGTAGCTCTTTTCCTTTAAAATACCATTTTCTAACTTTGTAAATACTCTATGGAATCACGCGTTTGGCTGATTTCCATCCTATCAATAAAATTTGAGCTTTAATGCTTTTGTTTGCAATTATTATTTGTTTTAGCTTTACAGAATTATGTTTTTAATATGATTAACGATTCTTGAAATAAAACAAAAATGAACTTACTTGTCAAAAATTTTCTGCTTTTAATATAAAGACGACAATTTTTTTGACTGTTGAACATCGAAAAAACATCGATCGCTTCTCCAAAAGTAGTCGAGCTTCAAAGTGCAGAATCAAAGTACTCATTCTAAGCCAGTACGTCTGAATGAAAGATCAGCTATGTCAGATGCGAATATTCCGTCCGACACCCCCGACAGAGTTCTTATCTCCTAAGCCCGACCAACGGTTTTCCCCACAAAGACTATCTCCCCTAAGCAAGGCAGAATTGCTATCTTGAACCCGTGATACTTTTCATCCCCCAGTGGCCGAGTATCCAGTCGTGTTCATCTATTAGTCTGTATGTCGCGTCAATTTTATCAGCATAAACATGCATACATCATGCATTATTGATTTGCATTCGTATTCATATTGCATCACTATCACTTTAGTCGATCTTATCCTCAAGTGATAAAAGTCCTCTCAATCGAGTTGTCAGTTCTTTCCTCGTCAGGAAATGTTGCGTTTGAACAATCTCTCCTCCAGTTTATTTCTGGATTGGAGACGGTTCCCCGACCACTTTGATAACTTGAACCTCTGAAAAGCAAGAGGACCATCGACAAACGTCATTCTTCGCCATTGAAGATGATATCTTCGCTTTCCCGGATTAAGGAAAATCCCCTGAGAAAGCCTCTTAATCAAAGATTCGGCAGTACATCAGTTTTTCTCTAGAAAATTTGCTGACGAAAAGGTCATCAGCACCTCAAAATTGGATTACATCACATGGAATTTCTCCAAGAAGATCTCGAGAAAAAGTAGGATGTAATATCCCCAAACAGGAAGCAGTCTCTCAAGAGACTCGTTTTCCCTAGTAGAGTCGACAAATGGCGTCTCCAAAACAGAGAAGTTTGAACACCTCTACCGCTCAGACAGATGGGTTTCCCCAGCAAGTCTGACATCAAAAAATTTTCCCATCAAATGACATCTCCCTAGGAAAATTCGGCAAGAAGTTTGAGGAAAACCGCTACAAATAGCGTCTCTTGTCAAGAAAGTTTATTGACAAAAGAAACTGAGAACAGTTCCTTGGTAGGAAACCAGGATCGAGGGGAAGTTTATATCAGAAACTGAGACCAGTTCCTTGGTAGTAAACCAGGATCGAGGGGAAGTTTATATCAGAAACTGAGACCAGTTCCTTGGTAGGAAACCAGGATCGAGGGGAAGTTTATATCAGAAACTGAGACCAGTTCCTTGGTAGGAAACCAGGATCGAGGGGAAGTTTATATCAGAAACTGAGACCAGTTCCTTGGTAGGAAACCAGGATCGAGGGGAAGTTTATATTAGAAACTGAGACCAGTTCCTTGGAAGGAAACCAGGATCGAGGGGAAGTTTATTTCAGAAAACCGAGACCAGTTTCTTGGCTGAAGACCAGGATCGAGGGGAAGTTTACCTTTTCTAAGCATCATTGCTTAGCAAAAGAAGATGGATGAGAAAACTGCCATTCATAACCACCATCAAAATTTCGGGTATTCCTATATTTAATCCTCTTGTACCCCGAATGCCCGAATACCTTCACCATTCACACCTTCGGGTCCAAGAAGATTAAATAGGGGCATCTGTCATAACCCAAATTTTGACCACTAAGAGTTCCCATCATCTTGAAAATCATCATCACAAGATGTATGTACCTATATGTCTACTCAATCTCCTTAAGGAATTGTTGAGCATTCACTACTAACAAGAAATAGGGTTTCAAGCCCTCTTAGGGCACTTAGACAAAGGATAAATCAAGGAATGACATGACCTTCAACTTGTCTAGCCTCACAAACACCCACAATGGATTGAGAGGACTCCCACATCAGAAATCAAGCACAAAGTTGCAGCATTCCAAGTGGATCAAGCCTCAAGATCGATAGTGTCACCAAATTAGGGTTTTGGTCGACTGAGGCCTCCAGGTGGAAATTTTCCTCTGGGAAGGAGCCATTAATTCAAAGCACAACCTAAGATACTCCAAGGGACCTCATGGACCTAATTATCAAGTCAATTTAGCCTCAGGAGATGCATTTACAAAAAAATCAGGAATTAGGGTTTCTTGACCTAATTCACCCCTAAGTTGACTTTTGGGACAAAACAGGAGCCAAGACGTCAAGATATGGTTTGAGGGTCTTCAATACACTACCTTGATCCATTTGTAACAATGGATTGATCCAATAAGCTTGATCCCCAAGTTTCAATTTCATCAGGACCACAATTAGGGTTTTGAGGGAAAAAGTCAATTGTACCTTTGACTTTTGACCCAGACATGCTCCCAAACCTTGGGACATGATTCAATACACCCTATAACGCCTATGGAATTTATGCATTAGGTTTGATTTAGGTCAAGGACTTGATTTCACCAAGGATCGCACAGTTTGGAATTCATCTGATAAAAAGTCAACTGTGCACAAAATCAAGTTTGACTATTTGAGATTTTTCACAATTATGGTTCATTGACCCTAAAACAATGTTAATATGTGATTTGAATCATCATTCATCAAGAAAAACAAAAGAAAGTGAGTTAACTTGTAAAAGGGGTAACCATAAAAACTTAGAATTTTTCTAAGTTATGGAACAAAGTGGCTAGGGTACCAACTTTCAAGGATCATAACTTGAGATCCAAGCAACCATTTTGGACGATCGAAAGTTGGATTTGTAGCCCTCATTACATAATTTAAAAGTGTCAACTAGACCTCATTCCAATTCATTGTGGATTTTGAGTTATGGTTTGATCAAAATCACAAAAAACTTGGATTTCTTTACTTATTTCAACACTTAGACAAATTTCTGTCCAAGACAGATTTTGTTGAAAACACTAAAACTTGTGAGGTTTTTTCACATAGTTGCAAGTGAAATCAATTGCAAATATAAACATTAATGTTGTTGCAAATATTGCTAAGAATTCAAAGAACTTATTAGCATGAATTGATTCAACGTGAGCCAAGAGAAATCCATGACCAAACATGCCTTGTTGCAGCTGTTTTGCAACAGATTTTGTTGCATAACTTGATGAACCCGATTCTTATCCAAAGAGCAATAGTCACAAAACATGCTACACTCACTTTGATGACTACAAGCTCTGCACCACCTTCAAATTCAGTTCAAGGCCAGCCAATGGAAGCATGAACATAAGAGAATATGCTTGGAATCCAATGCGCATTTATGAGCAAATAGTGAATATTCAACATTCCCCTTATGACCAGTCAAGCTGCCTTCATAATCCATCAATAAGAAGACTCCAGAATGTGAAATCTGTCAGACCATATCTGAACTATTTGGAGACTCTTTTATTCCTATTGTCCAAACCTCTAAACCACTTCTGAAACACCTCCATCAAAATTTCACTCTTCAACCTAGCCTTTATGCAGTTAGGATACCATAATTTGATTTAAGGAGTTTTAAAAAGTTACAAGGCTTGCAATCCACTCCATACCATCCAGTGAAGCTGTAAAGATCATCATCCACCTTCTGGAGCACACTTTGTGCAGAGTTCCATTTCTTCTTGCAGCAAGGTAAGCCTAAAACTCAATCTCCATACACCATGCATATTTCCTCGCACAATAATTGTGCCAATTGATTATCATCATATGTTGAGTGTTTTCTCTCAAAAAATTTGACCATAGGACTCACAAACATGTCTGCACGATTGCTTTTGCAAAGTTAGGGTTCATACCTTCATGTTAATGTGACTTGCTGCACACTAAAAATAAATGAAATAAAATATTGCCTTCATGTTCCTTGTTAAAAAATGCATGAATTTGGTGTTTGAATCATGTCAAATGATTTAGAAATGAGTGAGATACGAGCCTTCACGCATCTGAGCTTGAGGTTGAAGATGAACATGGCGCCCTTTTTAGAAATCCAACTTGTTTACTATATAATTATTGTTTGCCATGTATATTATGAATTGGCATTGCGCCCCAGTGGTTGATCAACTGGTTTGTGTGTATTGGGCGAGTGAGAGGTCTGGGGTTCGAATCCCCCTCGCCCCAGACCTCTTTTTTACCACTTGTTCCATTTTTATTTTATTTTTCATGTTATTTTTTAATGATTTGGAAAATTAATTTGTCATTCAATTTTAATCATTTTTTATTGATTCTTTTTTTAATAATTCACAAAAATGTTAAAATATTTTATTTTACAAAAAAATCCCAAAAATATTATTTATTTCATATACTTGATATTTTTGCAAAGAATTAATTTTTATTTGTTTTTTTAACATTTAAAATATTTTTTCCTTCTTGATTTTCCAAACTTAAATTGTTTTCAATCATTTTGTGGATAAAAACATGATTTTTGAAACATTGATCCATGATCACCACTCATTTTTCACATGTTTTCAATAATTTTTATTAATTTTTAAACAAAATTAATTCCATTTTTTAAACAAAATTAGGGTTTTGATTAATTCCATCCTCATCAATCTTTTTCAAACACTTATGGGCCTCTAATAGAGTGTAAGATCCAACCCCTTTGTAAATAAAGAATTTTGGGCCTTACACATTGTATAAGTCCCTCTGTATATTTTCAAAAGTTCGGCGCGATCGTCGCCTTTTTAACAAAATCAAATGGGCCTCTCTCTGAGTTGTAAGGCCCATCACTTGTACAAAAAACTCTTTGGGCCTCTAATAGAGTGTAAGACCCAATCCCTTTTAAACCAAAACTCTTTGGGCCTCTAATAGAGTGTAAGACCCAATCCCTTTTTAACCAAAACCATTTTGGGCCTCAGATATTGTATAAGTCCCTCCGCGTTAAAAAAATCTCGGCGCGATCGCCAGTTCAAAATCAAATCATCTGGGTCTACCCTCGTGTTGTAAGTCCCATTTCTTTTCTTTTAAAAACACCTTTTGGGCTTCTCCTTGAGTTGTAAGACCCAACCCTGTTGTAAACGAACCTTTTTGGGCCTCAGTCGTTGTATAAGTCCCGGTACGATAATCAAAACAACGATGCGATCACTGTTAAACCTTGGGCCTCTCCTTGAGTATAAGCCCCACTAATATTTTCAAACAAATTCCCTTTTGATTTAGATTTATATATATATATATATATTGTTATCAAAACTATCTTTAATTTCTTTGAACAACTAACAATACAGAATGGAAGCTTGCTCGCCTGTAAGTTTTATCAGCTTTCCTTTACATGCTTTGATATATATAACTGTATTGTGGGAAGCTGCGCATGGTTAGTCTTCTTTCATACCCTTTTACAATACTTGTCATATATCAACTGTATATATACTAGTATAGTTATTTAGTGTTTTCCCCGACAACTAGGTCTAGAACTAGGTAAAGCCCTGTTGGTCGCTCTTAAATACAAACAAAACTAGATCCCCATAGGATTTCCAGATACAGTCTTGCCTTCTCTTGGGCTTAAACAATATGGAACAAAGAGAAAGGCAGTATTCCTCGTGGACTTTTTCTCAGACTGTCACCCCTAGAAATTGTCAAAGAAATTCTACTCCCGAGAGTTGATCTATTCTCGGTGAATAGCATCTCTTGAATTTCTTCAAATCACAGAACTTTCACTAAATGATCTATTCTCGGTGAATAGCATTTCTTGAACTTTTCTTGGTTTGGGACCCACATGCTTCCTACAAGCATCCCCGCCTCCTTTTGGGCTTTGTACAAGGACCCTCCGGCTTCTTAGAAGTTCTCATGCCTTCTCTTGGGCTTAATACAAGGACCCCGACGACCTCTTAAAGGTATAAGACAGAACTTAGTCATCCTTTGTTAGAGCAGTCTTTCCAATGTCAAACCTCAGGCCACTTTAGGGTTGATTCTCATCCCTTAATGCCCGTGCCTCCTCTTAGGCATCATACAAAAGATAAAACTCTTCCACACCAGTAGAATTGGACAGTCTAATCCCCTTGAGTCTCAAAGACATTCTCAAGTTCCTTACAAATATAGGAAGAAACCCCGGGCTCTCTGGATCAAACTCCAACAGAAACCCAACTTCTCTCTTGAGAGTTCCCCAACCAGGGTCAGCTTATCCCAAATCAGAACCTCAAGGTCTCTGATATCTCAACTCTTCTGTAATCCTCAGCAAGAGTTGATTCCCCATTTGGACCTGCCTCGGGATGTTAACAATCCCTAGCAAAAGTTTTCCTCCTTTTAGGCTTTGTATAATGATCTTTCCTCAGTAAAGTCAGCCTCCTCTTGGGCTTTGTACAAATGATTCTCCCCAGTTGATCTAACCTTTTCAAACTCTCTTATTGAGTCAAGCAACTTTCAGACTCTCTTGTTGAGTCAATCAACTTTCAGACTCTCTTGTTGAGTCAATCACCTTTTCAGACTCTCTTATTGAGTCAACCTTCTTTAGCCTCAATCTTGGGCTTTGTACAAGACAGATCAAAACACTCTCTTGTTGAGTCAACCCCTTTCAGCCTCAATCTTGGGCTTTGTACAAGACATAAATCTCCATCTCTTAAGCTTGGGACAAATATCTTCCCTAGCAGAGTCATTTCCTCCCAGCCTTCTTCTAGGCTTTGAGGAATGATTTTCCCCAAGAAGAGTCAAACTCATTTCAGCCTCAATCTTGGGCTTTGTACAAGACACATAAAAATATCCTCACCAGAGTCAGTTAAATTTCTCATTTCAGCCTCAATCTTGGGCTTTGTACAAGACATCTAATACTCTCCAGCAAGAGTCAAACTCGTTTCAGCCTCAATCTTGGGCTTTGTACAAGACACATACAAACCTCCCCGGCGGAGTCAAAATCGTTTTAGCCTCAATCTTGGGCTTTGTACAAGACAGATAGAACATTTTCCCTCGGAAAAGTCAAACTTATAGCCTCCTCTTAGGCTTTGTATAATGATATCCCCAAAGAGTCAGTCTCTTTTTTGCCTCAATCTTGGGCTTTGTACAAGAAATATATACATTCTCTCGTTGAGTCGGTCGTTTCTAGCCTCCTCTTAGGCTTTGTATAAGGACTTCCCCAGTGGAGTCAATCAACCTCTTAGCTTCAACCTTGGGCTTTGATCAAAGCGCACAAAAATCAACAATCCGTCTTAGCAAGCATACCAAGAAAAAAACCTTAGGCCCAGTACCTTCACACATCAATCAAAACTTAGGTCCAGTACCTTACCAAAAACACCCAAACATCAACAAAAACTCACTCACTCACTCATACTTCCCTAGAAACTTTCCCAACCCATTAACAGAGAAACACTATCAATTACAAAGCGAGACCTAAAACTGATATTCTGTGGATAACCACATATAGGATGAGTAATTGGAAACTCCCCATTGTATAACCTAACCTCGGACCCCCCAATCTCTTTAAAGCGTTTGTTCAGTTAAACATTCGCGTGCAAGGTTAGTTTTAGATAGCTTCCCTTTCCCTTTCAACTTCATGGGATAAATAAGAAATCAGAAAGTAGCACCCCCTCCTCCTCATTGCAGTGAGGAAAAACCCAGCGATAAGGTGGTCGCGTCATCGACAAAAATTGCTCGCTACAATTAGGTGATAAAAGTATAGTGATTCAAATAGAAGCAGAACTGAACATTGTTGTCATTGAACAAGACTAGTAGTTAGAAGCCCATGTGCAATCTTTCTAGACAACACCCCAAGAGTTTAACCATATTTCTCTGATTTATTTGAGAAACAACATCCACCTCATTGACGAATTGTTCGATGTGGCTTTCATCTATTTGCATACTTGGAGGAATATCCAATATAAAATTTTTGTTTATTTGATTTTAGATTACAACTCCTTATGTTTTTGCCTCAAGCTTAACAAATATGTTGTTTTTTTAATGTTTAAAGGTCGAAAACGGTTTAGCGGATTCTCAAGCAAACCAGGTTGTTAATCTCGGAGGTTAGACCTCAAGAATTATCTCGTGATCATCTGACACCATGCCACTACGAAAAACTATTGACAACTATGTTACATTTCTTGTTGAAGTTGTTCTTAGCAATTTAGCATACTTGATGTTTTACATGTAATAATACTTCATATCAAAAGGTTAAATGTTGTTTGCAAGACTGTAGATTTGAACATGCTTCCATGTATGGTCACTATCACCAGCGTAGGGACTTGAACATGCTGTTGTGATGTTTGTTATATGCATATTTATGAATTTCTGTTTTCTATGTTCATATGAAAAACTCTTGTAACTCAAGCTGTGTGATGTTATCACCTCATAAAGTTGTTAAAGCATCAATATTTTCTTTTAGTTGGTTCACAGAAGTTGCATCGATGATTGAACTCGTCATGAATGGACGATCTTTTGCAAAACCAAGAGGGAGCTGAACATGAGTTAGACCATGTTTCTTGGCCAGCTCAAGATACTTAATAGGTGCTTCCTGAAATCTAAACATGAAAAAACAAAGAAAAATACTTAATTGGTTATCTTGTTAATCATGATTTATAGTAGTCTAAAGTAAGTCAATATTTTAAAAACCAAACTGTATAAAATGGAACCAACACTGTTTAGAGTTCAGTTATTCGACTGCAGTTCAATCACAGCTTTGTACTAATTCATGTTGTTTAAAACAATTGGCCATGGCCTAGAAGTCTTGCCAATTTAGTTCTTATAATATTGGTCTAAATACTAAATTATTATTAAGTATCCACGCAATTGATTTGTTATATCTTTCCATGTAGCCGACGAAGAGATTAAATCTTCCACTTTTTGCAGCATCAAAATTTTTATCTATATATTTTCCTGTGAGTGATCCACCTCCAAGTGGAAAATAGTATAGCAAGCCAGTGTTGCAATTCTTTGGATGGAAAACCTCCACAAGATCAACTGCAAAAAAATTAAATCTACAAAGAACTTTTGAAGAAAAGTGACATAACACATTATAAGTTAATAAAATGGTTAGTTATACAAAGTTGACAAAATGAGTTCTTAGTGATTAAATCAAAGAACTATTCTATTTGCAAATTTGCATACTTTTTTTTTTAATTTATTTATAAAACTGGATTTTTAAGTGAAAAACTAGTTTTAGCTAAAAAACTCGTTGTTAAAAAAATGAATATTCAGTTTTAAAAACTGAATTTTTATATTCAAATCCGGTTTTAAGTTGAAAACCGGATATGAACTCTAAAACTAGTTATGAAATATATAACCGGTTATAAAATTTGATTATGGATATAACCAGTTTTGTAAAAACAAAACCATTTATATAGATTGGTTATAATAACCGGTTAAGATAAATTGTTTTATATTGTATATAGATTGATTATGTGAATAAACCAGTCGTGAGCATCCATAATTAAGGTTCATGAATGAAATGAGAAAAATGAAAATGGAGAATGGTTCAAATAAGTCAAATAAAGTATATATAAATAAATAAATAAATAAATATATATATATATATATATATATATATATATATATATATATATATATATATATATATATATATATGATGAGATGAAAAGATTAAAAAAATGAACATGTGTATTTTAAATGAGATTTTGACTCGGATTTAAACACTGCACAATTTCAATCAACATTTGGCAAAATGTGATTCAAATCAAGCTGGCCTATGTTTGAAATAGCTCTAAAAAGTTTCGGGACATTCATTTTTTATTTGATAAAGGTGCAGGCCCGGCCCAAGGGGTAGGCGACTGAGGCCACCGCCTTGGGCCTCCAAATATTGTTTTCTATCATTCAATATCATTCAATGCTTGTACTGTTAAATTTGTTGTTTGTGTTTTCAATAAATTGAAATGTACTTTAGCTATAACATATTAACATGCAAAGAGTTCACTGATTTTGATCTTTTTGAAAATTGTTACAAATTGATTAAAAATAAATAATAATAACTATTGTCAAAAAAAAAAAAAAAAAAAAAATATATATATATATATATATATATATATATAAAATTAAATTCGAAATAAGATGAAAATAGTTAACTAATAATAGTTAAATTAGAAATAACTAAAAATTTATTTAAAATTAACTTTTTTTTTAATTTATATAGACGAGCTTTACTTGTTCTTTGATTAGTAAAAATTGATTTTAATATAATTAAGGTTGGGAAAGTTAGCTAACTAAAGTAAATCAAAAGAATAAATAATAGTTAAATTCAAAATAAGTAAAAAATTATTTAAGATCAACTTTTTTCGGATAAAATAGAGTATAATGATTTTATTATCAACTAAAAATATTAAGGGTTAATGGACATTTACCCCCTTGTAATATAGACGAGTTTTGATTTACTCTCCTTTAAAAAAATAATTTTGGATTACCCCTCTGAAATTTTGGGGTACCCCTAAACGTGTAAAAACCATGGTGTAAATAATTTTTTTTTTACAGGGAGGTAATTTTTCTACCTAGGGAGCAAAAGACTTAGAATTTTAAAATTTCAGGGAAATAATTCAAAATTATTTTTTTAAAGGGAGTAAATCAAAATTCGCCTATATTGCAGGAGATAAATATCTATTAACCCAAATATTAAATATAATTAATTATAATAAATTAATATATAACTTAATTTTTAAAATATATAAATATAAAAATTTTAAAGACGATATTTTAAAATTTGCTTCGGACCTCGGTATGCTTTAGGCCGGCCCTGTAAAGGTGTCATGGTGGTTTGAGTTACATATCCTTAACTTAAATGAAAAAAATACGTTTTTGAAATTTGGTTCGAATTAAAAGGTTTAGGATTTGAATCACAAGAACAAAACCATGTTTTGTTTAAAAGTAATTTCTTGATTTTAATCATGCTTGCTTATGATCTAAATCATGAAAAAAAATTAAATGCAATAAGAATTTTAATAAATTAGAATATATTTTAATGCAAGAGAAATTTGATATAAATAAAAAAAATATATTTTGATGATAATAAATGATTATAATTGTGATATGATATGCAATACACATATTGCACCCCCAATGAATCAAATGATCACATACATCAAACATATGATCACACATGAGCAACAAATCATACACATTAAAAACAAATACATTAAACAAATACGTCAATTTAGGTGATTGGGAATAGGGATAATCATACCAATAGAGACATATCATACGTAACCTGACTTACAAGAAAATGTTAGTAGACTAAAAAACTCATAGAAAAAATAACAATATAAAATATGATTGGATATATTTTCCTTCATATGTTTTGCTCATCTAGTAACTATGAACACTTGTCCTATTTCTGGTCCTCACATTTTCTAGCATCTGCTAGCAATAAAGCAATATAAGTATCCAATTTGAATTAGGTCATTAGGTGTTAGCCTTACGATCTTTAGGCACCCAAATCATGATATCTGTCATACCCTAAATTGTACCCTTAGATTATGTGATCTTGTGCATACCATTCTAGGTCATTCATACTGCATAGCTAACCAAATTATCAGATTTCGCTTTGTTTTGTTTCATTTGTGAATCAGGTTTTATTTCAAGAGACTCAAAGGATTAATAAGTTCAAGTTTTAGATAGATCCTCAATCAAGAAAGTTCTCATGCTCTCAAGAGACTTCTCTCCATCAATAATCAAATGCAATATAGCTTCATCACAAGTTCTTCAAGGCTCAGGCTTTGCAGGATTGAATCAAAGTTCAGGCAAGATTATCAGGTCGAAGGGTGTATGCTGTGTGGTTTGAAACTCAATGGAAGTTTGACCTAGTCTTGGTCAGACAAGTGGCTTATTTCAGTATCAGGTTATCAGATTAATGTCAAAGGCAACTGTTTCAAGATGTCAGGCAGGGCTTTCAAATCAGTTGTGCATGCAGTATTGATTGAAGTTCATCTGGTTGTGACTTGGTATTGGTCAGCCAAGTTTGGGTTTCTTGATCAAGGCTAGGGAACATTGATTCGGGAGGTGTGTGGCGGAGGATTCAATTAGGGTTTATGTGCCTATTTAGGTCAATTGTGTATGCATCGGATTATCAGAATGTGGCTAATTATCAGTGCTTCATGATCAAGGATCGTCAAGATTCAATCAGGGCCACTTATTCTAATTAATATCAAGGCATGGTCAAGACGTGTTATGTTGATTGTTTCGGTTCATCAAGGTTCAAAAGACTCTTTGTTCAGGGTCTATTCACTTTTGGTTTGGTTCAAGATCAACATAGAAGATCCAAAGTTCTAATTAAGGATCAAGATTTCAAGGTGCCCGTGGATTAATTTATTTTTTCAAACATTATTTAATAATTGAAATGGAGGTGCAAAGTGTCCAAGATCCAAATTTCAAATTCTACATCAAATGCTTCATCCAATTTTCAATTTCATAATCACAAATTCAAGTCCAAATCTAATTTCAATTCTCTTTCAAAGCTCATGATCCAAGATACCAAGTTTCAAACTCCATGTCAATTCTAAGTTCAAACTCAAGGTCTTTTGATTTCTCTTCAAGTGATTAAATTCATGTTTTATTCCAAATTCAATCAAATTCAAGCTTCAAGTTCATATCAAAAGCTTCCATTTCATTTTAATTTTATTTTCCAACTTCAATTTATATTCAAGGCATATGTTTCATCCAAGTTTCAAACTTAATTCTAATCTCATTCCAAATATCAATTTATGTCAAGTTTCATTCCAAGTTTAATGTCCTGTTTACAAATTCATTCTCATTCAAAGTTATGTTCCAAAAATCATTCCAAAGTTGTTACGTGTGACCCTAGTTTTTTTTGAAGATTATAATAATTTGGGGGAGTGTTTCAAAAGATGCTCCAATTAATGCTTCGTCATCACAATCTTAGCTTGCAGAACTTCATTTAAAATACAACTCCCCAACATGCATAAAAGCCAAAAAAAACAAGCCATGCCCCACCTACACGTTACTTTCAACCACAGTGCTACAACCACAAAAGTAGCCATCCAACCCATTTACCCACAACAAGCCATTTTCCTGCTACCATGTACTCGCACAACCATCTTCATGAGTTACGCATCCACCGCCACCAGCCATGATTTGCAAAGGTTCAACATACCCAAACTGCTTCCATTTGCAATACCATTCCAAACCTGTAGCACGACACACCCAGCGCCCACCAATTCGCAGACCTTTTTGTACATGCACAAAGTTAAGCCACAAAACAAGGATATCAGCTGCTACATACAAGAATTAAAAAACCCATACCACAATAGCAAGACCTCACACTGCGTACAACGTTTCCAAAACAGGTTGCCACTCCACAACGGTTACTACGCGACAGCCAATTTTCCTACTCACCATTCAATATGCACAAATCAACCAAGACACCACACAACAATTACAACAGATGATTCCAGCACACCTTCGTACAGACCACGCATCAATTTGTCCACACCATAAACTTCCATCCCACACAAGATAACAAACCAGGTCACATAGCCACGTCATGTACGACAAAATCGGTAACAACAATTCAAAACACACGAAATCGAGCAAAACGACAAATTGATTTACAAATCCACTCACCTTTATCCTACTATAAATCGACCCCAATACCTCATTCTTCCCTCAAGCTTTCAAAAGCCAATTCTACCCTGCCAAAAATCTGCTTCAACCATTCTCCAATCTCTGATTCTAACCCTCTTCCTCTTCTTCAACCCAAAACTAACTTTTCACACCCTTCTTCAATCTCTTTCAACAACCATAAATCTATCCAAAATTTCCATCCACAAACCTTCTCCTCCCCCAATCTTCAACCGATCCATACTCAACCACCATTCTTCTTCAAACAATCCACTCAAACAACCCCTTCAAATCACCCACAAATTCTTCTCACCCCCAAACCTTCGTTCACAATCATAAACAAAAACCCCAAAAAAAAAACTCAAACCGTTTCAGAACCAAGATCAGACGAAAAATAGAAGGAGACGAAAGAGAGAGTAATACGAAACAAACCCACAAATCTGAGAGTGAGACGAAACAAGAACGCGAAATAAACCTTAATCACGAGCCGAAATCACGCGGGAGAGACGAAGAAGGTTGAAGAATCTGACCTGACGTTGTTGTAGCCATCGAGTTGTCTTTTTCGCTTGTGTTGATTCACTTCTTAAAGAGCTATTTTGATTTCAATGCTTGGGTTTGTTTTTTCTTTTTATGATGGTTGACCGTCTCGTTTCGTTGGGGATAACATAGACCTTTCACTTTTACCGTGTCTGCATTAATGAAGGTGGTTGTTGTTGTTTTCTTTTATTTTGATTTTTGGCAAAGAGGGGATGTAACCTTGTTATCCGTGTTTCAATTTGATGGACACTAGGCATGTGTTTTTTTACACCAACCGTGTTATTTTGGGAGTGTATGATGGGCTTTGTAAAAGCCCAAATGACCCACTCCTCACATCCTAACTTGGTGTGCACCTCCCGTTTCATGTTTTTTTTATTATTTCTTATGTTTGTTTTGTAACTTAATAAGTCACTGCATTTTTATTTCAACCAATTTTAATTAATTTTAATCTTTCTTCATATTTGCTTTTCGACTTATGTTTGGGCCAATGATATAACAAAAAATCATGATTGGTTGATGAAAATCTTTGATCAATATGAGGCCATTTTCTTTTTTTATTGGTCAATGAAAAGTCTAAAATAATTTGATTATCGATTTCTCGATTAAAATCATGATTAAGACGAGACCATTTCGACTCGATTTCGATTTCCATTTAATTTCACATTACCTTCTTCTATTTTCTTTTCATCTTTGATCAATGAAGTCTTTAGATTCATGTATGCTAATTATTGAGGCGATTAACCTTCATTATTTCATATCTGTAGTGAGTAATCATCGAGATTACTTTTTATACTTTAGGGTCGTGATAGGTTACCTTCGATTAATCGACGCAAGTTTGTGATTAAGACGAGACTATCACCTTTTCTTTTCGTGTGGCACGATTTCATTGGAGAATGATCCTCAATATCATTTCTCTATCGTGTCTTAGCACAAAATCAAATTGTGCGACCTCCTCTAGTATGATCTTCGTCATAGATCGTGCTACGATGCTTTAGCACTACATTGGACTCGATTTATCCGATTAACCATTAATCACTAACCACTAACTTTAATTTCAGTCAATATTATCTTGCTTTACTCTCTTGTAAATATTATCTTGATCATACTATTCATTTGTTCATATTCATCTTATTCACACTTGTTCATCTAACCCTCTCTTTGTTCATACCTCATTCAAAACACACTAATAATTATCGAAACAATAAAAGACTCAATTGGTGGACTGTGGTTACTGTCTCGATTTTGGACTTTGGACTTAGACTTAGGACCCTATGTTTTTGGCGTTGAGATTTGGAGACATTGGACCTGTTATGTTGCTTGTTTGCATTGGGAAATTTTCTGTGTGCGGGTTTTGATACTTTGATATTGAAGTCATCTGATACGTGAAGCTTATATATATTTTTTGATCCTCATGAAGACTTTGCTAAGATGTTTTGTTGCCATCTGAATTTGTCTGCTTCTTGGCTTGCTAGCGGCTCACCAGTCCAATAGAAGGGAATGCTTTTCATGCATTTTTTGGTTAGATCTTTCAATCTCTTACTATTTGATTGATTCTTGTTCTCGATTTTGCTTGATGTCTGCTTTCATGATACTTGTGTTGATGATTGTTTGACATTTTGAGACACACATGTTTGCACTACCTTATCTGCCCTTATCTCTAACATGTTGTGTGCCTTATTGTTGACTTGTTACTTTGCATTTTTTAGCTGACTTGATTACTTTAGCATTTACTTTGCATATATTGCTATTGATCTTGCATTGACACTCAAGGCTTCCCTCTTTGTCCCTCTGTTGCTTACATCCTATTCCAAAGGAAATGATTCCCTCTGTTGACTCCATGTCATATTTAGGACAGCTTAACCTAGCTTTTCCCTTTCTTTTCATTTTATCCTAGCCTTAGGATTAGAGTCGCCGTGCTCTATTTAGGTGTTCCGCCGTGGACATTTCTTTCCCTGTTTTCATCCTAGCCTTAGGATTGGAGTCGTTGTGCTCTTTTGTTTGTGTTCTGTTATGGACACTTTCTTCCCTTTATCCTAGCCTTAGGATTGGAGTCGCCGCACTCCATGTAAGTGTCATGGTTATGGATGCTTACTATTCCTTCTCCCTTCTTAACCTAGTTTTAGGTTTAGAGTCGCTGCACTCTACGTAGGTATCTTGCCATGGATACTTACCTCTCCCCTTTGGAACCTTGACCATAGTCAAGAGTTCCTCACCCCTAGTTAGGTGAACTACGAATGCTCTAATACTTTGAGTCAAGATACGTAGGCACGAGATGCGATGTCTTGGCGAGCATACTGTGGAGGGCCTCTTTCTTCTTACTTTGTTTAGAATGAAACACCGGGAATGTTCATGGGGAATTTTGTTAGGATGCTAAGACTGATGCTTTTCGATTGGTATGTGAAGGTACGGGATTTTGGGTTTTTGTTTAGTGTGCTCGCTAAGATTTTTCTTTCAATCTTATGCCTACGTATTCCCATTTTTTTGAAACAGGGAAATCAGAGCGATCGTAGTTCCTCCTATTCTACGGGAGGAAATGGTGTTTTGGTGTCTTGTTCAAAGCCCAAGACGTGAAGCTGAAAGTATTTTGTATCATGTTCAAAGCCCAAGATGTGAAGCTAAAAGGGTTTGACTTTAGAGAGAATTTGTCATCTCTAAAGAGGGGTTTGTCTGTCACAACTGTTTGTAAAGGAGAATTACTTTAATCGAGATGTGTGAATCCGGCAATGCCATAATTTCCTTTATAGGGGATTTCCAACCTGAAGGAGAAGACTTTAACTCAGTGTAGAGCAATGCTATCTTTCCTTAGGAATTTTTCATACTAAAAGAGGGTCAGGGGTATGGATGTAAATAATCCAGAGGCTTACCGCTTACAGCGATTAGATGAAGGGGAATGAGTTGTTGATGTTTGTGTACTGTGAACGAGGCACAACTTTGATGCTAAAAGGTTGATTGGATCAACCAGTGGTTTTCTTATACAAAGCCTAAGAGGAGGCTATTGGCCCAACAAGAGGGTGTTTTTATGTGTCTCGCACGAAGCCCGATAGAGAGGCTAAAAGGGTTGTTTTATACTCAACAAGGGAGTGATTTGTGTCTTGTACAAAGCCCAAGACGGAGGCTAAAAGGTATTTGACTCAACAAGAGAGTCTTTTTTCTTTGTGTCTCGTATAAAGCCTGAGATGGAGGCTAAAGTGTTGATTCAATAAGAACCTTTTTGTATCTCGTACAAAGCCCGAGATGGAGGCGAAAGAGGGTACTGTTTCAGTTGAGTGACCAGTATATAAGTTCAAAGAGAAAATCAGTTCTTATATGAGTAACGCTGTACTCAGGGATTTTGATTCGAGGATCAGGGATATTTCCTGTTCTTTGAGGAAATGGGAAATCCAAAGGGTATTGAGACTGTCCGAGTCTACGGGGTTCCTTCCTATTCTTGAAGGGTGCTTGAGAATGTCTTTGAGACTCAAGGAAATTAGACTGTCCAAGTCTAGAGTTTCATCTTTTGTACTATGCTTCGAAAAACAGTAGTAGACTCTTGGAAAGACTGTTCTATTAAGATAACTGATTTCTGTTCCTATACCTTTAGGAGGTCGTCGGGATAATTTGTACGAAGCCCAATAGGAGGCTGTAAACTTTTAAGAAGCCGAGGGATAATTTGTACTAAGCCCAAGAGGAGGCTATCATTCTCGGAGGAAGAAATAATTTATACGAAGCCTAAGAGGGGGCTGTGAATACTTCTAAGAAGCCGACGGGTCCTTGTACAATGCCCAAGAGAAGGCGGGGATGCTTTTAGGAAGCCTGTGGGTCCCCAAACCCTGAGAAGTTCAAGACAGGCTATTCACAAAGAATAGATCAAGCCAGGAAAGTTCGAGAATTTGGAAGAAACTCAAGGGATGCAATTCACAGAGAAGAGATCATCTCTGGGGAGTAGAGTTTCTTTGACAACTTCTACGAGTGACAGTCTGAGAAAGGGTTAAAAAAGAATCTGCCTTTCACATCTCCATATTGTTTAACCCCAAGTGGAGGGAAGACTGTGTCTGGTAATCCTATGGGGATCTAGTTTTGACTATTTAAGAGTGATCAACGGGCTTAATGCTAGACGTAGTTACCGGGGAAACTCTAAATATCTATACTATTATTACACAGTTGATATGAGTTTATGAAAGAAGACTTACAGCGAAACGACCCCACAATACAGTTACATGTATATGAAAGCGGTAAATGAAAGCGGATAAACACTTACTCGGTTGTAGAGCTTCCATGCTGTTTGGTTAGTTGTTCAACAAAGAAAGATTGAAAACAACAATATAATTCAAAATCAAAGGAGAAAGTGCTTTGAAAAAGAAAGATTTGGGGCTTACAGCTCAAGGAGAGACCTAGGGTTTTATCAGTGATCGCACTGTTGAATTTGTACAGAGGGACTTATACGAGTGACTGAGGCCCTAGACATTGTTTTGGTTAAAAGGGGATTGGGTCTTACACTCTATTAGAGGCCCAAAGAGTTTTGAATGAGTCTTATAGCTCGAGGAGAGGCCCAATTGGTTTGTTTCTAAAAGGCGACGATCGCGCCGTTTACTTGTACAGTGGGACTTATACAATAAGTGAGGCCCAATATTGTTTGTACAAGGGGGTTTTGGGACTTACACTCTCTCAAGAGGCCCAAAGAGTTTTAAAAAAAGGGAATGGGTCTTACTACTCGAGGGTAGGCCCAGAGTTATATTTTTTTAATGGACGATGATCGCGTCGAACTTTTTGAAATACAACGGGACTTATACAATAAGTGAGGCCCAAAAAGTTTTGTATTTACAAAGGGTTGGGTCTTACACTCTATTAGAGGCCCAAAGTTATTGTTTTTTCAACGGACGATGATCGCGTCGAACTTTTTGAAATACAACGGGACTTATACAATAAGTGAGACCCAAAAAGTTTTGTATTTACAAAGGGTTGGGTCTTACACTCTATTAGAGGCCCAGAGTTTTTTTTTCAACGGACGATGATCGCGTCGAACTTTTTAAAATACAACGGGACTTATACAATAAGTGAGGCCCAAAAAGTTTTGTATTTACAAAGGGTTGGGTCTTACACTCTTTTAGAGGTCCAAAGTGTTTTGAAAATGATTTATGAGGGTTGAATTAATAAAAAACCCTAATTTGTTTTCAAAATGTGTTTTAATTGAATAAAATATTCAATTAAAATGATCAAAATTGTTTAACATGTGGAAAACAAATTGTGATCTTGGATTAATGCTTCATAAATCAAGTTTTGCCCTACAAAATGATTAGAAATCATTAAAATTTGCAAAATCAATAAGGAAAAAATATTTTAAATGTCAAAAACAATTAAAACATTAATTCTTTGCAAAAATATCAATTATATGAAATAAATAATATTTTTGGTATTTTTTGGGAAAATAAAATATTTTAACATTTTTGTGAATTATTAAAAAAAGAATCAACTCAAAATCATTAAAACTCAGAGAGAAATTAATTTTTGAATCAATTAAATAAAATCACAAAATTTAAATATTTGAATTTGAGAGAAATGGCGCCAAGAACAGCTGAAGAACACGCGCGTTTTTCAGTTTTGCCCAGATTTGCGTTTTCTATCCAATCTCACTGAATACTTGATTATATCATGCAATCCACATATCAATCTGCTCGTTTTCACCTCACGATCATGTTTATGACAATTAATTGCATTTAAATTAAGCATAAAACAAGAAATCACGACAAATCCTCAAGAACCCTAAATTTTGCATGAAGGCTGGGATTTTTGATACACGATTCAAACAAAGCAATTACTTGAGGGGAAACATTCCATGCATGATTATGAACATTTTGCAAAAGTATTGTGCGAGGAAATATGCATAGATTGAGAGATGACCAAGTTTAGGCTTACCTCTAGGTCGTGACAGCAAGAGCAAATTGATTTCTGAGTCGGAGGTGTTACAGATGAGTTGTGATGATCTAAACAGCTTCCCTACACCCTATAGAGTGTGTTTGAATGCTTGGACTTGATGGAAATTGGCTGGATCACTTCATGGCATCTCAACTGCAACTTGGTTAAAACCTTGAGCAATTGACTGGTGATTCTGAGAAATAAGTGTTCCAGATGTTGTTTAAGTGTTTGATCAGCTCACATATGATGTATATGAGGTGTGTGTATGATTGGCTTGAGTGGAATTGCTCTCTAATGAAAAACCCGATAGTGACTTGCTAAGAAAGGCATTTTTGAGAGTGAGAAGTGGATTTTGAGAAAGGAAAGTGTTGTAGGCCTTTGGTGTCCTTAAACTGATCACAATTGAGCTCTATTTATAGTAGAGCAAGTTTGTTTTGCAAAGAATAGTGAATGGCAACTGCTGAGTAGGGTTGGCCAATGTTGGCAAATGAAAATCCAAGTCTCCTCTAACCATTGACTAGAGGTTAGGGCACAGGCTGCTGGTCCCCTTGGTCTTGGATAAGTCTTGACTGAATTCAGTTGCTAATAGCTCAGTCCATGCCACCTTGGTGCTTCGATTGAATGCTCCAATCCAAAATTGGAGTCTTGCCCCTATTTTAGGCAATTCTAGGGTTGACATGCTATTTCTTGTTCCAAGGACTTTGGAGGCTTGACTCAGTGATTGCCCCCTTTAGATTCAATCCTCAGATGTGTCCAAAGTGATGACAAGGCTTGGAATTGGCTGATTTTGGCAAATCGACCAAAAGTGCAAAAATCTGCCTTGCCTTGGCAGATTTCAGCAAGGCATCTTGCCACTATCATATCTCAAAGCTCAAATTGAATTTGGTGATGTTCTTGGCCATTTTGGAAAGCCCTTATATGATACAACAACTGTCTGATCATATTTGGTTTTGATACCTTTTGGATCCAAGTGAAAAATCCCCCATACATTTGGAAAAAGTAAGGCAAATTCTGACTTAGTGAAATTTTCACTAAGGGTTGGAACAAAGTGACTTTTCTTGATTTTGATCACTCCATAACTCAAAATCCATGAGGAATTTGGACATAGGTCAGTATGAAGTTTTTGTAGAGGGAAATGAGATCTACAAACCAAGCTTTGAATGGGAAAAAATGGCTTTGTGGTTTAGGAGTTATAATCCTCCAAAGTTGGTACCTTTGTCACTTTTTTCCATAACTTAGAAAATTTTCTAAGTTTTTATGGTTACCCCTTTTACAAGTTATCCCACTTTCTTTGATTTTCTTAATAAATGATGATTCAAATCATACATTAACATCATTTAGGGTTAAAAATCCATTTTTGTGAAAAATCTCAAAAAGTCAAAGTTGACTTTTGTGCACAGTTGACTTTTTATCAGATGAATTCTAAACTGTGCGATCCTCTATGAAATCATGTCCTTGACCTAAATCAAACTTGATTGACATGTTCCATGGGTGTTATAGGGTGTATTGAATCATGTCCTAGGGTTTGGGAGCATGTCCTGGTCAAAAGTCAAAGTTACAGTTGACTTTTCACGCAAAACCCTAACTGTGGTTCAGATGAAATTGAAACTTGTTGCTCAAGCTTCTTGGATCAATCCATTGTTCCAAATGGACCAATATGGTATATTAGAGACCCTCAAATCATGTCTTGAGGTCTTGGTTCATGATTTGTCCCAAAAGTCAACTTAGGGGTGAATTAGGTCAAGAAACCCTAATTCCTGATTTTTGATGTATGCATCCCTTGAGGCCAAATTGACTTGATGATTGGGTCCATGAGGTTCCATGGAGTATATTAGGATATGATTTGAAGCATTGGCTCATGCCCAGATGAAAATTTCCATCTGGAGGCCCTGGTCGACCAAAACCCTAATTTCGCGACATTGGCGATCTTGAAGCTTGATCCACCTAAAAGGGAGCAACCTTGTGCTTAATCCTTGAAATGGGAGTCCTCTTGATCCATTGTGGATGTTTGAGAGGTTAGACAAGTTGAAGATCATGTCATTCCTTGATTGATCCTTTGTTTAAGCACTCAGAGAGGGCTTGAAACCCTAATTTTGATTATGGTGAATGCTCAACAATTCCTTGAGGAGATTGATGAGGCACAAAGGTACTTCCATATTGTGATGATGATTTGCACAATGATGGGAAATCTTAGTGGTCAAAATTTGGGGTATGACACATACTTAGTGTATATACCCCTAGGTCTTTACCTTAGCATTTCCCTTAGCAAGCAAACATTAACATAACACAAATACTAACAAGAGGTTCCTGTAGAGTACTACATATACTTAGGATGCTAACACCTTCCCTAAATATAACCAACCCCCGAACCTAGATCTCTTGCATTGTTTTTACATTGCAATTAAGGTTTCCGATCTTTACCCTTTCGTTTGGATAAATCAAAGCTCGGTGGTGAATTTCAAAGATGTGTGATTCAAGTTAATTAATCGCTTGATATCTGATTCTCACCGCAACAGAAATGGCGACTTCACTGGGGAATAAATGCCCTTAAGAGGGTTATTCCCACCTTGTTTATATTTGTGTTATTTACATGCTTTCTTTCCTGTATACTTGTATATCTGTATATTTGTTTACCTGTATCTGCTTGGGTTTTTCTGTGTGCAGGGTTGTTACCTTAAGTGGTGAGGATAAGTCTTAACCCGGACTTGAGAGTACACATATGATAGGATAGTGGATATAGTAAAGGAGACCTAGATGGAGTAATCCCAAAGGAGTTGATTTGAGATTCCACACTCAATTGAGGCCTTCTTGAGGGTGGTATATGTTGAACGAGCTATCGTGAATGCATTGCCACTTTCGACCTAGGAGCCTGTGACGCTGATGACCTTTAGTTAGCCTGTTATCCTCACTTGGCCTTTTAGGATGTAGTACGATGACTATGAGGGAGTAATCCCGAAATAGTTGATTATGAAATGAAACTTTTCAGTTTTATCCAAAATGTTTGCAGCTTACTTTTGAGTTCCCTGAAACCATTAGGCTTGCATTTGCATCGCATTCATGCGCAGGTCACCCCATTTGCATTTCATGTGCATTGTTCTAGCTCGTCCTGTTGTCTTCGTTAGTCTGTCGCCTCAGCACCCGAGCCAACTACAAGAGAGGATTTATCATTTGGAACTTGAAAGCCAAGCACTTTGAGAGGAGATTTCCACCTTGGGAGCCCATATGGGGACATTCTTTACATGATGAAGACTTTGGTAGACAACGAAGAGCAAGAAAACCAATAGCTTTGAGATGAGGTTGTGAACTAGAATTTTCTAAGAAGCATCTGACTACTTTGGTTAAAGAACTGGTCATCTCCCAGCGTCAGGATGGTAATTCTTCCTCCACTAATCAGCCAGCTGAGACGAGCAGTGAGTCTAAGGGCATCCCGTCCTTCAAGATGTGAACCCAAAGTTCAAATCACTCTTTTGCTTAAGCGTGGAACAAACTCCTTCGTGCGTGTGATGGATTGATGCAGAAGATTGTTCTTTAGGCTATGTTTAGCTTATTTGCTTCTTTTCATGTGTAACTTTCTATGTTTGTAAACACATTTTATTGTGGCATGTAAAAACTTGTTAATTTTGAATGATTAATGCAATGAATATGTTCGTCTTGAAGAAGTCCATTCGTTGTCACTCATTTAAAATATTCTTTCTGCCATATAATGCCAACACTACCCAATCTCTTACCTAGACAGAGAATTGGAGGGAGGATGACAAAAATGAAAACGCAAAATATCTAGTTGTATGATTTTGAATAGAGTCTGCTGATCATGTAAGGCATTGCTTCAAATCCCTAAACACTAGAGATATAAGGAAGATAATCCCTCTTTAACCCCTTTTAGCCTTGAAGTAGGAGTTTTCTTTCTTTTCCAAATCAAAAAAACCTCAATTTAACCAAGGGGCAGGGTAGTTTTCAGTCAAGCTGATCAAGCACCCCAACATTCATGAAAGGAGTGAACATCCAAGGATCCACTACAACTTACCCTCTGACACTAAGAGGCTAGGAGTCAGACCCATTTGTCATTGCTATCTAAGTCTGTTTGTTATCAGCTAAGGAGTGGGGCAATAACAATCCTCTCAACAAGTCAAAATGACTTAGGGTCACACGACTTGTTCACAAATCAAAAAATGAATTGAAAAAAAATCCCGCAAAATCAAAACCTATGAAGGAGATTTAGGCAAAATTGGGGCATCCCGCTGGACTTCAAAGTCAAATCCAAAAGACTCGGTCTAGGCAAAAGTTATGGAATAAGCAAAAGTGCGAAGAGCAAAAAGAAAGGATTACAAAGAAAAATCCTCAACAAATAAGAAAATTCGTTTGACCAAACACAAAAGCAAAAAAAGGTGAGTGACTGCCATGTCCAAAACCTCAGTGGTTCCTCAACCACATCAAAACTCCCCATGAGAGATGAGTGCTTGCGTCAGCTTAAACTGAACGTACGATTGAAGAACATCACGAAGAAGGGATGGGTACAAATAAACTTTGAGCCTTTTATCCTTTGTTTCATAAACCGTGAACCAAGCCACGTTACAACCCTCGGAAGACCTAATTGAAGCAGGTTTATTTCGAAAGAATACACATCGAGATAACGTTTCCTGACTCCTATTGAGATACACTCAAATTTGTGTTGGCTTTGCAAAATAAAATCAATGACATATCCTAACTCGTGATCCAGTCACACGTTATTGCGATATCTTTTCAATAAAAACTTCAAGATAAACATGTGTGTTGCATTAGCAATTTCAGAATTAACATTTTCTGCTTGCTGACATTTGCTTGATGACATAGAATCTTGCATGTGAACATCAATGGCAAGTTCAATCTTTTGACTCTTTTGAGTAGATGGCCAATCATTTCAAGAGAATGACCATACTCAGGGGCAAGCTGCCTAAATACTTTGCTAAGCAGTCTATTCATGAAAACTAGTTGTCACTGGCGTGCTTGATTCAAAGACTCTGTCATGCAATAATACAGCCAATCTGGGACAGTTACGTCGAGATTCGACGAATCTCTCCAAGAGTTTGAAGACGCTAGTGCATCATCATGCCATATTTTCTGTAAAATCCTCTTGGGAGGCTTTATCCTCATAAACCAGTCGATCTGGGGCAGTTACGTCGAGATTCAACGAATCTCTCCAAGAGTTTGAAAACCCTAAGGAATTGTTATGGCTGTTTTCTGTAAAATCTTCTTGAGATGCTTTATCCTCATAAACTAGTCGATCTGTGGCAGTTACATCGAGATTCAACGAATCTCTCAAAGAGTTTGAAAACACTAAGGCATTGTTATGGCCCGTTTTTTGTAAAATCCACTTGAGATGCTTTCTTCTCATAAGCCATGTGGGGCACATATACTTAGAAACTTTTCTAAGCAGGGGCAGATCGTTTCCCATTTATTACTAGGGTTGCTTGTCAAAATCCAATTGTTATTGGTATGCAAAGTCCAGTCGTCACCGACTTCACTGTTCAATTTGCTTCCCAGTTATCACTCTCGCAGTCTGACTATCACTAAGAGACAAGTTCGAAGACGATGTTGCGCAGAATACCATCAATCTGGGGCAGTTACGTCGAGATTCGACGAATCTCTCAAAGAGTTTGAAGACACTAAGGCATTGTTATGGCCCGTATTTTTGTAAAATCCTCTTGAGGAGACGTCTTCTCATAAACCATGTGACATGGGGCATTTGAGAATTGAAGCTTATATTTGATCACAAGAGTTGTGGTTGTCCATCATACAGCCTTTTTAATTTAGAACTAAGTGTTCTCTTAAGCAAGTGTGTTATTGTAACCTGCCATACGTGTATCCCCAATGGATCTCTACCCCAGGTAACTTTGACATGTGTAGTTGATTCCCCGTGAGTATTTACTCCAAGTGGTTATGGCAACTCCCTGGTGAGTATCCACTTTCAAGCAGTTGTGAATAGATTGATGCAAGACTCCCCAGTTGGTGACCTAGGAATTCCTTACGAACCTTCTTAGCTTCATACTTCGTCAGCGAAGTGGATGTTTATTTCATCCATTAGTGGATTCTTACAACTCCCCCTTCTTCAGCAGTGTTGTAACATCTTGGAGTTCATACCCTAATGATAAGTGGCAATCTCTTTTAAGAAGCTTATCTGTTCTTGGTGGTTCCTCAATATTTACAACGATAAGTGACAGTCTTTTTCGAGAAGCTTATCTGTTCTTAGTGGCTCTTCAATCTTTTGCAATTATAAATGGCATTCCGCTAGAAGTTTCTCTTTATTTGAGATATCCCTTCACAAGGATTTTATTAAAATGTGTGATTATTATCCCCAGTGTCTACCATTGGATATGAAATTCTGGTACCAGATATGTGATGTTACGTGCGATGTCACAACAACACACTCTGATCAATGGACAATGCAATAACATCAATAAATCAACACAATGAATTGTTCACCCAGTTCGGTCTAACTACCTACGTCTGGGGGCTACCAAGCCAGGGATGAATTTCACTACTTGTAGAATTAACTTACAGACTCAACAACCCAGTTGACAATCTCCTAATCTTAATTCCTACTAGTGACTTTCTACCTAAGAAACCACTTAGATATGAGAACACTACTCAATCCCTAAACCCACCCAAAGATCAAACACTTTGAGAAACACAACTTAATTCTGCTTCACAGCTTAGATCAAGAACAACTCAAAACAATAATACCAATTCACACTCGAATGGTTTACAAACACGAAGACTCAATCAAATCACAGTCTTTAGCTCTATTTCTTCGTTACTTTTCCTCCAGGAATGATGCGCATTATATAGCTATCTGAATTGGGCTTAGACTCCTTGCAATATTTGATCTGATTTGTTATTTAAAACTGAATCTTCAAAACAGATTTTCTCACTCAAAATCTTTTTAAATCTTCACCTTTTAAATCTCCTACAAACCTGCATCAAATCTCTATGCAACAGAGAATATCTATTCCAAGATATCAGCAACCAATGAGACTAACAGCTCTCCACAATTCCAGCTAAAACGCAAACCCTAACAACATCACAAAACCTGATGTTATTAATTCTGCAGATCTAATGTCACAACATCGCTTGTGACATCAGACATCCAACTTAACTCTTAACACAGCCTAGTGTTAAGACTCAATGTTGTGACATCACCCATATGACATCAAACATTGAACAGCTTCACTACTTAACACAACCCAGTGTTAAGACTCAATGTTGCAACATCACCACCTTGACATCAACATTGAACAACCTTTTTTTACCAAAATTCAAGCCAATCCAAGAACTAACAGGATACATGTTGTTAATGTTGTGGATTTACTCTCCACTGGAGTCATCTTCTGATCCCCGTCGAAGCTATCCTATTTTCCCCAGTAAGCTTTCCTAGGCTTCCTATTTCCCCAAGTGAAATGGATGTATGTCTCCCAATAAATCTTTGGACTCTGCTGTTCCTCAGTGCATCTTTGGACTACTCCATTCCCCCGGTGATTTCCTGTGACTCGTTTCGTCCCTAACAAACTGGATATGTTCACCTATTCCCCATAGAGTTTCAATTTAGACAACTACGACCACGACTTTGGTCCGAGCTTCCCCAATGATATGGATATTTATTTTATCCCCTATGAAGCCATTAATCATGGGTGACCCTTTTCCAGTGGACATTTTCTCTTCCAACAAGGAAATCAAATTCATGATGGCAATCCCTCAGGTGAAGTCATGATGTTACATCCCCAAGTGGAATACTCATTTCCCAGAGAAGATTGAAATATTGGAGTAGGACTCTGTTTCTGCCCGTGGTTTTCTATTCACATCTTGATAGATGTCTCCTTCTTGTAGAGCTGGCCAAGTATCTTCGTCGAGATGTTTACTTCATCTCCGGTTTTCTTCTCCTTGTTGTTTTGTTAGCATAAGCATGACATTCATTCATTCATGCATATGCATGGCATCTGAGCATGTTTGTTGCCTTGCTGTCTTTATGTCATTTACTTTGACTGTTGTTTTTTGTCAAGTACCAGGGTTGTTTCGTCTCTCCAATAGAGTCGTCAGCTTTAGGTAGAAAATGCATATCCTTTCTAAATTCCCCACGGAGTTTGATCCTCGTGGATGACGGTGGCTTCAGTATCTTTTCCATGTCTGGATAAGATAAATCCCTATTTGAGTTTTTTCCTCAATGGGCGGATTCTTGTTTGACCATTTCTTTCTAGCTTGTTCCTAGATTGAACTTTGATTTCTAGCAAATGTTGTTTTTGAACCCAATTAGGTCGCCGAACCTAGTTTGAACGTGCGCTTATTTCGCAATGTCTCCCCAGAGAATTTTGTCTAGTTTTGCTTTTTCATGATAAGTGGCAATCTCCTTTGAGAAGCTTATCCAAGGGACGTGTGCCCATGAAGTCCATTTGTCAGTGACATTTTGATTTAAGTCCATTTATTTTGGCATACAAAAGAGTTTAATTACCCTGTATCTTTCCTGATGTTTCCTGAAGATCCCATTTTGATCTCTTCATTTTAAGGAATTTCCAGAAGCCTGGATTTTTATCCCTGTTTGAAAACTCCAGTGATGTTCGGTTTGATCCTAAGGCTTTGAGGACCCTACCTTACCTTCGTAATCTTATGGAAATGAGGATTGCGGCGTGTTTTTGCTCCATCCTAAGGCTTTGAGGATGCTAGCTTTTACTTTACTTAGCTTTGGCTTGATCCTAAGGTTTTGAGGGTCTTGTCCGCTTTCTTTTGCCCAATCCTAAGGTTTTAAGGATTGTGTCTTGTCTTCGCTTTATCCTAAGGCTTTGAGGATGTTAGCTCTTTATCCTGTTCGTTTGGCTTGATCATAAGGTTTTGAGGGTCTTGTCCGCTTTCTTTTGGCCCAGTCTTAAGGCTTTGAGGATTCTGTTCTATTTTTTCTTCATCCTAAGGCTTTAAGGATGTTAGCTCTTATTTTTGTTTAGCTTTGACTTGATCCTATGGCTTTGAGGGTCGTATCTTTTCTTTTGCCCAATCCTAAGGCTTTGACGATTGTGTTTTGTCCATGCTTCATCCTAAGGCTTTGAGGATGTTAGCTTTTATCTTGTTCCGTTTGGCTTGATCCTAAGGCTTTGAGGGTCATGTCCTTCTTCTTTATGCCCAATCCTAAGGTTTTGGGGATTGTGTCTTGTTTGTGCTTCATCCTAAGGCATTGAGGATGTTTGCTTCCATTTCTGTTTCTTTGGGCCAATCCTAAGGCTTTAAGGATTGTTGTCCTGATTTATCTTTTCCCCAGATGTCAGCCGGTCATGCTTGAACCTGTTGATCATTTACTCGGGATATTCCCCAATGGAGACTGTCGTTTCGTTTCTATCTCCAGTGAGGGTCCTTTTGTTGTCTTTCTCTCTAAAGCGTCAGCCGGTCATGCTTGAACCTGTAGATCCATCACATTAGTTTTTCCCAGTTGTTTATTTTCCCCAATTTTGGTCATCCCCAATGAGTTTTGCTACTCATTGTGCTGTTTTTCTCTTTGTTTGCTTTAGTTTTTGTCTGCATTTTGCATTTAGCATTTCATCATTATCATCATATTAGAGTTCATTGCATGTCAGCACTGCATAGTTTCTTTTGTCCATAGCATATCATATCATTGCATCTAAGGGCAAAATTTTTGGTTATCTATATTTAAATTCCTTTAACCATGATTTCTTGAGGATTATCATCACTCATGTCATCCGGTGAAGATATTTAAATAGGGGCAACTGTCATACCCCGAATTTTACCCTAAGATTCTGTGATCTTGTGCATATCATTCTAGGTCACTCATATTGCATAGCCAACCAAATTATCAGATTTCGCTTTGTTTTGTTTCATTTGTCAATCAGGTTTTATTTCAAGAGACTCAAAGGATTAATTAGTTCAAGTTTTAGATAGATCCTCAACCAAGCAAGTTATCATGCTCTCTAGAGACCTCTCTCCATCAATAATCAAATGCAGTATAGCTTCATCACAAGTTCTTCAAGGCTCAGGCTTTGCAGGATTGAATCAAGGTTCAGGCAAAGTTATCAGGTCGAAGGGTGTATGCTGTGTGGGTTGAAACTCAATGGAAGTTTGACCTAGTCTTGGTTAGACAAGTGGTTTGTTTTAGCATCAGGCTATCAGATTAATGTCGAAGGCAACTATTTCAAGATGTCAGGCAGGGCTTTCAAATCAGTTGTGCATGTAGTATTGATTGAAGTTCATCTGATTGTGACTTGGTATTGGTCAGATAAGTTTGGGTTTCTTGATCAAGGCTAGGGAACATTGATTCGGGAGGTGTGTAGCGGAGGATTCAATTAAGGTTTATGTGCCTCATCAGATCAATTGTGTATGCATCCGATTATCAGAATGTGGAAAATTATCAGTGCTTCATGATCAAGGATCGTCAAGATTCAATCAGGGCCATTTATTCTGATTAATTTCAAGGCATGGTCAAGACGTGTCATGTTGATTGTTTTGGTTCATCAAGGTTCAAAAGACTCTTTGTTCAGGGTCCATTCACTTTTGGTTTGGTTCAAGATCAACATAGAAGATTCAAAGTTCTAATTAAGGATCAAGATTTCAAGGTGCTTGTGGATTAATTTGTTTTTTCAAACATTATTCAATAATTGAAATGGAGGTGCAAAGTGTCCAAGATCCAAAGTTCATATTCTACATCAAAGGCTTCATCCAATTTTCAATTTCATAATCATAAATTCAAGTCCAAATCTAATTTCAATTCTCTTTCAAAGCTCATGATCTAAGATACCAAGTTTCAAACTCCATGTCAATTCCAAGTCCAAAGTCAAGGTCCTTTAATTTCTCTTCAAGTGATTAAATTCACGTTTTATTCCAAATTCAATCAAATTCAAGCATCTAATTTAAGCTTCAAGTCCATATCAAAAGCTTCCATTTCACTTTAAGTTCATTTTCCAATTTCAATTTATATTCAAGGCTCATGTATCATCCATGTTTCAAACTTAATTCTAATCTCATTCCAAATATCAATTTATGTCAAGTTTCATTCCAAGTTTAATGTCCAGTTTACAAATTCATTCTCATTCAAAGTTATGTTCCAAAAATCATTCCAAAGTTGTTACGTGTGACCCTAGTCTTTTTCAAGATTACAATAATTTGGGGGAGTGTTTCAAAAGATGCTCCAATTAATACTTCTTCATCACATTCTTAACTTGCAGAACTTCATTTGAAATACAACTCTCCAATATGCATAAAAGCCAAAAAACAAGCCATGCCCCACCTACACGTTACTTTCAACCACACTGCTATAACCACAAAAGTAGCCATCTAACCCATTTACCCACAACAAGCCATTTTCCTGCTACCATGTACTCGCACAACCATCTTCATGAGTTACACATCCCCCGCCACTAGCCATGATTTGCAAAGCTTCAACATACCCAAACTTCTTCCATTTGCAATACCACTCCAAACATGTAGCACGACACACCCAACACCCACCAATTCGCATACCATTTTGTACCTGCACAAAGTTAAGGCACAAAACAAGGATATCAGCTGCTACACACAAGAATTTAAAAACCCATACCACAATAGCAAGACCTCACACTGCGTACAGCTTTTCCAAAACAGGTTGCCACTCCACAACGGTTACTACGCGACACCGAATTTTCCTACTCACCATACAATATGCACAAATCAACCAAGACACCACATAATTGCAACAGATGATTCCTGCATACCTTCGTACAGACCATGCATCAATTTGTCCACACCATAAACTTCCATCCTGCAAAAGATAACAAACCAGGTCACATAGCCACATCATGTACGACTAAAACGGTAAGAACAATTCAAAACGCACGAAATTGAGCAAAACGGAAAATTGTTTCACAAATCCACTCACCTCTATCAAGTTATAAATCGACCCCAATACCTCATTCTTCCCTTAAGATTTCAAAAGCCAATTCTACTCTGCCAAAAATCTGCTTCAACCATTCTCCAATCTTTGATTCTAACCCTCTTCCTCTTCTTCAATCCAAAACTAACTTTTCACACCCTTCCTCAATCTCTTTCAACAACCATAAATCTATCCAAATTTTCCATCCACAAACCTTCTTCTCCTCCAATCTTCAACCGATCCATACTCAACCACCATTCTTCTTCAAACAATCCACTCAAACAACCCCTTCAAATCACCCACAAATTCTTCTCACCCCCAAACCTTCGTTCACAATCATAAACGAAAACCCAAAAATAAAAACTCAAACCGTTTCAGAACCAGGATCAGATGAAGAATAGAAGGAGATGAAATAGAGAGTAATACAAAACAAACCCACAAATTTGAGAGTGAGACGAAACAAGAACGTGAAACAAACCTTAATCACGAGCCAAAATCGCGCGGGAGAGACAAAGAAGGTTAAAGAATCTGACCTGACATTGTTGTAGCCATCGAGTTATCTTTTTCGCTTATGTTGATTCACTTCTTAAATAGTTATTTTGATTTCAGTGCTTGGGTCTATTTTTTCTTTTTATGATGGTTGACCGTCTCGTTTCGTTGGGGATAACATAGACCTTTCACTTTTACCGTGTCTGCATTAATGAGGGTGGCTGTTATTGTTTTCTTTTATTTTGATTTTTGGCAAAGAGGGGGATGTAACCTTGGTATTCGTGTTTCAATTTGATGGACACTAGGCATGTGTTTTTTTACACCAACTGTGTCATTTTGGGAGTGTATGATGGGCTTTGTAAAAGCCCAAGTGACCCACTCCTCTCATCATAACTTGGTGTGCACCTCCCGTTTTATGTGTTTTTTTTATATTATTTCTTATGTTTATTTTTTAACTTCATAAGTCACTGCATTTTTATTTAAACAAGTTTTAATTGATTTTAATCTTTCTTCATATTTGCTTTTCGACTTATTTTTGGGCCAATGATATAACAAAAAATCATGATTGGTTGATGAAAATATTGATCAATATGAGGCAATTTTTTTTTATTGGTCAATGAAAAGTCTAAAATCATTTGATTATTGATTTCTCCATTTAAAATCATGATTAAGACGAGACCATTTCGACTCAATTTCGATTTCCATTTCATTTCACATTACCTTATTCTATTTTCTTTTCATCTTCAATTAATGAAGTCTTTAGATTCACGAATGTTAATTATCGAGGCGATTAACCTTCATTATTTCAAATCTGTAGTGAGTAATCATCGAGATTACTTTCTATACTTTGGGGTCGTGATAGGTTACCTTCAATTAATCGACGCAAGTTTGTGATTAAAACGAGACCGTCACCTTTTCTTTTCGTGTGGCACGATTTCATTGGAGAATGATCCTCAATATCATTTCTCTATCGGTTCTTAGCATTAAATCAAAATGTCCGACCTCCTATAGTATGATCTTCGTCATAGATCATGCTACGATGCTTTAGCACTACATTAGACTCGATTCATCCGATTAACCATTAATCACTAACCACTAACTTTAATTTCAGTCAATATTATCTTGCTTTACTCTCTTGTAAATATTATCTTGATCATACTATTCATCTTATTCACACTTGTTCATCTAACCCACTCTTTGTTCATACCTCATTCAAAACACACTAATAATTATCGAAACAATAAAAGACTCAATTGGTGGACTGTGGTTACTGTCTCAATTTCAGACTTTGGACTTAGACTTAGGACCCCGGCCCTATGCTTTTGGAGTTGAGATTTGGAGACATTCGACCTGTTATGTTGCTTGTCTGTATTGGGAAATTTTCTGTGTGCAGGTGTTGATACTTTGATATTGAAGTCATCTAATAAGTGAAGCTTATATCTATTTTTTGATCATCATGAAGACTTGGCTAAGATGTTTTGTTGCCATCTGATTTTGTCTGCTTCTTGGCTTACTAGCGGCTCACCAGTCCAATAGAAGATAATGCTTTTCATGCACCATCTTTTGGTTAGATCTTTCCATCTCTTACTATTTGTTTGATTCCTGTTCTCGATTTTGCTTGATATCTGCTTTCATGATACTTGTGTTGATGATTGTTTGACACTTTGAGACACACATGTTTGCACTACCTTGTCTGCCCTCATCTCTAACATGTTGTGTGCCTTATTAATGACTTGTTACTTTGCATTTTTTAGCCGTCTTGATTGCTTTAGCATTTACTTTGCATATATTACTATTGATCTTGCATTGACACTCAAGGCTTCCCTCTTTGTCCCTCTGTTGCTTACATCCTATTCCAAAGGAAATAATTCCCTCTGTTGACTCCATGTCATATTTAGGATAGCTTAACCTAGATTTTCCCTTCCTTTTCATTTTATCCTAGCCTTAGGATTTAAGTCGTCGTGCTTTATTTAGGTGTTGCGCCATGGACATTTCTTTCCCTGTTTTCATCCTAGCCTTAAGATTGGAGTAACTGTGCTCTTTTATTTGTGTTCCGCCGTGGACACTTTCTTCCCTTTATCCTAGCCTTAGGATTGGAGTCGCCGTACTCCATGTAAGTGTCATGGTTATGGATGCTTACTCTTCCTTCTCCCTTCTTAACCTAGCCTTAGGTTTAGAGTCGCCGCACTCTACATAAGTATGTTGCCATGGATACTTACCTCTCCCCTTTGGAACCTTGATCATAGTCAAGAGTTCCTCACCCCTAGTTAGGTGAACTATGAATGATTTGATTCTTTGAGTCAAGATACGTAGGCACGAGATGCGATGTCTTGACGAGCATACTTAGTGTATATACCCCTAGGTCTTTACCTTATTATTTCCGTTAGCAAGCAAACATTAACATAACACAAATACTAACAAGAGTTTCCTGTAGAGTACTACAGATACTTAGGATGCTAACACCTTCCCTAGGTATAACCAAACCCCGAACCTATATCTCTTGCATTGTTTTTACATTGCAATTAGGGTTTCCGATCTTTACCCTTTCCTTTGGATAAATCAAAGCTCGGTGGTGAATTTCAAAGATGTGTGATTCAAGTTAATTAATAGCTTGATATCCGATTCTCACCGCAACAATATCACTAGGAAGCTTTACATTCATAATGTGACATTAGTTCTAATATTATCAACTTCGCTACAATAGTGACAAATTATTTAAGGGAAAATACCATTTTTATCTTCCTAGTGACATAGGAATTTTTCTTATACGATCTTATAAGACTGTTGTTACACTTGGGTCATGAGGAGGAGCATCAACATTGGGCTAAGAGCAACACACAAGTGAGAGAGACACCACATATCTACCTAAAACCTTAAGGTGATAGGTGTGTGGATTCTCCCACTAATAAATGCTCAAGTCTCAGCATTTATAACCAATGTGGGACTCCAACTCACACGTGAATTTATTATTCTCAATAGTTACAAGTGACTGACACATTTTTATATACAACATGTAATTCAAGATACCATGATATCATGTTTGAGATATATTCTCTTTATGCGCTCAAAATAGAAAGCAAAGATGTGGAGAAAGATGTCGCACACATCATGGAACATTCTGCATCAAAAAGCTAGTTGCGATGTAACAGAATCACGTGCCTGATTTACTTCCATATTTATCTGCGAGTTTATGTGCTTTTTGGAATAGAAAACATTCCTAAAAAGATCAAAGATCAAGACCAAATCAGATTGATAGAGATTTAATTCAAGATAGATTGCAAATTAAATTAAATAATATCTTGAAATTGCACGTTTTGGTGTTTCTTCAGCAGTAAGTATTATGAAACCCTAAACAAAAACTATAGTTGGATGTTTTACTATTTAAGAAGAGGTTCTCCATTCAGAAGACTTATACCTTGAGAGAAATTGCAAAGCATTTTGTATTTGTTGAGTCTTTGTGTTTTTGTGTTTTTCTTGTGGAACTCTATTCATTTGAATCACTCCTATATAAAGGAATATAGTTTGGTTTTTGAGTCGTAATAGTTTCATCATTTAAATCATTTTGTAATTGTTCAACACTAGGGATAATGGTTAATAGAAAGTGATAGAGATCTCATATTTAGGGGGAGTCCTAAATAGAAATTCACGCGAAGTATTAAGAAAAAAAGGTATTAACTAGAAGAGTTTATCTAAGACCAATTTGTACTTTTACTATTAAGAGTGAATTTCTTTTTTCGAGTTAACGCCCCCCAGACGTAGGTGACATTTCACCGAACTAAGTTACCAATCCCTTGTGTTCAATTTTCTTTATATGCATTTTAACTTTGATTACATTTAACTTGTCATACACATGGGGTGAGCTTTAGGGAGTCTATAAGTTATAATCAAATGGATAACGACAAAGAAGGAGGGTCTGTCAATCAGCCACCTATTATATATGGCACAATCTCTGACTATTAGAAAGTTTGCATGGTTTCATTTATCAAATCCATGGAAAACAAAACATGGAAGACAATCGTCAAAGGATGGACACATCGAAAGGTCACTGCTTAAGATGGCACTCAATCGCTGAAGGCAAAAGAAGATTGGTCCAAGTAGGAAGATGACGAATCTCATGGAAATTCTCATGCCCTCAACGCCATATTTATTGGAGTTTACAAAAATGTCTTTTTCCTCATCAACACTTGTATTGAAGCCAAAAAAGCTTGGGAGATTATCAAAATTGCGCATGTAGGCACCTCAAAAGTTCGTATGTCAGGACTCCAAGTGCTTACCACCAAGTTTGAGAACCTGATAATGATAAAAGAAAAAACTATAGCAGACTTTTATGTTCATTTTCGTGACATAGCAACAACTTATTTGTTTTAGGTGAAAAAATGCCTGAAGAAAAATTGGCTAGAAAAATCCTTTAATCTCTTCCAAAGAAGTTTGACATGAAATTTACTGCTACAGAAAAATCTCAGATCATCAATTCAATCAAAGTGGATGAACTTATTTGTTCATTGCTAACTTTTAAAATAATTATCAATGACAAAACTTAAAAGAAAGGAAAAGGTGTTTCTTTCAAAGCTGATGTAGACGATAACAAGGAACAAGACATAGAAGGTACTAATGAGAACATGTCAAACTCTATTGCATTTCTTGCAAAATGGTTTGGAAAAGTAATCACAAGACTTGACAGTCGATCCAGGAACAATGTCATGACAAATGTCAAAGACAAAATTCCTGACAAATCAAAAGGCTTCAACTTCCAACGCATGAAGAAAGAGGGAGACAATTTGAGCAAAGGCAATGGGATATAATGTCATGAATATGAATACTTTGATCACATTCAGGAGGAATAAACTAAATTTCTACAAAAGAAAAATAATGGATACACAATTACACTTTCTAATGAAGAATTTAAAGAGGAGTGTGATGAAGAAAAGGCTAACAGTGTAACTGAAGCTGCATCCCTAAGGGGAGGCTGAAGTTTCATGTCCCTAACACATTTAGGGGGAGAACCCCAATAGGGAGGTTTTGTTGCTTGTCTTATCCCTTTCATTTTCATTTAATTTTATTTTTTGAGTCTCCTTCATAATTGCAGATCATCTCTAAATCATGTGTGAATTGGTTCATTTTTAGGATTCATAAACTAATGGTTAAATTTGAACTTGATCATGATGCTTTTAGTCAATTGCATGAGTCAGTGGAATAAGAACCATGTGTGTTATTGTTTTAAGTTAGGTGGAAAGAAAAATTTAAGTACTTTGAAAATCATTAAAAATTTACATTTTGTGTGCTTAATTCCAATTATGTACATATCCTGACTCAAATAAAATTGGACAAAGGCAAACCAAAATATTTCAAGCACTTTGATTTGACTGATACTTTTAACGTGATTTGAATCAGGAAGCTTTGTCACTCAAATCATAATTTACACTTGATTCGAATCAAAATGATTTGGGCCACCTCTGCTTGATTTGATTCGAATCAGACTTTACACCTGATTCGAATAAGACAGTATTTCCACATTTCTCTTTTGGCTCTGTTTAAAGTGATTCAAATCATAATTTATACTTGATTCAAATCACAGGTGTTTTGGACTGGACCAATGGCTAGGCATGACCCAATCCACTTTTACTCCCAGAATGGCCTAATTGCCTAAGCCCAATCCGCGAAGGGCAAAGTTTACCTTTTTGCCCTCTAACCGGGCAAGGATTGTATCGCTCCTCCCTGGTATTGCTGCCCGTCCCGCACGACTTTATCAATCCCAAGACAGCTAAGGGCATGTGCCCGGAACTACGCCATTGCCCGACATAACGACTAGTTTTGGCACCCTGCTCGACATAACGACTAGTTTTGGGCAGTTACCTATTCTTCGGGAAACGGTTATTTCGCCCCTGAAAATAGAACCGTTGGCCATGCGCTGGGGGCACTATATAAACCTTCTCACTTGAGAGGGTCAGGTATCCAATAATCATCCTAAGAACCCATACTTTGTATTTTCCCCTTTTCTCTGACCCTTTCTTACTTGAGCGTCGGAGTGCCTTGCAGGTACACCCCCTCCTCCTCATCTCACGCCCAGCATCACAGACGTTCTTGGTGGCCCATCACAGGATCTGATCAAGCCTTCATGATTCGTGGCGCCGTCTGTGGGAATCCGTTCTCCCCGTCTTAACATCCACCTCAAATACTAAGACCAAAACTCATTCGTCCAAGATTATCATCATGGCCTCTCAAGATCATGTCAAAGGTGCTCTCCATTCTGCTGTCCTCCCCGTCAACAAGACTGACATTGACGGTCCCTCATCCCTCCTCGGAGACCCCCGTTTTCTGAGAGACGGGGCCACAACCTCTCCTTCCCCCACTCTGGCTGACCGCGACAACGATCAGCCCTTGCTAGCCATCCAACCCATCCCAGCTCCACCCAACGTCGACCCAGCCATGGTGGCCCTTCTCAAAGCGATCAACAAGACCAACCTTCCGATCTTTCAGTAGAACGAAAGGATCGGGGCATTGGAGGAATCCGCCCGTCCAAGATCCCCTCCTCTGAGGAGGAACCATCGACGATCCAAGAGCCCGCAACTTCGGCGAGAAGTCGACCGTAGGCTGCGCCAAGAACCAGAATCTCATGCTGTCCGGAAGCGCGAACACGTTTCCCCATGAAAGCAACACTATCCCGGTCACAAGAGGACCCGAAGAGACAAATAATCACCCCCGGTTAGGTCAAAAGGTCGGGCCCATACACCTTCTCCCCGAAGAAGTCGCCACCACGAGCAAGTCGTCTGGTCCCCGTCGCTAACCGGTTCTAGCAGCGATGATGAGCCTCACGGCCCATTGTCCCAAGAAATCCTGGCAACACGCCTCCCCAAGGGCTTGGAGAAGCCCCCGACATTGGGCACATACGACGGGACAACTAACCCTGATGAGCACATCGAAAACATCGATGCGCTACCGTGGCATCAAGGGCGCCATCAAGTGACGTCTGTTTCCGAACACGCTCCGGAAGGGAGCAATGACTCGGTATAAATAGCTGCCCGAAGAGTCTATCACTTCGTGGAAATAGCTAGGCAGAATGCTTTCCAGGCATTTCACGGCGTCGTGCCGCCACCCCAAGACCGAAGCCTCTCTTGGGGCCATAATCCAAGGGAAGGATGAACCTCTCCGGGCATGCATCGAGAGGTTTAACAAAGAAGCGGTGCAAGTCCCCACCACTAACGACATGAAATTTTTTTTGCTCGAACAAGGACTCCGCCTGCACTTAGAGTTTTCCAAAGCTGTCGGCCTCACACCTTCGAGGAACCTGGACGCCTTCCTCCTCAAGGCGCAGTCGTACATTCAGTACGAGGAAAAGGAAGCGGCCAACTCCGCCCGAGCCTCCCGTCACCAGGAGAACGCCCGGGCCTCCAGAGGCGAAGAGCCCTCGACATCTCGTCGAGGAGAACGGAAGCGCGAAGACCGTCCCTGGGATTCCAGGGATAGCAGGGGGACCTTTCGGCCGATTTCACGACTATACCCCCTGACCGTCTCCAGGGAAAAGATAATGTCCGAATGCGCAAATTCGGAATTCAAACAGGCAGGGGTCCGCTTCACCAAACAAATACCGGCCAAGCCCAACGCCGACAAATCAAAGTACTGTCGTTTCCATAAGAGTCACAGCCACACCACCGAAGATTGCATCCATTTAAACGATGCTATCGAAATACTGATCAGGGATGGCCACCTGAAACAGTTCACGAAAAAGAAGGATACTCCCCGGCAAGACGTCCAGGAGTCAAAGAAGGTAGAAGAAGAGGTACCTTCCTCAGAAGAGGCCAACATCCAAGTCGCCATGTCTGAATCACGACTAGAAGATTTCTACGTCCTAGATGAGCTCAACGCTCCTGCCTACTTTGCGATCCACATCCCGTGGGAGACGTTCCCCTCCGCCATGGTCATTTCAGGGGGAGGCTTCAATAAAGTCACGATGGGCTTCGTGAAAAGGAAATTCGAGCACCTGATTAGCACAAGCTCCAGCAAGGTGACCACACTCGATCAAGCCCAGAAGGGCTTTATCCCCATCTCCTTCTATCGGGAAGAGCTCCTCGGAGGATCTCCAAACTCGAGCATTCCTCTGCTCGTCAGAGCTCAGATGGAGAACTTCGACGTTCGCAGAATTCTCATTGACCAAGGCAGCTCGATCGACATTATGTATTCCCAGCTGTTTTAAATGCTCCAGCTTGACGAGTCACACCTCACTCCCTATGTGGGTTCTGACTTGCAAGGTTTAATGGGTCGGTGACCAAACCTTGGGGATACGTCGAACTGATCGTAACTTTTGGATCAGAGGAGACGGCCAGATCATTTAAAGTAGAATTTCTGGTAATTGATTGCCCGTCTCTATACCAATGCATCTTCGGAAGACCAACCTTGGCCGAGTTGGTAGTTGTGCCTTCAACCGTCCATATCAAGATGAAGTACTACACTTCAAAGGGGATGGTCGCCACCCTCCACGGCGACATCGAAGATGCACGACGATGCTTCGAAGCAGCCACGAAGGGACTCAACACCATCGCGTCCAAGCCGAAGGTATCTAACAAGCCAGTCTTGCCCAGCAGCTCCGAGGAAGCCAAGCCACTACCTCAGGTCGACTCCATCGACCTCGATAGCCGCTTCCTCAAAGAGGACCAGAAGGAGGACCAAGCAGCCTCGAGCAGCTCATCTACCCCGACCAGCAGCAGCTCCCATCCGATGCGTCCTATCCCGGATGGCGACTTCGAGCTCGTCTTCTTTGGGGACGACCCCCAGCGGAGAGTAAAGATTGGAGCGGATCTCCCCGACATCACAAGGAAGCAACTCAAAGCCTGCCTCCGTGAGAACGCTGATTTGTTCGCATGGAGCGGCACCGAGATGCCCGGCTTGGACCCATCCGTTGCCTGCCATCAACTCACGATTGACCCAGCCGTCAAAGCAGTAGCACAACGTAGGAGGAAGCAGTCTGCAGAGAAAACGGAGGCTGCAGAAAAAGCTGTAAAAGACCTCATCGAGGCAAAATTTATCTCGGAAGCCAAGTACACCACTTGGCTGTCCAATGTTGTACTTGTGAAAAATATAATGGCAAATGGCGAATGTGTATTGACTATACTGATCTTAACAAGGCATGCCCGAAGGATGCCTACCCCCTCCCCAATATTGATAAATTTGTTGATAAATTTGCTGGTTTTAAACTACTATCATTCATGGATGCCTACTCGGGCTATAATCAAATACCAATGACAATGAGTGATAAAAAATACACGGCCTTCATGACTGAATCGGGCAACTATTACTACAACGTAATGCCCTTCGGCCTAAAGAACACCGGCGCGACCTACCAGAGGATGATGAACAAGGTCTTCCGAGGAGAGATCGGCGACATGCTCAAAGTCTATATGGACGATACGATCGTAAAATATCACGAGGAAACCGATCATACTGCCCATTTAAGAAAGGTCTTCGAACATGCCAGGAAATACCAGATGCGTTTCAACCCGGAGAAGTGCACGTTCGGTGTCCGGGCAGGCAAATTCCTCGGCTTCTACCTAACAGAATGAGGAATCGAGGCCAACCCCGATAAGTGACGGGCATTCTCCAAGTTTCCAATGCCCAATTCGAAGAAATCCATCCAGTCCCTTAACGGGATGCTCGCATCTTTATCCTGTTTCGTCGCCAAATCTGCCCAGCACGCCCTACCCTTTTTCAAACTCCTCCGCAAGGAGGCAGCGTTTGAATGGACAGAGGAATGTGACCAGGATATCCTCCATCTGAAACGAGCACTCTCAGAGCCGCCAGTTCTCTCTCGCTCGGACAACGGCGATACTCTGTATCTGTATCTCGCCGTAGCAACCGAGGCAGTGAGCCCCGATCTTATCCGTGAAACGCCTGATGGGAAAAAACCCATATATTTCACTAGCAAAGCATTGCAGGGACCAGAGCTAACGTACCAACAGATAGAAAAATTGGCACTGGCCCTCATAAACGCAGCTAGAAGACTGAGACACTACTTCCTGGCCCACACGATCATGGTCCAGACATATCAACCCATAAAGCAGCTGTTAGAACGACCAGACATGGCCGGCAGAATGCTCAAATGGTCGCTAGAGCTGTCGAAATTTGATATTCAGTATAAAAGCAGAAAAGCCCTCAAAGCCCAGGCTTTGGATCACTTCTTCGCGGAAATGACATTCGCAGATTCCCCTACCTGCGGGGCGTGCAAATGGACCATTTTCGTAGACGGGGTGTCCAGCTCGGTGGGAATCGGGGCAGGCATCATATTGGAGAACGACGAGGGAATCATCATAGAGGAATCACTTACCCTATCCTTTCCTACCTCTAACAACCAGGCTGAGTACGAAGCCTTCCTCGCCGTCTTACGCCTAGCCGAAGATCTTGGTGCGAAAGAAGTTGTCATCTGCACAGATTCACAACTCGTGGCCCTCCAAGTTCGAGGAGAATATCAGGCCAAAAACGACAACCTGTCCGCATACTTAGCTCTGGTCAAGGAAAAAATGACGAAATTCGCAGCGGTAGAGGTAAAACATGTTCCTCACGAACACAATGTCAGGGCAGACGTTTTGTCTAAACTGGCAAGCACGAAGAAGAAAGGCGAAAACAAGTCCGTCATATAGGAGGTACTTCCTCGACCCAGTATTGAGAAAACTTCCCCGATCCTCGACGTACAAGTGATCGGATACAGCAACTACTGGATGACCTCCGTTTACAACTATCTCGCTAAGGACGAACTTCCGTCTGACCCCAAAGAGGCCAACTTAGTTAGGCGAAGAGCCTGCTCCTACATCCTAGTCGAAGATAAACTCTACAGGCGACGCTTCTCCATTCCGCTACTCAAGTGTGTCGAGGAAGAGATGGTCGCCCATACCCTGTACGAAATTCATGAAGGAATCAACGCCCAACATCTCGGAGGAAGGTCCCTTTCCCAGAAGGCCCTTCGAGCATGATACTACTGGCCAACCATGCAACAAGATGCTAAAGAACACGTGAAGAAGGGCGATAAATGCCAACGGCACGGGGACATGCACCTAGCTCCACCTAATGAACTCAAGGCTATGTCCTCCCCATGGCCATTTGCCTGGTGGGGCCTGCACATCCTGCGGCCATTCGTGGTAGGATCAAACCAGAACAAATACTTAATAGTAGGCGTGGATTACTTCACAAAATGGATAGAAGCAGAGGCTCTAGCCAAGATAACATCCCTTAACATACTACGTTTCTATAAATGAAACATCCTTACACGTTTTGGCATCCCCCAGGCGATAGTCACGGACAATAGGACACAGTTCACGGACAGGAAGTTCCAAGATTTCGTCGCCCAGCTGGGCACGAAGAAACACTTCGCATCCGTCGAACATCCCCAGAAAAAAGGGCAAGCCGAAGCGGCGAACCGAGTCATCCTTCGAGACCTCAAATAAAGGCTGGACGAAACAAAGAAAGCTTGGGTCGAGGAGCTACACAACGTCTTATAGGCATATCGCACAACTCCACACTCTTCAACCGGGGAAACACCCTTTCGCCTGGCCTACGGGACCGAAGCCGTAATTCCCATTGAAGTTCACGTATCCTCCAGGTGGATAGAATCGCCCCTGGACGAGGAAATGAATGACAAAGCACTAAGGGAGGAGCTCAACTTCGTCGAGGAAGTCCGGTCAGGGGCATCCCTCCGTGAAGCCTCGTTAAAAAAAATGTCATCCAGCACAACGCCAAAGTCATACGACAAGAGTTCGACGTGGGCAGCCTCGTCTTAAGAAGAAACCATAAAGACTCTCGCGAGGGCAAACTTGCCGCTAACTGGAAAGGACCCTATCGTGTCCCGGCAAAAATGGAGAATGGGGCCTATTACCTAAAACATCTCAACGGGGAAGAACTTGCTCGACCATGGAACACCGAAAAGCTAAAGCAATACTATAGCTAAGGCCTTAACTGTCAGTTTGATTTGTCAAAATGACGAGCATCACCTATCGACCACGATGCGCGCCTAGGTACAAGTGTACATGTCAGTAAAGTAGAACCGCGCTCAGGAACGAGCCAGGTCCTTGCTCGACAGCGGTCCCTCAATCGAGCACCGCCGTCGTCAAAGTATCACGATAGGCAGAACACCCAGCTCACGATGGGAGGTTCACGCCGCGAACTCAGGCCTCAAACGTGGCCTGAGCTCCACTCTCTCGCCCAGACATTCCCTGGTCGTTCGACCAGTACCCCCCACTACCGTACACATCTACAACGAGCAATTCTCTGAAACTTAAAGCAAATCAAAGTAATCCCTATTACGGGCACACATGCATATCGAGTGAAAGTACAACACTTAGCAGAAATCAAAACAGATAAAGTCATACAAATCACAAAACTGGCCATGAGAACTGGACACATGCATAATTAAGTGGTAAGTGGTCACGAGGAGCACGATTGTACTTGTTACATTAACAGGGGGCCACGCCCCCATACAAAATGATAAATTACATCAAACAAACATGGCACGTAGGCCAGATAAATTACAACAAGGATAAAAGCCCCATCACTCCTCCATCCGCTCAGGCTGCTCGAGGTTGGGCTCAGGCTCCTAGGTCTCCCCGGTCAGAACTTCAGCATTCTCATCACTACCAAGGAGGGAATTCAGACTGACTATCCTGCCATCCTCCACATGAGCCAGGTAGTGGGTACCCTAAGTAGAGATCTCAACCCCGGGGTTGACCACCCGCAGTTGGGCCACGTCATTCTTAAAAGATTCGTCCCCGATGATAATGATGTCATCCTCAGCCTTCAACATACGAACAACCAGCTCGACCCTCGTCTTCACTACCCCCACATCCTCAGGTTCATCTTTGCCCAAAGCACTCGCTAACCTCAGCTGCTCGATCAGCTCCTCAACTGCCTTCTTCTCCGCTGCCAGCATAGCATTCTCCCGCCTCAACCTGGTAGCCTCCTCGTCTGCCTTCTTCCGGGCATCACCAGCACTCTTAGCTTCCTCCTTGGCCTTCCTCGCTGTCTCTTCTAGGGACACTATGGTAGCCCGGGCAACTCTGAGTTCAGACTCAGTTGAAGAATCTCCTTCATCATAGATGGCCGCCATCTCCAGAACTCTGACTAATGCGCAGGCATCCTGGGCCACCAGCGCCCTCTTGCTCGGGCGATCCATACCCTCCAGTTGGAGAGACTATGCCCACGGCACCACCAAGGACGTCCCCTCAAATAATTTTCTATCAAGAATACATGGAGGAAGCTCGAACTTCCTTTTCTCTGGTGCCTGGAAGAGGTCTACCGCTTCATTAGTTCTGGACCGCTTGAACCTCGAGGCCAGAGGCAAGGGGGATCCTTAGGCAGGAGCAGGCGAAGAGCTCCCCGATGCTGTTTGAGGAGGAGGAGCACGTTGGGGAAATCGAGTCATGGGAGCAGCCGCCCCGGGCTTGTTCCTCGCGATAACATTCTTTACCTTTCTTTCATAAGCAGAAGGCATCTCTCCTATAAAAACAAAACAAATATGTTAGACGACCAAGGAAAAATATGTCGGGCAAGTCAAATAACTAAGACTACCAAGCAATTGATAAGCATCCACAGGAGTCTTGCACTCCAAAAGCACCTTGGTGTTAATAAAATGATACTCCACCCGCTGGCTACCATCCTCCTCGAAAATCGAGGACCCCTTCTTCGTCCAGCATTCAGCAAGCTGGAAAGAGTTAACATACTTCACCAGCTTCTCATAGCCAACCAAATCCTGCTCATCCAGTATGTGTGGCTGAGCGACATATTCGTTGGACTCCTTGGAAAAGTGGCCAGCACTCCAGTGAAAGGGAAACTTGAATTCTCTCTCCCCGATCAGCTTCCCGTTCTCACCGCGCATGTCGTTACTGTCCTCGTCAAGGGACACCGCCCAGACATACATGCTGTCCTGGGCCTTCTCTGACACAGGCTCTATGACAAAGAACCTTTCTTTAAACGTCTGGATTGACTCTAAAAAGGGCTTGAACAACTTACGAGGCTGTTTCAACGGCACCTAGTCGTATCTCTTCCCCGTCAACTGCCGCTGGAGATGGAAGATGGTGAAAAATAGAGGAAGAGTATCTCCTATATGCAAGAACTCACATGTCAACTCGAAGGCACGGATGAACGCCAGCGAGTTAGGATGCAGCTACGACAGGGCCAGGTCCAGATGCATGAAAATTGGCTGCTGAAAATCGGTGAAGAGCAGCCTCAACCCCAAGTCTTTAAATGCATATTCGTACATAGCAAACTGCTCCCCAAAGTCTCTACAGATCCGATCATCCTCAGAGGGGAAATGCACCTTCCATTCCCCCTTTGGCCTAACGATCGTGAAGACATCCCCAAGGTAGGTCGCAAAGGTAGATACGTGCTCGGCAGGCTCAGCCACCGACCACTCCTTAGTAGAATCCTCATCGACCTCCTCCCCAACTTTGTTGGGGATAGTGGAAGCTTCAGTACTACTGCTCTCCGAGGAGCTCTCCTCGGATGAGCCTATTATAATCTCCCCGTCAGGCCCTGTCGCCATATCGATCAACTGAAAAGCAGAGAAAAAAGTGAATTCGACGAGGAATCAAATCCACCCTTCCACCGCTAGTCAAGTGAAAGGGCGTGCAAAGGGCCGAGGACGGTGTCCCCGGCCTAAGCCCTAATATTAAACAAAAGCTCAAAAGTCTCCCACGAGGAGACGCTCGGGAAGAATCACTCCCACAATGAGGAGCTTCCTCGGATTGCTTCCTAGTATCGTTTGAAGCTTCGCCGGAGACTGCAAACGTCACCGGAAACTTCAATCGAAGAACCGAAAACTCGTAACAGTGACGGTTACCTATGCATCATCGTCGCAATGACACCGAAAACCTCCCTATTCGGGAGTTCTCTAAAAAGGCTCCAACAACCTCGTCAGCGGCAGAAAATGGCTTAGCCACCATCCACCACCAACAACCACCAAAAAAACAACCCTATGTCATCTAAACCTAACCTAGCCACATGCAATCTAAAGAAGAAGATGAACGAAAGCAAAGGGCCGAAAAACTTACGTGGTTGAAAAGCTAGAAAATGGGTGCTCGAAGCTGGTGGCAGCGGTTGAAGCAGCGGACAATGGTGGCGAGCAAAGCTCTCTGGGGAAGACGAAGAAGAAGAGAGAGAAGCGAAAGTTCCAAATGGCCCGGCCCTTCTCCTTTTATATTGCTGAGGAGCACGTGTAGAGGCACGCCCACCTAGGTCATAATGGCTGTAGACTAGCCATCATTGCCTAGTTACTATGGCACAGGGCTCGAGGCACACGTGGCACCCCAACATTTCATTTCTTCCTAACCATTAGTCTCCCCGTACGTTGGGCAAATCAAACAGGATCATGAACCTTGCAAACACCAAGGCCCACGGGCACCACGAGGCAACTCCCTCCATCACCATACGACGACTCCGTTAGGGTTCCTCGAAACAACGGGCTATCCTTAAGCCATCATTCCCATGCTCGGGAGCAACGACTTAAGGGCTCCTGTTCTAGACTGGACCAATGGCTAGGCATGGACCAATCCAATTCTGCTCCCAGAACGACCCAATTGCCTAAGCCTAATCTGTGAAGGGCAAAGTTTACCTTTCTGCCCTCCAACCGGGCAAGGATTGTATCGCTCCTCCCCAGTATTGTTGCCTGTCCCGCACAGCTTTATCAATCCTAGGACAGCTAAGGGCATGTGCCCGGAACTACGCCCTTGGCCGACATAACAGCTAGTTTTGGGCACCCTGCTCGACATAACGGCTAGTTTTGGGCAGTTACCTATTCTTCGGGAAAAGGTTATTTCGCCCCCGAAAATAGGTCCGTTGGCCACGCGTTGGGGGCACTATATAAACCCTCTCACTTGAGAGGGTCAGGTATCCAATAATCATCCTAAGAACCCATACTTTATACTTGCCCCTTTTCTCTGACCCTTTATTACTTGAGCGTCAGAGTGCCTTGCAGGTACACCCCGCTCCTCCTCATCTCACACCCAGCATCACAGACGTTTTTGGTGGCCCATCACAGGATCTGATCAAGCCTTCACGATCAACAGGATTTATGATTCAAATTAGAATTTGTTCTTGATTCGAATCATATGAGAAATGGGTCAAAATTAGTTTTCTTTCTTGTTCTACTACACTTACTCATATGACTTAAATCATGAAATGCTCTTGATTCGAATCTAAATAACTTTTTCCATTCATTCTTGTGCTTAATCTCAAGCCCATATAAGATCTTTTTGTCATCTTTTTACATACATAACTGTAAACAACTTTACAATGTATTTGCATTGTGATTTTGTGAAATCTACACTCTCTCTTTTTGAAAGTTCAAAAACCTCTGATATTCTATTTTTGGAAAATCAGTTGAAGTCTTTTTTGGTCTATTCACCCCCTCTAGACGGTTTCCTATCTCAAAGTGACCATATCTCATATTTTTTCATCACTGAATACTCATAGTGACCATTTCTCATTTTGAACGCAGTCTTCTAAATATCTTCTGACTTCACACGAATCTGATGATAACACGAATGCAAATCAATCTTGATAAGCACATAAGTACTAACTAAATAATCCATCACATCATCAATCCTTAGAAGTGGAGACTTGGTCTTGATACTAACCTTGTTCAGTTGTCGATAGTCAACACACAACCTCATGCTACCATCTTTCTTCTTAACTAACAACACTGGCACCCTCCACAGTGAAACACTCGGTCAAACTAACTTTTTCTCAAGTAGATCCTCTAACTATTTCTTCAGCTCACTCAGTTCTAAAGAATATATCCTATAAGGAGCCATCAACACAGAACTAGTACCAGATACTAAGTTTATAGTAAACTCCACCTCACGCTCTAGGGAAAATCACTAATGTCGTCTGGGAACACTTCAGGAAACTCACACACAATAGGTATATCCGTAATCATTCTATTGCTTCCCCTACTCGAGGACGTGAAAACTTTGAAAACTTGACCACTCTCTCTCAAGGACATCTCTACCTGCCTCACAGTCATGAAACTCGACTCCTTACTCTCTTTGGATTTAAGAAACTTCACTAATTTATCAAAACAATTGATAAACACATGGTTGAACTTCAACCAATTCATTCCCAGAATAACATCTAGTTGACTTAGAGGCACACAAACTAAGTGAACACTAAAATCTCTACCATAAATTGTTAAGGAAAATTCACGCACACCAACGAAGTAGTCACTGAACCACACTCTCACCGGGTTTAGGAAACAACACAATTTCATTCAATAACCCGCACTCTTGCAATCGAAGGCACAGTGAACCAACCCTCCACATCTGAAGCACCTCAAAGAAACATAAGCTTATCCCCTACTTGTTTCAATCCAGCTCTGGCTGGCAAGCGGTTAGAAAAACAAATGAGCACCAACAGTGTTTCGCACACATGTCGCATACCAGGGAATAGACAAAATTACAAAAACCTGGTCGAATGTACCGACCTGCTGTGATACCACTATATAACACCCTACTTCCCCACTCAACAATTAAATAAATAAAACACGAATAACCCATATATTCAGCAAGTATGATGCTACTCAAAATCAGCAAAACATACTTGAACCACATAATAGAAAATTAAATCATTTGATAAGCATCATAATTATAAAATACTTGGCATTAAAAAGCCTCAACAACGCTATTAGTTTTGGAAAAATGGTTCAACATCAAAATAAATTAGAAGATATGCAACATAATCAGAATAAAAGAATAACTTGTTCCCCTCGTGTAACATATAAGAGAGACTCCAATTATAGGACTCGATCGACAAGCAACTAAGGAGGCATAGTGATATCCTCAACATCAAGATCCTACTCAGCTACGTGATTATCTGTACTCCAGAGGAGCACATATACAACAACACATAAAGGGGGGGGGGAATACGTTCAAATAATAATTAGTGCACAAAATAATCGGGGTAGATTCACACATCACAAATACTAGACAGACTAAACATGCACCATGATAACACATATTCTTATTTCACCCACATCACGATCAATCATCAATCACAATGTTATCCATCACATTCAAAATCACACATTTCCATATAATAGTATTCAACAACACTCAAACATCTCATCTGAACAGCCGTTATGTAATGCAATGCAACATCGAGTCAACCCCTTCTTGTCACAGTCCCCACTTTGAATCAGACTCACAACTCAACTCTATATGCATGCGGTACCGACTCAACATTTGGTTATTCATACTAACCGCGTCTCCTCTCTGAACCCTAAACTCATACTCTAAACTCCAAGCCCCCACTCTGAGCTTGGGACAAGTCACTAGTTCCCACTCTGAACTCGTGACTTGCCTCTTTCACAACAACGACAACATATGATACATGGCATATAACAATGCAATGACAACAACACAACAATGAATATAGCCCCACTCTGACTGTAAACAATCATAAAACAACAATAACATAACAATGAGTACAACCCCACTCTTACCATAATCAATCATGTAACAATAACCACATAGCATAAGCACAAGCCCACTCTGACTATAAACGATCATGCATTCAATGCATCACTAGTAGTTCTCACCCGAACTACTTATCTCATCTATCGTCAGCAACTATGTACAATAAAACAAGTAATTAAACTTGCATTTCACAACATCAACACCACATTAAATATATATCCACACACATCACTCAATCATTTCAAATCATTTTGATATCGATTCATCATTAAGCATGAACAATATTTCATATAGTTATGCATACATTCAACATTTATTCACACATTGAACATGTGTAGCACCCCAAAATTTGCCCTCTTGTTTCTAACTCTAACTGGTTTATGCTTCCTTTCATTTGCATTGTCATTTCTGCATTTGCATGGTTCTCTTAGACATGGGATCAAGGTATTTACCAGCAGCTCATGGTGTCATCAGTTCAGGGGATATTTTCAGCAATATTCAGAGCCTAACATATGGCTTTCAAAGTCTTTTTGAGCATTTATTTTGCTCACTGGATGATCTGATTATCAGAAGCTCTGACAGTTATTTTTGCTCGGCGGTTCGGCACCGGACATTATTATCTCAGCGGGATATTTTGAGTGCGGAAAGAAGTTCACAGCATATTTCAGGCATGTCAGTGGCAATATCAAATGACAAGTTTCGGAGGCCTAACGTGGTTCAGAACAGGTGGAAACGGTCGAATCTCCAAGTTTCCCTCTTCATGGCGCCAAATTTAAACTTTTGAAGGCGTTAACCGGTTAAACATTTGCAAGGTAAATTTGGTTAATCGGTTAACCAGTGTGCATTTTGCCTAAATGCTTTAATTTTCAGCACTACAGAATTTTGAGCTAAGTATAATTGTAACGACCCAGTTTTTGTATGAGTTTTATTTAATCGAGTCGTTTGATTATTTTATTATTATTTTATTTTATTTTTGACTTTTATCTAAAAATATGTTGTTTTTCAATGTTGTGATATTTTATCGGGTTTTGGGATCGTTTGCGAGATATTTAAGTGTGGGGGTATTCTAGTCATTTCATAATATTTTTGATTAAGTAGTAAGAATAGAAAATAGAAAGAGAGAAAAATAGAGAGAAAGAAAAGGGAAAGAAAGAAAAAGAGGAGAAAAGAGAAGAAGAAGAGAAATAGTAAGAAAAGTTTGGAAATTCAAAGAAATCAACTCCTAGAATCGATTTAATCGGGTAAGGGTGCGAAACTCAATTATTGTATGATTGTGTATGATTATGTATGTGTATTTGTGGATGTTATTGGATTGATTTGGAGAAATTTAGTAAAACCCATTTTTTGTAAAATTGATTAGAAATTGATTAAATGTGTTGGAAATTATGTTGTTAGTGTTCATTATTGTTGATACATGATAGATACATGTTGCTATGCATTGTATTGGTAATTTTTCTGGGTGTAGGTGAAAATTGGAGGATTTTTTGTTGGAAAACGCAGAACTTTGTTCTGCAGATTTTTTTCTGGTTTTTCCAGGTCATACGCGTATGGGGCATGTTCATACGCGTATGGACCTTGGCATTACGCGTAACATGGGCGAGCCATGGGCCATTACGCGTATGGTTCTTCAATTTTCTCGGCCATCTGCCCATTTGCGTAAGATACGAGTAATACTTCAGGGCAATACGCGTATGATGGGATGCACTACGCGTATTGGATTTAAAATGGGGATTTTGGGGAAAAATGGTCTCTGCCCATACGCGTATGGCCTTGGGCAATACGCGTATGGCATGGCGAGGATTTTGGGCAATACGCGTATGGCTCAGGGCAATACGCGTATGACCAAGAGAATGGTAAAATGGGACTTTGCAAAATATCGTTTTTCATTTTCTTTCGTAACTTGTGTTCCATTTATCCAATTTTTACATTCTTGGTATCGTTGGAAAGCTATTGAGCTGTACTTTCTTATGATGAGGATTTTGAAATTGTTAGCCGATTTAATTATGTCGGGAATCGAGAATAGTGTCGGTTGTCAACTTTTGTCGTTATAACTGTGCGTAATTGATGTGTATTATGCAAGGTGCTATTGTATGATGTAAATGTATGTGTTTAGATGGTATTGAGATGAATTGTGGCCGTATGGCAATTAAATGCATTGTTTTGGGCATAAGTGCAACGTGTGATTTTGTCGATGTAGATGAATGTATTTATGGGGGTGCATATTAAATGTCATGAGTCATTGTATGCCAAGCATCATGATATGCATTGTTGAGACGTCCTGAGTGACGGTTTGGATTCCAGAGGGAATTCGCTATAAAGTTGTGTGCCCGTGTGGGGTGTGAACGATGATTATAGACGATCGTGTGCCTATGTGGGGTGTGAGCGATCGGGTCGTGTACCCGTGTGGGGTGTGAACGATCCATAAACGTCGTGTGCCCATGTGGGGTGTGAGCGACAGGGGACATCGTATGCCCGACGGGGAGTTACAGTGATGTAACGAGCGATGATTCCAGCAGAGTTCCTGAGTGAACTAGTGATGAGAAACAATGGAAGTCGGTACCGCATGTGCATATGCATAGAGTCGTGGTGTCGGTCTCTTGCATTGCATATATCATTAATGGTTGTTTATGTGTGGAATTATGGATAAAACTGATATATGGATATGTGTTGGTGATGGAAATATAAATTATTCCTTGTATTGTCTTGTGTTTGAATTATGGCGTGAGTTGTGGTGAGAACCGTATATATGTGTGTTTTGTGTTATATATAATTGTATGCAATTATATTATGGTTGTTTTTCTCACCCTTCTGCTGTTTTATAAATGCTCTATGAGGCATTGCAGATTAGAGTTGCTGGAGGTATTTTTGTGAAGCTTTGCGTCTTCATTCTTTTGTCGGTCGGCTCTGATATGTGACACCGGGTAGTTAGGGAGGCCGTTTGTGATTATCTGTATTATGTATATATATCTTTTGGCTTGTGCATGTACAACTTGATGTATGACAAACTTTTCATGTGATATATATATATGCTATTCAGTTTTAGATTTTCCGCTTTTATTCTAAAATCTGAAATGTGGGTGTAAGGAACTGAGTTCCTCTGTTGATTGCTACCCCACTGTTGCATATCTTTTTGAGCAGGTGTTGTATGTTTGTTTCAATATGATGTGATTCCCCCGTCTATGCCATGATGATTTAATTATACTCTGACGAAATTTTGAATTTTCTTTTACTGCTTTATTTATTTGGGGGTATAGATTGGGGGTGTTACATTAAGTGGTATCAGAGCAGTTTGTGTCAGTCTGTGTCAGTTGTGTCAGTCCTTGTTGGTCGTTGTGGTTGGATGAGTTGTTTGTTTAACCATAGTTTCTGTTATTGGAAATGAACAAAATATGGCTGGTAGGAACAATGCTGCTTTGGCTGCTGCTATGCAAGCTATGGCTCGTGCTGTGCAGGGTGCACCTCATGCTGCTGGTAATGATGAGTTCAGGAAGAACAAACCGCCTGTCTTCAAGGGAAGATATGATCCGGATGGTGCACAGATATGGCTGAAAGAGATTGAAAGGATTTTCCGAGTGATGGATTGTGCGGAAGATCAGAAGGTGAGACTAGGTACTCACATGTTATTGGAAGAAGCTGATGACTGGTGGATTAGTACTCGTCGTGTGTTGGAAGCTGCAGAGGAGGAGATTACTTGGGTTGTGTTTAGTATGGAGTTTCTGAGGAGGTATTTTCCTGAAGATGTAAGAGGGAAAAAGGAAATTGATTTCTTGGAACTGAAACAAGGTATTATGTCTGTTGTTGATTATACTGCTAAGTTTGTGGAACTTGTGCAGTTTTATCCTCATTATGCTGAAGCGACTGTGGAATTTTCTAAGTGTGTTAAGTTTGAGAATGGCTTGCATCCTGAAATAAAGCAGGCAATTGGTTATTAGAGGATTCAGAGGTTTTCTGATTTGGTAGATTGTTGTAGGATTTATGAAGAAGATAGTAAGGCTCGTTCTACTCATTACAAGAGTGTGAGCGAGAGGAAAGGGAAGCAACAGTTCCGTGTGTAGCGAGCAATTTTGGACGCGGTTCTTAAGCGCTGGTCGCTCTCTACTACATGTCGATTCATTTTTTATCCTATTGTAAGCTGATGAAGGAAGGGAAATAGATGTCTCCAATTAACCCTGCTTTGCATACTGAGTTTAAACAGCGGTCTGTTAGGTTACGGATGCTATCAATGTGGGGGGGGGGGGCCTTTGTACTGGTTATTTGTATTTTCGCCAATACTGGTTCTTTCTAGGACTTTATAGCGGAGGACAAGGGTTAGGATGTTAGGACTGATGCTTTTTGATAGATACATGAGAGTATGGGATTTTGGGTTTTTGTTTAGTGTGCTCGTTAAGATTTTTCTTTCAATCTTATGCCTACGTATTCTCGTTTACCGAAACAGGGAAATCAGAGCGTTCGTAGTTCCTCCTATTCTATGGGAGGAAATGGGTGTTTTTGGTGTCTTGTTCAAAGCCCAAGATGTGAAGCGAAAGGTGATTTGTATCTTGTTCAAAGCCCAAGATGTGAAGCTGAAAAGTCTATTTGTATCTTGTTCAAAGCCCAAGATGTGAAGCTGAAAGTGTTGACCTTAGAGAGAATTTGTCATCTCTAAAAGGGGTCTGTTTGTCACGATTGTTTATAAAGGAGAATTACTTTAACCGGGATTTGTGAATCCGACAATGCCATAATTTCCTTTATAGGGGATTTTAACCTGAAGGAGAAGACTTTAACTCAGTGTAGAGCAATGCTATCTTTCCTTAGGAATTTCTCATGCTAAAAGAGGGACAGTGGCATGGATGTAGATGATCCAGAGGCTTGCCGTTTACAGCAATTAGATGAAAGGGAAGGAGTTGTTGATGTTTGTGTACTGTGAACGAGGCACAACTTTGATGCTAAAAGGTTGATTGGATCAACCAGTGGTTTTTTTATACAAAGCCTAAGAGGAGGTGGGGTTTGCTTTTAGGAAGCCTGTGGGTCCTTGTACGATGCCCAAGAGGAGGCCGATGCTTTTAAGAAGCCCGTGGGTCCCCAAACCCCGAGAAATTCAAGGCAATGCTATTCACCGAGAATAGATCAAAGTCAGGAAAGTTTGAGAATTTGGAAGAAACTCAAAGATGCCATTCACGGAGAATACATTCATCTTGGGGAGTAGAGTTTCTTGACAATTCCTAATGAGGACAACCGAAGAGAAGACTTTATCTGGTGATCCTATTGGGGATCTAGTTGTCTATTTCTACGAATAAACGAAACGGCGTCACCTAGTTCTAGACGTAGTTGCCGGGGAAACTCGAAATATCTATACTATTATTACAGAGTTGATATGAGTTTATGAAAGAAGACTTACAGCGAAATAGCCCCACAATACAGTTATATGTATATGAAAGCGGTAAATGAAAGCAATAACCACTTACTCGGTTGTAGAGCTTCCATGTTGTTTGGTTAGTTGTTTAACAAAGAAAGATTGAAAACAACAGTATATTCAAAATCAAAGGAGAAAGTGCTTTGAAATAAAAAGATTTGGGGCTTACAGCTCAAGGAGAGGCCCAGGGTTTTATCAGTGAGCGCACTGTTTGAATTTGTACAGAGGGACTTATACAAGTGACTGGGGCCCAAAAGGTTTTCTGCACAAAGGGATGGGTCATACACTCTCTCAAGAGGCCCAAAAAGTTTTAAAGAAAAAGAGTGGGGCTTATAACACGAGGGTAGGCCCAGATGATTTTTCGTTTAAAATGGAGATCGCGCCGAGGTTTCCTTTTAACGCAGAGGGACTTATACAATAAGTGAGGCCCAAAATGTTTTGGTTAAAAGGGGGTTGGGTCTTACACTCTAATAGAGGCCCAAGTGTATTTTGAAAAGGCGACGATCGCGCCGTTTGTTTTTGACGGTCTCGGGACTTATACAATACACTGAGGCCCAAAAGGTTTGGTCAAAAAAGGATCGGGTCTTACACTCTATTAGAGGCCCAAGAGTATTTGACAATGATTTGTTTGAGTGAAAAATCAAAGAAACCCTAATTTTATTCTTTAAAAGTAAATATTTAAAGAAAATCAATAAAAAATACCAAATAGGTTTGAATAAACCACTTGTGATTTTTGTTTAAGGTTTGAAAAATGAGGTATAAATCACAAGAGATATTAAAACTTATTTGGTCTTGATTTGTCAAGATGAATATTCATTTTAAAATGCTTAAAAACAAATAAAAATGAATTTATTCACAAAAATACTAATTATATTAAATAAATAATATAAACTCATTTTTTTTGTGGAATAAAATATTTCAACATTTTTGTGATTTTTTTCAAAAAGAACCAATCAAAAATAATTAAAATTGAAAGAGTTATTAATTTCCCAAATAATTAACAAAACATGAAAATAGTTGGAAAAATAGCAAAAATGTGAAAAATCACAAAATGGCATGGGTGGGGTTTGAACCCACGACCTCAAGCATACAAGGCACGCGCTTTACCACTGGGGTGGTGATACATCCATTGTTTGAAATGAAACAACAAATATACAAGGTATGACTTGGTTTTGGCTTGCCCAAGGCAAGTTTTGGCTCAAAAACGTGAAGGTCATAACTTTCTCAATTCTTAATGGTTTGAGACAAAATTTATACGTATCTGGGCTAGAATTTCACAAGGAATCAAATGGTGGTGGTGATTTTTTCAGATCACACTCCCTCCTCAAAACCCGATAGTGGTTTTGAAAATGGCCTATGATTGCATTTTCTATGCTACACTTTGATACAAGCATGAATTACATGATCAATTGGCACAAACACAACACATATGACATGTATAATAGATGCATACTCAGTGGACTTCAAATGCACACATGTTTTGGTGAGTGCAAGTTGAGAGGCTTACCCTTCTTTAGAATTTTGGAGTTTTCTCTGCAATCTACCAACCCTCTTGCTCCAGATATGATTTTATACCTTGAACCACCTCAAATGATCCCTTGGATGCTTTTAGGATGGTTGGAATCAGCTGGTACCTGCAAAAACACAAACAGTCCCTTTCTTGCAAAAGGGGTCAAAAGTGACCAAAATAGCAACTCTCTCAAATGGTGTTCTAGATGGGGGGAACCATTTGGGATAGTTCAAGGATGATATTTGGAGTGTGTTTGAGGTTTTATCTGGTTTGGAAAGTGACTGAATCAAGACATGGCTTGAAAAATACAAAAAAAAAACCTATTTTGAGGTTTTGAGAGGTGACTTTGTGATTACAGGTCACTTGTGATAGTTTGCACAGCTTACATATGATATATATGAGGTGTGTGTGTGATTGATTGTGATGGAATTGCTCTCTAGCTCAAAAACTCAATGTTAGTTGCTTTGGAAGGCAAATTTGAGGTGAAAGAAGAGGTTTTGAGGAAAGCATCTGTTTGATGGCTTTGGTGTACTCAAACTGAACACAATTGAGCTCTATTTATAGTGGAGCAAGTTTGTTTTGGGATCCACAGTGAATGGCAACTGCAGCAGAGGTTTGGCCAATGTTGTCCAATGGAAATCCAAGTCTCGTCTAGCCATTGACTAGAGGTTAGGGCACAGGGCTGTGGTTCCCTTGGTCTTGGATAAGTCTTGACTGATTTCAGATGAGAATGGCTCAGTGCATGCCACCTTGATGCTTCCATTGAATGCTCCAATCCAAATTTGAAGTCTTATCCCTATTTTGGCCATTCTAGGTTCAACATGCTTTTTCTTGTTCCATGGACTTTGGAGGCTTGGCTCAGTGATTGTCCCCTTTAGATTCAATCCTTAGATGTGTACAAGTGGATAGGAGTGTTTGGATTTGGCTGATTTTGGCAAATCGAGCAAAATTGCAAATTCTGCATTGCCTTTGACAGATTTCAGCAAGGAAACTTCCCAATGTCATAACTCATAGCCCAAATGGAATTTGGTAATATTCTTGGCCATTTTGGAAAGCCCTTACATGATACAACAACTGTTTGAACACATTTGGTTTTGATATCTTTTGAATCCAAGTGAAAAATCCCCCTACATTTGGAAAAAAATGAAGACAGATTTGGACTTAGTGAAAATTTCACTAAGTGTTGGAAAAAGTGACATTTTCATTTTTCAGCCATTTTGATCACTCCATAACTCAAAATCCTTAATGAATTGGAATGACTTGTAGTTGAAGTTTTTGTAGAGGGTAATGAGGGCTACAAATCCATCTTTGGATGAGGAAAAATGGCCTTGTGATTTAGGAGTTATGGTCCTCCAAAGTTGGTACCCTTGTCACTTTATTTTTAACTTAGAAAATTTTCTAAGTTTTTATGGTTACCCCTTTTACAAGTTATCCAACTTTTCTTGATTTTTCTTGATGAATGATGATTCAAATCATACATTAACATCATTTTAGGGTTAAAAAACCATTTTGGTGAAATATCTCAAAAAGTCAAAGTTGACTTTTGTGCACAGTTGACTTTTTATCAGATGAATTCCAAACTGTGCAATTCTTCAGGAAATCATGTCCTTGACCTAAATCAAACTTGATGGACATGTTCCATGGGTGTCATAGGGTATATTGATTCATGTACTAGGGCTTGGGAGCATGTCCTGGTCAAAAGTCAAAGTTACAGTTGACTTTTTCCTTAAAACCCTAATTGTGGTGCAGATGAAATTGAGACTTATTGCTCAAGCTTCTTGGGTTAATCCATTGTTCCAAATGGATCAATATAGTTCATTAGAGACCTTCAAACCCTCTCTTGAGGTCTTGGTTCATGATTTACACCAAAAGTCAACTTAGGGGTGAATTAGGTCAAGAAACCCTAATTCCTGATTTTTTATGTATGCATCCCCTGAGGCAAAATTGACTTGGTGATTGGGTCCATGAGGTTCCATGGAGTATATTAGGTTATGTTTTGGATCATTGGCTCATGCCCAGATGAAAAATTCCATCTGGGGGCCCTGGTCGACCAAAACCCTAATTTGGTGACACTGTCGATCTTGAAGCTTGATCCACCTAGAAGGGAGCAACCTTGTGCTTAATCCTTGAAGTGAGAGTCCTCTTGATCCATTATGAATGCTTGAGAGGTTAGACAAGTTGAAGATCATGTCATTCCTTGATTGATCCTTTGTCTAAGGCTCAGAGAGGGCTTGAAACCCGAATTTTGATTGTAGTAAATGCTCAACAACCCTTGAGGTTTTTGATGAGGCATGATGGTTCATCCATATTGTGATGATGATTTTCACAATGATGGGAAATCTTAGTGGTCAAAATTTGGGGTATGGCACCGTGGTGGTCCGTATGTGACACCAGCTGATAAAGGTAAACAAAGAGGGAATTTTGAGAAAAGGTCAAGTGGAGGAGGGATGTCTGGTCCTTTGAGATGTTATAAATGTGGTGAGTTGGGGCATCGTCAGTTTGAGTGCAGGAAAGATTTGAGGAAGGGTACTAATTGTGGAGGTGTAGGACATGTTGCAGCTGATTGTGCCAGGAAGAATGTGGTGAAATGTTATAACTGTGGTGAACCTGGTCATATTAGTACGAAGTGTCCGAAACCGAAGCAGGCTCAATCTCGTGGGAAAGTGTTTGCATTAGCAGGGACTCAGACTTCGAGTGCAGATCGCCTGATCAGAGGTACTTGTTTTATTAATAGTACTCCCTTAGTTGCTATTATTGATACTGGAGTGACTCATTCGTTTATTTCGTCTGAGTGCGCGAAGCGTTTGAATCTTATGTTGTCTTTGATGGATGGTGAAATGGTTATTGATACTCCAACAATGGGGTCAGTAACTACTTCTTTGGTTTGTCTAAGTTGTCCTTTGACCATTTATGGTAAAGACTTTGAGATGGATTTGGTGTGTTTGCCGTTGGAGGGTTTAGATGTGGTTTTGGGAATGAATTGGTTGCAATTCAATCGAGTTCATATTGATTGTTATCATAAGCTGGTAAGGTTTCCTTCTCTTGAGGAAGACGAAGACTCGAGTTTCTTATCTACCAAAGAGTTGAAGAAACTTTTGGCGGAGGAAGCTTAGTTGTTTGGGTTGTTTTCATCTTTGACAGTGGATAGTCAAGTTTCACTTGATGTGTTTCCTGTTGTGTGTGAATTTCCGGAAGTGTTTCCTGAGGATATTTCAGACTTGCCGCCAGAGAGAGAGGTGGAGTTTTCTATAGATCTAGTTCCTGGTACTAGACCCGTTTCTATGGCACCTTATCGTATATCGGCGTCTGAGTTAGTTGAGTTAAAGAAACAGTTGAATGAGTTGTTGGAGAAGAGGTTTGTGAGGCCAAGTGTGTCGCCTTGGGATGCTCCAGTTTTATTGGTGAAAAAGAAGGATGGAAGTATGCGGTTGTGTATTGATTATCGCCAGTTGAATAAGGTGACGATCAAGAATAAGTATCCTCTTCCAAGGATTGATAGATCTGATGGATCAGTTAGTTGGTGCTTGTGTGTTCAGTAAGATTGATTTGAGATCAGGGTATCATCAGATAAGGGTGAAGGAGGAAGATATTCAGAAGACGGCTTTTAGGACATGATACGGTCATTATGAATATTCGGTGATGCCGTTCGGGGTTTCTAATGTGCCAGGTGTGTTTATGGAATACATGAATCGTATTTTTCACGAGCATCTAGATCGATTTGTCGTGGTGTTTATTGATGACATTTTGATTTATTCTAAGTCTCGGGAAGAGCACGCAGAGCATTTGCGTATTGTTTTGCAGGTTTTGAAGGAAAGGAAGCTTTTTTCCAAATTGTCCAAGTGTGAATTCTGGTTGTCGGAGGTGAGTTTTCTTGGACACGTAATTTCAGGTAATGGTATTGCTGTGGATCCATCTAAAGTAGAAGCAGTTCTACAATGGGAGGTTCCGAGATCCGTTACTGAAATTCGAAGCTTTTTGGGCTTGGCTGGTTATTATCGCAGGTTCATTGAAGGTTTTTCTAAACTAGCACTTCCTTTGACCCAGTTGACTTGTAAAGGGCAAGCGTTCATTTGGGATATTCGGTGCGAGGAAAGTTTTAATGAGCTGAAGAGAAGATTGATGACAGCTCCGATTTTGATTTTGCCGAATCCTAATGAACCATTTGTGGTTTATTGTGATGCGTTTTTGATTGGTCTAGGTGGTGTTTTGATGCAAGAAGGTAAGGTTGTGGCATATGCTTCAAGGCAGTTGGGAGTGCATGAGAAAAATTATCCTACTCATGATCTTGAATTAGCGGCTGTGGTTTTGTGTTGAATATTTGGAGGCATTATCTCTACGGTGCAAGGTTTGAAGTCTTTAGTGATCATAAGAGTTTGAAATATTTGTTTGATCAGAAAGAGCTAAATATGAGGCAGCGTAGATGGTTGGAATTCTTGAAGGACTACGACTTTGGCTTGAATTACCATCCTGGTAAAGCTAATGTGGTAGCCGATGCATTGAGCCGAAAATCGTTACATATGTCCGCGTTAATGGTTAAAGAGTGGGAACTTTTGGAATCGTTTAGAGACTTGAGTTTGGTTTGTGAAGTGACGTCGGATAGCGTTAGGCTTGGAATGCTAACGATTACTAATGATTTTATGATGACTGTTTGTGAGAAACAGAAGTTGGATGTGAAACTTGTGGATTTGATGTTGGTTGGAGGAAGAGATGAGAATAGTGATTTTCAAGTGGATATTAATGGTGTTTTGGGATTCCGAGGTAGAATTTGTATTCCTGATGATGCGGAGCTGAAAAAGATGATTTTGGAGGAAGGACACCGGAGTAATTTGAGTATACACCCGGGAGCGAATAAGATGTATCAGGATTTAAAGAAGATTTTCTGGTGGTCTGGATTGAAAAGAGATGTGGCTCAGTTTGTTTATGCATGTTTGACTTGTCAGAAATCAAAGGTGGAACATCTGAGGCCTAGTGGTTTGTTGCAACTGTTGGACATTCCGGAATGGAAGTGGGATAGTATCTCCATGGATTTTGTGACAGGGTTACCGAATACTCAGCGAGGGCATAATGCTATTTGGGTGGTTGTTGATAGGCTGACTAAATCGGCTCATTTTATTCCGATTGACATCAGTTTTTCTTTGGAGAGGTTAGCTGAGATTTACATCAGTGTGATTGTGAAGTTGCATGGGGTTCCATTGAGTATTGTTTCTGATCGAGATCCTAGGTTTACCTCGAGATTTTGGGAAAGTTTGCTAAAGGCTTTGGGTTCTAAATTGAGATTGAGTTCGGCTTATCATCCGCAAACGGATGGTCAGACAGAGAGGACGTATAATAACAGTTTCCATTCTAGTATTGGGATGGCACAGTTTGAAGCATTGTATGGACGAAGGTGTCGGACACCTTTATGTTGGCACGAATCTGGTGAGAGAACGGTGGTTGGACCAGAGTTGGTACAACAGACGACGGAGAAAGTGAAGTTTATTCGTGAGAAAATGAAAGCTTCTCAGAGTAGACAAAAGAGTTATCATGATCGGAGAAGGAAAGATCTTGAGTTCCAAGAGGGCGATCATGTATTTCTGAGGGTTACACCGGTAACGGGTGTGGGTCGTGCATTGAAATCGAAGAAACTTACTTCTCGATTTATTGGTCCTTACCAGATATCCGTGAGAGTGGGTGCTGTGGCTTATAGGGTGGTGTTGCCACCGAATCTGTCGAATTTGCACGATGTGTTTCATTTTTCACAGCTTCGGAAGTATGTTCTGGATCCGTCGCATGTGATTCCGATGGATGAGGTTGAGGTGAGGGAGAACCTTACAGTTGAGGCATTACCAGTTAGGGTTTTCGATCGCGAGGTGAAGCGGTTGAGGGGCAAGGATATTGCACTGGTGAAAGTGGCATGGGGAGGCGCTGCTGAGGGCAATTTGACTTGGGAGTTGGAGAGTCGGATGCGGGAGTCGTATCCAGAGTTGTTCATCTCAGGTATATTTTCGAGGACAAAAATTTCTAAGTGGGGGAGAGTTGTAACGATCCAGTTTTTGTGTGAGTTTTATTTAATCGAGTCGTTTGATTATTTTATTATTATTTTATTTTATTTTTGCCTTTTATCTGAAAATATGTTGTTTTTCAATGTTGTGATATTTTATCGGGTTTTGGGATCGTTTGCGAGATATTTGAGTGTGGGGGTATTCTAGTAATTTCATAATATTTTTGATTAAGTAGTAAGAATAGAAAATAGAAAGAGAGAAAAATAGAGAGAAAGAAAAGGGAAAGAAAGAAAAAGAGGAGAAAAGAGAAGAAGAGAAATAGTAAGAAAAGTTTGGAAATTCAAAGAAATCAACTCCTAGAATCGATTTAATCGGGTAAGGGTGTGAAACTCAATTATTGTATGATTGTGTATGATTATGTATGTGTATTTGTGGATGTTATTGGATTGATTTGGAGAAATTTAGTAAAACCCATTTTTTGTAAAATTGATTAGAAATTGATTAAATGTGTTGGAAATTATGTTGTTAGTGTTCATTATTGTTGATACATGATAGATACATGTTGCTATGCATTGTATTGGTAATTTTTTTGGGTGTAGGTGAAAATTGGAGGATTTTTTGTTGGAAAACGCAGAACTTTGTTCTGCAGATTTTTTTTCTGGTTTTTCCAGGTCATACGCGTATGGGGCATGTTCATACGCGTATGGACCTTGGCATTACGCATAACATGGGCGAGCCATGGGCCATTACGCGTATGGTTCTTCAATTTTCTCGGCCATCTGCCCATTTGCGTAAGATACGAGTAATACTTCAGGGCAATACGCGTATGATGGGATGCACTACGCGTATTGGATTTAAAATGGGGATTTTGGGGAAAAATGGTCTCTGCCCATACGCGTATGGCCTTGGGCAATACGCGTATGGCATGGCGAGGATTTTGGGCAATACGCGTATGGCTCAGGGCAATACGCGTATGACCAGGAGAATGGTAAAATGGGACTTTGCAAAATATCGTTTTTCATTTTCTTTCGTAACTTGTGTTCCGTTTATCCGATTTTTACATTCTTGGTATCGTTGGAAAGCTATTGAACTATACTTTCTTATGATGAGGATTTTGAAATTGTTAGCCGATTTAATTATGTCGAGAATCGGGAATAGTGTCGGTTGTCGACTTTTGTCGTTATAACTGTGCGTAATTGATGTGTATTATGCAAGGTGCTGTTGTATGATGTAAATGTATGTGTTTAGATGGTATTGAGATGAATTGTGGCCGTATGGAAATTAAATGCATTGTTTTGGGCATAAGCACAACGTGTGATTTTGTCGATGTAGATGAATGTATTTATGGGGGTGCATATTAAATGTCATGAGTCATTATATGCCAAGCATCATGATATGCATTGTTGAGACGTCCTGAGTGACGGTTTGGATTCCAGAGGGAATTCGCTATAACGTCGTGTGCCCGTGTGGGGTGTGAGCGATGATTATAAACGATCGTGTGCCCATGTGGGGTGTGAACGATCGGGTCGTGTGCCCGTGTGGGGTGTGAGCGATCCATAAACGTCGTATGCCCATGTGGGGTGTGAGCGACGGGGGACATCGTATGCCCGACGGGGAGTTACAGTGATGTAACGAGTGATGATTCCAGCAGAGTTCCTGAGTTAACTAGTGATGAGAAACAATGGAAGTCGGTACCGCATGTGCATATGCATAGAGTCGTGGTGTCGGTCTCTTGCATTGCATATATCATTAATGGTTGTTTATGTGTGGAATTGTGGATAAAACTGATATATGGATATGTGTTGGTGATGGAAATATGAATCATTCCTTGTATTGTCTTGTGTTTGAATTATGGCGTGAGTTGTGGTGAGAACCGTATATATGTGTGTTTTGTGTTATATATAATTGTATGCAATTATATTATGGTTGTTTTTCTCACCCTTCTGCTGTTTTATAAATGCTCTATGAGGCATTGCAGATTAGAGTTGCTGGAGGTATTTTTGTGAAGCTTTGCGTCTTTATTCTTTTGTCAGTCGGCTCTGATATGTGACACCGGGTAGTTAGGGAGGCCGTTTGTGATTATCTGTATTATGTATATATATCTTTTGGCTTGTGCATGTACAACTTGATGTATGACAAACTTTTCATGTGATATATATATATATATATGCTATTCAGTTTTAGATTTTTCGCTTTTATTCTAAAATCTGAAATGTGGGTGTAAGGAACTGAGTTCCTCTGTTGATTGCTACCCCACTGTTGCATATCTTTTTGAGCAGGTGTTGTATGTTTGTTTCAATATGATGTGATTCCCCCGTCTATGCCATGATGATTTAATTATACTCTGACAAAATTTTGAATTTTCTTTTACTGCTTTATTTATTTGGGGGTATAGATTGGGGGTGTTACAATAATCATGTGTCATCCATGTGCATTATGAGAACGATCTAGAATTGCTTCATTTTCACAAATTAATTCCCTCTAAAATTCAAATTTCCATTCCTAACTCCACTCCTAATTTCCATTTCTCTTACTAATCCACACTCCAAACCAAATTTGGATTCCAAACCTAATCCATATTTAAATCAATTTCCTCGAAACCACACTCATTCACTCTCATTTACACCAGAATTTTTTAGAATTTGCTCTGAATTTTCTCTCACTTTTTCACTCTCAATCTTCATCTTCAACCTCACTCTAAAGCTCTTTCATTAGAGTTAACAAGTTCTTCATTGGAATTTGTTAATCCTTGAGCTCAAGCCTCTCATTACCATTCCAATACTTGATTCCATTGTTGATTTTCGTTTGGATCTAGATCTGGAATTTTGGAAGTGATTATTTGAAGTGATTTTGAAGCATTTCTAGCTTATTGTTTGGATTTTCAGCTTTTCTTGCAAGGAGATCATGGATTTCTGTTTTTTTAGCCTGGTTTCATTGACTGCAGCTTAACAAGACTTACCAAAGCAATTCTCAGCTTTGTAGGTTGGTTAAATTCAGGTCTAAACCTGTTCTAGCTTATTTTCAGCTTTTACAATGTAGGTCATTAATTTACTGTTGTGGATCTGTTCATTGCTTGTTTTGATATTTGATTTGGTTATTTGATTGCTGCAATTGATGTTTAATGGCTGTTATTTAATGTGAATTTCGTGTACTATTGTTACATGATTATTTGGATGCTTAAACAAGGCTTTTGCTGCTGAAAAGTGATTTTGGAAACTGTTTTTTTTGTTCTGTTACAGTGGTAACCGGTTAACAACATATGGTTAACCAGTTAACCAGTATGCTTTTCAAGTGTTTTTTGAACTTTTCGCATGGTTAACCGGTTAACCATATAGAATTAAGTGATTAACACTGTAACAAAATGTGTATTTTGGGCGTTTTTAAGGGTTTCGATTTCGGTCCGCATTTAAACATCATGGATTGATATGGTGCATATTTTAGGATTATTTTGGAGCTGTTTCACCTCACACTACAACATGCTTGTAATTTTTTCGACACGCGACATTTGGTTTTAGTTGATGAATATCTATGATTTTGGTGTTGCTTTCTTGATGTGATGAACATGTTGCACACGCATTTGAATCATGTTGATTGTTGGTTATTAATGCTCAACTTGCTGGACTTATAATGCGTAATCATTGCTTGCTTCCGGTTTCGTTTATGCGTGTGGTTTCGGTGAATGCTAAGTTGTACAAATTTATTGAGCATGCTTACTTTTGAATTTTTAACATGACCATTGTTGCTCATTCTTGATGATTGCAATCTCTATGCTTGGGTTGCCTTTGCTATGCATGTTCATTTGCAATTGTTGTTTGTTTGTTGTATTGCTTAAGTGTTAATGTACACATGTTGCCTAACTTTTCACACCCGTTGTTCTGGATTTTGATATGCTGTTAATTGTGCATTCATGCTGCCTGCGGCCTTTTACACCTGTTATGTGCTAAATACATTGAGCTGTTAAATGCTGTTAGGGTGTATTTGCTGGATTTTATAGTTGTGCATTGCATGAATGTTGTTGTTGCTGCTGTTTTTGGTTTATTGCCTTGTCTTTTGTTTTCTTTTGGAGAATGGAGAGTCACTCAACTTCTTCATAGTTGAGATCACGACACCGTTCTTTCCTTGTTGACGGAGAGTCACTCAACTTCTTCATAGTTGAGATCACGACACCGTTTTTTCCTTGTTGACGAAGAGTCGCTTAACTTCCTTATAGTTGAGATCACGACATCGTTCTTTTTTGTAATTGATTAGTATAATGTTTACTTGTGCTTGTTTGCATGATCCCTTAGGATTCGTAGCTCGACTTAATTTCCGATTAAGCTTGAGGTAGGAGAGTCATTAGCTTTTTGATCCATGCATGATAACAATTAGGATAGTCCCTTTAAACCTTAACCTTAGGTCTATCTATTTTGCATGCTAACATTAGGTAGAATTCCTTTCTATCTCAACCTTAGGACCATTGTGTATGACAACATTATGATCTAGCTTCTCTTAGTTGTTTCCTTTTCAACCTTTGAGTCCTTTCTCTTCTCATCTCTAAACAAGTTCAAAACACTTAATAAATACAACGAGTATTGTGCGCCACGAGCCTTAAGTACATGGGAAATGAGGAATGATGGGTCTCCCTTCACTTTTCTAGATTGTTTAGCATACGTCCCATTTTGGGGTGATCATGCGATGCATTCTCTCCTATGTCATAGACTTTAGTGCAATACAAGTTTCAAACTAACTTAATCCACTTCTGTCTAAAAAACACAAACAAAGTGCAAATCTTTTTATCCTTCGGGATGGGTTTCAAATCATTTTAAGAAAAGAGTGTGTTATTTCCGTTCTGTCGCAAACAGGCATCGACCCTAACTGCCGGACGCAAACCTAACGTCGCTCATAAAAAATACTTAACCATTGTTTGGTCGTTACCATGAACTACGACTGCTCTGATTTCCTCTCTCTCGTCTGACTGAGGATACGTAGGCACAAGACGGTGATGTCTTGGCGAGCAACCTTCCCCTCATTCACCCGTAGTCCGAACTACGTTGACTCTGACTTTCCCATTGCACAAGGGAATATGTAGGCCTAGGACGGCGAAGACCTATCAAGTCTCCTTTTGTTTTCCATTTTTTTTAGTATTAGGCTTTAGATGACTCACCCTTTGATTAGGCAACAAGCGTGGATCCCGTTGAGTACAACGGACGCGAGGGGGGTGCTAATACCTTCCTCTAGAATAACCGACTCCCGAACCCAGACTATGGTTGCGATGACTATGTCTTCTCCCTTTTGAGCTTTTCTTCGATCGTTTCATTTCCCTTCGTCGGGATAAATAACGTTCGGTGGCGACTCTTCTATTTTTTTTCCGCCGGTTGTTTTTCGTAGTTGCAACAGCTGGCAACTCTGTTTGGGAATAAAGGTTCCCTATGTGAGTCAATCCTAGCGCATGTCTGTTTCTATTTCATTGGGTGTTTACATATGTGCATTTATTTGTTGTATATTATTGTATTTTACCGCATTTACTGTATTCGATTATTGTTATCATATTGCTCTGTTGCTGTTGTGCTGTTGGGAGGGTTGGTTCCATGAGAGATAAGCATAATACCTAGGCTTGAGTATACACATAGGATTTGAGTGGAAAGTAGTGTGGTATGCGTAATGTCTTGGTATGTTTGGTTTACACGAAATCTACATTCAGACGAGGTTTTTTGGGGAGATATTCTGATTTGCACGTCTTGTGCATGTTAGGGTGTTAACTTAGAAGGCTTGTGACTCTAGAGACCGTTCATTGAAAGTCAGTTGAGACCTCCTCGATTGGTGATGATGCCAAACCAGAAATGGTGAACGTATCATCATTTCTTGACCTGAGAGTCTGTGATACTGAGGACCTGCTAGGATTGCCTCTGTCCAAGGTTAGAACCCACACGTGAGAGGGGAAGGGTTTTTTAGGAAACTTTGACCTTCAACCAACCCGGTTTTCTGGTTTTCTTGTCAGTGTGAACTTATCAACCTGGTATTCTGATTATCCCGGTGTCATACCCCAAATTTTGACCACTAATATTTCCCATCACTGTGCAAATCATCATCACAATATGGATGAACCATCATACCTCATTAGTCTCCCCAAAGATGGGTGAGCATCCACTACAATCAAACTTAGGGTTTCAAGCCCTCTCAGAGCTCTTAGACAAAGGATCAATCAAGAAATGACATGATCTTCAACTTTTCTAAACCTCTCAAACATCCACAATGGATCAAGAGGACTCCCACATCAAGGATCAAGCACAAGGTTGCAACATTCCAAGTGGATTAAGCCTCAAGATCGCCAGTGTCACCAAATTAGGGTTTTGGTCGACCAGGGCCTCCAGATGGAATTTTTCCTCTGGGCATGAGGCAATGCTTCAAAGCATAACCCAAAATACTATAAGCGACATCATAAACCCAATCATCAAGTCAATTTAGCCTCAGGGGATGCATTCATAAAAAATCAGGAATTAGGGTTTCTTGACCTAATTCACCCCTAAGTTCACTTTTGGGACAAAACATGAGCCAAGACCTCAAGACATGATTTGAGGGTCCCTAATACAATACATTGATCCATTTGCAACAATGGATTGATCCAAGAAGCTTGATTCACAAGTTTCAAGTTTCATCAGAACCACAGTTAGGGTTTCGCGAGAAAAGTCAACTGTACCTTTGACTTTTGACCAGGACATGCTATCAAACCTTGAGACATGATTCAATACACCCTATAACACCTATGAAATTAATCCATCAAGTTTTATTTAGGTCAAGGACTTGATTTCATAGAGGATCACACAATTTGGAATTCATCTGATAAAAAGTCAACTGTGCCCAAAAGTCAAAGTTTGACTTTTTGATTTTTTGATCAATTATGGTTCCCTAACCCTAAAATGATGTTAATGTGTGATTGGAATCATCATTCATCAAGAAAAACCAAGAAAAGTGAGATAACTTGTAAAAGGGGTAACCATAAAAAACTTAGAAATTTTCTAAGTTATGGAACAAAGTGGCTAGGGTACCAACTTCCAAGGATCATCACTTGAGATCCAAGCAACCATTTGGGCTGATCCAAAGATGTATTTGTAGCTCTCATGTCATACTTTAAAAGTGTCAACTAAACCTCATTCCAATTCATCATGGATTTTGAGTTATGGTTGGATCAAAATGGCTGAAAACATGAAATGTCACTTTTTCCAACACTTAGTGAAATTTTCACTAAGTCAGAATCTGTTTCACTTTTTGCAAAATGTAAGGGCATTTTTCACTTGGATCCAAAAAGTGTCTAGACAAACTATGATCACACATGTGTTGTATCATATAAGGGCTTTCCAAAATGGCCAATAACCCCATGAAACTCCACTTAAGCCATGAGATATGACAATGGCAATGTGCCTTGCTGCAAACTGTCATGGCAAGGCAGATTTGTGCATTTTGCTCGATTTGAGCAAATTTTGCAAATTACAAACAAGTTTATCCATCTAAACACCTCAGGGGGAGACCAAGGAGGGACAAACACTGAATGAGTCAAGGATGATCTCTGAACTAGGGAACCAGCAGCCAGTGCTCTAACCTCTAGTCAATGGCTAGAGGAGACTTGGATTCCTATTGATCAACATTTGCCAAACCTCTGCTGCATATGCCATTCCCTATTCCTTGGAAAACAAATTTGCTCTACTATAAATAGAGCTCATTTGTGCTCAGGTTAAGTACACCAAAGCCATCAAACAGATGCTTCCCTCAAAATCACCTTCTCACTTCCAAATTTACCTTCCAAAGCAAGTCACTATCGGGTTTTGAGTTTGAGAGCTATTCCAACCAAACCAATCACACACACACTTCATAAACATCATATAGAAGTGATCCAAACACTTAAACAACAACTGTAACACTGATTTCTCAGAATCACCAGCCAGTTGCTCAAGGTTTTAACCAAGTTGCAGCTGAGATGCCATGAAGTGATCCAGCCATTACCAATCAAGTCCAAGCATTCAAACATACTCCATATGGTGTAGGGAAGCTGTTCAAATCATCACAACTCATCTGTAACACCTCCAACTCAAAAATCACTTTGCTCTTGCTGTCACGACCTTCAAGTAAACCTAAACTTGGCCATCTCTTAATCTATGCATATTTCCTCGCACAATACTTTTGCCAAATATTCATAATCATGCATAGAATGTTTACCCTTAATTGATTGTTTTGTTTGAATCGTGTATCAAAATTCTCAACCTTCATGCAAATTTTAGGGTTCTTGAGGTTTTGTCTTGATTTCTTATTCCATGCTTAAAATAAATGAAATTAAAGACCATAGACATGATCGTGAGGTGAAAACGAGCAGATTGATATGTGGATTGTGTGATTTCATCAAGTATTCAGTGAGATTGGATAGAAAATGAAAATCAGGCCAAACTCAGAACATGCGCGTGTTCTTGCCATGTTCTTGGCGCCTTTTTCACAAATTCAAATATTTGAATTTTGTGATTTTATTTAATTGATTCAAAAATTAATTTCTCTATGAGTTTTAATGATTTTGAGTTGATTCTTTTTTTAATAATTCACAAAAATGTCAAAATATTTTATTTTGCCAAAAATTCCCAAAAATATTATTTATTTCATATACTTGATATTTTTGCAAAGAATTAATCTTTTATTTGTTTTTTAACATTTAAAATATTTTGTCCTCCTTGATTTTCCAAATTTAATTGGTTTCCAATCATTTTGTGAATATAAACATGATTTTTCAAATATTAATCCAAGATCACAACTTTTTTTTCACACATGCTTGATAATTTTGATCATTTTAATTAAATTTTTATTTAATTAAAATCCCTTTTGAAATTAATTTAGGGTTTTGATTTTAATCACCCTAAACAAATCATTTTCAAACACTCATGGGCCTCTAATAGAGTGCAAGACCCAACCCCTTTTTTAAACCAAAATGATTTGGGCCTCGGTGTATTGTATAAGTCCTGATACCGTCAAAACGTACGGCGCGATCATCGCCTTTTCAAAATAACCCTGGGCTTCTCCTTGAGCTGTAAGTCCCATCTCTTATACAAAAATAAATCTTTGGGCCTCTATTAGAGTGTAAGACCCATCCCATTTGTAAATACACCACTCTTTGGGCCTCAGTCATTGTATAAGTCCCACTGTATTTTCAAAAACAACGGCGCGATCGTCACCTTTTTAACAAAAACAACTGGGTCTCTCCTCGAGCTTTAAGTCTCATTCCTTTTCAAAAATAAAAACTTTGGGCCTCTAATAAAGTGTAAGACCCAATCCCCTTTTAACCAAAACCATTTTGGGCCTCAGACATGTATAAGTCCCTCTGCGTTAAAAGAAAAATCTCGGCGCAATCGCCAGTTCAAAAATCAAATCATTTGGGCCTACCCTCGTGTTATAAGCCCCATTTCTTTTCTTTAAATTTTTTTGGAACTCTAAATTGAGTGTAAGACCCAACCCCCTTATGCATAAAAACTTTTTGGGCCTCACGTCTTGTATAAGTCCCTCTGTACAGTTTTTAAAACAACGGTGCGATCATCGTTAAAACTTGGGCCTCTCCTCGAGATGTAAGCCCCAACAATCTTTTCAAAGCACTTTCTCCTTTGATTTTGAATTAAAATATATGTTGTTATCAAAACTTTCTTTGTTGAACAACTAACAAAACAACATGGAAGCTCTACAACGGGTAAGTGTTTATCCGCTTTCATTTACTGCTTTCATATAAATAACTGTATTGTGGGGCTGCTTCACTGTAAGTCTTCTTTCATATCCTTTTATATACTTGTCACATATCCACTGTGTAATACTAGTATAGTTATTTAGAGTTTTCCCCGGTAACTACGTCTAGCACTAGGTAAAGCTTGTTGGTCACTCTTTAAATACAAACGAAACTAGATCCCCCGTAGGATTCCAGATACAGTCTTCCCTCCTCTTGGGGTTAAACAATATGGAACAAAGAGAAAGGCAGTATTCTTGGTGAACCTTTTCTCAGACTGTCACCCTTAGAAATTGTCAAAGAAACTCTAACTCCCCAGAGATGATCTTTTCTCCGTGAATGGCATCTCTTGAGTTTCTTCCAAATTCTCGAACTTTCCTAGAATGATCTCTTCTCTGTGAATTACATTTCTTGAACTTCTCTTGGTTTGGGGACCCACAGGCTTCCTAAAAGCTTCCCCTCCTCCTCTTAGGAGTTGTACAAGGACCCTTCGGCTTCTTAGAAGTTCTCATGCCTTCTCTTGGGCTTAATACAAGGACCCTGATGACCTCTTAAAGATATAAGATATAACTTAGTAATCCTTTGTTAGAGCAGTCTTTCCCGCATCAAAACTCAGGCCATTAAAGGGTTGATACTCATCCCTTAATGCCTGTGCCTCCTCTTGGGCATTGTACAAAAGATAATACTCTAGACTTGGATAACCTAAGCCACTTGGGTCTCCAAGACATTCTCAAGTTCCTTTCAAACATAGGAAGAAACACCGATCACTCTGAAACCCGGTCTCTCTCATGAGAGTTCCCCACCCTTGGGTCTACCTATGGATCTAATCCTCAGTAGTAAGACAACCTCCTCTTGGGCTTTGTACAAATGATTCTCCCTAGCGGAGCTAACCTTTTCAGACTCTCTTGTTGATTCCATCTCTTTTAGCCTCCATCTTGGGCTTTGTACAAGACATATAAAAAACCCACTCTCTTGTTGAGTATAAAAGATTCTCTTATTGAGTCAACTTTTAGCCTCCGTCTTGGGCTTTGTACAAGACATATAAAAACACTATCTTGTTGAGTATAAAATACTCCATTGTTGAGTCAAACTCCTTTTAGCCTCAATCTCGGGCTTCGTACGAAACAGCAAATCACTCTCTTGTTGAATATAAAAGACTCTCTTGTTGAGTCAATCAACCTTCAGACTCTCTTGTTGAGTTAATCACCTGTTCAAGACTCTCTTGTTGAGTCAACTCTTTTAGCCTCCTTCTTGGGCTTTGTACAAGACACATACAAGCACTCTCTTGTTGAGTCAAACCCTTTCAGCCTCCATCTTGGGCTTTATACAAGATACATTCTCCCCAACGGAGTCAAAATCCCTTTTAGCCTCAATCTCGGGCTTTGTACAAGACAGAAAGAACATTTTCCCCAAAAAAGTCAACTTCTAGCCTCCTCTTAGGCTTTGTATAAAGAAAACCCCGGTTGAGTCAATCAACCTTTTAGCATCAAATTTGTGCCTTGCTCACAGCATACAAACATCCACAACTCCTCTTTAGAGGTGACAAATTCTCTCTCAGTCAAACCTTTAGCTTCACATCTTGGGCTTTGAGCAAGATACAAACCACCTTTAGCTTCATGTCTTAGGCTTTGAACAAGACACTAAAACAACCTTTTTCCTCCCATAGAATAGGAGGAACTACGATCGCTCTGATATTCCCGTCTTAGCGAGCATACTAATCATAAACCCAAAATCTCGTACCTTCATATATCCATCAATAGCATTAGACCTAAAACCTCACAAATAGTCCAGATCCCGTTTTTAAGCAAATAACCCTAAAAGACGAACCCCCCTATTTTGATAGCATTTGTAAACCAACAGTTTTGACCGTTTAACCTCAGTTTGCAAGCAGGGTTAATTGGAGACATCTATTCACCTTCCTTAATCAGCTCAACAGGATAAAAAATGAATCGAACTATAGTACCAAGGCGATAGTGATTCAAAACCACAAAAATCAAGCTACAGAAAAATGGCGACCACAGTGGGAGGCATTGTTTCTAGCCTCTTTTAAGGTAGAAAGCCTTAAGTTCACAAAATACTACAGACATGACAACCCTGCTGGGGAGTCATTGTCTGTATAGGATCATAAGACTATAGGTCTAGGATGATTAAGACATATATATATACTGCTTTTCCTAATTGATATCTGTGTTTATTTTTCTGCTAATGGGAATGCGTGTGATGCCACATGTGGAAAGATTGAGTATACACCTAAGATAGGGGATGGCATTATACGGGTAATCTTACGGGGAGTGAATCCCAGCTAAGAGTTCTCGGTCGACCATCAAATTCAATGGAGACTCCCTTTGCAGATACATTACCTATACAACTTTGGGTATTAAAAGTAGTGTGGTCGATTCGGTTATCTGAGAAGCTGAGGTTTTTAGTAGACTGAAACCATTTTGTAGTGCGGAAGCTATCAGGAATAGTTGTCACACGATACTACCCTCATCTGAGATCACTCTAAGATACATCAGCTCGCTGGCGATCCGCTTAATGTTGTTATCCCAAGAGGGGTCAATGATTTTGCGAACAGGTAAAAAAATCACCAGTATAAACCTTTGGGGATGGGTAGAGCCTTGACTTCATGACACCGAACCTTTGACCCCATGATTTTTCTATGTTTTTGTGTGTTGCATTCATACATTCATTTAAAAAACATTAAAACAAAGAAAAATCTTCTCTTCTAGTCTCTCTTTTTCAAATTAAACTAAGGCAATGAGAGCAAATGTCAGATAAAGAGACTGCGTTATGGATTTCGGTAGAAGAAAAACTCACAAGTACACCTTCAAGGTTCCAAAACTAGAGGATTTAAGAGGTCTGGCGAGGATGATAACCAACCCTGAGGCTTTCAGAGCTAAGTATGGAGGACTGCTATCTCTGTTAAGGTTCCATGTAATCGAAGGAATCATGTCCACACTAATCCAGTTCTACGATCCGATCTATCACTATTTCACATTCCCGAATTATCAACTAGCACCAACACTGGAGGAGTATTCTCACCTGACTAATTTACATATCACTGACCAAGCTCCCTTTTCTGGACTAGAAGAGATTCGAGAGGATCAAACCATTGCAAGACCAATCTATTTGGACGAGTCAGAAGTCAGGACTCACATGACCACTCAGGGTGGAATCCAGGGTTTGCCAGCCCAGTTCTTAATCAATAAAGCTCTGTACTTTGCTAGTATAGGGAACGTGGCCGCTTTCGAAAGCATCTTTGTTTTTCTTACCTACGGGTTATTTTTGTTTCCCAACATTGATAACTTCATTGATATCAACGCCATTAAGATTTTTCTGATTGGAAACCTTGTACCGACCTTGCTCGCAGGTGCTTATCATTCTGTACACTTAAGGAATTTATACAACGGAGGAATGATCACATGCTGTGTACCCCTGCTATATAAATGGTTCACTTCACATTTGCCTAAGTCTGCTGCATTTTGGGATCAAAAGAATACTTTACATTGGTCGCTGAGAATCATGTCTCTTACCAACTCTGACATCGATTGGTACAATCGAATCTATGACGGGATCAAAATCATCGACCGTTGTGGAAATTTCCCAAATGTATCCCTATAGGAACTAAGGGAGGAATTAACTATCGTCCAGTTTTAGTTCATCGTCAATTTGGATACCCGATGAGACATATTCCACGTAATGCTCATCTGGAAGGTCTTTTCTTCAAGGAAGGAGAAAATGACAGAGCACTAAAGACGAAAATAGTGCATGCCTGGAAACACGTTCATAGGAAAGGAAGAGAGTCTCTAGGAAAACTAGACTGTGTCTCGGTGGAGCCTTATCTCCATTGGGTACAAACTAGAGCTCTCAAGCTGAGGATGCCTTACCCTCGTCAGGAAGTTCTTCCGTTAAGGGACTCCGTCCTTTACTTTATGTCTGATACGGAAAAACTTCAGGTTACTCTCAACAAAGTTCAGCATAAGAAGAGGTCTTGAAGGAAAAAGTATCGTATTCTCAATCTGGAGTGTAAGAAAATACAGCATCTATTGGAAGATAAAGATGCTCTGATAGAGATTTTAGAGCAACATACAGTAAAAAATCAGGATGACCAAAGGAATTTGCTCGCTCCTTTCACTTGGCAAAGGAATGATAACCCGACAACGGCTCAAGAGCCCCGGTCAAAGAAAAGGAAAGTACCAGAACCAGCACCTGAGCTCGCTTCAGAGAGGACTCAGGACCCATAAGTTTAGATTTCCTTTTGTAGCACTTTGTAAATTACTGTATTTCCATTTCTGCAATCTTTGAATTCAATAAAACGGGGTTTCCCCACTGTTTGATATTTGCAATCTAATTGTCGAAGTTTATTTTGATTAAACAAAAAATAGCTAATATAATCATTGCATATCATTCATCATTCTCACGTAACGCATTCTTCTTACCTACGAATCTCACGTTTGAATCTCGATTCTAGAGTCAAACTGTCTCATTCGTACAATACTCGAGCCAATCGACAGAAAAAGATGGATGATCTCGAGGAAGAGAACAGAGAGTTGAGGGAAGAGATCGACACTCTGAAAGAGGATCTGAGAAAGCTTCACAACGATATGTAAGCTCTGGCAAAAGCTCAGATGCAACAACAAAGGACTGTGATCTCAGAGATCGCATCAACGCCCATAGTGGAGAAGTATGATCCTAGGTACAAAATGCCGAAAGATGGTCCTTGGTGCATGCATATCCCGGAAGGATATGTTCCGCCGATCACTGAGGATCAGGGAACCGCAGCAGGAACCACGGGCCTAAAGGTTACAAAATTCGGGAAAGCGAAGATGCCAGGGGCATGACAGCAACTCCTGAAGGTTACAAACTTCGGGAGAGGGAAGAACCTAGAGTCACTGCCATGATGACTATACCACCACCCATGGTACACACTGTCCCAGAAGGACAGATTCCACAGATACCTTCTGGTGGAAACAAAAGTATGTTCGACAGAATGAATGAGTTCCAGGAACAGTTCCTAGAGATGCAGAAAGAGCTGCAAGCCCTTCGTGGTCAGGATTTATTTGGAAAAGACGCCACAGACCTTTGTTTGGTCCCCAATGTGAAAGTTCCGCACAAATTCAAAGTGCCCGAATTTGAAAAGTACAAGGGTAACTCTTGCCCTCAAAGCCATTTGGTGATGTACGCTCGGAGGATATCAACTCAAACAGAGAACAACCAGCTACTGATCCACTATTTCCAAGATAGTTTAACCGGTGCCGCACTCAAATGGTACATAGGTTTAAACCGCACTAAGATCCGTACTTTCAGAGATCTTGGCGCTGCCTTCGTTCAACAATATAAGTATAACCTGGACATGGCACCAGACAGAGATCAACTCAGATCGATGTCACAGAAGGATAAGGAAACCTTTAAGGAATATGCTCAAAGATGGCGTGAAATTTCCGCCCAGATTTGTCCACCTCTTGAGGAAAAAGAGATGACAAAGATCTTCTTGAAAACCTTAAGCTCATTTTAGTACGACAGAATGGTTTCCAGTGCGCCCAGCGACTTCACCGAGATGGTGGGCATAGGAGTTCGTCTTGACGAAGCATTCTGAGAAGGACATTTAGTTAAAGACGCTGGATCATCAAGTAGTACAAAACGATACGGCCGTGCTCTCCCTAAGAAAAAAGAGTAAGATATTGGAAATATCTCTCTCGGAAAGCAAAGGCGACCGTACCAACCAGTAGCAGTTGTAACTCCTGCTATCAACTCTGCGCCTGTTTCTACGTATCAACCTCAGGTTGCTCAGAGCCAACCGATTCAACAACAAATTTCAGCAAATGACACAACAACCTCTTCAGCAGACTCGTCCTCCATATAACAACAACCGTACAACTCGACCTCCCGGGTTCGACCCAATACCAATGTTGTACGCAGAACTGTTTCCACACTTATTGGTCAAGGGGTATGTCCGAACCAGATCTCCTCTTGCAATACCGGAAAATCTGCCTTTTTGGTTCAAAGCGGATCAGACTTGCCCTTACCATCAAGGAGGACCAGGGCATAACATAGAAAACTATCTCAGTTTCAAATCCGATGTGTAAAAGCTTGTTAGGAGCGGGGTTTCATCCTTCAAGGATACGAATCCTAATGTTCTCACGAACCCGTTGCCTCAACACGAGAAAGCTGCGGTAAATTTGATAGAGGGAGAGTCCAACAACAGCTATCAAATTCATGATGTACTCTTATTAAGGGCCAACTTGGTCAAGATACATTGTAGAGAGAGTGGATACGGCCATGTACCACCTCATAATTATCACCAGTGTGATATTTTCTCTAAAAACAATCAAGGATGTTCTGTGGTGCAATCAGCTCTACAGGAACAATTGGATCTCGGATGGATCCAAGAGCATCGAGTTCGTGGAGTTAACATGACTTATACAAGTTCCAACATCATTCAGAACCAGGACATCTATGCAATGAATGTCAACTTGGTGGCAATGCACTCAGGCAAAGCCAACATCATAATCTTCCACGACATGATTACAATTCCTGTCTGACTTGCTCGGTAAACAAACAGGGATGCTCTTTCGTACAAGAGGCCCTCCAGCGTCAGATGGATCTTGGATGTATTCAGGATTACCGTGATGGAAATCAGTATCAAGTGAATATGATTCAAATTTTTTATATTCGTTTGATGAATACCAGCTTGGTGGAGTTACACGCAACACAAGTCCAGCTCAGTTTCCTGACTTCGCATAATTATCAGAACTGTAAAGTATGTCGTGAGAGTAACCAAGGGTGCGCTCTCCTTCAAAGAACTTTACAACACTTGTTAAACCACTGGTGGCTTCCGATCCATATGGATGAAGACACGCAACAAATTAGTGTGACAAACGGAAACCCTACTAGGCATCAAAGTCAGGATGTCCGATCTATCGAAATAGACCTGGTAAGGTTACACTGCATTCAAAGTGGATGTGGCCAGGTGCCGCCGCATAACTACGAGCGCTGTAGAGTCTGCTCGAAAAATAATCAAGGATGTTATCTCGTGCGAACAATCCTTCAAAGTCAGTTGGCTCCCAAAGAGATTCAACCATGTCCAAGTTCTGGATCAATCGACTGGACGCCAGACTATTTCGCTGAGCAGATTAAGGATGTTGTCGTGATCTCTTATCACGAAAGGACCAAAGATGTTTGTACCATCATCCCTCTACTTGAAGAATCGAAGGTTCTTAACCAAGAACTGATTGAAGTTACCTACGACAGTCAGAAGAATCAGAAGGCTCCTATAGTTATCTATCTACTGGGACCACTACCGTATGAATCAACTAAGGCTATCCCTTACAAATACGGTGCAACAACAATTAATAACGGAAAGGAAACTCCATTACCCTCCGTCGTGAATATTGCAGACATCAGTCAAGTAACACGGAGCGGTCGAATCTTTAACAGGGGAGTTGGGAGAACCTAATAGAGAAAAGGAACCTCAAACAGAAGTTCCTAATCCACCAGTCGGTCAATCCAGTGATCCCGACCTTTCAAAGAACGATGATGAGATGCTGAAGCTCATCCAAAGGAGTGAATACAACATTTTTGATCAGTTGTTACAAACTCCTTCAAAGATCTCTATGTTATCTCTTTTACTCAGTTTCGAAGCCCACAGAGAGGCTCTACAGAAAGTCTTAGAACAAGCCATTGTGGAACAGGATGTGTCAATACGACAGTTTGACAGTATCGTATCTAATATCACTTCCTGCAACAACTTGGGGTTTAGCGATGAGGAATTTCCTGAAGAAGGAAAAAGCCACAACATGGCGCTCAATATCACAGTTAACTACCAGGACGATGCTTTAGTCAGCGTACTGATAGACACCAGATCGGCTCTCAACGTCATGCCGAAGTCCACCCTAATGCAACTATCATTCAAAGGATCTCCGATGAGAGGCAGTGAGGCCGTCGTCAAAGCATTTGATGGGTCCAGAAAAACAGTTATCGGCGAAGTCAACTTTCCCATAACTATCGGTCCTCACACTTTCCTAGTCACTTTCCAGGTCATGGACATCTGGGCAACATACAGTTGCTTATTAGGAAGACCTTGGATACACCAGGCTGGGGCAGTCACTTCGACACTTCACCAGAATGACCAACTCGTCACAGTATGTGGAGAACAAGCCTTGCTTGTGAGTAACCTTTCATTGTCCACTAGTGTAGAACCTGAGGAGGTTATCGGCACTCAGTTCCAAGCGCTTTCGGTGAGCAATGAGAATCAATCAGAAAAAGGAACATCGATTTCCTCGTACAAAGATGCTCTCAAAGTAATTGAGAGTAACAATGCAAAGGGATGGGGACAACTTGTCATTCCTACTGATAATAAAACAAAGAAGGGTCTTGGTTTTTCTGCAACCTGTACCCAGATAGTTGCTAACGATGAAAGTCTTCATCCCATTTAGAACTTCTTCCATAGTGGAGGTTTTCTTCACCCTGTGTCTCAAGAAGTACATACCATCAACGAGGGAGATTCCTCCGACACAGATGGGGAATGGAAGTCCTATCTTAACGAGGACGGTTATATGTCTCAAGAAGAGGTGCCTACACCATTTTGCTATCCCGCACAGAGTCTGAGATTTATACCGAAGTCAGACATCGAAATGATATACGGAGGTTGTGATCCGGAAGGATGTCGTGCTCCGCCAAATTCATTAGAGGAAGACACTCCGATGAAATACAACCTTGACCACGACTATTATGGCCCGATGGATGGTCTGCCTATCTTGTAGCCGTACCCAGGAGACTTGGGGCAAGAAAATCAGCCGAACAATGAAAATCAGCTGAGCGTCATTGGAAAAAATACCTGCGTCCCCACCATGTCATGGGATCAACACTCAGGTCATTTAGAAAACGTTCAGCACGACGATGAATTCGCAAAGTTTGCAGGACTAGAACTCATTAACTATGCTTTTCCCGAGGTCAACGTCATCGAAAGGGAGGCCTCTTCCAGTTCCAAATAGGTGTGGGACACCTTGGGACAACCGAGTAGCAAGTATGACTTCATGGTCAAGTATAACGCTCCTGAAAACTCTCGTATCAGGCTCGAAGACATCCATCCAACTGGATGGGGAGATACACCTGAGAGCACAAATACTATGCAAAATACAATTGAGGAATCCTCCTACAATAACTCTGCCTGGGAGACAGATTCCAATGATCCTGCTCCACCAGAAATCAGCGTTATTTCTGAAGACAAATCAAAGAAGGTACCAGACTTTGTGATTCACCGAGGAGTTTGTTGCCAATGGGTTACTGTCGATGTTCCATAGATCGTTCATAAGTCAAAGTAATTGTCGTCTTTATCTTAACCTTTCACCCTGCCCAGGTGAAACAGATGTTTTGATAGGGCTCACTTTCTGTAAATATACCTCTTCGCTTTGCCTAAAGCGACAGAGCTTTGTTTTATAGGGCTGTAGTTTCAAGAATCGACAAAATCATAAATAAATAAATGTCGTTATGTAATTTCCGCATTAATTGCTGTTTTCTCTTTTCGTTTTTCAGAAAATAGTAATTCTAAACAAATAATTCAAATAATAAAAATAAGCAGTAAAAAAAATACACTGCACACACTCTTGCATTTCTCTCTATCTCTTCTAAACACAAACCATCACGTCATGCAGATTACCTGTTTTAAACCCCATTGAAACGTATGATCCGATGCCCTCTCCCAACTTTGAATTCCCGGTATTTGAGGCTGAAGAAGAAGATGATGAAGAAATTCCAGAAGGGATCTCCCGATTACTCAGACAAGGGGAAAGGTCCATTAAACCTCACAAAGATCTGTTGGAAACGGTCAACTTGGGCTCAAAGGAAGAGAGAAAAGAAGTCAAGTTCGGGGCACTGCTCAGTCCGACTGTCAAAATAAGTTTGATAAAGCTTCTCAAAGAGTTTCCCGATGTATTCACTTGGTCCTATCAGGACATGCCAGGGTTGGATACAACATCGTGGAACATCATCTACCGTTGAGATCAGAATGTCCGCCAGTAAAACAGAGGTTGAGACGGACTCATCCAGACATGGCCATCAAAATCAAAGAGGAGGTACAGAAACAGATTGACGCAGGTTTCCTCGCTACATCAGAATATCCTCAATGGTTAGCCAACATCGTACCAGTTCCGAAAAAGGACGGAAAGGTTCGAATGTGTGTGGATTACAGATATCGAAACAAGGCTAGTCCAAAGGATGACTTTCCTTTACCACACATTGACATGCTGGTTGACAGCACAGCAAAGTTCAAAGTCTTCTCCTTTATGGATGGATTCTCGGGCTATAATCAGATAAAAATGGTGCCGAAAGACATGGAGAAAACTTCGTTCATCACCCCATGGGGTACCTTTTGTTACAAGGTAATGTCGTTCGGTTTGAAGAATGTCGGGGCAACCTATCAAAGGGCCATGACTACTCTGTTTCATGACATGATACACAAAGCAATAGAAGTTTATGTCGACGACATGATTGCCAAATCTAAAACAGAAAAGGAGCATGTGACCCACCTGTCAAAATTATTCGAGCGTCTGAGAAAATACAGACTCCGCTTGAATCCCAACAAATGCACATTCGGTGTTCGTTCGGGGAAACTGCTAGGGTTCATCGTCAACCAAAAAGGAATTTAAGTTGATCCTGACAAGGTCAAGGCCATTCAAGAAATTCCTTCTCCAAAAACTAAAAAATAAGTCAGGGGATTCCTGGGACGTCTGAATTAAATTTCCAGATTTATATTCCTCACGACCGCGACATACGCGCTGATTTTCAAATTACTCAAAAAGAATCAGGACTGCGTTTGGACAAAAGACTACCAAACCGCCTTCGATAGTATCAAGGAATACCTGTTAAACCCTCCGATTCTATCACCTCCAGTGGAAGAAAGACCACTGATCATCTACTTAACAGTCTTGGAAGACTTGATGGGTTGTGTACTTGGCTAACAAGACGAAACCAAAAGGAAAGAGTCAGCCATTTACTATTTGAGCAAGAAATTCATTGACTGCGAGACTCGGTACACTATGCTTGAGAAAACTTGTTGTGCTCTGGCTTGGGCAGCCAAACATCTGTGCCAGTACATGATTCGTCATACTACTTAGTTAATCTCTGAAATGGATCCAATCAAGTATGTCTTTGAAAATCCTGCTCTCACGGGAAGGATTGCCCGTTAGCAGATGTTGTTGTCAGAATACGACATCGAGTACCACGCTCAAAAAGCCGTTAAGGGAAGTGTTTTAGCCAATCATTTGGCTCATCAACCGATTGACGATCAGGAATCAGTCGGGTTTGACTTCCCGGACGAAGATGTTATGTATCTGAAAATGAAAGACTGCGATGAACCACTACCCAGTGAAGGGCCAGAACCAGGTTCCTAATGGGGGCTTATCTTTGACTGAGCTGTAAATCATTATGGAAACAGAATTGGGGCAATCATCATAACACCTCAGGGTACCCACATTCCTTTCACTGCCAGCCTGACATTCAAGTGCACAATCAATGAGGCCAAATACGAAACTTGTAGCATGGGTCTCAAAGAAGCGATCGACTTAAGGATCAAGAACTTGGACGTATATGGCGACTCAGCCCCTGGTTATCAATCAAATCAAAGGAGATTGGAACACATACCAATCAGGATTGATTCCTTACAAATATTATGCAAGAAGGTTGTTACCCTTCTTCAACAGAATCGAGTTTCATCACATCCCTTGTGAAGAGAATCACATGGCTAATGCATTAGCCACTCTCTCTTCCATGATTAGCGTAGGTCAATGGAATGACTTACCTAAGATTGACATAATGCGCCTTAAAAGGGCCGCTTACATCTTCACGATTGAAGCAGTCATAGACGACAAACCTTGGTACCACGATATCAAATGCTTCCTTCAAAAACAAGAGTATCCACCTGGGGAATTCAGGAAGGATAGAAAGACCCTCAGGAGGCTAGCAGGGAGCTTCTTCCTGAGCGCGATACACTCTATAAGATAAACTTTGACATGGGCTTGCTCTGATGTGTAGACAGACCAGAAGCAAACATGCTGATAAAAGAAATTCATGAAGAATCCTTTGGCACTCATGCCAATGGACGCATAATGGCGAGAAAAATTCTTAGAGCAGGGTACTATTGGTTGACAATGGAATCTAACTGCTACAAGTACATGAAGAGGTGTCACAAGTGTCAGATATCCTCAGACAAGATCCATGTACCGCCAACGCATCTCAAAGTTCTCTCTTCCCCATGGCCTTTTTCCATATGGGGAATCGACATAATTGGCCTGATTGAACCCAAAGCTTCAAGCGGACATCAGTTCATTCTAGTAGCCCTTGACTACTTCACCAAATGGGTTGAAGCAGCGTCATACGCCAATGTAACCAGACAAGTGGTGGTCCGATTCATCAAAAACAATATCATCTGCCGTTATGGTGTTCCTGGCCAGTTCATTACCGATAATGGATCCAACTTGAACAATAAGATGATGAAAGAGTTGTGTGCAGAGTTTAAGATCAAACACCATAACTCATCTCCCTACCGACCGAAGATAAATAGAACGGTAGAAGCGGCTAACAAGAACATCAAGAAGATTGTTCAGAAGATGGTTGTAACCTACAAAGACTGGCACGAGATGCTACCCTTTGCTGTTCACAGTTATCGCACATCTGTCAGCACTTCAACAGGGGCAACCCCTTTCTCTCTAGTATATGGAATGGAGGCAGTGCTCCCCATAGAAGTAGAGATCCCATTGATCTGGGTACTGGTGGAAGCTGAGCTAACAAAGGCTGAATGGTGTCAAAGTCGACATGATGAACTAAACCTAATCGAAGAGAAAAGAATAACGGCACTATGCCATGGTCAATTGTATCAACAAAGGATGAAGAAGGCATTTGAAAAAAAGGTCTGACCTCGCGTCTTCAAAAAAGGAGATCTCGTGCTAAAAAAGACACAATCATTTCGCACTGATTCCCGGGGCAAATGGACCCCAAATTATGACGACCCTGATGTGGCCAGGAAAGCATTCTCAGGCGGCGCCTTGAGACTCGCAACCATGGATGGAGAGGAATTTTCCTACCCCACAAATGTTGACGTAGTCAAGAAATACTTCGCCTAAAAAAAACGTCTCGGTGGATTGAAAACCCGATAGGGCAGTCCAGGCAAAAATTAGAGACATAATCAAAAATCATCCCGATGGATTGGAAATCTCAAAGTACAATCCAGACAAAAGTTAGGGATTAATGGCAAGTAACTACGTCCAACAAAGGGGCAAATCCCCCAGCAGCGGTTGTGCCATCCATCAGGAAAACTCCAGTCAAGGTCATCTTCGACAAAAGCTCAGGATGTCCAGAATTCAAAGTTGGTAGAAGGATAATAGACGTTATGTTTCAATATAGCCCTTTTCCCTTAAATTACCATTTTCTAACTTTGAAAATACTATATGGAATCACGCGCTCGGCTAATTTACATCCTATCAATAAAATTTGAGCCCTAGTGCTTTTGTTTGCCATTCTCGTTTGTTTTAGCTTTACAGAACGACGTTTTGACATGATTAACGATTCTTGAAATAAAACAAAAATGAATTTTACTTGTTAAAATTTTTCTGCTTTTCGAAATAAGGTGGAAATTTCTTTTGACTGTTGAACATCGAAAGAACAGCAATCGCTACTCCATAAGTAATCGAGTTTCAAAGTGCAGAATCAAAGTACTCCTTCTTAATTAGTACGCCTGAACGAAGGATCAACTATGTCAGAGACCGTGTTTCATCTGACACCCCCGACAGAGTTCTTATCTCCTAAGCCCAACCAACGGTTTTCCCCACATGGACCGTCTCTCCTAAGCAAGACAGAATTGCTATCTTGAACCACTGATACTTTTCATCCCCTGCAATGGCCGAGTATCCAGTCATGTTTATCTATTAGTCTGTATGTCGTGTCAATTTTGTCAGCATAAACATACATACATCATGCATTATTGATTCATTCATATTCATATTGCATCACTATCACTCTAGTCGGTCTTGTTCCCAAGTGATAAAAGTCCTCTCAATCGAGTTATCAGTTCTTTCCTCGTCAGGAAGTGAATCATCTAAACGATCTCTCCTCCAGTTTATTTCTGGATTGAAGTCGGTCCGCGACCACTTTGATAACTTGAACCTCTGAAAAGCCAGAGAGCTTCCGACAAACGTCACTCTTCACCATTGAAGATGATATTTTCGCTTTCCCGGATTGAGGAAGATCCCCAGACAAAGCCTCTTAATCAGAGATCCGACAGTACAACAGTTTTTCTCTGAAAAATTCACTGGCGAAAAGGTCATCGGAACCTCAAAATTGGATCACATCATATGGCATTTCTCCGAGAAGATCCCGAGAAAAGTATGATGTAGTAACCCCAAGCGAAAGCAGTCTCTCAAGAGACTTGTTTTCCCCAGTAGAGTCAAAGAATGGCATCTCCAACAGAGAAGTTTGTACACCTCTACAACTCAGACAGATGGGTTCCCCAGCAAGTCTGACATCAAATCTTTTTCCATCAAATGCCATCTCCCCAGAAAAATTCGGCGAGAAGTTTGAGGAAAACCGCTACGAACAACGTTCCTTGTCAAGAAAGTTTATTGACAAAAGAAACTGAGACCAGTTCCTCGATTAGAAACCAGGATCGAGGGGAAGTTTATATTAGAAATTGAGACCAGTTCATTGGTATGAAACCAGGATCGAGGTGAAGTTTATATCAGAAATTGAGACCAGTTCCTTGGTAGAAAACCAGGATCGAGGGGAAGTTTATTTTCAAAAGAAAACTGAGACCAGTTCCTCGGCTAAAGACCAGGATAGAGGGGAAGTTTACCTTTTCTAAGCATCATTTCTTAGCAAAAGAATATGGATGAGTAAGCTGCCATTCATAACCACCATCAAAATTTTGAGTATTCCGATATTTAATCATCTTGCACCCCGAATGCCCGAATACCTTCGCCATTCACACCTTCGGGTCCGAGAAGATTAAATAGGGGCATCTGTCATACCCCAAATTTTTACCACTAAGATTTCCCATCATTGTGCGAATCATCATCATAATATGGATGAACCATCATACCTCATTAGTCTCCCCAAAGATGGGTGAGCATCCACTACAATCAAACTTAGGGTTTCAAGCCCTCTCAGAGCTCTTAGACAAAGGATCAATAAAAAAATGACATGATCTTTAACTTGTCTAAACCTCTCAAACATCCACAATGGATCAAGATGACTACCACATCAAGGATCAAGCACAAGGCTGCAACATTCCAAGTGGATTAAGCCTCAAGATCGCCAGTGTCACCAAATTAGGGTTTTGGTCGACCAGGGCCTCCAGATGGAATTTTTCCTCCAGGCATGAGCCAATGCTTCAAATCATAACACAAAATACTCTAAGGGACATCATAAACCTAATCATCAAGTCAATTTAGCCTCAGGGATGCATTCATAAAAAATCAGGAATTAGGGTTTCTTGACCTAATTCACCCCTAAGTTGGCTTTTGGGACAAAACATGAGCCAAGACCTCAAGACATAATTTGAGGGTCCCTAATACACTACATTTATCCATTTGCAACAATGGATTGATCCAAGAAGCTTGATTCACAAGTTTCAAGTTCATCAGAACCCAGTTAGGGTTTCGCGAGAAAAGTCAACTGTACCTTTGACTTTTGACCAGGACATGCTCACAAACCTTGAGACTTGATTCAATACACCCTATAACACCTATGAAATCAATCCATCAAGTTTGATTTAGATCAAGGACTTAATTTCATAGAGGATCGCACAGTTTCGAATTCATCTGATAAAAAGTCAACTGTGCCCAAAAGTCAAAGTTTGACTTTTTGATTTTTTGATCAATTATGGTTCCCTAACCCTAAAATGATGTTAATGTGTGATTGGAATCATCATTCATCAAGAAAAACCAAGAAAAGTGAGATAACTTGTAAAAGGGGTAACCATAAAAAACTTAGAAATTTTCTAAGTTATGGAACAAAGTGGCTAGGGTACCAACTTCCAAGGATCATCACTTGAGATCCAAGCAACCATTTGGGCTGATCCAAAGATGGATTTGTAGCTCTCATGTCATACTTTAAAAGTGTCAACTAAACCTCATTCCAATTCATCATGGATTTTGAGTTATGGTTGGATCAAAATGGCTGAAAACATGAAATGTCACTTTTTCCAACACTTAGTGAAATTTTCACTAAGTCAGAATCTGTTTCACTTTTTGCAAAATGTAAGGGCATTTTTCACTTGGATCCAAAAAGTGTCAAGACAAACTATGATCACACATGTGTTGTATCATATAAGGGCTTTCCAAAATGGCCAAGAACCCCATGAAACTCCACTTAAGCCATGAGATATGACAATGGCAATGTGCCTTGCTGCAAACTGTCATGGCAAGGTAGATTTGTGCATTTTGCTCGATTTGAGCAAATTTTGCAAATGACAAACAAGTTTATCCATCTGAACACCTCAGGGGGAGACCAAGGAGGGACAAACACTGATCTATAAGCCTCCCAAGTCTTTGGAACTAAAAATAGCATGCCAAACCTAAAAAACCCTAAAGAGGGGACAAGACTCCATTTTTGTTTTGGAGCATTCAATGGATGTACCAAGGTGGCATGAACTGAGCCATTTCCGACTGAATGAGTCAAGGATGATCTCTGAACTAGGGAACCAGCAGCCTGTGCTCTAACCTCTAGTCAATGGATAGAGGAAACTTGGATTCCTATTGATCAACATTTGCCAAACCTCTGCTGTAGTTGCCATTCCCTATTCCTTGTAAAACAAACTTGCTCTACTATAAATAGAGCTCATTTGTGATCAGTTTAAGTACACCAAAGCCATCAAACATATGCTTTCCTCAAAATCACCTTCTCACTTCCAAATTTGCCTTCCAAAGCAAGTCACTATCGGGTTTTGAGTTTGAGAGCTATTCCAACCAAACCAATCACACACACACTTCACAAACATCATATAGAAGTGATCCAAACACTTAAACAACAACTGTAACACTGATTTCTCAGAATCATCAGCTTGTTGCTCAAGGTTTTAACCAAGTTGCAGCTGAGATGCCATAAAGTGATCCAGCCATTTCCAATCAAGTCCAAGCATTCAAACACACTCCATATGGTGTAGGGAAGCTGTTCAGATCATCACAACTCATCTGTAACACCTCCAACTCAAAAATCACTTTGCTCTTGCTGTCACGGCCTTCAAGTAAGCCTAAACTTGGTCATCTCTTAATCTATGCATATTTCCTCGCACAATACTTTTGCCAAATGTTCATAATCATGCATAGAATGTTTCCCCTCAATTGATTGCTTTGTTTGAATCGTGAATCAAAACTCTCAGCCTTCATGCAAATTTTAGGGTTCTTGAGGTTTTGTCTTGATTTCTTATTCCATGCTTAAAATAAATGAAATTAAAGACCATAGACATGATCGTGAGGTGAAAACGAGCAGATTGATATGTGGATTGTGTGATTACATCAAGTATTCAGTGAGATTGGATAGAGAATGCAAATCAGGCCAAACTCAGAACACGCGCGCGTTCTTGCCATGTTCTTGGCGCCTTTTTCACAAATTCAAATATTTGAATTTTGTGATTTTATTTAATTGATTCAAAAATTAATTTCTCTCTGAGTTTTAATGATTTTGAGTTGATTCTTCTTTTAATAATTCACAAAAATGTCAAAATATTTTATTTTTCCGAAAATTCCCAAAAATATTATTTATTACATATACTTGATATTTTTGCAAAGAATTAATCTTTTATTTGTTTTTTAACATTTAAAATATTTTTTCCTGCTTGATTTTCCAAATTTAATTGGTTTCCAATCATTTTGTGGATATAAACATGATTTTTCAAACATTAATCCAAGATCACAACTTGTTTTTCACACATGCTTGATAATTTTGATCATTTTAATTAAATTTTTATTTAATTAAAATCCCTTTTGAAATTAATTTAGGGTTTTGATTTTAATCACCCTAAACAAATCATTTTCAAACACTCATGGGCCTCTAATAGAGTGTAAGACCCAACCCTTTTTTTAAACCAAAATGATTTGGGCCTCAATGTATTGTATAAGTCCCGATACCGTCAAAACGTACGGCGCGATCGTCGCCTTTTCAAAATAACCCTGGGATTCTCCTTGAGCTGTAAGTCCCATCTCTTGTACAAAAATAAATCTTTGGGCCCCTATTAGAGTGTAAGACCTATCCCCTTTGTAAATACACCACTTTTTGGGCCTCAGTCATTGTATAAGTCCCACTGTATTTTCAAAAACAATGGCGTGATCGTCACCTTTTTAACAAAAACAACTGGGCCTCTCCTCGAGCTATAAGCCCCATTCCTTTTCAAAAACAAAAACTTTGGGCCTCTAATAGAGTGTAAGACCCAATCCCCTTTTCACCAAAACCATTTTGGGCCTCAGACATGTATAAGTCCCTCTACGTTAAAAGAAAAATCTCGGCGCAATCGCCAGTTCAAAAATCAAATCATCTGGGCCTACCCTCGTGTTATAAGACCACATTTCTTTTCTTTAAATTTCTTTGGACCTCTAAATAGAGTGTAAGACCCAACCCCCTTGTACATAAAAACTTTTTGGGCCTCACGTCTTGTATAAGTTCCTCTGTACAGTTTTTAAAACAACGGTGCGATCATCGTTAAAACTTGGGCCTCTCCTCGAGCTGTAAGCCCCAACAATCTTTTCAAAGCACTTTCTCCTTTGATTTTGAATTAAAATACATGTTGTTATCAAAACTTTCTTTGTTGAACAACTAATAAAACAGCATGGAAGCTCTACAACGGGTAAGTGTTTATCCGCTTTCATATAAATAACTGTATTGTGGGGCTGCTTCACTGTAAGTCTTCTTTCACATCCTTTTATATACTTGTCACATATCCATTGTGTAATACTAGTATAGTTATTTAGAGTTTTCCCCCGACAACTACGTCTAGCACTAGGTAAAGCCTGTTGATCACTCTTTAAATACAAACGAAACTAGATCCCCCGTAGGATTCTAGATACAGTTTTCCCTCCTCTTGGGGTTAAACAATATGGAACAAAGAGAAGGACAATATTCTCAATGAACCGTTTCTCAGACTGTCACCCTTAGAAATTGTCAAAGAAACTCTAACTCCCCAGAGATGATCTTTTCTCCGTGAATGGCATCTCTTGAGTTTCTTCCAAATTCTCGAACTTTCCTGGAATGATCTCTTCTCTGTGAATTGCATTTCTTGAACTTCTCTTGGTTTGGGGACCCACAGGCTTCCTTAAAGCATCCCCGCCTCCTCTTGGGCGTTGTACAAGGACCCTTCGGCTTCTTAGAAGTTCTCATGCCTTCTCTTGGGCTTAATACAAGGACCCTGACGACCTATTAAAGGTATAAGAAAGAACTTAGTCATCCTTTGTTAGAGCAGTCTTTCCCGCGTCAAAACTCTGGCCATTGTAGGGTTGATACTCATCCCTTAATGCCCATGCCTCCTCTTGGGCATTGTATAAAAGATAAAACTCTATCTTGGACAGCCTAAGCCTCTTGGGTCTCAAAGACATTCTCAAGTTCCTTTCAAACATAGGAAGAAACACCGATCACTCTGAAACCCGGTCTCTCTCATGAGAGTTCCCCACCCTTGAGCCTGCCTACGGATCTAATCCTCAGCAGTAAGACAACCTCCTCTTGGGCTTTGTACAAATGATTCTCCCTAGCGGAGCTAACCTTTTCAGACACTCTTGTTTAGTCCATCTCTTTTAGCCTCCGTCTTGGGCTTTGTACAAGACCTATAAAAAACCCACTATCTTGTTGAGTATAAAAGATTCTCTTGTTGAGTCAACTTTTAGCCTCCGTCTTGGGCTTTGTACAAGACATATAAAAAAACTCTCTTGTTGAGTATAAAATACTCTCTTGTTGAGTCAATCTCCTTTTAGCCTCAATCTCGGGCTTCGTACGAAACAGCAAATCACTCCCTTGTTGAGTATAAAAGACTCTCTTGTTGAGTCAATCAACCTTCAGACTCTCTTGTTGAGTCAATCACCTGTTCAAGACTCTATTGTTGAGTCAACTCTTTTAGCCTCCATCTTGGGCTTTGTACAAGACAAATACAAGCACTCTCTTGTTGAGTCAAACCCTTTCAGCCTCCATCTTGGGCTTTATACAAGATACATTCTCCCCAACGGAGTCAAAATCCCTTTTAGCCTCAATCTTGGGCTTTGTACAAGAGAGAAAGAACATTTTCCCTGGAAAAGTCAACTTCTAGCCTCCTCTTAGGCTTTGTATAAAGAAAACCCCAGTTGAGTCAATCATCCTTTTAGCATCAAATTTGTGCCTTGCTCACAGCATACAAACATCAACAACTCCTCTTTAGAGGTGACAAATTCTCTCTCAGTCAAACCTTTAGCTTCACATCTTGGGCTTTGAACAAGATACAAACCACCTTTAGCTTCATGTCTTGGGCTTTGAACAAGACACCAAAACAACCTTTTTCCTCCCATAGAATAGGAGGAACTACGATCGCTCTGATTTCCCTGTTTCGGGAATACATAGGCATAAGATTGCAAAACTCTTAGCGAGCATACTAATCAAAAACCCAAAATCCTGTACCTTCATATATCCATCAAAAGCATTAGACCTAAAACCTCACAAATAGTCCAGATCATGTTTTTAAGCAAATTACCCTAAAAGACGAACCCCCTATTTAGATAGCATCTGTAAACCAACAGTTTCGACCGTTTAACCTCAGTTTGCAAGTAGGGTTAATTGGTGACATCTATTCCCCTTCCTTAATCAGCTCAACAGGATAAAAAATGAATCGAACTGTAGTACCAAAGCGATAGTGATTCGAAACCCCAAAAATCGCGCTACACCTGGTATTATGGATTTATGGTATTCGGGTCAGATGGGACTTCTGGTTACTTATTCAGTCAACAACACAACAGATATTCAGAGCTCTTATGATACCTTGGTCCCATGTTTGCATCTGCATCATCATATTTGCATTCTAACATGTTTGTTTATTTTCAGGGTCTGCATCTTATCCTTGATTCCTGTTGTTGAAGTTTTCCCGACATGGACACCGAGAGAAAGAAGAATGTGGCGTACAAGTTTTTGAATCTGACTCTGGACTTACTTCATGAAGTGGTTGCTCTGGCTGACCCTGGTGTATTAGCTGATTTCAGAAAGGAATATTGGAAGATATTTAATGTTCTTCGCAATATCACGAAGTATGAACATGATGTCATTCATACCCTCTTGCAGTTCTATGATCCTCCGTTGCGCTGTTTCACCTTTCTGGATTATATTCTAGCTCCAACATTGGAATAATTCTCTTTCATCTTGGGGCTCCCTATCAAGCAGATAATACCTTTGTTTTCTGAGGAGTGTCCAGATTTAGAAGAAGTTGCAGCTGCCGTTCATGTGGGTCAATCTGTTCTGAGTGATAATGTTGCCGATAAAGGAGGTTTTAAAGGTTTTCAGTTGAAGTTTATGGTTGGCCAAGCTCTCAAGTATGCCAGCGCGAAAAGTTGGATTGTTTTCAACGTTATCTTGGCTTTATGCATTTACGGGATTGTCTTGTTTCCTAATATACATGATTTTGTAGATATGCACGCCGTTAGGATCTTCGTCTTGAAAAATCCGATACCAACTCTCCTTGGTGATTTGTATCATTCTATGCACTTCAAGAACGAGAAAAGAAGAGGAGGGTCTGTAAATTATTGTACACCGCTCTTATCTAAATGGTTTCTGAATCATCTTCCTCACACTGGGGAATTTGTTGAAACGAAGGATTCTCTAAAGTGGTCTAAAAGGATAATGGGGTTGACTGCTGATAACATTGTCTGGTTTGATCATCGTTTGTTGGGTATAGAGCTTATTTCCAACTGTGGAGTGTTCCCAAATATGCCCTTGGTGGGTAGAAAAGGTGGAATCAACTATAACCCTTCTCTTGCTGTCAGACAATTCAGGTATGCATTGAGAGATCCTCCCGAAGACCAAGATGTCGAAGAGTCTTTGTTCTTTAATGGTATTGAAGAACAGGAGATGCTTAGGAAGGTTGTATGTGCTTGAAGAAATGTTCATAAGAAAGGGAAGAATGCTTTTGGAAAGAGTAACTGTAGAGCTTATCAACCTTATATGGAGTGGATTCAGAAGAGAGTGGAAGAGGTGCTCCTACCTTTATCAAGAGAGCCACCTTTGTACCCACTGATGATTTAACAGCCCACCACTGTGGAGATTGAGAAATATAACAAGTTGTGGGCTAAGAAAGAAGAGTTGCATAAAGAAAATGAAGAGTTAAAGAGAGAGCTTAGTCAGTCGGGACATGAACAAAATGAAGCAATCCATATGGATAAAATGAAGTCAGAGTTGCTGGTTAAGAAAGAGAAAGAGTTAGCTGAAGAGATCGCAAGCAGACAGCGGGTAGGCCTAGATCTGAAAAGTGCCCATAGCATGCTCCGGTCAAACAAAGAAGAATTGGATAGAGCCTTTGTCAGAATCCATAAGTTCGACAGTCAACGGGACACCGTAATGACCGAGCATAAGAGGAAAGAAGACAACCTTCAAGAACAGATCAAGAAGTTGAAGACGCAATTTAGAAAGAAAGAGGAAGAAGTCAGAAATGAGGTATTTCATAAGCGCAGAACCGAAGAACAACTTAATGAGACCTTATCAACCATGGAAGAGCTAAAGATTCGAGCCGATGTGAAGAAGCCCAAGCTAGAAGATGTTTTCAGTGAAGACTCTTGGGAGACGCACAATCAATACTTGGAGGAAGTCATTCACAAGCGTGACAATCTTATTCAATAACTGATCTAGAGGCCGAAGCATCTAGATACTAGAAAGCTTTTCAAGGAGGTTCAAGCTTGGTGTGCAGACCGTGAAGATTAGAAGGGGCTGACTAGGGTAGATTTTGATGATGTATATTAGTCTTTCTCTTGTATTTGATCACCACCAGGCTTGTTGGTCGGGGTCGCTGACTTCTGTATTTGGATATCTTTCTTCATTGTGGGCTGTATATGTTGACTGATGATCATTCTCCAGTTTTCTTATATATATGAGTAGATATTGTTGGTATTTCATCCATTCTTGCTGGTTATTATTATTTAAACTGGAATCAAGGGGTAGATCACCCCGAGAATATTCACACATGTATTTTGCATTTGCATTTTCATACTCATGTGCATAACAGGTGTTTCTGATTGGTTTTCTTATCTCTGACTAGTTCTATAGCAGGATTGCGGAATCTCGCGTTCATCGATACGCTATCCTCAACAATCAGCAAAAAGTTATGGATCAAGTCCAAGAAAAACTCCAAGACTTCTTTAACCGCATGAATCAGTTCATGGAAATGGTGCAGAATGTAGCTCAAGGTCAAGAACAGCTGAGGACTTTGGTCCAGCCCTTAGTCGCACGGGTTGATGAAGAGTGTGTGCTTCATGGAGGTATTCCTACACATATTGTTCCTCCGGGCGGAGGCAGTCATGGTGGTGTTCACGTTGTTCCTCCGGGCGGAGGTGTTCCTATCCCTACTGTTATTGTTCCTCCGGGCGGAGGAGCAAGTGGCGGAATTCCTATAGTGGTTGGAGGAGGTAGTGTATGTGCAGTGCATGGTGCTAGGGGCCATCACTGGGAGGAACACCATCAAGATGATGTTTTCTCCATGAAAGGCGTGGATGCTGGAATCCCAACCGAGGTTGATAAAAAGTTTAAGATGATTGAGGAGAGAATTAGAGCCGTCGAGAATCAGAATTCTTTGGGGCTTGACTTGGCTGATTTGGGATTAGTCCCAGGGGTGAAAATTCCTCATAAGTTCAAGGTGCCTGCCTTTGACAAATACACTGGAACCACCTGCCCTAAGACTCACATTAGGGCGAATTACAGAAAAATATCCACGTATTCGGAAGATGAGAAGCTACTGATGCACTTCTTTCAAGATAGCCTAGCTGGGTCATCCTTAGAGTAGTACATGCAGTTGGAGAGAACTCATATCTGCAGTTGGGGTGAACTTGGTGAGGCATTTGTTAAGCATTACCAGTATAACACAGATATGGGGCCGAACAGAATACAGATGCAAAATCTTTCGCAGAAAAACAATGAGAGCATTAAAGAATACGCCCAGAGGTGGCGTGAGTTAGCTGCTAGAGTTCAACCTCCTATGATGGAGAAAGAACTTATAGACATGTTCATGGCTACGCTACCGGGGCCATACTATGAAAGGTTGGTGGGATGTTTGTCTGCAGAGTTTTCAGACCTGGTTTTAGCTGGAGAAAGAGTTGAAAGTGGTATTAAGACCGACAAGATACCAAGCAATGGTGGATCCTCATCTGGAGTAAATAATAAGTCGTGTGGGGGAATTGTTAAGAAGAGAGAAGGCGATGCAAACTCTGTTTCTTCAGATCTACAGAGAGGTAGGGCCCGTCAGAATTTCACTCACCAAGTTGCTACCGTGGCTATTCCAGCTGCGCCACAGAAGCAAAATACTACTCCGCGCTGATATCAGGACAGACCTAAAGTGAACAGGCATTTTGAGACACCTCTAATGCCGTATGCCCAATTATTCCAACATTTGCTACAACTACAATTAGTGCAAAAGAGGACTTTGGCTGCACCCACGGGCACTCTGCCACCTGGGTACGATGCCAATACCCACTGTGAGTTTCATTCCGAAGCTCTAGGGCACAATATTGATAATTGTAAAGCATTCAAGCACAAGGTTCAAGACTTGCTTGATTCAAAAGCTATCAATTTCACCAACGATACTCCAAATGTGATTCAGAACCTTATGCCTAATCATGGTGGGACAATAACTAATGCTATCGAGGATGGGGAGCAATTGGATTTGATAATAGATGTGAATAAACTAAAAACTCCTTTGTCAGTTGTCAAGGAGAGATTGTTGAAAGGTGGAGTTTTTCTAGGGTGTACAGATGGTTGTCAAAAGTGTATGCTGCAGCCAGAGGGTTATGATTTGTTGAAATCAGGTATTCAGAAGATGATTGACGACGGGAAATTGCAGTTTGATAGGGTTAACAGTGAGAAGAAAGTTATTGATGATGGTGAGGATGTTGCTACAATATCCATTCCTTATAAGACGATTAACATTTCGGATCCGGTGAGGCAAACGCCGGTTATTATTACTGTTCTAGGACTAGTACATTACGAAAGTACTAAATCCATTCCATGCAATTACAGGGCTGAAGTATTTTGTAACGGACAAAAGCAGGAGCTAGTGGGTTCATCAGGTTCGACGTCTGCTGTTGAAAATATTGTGGGGACTGGAGCTATTACAAGAAGTGGTAGGGTATTTTCGCCGTCTAATGAAAATACGGGCAGTTCAAGTCTGGATAAGGGTAAGTAAGTGGTTAATAATTCTGGACAGAAGCAAGTTGTAATTGATTCTGCATAAAAGCAGGTTGATGACTCTTTCTCAAAAGATGTAGAAGAGTTCATGAAATTAATACGGAAGAACGATTACAAATTCGTGGATTAGTTGAATCAAACACCTTCTAAGATTTCTATTTTGTCATTGCTTTTATGCTCAGAAGCTCATAGAAATGCGCTACTGAAAGTGTTGAATGCAGTATATGTGCCATAGGAGATTTTTGTGAATCAGCTCGAAGGTGTGGTGGCACACGTAAATGCTTGTAATAGCCTGGGTTTTACTGATCTGGATTTGATTCCCGCAGGGAGGAACTACAATAATGCTCTGCACATTTCCATGGAGTGCAGGAGTTCATTATTGTCACATGTGTTAGTGTATACTGGTTCATCATTAAATGTTCTTCAGAAAAAGGAACTCATGAAGCTCTATACACAAGGGTTGATTTGCACGCCTAGTGATTTGGTGATGTGTGCTTTTGATGGTTCTAAGAGGTCTATGTTTGGAGAGATTGTTATGCCCATCAAGGTGGGGCCTGAAGTTTTCAACACCACTATCTATATTATGGATATTCAGCCAATTTATAGTTGTTTGTTGGGCCGCCCCTGGATTCATCATGCTGGGGAAGTGACATCAAATTTGCAACAGAAATTGAAGTATATGGTTGAAGGTCAAGGTGTTATAGTGTGTGGTGAAGAGGACATAATGGTCAGTCATCTGTCAACCTTCAAATGTGTGGAAGTGGATGGAGAAATACATGAAACTTTATGTCAGGCTTTTGAAGTTGTTAAGATTACGAAGGAGCCTCCTGTGGAGGCTAATGAGCCTAAAGTTTCAATGTCTTCATTCAAGGATGCACGCGCAATGGCAGAAGCTGGTAATTCTCAGAGATGGGGTCAGGTGATAGATGTGCAGATGAAGATGGATACATATGGTTTGGGATACAAGCCATCCAAGCGGTCTCAAGAGCCTCCAAGGTACAGTGGTCCGATTCAATTTACTAGTGCCAGAGTATTTTTCAACAGAATTAATGTTATTGGGGATGATGAAGGTGACAGTGATTGCGATATGGATGTGTGGATCCGTCCGTGTGTTCCTGGTCAGGAGTTGCGCAACTGGTCTACTAAGGAAGTCATCCAAGTCACCAGCGAAGAGTAATTGTTATTGTTTTCTGCATATGTTGAGTCCTATGTTCTGCCCAAGACGTACTGATTTCTTTCTATAGGGCCACAATGTTTTGCTTTCAATTTTATCGTTAATAAAGGACGTTTTTGCATACAAATGTTTTGCTCTCTGTTTATCCTTTTTTCCTTTTGCATTTAATGAAAGAAAAATGGCAATGTGCTTTTGTTTGTTGCATTCATAATAAACATAAAACATCACTCATGCAGGTTTATTAGTTCAGATTCTACCAATAATGATTCAGCTATGGTTCGGTATGACTTCGACAATCCCATTTATTAGGCAGAAGAAGAGACTAACGAAGACTACGACTTGCTTGAGGAATTAGCCAGGCTGCTGAAATAGGAGGAATGAATCATTTTACCTCATCAGGAGGACATTGAGATTGTTAATTTGGGCACCGAATGTAACGCCCCAGTTTTGTCCGTTTCATTTAATTGAGTCGTTTTGATTATTTTATTATTATATTATTTTATTTCTGACTTTTATTGGAAAATATGTAATTTTTCATCGTGATTATATTTTGTCGCGTTTTGGGAACGGTTGCGAGATATTTGAGTGTAGGGGTATTTTGGTCTTTCGTCGGGTAGATATTATATTTTTCATAGAAATAGAAATAGAAAGAGAGAAAAGTAGAAAGAAAAGAAAAATAGAGAGAAAAGAGAAGAAGAAAAAGGAGAAGAGAAAGAGAAGAAGAAAAAGAATTAAAAGAGGAAACTTGGAAAATCTAGGAACCGATTCAACTGACTTTTCAAATGTGATTTAATCGGGTAAAGGTGCGAAACTCGATTATACTATGTTTGTGTATGATTATGTATGTTTGTGTGGGAGTTTTGTTGGTTTTTCAAATATAGGTCGAAATGAGATAAACGAGTAGAAATCGATGTTTTCACGGTTGGAAATCGATATAAACTGTATTGTATGATCACACTGTGTGTATCAACAATCGTTGATGTTTGTTTTGGGTTGGAAGAGTTTTTGGGTGAAAAATATTATTTTGGACCTCAAAACAGCGCTGCAGAATTTCTGTGTTTTCCTTGGTTCGCCTAGCGAACCTGGGGCGAAGTAGTAGCGAATGAGTTTTCGCGGGTTCGCCTAGCGAACCAGTTAGCGAAGGTCAGCGAATGTTCGCTAACGTTGTTCGCCTAGCGAACTTTTTATCTTTTTGGCTCTGGTTGTTGCTGCCTTGGTTCGCCTAGCGAACTTTGTGTCTGTTTTTATCTGATAGTGGTTTCGCTGGACATTCGCCTAGCTAAGGTGGTTGCGAATACTCGCTAGAGGGTTCGCCTAGCGAACATGGCAGTTTGTGTAATTTTGTTTTCTTCCTAACTTTTGATCCGTAAGTCGGATTGGGGTGCGGTTGGGTGCGTTAGAAAGCCTGTAAGTTGTTCTTTCTTATTAAACTGGTTTTGAGATTATTGGCCGATTTAATTATGTCGGGAATTTGAAATAGTGTCGTTTTGTCGACTTTTTCCATTTTAATTGCGTGAATTTGATGTGTAATGTACACTGTGCTGTTGATATGAATGTTGTATGACTTGTGTGCTGTGGTGTGATGAGAATACATGTTGTGATGATGATTTGCGGCCTAAGGGAAAGAAAATGCTATGTGTGGTATTTGATGATATATGCATGATTATGGATGTGTATATGTGTGCATTTGAATGTCATGACTCATTGTATGCCAAGCATCATGATATGCATTCTTGTGATGTGGTGTGCCCTAGTGGGTGTGAGCGACGAATCGATTCCAGAGGGAATCCGCTATAACATCATGCGCCTTATACAAAGAGGACTTAAAGCGATGATTATAGACGATCGTGCACCTTATACAAAGAGGACTTAAAGCGATGATTATAGACGATCGTGCGCCTTATACAAAGAGGACTAAAAGCGATCGGGTCGTGCGCCTTATACAAAGAGGACTTAAAGCGATCCATAAACGTCGTGCGCCTTATACCAAGAGGATTTAAAGCGACGGGAAACATCGTTTGCCTGACGGGGTGTTACCTGAGTAATCCTAAGTAACAAGCAATGGTTCCAATAGTTCCTGAGTGAATTAGTGTTGAGAATGATGGATGGATGGTACAGCATGTGCATTGCATAGAGTCGTTGTGTCGGTCTCTGTGCATTTGCATAAATCATGAATGGATTGATTTTGTGTGGAATTGTGATTGAAATTGATGAGTTGAGATATATATATATATATATATATATATATATATATATATATATTGGTGTTGGTGATAATTGTATTGTGTATGATTGATATGCATTGGTGATGGATAAATGAGATACGTATTGTGTTGTGTTGTATTTGGATTCTGTTGTACGTTGTGGTGAGAATATTTACGTGTGTAATTTTGTGTAATTATATAATTATATGCAATTATATTATGATTGTGTTTCTCACCCTTCTGGTGTTTTAAATGCTCTACGAGGAATTGCAGATTAGATGCTGGAGGTCTTTTTGTGAAGCTTAGGTCTTCATTCTTTTGTCGGTCGGCTCTGATATGTAGCATCGGGTAGTCGGGGAGATCGAGTGTGATTATTTGTATTATGTATACATGTATCTTTTGGATTGTACATGTATGATGTTGTATATGTCAGACAAACTCTTTATGTGATATATATATATATATATATATATATATATATATATATATATATATATATATATATATATATATATATATATATATATGAGATTTAGTACAGATTTTTCGCTTTTATTCTGTACCTGAATTGTGGGTGTTAGGAACTAAGTTCTTTTGTTATTTGCTACCTGAAAATGTTGCATATCTTTATGAGCTGGTTTATGTGTATTTGTTTCAATTGATGTGACCCATCGGTCTATGCCGTGAATGTTTTAAATATACTCTGATGAAATTTTGAATTTTGTTACCGCTTTAGTTTTAGGGGTATTAGAATGGGGGTGTTACATTAAGTGGTATCAGAGCCAGTCCGTGTCAGTTTGTGTCAGTCCTTGTTGGTCTTTGTGGTTCGGTGAGCTGTTTGTTTAACCATAGTTGCTGTTATTGGAAATGAACAGAATATGGCTGGTAGGAATGATGCTGCTTTAGCTGCTGTGATGCAAGCTATGGCTCGGGCTGTGCAGGGTGCACCTAATGCTGCAGGTAATGATGAGTTCAGGAAGAACAAACCGCCTGTCTTCAAAGGAAGATATGATCCTGATGGTGCTCAGATTTGGCTGAAAGAGATTGAAAGGATTTTTCGAGTGATGGATTGTGCTGAGGATCAGAAGGTGAGACTGGGTGCTCACATGTTACTGGATGAAGCTGATGATTGGTGGGTTAGTACACGTCATGTGTTGGAAGCTGCAGAGGAAGAGATCACTTGGGCTGTGTTTAGCATTTACTTTCTGAGGAAGTATTTTCCCGAAGATGTAAGAGGAAAGAAGGAAATTGAGTTCTTGGAATTGAAACAAGGTAATATGTTTGTTGTTGATTATACAGCTAAGTTTGTGGAGCTTGTGCAGTTTTATCCTCATTATGCTGAAGCGACTGCGGAATTTTCTAAGTGTGTGAAGTTTGAGAACTGATTGCGTCCTGAGATAAAGCAGGCAATTGGTTACCAAAGAATTCGAAGGTTTTCTGACTTGGTGGATTGTTGTAGGATTTTTGAAGAGGATAGTAAGGCTCGTTCTACTCACTATAAGAGTGTGAACGAGAGGAAAGGAAAGCAACAGTTCCGTGGTAGTCCTTATGTGACACCGGCAGAGACAGGTAAACAAAGAGGGAATTTTGAGAGAAGGCCGAGTGGAGGAGGTATGTCTAATTCTCTGAGATGTTTTGGGTGTGGTGAATTAGGACATCGTCAGTTCGAATGCAGGAAGGGCATGATGAAGTGTTCCAATTGTGGAGGTTTAGGACATGTAGCGGCTGAGTGCAAGAGGAAGAATGTGGTGAAGTGTTTCAATTGTGGTGAAGCTGGTCATATCAGTACAAAGTGTCCGAAACCGAAGCAAGCTCCAACTAGTGGGAAAGTATTTGCATTAGCAGGGACTCAGACTTCAAGTGCATACCGTCTGATCAGAGGTACTTGTTTTATTAATTGTACACCTTTAGTTGCTATTATTGATACTGGAGCGACTCATTCATTTATTTCGTCTGAGTGCGCGAAGCGTTTGAATCTTGTGTTGTCTTCGATGGGTGGAGAGATGGTTATTGATACTCCAGTAATGGGGTCAGTAACTACTTCTTTGGTTTGTTTAAGTTGTCCTTTGACCATTTATGGTAAAGACTTTGAGATGGATTTGGTGTGCTTACCGTTGGAGGGTTTAGATGTGGTTCTGGGAATGAATTGGTTGCAGTTCAATAGGGTTCATATTGATTGGTATCATAAGCTAGTAAGGTTTCCTTCTCTTGAGAGAGACGAGGACTATAGTTTCTTATCTACCAAAGAGTTGAAGAAACTTTTGGCGGATGAAGCTCAGTTGTTCGGGTTGTTTGCTTCGTTATCCGTGGATAGTCAAGTTTCACTTGATGTGTTTCCAGTGGTGTGTGAATTTCCGGAAGTGTTTCCTGAGGATATTTCAGATGTGCTGCCAGAGAGAGAGGTGGATTTTTCTATAGATCTAGTTCCTGGTACTAGACCTATATCGATGGCACCATATAGAATGTCGGCATCTAAGTTGGTTGAGTTAAAGAAGCAGTTGAATGAATTGTTGGATAAGAGGTTTGTGAGGCCAAGTGTGTCGCCTTGGGGTGCTCCAGTTTTATTGGTGAAGAAGAAAGATGGAAGTATGTGATTGTGTATTGATTATCGCCGGTTGAATAAGGTGACGATTAAGAATAAGTATCCTCTTCCAAGAATTGATGATCTGATGGATCAGTTGGTTGGTGCGTGTGTGTTTAGTAAGATTGATTTGAGGTCAGGGTATCATCAGATTAGGGTGAAAGAGGAAGATATTCAGAAGACGGCTTTTAGGACACGATACGGTCATTATGAATATCCGGTGATGTCGTTCGGGGTTTCTAATGCGTCAGGTGTGTTTATGGAGTACATGAATCGTATTTTCCACGAGCATTTGGATCGTTTTGTGGTTGTGTTTATTGATGATATCTTAATTTATTCTAAGTCTCGGGAGGAGCACGCGGAATATTTGCGTATTGTTTTGCAGGTTTTGAAAGAAAGAAAGCTTTTTGCCAAATTAACCAAGTGTGAGTTCTGGTTGTCGGAGGTGAGTTTTCTTGGGCACGTGATTTCAGGTAATGGTATTGCTGTGGATCCATCTAAAGTAGAAGCAGTTCTACAATGGGAGGCTCCTAGATCTGTTACTGAAATTCGAAGCTTTTTGGGTTTGGCCGGATATTATCGAAGGTTCATTGAAGGTTTTTCTAAGTTAGCACTTCCTTTGACCCAGTTGACTTGTAAAGGTCAAGCGTTCATTTGGGATATTCGGTGTGAGGAAAGTTTTATTGAGCTGAAGAAAAGATTGACGACAGCTCCGATTTTGATTTTGCCGAATCCTACTGAGCCATTTGTGGTGTATTGTGATGTGTCTTTGATTGGGCTAGGTGGAGTGTTGATGCAAGAAGGTAAGGTTGTGGCTTATGCTTCGAGGAAATTGAGGATTCATGAGAAAAATTATCCTACTCATGATCTTGAATTAGCGGCTGTGGTTTTTGTGTTGAAGATTTGGAGGCATTATCTCTACGGTGCAAGATTCAAAGTCTTTAGTGATCACAAAAGTTTGAAATACTTGTTTGATCAAAAAGAGTTGAATATGAGGCAACGTAGATGGTTGGAATTTTTGAAGGACTATGATTTTAGCTTGAATTACCATCCTGGTAAAGCTAATGTGGTAGCCGATGCATTGAGTCGGAAATCGTTGCATATGTCTGCTTTGATGGTTAAGGAGTGGGAACTTTTGGAATCGTTTAGGGATTTGAGTTTGGTGTGCGAATTGACGTCTGACAGTGTAAGGCTTGGTATGTTAAAGGTTACTAATGATTTTCTATTGACCGTTAGCGAGAAACAGAAATTGGATGTGAAATTTGTGGATTTGATGACGGTTGGGGATAAAAGTTAAAATGAGGACTTTAAAGTGGATAGTAATGGTGTTTTGAGGTTCCGAGGTAGAATTTGTATTCTTGATGATGCGGAGTTGAAAAGGATGATTTTGTAGGAAGGACACCGGAGTAGTTTGAATATACATCCGGGAGCTAATAAGATGTATTAGGATTTGAAGAAGATATTTTGGTGGTCCGGGCTAAAGAGAGATGTGGCTCAGTTTGTGTATTCCTGTTTGACGTGTCAGAAGTCGAAAGTAGAACATCTGAAGCCTAGTGGTTTGTTGCAACCGTTGGATATTCCTGATTGGAAATGGGATAGCATTTCTATGGACTTTGTGACAGGGTTGCCGAACACTTAGCGGGGACATAATACGATTTGGGTGGTTGTGGATAGGCTGACTAAATCGGTGTATTTCATTCCGATTGACATCAGTTTTTCTTTGGAGAGGTTGGCAGAGATTTATATTAGTGTGATTGTGAAATTACATGGGGTTCCGTTGAGCATTGTTTCAGATCGAGACCCGAGATTTACTTCCAGATTTTGGGAAAGTTTGCAAAAGGCTTTAGGATCTAAGTTGAGGTTGAGTTCTGCTTATCATCCGCAGACGGATGGACAGACCGAGAGAACGATTCAGTCGTTGGAAGACTTGTTGAGGGCTTGTGTTCTTGAGCAAGGTGGTACTTGGGATAGTTATCTTGCGTTGGTTGAATTCACGTACAATAACAGTTTCCATTCGAGTATTGGAATGGCACCGTTTGAAGCGTTATATAGACGAAGATGTCGAACACCGTTGTGTTGGCACGAATCTAGTGAGAGTTCGGTGATTGGACCGAAATTGATTCAATAGACTACGGACAAGGTGAAACTTATTCGTGAGAAAATGAAGGCTTCTCAGAGTAGCCAAAAGAGTTATCATGATCGAAGGAGGAAAGATCTTGAGTTTCAAGAGGGCGATCATGTATTTTTGAGAGTTACACCGGTGATGGGTGTTGGTCGTGCATTGAAGTCGAAGAAGCTTACTTCTCGGTTTATTGGTCCTTACCAGATATCCGCGAGAGTGGGTGTTGTGGCTTATAGGGTTGCGTTGCCGCCGAGTTTGTTGAATTTGCATGATGTGTTCCATGTTTCACAGCTTCGGAAGTATGTTCCGGATCCGTCGCATGTGATTTCGATGGACGAGGTTGAGGTAAGGGAGAACCTTACGGTTGAGGCATTACCAGTGAGGATTTTGGATCGCGAGTTGAAGCGATTAAGAGGCAAGGAAATTGCACTTTTGAAAGTGGCGTGGGGAGGCGCTGCTGAGGGCAATTTGACTTGGGAGTTAGAGAGTCGGATGCGGGAGTCATATCCGGAGTTGTTCGTCTCAGGTAATATTTTCGAGGATGAAAATTTCTAAGTGGGGGAGGGTTGTAACGCCCCAGTTTTGTCCGTTTTATTTAATTAAGTCGTTTTGATTATTTTATTATTATATTATTTTATTTTTGAATTTTATTGGAAAATATGTTATTTTTCATCGTGATTATATTTTGTCGCGTTTTGGGAACGGTTGCGAGTTATTCGAGTGTAGGGGTATTTTGGTCTTTCGTCGGGTAGATATTATATTTTTCATAGAAATAGAAATAGAAAGAGAGAAAAGTAGAAAGAAAAGAAAAATAGAGAGAAAAGAGAAGAAGAAAAAGGAGAAGAGAAAGAGAAGAGGAAAAAGAAGAAAAAGAGGAAACTTGGAAAATCTAGGAACCGATTCAACCGACTTTTCGAACGCGATTTAATCGGGTAAGGGTGCGAAACTCGATTATACTATGTTTGTGTATGATTATGTATGTTTGTGTGGGAGTTTTGTTGGTTTTTCAAATATAGGTCGAAATGAGATAAACGAGTAGAAATCGATGTTTTCACGGTCGGAAATCGATATAAACTGTATTGTATGATCACACTATGTGTATGAATAATCGTTGATGTTTGTTTTGGGTTGGAAGAGTTTTTGGGTGAAAAATATGATTTTGGACCTCAAAACAGCGCTGCAGAATTTCTGGGTTTTCCTTGGTTCGCCTAGCAAACCTGGGGCGAAGCAGTAGCGAATGAGTTTTCGCGGGTTCGCCTAGCGAACCAGTTAGCGAAGGTCAGCGAATGTTCGCTAACGTTGTTCGCCTAGCGAACTTTGTATCTTTTTGGCTCTGGTTGTTGCTGCCTTGGTTCGCCAAGGGGTTCGCCTAGCGAATTTTGTGTCTGTTTTTATCTGATAGTGGTTTCGCTGGACATTCGCCTAACGAAGGTGGTAGCGAATACTCGCTAGAGGGTTCGCTTAGCGAACACGGCAGTTTGTGTAATTTTGTTTTCTTCCTAACTTTTGATCCGTAAGTCGGATTGGGGTGCGGTTGGGTCTGTTAGAAAGCCTGTAAGTTGTTCTTTCTTATTAAAATGGTTTTAAGATTGTTGGCCGATTTAATTATGTCGAGAATTTGAAATAGTGTCGTTTTGTCGACTTTTGCCATTTTAATTGCGTGAATTTGATGTGTAATGTACACTGTGCTGTTGATATGAATGTTGTATGACTTGTGTGCTGTGATGTGATGAGAATACATGTTGTGATGATGATTTGCGGCCTAAGGGCAAGAAAATGCTATGTGTGGTATTTGATGATATATGCATGATTACGGATGTGTATATGTGTGCATTTGAATGTCATGACTCATTGTATGCCAAACATCATGATATGCATTCTTGTGATGTCGTGTGCCCTAGTGGGTGTGAGCGACGAATCGATTCCAGAGGGAATCCGCTATAACATCGTGCGCCTTATAAAAAGAGGACTTAAAGCGATGATTATAGACGATCGTGCGCCTTATACAAAGAGGACTTAAAGCGATCGGATCGTGCGCCTTATACAAAGAGGGCTTAAAGCGATCCATAAACGTCGTGCGCCTTATACCAAGAGGACTTAAAGCGATGGGGAACATCGTTTACCCGACGGGATGTTACATGAGTAATCCTAAGTAACAAGCGATGGTTCCAATAGTTCCAGAGTGAACTAGTGTTGAGAATGATGGATGGATGGTATCGCATGTACATTGCATAGAGTCGTTGTGTCGGTCTCTATGCATTTGCATAAATCGTGAATGGATTGATTTTGTATGGAATTGTGATTGAAATTGATGAGTTGAGATATATATATATATATATATATATATATATATATGTATATATATATATATATATATATATATATATATATATATATATATATATATATATATATATATTGGTGTTGGTGATAATTATATTGTGTATGATTGATATGCATTGGTGATGGATAAATGAGATATGTATTGTGTTGTGTTGTATTTGGATTCTGTTGTACGTTGTGGTGAGAATATTTACGTGTGTAATTTTGTGTTATTATATAATTATATGCAATTATATTATGATTATTTTTCTCACCCTTCTGCTGTTTTAAATGCTCTACGAGGCATTGCAGATTAGATGTTGGAGGTCTTTTTGTGAAGCTTAGGTCTTCATTCTTTTGTCGGTCGGCTCTGATATGTAGCACCGGGTAGTCGGGGAGATCGAGTGTGATTATTTGTATTATGTATACATGTATCTTTTGGATTGTACATGTATGATGTTGTATATGTCAGGCAAACTCTTTATGTGATATATATATATATATATATATATATATATATATATATATATATATATATGAGATTCAGTATATATTTTCCGCTTTTATTCTGTACCTGAATTGTGGGTGTTAGGAACTATGTTCCTTTGTTATTTGCTACCTGAGAATGTTGCATATCTTTATGAGCAGGTTTATGTGTATTTGTTTCAATTGATGTGACCCCTCGGAAGACAGTGTTAAGGGAAGATTTGTTGAAATGTTGCGAGAGTATGTGGACATATTTGCCTGGTCTTACCAATACATGCCTGGGCTTGACACGGATGTTATTGTGCACCGGTTATCGCTTAAAGAGGGTTGTTCTCCGGTCAAGCAGAAATTGAGGAGAACAAGACCGAACATGGCTGTCAAAATCAAAGAAGAGGTTTAGAAACAGTTAGATGCTGGTTTTCTTGCTGTAGCGAATTATCTTCTGTGGGTTTCTAATATTGTTCTTGTACCTAAGAAGGACGGAAAGGTCAGGATGTTTGTTGATTATCGAGACTTGAACAGAGCAAGCCCAAAAGATGATTTCCCGTTTCCCCACATTGACGTGTTAATTGACAAAATTGCTTAGTATTCTGTATTTTCCTTCATGGATGGCTTCTTTGGGTATAACCAAATCAAGATGGCCTCAGAGGACATGGAGAAGACGACGTTCATAACACCATGGGGAACTTTCTCTTACAAGGTAATGCCCTTTGGATTGAAAAATGTTGGGGCAACCTATCAGCGGGCGATGGTGACTCTCTTTCATGATATGATTCACAAAGAGATCGTTGTCTATATTGATGACATGATTGCGAAGGCACAAACAGAGGAAGAACATTTCGTGAATCTTCAGAAGCTGTTTGAAAGGTTGAGGAAATTCAGACCGAGGTTGAATCCGAATAAGTGCACCTTCGGGGTGAGATATGGTAAATTGTTGGGTTTCATTGTTAGCGAAAGAGGTATTGAGGTAGATCCTGCTAAAGTAAAAGCCATACAAGATATACCTGAGCCAAGAACGGAAAAAGGGGTTTGTGGTTTCTTAGGGAGGCTGCACTACATAGCTAGATTCATCTCTCATCTTACAGCCACGTGTGAACCAATATTCAAATTGCTAAGAAAAGAACAAGAGGTCAGGTGGAATGAAAACTGTCAAAAGGAATTTGAGAAAATAAAAGAATATCTGCAGGAAACTCCAATCCTCATGCCGCCAATGCCAGGAAGACTGTTGATTATGTATCTTACGGTTCTTGAGAATTCAATGGGATGTGTGCTCGGTCAACACGACGAGACAGGTAGGAAAAAGCATGACATCTACTACCTGAGTAAAAAGTTCACTGATTGTGAGTCAAGGTACTCGATGCTGGAAAAGATATGTTGTGCACTCGCTTGGGCAGCTAAGCGTTTGAGACAATATATGTTAAACCACACAACCCTGTTGATTTCAAAGATGGATCCGATTAAGTACATGTTTGAGAAGAAAGCACTTTTTGGGAGAATAGCTCGTTGGCAGATGGTTCTGACAGAGTATGATATTCAGTACGTATCCCAGAAAGCCATTAAGGGAAGTGTTCTGTCAGAATATCTTGCTCAACAATTGATCGAGGATTACCAACCAATGAAGTTTGAATTTTGGGATGAGCATATCATGTTTTTAAATTTGAAAAACTGTGATGAGCCTTTGCTTGACGAAGGACCAGAAATTGGATCTCAGTGGAGTTTAATCTTTGATGGGGCTGTAAATTCATATGGTAACGGAATGGAGGCAATCATTATAACTCCAAGGGGTTCTCATGTACCCTTCATTGCTCGATTGGCATTCATATGTACCAACGACGAAGCAGAGTATAAAGCATGCATCATGGGATTGGAAAAGGACATTGATTTGAGGATTAAGAACCTTCATGTGTATTGTGATTCTGCGTTGGTGATTAATCATATTAAATGAGAATGGGAGACTCGTCAAGCAAACTTGGTGCCTTACAAGAACTACGCCAGAAGGTTGTTACCGTTCTTTGATAGGGTCGACTTCATGTACCTCGGGATGAAAATTAGATGGCGGATGCGCTGGCAACGTTGGCCTCAATGTACAAGGTGAATTTATGGAATGAAACTCCACCGATCAGAAGTATGCGCCTGGACAGACCGACCTTTGTGTTTGCGGCAGAGGAGGCATCAGATGGCAAACCTTGGTATCATGACATCAAGTGTTTTCTCAAGAGTCAAGAGTACCCAGCTGGGGCATCTACCAAAGATAAGAAAACTCTGAGGAAGTTAGCAGGTAATTTCCTTTTGAATGAAGGCGATGTGCTATACAAGAGGAATTTTGACATGGTCTTGCTACGATGTGTTGATGAACACGAGGAAAGCCTATTGATGGAAGAGGTTTACGAGGGGTCTTTCGGTACTCATGCCAATGGGCATGCTATGGCCAGAAAACTATTGAGGGTAGGGTATTACTGGATGACTATGGAGTCCGATTGTTTCAAATATGCCATAAAATGCCAGATTTATGCTGATAAGGAGCACGTACCGCCTACTCCTCTGAATGTATTGGCATCGCCTTGGCCCTTTGCTATGTGGGGCATCGATATGATTGGAAAGATTGAGCCGACTGCTTCCAATAGGCATCATTTTATTCTACTTGCCATTAATTACTTCACGAAGTGGGTAGAAGCATCCTTGTTTGCCAACGTCACCAGACAAGTGGTAGCCCAGTTTATAAAGAAGGACAACATCTGTCGTTATGGTATCCCGGAGAAGATCATTACTGATAATGGTTCAAATTTGAATAACAAGATGATGAAGGAACTATGTCAGAGCTTTAAGATCGAACATCACAATTCTTCTCCATATCGTCTGAAGATGAATGGTGTTGTTGAGGCAGAAAACAAGAACATTAAGAAGATTGTGCAGAAAATGGTGGTAACTGTCATACCCCAAATTTTGACCACTAAGATTTCCCATCATTGTGAAAATCATCATCACAATATGGAGGAACCATCATACCTCATCAGTCTCCCCAAAGATGGGTGAGCATCCACTACAATCAAATTTAGGGTTTCAAGCCCTCTCAGAGTTCTTAGACAAAGGATCAATCAAGGAATGACATGATCTTCAACTTGTCTAAACCTCCTAAACATCTACAATGGATCAAGAGGAATCCCACTTTAAGGATTAAGCACAAGGCTGCTCCCTTCCAGGTGGATCAAGCCTCAAGATCGCCAGTGTCACCAAATTAGGGTTTTGGTCGACCAGGGCCTCCAGATGAAAATTTTCCTCTGGGAATGAGCCAATGCTTCAAAGCATATCCTAAAATACTCCATGGAACCTCATGGGCCCAAGCATCAAGTCAATTTGACCTCAGGGGATGCATACATCAAAAATCAGGAATTAGGGTTTCTTGACCTAATTCACCCCTAAGTTGACTTTTGGGACAAATCATGAGCCAAGACCTCAAGAGAGGATTTGAGGATCTCCAACATACCACATTGATCCATTTTTAACAATGGATTAATCCAGGAAGCTTGGGCAGCAAGTCTCAATTTCATCAATACCACAGTTAGGGTTTTGAGGAAAAAGTCAACTGTAGCTTTGACTTTTGACCAGAACATGCTCCCAAACCCTAGGACATGATTCAATATACCCTATAACACCCTTGGAACATGTCCATCAAGTTTGATTTAGGTCAAGGACATGATTTCCTAAAGGATCGCACAATTTGGAATTCATCTGACAAAAAGTCAACTGTGCACAAAAGTCAACTTTGACTTTTTGAGATTTTTCACAAAAATGGTTTTTTAACCCTAAAATGATGTTAATGTATGATTTGAATCATCATTCATCAAGAAAAATCAAGAAAAGTGGGATAGCTTGTAAAAGGGGTAACCATAAAAACTAGGAAAATTTTCTAAGTTATGAACAAAGTGGCAAGGGTACCAACTTTGGAGGATCATAACTCCTAAACCACAAGGCCATTTTTCCCCATCAAAAGCTAGATTTTTAGCTCTCATTACCCTCTACAAAAGCTTAGAACTGACCTCCTTCCAAATTCCTCATGGATTTTGAGTTATGGAATGATCAAAATCACAAAAAGTGAAAATGTCACTTTTTTCCAACACTTAGTGAAATTTTCACTAAGTCAGAATCTGCCTTCACTTTTTTCCAAATGTAGGGGGATTTTTCACTTGGATCCAAAAGGTATCAAAACCAAATATGATCAAACAGTTTTTGTATCATATGAGGGCTTTCCAAAATGGCCAAGAACATCACCAAATTCCACTTGAGTCATGAGATATGACAATGGCAATATGCCTTGCTGAAAACTGCCAAGGCTAGGCAGAATTTTGCATTTTTGATCGATTTGGCAAAATCAAATAATTCCAAGCCTTGTCATCACTTTGGAAACATCTGAGGATCAAATCTAAAGGGGACAAACACTGAGCCAAGCCTCCAAAGTCCTTGGAACAAGAAGTAGCATGCCAAACCTAGAATTTCCTAAAAGAGGGACAAGACTCCAATTTTGGATTGGAGCATTCAATGCATACACCAAGGTGGCATGGACTGAGCCATTTGCAACTGAATTCAGTCAATACTTATCCAAGACCAAGGGAACCACAACCCTGTGCCCTAACCTCTAGTTAATGGCTAGAGGAGACTTGGATTCCAAAGTGCAACCATTGGCCAAACCTCTGCTGCAGTTGCCATTCACTATTGATCCTAAAACAAACTTGCTCTACTATAAATAGAGCTCATTTGTGCTCAGTTTGAGTACACCAAAGCCATCAAATAGATGCTTTCCTCAAAATCCCTCTCTTTAGGCCAAAATGCCTTCTTTAGCAAGGTAACTCTGAGTTTTTGAGTTAGAGAGCATTTCCATCACAACTCATGATCCTAACACCTCATAAACATCATATGTAGGTGATCCAAACTATCAAAAGTGACCTGTAACACCAAAATCACAAAGTCACCTCTCAAAACCTCAAAATACGCCTTTTGTGCATTTTTCAAGCCATGTCTTGATTCAGTCACTTTCCAAACTAGATAAAACCTCAAACACACTCCAAATAAAATCCTTGAACTATCCCAAATGGTTCCCCCCATCTGGAACACCATTTGAGAGAGTTGATATTTTGGTCATTTTAACCTCTTTTGCAAGAAAGGGTCAGTTTGTGTTTTTGCAGGTTCCAGCTGATTCCAACCATCCTCAAAGCTTCTAAGGGATCATTTGAGAGTGTCCAAAGCATCAAACCATTTCTGGAACAAGAAGTTTGGCAGATTGCACAGAAAACTCCAAAAGCTCAAAAAGAGGTAAGCATCATGACTTGAACTTTCCAAAATATGCATTGCTTTAAAGTCCACTGATCATACACACCTCATACATGTTATATATGTTGTGTTTGAACCAATTCATCATGTAATTCATGCTTGTATCAAAGTATAGCATAGAAAATGCAATTATAGGCCTTTTTCAAAACCACTATCGGGTTTTGAGGAGGGAGTATGATCTGAAAAAAATACCACCACCATTGGATTCCTTGTGAAATTCCAGGCCAGATGCATATAAATTTTGTCCCCAACCATTAAGAAATGAGAAAGTTATGGTCCTTCCCGTTTCTTGGCAAAACTTGCCTTGCCTTGCCTTGGCCAGACCTAGAAAACAAGGTATGCCTTGTATATTTGTGGTTTCACTTCAAGCAATGGATGTATCACCACCCAAGTGGTAAGGCGCGCGCCCTATAACCTTGAGTTCGTGGGTTCAAACCCCACCCATGCCATTTTGTGTTTTCTCACATTTTTGCTATTTTTTCCAATATTTTCATGTTTTATTAATTAATTGGAAAATTAATAACTCCTTCGATTTTAATTATTTTTTATTGGTTCTTTTTGGAAAAAATCACAAAAATGTTGAAATATTTTATTATACAAAAAAATTAAGTTTATATTATTTATTTAATATAATTAGTATTTTTGTGAATAAATTCCTTTTTAATGTTTTTAAACATTTTAAAAGTGAATATTTACTTTGAAAATCAAAACCAAGTGAGTTTTAATTTACCTTGTGATTAATCCCTCATTTCTCAAACCTTAAACAAAAATAAAAAATGGTTTATTCAAACTTAATTGGTATTTTATTTGATTTTCTTTAAATATTTACTTTTAAATAATAACATATTACGGTTTCTTTGATTTTCACCCTTATCAAACAATTTCAAACACTTTTGGGCCTCTAATAGAGTGTAAGACCCAATCCTTTGTAAATACAAACCTATTTCTGGGCCTCACTTATTGTATAAGTCCCGTTGTATTTCAAAAAGTTTGACGCGATCATCGTCCGTTGAAAAACAAACCTTGGGCCTCTCCTCGAGCTATAAGACCCATTCAAAATCTCTTGGGCCTCTATTAGAGTGTAAGACCCAACCTCCTTTGAAAACCAACCCATTTTGGGCCTCAATGCATTGTATAAGACCCACCGCATTTTCAAAAATCTCGGCGCGATCGCCATTTTCAAACAAATGACCCTGGGCCTCTCCTTGAGCTGTAAGCCCCACCACTTGTACAAAAATAAATCTTTTGGGCCTCTATTAGAGTGTAAGACCCAATCCCCTTTTAACCAAAAAATTTTGGGCCTCAGACATTGTATAAGTCCCCCTGCGTTAAAAGAAAACCTCGGCGCGATCGCCAATAAAAAAAAACCAATCTTCTGGGCCTACCCTCGTGTTATAAGCCCCATTCTTTTTATTTAAACACATTTGGGCCTCTTGAGAGAGTGTAAGACCCATCCCCTTGTACACAAAACCTTTCTTGGGCCTCAGTCATTTGTATAAGTCCCTCTGTATAAAACGACAGTGCGATCACTAATAAACCTTGGGCCTCTCCTTGAGTTGTAAGCCCCAACATCTTTTCAAAATACTTTCTCCTTTAATTTTGAATATACTGTTGTTTTCAACCTTTCTTTGTTGAACAACTAACCAAACAGCATGGAAGCTCTACAACCGAGTAAGTGTTTATATGCTTTCTTTATCCGCTTTCATATACATATAACTGTATTGTGGGGCTGTTTCACTGTAAGTCTTCTTTCATAAACTTATATCAACTATGTAATACTAGTAGAGATATTTAGAGTTTCCCCGGCAACTACGTCTAGCACTAAGCCCTGTTGATCACTCTTAAACAGTCAAAACTAGATCCCCATAGGATTACCAGATACAGTCTTCCCTCCTCTTGGGGTTAAACAATATGGAGACGTGAAAGGCAGCATTCTTGGTGAACCCTTTCTCAGACTGTCACCCTTAGACATTGTCAAAGAAACTCTAACTCCCCAGAGATGATCTTTTCTCCGTGAATGACATCTCTTGAGTTTCTTCCAAATTCTCATACTTTCCTGGCTTGATCTATTCTCTGTGAATAGCCCGTCTTGAATTTCTCAGGGTTTGGGGACCCACAGGCTTCCTAAAAGCATCCGCGCCTCCTCTTGGGCGTTGTACAAGGACCCTACGGCTTCTTAGAAGTATTCACAGCCTCCTCTTAGGCTTTGTATAAGGATTCTTCCTTCGGGAAGAGAGCCTTCTCTTGGGCTTCGTACAAATTGTCCCTCGGCTTCTTAAAAGTTTCCAGCCTCCTCTTGGGCTTCGTACAAATTGTCCCGACGACCTCCTAGAGGTATAGGAACAGAAATTAGTCATCTTAATAAAACAGTCTTTCAAAGAGTCTAGATTTTTCTACCGTGAACGTACTACTACTGTTTCTTTAAGCATAGTACAAAAGATAAAACTCTAGACTTGGACAGTTTAATCTCCTTGAGTCTCGAAGGCATTCTCAAGTAGGGAAAAACACCAGTAGACTCGGACATTCTCCAATACCCTCTGGATTCCACATTTCCTTAAAGAACAGGAAATAACCCGGATCCTCTGATCAATCCCAAAGCATAGCCTTACCTTTAATCAGTCTCTTTATAAGAACTGATTTTCTCTTTTAACCAACATACTGGACATGTCACTCAACTGAAACAGCAATCCTTTTAGACTCTATCTCGGGCTTCGTACGAGATACAAAAATACTCTCTTGTTGAGTATAAAAGACTCTCTTGTTGAGTAAACCTTTAGCCTCCATCTTGGGCTTCATATAAGACACATCTAAAAGCACTCTCTTGTTGAGTCAACTCCTTTTAGCCTCCCTCTCGGGCTTCCTACGAGACACAAAAGCATCCTCTTGTTGGGTCAATAGCCTCCTCTTAGGCTTTGTATAAGAAAAACCCCGGTTGAGTCAATCAACCTTTTAGCATCAAAACTGTGCCTCGCTCACAGGATACAAACATCAACAACTCCTTTCATCTAATCGCTGTAAGTGGCAAGCCTCTGGATTATTTACATCCACGCCACTGTCCCTCTTTTAGCATGAGAAATTCCTAAGGAAAGATAGTATTGCTCTACACTGAGTTAAAGTCTTCTCCTTCAGGTTAAAACCCCCTATAAAGGAAATTATGGCATTGCTAGGATTCACATATCCTGGTTAAAGTAATCTTCCTTTATAGTCAGTCACCCAACAGTTGTGACAAATAGACCCCCTTTAGAGATGACAAATTCTCTCTGAAGACAACACCTTTTTAGCTTCACATCTTGGACTTTGAACAAGATATAAGCCACCTTTTTAGCTTCACATCTTGGGCTTTGAACAAGACACCAAAACACCATTTCCTCCCATAGAATAGGAGGAACTACAATCGCTCTGATTTCCCTGTTTCGGTAAAACGAGAATACGTAGGCATAAGATTGAAAGAAAAATCTTAGCGAGCACACTAATCCAAAGCCCCAAATCTCGTACCTTCACATATCTAATGAAAAGCATCAGTCCTAGCATCCTAACAAAACTCCCCATGAACATTCCCGGTGTTTCTTTCTAAACAAAGTAAGAAAAAAAAGGCCCTGTTACCATATAACATCCGTAACCTAACAGACCGCCGTTTAAACTCAGTATGCAAGCAGGGTTAATTGGAGACATCTATTTCCCTTCCTTAGTCAGCTCAATAGGATAAAAAATGAATCGACCTGTAGTAACCCAAAGAGCGACAGTGCTTAAGAACCACGTCTAAAATCGCTCGCTACAGTAACGTACAAAGACTCGCATGAGATGTTGCCCTTTGGTCTACATGGTTATCGTACTTCGGTGCATACATCGACAGGGGCAACTCCTTTCTCACTGGTGTATGGTATGGAAGCGGTACTACCATTAGAAGTTGAGATTCCTTCTTTAAGAATTTTGGCTGAGGTGAAACTTGATGAAGCCGAATGGGTACGATCTAGGTTGGATCAACTGAACCTTATTGAAGAAAAGAGATTGACAGCCATTGCATATGGCCGGTTATACCAGAGTAGGATGAAAAAGGCCTTTGATCAGAAAGTGTGGCCTCGGTGTTTTCAGATAGGCGAATTAGTTTTGAAAAGGATCCTTCCTCCTCAGACAGATCACAGGGGGCAAATGGACTCCAAACTACGAAGGACCATATGTTGTGAGAAAGATTTTCTCTAGTGGAGCCTTGTTACTCTCAACTATGGATGGTGAAGATTTTACATCCCCTGTGAACGCAGACGCAGTCAAAAAATACTTCGCATAAAAAGAGACCCGTTTGACAACAAAAAGAAAAGTCCAGGTAAAAAAAGGCATCCCGCCGAACCACAAAAAGAAAAGGGTTGGGCAAAAACTAGGGATAAAAAAATGAACTCGCAAAGTTGAAAACCCAAAAAGGCAACTTTGGCAAAAATGGGTATCCCGATGGATTGAAAACCCGAAAGGGCGATCCAGGAAAAAGTTAGGGATTTGAAAGCGAGAGGCTGTGGCCTGCATTCGATCTGTGAACACTTTTGATACATGGGAATTTCGAAGGACAGGAATCAGTTCAGTCAGTCTTTTCGAAAGTCAAAGAACCTGCGGATACAAAAGACATATGGGTCATAGATGAATCGAAGCATGGTGGATATCTGTTCCCACATTGCTGACATATGTATTGTTCTTTTCACTTTTGTGCAATTACCTCTTTTCAGGAATTGCTTCCAATTGTAAATGCCAATTTGCAGGACGATTCAATCAATAAAAGTATTCATTTCACTCAAAAAGCTTTTCATTTCTGTTTTACTTTTACTGTTTTGTTTGCAAAAACGTCCGATATTTTTGATAAACATTGCATGTGAAAATGTTAAGCTTTACAGAGCATATCTAAAACAATGGAAATCGCTTGAGCGATGGATATTATGGATGTCAACTGAGGTGGCCATTTTGCATATGGAACTTTCTGTTTTGTTGGATATGTGTTTGCAGGGTAGAAAGATTTCTTCTCCCCAGTAGAGTCCTTCTCTCCAGTATGGAAAATTTAGCATCCTCAGCGGAGCATTGGGAAATTGTCTCTCCCTTGCAAGAGTGTAGAGGATTGTTTTCCCAGTCAAATTGGTTTATTACTCCACCAGACCGGATATTGTTGCATCTCCAGCAGAAGACTTGTTGGATATCTCTTCCTGGTAGAGGTTTTATATTCCCCACAGAGTCTTGGTATCTACTTTCCTCAGCGGGTCAGGAAATAATTTTGCCATCAAAGGTGTGCTCTTATCCCCAGCAGGGTAAGGTTAAAGACATTTCCCCAACTGCAAGATAAGTTCAATGATGTTCCCCAGCAGGTTTGGTATTATTGACTTCAATCCCCAAGCAGAGTTTGGTTTGGATTCTCTTGACAGATAAGTCAATAGTGGTTGACATCCCCGGCAGATTCCAAGTCCAATGGTTATTGGCACCTTTTCCGTATCGAATCTTTGGGTCTCATCTTCATCAGGTGTTATTCATGATTCCCCATCAGTGGGGAAGTTTCTCTTTGGGTTTTATCTTCAGGAGGCGATATTTACAATCCCTAGCAGAGTGGAAGTTTGTTTTGGGTTCTTTATTCAGCAGAGGTTTTGTTCAGAAAGGTTGTTCAGTTTGTCTTCCTCAATAGAGTTTGTTTCTATGTTTCTCCGCATTTCTTTCGGTGGAGTGTCTTTTGCCTAGCATAAGCATCTCTGCATTGCATCCTCCAAATGCGTAGCATTTCCATTTAGTATGGAACATTACGTCATAGAAAAATTCAAACATATGCATTCGAAGCATAAGCCAGGTTTGATATTATCTTTGCCCGAAGTTTCCTCGGCAGGAAATGGCATATTTCAGAAGATTCAATCTTACTTTATCATCATTGAAGTTGCCAATGAATTCGTTCATCTTGCTTGTACTCCCCAGCAGGGTTGTCTGTTTAGGCTTCTCTTTTCCCCAGCAGAGTCATCTTTGTAGATCTGTTGACTCTACCACCATTGGTTGTGAGTCCCCCTTCGTGTCAGCCTACCTTTGTGTTTGGATGTGAGGTCCGCCTTCGCGTCGGCCTTCCTTTTGAAATCCATCTTGTGATGGTAACCTTCGGATGTGAGTCCAACTTCGTGTCGGCCTACCTTTGTTCTTGGATGTGATTCTGCCTTCGCGTCGGCCTTCCTTTTGAAATCCATCTTTGATGACTCGATTTTGTATCGTTTATTTCGATTCAATTCGGGCATGTTTTATTGTATTTTTATCGAGTCTTTATCGTTTTGTGCATCATTTACTTATGTTTTCTTCCATTTTCCATTTACAGGTCCCATATTAGCATTATAGCAGAAAATAATAAGAATTGGACTTAAAAGAGAAGAAAAGTGAAAAAATTGCAAGTTTCTGTCCCATCCAGCTGAGTGGCGCTCGCCATCTCCCCAGTGCAGATGAATGGCGCTCGCCATTGTAAAAAGGAGGGAGATTCATACTTCAAGCAAATGGCGTCCGCCAGGCCTACGGCGACCGACGTTGGTTCGCGAGAGCAGTTTCCAGACAGCAGTTTGGCAGTTTGCAAGTTCCTTTCAAAATTCAAAATTGTGCACTTGGAGCCAGTCTTTTTCTTTAAATAGACCATCAGAGGTCTGTATTTGGAGATCCAAGAAACCTTGCGGAAGCGCTGCCGAAATCTCTAGCCAAACTACATAATCATCGTCCATAGTAGTAATTTGCTCACATCGAGTAGTTGCTACACTTTAGCTTTTCTTTCTGCTTATTTGCTGATGTACTCTTGGATCCAGTTTCCTATTTAATACAAGTTTCGTTTTCAGTTTATATTCTTCGCATTGCAGGTTATTTTCTTTTCGCTTTTACTGCATTTTATTTACTAGTAATCATATGCAATATAACCTGTTTTACTAATTAATCATAAGTCTGAACTGTATCCAAATTGATCAACATGTTTGCCCTAAAATTCAGCAATGTTAATATGTTGGTATTATGTTTAAATATGTCTGAGTAAACTTGCATGAGTCCGTAGATTGAGGACCGTCGTTCCGACGGGACTCTGTAGAGCCGTCTGTGTTTAACTCAATGTTTTCAAAATTCTGGTTTTGGTGTCTAATCTGAATTTAGGCAGCCTTGTCATGAGAGCGAGGGGCTGTTTAACAGTGTTTCGTCACGAGAGTGAGAAACGCACCAAGGTGTGTCCAATAGAGCGAGAGTTTGAGGTAATCGCCGGATAGTAGGCATCGGACATTGTGCCTAAATGCAGCGAGAGCGCTTTAGGGCCTCATTTAGGTTATGTTAGTTTCCAAAATGTACCTTTTAATTACCGAGCGAGCGAGAGCAAAATGGTCATTAGGCGTGGCTTGGTAAATACCGCGAGAGCGTGAGATCGAGCCTTTAAACTGGTATATCCTTCAGATCAATTTCGAGACCTTTGTTAACACTCAGATTTTACGGAGTCCCCAAGGAGCACGGAAATCATTCTCCAGTCTCGTCTTTATTGTTGTTTTTCAAATCCCGTTAAAAAACCAAGTTTCTTTTACCGCCAAATCTAGCCTTAGCTTTACACCGCAATAACCGATCACTCTAGGTTGATTATTAGTCCCTGTGGGTTCGACAATCTTTTAAAACTACGCGATAAGATGTATACTTGCAGTAGTAATCTGACCAATACGCAAAGTCACGATCAATCTTGTGATGGTAACCTTCAGTTGTGAGTCCGCCCGTATGTCGGCTAACCTTCCTGTTTGGATGTGAGTCCGCCTTCGCGCCATCTTTCCTTTTGAAAACCCATCTTGTGATGGAAACCTTCGGTTGTGAGTCCACCTCCGACCGGCATTCCTTTTTGTTGTGATGATATGAGTCTGCCTGTGGTCAGCATTCATCTGCTATCCTTTGTTTGGTTGTAAGTCCGCCTCCGGCCGGCATTCCTTTTGTTGAGATGCGAGTCCGCCTCCAGCCGGTATTCTTTCTTATATTCTTCGATTGTGAGTCCGCCCGTGTGTCGGCCTACCTTGGTTTGGATATGAGTCCGCCTCTGGCCGACATTCCTTTTTGTTGTGATGATATGAACCCGCCTGTGGTCGGTATTCATCTGTTATTCTTTGTTTGGTTGTGAGTCCGCCTCCGGCCGGCATTCCTTTTGTTGATATGTGAATCTGCCTCCGGCCGACATTCTTTTTTGTATTCTTCGATTGTGAGTCTGCCTTCGGTCGGCATCCTCTTCGAATCCACTTTCGAGTGGCATCTTTACTGCGAGTCCACCTTCGGCTGGCAACTTTTATCATGTATTTTCCCGTAATTTGTAAATTCCAAGTTCTTTTAATATTCAATCTCCATGTACCTTGAATGTATGAAAGTCGTTGCTGTCATTCCTTCAGGTCCAAGTAGATTGAATAAGGGCAGTTGTAGCAACCCAAAAGTTGCCCTCTTGTTTCTAACTCTAACTAGCTTATGCTTCCTTTCATTTGCATTGGCATTTCTGCATTTGCATGGTTCTCTTAGACATGGGATTAAGGTATTTTCTAGCAGTTCATGGTGTCATCAGTTCAGGGGATATTTTCAGCAGTATTCAGAGCCAAACAGATGGCTTTCAAAGTCTTTTCGAGCATTTACTTTGCTTACTAGATGATTTGATTATCAGAAGCTCCGACAGTTATTTTTGCTCAGCGATTCGGCACCGGACATTATTATCTCAGTGGGATATTTCGAGTGCGGAAAGAAGTTCACAACATATTTCAGGCATGTTAGTGGCAATATCAAATGACAAGTTTCAGAGGCCTAACGTGGTTCAGAACAGGTGGAAACGGTCAAATATCCAAGTTTCCCTCTTCATGGCGCCAAATTTAAATTTTTGAATGCATTAACCGGTTAACCATTTGCAAGGCAAATTTGGTTAACCGATTAACCAGTGCGTATTTTGCCTAAATGCTTCAATTTTCAGAACTGCGTAATTTTGAGCTAAGTGTAATCATGTGCATTATGAGAAGGATCTAGAATTGCTTCATTTTCATAAATTAATTCCCTCCAAAATTCAAATTTCCATTCCTAACTCCACTCCTAATTTCCATTCCTCTTACTAATCCACACTCCAAACCAAAATTGGATTCCAAACCTAATGCATATTTAAATCAATTTGCTCCAAACCACACTCATTCACTCTCATTTACACCAAAATTTTTAGAATTTGCTCTGAGTTTTCTCTCACTTTTTCACTCTCAATCTTCATCTTCAACCTCACTCTAAAGCTCTTTCATAAGAGTTAACAAGTTCTTCATTGGAATTTGTTAATCCTTGAGCTCAATCCTCTCATTAACATTCCATTACTTGATTCCATTGTTGATTTTCGTTTGGATCTTGATCTGGAATTTTGGAAATGATTTTGAAACATTTCTAGCTTATTGCTTGGATTTTCAGCTTTTCTTGCAAGGAGATCTTGGATTTCTGGTTTTCTAGCTTGGATTCATTGACTGCAGCTTAACAACACTTACCAAAGCAATTATCAGCTTTGTAGGTTGGTTAAATTCAGATCTAAACCTGTTCTAGCTTATTTTCATCTTTTACAATGTAGGTCATTAATTTATTGTTGTGGATCTGTTCATTGCTTATTTTGATCTTTGATTTGGTTGTTTGATTGCTGCAATTGATGTTTAATTACTGTGATTTAATGTGAATTTCGTGTACTATTGATTACATGATCATTTGAATGCTTGAACAAGGGTTTTGCTGGTGAAAAATGATTTTGGAAACTGTTTTTTTGTTCTGTTACAGTGGTAACCAGTTAACCATATATGGTTAACCAGTTAACCAATCTGCTTTTCACGTGTTTTTTGAACTTTTTGCATGGTTAACCGGTTAACCATATAATGTTAACCGATTAACACTGTAACAGAATGTGGATTTTGGGCGTTTTTAAGTGTGTTTCGATTCCGGTTCGCATTTAAACTTCAGGGATTGATATGGTGCATATTTGAGGATTATTTTGGAGTTGTTTCACCTCACACTACAACATGCTTGTGATTTTTCCGACACGCGACATTTGGTTTTTATTGATGAATATCTATGATTTTGGTGTTGCTTTCTTGATGTGATGAACATGTTGCACACACATTTGAATCGTATTGATTGTTGGTTATTAATGCTCAACTTGCTGGACTTATAATACGTGATCATTGTTTGCTTCCGGTTTCATTTATGCGTGTGGTTTCGGTGAATGCTTAAGTTGTGCAACTTTATTGAGCATGCTTACTTTTGAATTGTTAACATGACCATTGTTGCTCATTCTTGATGATTGCAATCTCTATGCTTGGTTTGCCTTGCTATGCATGTTCATTTGCAATTGTTGTTTGTTTGTTGTATTGCTTAAGTGTTCATGTACACATGCTGCCTGACTTTTCACACATGTTGTTCTAGATTTTGACATGATGTTAATTGTACATTCATGCTGCCTGCGGCCTTTTACACCTGTTATGTGCTGAATACTTTGAGCTGTTAAATGATGTTAGTGTGTATTTGCTGGATTTTATAGCTGTGCATTGCATGAGCGTTGTTGTTGCTGCTGTTTTTGGTTTATTGCCTTGTCTTTTGTTTTCTTATGGAGAACGGATAGTTACTCAACTTCTTCATAGTTGAGATCACAACACCGTTATTTCCTTGTTGACGGAGAGTCACTCAACTTCTTCATAGTTAAGATCACAACACCGTTCTTTCCTTGTTGACAGAGAGTCACTCAACTTCTTCATAGTTGAGATCACGACACCGTTTTTTCCTTGTTGACGAAGAGTCACTAAACTTTCTTATAGTTGAGATCACGACATCGTTCTTTTTTGTGATTGATTAGTATAATGTTTACTTGTGCTTGTTCACATGATACCTTAGGATTTCTAGCTCGACTTAATTTCCGATTAAGCTTGAGGTAGGAGATACATTAGGTTTTCAATCCATGCATGATAAAAATTAGGATAGTCCCTTTAAACATTAACCTTAGGTCTATCTCTTTTGCATGCTAACATTAGGTAGAGTTCCTTTCTATCTCAACCTTAGGACCATTGTGTATGACAACATTAGGATCTAGCTTCCCTTAGTTGTTTCCTTTTCCACCTTTGAGTCCTTTCTCTTCTCATCTCTTAACATGTTCAAAACACTTAATAAATACAACGAGCATTGTGCGCCACGAGCCTTAAGTACATGGGAAATGAGAAATGAGGGGTCTCTCTTCACTTTTCTAGAGTTTTTAGCATACGTCCCGTTTGGGGGCGACCATGCGACGCATTCGCTCCCATGTCATAGACTTTAGTGCAATCAAGTTTCAAACTATCTTAATTCACTTCTGTCTTAAAAACACAAACAAAGTGCAAATCTTTTTATCCTTCGGGATGGGTTTCAAATCATTTTCAGAAAAGAGTGCGTTATTTCCGTTCTGTCGCAAACAGGCATCGACCCTAACTGTCGGACGCTAACCTAACATCGCTCATAAAAAATACTTAACCATTATGTGGTTGTTACCATGAACTAAGACTACTCTGATTTCCCCTCTCTCGTCTGATTGAGGATACATAGGCACAAGACGGCGATGTCTTGGCGAGCAACCTTCCCCCCATTCACCCGTAGTCCGAACTACGTTGAATCTGACTTTCCTATTGCACGAGGGAATACGTAGGCCTAGGACGGTGAAGTCCTATCGAGTCTCCTTTTGTTTTCCAATTTTGTTTAATAGTAGGCTTTAGATGACTCACCCTTATATTAGACAACAAGCGTGGATCCCGTTGAGTACAATGGACGCGAGAGGGTGCTAATACATTCCTCTCGCATAACCGACTCCCGAACCCAGACTATGGTTGCGATGACCATGTCTTCTCCCTTTTTAGGTTTTCTTCGATCGTTTCCTTTCCCTTCGTCAGGATAAATAACGTTCGGTGGCAACTCTTCTGTTTTTTTTCGCCGGTTGTTTTTCGCAGTTGCGATAACATGCAATCATACATTAATCAAACATGTCAATTTATCTCACAAGGCACTATCACAATGTATTTTGGTGCGTTAGCTTTCCAACGCTTCAAACAAAACCTCATTTAATTTAGACTTACGTAACTAAAGTTAAGATAAAAACAATTGAAAGAAAAAATCAACATTTCTAGAAAACGCACCAGCTTTATCCGGTTAACTAAAACCCGTAACCTTGAAACTCTTCTTTTGTCATGCTTGAAAAATCCTCTGATTCTTCTATGGCTACTACCACATGATCGAATTTTTAAGTCAATGACCTCAAGATCTTTGTAACAACTGATCTTGATTCAACACTTCTCCACACATCTTGATTTGATTCACCAATCTTGTTACCCTAGTGAAGAAATCGGCAATGCTTTCACTTTCTTCCATCTAAATCAATTCTTACGTTCTTTTGTGAGTTTGTAACCTCACCTATTTCACCTTCTCAGCACCTCCAAATGATTTCTCCATAATGTCTCATGCTTCCTTTTCTAAGTCTACATCACCAACTTTCTCAAAGTTGTCTGGATCAACGCATTGATGGATTATTAAGAAAGATTTATAATCTTTCTTCTTCAAATCTTTGTGTGCATCCTAATATTCACCCGTAGCATTCTCTCCAATTGGTGTTGCTTCATTCTTCACAAGATCCCAAAGATCTTGATAATAAAAGACAACCTTCATCTACTTACACCAATTCTCATGATTTTTACCATTCAAGATTGGAAGATTTGCTGGAAATGCCTGTTCGGATGAGAAGTCATTGCGCTATACTTCCCAGAATCACAACCAATGCTAAAGATACCTGATGTTGGAATTTACTCAAATCTTGGAGATAATTCGAATCAATCTTGATTAACAATAATCAATCTAGTTATCTGATTGATCACCTCTAGTTCTTCATCACTCGTTACTTGAGTGATTCAACCACACCTTGGTTTCAAGGTGATTCCACTGCACAATGATTTGAGAAGAAAATTAGGGAAGAAAAGAGAAATTAGGATTTTGGGAGAAAGGGGAAAAAGATGGATCAGGTTCTGCAGAGTTTCTCTCTACGTTTATTCTCACTGAATTTCTCTTATTCAACTAACTTAGAGTAGTATGGTACCTCCCTATTTATAGATGAGATTGCTTGCACGCTAAATAATTTTCAAAGTAACTAACTAACATAAACTTCAATAAGCTGTACTCGACTTTCTGTCGAATACAGATAATACATACTATGTTCGACTTTGTCGAACACACACTACTTCGACTCTGTCGAATTTACAATTATATTTGATACAAAGAATTTCATATTTAACGATTTTGTAAATGTTACTTTAAAATCGTTAATAAATGTGCATGTGACTCTCAGTTACAGAAATCTAAATTTACATTAAATGGGGCAAGTTTTTACCTTATACATACACGTTAGATCAAAGACTCACCCAAACAAGTGAAAGAGACACCACATAATCACTCAAAACCTTAAGGCATTGGGTGTATGAATCTTCTCACATATAAAGTCTTAAACTCCCGTGCTTCTGAGCTATGTGGGACTTACGCAACTCACACTTGTTTCTCAAAAATCTTCCCCTCAAGTGTGAGCCGATCCACTATGCTTACACGATTCACACTTGTTTTTCAACAATCTCTCCTTCAAGTGTGAGTCCATCCATTATGCTTACACAACTCACACTTGTTTCTCAATAACAATCTCCTCCTCAAGTATGAGTTCATCCACTAAGGTTACATAACTCACTCTTATTTCTCAATAATCTCCCCTTCAAGTGTGCGTCCATACAATATGCTTCCCTTCAAGCGGAAGCTCTTTTATCCACATACTTGTACCACTATTTACAGACCCCTTACCACATCACGGACACATAAACGGAACACACCTCCTGACCAGCACCATGTCAGCAAGACTTTCTATACAAGGATCTAGTATCTTACTCAAACCAGGATCTAATACCACAGTTGGTTCATCTTGAGATGAAGCATCCACATTGGGTTAAAGATTCACCTAAAGGTCAAAGACTCAATAAAATAAGTGAGAGAGAGACCACTTATTTACCCAAAACCTTAAGGCAGTGGATGTATGATCATCTAACTTAGAAAGTGTTCAATCTCCACTTTTTCAAACAATGTGGGACTTACATAACTCATACTTATTTTTTTATAATCCGCATCACCATTGTTTATACCGTGAATAAGCATCTCACTTGAGTTACTAGGAGAATGAGTGATGTGGGATTTCATCTATGAAAAACTCATCAATTTTGCAAAAGAGGTAATGAGAATAAGATAAAGAAAAGGATGAAAACGATTTACACGGAGAAGAAAACATAATTGAATCCGAGTATAAATTTGAAGAAAAACTCATTAATCAACTTTGTAAAAGGTATGGTACCTTTCTCCCTTCAAAGTCACGCAATCTAGATCCGTGTGTATATTAACATAACCGAACTAGACTGGCGATGTGATCGAACCGATATGAGCTCCTACCTAGTAAAGCCTTCCAAAATCACTGACAGAGTATACATAAAGAAGGATTCACTAACCATTCATAAAAGAAACACGAAGATCTCAAGGTCTTAGCCAAAAACCACTTCAAGAAGAAATGTATTGTGGAGTGATTTTAGCAGTATTGTTAGCTTATAGTGTATATATGTATAATATATAGTTTCATTTTAGCTTAGCTTAGTTTAGTTAACTATTGCTATATATATATTGTACATTCACTCACCAATAGTTATATACACTTTTACACAGTTATTAATTTACCACTGTAATTCTGTTTTTACTGTTGTAACAAACTGTAACAAACTTTCTCTCTTCTCCTTCCTTGGCGATTTTTCTTTCCTCCATGGATGAATTCTTCAACCTTGACATGGTATCAGAGCTTCAATAGCTCTAGTAGCCATTGTTTCATATCCCTTTCTTTCCTTCTATCGCAACACCGCAAGTTCGTTCTTTTCTCTCTTCGGTTTTCTCTCTTGTACGTTCTTTCTCCTTTCTTCTTCGTTACCATTGTTTTCTGCAAAATTGTTATTGCAGAATTTCTCTTCTTTTCTCTCTAATGGCGTACCAGAGCTTCACTGATTTCTCAACGAATTCTACGAATCCCTATTATCTTCGTCCAAACGAAAATCCCGCACTTGTTCTCGTCTCTCCTCTTCTTGATGATAAAAACTATCATACCTGGGCTAGGTCTATGCATATAGCTTTGATCTCAAAGAACAAAGAGAAGCTCATTGATGGTTCCCTTGTCAAACCACCAATCTCAGATCCTCTATATGCACCGTGGATCCGCTGTAATACAATGGTTCTTGCTTGGTTACATCGCTCCATTTCTGAGTCGATTGCAAAATCAGTGTTATGGATTGATAGTGCTGCTGGAGTTTGGAAGAACCTACAGATTTGTTTTTCTCACAGTGACATTTTTCGCATTTCAGATATTCAAGAAGATATCTACAAGCTTCGCCAAGGTAACCTAGACGTATCAAATTACTTTACTCAATTGAAAGTTCTCTGGGATGAATTGGACAATTATCGCCCTGTTCTTGCTTGTACATGTGCTATTCCATGTTCTTGTGGTGCTCTCAATTCTACTATGAAGTATTGTGAGCAAGATCAGGTTATCAGGTTTCTTAAGGGTCTGAACGAAAAATTTACTCACTCAAAGTCACAGATAATGATGATGACTCCTTTACCTGATCTTGACAAAGCATTTTCCCTCATCATACAACAAGAAAGAGAACTGAATAGTTCTGCATCTATAATAGCTCAATCCTCCTATAGTATTGAAGAAAATGCTAATTCTGTATGTCAAGTACAAACTCAGTCTAGTGGTTCAAATTCCAAATCTGGATACAAGGGAAGGTCTCAAGGCTCTAATGCAGCTCGAGGACAGAATAGGGTTTGTACACACTGTGGCAGAACCAACCATACTGTGGAAACATGCTTCATCAAACATGGCTATCCACCAGGTTTTAAGCAGAGAGGCAAGGCTCCTACTCAATCTTCTTCAAATGCCACAGTTAATGCCATTTCAGATGCTTCTTCACAAGGGTCATCCACACGTTCTTATGGTTTTACTCAAGAACAATATTCTACCATCCTTGAATTGCTTTCACAATCCAAGCTGAATTCCTAAGCCAATTCACAAGCCACTTCCCAAGCCAATTCCATCTCCACATCCCCTTTTGTCATGCATTCACATTTATCTACCAACAATGGTAAGCATCCTTATCTTTGGATCATGGACACTGGTGCCACAGATCATATTGCATATGATGAATCTCTCTTTCTTAATTGCAAAAACATCATTCATGTGCATGTCAATCTACCTGATGGTTCTCAGATTGTTGCATCAAAATCTGGTAGTGTAGTGTTATCTCCATCTTTAACTTTACATAATGTCCTCTTCATACCTAGTTTTCATGTTAACTTGATTTCCATTGCTAAGCTGGCTAGCAAAAATAATTGTTTTGTGCATTTTAATACTGATACATGTACCATTATACAGAACCATTCCAAGGCAATGATTGGTACAACTAGATTACAAAGAGGTCTCTATGTGCTTGACACTACCAATCAAGTCTCAGTTTGTAACTCTGTTGTTGATCAAAATTGTAATGTCTGGCATATGAGATTAGGACACATTTCTGCCATAGGTTTAAAAACCGTTTCCAAAATTTTTCCCTTTATACCTTGTAAAGCTGATATTCAGCCTTGTGATTCTTGCCATTTTGGAAAACAAAGAAGATTACCTTTTCCTAATAGTGTTACTACTACTTCAGCTCCTTTTACTATTCTACATGCTGATGTATGGGGCCCCTTTTCTACTATATCCATGTTAGGCCATAGATATTTCTGAACTTTGGTTGATGATTATAGTAGGTATACTTGGGTTATATTTCTCAAAACCAAAGACCAAACTAAAAATAGCCTTATTTAATTTGTAGCATACTTAGAAAATCAATTTCATACAACTCTAAAATGCCTCAGAACTGATAATGGTACATAATTCTTGTCACTATCTGATTTTCTCTTAGCCAAAGGCATTATACACCAAAAATCTTATGTGGAAACCCCTCAACAAAATGGGGTGGTTGAAAGAAAACACCAACACATTCTCAATGTTGCTAGATCCTTATATTTTCACTCTTCTCTCCCTCTGAACATGTGGAATTTTGCAATTCAACATGCCATTCACCTTATAAATAGATATCCTTCTCCTCTGTTAAAATCCAAAAGTCCATATGAACTTTTATTTTCCCAACCACCCTCTTTAATTCACTTAAAGGTCTTTGGTTGCTTAAGTTTTGCTTCTACTTTACAAGCTCACAGGACAAAATTTGAACCTAGACTATAAAGTCTGTTTTTCTTGGTTTCAATGATGGTACAAAGGGTTATATCCTATATGACTTGCACACTCATCAAATTTTTGTCTCAAGGCATGTCATATTTCATGAAACAACTTTTCCCTTTAAACATACCCCTTCCATTTCCTCTGTTAACCCTGTCCACCCATCTCATCATAACCTTGATGACATAACAGAACTTTATACTCCCACTAGCACTACTGGCTTTTCAGTGTCCCTAGATTCAAGTACATCTACCAGTCAATCACCCATCAGTCCTTTACATCTTCAAAATACTGATGCCAGCCATTCCTCATCTGCCCCTACCTCTGCTATACAACCTAGTCAAATCACTAGTTTCTCACCTGACACTTCTCCTTTATCTACTATCCCTTTATCCAATAGTCCTTCTCATAATCCTTCACCTCAAACTGTGCCTACCTCTATAACTGATATTCAACCTACCACTGCAGCAACATCTTTACCTAATGACCCACATTCCAATTTACAACATAATCAACCTGTTACCAATGACTCTAACACTTCCCTAAGACACTCTTCTACAGTTTCTCATCCTCCAAGTTATCTAGCTGATTATCACTGCTATAATGCCTTTAATAATGCATCTTCTTTACATTCTCATAATGCATCCATTAAATATCCATTATCTTCTGTTATTACATATGAGAATTGTAGTCCTTCATATAAACATTTTTGCTGCTCTATTTCATCCAACATTGAACTAAAAACTTACAACCAAGCCATTAAGCTGGATTGTTGGAAGCAAGCCATGGATGCTGAATTAAAGGCTCTTGCAGAAAACCATACTTGGGATGTGGTTGATTTGCCTTCTGGAAAGCATCACATTGGGTGTAGGTGGGTCTATAAGATTAAATACAGAGCAGATGGATCTATTGAACGATACAAGGCCAGACTGGTGGCAAAGGGATACACCCAGATGGAAGGTATTGATTACTTTGACACCTTTTCCCCTGTTGCTAAGATTACCACTGTTAGGGTCCTACTATCCATTGCAGCTATTAGAGGATGGCATTTAGAGCAACTTGATGTGAATAATGCCTTCCTCCATGGTGACCTACATGAGGAAGTTTACATGACACTTCCCCCCTGGCTTATCTACTTCTTCATCTTCTCAAGTCTGCAAACTCAATAAGTCATTGTATGGACTGAAGCAGGCTAATAGACAGTGGTATTCTAAGCTATCTACTTTCTTAATCTCTATTGGTTACTCTCAATCACAGACTGATCATTCTTTGTATGTAAAATCTACTCCTTCTGCATTTACTGCACTTCTCGTTTATGTTGATGATATTGTTCTAGCAGGCACATCCATGACTGAGATTCATTATGTTAAAATTCTCTTACACAAAACCTTCAAGATTAAAGATCTTGGCCAGTTAAGATTCTTTCTAGGTTTTGAAACAGCCAGATCTCAGTCTGGTATTTTCTTAAATCAAAGAAAGTACACTTTAGAGCTTTTTGAGGATAGTGGTTTCTTGGCAGCCAAACCATTTGGTTCCTTTTGATCTAAACCTCAAGCTGACAGCTCATGAAGGTATGCCTCTTGAAGACCCTTCTAGTTATCGAAGGCTGATTGGAAGATTGATATATCTCACCAACTCAAGACCTGATATTTCCTATGTTGTCCAACACTTGAGTCAGTTTGTCTCCAAGCCATTACAACCACACTACAAGGCTGTCACTCATGTCCTTAGATATCTCAAGTCTGTGCCAGCCAAAGGCATCCTCTTTTCATCTTCTAGCAACATGAAGCTATCTGCTTTTGCTGATTCAGATTGGGCTAGATGCCCTGATACAAGGCAATCTGTAACTGGTTTTTGCATCCTCCTTGGGTCCTCTCTCCTCTGTGGGAAATCTAAAAAGCAGAACACAGTCTCACGATCACCCACTGAGGCTGAATACCAGGCTCTAGCATCTCTTAGATGTGAACTTCAATGGCTGAAATATCTTCTAGGAGACCTTCAAGTCCATTTTTCCACACCAGCTTCAGTTTTCTGTGACAGCAAATCTGCAATATACTTTGCCCATAATCCAACATTTCATGAAAGGAGTAAACATATTGAATTAGATTGCCATGTCATTCGTGAAAAACTTCGTTCTAAATTAATTCACCTGCTCCCCATCTCTACTCATGATCAGTTGGCCGACATGTTCACTAAACCACTTTATTCCCCGGCTTTGACTACTATCCTGAGCAAGTTAGGCCTTTGTTCAATACATAGTCCAACTTGAGGGGGGATGTTAGCTTATAGTGTATATATGTATAATATATAGTTTCGTTTTAGCTTAGCTTAGTTTAGTTAACTATTGCTATATATATATTGTACATTCACTCACCAATAGTTATATACACTTTTACACAGTTATCAATTTATCACTGTAATTCTCTTTTTACTGTTGTAACAAACTGTAACAAACTTTCTCTCTTCTCCTTCCTTGCCGATTTTTCTTTCCTCCATGGCTGAATTCTTCAACCTTGACAAGCATGCTTACAAATAAAAGTTGGTATTAAACCTTTCTAGGTGTATACACTAAAACATGAGTTAAACATGTTAGTCTTGGTGTTAAAAGGAAAAAAATTGTAGATCATCATTGCCATGAAGTTTGTACAAAAGATGTAACCAAAATTAAAACATACAAAAATAATGTGAAGAAGAAGAAATGTTTTTCATTTCCGCCATGAGTTCAATTCTAACATTGCTTTGAAAAATTCTACTATTTATTTCTTAGTTTATATATGAATCTATAGTTAAAAGGAAGCTAACTACTAAGGTTTAAAGAATTTGAATGATTGAACTTAATTATTAATCAAATCAAGTTGGTGTTAAACCTTTTTTGGGTATATACACTAAAACATGAGTTAAACCTTGTTTTGGTGTATACACTAAAACATGAGCTAAACATGTTAGTCTTGGTGGTAAAAAGTTTTTTTTTCATTAAATTTTAACTTGCTACATAGTGGGTAAGATTGGAACAATTAAATCAAAAGAAAAAGATGAAATATGATGGTTATGCAGAGCATACAACATTACAATCTCTCTATTCACCTAAATAAACCTTATAGCTTTGGTCACCCATCAAAAAAAAAAAAAAAAAAACACCTTAGCTTTGGTCCAAAAATATTTTTTCCTTCCTCCTTCTATGAAATTTATTGTAATTTCATACAGTTTTGTTAACGCAAGCCTCTAGGATAGTAATGAAAATATTGTTATCTTAAGGAAAAGCATATGCTTCTAGGAAAGTATATCTTCAAGACCAAGCAAGAAAGGTGCTTGATCATCTACATAGCACATCACTTTTCACATTTCAAGAATTATTTTTCTTCTGTTAAATTACAATTTTTGTCCTTTTTTGAACAAAGTCTCGAGAAAAGAATATTGCAAAGTGCACCGCATTGCTAATGTCATAGTACAATCTCTTATCTCTTGGAGGCTCACTCCTAACCTTCATCGTTACAAAACAATATGAACACAACCATGGTAGTAGGTGATGGTTCAATGACTGACGAAAAGAAACGGGCAATGTAGATCAACGGTGGTGTGCAGGGCGGAAGTTCAGTGGCAGGTGGACTATAGAAACATGGAGGTGCATGCGGAGGACGTAAGGTACATAAGGCTGTGTGTGTGTAGTTTCTGGTTCTGACTTATTGTATTAAGGATTTTTAAGAAAAAATAGGAAATGAAGTGTGGCTTAATACGATAAGTTCGATTAATCAAATGGACACAAAAAATGGTGAGTTTCCTACGTTAAGATCATTGAAGCCTTATCCTTTTTCACTTTCTTCTCTCTAGCTATAGCTAGATTACATTTTTTCTTTGTTTGTTTTTAGTATGGTTTTAAATTGCGGTTGCAGTCGGAGATGCGGTTGCGGTTGCATGTGTTGCGATTGCGGCCATTGCGGCGTGAATTTTTATTAAAAAATATTTGAAATATACCATTTAAAAACTCTTGATGTAAATCTTTTACATTACAAATGAGATGTAAATTGAGTTTTTGAGTCTCAAACTTTGAGTTATGATGAAAATATGTGATAAAACATGCGTGAAGTTGTTTGATGTAAATTGTAATGTAGTTGGATGCATGATTTTAAATCACACTGCAATTGCGGTCTGATGCGGATGCGGTGACTACCGCATCAGCAATATTACGGCCGCAATTACGTTGCGGACCGCAATTTAAAACCATGGTTTTTAGTATAAAGACAATTATATTTTTTTAAAAGGAAAAGCAAATATAAAGAGAGAAATAACAAAAGTAAGAATAAATACAAAGGAAACTAGGAGCATAAAAAATGCGCAAGGACAACAACTCTAAAAAGCGGTCAAGCCAAACACAAAATTAAAAACTAAAGAGAAACACAATAAGATAGAAAGAAATAAACTAACAAAAAACCCAACTAAACTATCATGCTAGAATACCATGAGGCCTCTGACGAGACAAACCTCCGGAGAGTTCAAGTTGAGGGAAGGCAGCAACAAACACCTTCACAAAATAAAAGGAAGTTGGCAGCTGGCCACCCAACTTATCCCTAATCGCCAATCACTTAATCGGATCTCGCTCTTATTCAACCAGAGAACTGGTAAGACCTGAAGCATGGACTTGAACCCACTTCCATACCGAACTAACAATCAAATCCAGTGATTAACCGTCAAGATTTCTTGGAAAAAAATAATTTTACTCCGCATTTTCTAAATAATCTAGACCACAACATGCCAAATCGAGACCAAGGCTAAAGACACATATTTTCAAAACCAAAACTATGAACCAACTCAAAAACTCCTAAGATCGAGCAACGCAGTGGTCTCGGTCGCCCAACCCACCTAAGAACATTATACCAAATGTCTGAGGCCACCTTACACACAACAAAAAGATGTTTCACTGACTCCACCTGCACAATGCATATTGAACACCTCCTAAAATTAGGCTCCAACAAAATTTTACGCCTTAGTAGGTTATGCTTAGTTGACAACCTATCGTGAATCAACGGCCAGGATAACAAAACCACTTTAGAAGTTTAGAAGGCGTCCAACTCTTCCCTATCTTAGCGAGCACCCATACAACTCACCACCAGCGACTTCTGCTTCGAGATGAGAAATAATATCTCGAAAGAAACACATGGAGGGGTAGAACCTACCCAAACATCATGCCAAAACCTAGTCTTCAACCCATCCCATACACTTTTCAAACAAGAAGAGACAAACCAATCAGACGTTTGATCCAAATAAGTCCTAAAAAGAGAAACACCTATCCACCAATGAGACACTCTCCTAAGATCACTGCTTTTACCTCCCAAAGGAAAAAAAATTGATATCATACATATAATCCATAGAGCATCTATAACCACTTCAATGCTTAAGAGAGGTTTAAAGACCCCCACTAAACAGGAAGATGCAAAACTAGATTGACCAAGAGTAAGAGATAATTCTAGCACTTTGACTGGAAAAGAGTTTAGTCTCACTGAAAGAGGAGGAAGACATGAAGACTTTTGAACTACACCTCCCGCATGATCTTTAACCACATCAGCAAACGACTTTGTAGCGCCGTTAACTATCACTCGCTTGACCAAGAAGCCTCGAACACCCATCTGAGGGTTTAAAACTCCCCAACTAAATCTTATCAAGTTGCACTTCTAACAATCCAATGTTTGTAACCTCTTTAAACTTTACAAACCCAAAATGATCTCCTCTTCTATCTCTTCTATTAGGAATGAAAACATCCCCAACCAGAACCAACGTAGCAAAAACTTTGCTCAAATCCCATTCATGCATTTAATTAGGAAAGTTCAAGAAAAAGAATAAGAACAACCCATGGGTTTTAAATTGTGGTCCGCAACCGCAATTGTACCCGCAATATTGCGGATGCGGTTGCCTCCACAACTGCGTCGGACCGCAATTGCGGTGTGATGTTAAAACTACGTCTCCGATTATATTTGAAACCACATTAGACAATTTCAATCATGTTTCTTCATGTATTTTCATTAAAAATCAAAATATTAGAATCCTAAAACTCAATTCACCTTATGTAATGAAAAAACTTAACATTAAGTGTTTTTCAACATTGTATTTCAAACACCTCCCTATAAAAATTCACACTGCAACGGCTGCAATGCGCATCGCAGCACCCGCAATGACTGCAACCGCAGCACCCGCAACCACAACTGCATTCGCAACCGCAATTTAAAACCATCGAACTACCCATCTCCTCTCCACAAACATATCCCAGAGCTTTACTCCAAGAAGCCATCTCCACCACCGAACCTGACAGATGCAACACACCACCTTGCTTCAGATGTTTTTACTTAAACGTTATGATGTTCTCATTCTTTGTTTATATCATGTGCAATTTAGTGGTTGATTACAAAGACCTGCTAGGGAATCGAGATAGCTAGTGAGGGTACTCTTTATTATATATCTTGGATATGAAGGAATGTGTCAGAAAGAAAGAAGGGGGTTTTAAAGCTTTACACAATTAAATGTTGCGCAATTTAGTGGATGAATACAATTAGAAAGTTTGTGTATACAATCACATAGTTGATAACAAGAACTAATGCATATTGTATGTATGTACAATATTCAACTTAGAAAACAAAATACAAAAGTAATAAACTTTTGAGACACAGATTCTGCATGCCAAATCTATCCAAAAAAAAAAACTTGACCATGAAATGCATCCGATGGTGATGAATAGAGCTAACTGCCCTGACTGCAACCAATCCACAGTTACTCCAAGACAGCCTGGACATAAAAATGATAGAACTGGTCAGAAACAGCTAACTATTAGAACAGTTATTCTGCTTTATTAGCTCAAACTCTAGGAAATTTATCTTCCCAAAAGAGATAGGTTACAAATTAATAGAGAAATACAATAATGGAATAAGGATAACATCAAAATAGATGGGAATTGGCTTCAGAGTTTCTGAGAAATGCGTGTTTTAGGAATGATGGTTAAAGTCATACTGCGACATACATATCAACATTATTTAAACATACATACAAGATTAGTTTATAGCAGTGTCAATCACAGTACAAAGTGTAACCATTAGATTCAATTAAACAAAATGACAAGAATGTACTCAATATTATATTCAACCAAGTAAAATTACAATAAAATAATCAGGAGACATCAAAACCAAGAGAGAAAAATGTGCATTAATAGAAAAATAATTCAAGGATGCAGAAGATTATGAAATTGAATAATTAGGTTCTAACAAATTTTAGAAAGAAAATTGCAGAGAATGCGTATGAATATTGTATTCAATTAGAAAAAAGAAAGGAAATCATACTATGTCTTTGAGCAATTGCTACACTCACCATGTATTATGTTTGAATGGCACACGACAAAACCTGATGTAGTCCATTCCTCTTCCAAACTTTGGCCTGGAAAGTTGTAGCAGAGGTGGTGGAGGAAATATCTTGTGCTTGAAAGGTAATGGAATACACACCGCTGGGTCTCCAGGTTGTCTTTACAACATCATTAAGCACAAAATTTGAACCCTAAATCAAAAGAATAATCAGTTAATCCATCAACGAACGAATGAATACACATAGTATATTTATATCCATAAATACCAATAGTTTCAAACCTGATTCTCAGCATTGTACTTGTCTAACGCAAGCATGCAGAGGGGGGTGAGACTATCGCGACGATCATCGGTTATGGGAAGGGGTACTACACCGCCACACAAACTTGCAATTTCTGGAGGAGCGATGGCATCGAAGGCCTGTTTTATCAAAAAATCAAAATTGAAATGCAAATTTAGTGAAACAAGAAAGTGAAAGATAATTAAAAGTGAGATAGATGCGTACACCTAGGTTGCGACTTCGCTCTTTATAGTCATGCATGGCAACTTTGATTTGTTCATCTTTTATGATCTGAGCCTTATTCCTGTACACAAAGCGCTCGCATGCAAACACGAAAGGGTCAATGTCATCATCATACATAGAGAAGTCACTCAATTCCATATCTTCAACGGGTTTAGATTCCCAAACACGAGTCCATTTAGGTTTCTGATAAGGTTCCATTCTCCAAGATGAAAGGAAGGGATGAATCCTAAACCCTAAAATTTGAAGGCTTTGTATTGATTGATTGTTGAGAGAGAATGGTTTTGAAAACACAAAATTGAGTGGAAAGAATGAAGAAATTTATGTGGAAAGGATTTTGAAATTTTATTTTTATTAATAGGGTTAATTATACTATCTCCCTGTCATTTAGATTTAGGCGAGATTTGGTTTTGTCCCCTGAAGTAATTTTTTTTAACGCCCCCTTATAAAACAAAGAATACATTTTTACCGCATTTTATCCTTTGTTTGGGTGACTGTATATCATGCAATTGGCTATGTGGCTAAACTATTGTCTATGTTGCTAGGTGACTGTGTATTTAGCAAATTAGAATATACACACAAATATATGATTTAATTATTTTTTTAATTTTTAATTTTTTTTCTTTTTTTATGTTTTTTTAAAATATTTGTATTAATGTTTTTTTTTTAATTATTATTTTAAATTTTCCAAAATATCATATTTGGGCCTGAATTTATTTTTGGATCAATACCAGCCCATATATTCAACCTTGTTTTAACTGATTTACTGTATGTGAAACTCGTTTATAAACACTTGCATTTTATGTTAAACTTCCAATGTGGGACTTCTTTATATCATTGCAGCCACAGCTCCACAAGGTGATACAGAAACAATTTTAATCCTGACGTTTTATCTGAACTCTATAGGAAAATGAAACCTTTAAATGTTATGATGAAAAAAATTTCCAAACTTCAACTTACTAGAGTTTCATATCCATCTGGTAATTTGACAATGAAATAATGCGTATTTGCTGCAGTGATCGCACTTTCCATTGAAGCCCATTCTTTTCCAAACAATATATTCTCTGTTAGAGGGCTGAATATGCCCAACAGAATCACAAAGAAACCAATTTGGCAGCAGGACTTTATTATGGGCTAATATAATTTTATTCATGTTATTTATTTTTTTTCTTTAAGTGGGATAATCCACGGCTCTAGGCCCATTAAGATATTTTTGTATTTAAGCTTTGTCTGCTCTATCTTTTGAGTAAGAAATTAAATGATGTTATTTTTATCTTTCACTTTTTATTTGTCTCTCTAGTAAACCCTAATCTTTTGGTAGTAGTAGAAACAACCCATCATTGGTGCTTTCATCTTCATCCTCAATGCCTCCCAAACTCACCAATCCCACACCCAAAGACCTAGATGATACTCTCCAAGCCACAAATCAACGCATTGAAAACCTAATCACTACCCATGAAAACCTTGAATCCTCTATGGAAGCTAACAACCAAGTTGTTGCTTTACAACTTGATCAAATCCACAACAATCACAACAACTTGGAGTTAGCCATGAACAACAACTTTGCTGCTCTCACAGCTCTCATGACTCAACAATTTGCAGCAATGAATGCTGCTTCTACTATTTCCAGATCTTCCCCTACATCAGCAGCTACTATTTTTAGATCTACTTCTATTTCTACACCCAGATCTGACATAGGTAACTCTATTATTCCCTTGACATCTTCTTTTTCACAAATCAACTCAACTCTATGTTCGACACAACTATATACACCACCACCACCACCACCTTTATCTTTTACTAGGCCTTCACCAACCATACTTTCTGCCAATTCTACATTTCAACCTTTTTCTCACACCTTCACCAACCCATTTCCACCAAATTATACACAGCCACCACCCATTCTCACACAACCACATCCGTATTCTTCCCAATACAGCCACTTAATACAACCTACCCTTTACCCTCATTTCCCATACCCTAACTCTCAACAACCCACACATATGCAAAACATGAATTTTAGACAACCCAAGATTGAGCTCAGTAGTTTTGATGGAAGTGATGTTTTGGAATGGCTTTTCCAAGCGGAACAATTTTTTGCTTTTATAATATACCTCATGAGAATCGTTTACCAATGGCTGCATTTTATATGAAAGGAGATGCTCTGGGTTGGTATAAGTGGATGTTTCAAAGTAATGAACTTACCACTTGGGAAGCTTTTTCTAGAGCTATGGAATTACGTTTTGGCCCCTCTACATATGAGAACCACCAAGCACAACTATTTAAATTGAGACAGCATGGCACTGTTACCAATATCAAGCAAATTTTGAAAAACTTGGGAATAGAGTGATTGGATTACCTCCCGATGCTATTCTAAATTGTTTTATTTCGGGTATAATTGCGGAAATTAGAAATGAATTAGCTGTCCAAAGATCTCACTCAATCTCACATGCTGTTGGTTTGGCAAAGCTCATAGAAGCCAAGATAAAAGACTCAAAGCCTAAGTTCAAAACTCCTTATACACCCCATCAAGCCTCACAATCTATCACCCCTAAACCAGCAATTATACCTTCTCAAACAGCCCTCACATCAAAATCCCTTACCCCACAACTCACCTCCCAACCCCTTAATCACTTCCCTATACGCAGAATTTCGCCAGCACAACAAGTTGAACGTAGAGCATAAGGTCTATGTTTCAATTGTGATGAATAATTTATTCCTGGCCATAAATGTGCAGCTGGAAAATTTCTTCTACTTGTGGTGGATGATGACTCAAATCCTACTATTCCACTAAACCCTTTAGGAAATTCTGATGTTGTGGAAAGTGAATCTCCACCTCAAGACACCGTTGAAACTTATTTTCAATTATCTCCATAAGCTGTGAGTGGGGAATTCTCTCCCAAAACATTGAAATTTAAAGGGATAATTGATGGCTTACCGGTGACAGTCCTAATTGATACGGGCAACACTCATAACATACTTCAATCTCGCATTGCTCATCATCTACAAATTCCCTATCAGACCATTCCCAATTTTTCTGTTATGGTAGGAAATGGATCCAAAATACATTGTTCTGGTTTATGCTCTCAAGTCCCTATTACCTTACAGACTCATTTATTCTTCATTCCATTCCATTTATTTCCAATTGAAGGCACTGATGTTGTGTTAGGAATTTAGTGGTTGAGAACACTTGGTCCCCTTATGGCAGATTTTTCTATCCCAAAGATATCGTTTATCCATGATAACAAAAACATCACTATTTCAGGTGACACCAACCAAAACCGAAGTCCTTCTACTTTTAGCCAACTCTGCCACCTTTTACACACTAACTCTATTGCATCCATTCACCTCCTTTTATGCCAACCTACCTCTGAACACAGCCCCACCTCCAATCCCCTAACTTCTGATTCCCCACCAGAAATAACAAACCTCATCAATTCTTACCTAACTGTTTTCCAAACACCCCATGGCCTTCCCCCAACCAGACCACATGATCACCACATTTCCCTCATACCAAACACTTCTCTAATCAATGTCAAACCTTACTGCTATCCTCATTCACAAAAAGAAGCAATGACCAAAATAATTCATGATATGCTTTCCGAGGGTATTATAAAACCTAGTACTAGCCCTTTCTCTTCACCCGTTCTACTCGTTAGAAAGAAAGATGGCTCATGGCGCTTTTGTGTGGATTATCGTGCCCTAAACGCAGTAACTATCCGTGATCATTTCCCTATACCTACCCTTGATGAGCTCTTTGATGTGTTGGGTTCTTCTACTTTGTTTTCAAAGATCGACCTACGGTCGGGCTACCATCAAATTAGGATCATACCAAAAGACACTCACAAAACGGCATTTAGAACCTTTGATGGGCACTACGAGTTTTTGGTTATGCCTTTTGGTTTGACTAATGTTCCTAGTACTTTTCAATCAGAAATGAATGACCTTTTACGTCCCTACTTGCGACGGTTTGTTCTTGTTTTCTTTGATGATATTCTCATTTACAACAATTGTTATTCAGACCATTTACTTCATTTGACTTTAATCTTGGATTTACTTGCTTCAAATCAATTTGTTGCAAAACTTTCTAAGTGTGTTTTTGTAGTTCCTAAGGTTGATAATCAAGGTCATATTATTTCATCACATGGAGTTCACCCTGATCCGGACAAGATTCAATCAATTTTGGATTGGCCGAAGCCACGTTCACTCACGATGCTCAGGGGTTTTTTAGGCCTCACTGGATTTTATAGACGTTTCGTCCTTCACTACGCCACACTCGCCGCTCCGCTCACCGATTTATTACGTTTCAATAAGTTTACATGGTCCACAGAGGCGGATACAACTTTTACGACATTAAAGAAACAAATGACAGAAAGTTCAGTTCTTGTTCTTCTTGAGCAAACTCTTCATTGTTGAAACAGACGCTTCTGCGGTTGCAATTGGTGTTGTGCTCTCCTAAGATGGACATCCCCTGGCCTTCTTCAGCAAGAAAATGTGTCCGCGCATGCAAGCATCTTCAGTTTATGTGCGAGAAATGTACGCCATCACCGAAGCTGTTAAGAAATGGCGTCAGTATTTTATAGGTCAACATTTCCATATTTATACAGATCAGAAAAGCTTAAAGAACCTACTTGCACAAACGATTCAAACACCAGAACAGCAGAAATGGACTACCAAGTTACAAGGATTTAGTTTCGAGATATTTTACAAACCTGGCAAAACGAATCAAGCCGCCGATGCCTTGAGTCGTCGACACTCGGAAGATCCTTCCATCATGTTGTCCCTCTCTACTCCAATCCCTGACCTCATTCTCCGCCTCAAACAGTTCTATACACAGATAAGTGAAGGGAAAGATCTTGTTAACAAATGCCAAAAAGATTCAAAAATGCAGGTAGTCTATCATTTCACAAATGAACTATTGTATTTCAAAGACCGTATTTTCTTACCAGGGGCACACGATTTTCGCACCAACATCCTCAAAGAATTTCACAGCACACCAACAGCCGGTCACTCTAGCTTGAAACCCACTTTGAACTGCATATCAGCTACTTTCCTCTGGCCTGGCCTTTACAAGGATGCAAACAGTTTGTTCAATCTTGTCTGGTCTGTCAGCAGAACAAGTACCTGCCAACAAAAAAACAAGGATTATTACAACCCCTTAAGATACCACAGAAAGTTTGGGAAGGCATTTCAATGGACTTCATAACTCACCTTCCGAAGTCGTTTGGCCACACTGTCATCTGGGTTATATGCGATAGACTGACCAAGTTTGTCCACTTGGTGGCTTTGCCCACTAGCTTTGCAGCTCAAGACTTGGCACGTCGTTTTGCTGTCGAAATCTCTCGTTTACATGGAGTACCAAGATCCATTGTGTCTGACCGGGATCTGTTGTTCTTAAGTGCTTTCTGGAAGGAACTATTCCGTGTACAAGGAACACTCCTGAAATATAGCACGGCTTATCATCCTGAAACTGACGGACAAACAGAGGTAGTGAATCGGAGTTTAGAGACATACCTACGATGTTTCACCAGTGATCATCCACGTACTTGGTTCAAATATCTCCATCTTGCAAAGTACTGGCATAACTCCACGTTACATTCAGCAATCAAGATGACTCCTTTCGAGGCTTTATATGGACGGGAACCGCCTACTACAAAAGACTACATCAGGGGCCAGGATAGTATCCCTTCATTAGACCTCTCCCTGCACAACAGACAAATGATTCTTAACAACTTAAAGCTCAATCTCACAAGGAGTCAACAGATCATGCAAAACCAGGCTAACAAAAAAAGACAAGAGTGTACCTTTATTGTGGGTGATTATGTGTGGCTCCGTCTACAACCATATTGCCAGACATCTGTTCATTGCCAAAAATCGCAGAAGCTATCAAAACGTTACTTTGGACCGTTTATCATTTTGCGTCGCATAGGGTCTTTAGCCTACGAACTCCTGCTTCTAAGCTCGTCTCGCATCCATCCGGTGTTTCAAGTTTCCCAACTGCGGCGTTATTATGGCAATAACCCAAGTAATGATCTGGTTCCGCTTTCTGATGATACTGAAGCTTCGGATGATTGGAGTGATGATCCGTTAAAAGAGGTTCCTAAGGAATCAGAAGTTGTTCAACGTTCCAATGAATCTGAACAAGAAGTTAGAAGTGATGCTCAGATTGCACATGAAAAAAATCTTAAGACAGGGGAAAAAAAGACTTGTGAAACTCTGGTAAGAGAGGGAAGTGAAACTGGACGACGATGACTAACAACTCTATTTATCAGGATATGTTACCACGGACTTTACCCTTAGCCATTAATCAACCGTTGGATTCACATAATATTTCACCCAACCCATCGGATCCCTTAATGACCAGCCACATGTCCAAATTTCATGGTCCCAATGTTTTACCCAATGAACCACATGTTTCTCTCTCTTCCCCACAGGATTCGGCGCATGGGATCCGGCTGGTTTCCAATGCCTTGAAACGTGATTCCCCATTTCCTCTTTTCCCACCTAACCCACTTTCCCAGACATCCCCTTTACCATCCGAAAATTTTATGCCTTCTCCTTCACCCTCAGATCCACAACGGCTCTCTCCCAATCCCCCATCGGGCGCCACGTGTCCTGGACGCATCTCCCACACTCTTCCTTTACAGCCAGCTGATGTGACAAAACTCTGTGGGCACACTGCTCAAGAGTCCCACCCACATGATACTTTTCCTTCATCTTATCCTAACCCCTTGTTCAAATCCAACGAAATTTCCTCACCCACTTAGTTTTCCAATTCTCAGTATGGACTGAATTTGGATGACTTTGGGCCACAATTCTCTACATCTAACCTTGAGGACAAGGTTATTGCTGGGCCGGATAATGGTGTTAGAGGGCTGAATAGGCCCAACAGAATCACAAAGAAACCAATTTGGAAGCAGGACTTTATTATGGGCTAATATAATTTTATTCATGTTATTTCTTTTTTTTCTTCAAGTGGGTTAATCCACAGCTCTAGGCCCATTAAGATATTTTTGCATTTAAGCTTTGGCTGCTCTATCTTTTGAGTAAGAAATTAAATTATGTTATTTTTATCTTTCACTTTTTATTTGTCTCTCTAGTAAACCCTAATATTTTGGTAGTAGTAGAAACAACCCATCATTATCCATTTATGGACGTGGCAAAAAAAAACAGGCTCTTGATTCACTAGACCAAAATTAGATCTCAACCATTTCAATTGAAGACTATTAATCTTATGACCATCCAACAATATTTCTCCTTCTATAGGGTCATAAAGTCTGACCGAAGATTGTTCAGGTTCGAAGTCTTAATGGTCACCTTTTTCTCCATTTTCAGATATCAAAAATGTTCCAACCTAAACTTGAAAACCCCAACTTACATAAATGACTCCCATACTTCCTAACATCAACCCATTTGCAAAACCTTGTTTTATTCCAAGTTCCATAGTTTTTTGAAGCGCAGTGCTAAATCTTTTTAGTGTTTGATTCTCCCCAACGTACGAGAAAACAGTTCTTATTGAAGATATTGGTTGCTCACCAATCCCACCAGCAATACCATAAGATTCTATCATTTTCATTGTGACATCCAACATCATCTTCCCGAATACAAGCGCCGGAACAATGAACATGAGAGACCGTGGTATTGAAGTAGAAGGTGATAGCAAGAGTCCCACATCGATTCTAACTCCAATTGCAATAGTGTTTATATACTAAACACACAAGTGTATTAATGAGTTGAAAACAAACTAAGTGAATGGGTTATTGCTAGCTATATGGGCTTATGTGTTTGATCTTGACCCAAATATATTAATTTTTAAAATAACAATTTAAATAATATTTATACGAAAATAAATTAAAAATAAATTAATAGATAAATGCCACATCCTATCCCTTATTCAATCTGTGCCATGTAATCAAAATAAATGCCACATAGACTATTTCTCAATGCCACGCAGCTAATTGCATGATACACTGCCACCCAAACAAGGGATAGGATGCGGTAAAAATGTATTCTTTGTTTTATAAGGGGGCGTTCAAAAAAAAATTTATTTCAGGGGGACAAAACCAAATCTTGCCCTAATGGCAGTGTGATCATATAATTAACCCTTATTAATAAATCAAAATTCTCTGGATTAGAAAAAATAAGGATGGGTATGATTTGATTTTATAAAATTATTTAAATTTTAAATTTGATTTATATTTTAATAATATTTAAAAACAATACAAACATATTATTAATAAATTAAATAATTTTTACTATTTTAAACTAAATACTTTTTTTAATTTAAAAATTTCTTTATAATTTAAAAAAATTATTTTTTAAAACTTCTTCCGTGTAACTAACATGGAGTTGAAGCTAAACAAATACACCACCAATTAATTTTTATTTTTTTATGATATGACATCAATTTTTTTTAAGGATAATAATAACTTGGTCTATAAGATACAGATTAAAAATTAAATGTAAAAATATCTTTTTGAAAATTGTGTATTGATTTTAGCAAAAATTTAAAATTAATTTTTTTACTATTTTTTTCAATAATTAGCATTATCTTTTTTTTAAAATTTTATCTCATACCCCCACACTTGTCCCTCTATCCCTACATTGAATTTTTTTTATCAAAATGCCCTTATATAAAAAGTTAATTTGTTTTATTTTTTCACCTTTCCATCATTTATTTTTTCACCTTTCCATCATTTATTTTTCACTTTTATAAAACAATTATCATACATAAACACTTTTTAGAAGTGTTCCGGTTAGGTATATTATTAAGACGCCAAAATACTTTTTTAGAGTGTTTCGGTTTTAAAAATTGCTAAATGAGTTTCAGCCACAGTTCAAAACCTTGACCTAAAGTAACGAAAAAATTATCATACCGAAACACATTTTGAAAGTGTTCCGGTTGAATAATATTCGTGTTTCAAAAATTTTCAAAAAAAATTAATACGGGAACACTTTTTGAACAAAGTGTTCTGGTTGGTAGTCTTTCAAAAATTAAAAAAAAAATCATACCGGAACACTTTTTAAGAGTGTTCAGGATGACTATATTATAAAACCTAGACATCTTTATAAAAGTGTTCCGGATAGAATTTTTCTTACTAAATTAGTTTCGGCAACAAGTTAAAACTGATGCCTAAAGTAAATAGACAACGTTTGTAAAACGTTGCTGAAACTCATTTAGCAATTTTTTTTAACCAGAACACTTTCAAAAAATGTTTCGATGTCTTAATAATGCATCCAACCAGAACACTTTCAAAAAGTGTTCCGGTATGATAATTTTTTCGTTACTTTAGTCCACGATTTTGAACTGTTACTGAAACTTATTTAGCAATTTTTTTAACCGAAACACTTCTAAAAAGTGATCCTGTATGATAATTGTTTTAAAAAAGTGAAAAATAAATGATGGAATTTAGGAACATAAATGATGGAAAGGTGAAAAAATAAAACAAATTCTTTTTATATGAGGGCATTTTGGTCAAAAAAAATTCAATGTAGGGGTAGAGGAATAAGTGTGGGGGTATGAGGTAAAATTTTCCCTTTTTTTTAATAATATTATATATAAGTAAAAGTTGGGTTTTGTTTTTAGTTTGGGCTGGTATTGGTTTGATTAAAACCAAAGTAAACTTATATTATAAACATCTTTTATGAAAATGTCAAATTTAATTTTTTTTATTATTAATTGTATTTTTTTATAATGAGAAAAAGGAATGATGCAAGTGACAGTGTAAATTAATTTTATATTGTCAATCAATTACTATCACGTGTCTCGTTAAGTTAGACTTAAATTTTTAGAATTTTTTATCCAAATAACCCAGTTTTTAAAAAAAATCCCAAAATACCTCACTTTTTAAAATATTCCTAAACTACTCCACTTAGGGTTTCTGCATACACAAGGGCGTCATTCCAATTGGCGACCCTTTGTTAAGGTCATAAGGGTGTCCCTAATTGGATTGGAGACACCTCATGAAGTCTCCAATCCAATTGGCGACTTGGTCAATGCTTAAAGCCTTGTCGCCAATTCATTTGGAGACAGGGTGTACTTTGTAATTTTTTTGCCAAAATTAAATAAAATTATCATTAAATAAATAAAGTATTACATAAATTAATGTTGGCGGCCGGGTGAATCATACCGGCCACCGGTTCCACATCCTTTAGGCATCCTCACTCATTGCACTCGTCCCCTCGTTTTCCTCGTTGTTGATTCGCGCTAGGTGTTTGAGGAGTTGAAGTCTCAAGAACATTCCCAGATGGTTCCCTAAGGATTTCTTGCATTTCCATGAGGTCTTGCATGTTGAAACTGAGCATGCGACCCATGCCAGAGTAGTTTGGATGTGATGAAGGGGTCATTGGTGTGCGGCCTGGACGATTGAATGGGGACATTAGTGTGAAGGATTCGTTGGTGAAAGGTTGAAATGGTAGTAGTGTTTGAAAGCCATAAGGTTGTTGAGATGGTTGAGTGTGTTGGCTAGGGTATGATGTTTGGGCGTTATGGCTATGGAAAGATGTTTGCCCAATATGGCTATGGTATGATGTACCCTCATTTTGGCTGTATCTTGGTGCTGTGTTGGGGGCATAACCATATTGGGTATCTTTATAGATGGTATGGGGGACGCTCTTGATATTGTGGTTGGGTGTTTGGCATGTTTGGATGGTTAATGGGTTGGTAATTTTGTTGGGTAGGGGGTTGTGAGTAACATGGCCTTCCAGGTGGGTTAGACGTTGAGACTTCTTGTGTGTAGGTGGTCTGGCGTGGGTCATATAAATACATGTCTTCGCAGACAAACCCAGTTGACACCGATCTGTACCAATCCATATAATTATTAGTTGGTATAGACGAGGTTTCCATCACCGGTCACGTAAGACATGGTTGCTGCGGTTCATCCATTTACGTCGCTCAGATTTTGCAAAATCCTTCCAGTCGTTAAAGTCCCATTGATCATTAACTCTTTTTAGATGCCATACTGATGTCAATAGGTGGACCAGGGATGTTTTAATGCATTCCAAATTGTAGTTTGACACGGTAACTGTTGTGCATCTCCACAGTTGTGAATCTGATGATCGGGACGCATGCAATCCAAACAGCAGCATCTTCCTATCTAACTTCATGTAGGTGTTCCATGTTTAGATATGGACGCCATATGAACTGAACAAAAGAAAAATATTAGATAATAAAAAGTTGATATAAAATATAAATTGATTTGTTTAGAGGCCTTACATCTGCAGGTGTTAGGTGATCCAATAGATTGCGGTTTTGAATGATACAATGTCTAGGACATCTATTGTAACTCATACCCTTAGCCGACCATCTAAACAACAAGATGTGGAAATTCAATTAGTTAGACACAATAATTGGTAAGGTGAAAAAAACTAATATTAAGTTATTAACTTACTTTTGTGCATACGGGAAGGAAAAGCTGTTGTGGTTGACGGGCGCTAGGGATGGCAATCTAGACTAACCCCAAGCTTGGAGCAAAACGGCGCATCCAAAAAAAGTAGATGTATTTTTTGGTGCACTTACACAAAGAGCTATACAAATAAGACAGACAAGCGGAACCCCAACTATACTCTCTTGTTTGATTTAGATCTCTCAATAAGGGTAAATACATAATGTGCATAAAAGAACCAGTACCCTCGGGAAATAAAAATAAAGCAATTAAAAGCATAAGATAACACCTCATTTTCATTATTTTCATTTCTTCTGTAGAATCTTGAGTTAATATAAAACCGGTGTACCATGATTTTAGTTGTGAGAGTAAGATACCTTGGCCTCTCGAGCTCTCATCTAATAAGTCAGCACCCAAAAGTTCCTCACAAATTGATGAGTCAAGGTTTGTTGGTCCATTGACCGCCTTACCATTAATACGCAAAGCGAGTAACATGTACACAACCTCTAAGGGCACGGTACATTCACCGGTTGGAAAAAAGAAAGTGTGTGTCTCTGGGCGCCATCTCTCTTGGAAATCTAGTATAAATTTTGCATCAATCGAGTAAGACATGATTTTACTTACATGTCCGAAACCGGCGAGCTCAATATATGGTTTAATTAGTTCGCCGGGTGCAACGTATTCTTGGGAACGAGGCCGAAATCTAGAAACATCCTGCATAATTATCAATTTAGAAACAAAATAATTAGAGACATTAAAAATTAATAGACACAAAAAGAAATAACAAAACAATTAAAAATTAACAAAGACAATAAAAATAAATAGAGACATTAAAAATTAACGCTTACATAATTCACGATATTTGCAACAGTGCCTCTATGCATTTCACCCATTGTCAACAAAGCCATTATAACTGATTAAATGTGATTTAGATGATTAAATGTGACACTCTAGACTTGATTTTACCTCTCTGCAACAAGTATGATTCATATGATTTTACCTCTCTGCAACACTCTAGCTTCCTTATATAGTGCATAGGAGTCACATGTGAGACAAATCAGTTGAAAATGTCGCCAGATGAATTGGTGAATGTTCTCACCCTTTACAAAGGGCTGCCAGTTCAAATGGAGACTGGTCCTATCTGTTCACGTAGCCTGAGCCTAGCTGGAAGTTGCTTCATGCATGCATAACATGCTGACACCCACCTGGCGACACAATCTTTAAAGCCTGTACCATGTCGCCAATTAATATGGCGACTTTATTTAATAGTCTAAACCATGTCGCCAATTAATGTGGTGCCTTTAATTTGACCTCGTTAATATGTCGCCAATTAGGGTAGCGAGTATGTTATGTATTAATATGTATATTAATATATCTCATGCATGCAATGAAAGTATGTTCCCAAAACAAGCAAAAATAGTAGAATTCAAAATAGTAAGTCTGTATCTAACAAGTCCGTTTGGTATGTCATCTACACAGAGAGACATATGTCTCCGATGTATCTGGGTTTGGTTTTCAAAACACTGATATTGTCTGATTCACAGTCAATAGAAACACATGTTTCTTGCATTTCAAAAAAAAGATTGGAATCGAAATTAGGGCTTGGTCATATAGCACAAATAATATATCAAAACCCTATTTTTTTAAACCAACCAAGTTAAATTTTATCCCCTTAAATTGCGAGATGACGAAGATGTTGAAAATATGCTCGTTAGTCACAAACATTCTGGTTTCAACTATATTGAGTTGTATACATTCCTCCAACAAAACATTACATCTCAACAGTCTCAGATCATAAATTAATCAACAGGTGTAGACTCAGATGAAACCAAAATAGAATACTCAGATGAAACTGAACCGGAGGTCAACATCGTTGATGAGGAAGAAGAAGGAAGTGAGACGCTGGTCGATTAGATGTTGAAAGACAAAGTTGAGGATGACGAACAACTTCCCATACCTCCAGGTCATGTATATGGTCTGCCTCAACATATGAAAGACTTAGACTTGCAAGATGATGATTCATCCGCAAATATGTTTCACAACCCTTATATGCGGCCAGGGAGTGAATTTAAAGAAGAAGACAAGTTTCGTACCAAAGAAGATTGTGTACGAGCCATAAACAAATATCACATGGATAAGTCGGTTGATTATAGTGTACACCGAACGAATTCGAGAAGGTATGTCATTATTTGTCGTGATCCACTTTGCAAGTTTCGGCTTGCTGCTTCTTACAGAAAGAGAAGCGATTCTTGGAAGATAGCTTCCATAGAGCCCCCTCACAGTTGCACTGCCACAAATATTGTTCAAGATCACCGAAAACTAAGCGCAGAATTGATATGTCAAGACATTTTGCTGCTTGTTAGTAAGGATCCTTCAGTCAAGGTAAGTATAATAATTTTTTATATCGTGACGTGGTATAATTATAATCCCTCGTACAAAAAGGCGTGGATTGTAAGGACAAAGGCTGTTGAACAGGTGTTTGGCAACTGGGAGGATCCGTACAAGGAATTACCGCGATTTTTGGTAGCGTTGAAGACATACACACTGGAAATTGTTGCAATCATGCAGACAGTACCGACATGTAGGCCAGATGGAGCTATTGTTGATGGAAATGTCATCTTTTACCGTCTCTTTTGGTCGTTTCAACCATGCATTAGCGGTTTTGCATTCTGCAAACCTGTTATTCAAATTTATGGAACATGGCTCTACGGAAAATACAAGGGTACCTTGCTTATGGCTGTTTCACAAGACGACAACAATAAGGTCTTTCCCATAGCCTTTGCTTTGGTTGAGGGTGAGATCGCTTCTGCTTGGAGTTTCTTCCTTAAGAATCTCAGAATACATGTCGCTCCACATGCCAATCTCTATTTGATTTCAGACAGGAATGTTGCTATAGAGAATGCCTATAATAACCATGATAACGAGTGGCATAATCCTCCTTCTACCCATTTATAGTGCATTAGTCATATTGCACAAAACTTCATGCGTGCAATCAAAGACAATAACCTTCGCAAAAAAGTGGTGAATGCCTGGTATACTCTAACACATCCAACATTTCAATACTACCTTAACGAAATTAAGATGTCAAATGCAGATGAAGGAAGCTAGTTGGATAACATTCCATTGGAAAAATGGACAAGGGTTTTTTATGGTGGATGTCGTTGGGGCCACATGACGACAAACCTTGTGGAGTCCATGAACGGGGTATTCAAAGGAATTAGAAACCTTCCAATCACCACTTTGGTGAGATCATACTATTATAGGTTGGCATCACTTTTCGCAAAAAGAGACGAAAGATGGGCCGCAGTGATAACGTCGGGTCAAGTATTCTGTGAAAGCATAATGAAATTGATGAAAGAGGATAATATCAGAGCCAACACACATGCAATTACAGTCTTTGACCGTCATAGGCAAACATTCAGTGTACAAGAAATAATGGACCATAATGAGGGAAGGCCTAATTTATCCTATGCTATCAGACTAAACAGATGTTGGTGTGACTGTGTCAAGTACCAGGCGTTACGTGTACCTTGCTCACATGCCATTGCGGCATGCGCACATGCTCATCAGGATGCTTATGGCTATCTATCTGATGTTTACAAGGTGATTAATGTTATGAATGTATTCAACGAAGGCTTCGTAGTGCTACCAATGGAGGATTATTGGCTTCCATACCAAGGTGACATAGTTTGGCACAACGATGAGATGAGAAGAAAGAAAAAGGGACGCCTAAACAGCAAGCGTATAAGAACCGAGATGGATACCGCTGATAAAATGATAAGATTATGCAGTATATGTCGTTAGCCCGAACATAACCGAAAAAATTGTCCCAATGTCGGAGGAACATCTGCATCATGATTTAGCTTATCGTTTCATTTGTTATAACCAAATATTTTCATATATTGAGGAATCATTGTTACAACAAACAACACTAACACAAACAACACTAACAACAAATAACAATGTTAACAATAAACAACAATAACAATAATGTTAATAACAAACAACATAATACACTCCTAACTGATTACAACAATCAAACTAATTTCATTCGGTCCAAACATGACTTCCCTCACATCTTTGTCTGTTTTAACACGAACCCATCCACGCAGCCGATCAAGTCTCTCGATACTTCAGATATTTTCCCCTTCACTAATGTCTCCCTCTAACCACCAATTCAGCTCCCTCTTAAGTTGATTGAAACTTTGTAAGTTCCAAAACAACATGTCCATCGGAGGCTTCTCTCTCGAATAGACGGCTTTTCCCCACCGACGATGATACATGTTATCAGTAGAACAAAGATATGAAATGAGATGTAGAACTAAATGATCAAAACACCTCTATTTATAGAAAAAAATTTCAGTTTCTAGGGAGTCTCCAGATGAATTGGCAACTCCCTTTAAGTCTTGAACCGAGTCGCCAATTGGATTGGAGACTACATGAGGTGTCTCCAATCCAATTGGTGCCACCCTTATGACCTTAAGAAAGGGTCGCCAAGTGTAATGGCGCCCTTAGGTAAACCCAAACCCTAAGTGGGGTAGTTTGGGAATATTTTTGAAATGTGAGGTAGTTTGGGATTTTTTTTTTAAAAACTGGGTTATTTGGGTTAAAAAATTCAAATTTTTAAATTATTTATATGATATAGAGAGTAATATGTTCTTATTGGATGACAATATAAAAAGTCACTATTAGTACATCTCCATTAAACTCTCGTATAAAAGTTAAATTGGATCTAAGTTTGCACAAAAAAAAAAGATGTCATAACTTTCTATAATACTGCATTATCAATTTATTATATTAATGTTATAAGAAGCTTAACTTGATTCAAGGATGTTAGATCTTATTGAAAGTCTTTTATTTCTTCTATCAATGTAGTTGTTGTTTTCTCTAGTAATGCAACTCCTAAGGTTGCCTCTAGTTCTCTTTTGGAGTTCAACATTCTCAAAGGATTTAAGATCCATATTCACCCTTCCAAAGCACTGAGAATAAAAGAGTTTCTTTGGCGTCCTCTTTCTTTTAACTGGGTCAAGTGTAACACTGACAAAACCTATATTGATGTGCCATGCATAGCTGCCTAAGGTGGGATCTTCAGGAACATAAGTCAGAACATTTAGGGAGATTCCCCGTATATATTGGTTCGGGTATTGCCTTTATTGATGAGCTGATATGGTCCACGACTTTTATTGAGATTGCAAAGGAGAAAAATGGTCTAATCTTTGATTAGAATCGGATTCCAAATTGGTAATACTACCATTTAGTAATCTTTCTTTGGTTCCTTGGAGATTAAGGAATTGATGGGAAATTTTCATTTACCTTACTAGATCCATGCCTTTTTTGGCTACTCAAATTTTTAGAGAAAGTAACCAATGTGCGCATATACCTGCTAACATTGGGTTATTTGTTCATAATTTTACTTGGTGGGATATTGTACATAAGAATATTCTTATTGATTTTGCTAAACACTTCATTAATTTACCTTGTTATAGAGTTTTTTATTAAAGAGTTTTGATTTGGTCCCTCCTTAATTTATGTACCTCTTTAGCTTTCCTCTTTTAATACATTTTTGGGTGGCTTTTGCACCTTTTTCCAAAAAAAAAAAAGTTATAAGAAACTTAACTATTTTACAGGTATAAAATATTTTATCCTTAGACGTTTAATGACTCGTTAACTATAATTTTATATTTTTATTCTTTACTGAAGTTGTTGCTGTCATTATTATTATTATTATTATTATTATTATTAGATAAAACAAAATAATTAAAAATGAGTGGAAAGAAAAAAGGAAAACTCTTAATTGTAGGAGAGAAAAAAGGAAACCCTGATGAAAGGAGTTATATGTTTTCGCCGCTTTTACGTTGTCGCCGCCGATCAAGCCACCTGATGGAGGTGCAGCCAAGTCTCCTAGACTGTCGTTTCGAGATAGTCACTACGCGAAAAATACATAGTTGCCACCAAACTTTATTTATTTCAAAGGAAAGGGAAAAAAATGATAAACCCCCAAAAGGTGAAGAAAATGGTCATCGCAAGCAAATTCGAGTTCAGAAGTCGGTTATGCAAGGGGAAGATATTAGCACCCCTCACATTTGTTGTACTCAAAGGAAATCGTTTTGATTGTTTTTTGTGCGATGGGTGTTGCTATCTAAAGATTACTTGCGAAAGGGGGAAAAAGTTTATAATTATTGTGCTCTATAAGATTTTGGAATTATGTGCCTATGTATCCTCATAGTGTAATAAGGAAATCAAAGCTCCGTAGTTCAAGGTAGAAAATATGTGTTTGTTGCTTGTTTTTATTTGACGATGTTAACATTCGCGTTCTAGCCGTTAAATGTTGCTTGTATGCTCGCGATTGAGAGACTTAAACATTTGTTTGTATTGCGGTGGAATGGATGCGCTTGAATCACATTCTAGCAGTTAAATGTTGCTTGTATGCTCGCGCATGGAAGGCTTAAGCATTTTTTGTATTGCGGTAGAACAAAAATAACATGTCCTTTGTAAAAAGCTTTTGGATGCCCTAAGGTGAAAAATTAAATTTGATGAGTTGAGATTGATTTTAGATTTGAAAAAGATTATCTTGATTTGAATTGCACTAAAGTTTATGAACGGAGGTGAATACTTTGAATAGTCAGGGCCTACGTCCCGTATTCAAAGATACTCAAAACTATGATAGGAATAATTTCTCTCATTTTTCTTCGTTGCTTAAGGCTCGTGGCGCACAATTCGCATCGTATTTTTGAAGTATTTTTGGATTTATTTGCAAAAATGGTTTTGGTCTTGAATAGATGAGAAAATGACATGGTGAAATTACAGTGTTGATCGTGAAAGCTAGATCAGATCCTATAGAATCAGGCTGCCAAGTGCGTCAGGGATGCTGGTCGTATGGAGAGGAGGGGGGTGTACCTGCAAGGTACTCCGACGCTCAAGTAAGAAAGGGTCAGAGAAAAGGGGCAAGTACAAAGTATGAATTCTTAGGGTGAATATTTGATACATGACCCTCTCAAGCGAGAGGGTTTATATAGAGCCCCCAGCGCGTGGCCAACGGTCCTATTTTCGGGGCGAAATAACTGTTTTCCCCAAAGAATAGGTAACTACCCAAACTAGCCGTTAAGTCGGGCAAGGTGCCCAAAATTAGTCGTTATGTCGGGCATAGGCATAGCTCCGGGCACCTGCCCATAGCTGTTCGGGGAGCAATGAAGCCGTGCGTGACGGACAGCAATTTCGGGGAGGAACGTTGCATTCCTTGCCCGGTTGGAGGGGCAGAAAGGTAACTTTTGCCCCTCTGTGGATTGGACTTAGGCAATTTGGGCCGCTCTGGAGCAGAAGCGGATTGGGCCATGTCTAGCCATTGGTCCAGTCCAGAACAGGAGCCCCCCCAAGTCATTGCTCCCGAGCATGGGAGGGATCACTTAAGGACAGTTTGTTGCTCCGGGGAGCTAGCATGGAATCGTCGTTTGAAGACGAGGAGGATTGTCTTAATGCGCCGGTGACCCCCGGTGTTCATGAAATTCGTGGTCGTGACCTTGTTGCCCAGTGTTCGGGGAGACTAAAGGTCATACAGAATTGGAAACGTTGGGACGCCACGTGTGCCTAGAGCTCTGTGTAACAGTTACAAGGAAATGATGGCTAGTTGATAGCCATCATGACCTACGAGCGCGTCTACTGCACGTGCCCCTCTGTATAAAAGGGGAGAATCCATCTCATTTGGGACTTTTTCGTTCTGATTTCTCTTCGTCTCCTTCAGCATTCCTGCCCATCACCGCCGACTGCCACTCCGACCACCGTTTCAAGCTTCGAGCAACCACCTCAGTCTTCTTAAATCAAGTAAGTTTTCGATTTTGAGCTTGTTTTACTCCTTTTTGTTGTCAATGGTAGGTTGCATGTGGTTAGGGCTAGGTTTAGAGGACAAAATGAGTGAGTTTCCGGCGATTGTTGGTGGTGGACGGTGGCTGTGCCATTTTTCTCACTCTGACATGTCGCCGGAGTTAGTAGTATGTTTCGGTGAGCGGGGTGGTCCACGGCGATGTTGCGACAGCTATGCATGTGTGACCGCCTTGTCTGTTCATCATCTGAGTAGGTGATGAGTTTTCCGGTAGGACATTCCAAGATTCCGGTAACACTTTGTGATTTTCGGCGAAGCTTCAAACGAAAATTGGGCATGAGTGCGGGGAAACTCCTCGCTCGGGATGATTGGCTTCGAGCGTCTCCTCGTGGGGAGGTGTCAGTTTTTCCCTTTGATGTTAGGGATTAGGCCGGGGACGTTGTCCTCAGTCCTTTGCACGCCCTTTCACTTGACTTAACAGTGGAAGGGTGGATTTGATTTGCTATCGAATTCACTTTCTTCTCTGTTTTTCAGGTGATTGTAATGACGACGGGGCCAGATAGAGAGGTTATTATAGATACATCCGAGGAAGAAGCGGGCTCCGAAGATAATAGCTGCTCGACGGCTTCGAGTTCGACGACTTCGAGCTCTTCCAGCGATGTCGGGGAGGAGGAAGAGTTGGACGTCATGGACGAGGACGTTGACAAGTTCTCCGCGGAGGAGTGGGAGGTTGCCGAACCTGCCGAGCATGTGTCCACTTTCGCAAAGTCCTTGGTGGACGTTTTCACAGAGTTAGGGACGGAGGGAGAGTGGAAGGTGCACTTCCCTTCCTTAGACGATCGTGTTTGTACGCACTTAGGGGACCGATTTACCATGTATGAATATGCTTTCAAGGAGCTGGGCTTGAGGTTGACGTTCACTGATTTTCAACAGTCGGTGTTCGAGCATTTGAGATTGGCCCATACGCAACTGCATCCCAACTCGTTGGCCTTTATCTGGGCATTTGAGCTGGTATGTGAGCATCTCTCCATAAGGGCTACTCTTTCTTTGTTCTTCACCGTCTTTCATCTCCAACGGCAGCTGTCGGGGAAGAAGTATGGCTGGGTTTCTCTGAAGCAGCCCCGTAAGTTGTTCAAACCATTTTCGGAGTCAATACGGATGTTCAAGGAGCGTTATTATGTTGTCGAGCCCCTGTCCGAAGCTGCCCAGGATAGTACGTATGTCTGGGAGATTGAGGTGGATGAAGACGGGAATGACCTGCGTGACGAGGAGGGGAGGTTTATTGGGCGGAGAATCTATAAGTTCCCCATCCATTGGGAACCAGATCATTTTGCCAAGAAGCCTAGTGACCATTCTTCCAACCGAGCGAGCTACGCGGCCATGACGCCGCGGCGTACGAGGTGCTGGTGAAGTGGGTCAACTCCTTCCGGCTTGCTGAGTGCTGGACGAGCAAGGGTAGTCTGATCTTCGAGGAGGACGGGAGCCAGAGGGTTGAGCGTCGATTCATCAATATTAAGGCACTGCTGGAGTGCAAGATTCCCGAGGATGCCGAGAAACTGCTTGGTAGTCTTAGTTATTTAGATTTTGTTCGCGTCATTTCTTTTCCTCGTATCTAACATGCTTGTATTTTGTTTGTGCAGGTGAGATGCCTCAGGCCCACGACAGAGTTGTGAGGAATGCTCTTGTGAGGAACAAGGTCGGGGCAGCCCCTCCGAAGTCTCGGTTTGCTGGTGCCCGTGTTCCTCCTCCCATATAGTCTCCTGTGGGGACTACTTCTTCTCCTACTCCTGCTCCCCGGGGGTCACCTCTTCCTTTGACCGGTCGATCCAAGCGGCAAAGGTTTAATGACGCTGTGGACCTCACTCGGGCGTCGGAGAAGGGGAAGTTCGAGCTTCCTCCTTGCATCCATGATCGGAAGTTCTTCGAGGGGAACTCTCTGATTGTGCCTCGGGCGGAGTCTCTTCGCTTGTAAAGTATGGATCGCTCGAGCAAAAGGGCGTTGGTGGCCCAGGACGTTTCTGCCTTGGTCAGGATGTTGGAGATGGCAGATATGTACGCCGAAGGGGATTCGGCGACTGAGGCCGAACTTACTGCTGCCCGTGCTACCATGGCGTCCCTCAAGGAAGAAACTAAGGGTGCTGACGATGCTCGAAAGAAAGCTGAGGAGGAGGTAGCTCGTTTGAAGGAGGAGAACTCGACACTGGCGGCGGAGAAGAAGTCTGCCGAGGAGTTGATCCAGCAGCTGAAGGCGGCCAATGCCCCGGGTGACGATGAGCCAGAAGATGTGAAAGCATTGAAGAAGAGATCCGAGCTAGTTGCCCGTTTGCTGACGGCCGAGGAAGATGGCATTGTCGTCGCGGAGGAGTCTTTTGGGAACGCTGTGGCTCAACTGCGGGTGGTGAACCCTGAGCTCGATTTTTTTGTCGAGGGTACTCACTGCCTAGCGCATGTTGAGGATGGTCGTATTGTCATGCCAAATGGTCTCCTTGAAGGTACCCCCGAGGATCAACCCGCAGAAGACCAGGGATCTCAGCCAGAGCCAGCCGAGCACGCGGATGAGTGAGGAGTTTGTATTTTTGATGTTGTTGTAATCCGTCCGGCCTGCGTGCCGTGTAATTGCTTGTAATATATTTTTAGGGGGCGTGGCCCCCGTTTCATGTAATTTAGTACAATCGTGGCCCTTGCGGCCACTTATTATGTTAAATTATTACATGTTTGATTTATTTTTTGCTAAGTATTATCCTCATGCTCGTTGTAAATGTATATCTACCCGTGATTGGAAGTATTTGACTTGCTCAAATATTTTAGGGGGATTGCTCATTGTAGATGTGTTCGACAGTGAGGGGAACTGGTCGAACGGCCGGGGAATATCCTGGCGGGGTGCGGAGCTTAGGTCGCGTTTGAGGCCTGAGTTCGCAGTGTGAACATCCCATCGCGAGCTGGGGTTCTGCCAGTCATGGTACTTTGACGACAGCGATGCTCGATCGAGGACCCCTGTCGAGCAGTTACCCGGCTCGTTACTGAGCGAGGTTCTGCTTTATTCGTATGCGACGCTTGTACCTAGACGCGTATAGTGGTCGGTAGCTGACGTTCGTCGTTGCAACGGGTCGAGCCGAGAATTTAGATGTAGTATTGTTTTAGGTTTTCAGCGATCCATGGTCGAGCAAGTTCTTCCCTAGTGAGATGTTCTAGGTAGTAGGCCCCATTTTCCGTTTTTGCTCGGACGCGATAGGGTCCTTCCCAGTTGGCTTCTAGTTTGCCTTCGCGAGAGTCTTTGTGGTTTCTTCTTAGAACAAGGCTTCCCACGTCGAACTCTCGCCGTATCACCCTGGCGTTGTGCCTGATGGTAATTTTTTTTCAGTGAGGCTTCGCGGAGGGCTGCCCCGGTTCAGATTTCCTCGACGAGGTCGAGTTCTTCCCTCAATGACTCGTCGTTCATCTCCTCATCTAGGGGTGACTCTGTATGCCTAGAGGGCATGTGAACTTTGACGGGAATTACAGCCTCGGTTCCGTATGCTAGACGGAAAGGTGTTTCCCGGTTGTTGAGTGTGGAGTTGTGCGGTACGCCCACAGTACGTTGTGCAGTTCCTCGACCCATGCCTTCTTTGTTTCGGCCAGCCTTCGCTTGAGGCCTCGAAGGATGACTCGGTTGGCTGCTTCAGCTTGCCCATTCGTTTAAGGGTGCTCCACGGATGCGAAGTGCTGCTTCGTGCCTAGTTGGGCGACGAAGTCATGGAACTTCCTGTCCGTGAATTGCGTCCCGTTGTCCGTTACTATCGCTTGAGGGATTCCGAAACGTGCAAGGATGTTTCGTTTGTAGAAACGCAGGATGTTGAGGGCAGTTATTTTGTCTAGAGCTTCCGCTTATATCCATTTTGTGAAATAGTCTACACCCACTATGAGGTATTTGTTTTGACTTGACCCTACGACGAAGGGTCCTGGGATGTCTAGGCCCCACCAGGTGAATGGACGTAGGGAGGACATAGCCTTGAGCTCGTTAGGCGGAGCCAGGTGCATGTCCCCGTGCCGTTGGCATTTATCGAATTTCTTCACGTGTTCTTTCACGTCGTTTTGCATGGTCGGACAGTAGTAGCTTGCCCGGAGAGCCTTTCGAGCAAGGGACCTTCCGCCGAGATGTTGGGCATTGATCCCCTCGTGGATTTCGCGCAGGATGTGTGCGACCATTTCCTCCTCGACACATTTGAGCAGCGGAATAGAGAATCCTCGCCTGTAGAGTTTATCTTCGACCGAGACATAAGAGCAGGCTTTTCGCCTGGATATGCTGGCCTCCTTTGGGTCGGACGGGAGTTTGTCTTTGGTGAGATAGTTGTAAACTGGGGTCATCCAGCAGTTGTTGTCGCCGATCACCTGTACGTCGAGTGTCGGGGAGGCCTTCTCGATACTGGGTCGAGGAAGTACTTCCTGTATGACGGATTTGTTTCCGCCTTTCTTCTTTGTGCTGGCTAGTTTGGATAGCACGTCCGCTCGCACGTTATGTTCACGGGGAACATGTTTCACTTCCACTGTTGTGAACTTCGCCATCTCCTTTTTGACCAGGGCCAAGTACTCGGTCAGGTTGTCATTTTTGGCTTGGTATTCTCCCCAGACCTGGAGGGCCACGAGTTGTGAATCCGTGCAAATGACGACCTCTTCTGCGCCCAGGTCCTCGTCCAGGCGTAGCCCAGCAAGGAAGGCCTCGTATTCAGCCTGGTTGTTGGAGGTTGGGAATGACAGGGTGAGTGACACTTCGACGATGATTCCTTCGTCGCTTTCCAGTATGATGCCCGCACCGCTGCCTGCCGAGCTTGAGGCACCGTCAACGAAAATGGTCCAATTGCGCGCTTCGCTCGCGGGGGTGTCCGCGAATGTCATCTCCGCGACGAAGTCGGCCAGAGACTGGGCCTTGAGGGATTTTCTGCTTTCATATTGGATGTCAAATTCGGACAGTTCTAACGACCATTTGAGCATTCGATCGGCCATATCTGGTCGTCCAAGCAGCTGCTTTATGGGTTGATCTGTTCGAATCACGATCGTATGAGCCAGGAAGTAATGTCTTAATCTTTTGGTTGCGTTGATGAGGGTCAACGCCAGTTTCTCTATCTACTGGTATCTTAAATCTGGCCCTTGCAGCGCTTTGCTCGTGAAATATATGGATTTCTTCCCGTCAGGTGTCTCGCGGATGAGAGCAGCACTCACTGCTTCGGTTGCTACGACCAGGTATAGGTACAATGTTTCGCCATTGTCCGGGCGAGAGAGGACCGGTGGCTCTGAGAGTGCTTGTTTCAGATGGAGAAGGGCCTTGTCGCACTCCTCGGTCCTTTCGAACGCTGCCTCTTTGCGGAGGAGTTTGAAGAATGGTAGGGCGTGCTGGGCGGACTTGGCCACGAAACGAGAAACTGATGCGAGCATCCCGTTGAGGGACTGGATGGATTTTTTGGACTTGGGCGTAGGAAATTCGGAGAATGTCTGACATTTATCGGGATTGGCCTTGATTCCTCATTCCGTTAAGTAGAAGCCGAGGAATTTGCCTGCCCGGACACCGAACGTGCACTTCTCTGGATTAAAACGCATTTTGTATTTCCTGGCCTGTTCGAAGACCTTTCTCAAGTGGGCAGTATGATCGGTTTCCTCGTGGGATTTCACGATCATGTCGTCCATGTAGACTTCGAGCATGTCGCCTATTTCTCCCCGGAATACCTTGTTCATCATTCGTTGGTACGTTGCTCCGACGTTCTTTAGGGCGAAGGGGATTACGTTGTAGTAATAGTTGCCCGATTCGGTCATGAAGGCAGTATATTTTTTGTCAGACATTGCCATCGGAATTTGATTATAGCCCGAGTAGGAGTCCATGAACGATAAAAGTTTAAAACCAGCAGAATTATCAACAAGTTAATCAATATTGGGGAGGGGGTAGGCATCCTTCGGGCATGCCTTATGGAGATCGGTATAATCAATGCACATGCACCATTTTCCATTAGATTTTTTAACTAGTACAACGTTGGACAACCAAGTGGTGTACTTGGCTTCCGAAATAAATTTGGCCTCGAGGATGTCCTTTACAGCTTTTTCAGCAGCCTCCGTCTTCTCTGGAGACTGCTTTCTCCTACGTTGTGCTACGGCCTTGACGGCCGGGTCAATTGTCAGCTGATGACAGGCGACGGACGGATCCAAGCCGGGCATTTCTGCTGCGCTCCATGCGAAGAGGTCGGCATTCTCTCAGAGGTATGCTTTGAGCTGCTTCCTCACAATGTCTGGCAGGTCTGCTCCAATCTTTACTCCCCGCTGGGGGTCTTCGCCGAACAGAACGATCTCGAAGTTGCCATCTGGGATGGGGCACATCGGATGGGAGCTGCCGCTGGACGATGTGGACGGATTGGCCGAAGCTGCTCGTTCTTCTGGTTGGTCTTCCTCGGGGAAGCGACTGTCGAGGTCGATGGATTCGACCTGGGATAGAGGCTTGGCCTCCTCGGAGCTGCTTGGCAATGCTGGTTTGCCCTACGCTTTAGGCTTGGACGCAGTGGCGTTGAGCCCCTTTGTAGCCGCTTCGAAGCACCGTCGTGCAGCTTCAATGTCGTCGTGCAGGGTGGCAACCATTCCTTTTGAACTGTAATACTCCATCTTCAAGTGGACTGTTGAGGGCACCGCTACTAACTCGGCCAGGGTTGGCCTTCCGAAAATGCACTGGTATAGCGACGACAGTCGATTACCAGAAATTGCACCTTGATGGATCTGGCTATCTCAGCTGATCCGAGAGTTACGATCAGTTCGACGTAGCCCCACGGGTTGGTCACTGATCCGTTGAATCCCTGCAAATTGGACCCTACATTGGGGGTAAGGTGCGATTCGTCCAGCTGAAGCGTTGAGAACAGCTGGGAGTACATTATGTCGACCGAGCTGCCCTGGTCGACTAGGATTCTGCGAACGTCGAAGTTCGCCATTCGGGCTTTGATGAGCAAAGGTATGCTCGAGTTTGGGGATCCGCCGAGGAGCTCTTCCCGGTAGAAGGAGATGGGAATTGAGCCCTTCTGATCCTGATCGAGCATGGTCACTTTATTGGAGCTCGTGTTGATCAGATGCTCGAACTTGCGTTTCACGGAGCCCACAGTGACTTTGTTGAAGCCCCCGCCAGAGATGAACATGGTGGAGGAAAAGTCTCCCACGGGCTGTAGGCCGTGAAATAAGCAGGGGCGCTGAGCCCGTCCGGGACGTAGAAGTCCTCTGGCCGCGATATGGACATAACGACCTGTATGTTGACGTCTTCCGAGGAGGGCACTTCCTCCTCTATCTTATTGGACTCCTGGGCGTCCTGCCGAGGAGTGTCCTTCTTCTTGGCGAACTGTTTCAGGTGCCCGTCCCTGATCAGTATCTCAATGGCATCCTTCAGATGGATGCAGTCTTCTGTAGTATGGCCGTGACTTTTGTGGAAACGACAGTATTTTGATTTGTCCATATTTGGTCTATTCGGCAGTTGTTTAGGGAAGCGGACCCCCGCCTGCTTAAACTTCGAATTGGCACATTCGTACAAGATCTTTTCCCTGGAGACGGTTAGGGGAGTGTAGTCATGGAACCGCCCAGAGGGCCCTTTGCTGTCCCGGGAGTCACGAGGACGGTCCTCGCGCCTCCGTTCGCCCCGACGAGATGTCGAAGCTTCCTCTGCTCTGGACGACCGAGCATTCTTCTGATGGTGTGATGCTCGGACGTTGTTGGCCGCAACCTTTTCTTCGTACTGAATATGTTTTTGGGCTTTGAGGAGGAGGGCGTCTATGTTCCTCGGTGGTGCGAGGCCAATGGCTTTAGAAAACTCGGAGCCTGGGTGGAGCCCTTGCTCGAGCAGAAACTTCTTCATTTCGTCCGTTGTAGGGACTTGTACAGCTTCCTTGTTGAACCTCTCGATATATGCGCGGAGAGGTTCGTCTTTTCCCTGGATTATGGCTCCAAGGGAGGCCTCACTTTTGGGGGTGGCGGCGAGATTCCGTGAAGTGCCGCGAGAACATCCTGCCCAGCTGTCTCCACGAGGTAATGGACTCCTCGAGCAGTTGCTTGTACCATGTCATCGCTCCCTTTCGGAGCATGGTCGGGAACAGTCTGCATTTGATGGCGCCCCGTACGCCGCGGTAGTCTAACAACGCATCGATGTTCTCGATGTGCTCGTCGGGGTCAGTGGTCCCATCGTACGTGCCAAGTGACCGGGGTTTCTCCAAGCCTTTTGGGAGACGGGTAGCCAAGATCTCCTGGGACAACGGGCCGTGAGGCTCGTCGTCGTTGCTAGAGCTGGTGTATGATGGGGACCGAACGGGATGCTCGCGGCGGCGGTTCCTTCGCGGAGAAGGTGAGCGGTTCCTTCGAGGAGAAGGTGAGTGGGCCCGTCCTTTAGATTTGATCGGTGGAGATTGCTCGTTCCTTCGAGTCCTCTTGTGGTCGTGAGCGTGCTGGTCACGCGGGGAGATCTGGTCGCGCTTCCGGGTTGCGCGAGGATCAGGCTCTTGGCGCAGTCTTCGGTTGATGTCTCTCTGGGGATGCGGGCTCCTTGATCGTCTTTGGTTCCTCTGCGTGGGAGGGGATCTTGGACGGTTGGACTCTTCTAACGCCCTGATCCTCTCGTTTTGCTGCAGGATCAGGGTGTTGGTTTTGTTGATCGCCTCCAGGAGGGCTGCCACGGCCGGGTCGGCGTTGGGCAGAACAGGAACGGGTCGGGGAAGGAGAAGCAGTGGCTCCGTCCCTGAGGAAACGGGTATCTCGGAGGAGAGATGACTGACCGTCAACGTCAGATTTGTTGACGGGAAGGATGGTGGTTTAGAGAGCATCCTTGGTGCGATCTTGGGAGGTCATGATCGTGATGATGTTTGAGAATTGTTTTGATCTTCGGTTTCTGAGGAAAGAAAGATGGGGAGAATAATGATTCCCACCGACGGCGCCACTGATCGTGAAAGCTGGATCAGATCCTGTAGAATCGGGCCGCCAAGTGCGTCAGGGATGCTGGTCGTATGGAGAAGAGGGGGGTGTACCTGCAAGGTACTCCGACGCTCAAGTAAGAAAGGGTCAGAGAAAAGGGGCAAGTACAAAGTATGAATTCTTAGGGTGAATATTCGATACCTGACCCTCTCAAGCGAGAGGGTTTATATAGAGCCCCCAGCGCGTGGCCAACAGTCCTATTTTTGGGGTGAAATAACTGTTTTCCCTAAAGAACAGGTAACTACCCAAACTAGCCATTATGTCGGGCAGGGTGCCTAAAACTAGCCGTTATGTCAGGCATAGGCATAGCTCCGGGCACCTGCCCATAGCTGTTCGGGGAGCAATGAAGTCGTGCGTGACGGGCAGCAATTCCGGGGAGGAACGTTGCATTCCTTGCCCGGTTGGAGGGGCAGAAAGGTAACTTTTGCCCCTCTGTGGATTGAACTTAGGCAATTTGGGCCGCTCTGGAGCAGAAGCGGATTGGGCCATGTCTAGCCATTGGTTCAGTCCAAAACAAGTGTCAAATGGAAATAATTTCTAGTGTTGTCAAGTATTTAACTAATTAATCGATCAAAATAATTAGTTAAATGACTAAACAAAAATATATAAGAGTTAATTAAATGGAAATAATTCGCTGTATTAGTTAAGGTTTTTTTTAGTTTTGAGAAAAAAAAAAGAGTTTTTGTTTTATTAGACATGTGAGAAAATTAAATTCTAAATGAAGCACAAAAAATAAATTCGAAATCAAAATTAAAATCGGGTAAAAAAATAAATTGGTAATGAAGAAAATAAGAAAAAAAGTAAAAGGAGAAATTGCGTCATTTTAAGGGTGTAAAAAGCAATTAAAATAATGCCCAATGGCCAAAAGACTCACATAATCAATTTTGTCGTATTCCCGTCTTATTGATATTTTGTCTTATTTGCTAAACAGACTTAATAATGTTGCGCCATGTGGCACTGAGAGAAGGGAAAAAAGAAATGGATGTGTCACGCGTCACAATTATGTGCATTCTGGTTGTTTCCACATTTGTTCATTAATTTTGCACACATTCATGAATTTTGATCTATTAAAAACTATTAAACAAAAAACAATATGCAAATTATATATCACCTGACTCGATTTTCCGCAAAGAATCCAAATAGGCGATCGAATTTTGCAAATGAGTCATAAATTTTGAAGAATCGGGCGAAAATGTGAAGAATAAAGTGTGTAAAGAATCGATGGATTCGCATTCATTATAACGATTTATGAAAAAGTAATCACATATTCGAAATTGTGACGACGAATTGTTTCTAATGATATATTCACATGCAATTAACGATTAAGAATTAAAAAATCACTACTTTCAAGTTTATGTGTCTTATGCAAAAATAAGTGATTATCCAATAAGAAATTCAAAATACTAACTTAAACTAATCAAGCAAAAAACATCTAATAATTCATGGCAAGTGTGTGGAAGAGATAAAGGATTACCGACGGAGTGAAGGTTTGCTCCAATTAGTGTTGTAAATCAATGTGTCGAAGAGAAATACGGAAAACTTCAAGAATATGTTCTTTTAATCCAGTTAACTTCCAAGCTTGATGATTATCTTTGATGATGAGTGAATGTAGAAGATGAATCATGAATGTAGAATATTAATGAAAAAGCTTGAATTGATGAATCTTGGATGATGATTGTTGATGAATCTTGATAAACTTTATATGATGATTATTGATGATAATGCTTGAATTGTGGATATTTGGATGATAATTGTGTTTAAATCTTGATGAACTTTAGATGAAAGATTATTGATGATAATGTATGAATTGTTGATCGATAATTTATGGAAATTGAATTGCGATTAAATTTTAGCATTTTAGAACTTCAATGTGAAGTTATAAATGGTGATGAAGATTAACTTTTGGTGAGGGGGAAGGAGAAGATAAATGGAGAGAGAATTTGAGAAGAAAAAATGGTTAATTGGTTATTTTATTAGTTAGGTCGGTTAGGTTAGTTATCCCCCCCTCCCAATATGAGAAATAACATGTTTATATAGGCTTGACAAGTGAATGAACACCCTTGGATTATGATACAAGTAATGGGTTAATCAATGGTTATAAATTAACTTAATCCTTAGTTTTAGATCACTAATCTCTTGGATTAATTGTTAAGAATGGTTAGGGTTGAATGAAAAAAAATGGAAGTTGAGAGTTGTGTTTGTTTGGTAGTTTTGTGTTAGTTTGGAAGTTATGGTAGTTAAGGGTTAATTAGGTAATAGGAGGATTGTGAGGAATCAGGTAGTTAAAGACCAGTGGTGTTTGAATTTAGCAAAAGTACCAAGTTAGGATGTAAGGCAAATGGTCACTAGTAATTAACTTGAATTTAAATACTTTTTCTTTTGAATTTTCTACCACTTTTGGCTTGAATTTTTAGTGAATCATCCCATGATTTTAAGTGCCTTTGGGAAGTGATTTTATGTTGAAAATAAGAACTTTTGAATGGTATAAGCTCATGGATTAAATTTTGAATTTTTGGGGCATGAATTAATGTTGGAAAGTGTTTAAAAATAAGTATTGAAGTGAAGTTTGATGGAAGATAGAATTTGTTGGAAATTAGCACTAAACATACTCATGACACAAGTCATTTGTGATTAATGATGATGGATCCCTTGATTAAATGCTCGTAGAATATGTCTAGGAAAATTCAGGAGTCAAAATCGAGTCAATGGTGAATAATTGACCAAAAAGTCAATTGTTTGACCAAAAAGTTAGTTGTACCAAAAAAATGTAATTTTTTACCCTCTTCCCTTGTAATCCATTCTTTTGTTTTGTATCTCAAGAAATATGCATTGTACCACGAATTTTCAATAAATGAAATCTTTATTTTATTCCAACTTTGCCCTTTTCTTTGAATCCAAGCAAACTTCTTAAGTAACTGACAGTCATTTCAACCTCCCTGCTGACCATGAATCTCAAATAAAGAGATGATCCGCACCATAAGTAATATGGGAAATAAATTCGAAAAATTACCAAATAATATCATCCTTGAAAATCCACTTGAACTGATTACATCAATTATTACCGAACCTTTGGCCTAAATTTTTTACAATAAGCAAATGATGATGAATGACCTAAATGCATGATCAAATAGACAAATATATGCAAATAAACAAAACCATAAGCCATGAGAATTGGATAAGGAGGTAGGGAAAATTTTGGGGTATGACAACTGCCCTTAATTAATCATCTTGGACCTGAATGTACGAATGACGACCAATTTTCGGGCATTCAAGGTAGAAGAGGTTTAAATACAAGAATATCAAAAAATTTGTCCGTTTAGGATGAAGATGTATTAAAAGGAAGGTAAGTATATTGATGGAAGTCTGTTTATTTGGGATATGGAATGGCAGACAAACTTTTGTAGGTTTATTTGTTGGGGATTGACTGAAATATTTGTTAGGGAAACAAGGTCGAGATGGCCGAGTGTTGGAAAGTGATTAACACAGACAAGTGTTGGAGGTCAATACAGACAAGTATTGAAAAAGTAAAGTTGGCATGAGTGAATATTAGGAATCAGTATAGACGAGTACTGAAAAAGTAATGTCAACACAGACGAGTGTTGGAATTTAATACGGACGAGTATGGAAAAAAAGGGAATGCCAGCACGGAAGAGTGTCAGTGTTCAATACGCACGAGTATTGAAGAGTTTAGATCAACACAGGCGAGTGCTGGAAATCAATCCAAATGAGTATTGAAAAATAGAATGCCAACACAGACGAATGTTGGAAATCAATACAGACGAGTATTGAAAAGATAGTATCAACACGGACGAGTGTTGGAAATCAATACGGACGAGTATTAAAAAGAGAACACCAACACGGATGAGTGTTGGAAATCAATACGAACGAGTATTGAAAAGATAACATCAACACGGACAAGTGTTGGAAATTCATACGGACAAGTATTGAAAAGAGAATGCTAACACGGACGAGTGTTGGGAATCAATACGGACAAGTATCAAAAGATAGTATCAACACAGACGGGTGTTAGAAATCAATACGAACGAGTATTGAAAAGAGAGTGTCAAAACAGACGAGTGCTGGAAATCAATATAGACGAGTATTGAAAAAGAGGTAATACCAACACAGACAAGTGTTGTAAATCAATACATATGAGTATCCAAGGGGTAAGATCAACACGGACGAGTGTTGGAAATCAATACGAACAAGTATTGAAAAAGTTAATATTAACACGGAGGAGTGTTTAGAAATCAATACATACGAGTATTGAAGCGGTACAATCAACACGAACGAATGCTGAAAGTCAATAGGACGAATACTGAAAAAGGGTGACAACACAGATGAGTGATGGAAATCATTACGAGAGAGTGTTTAGAAAAGGGAATGCCAACACACACGAGTGTTGAAAATCAATATGGATGAGTATTGAAAAGAGAATGTCAAAACAGACGAGTGTTGGAAGGCAATACAGATAAGTATTGAAAAGGTAAGATTAACATAGACGAATGTTGGAAGTAAATATGGGCAAGAATTGAAAAGGTAAGATCAACACAGATGGGCGTTGAAAGTCAAAGCATATGAGTATTGAAAAGGTAAGATCAACACGGACGAATGTTGGAAGTCAATACGGTCGAGTATTGGAAAGGTAAGATCAACATAGATGGGTGTTAGAAGTCAATACAGACGAGTATTGAAAAGGTAAGATGTTGGTTGCGGTATAGCGGCAAGCAGCAAAAATATTTATTTTTCAGAAGAATTCCCTCCGGGATTTATGTCGTGTCCACAGAGATCGGTTCAAGGGAAAGAATGTCGTTCGACAATCTCTCGCGTTTATGAGTTTGGATTAAAATGGGTTTAAAGTAAATACAGACAAATAAACATTAACATAAAAAGAATTCATTAATCAAAGAGACGAACTTATCCGGCATGCACATAATCGACTTCTCACAAACTTAAACTTACCGACCAGTTATACTCCACCTACAATACTCCTCAATATCACCCAGGATCGCTCACAACCAAGGTTATGTCTAATGCAAAGTTGAGAGAACAACCGTACTACCATCGTCGACACTCTCGCACCCGACTCAAGACATGGAGGCATTAAGCTTCGACACCTATTGAAGATTGTTACCTCTAAATCTATCTCTAGAGTCCAGAAACTAACAGATAATCATCCCTAATCAAAGTTTGCGAGGATTATCTCTAACGCAACTCAAACTCCAGTCATAAAGCTAAAATAAGAGGCAATCACTAATAAAGATTTGTAAAGCATATATCATACAATGCCATGGGCGACAAATATACATGAGTTCATAATAAATACATATACAGAACCCAACATAGAAGAAAAACACAAAGAAGAAGAGAAATAAACCAAACATCTTGCGGTTTGTCAACTCCGGTCGACGACCAATCCACCCCGGTTCATCCGTGTGCAAGCTTCCATGTTGTTTTCTAAGTTAATCTACTGAAAAATGAAGTTTGATGAAGTTGGGAGCAAAAATCCCCAAAACCATACCTAAAAATGACTGAAAATGAACTTATAGTATTACAAAATCGGTCACGTTCGCCAAGCAAACGTTTTACTTGCAAAGCGAGCCTCAAAAAATGGCACTTAAGTTCCTTTGAAATGCTAAATCGCCTTTTCAAAATTCCAGAAGTTCGCAGTGTGAACGATTTATTCGCAAAGCGAATGCTTGCTGCACAGTTTGCAAAGCGAACTTTGGTCTCTTCCTCCCCTGTCCAATTCTGGGAGCCTTCGCTGGGAACTCACCAGCCATTCGCAAAGCAAACATTCGCTGGCACACTCGCAAAGCGAACATGACAGCAAACCAGCTCTTATTTGGACCACAACTTCTGCACCGTAACTCTGATTTACGCACGATCGGAAGCGCTGGAAAGCTTATTAAATGCTCTTTATGAATATGGCAAGATATCCTTGATTGAATACCTGAAAAAATGAGAGAAAATCAATTAAACTCAATGATATTTACACGATATGCAATATATACACTAAAATGTAAAGTAAAAGTATTTATAAACAAATCGGGGTTTATTTGAACGATATTAACCAAAAAGTATCGATAAGTGCAACAAAACTTATATACAAAAATAGTTACATTTTACACTTATCAAACTCTCCCCAACTTAAACTTGTTTGTCCGTAAACAAGAATCAAGCAAACTTAAAAACACAAAAGCAATAACCAAAGAATCACGAATCAACAGGTTTTGAAAAACAACAAATGTATGGTTCAAATGAAAAACGGTACACACAAAGTACATACTTACCACTAAACTACGACGACAACATAGTCACGAAACAAATGCAAAATACAAATATCATGCCAAACATCCTAAAACAACACAAGTTCCAAAGTGAATCACACCTAGCAAAAACAATCATCGGTAGATGAAAAACACAAAATGAGGTACTTATCACTCACACAACAATCATGTAAACAACAGAATAAATTATGCAACCATCCAAAAATCATATTGAAAATACAAAGGCAAGAATCACAAGGGCTTTCAAGGTGATAACGTGGTTGGGTAAACAAACAAGAGCAATTTCTAAAGGTAATTGAAACAAAAAGTTGCCTAAACCTAAGGGAGTGATCAACTCACAAAGACTCAAACACACAATTTCAATCAACTTCTTCCAAAATCCCAAGTGTTACACAAAATACAATACTTATTTAGCACCATTATTTGAAATCTTTTTGTTTCCTTTCTCAAGGATTTTCTTTTTCTTTCTCTTTTTTTTTTCTTTTTTTTTTTCTCATATTTTTCTCTTTTTTCTTTTCTTTTTCATCCTCATAGAAACCAACCAATGAGTAAACAATCATTCTCTCCCCAACTTGAATTCAACCATATCATCATGTGAATACTCCCTACTTTCTAAGGCAAGGCAAAAATTCATACAACAACACAAAGTTGAGGGTTCAAGAAAAAACAAAATCCATTCAAAAATAAGTGAATTAAATACTCATAGACAAGCATTAAGTTCGAATAAAACATGGATCAAAAAGCTCAAAGGGGTTACGAATGATAACACGCTCACAAGGTGAATGACTATTTGGCTAGATAGTTGTGCTCAAAATGAAACAAAATGCCTTGATCTTTTTCATGCTTTCATATAATCAACACAAACAAAAGATTAAGCATAATAAAGTCCAGTTAAAACAAGAATGTTGGTACTCCGCATATATGAACAATGGAAAGCTACCTCACAAAAAGGTGGAAACTAAAGTGATTCACAACAAGAACAAGTATACAAAAGAATGAATGGCATGGAAGTTTGTAAAATGCCAAAGTATCATGAATATGCTAAAGTCAAGAAAGCGATAAACACATACCTTAGACGTGTACAAAACTTAACAATATCATTACCATACATCTGCAAGTTGAAACGATCAAACTTGGAACATCACCAAGCATCCTCAAATAACTCAAGACAAGCTCAAAGGAAAACACACAAACTATTAATATAAACAAACTAAAAAAAAACCTGGTGAAAATGGATTAAACAAGTTGTAAAGTGAAGATTTGAGAATTTCATGAAAAATCCGAGTACAACTTGTTTAATGAATGTTCACCACACTTCCTAAGCTAAACCACAACAAAAGATATTAATACAACATGCTTATTTTGCGTCGTAAGCTCGACGCCTTTACAATGCTTAGCTAGCAACTGCCTTCCTTCATGCCATGGTGATGCCTCACCGTGCAAACCAAAAGCAAGTGCCCTAACCAAACACTTAAACAAACGTTACGGGAACAAAATGTATACAATACTTAAATAAACATAATGAAAATAGACAATATATACGATATATACAAAACTCAAAAACAAAGAAACTATCGCAATGCGATTCAATATCAAAACCAATCTCCGGCAACGACGCCATTTTGTTTTTTGCGGTATAGCAGCAAGCAGCAAAAATATTTATTTTCAGAAGAATTCCCTCTGGGATTTATGTTGTGTCCACAGAGATCGGTTCGAGGGAAAGAATGTCGTTCGACAATCTCTCGCGTTTATGAGTTTGGATTAAAATGGGTTTAAAGTAAATACAGACAAATAAACATTAACATAAAAAAAATTCATTAGTTAGAGAGACGAACTTATCCGGCATGCACATAATCGACTCCTCACAAACTTAAACTTACCGACCAATTATACTCCACCTACAATACTCCTCAATATCACCCAGCATCGCTCACAACCAAGGTTATGTCTAACGCAAAGTTGAGAGAACAACCGTGCTACCATCGTCGACACTCTCGCACCCGACTCAAGACATTGAGGCATTAAGCTTCGACGCCTATTGAAGATTGTCAGATCTAAATCTATCTCTAGAGTCCATAAACTAACAGATAATCATCCCTAATCAAAGTTTGCGAGGATTATCTCTAACGCAACTCAAACTACGGGCATAAAGAAAAAGTCAGAGACAATCAACAATAAAGATTTGTAAACCAGATATCATACAACGCCATGGGCGACAAATATACATGAGTTCAGAATAAATACATATACACAACCCAACATAGAAGAAAAACACAAAGAAGAAGAGAAATAAACCAAACATCTCGCGGTTTGTCAACGTTGGTCGATGATCAATCCACCCCGGTTCATCCGTGTGCAAGCTTCCATGTTGTTTTCTAAGCTAATCTACTGAAAAATGAAGTTTGATGGAGTTGGGAGCAAAAATCCCCAAAACCATACCTAAAAAATGACTGAAAATGAATTTATTATATTACAAAATATGTCATGTTCGCTAAGCGAATGTTTTACTCGCAAAGCGAGCCTAAAAAAATGGCACTTAAGTGCCTCTGAAATGCTAAACCACCTTTGCAAAATTCTAGAAGTTTGCAGTGCGAACGATTTATTCACAAAGCGAATGCTCGCTGCACAGTTTGCAAAGCAAACTTTGTTATCTTTCTCCCCTGTCCAATTCTGGGAGCCTTCGCTGGGAACTCACCAGCCATTCGCAAAGCGAACATTTGCTGGCACTCTCGCAAAGCGAACATGACAGCAAACCAGCTCTTATTTGGACCACAACTTGTGCAGCGTAACTCTGATTTACGCACGGTCAGAAGTGCTGGAAAGCTTATTAAATGCTCTTTATGAATATGGCAAGATATCCTTGATTGAATACCTGCAAAATGAGAGGAAATCAATTAAACTCAATGTTATTTACACGATATGCAATATATACACTAAAATGTAAAGTAAACGTATTTATAAACAAATCGGGGTTTATTCGAACGATATTAACCAAGAAGTATCGATAAGTGCAACAAAACTTATATACAAAAATAGTTACATTTTGCACTTATCATAAAATCAATACGAACGAGTGTTTAAAGTCAATGCAGACGAGTATTGAAAAGGTAACATCAACACGGACGAGTGTTGGAAATCAATATGGACGAGTACTAAAAATGTAATATCAACACAGACGGGTGTTGGAAGTCAATGCAAACGAGTAATAAAAAGGTAATATCAATACGGATGAGTGTTTGAAGTCAATAGAGACAGATACTGAAAAGGTAATGTCAACACAGACAAGTGTTGGAAGTCAATATGGACTAGTATTGAAAATTTAAGATCAACACAGACGAATGTTGCCAATCAAAGATCAACACAGGCGATTGTTGGAAATTAATACGAACGAGTATTGAAAAAGGTAAGATCAACACAGACGAGTGTTGAAAAACAATATGGCCAACATCGAAGAGTGTTAGAAAAGTGCAATTAACATGGAAGAGTGTTGGAAAAATACGCTCAACACGAACGAGTTTTGGAAAAGATATATCAGTACGACAACTTGAATAGAAGAAATGACATTAGCACGGTGGATGGAGGGAAAAGAAAATCAGTGTGACAGCTGGACAACAAAATGAAGTGTTTCAAAGGAAATTTTCTAGGAATATCAACCGGGGATTTGTAGTGATAATATCATCTTCGGAGGTATATCATCATTCTAACCAATTATTGATTTGGATCTTTCGCACAAGGTACCTAGTCTAGTTTATGATTCCTATGCATGTTTGAATTTGTATGGTGTAATGCTCCATCTCAATGGATATGCTACGCGTTGAGGATGCAATGCTATGTAATGATGATTACTATATGCATGATGCTAACGTAGTTGGGCTTTGTGGTATGTATGGGCTATACAGGGCCGGATGATTTTTGTCAAAAGGGATGAATGTTAAGAATTTTAAGTCCCAATGAACATTGGGTTTATCAATCAAAATCAGGGTTTTGAGTTACTAGAAAAGCAGTTTTTTAAGTATGTCAATGATGATTAGGCTTTACAGAGTAGCGACTGATGTTGGACTTTGATTTCACTAGGAGGTACCAATAAAGACTGAGCTTTGAAGGTGCCAAAAAAGATTAAGCTTTGAGGAATGCCAAACTAGGTTGGGCTTTATGGAGATGCCAAGCGAGGTTGGCCTTTGAGAGATGCCAAACAGGTTGGGCTTTGGCTATTCTTATTTGGGTTACAAGGCTTCATGTTAAGCCGGATGAAGGATATGCATGAGAGAAGAGACATGATTAATGCATGGTGATGATTTATTCAATGGTTTTGAAGGTTTAACAAATTCCCTTGAGGCATGACATGTACGGTTGAAACTGGGAAGTGTATTTCTTGGCTATAAAACTTCTGGTTGAAAGGTTATGGGATGTTCTTAGCCTGACTTCCCGATATTCGTCTTGAACTTAGCAATTGCTTATACACGACAGAAATTCCTTAAGCAACTTTGAAAGCATGGAGAAGGAATGCCCCTCTATAGTTAGTCTTGCCACAATCTATAGGGTCTTTGAAGAAATTTACCTTGAAAGGAAATAGTCATTTGTACCATAATGACTTGAGATGGTCTGCCCCTAGTACTTTAAACCTTGGAGCAGTGCCCCTAATCAACTGATTCTTGGAGAGATTTGTCGAATCTCGGCATGATTGCCCATGATTGATTGAATCTTGAAGTGGTTTGCCCTTTTGCTTAACGGAGTTTCAGGCGTTTTGCCCTTGGTATGATAATTTAAAGTGACTTGCTCCGCTCAATGGAGTCCTCAAGCGTTTTCCCCTTAGCATGATCAAAATTTCTCAATTGATGTTCATTATGGAAACTTTCTTTATATCAAGTACTTATTCACGAATAAAATTTTTCATTTGGAAGATGACAATTCTAATGAAATGCTTATGTTAGTTTTGAAATCCAAGTTCTTTTCAATGAAAATGATGTTGTAATATTCAGTGTTCACTTAGTCAAAATGTCATATCGATACCAACACAAATGATAAATAAATATTTAGGAGTCAGTTTTAACACGATCTTTCCGTAGTATGCTTTCGAAGTAAACCTTGCTTTAATTAGGTCTTTTGAGGGTTGTAACGTGGCCGAGTTCACGATTTTAAAATAAAAAGATTTATGTCTAAAAAAAAATATAACCCACCCATTCTCATTGATGTTCTCCAGTCCTACGTTCAGCTAGTTTGACACAAGTGTTCATTTTTCAAGAGGAATTTGAATGGTAGAAGTGACGGTGAAAGTATAAGAACAAGATTTGGTTCTATATCTGGCCTTTGAGTTTTGATGATAACTGCACATGTTATCTAAAAGAACAATTTTGTATGATATAGTTTCTGTCTAGTGTGTGGTTGTTGTCAATATGATTCTGACTCTGATAAGAAGGTGTGTGACGTCATCAGACTCTGTTATGAACGCTCTGGAAGAAAACATATGCGTGTACAAGATAAAGTCAAGATTCATGAATGTTTCTAATACAAAGGTTCTAATGAACATTAGTTCTGAACATTCTAATTGAGAATTTATGGGAAAGGCCTATAAGGCTTTCTAATGTGATTCTCTTCCAATGTTACAAGTTCTGAAGATTCTGAAGATGTCGTTCAGGTGAACAAAGCTCTGAAGATTCTAAAGACACAATTTATGAATATCAAGTTTTGAAGAGTTTCTGAAGACAAGGTTCTTATTGAACGAAGTTCTGAAGACAAGAACGTACTTAATGAAATCTGAAGACTCTGAAGACAAGGTTTTGAAGGAGCAGATTCTGAAGACTCTAAAGATAATGCTTCTAAGAAATCAAGTGTTGAAGATTCTCAAGATAGTTCTGTTGAACGAAGATCTGGAATTCTGAAGACAGTGGTTCTAAAGATTACACAAAGAATTACTCTTCTACAACACGCTTCATCAATTTAATATCTAAAGCCTCTGAAGATTCTAAAAGGTTGAAGATTATAATGGTTTTGAGCTGAGTATAATAGTACTAAAACGTTGTGACCTTTACCTCGGTAAGGTGGCGCAAGGACAACTTTTTGTACAGTGATGTTGACCATTCCTTCATGTGAATGTTGGGATATTGTTGTTGGAATGTGTTTCTAAGAATACCCCTCAACGGATATATTCTCTCCTGCTCTATAAATTGAAGACTTGGAAGCTTGAAGAAATGTTGCTTTAGTCAAACACTTTATATTAAAAAAGTACTTGATAAGTTCAAACACTTACATTTCAAGAAAGTGAACACTCCATTTGATCATAGTGTCAAACTTCAAAAGAATGATAGAAGAGTTGTGCCTCAATTTGAATATGCAAGTGCATACAATATACTAGACCCTAAATAGCATTTACAATTAGTAAAATGAGTAGATTTTACTATCAATCCAAATGGTGAGCACTGGAATGCCATAATTAGGATTTTTAGCTATCTTATGAAAACAAAAAATCTTGGTCTCCATTCACTACTAAAAAAATCACTTTTCATGTCGGACGCGAAATGCATTTTACCTCGGCTGCAGTAGCGAGGTAACGAACGTCATCATGAAAAGTAAATGCTTATAGCCTCGGTTATTTAAACACCGAGGGGTAAATTAATTTGCACATGGGTTCGAACCTCAGCATCTGCATTTTTATTATTTACTAAACTAGCACTGCGTACATCTCGGTTTACAAATAAACTAAGAGGTAAGTTAGATTGTTTTTTATTTGAAATTTGTTACATTGTTTACACATAAAATAAATAAAAATAATTTGTTTACAAACTTAAATGTTTATCCAGAATATTACATTGTTTACATAGAAAATAAACAAAAATAATTTATTTACAAACTTAAATGTTTATCCAGAATATTAAAATAAAAATTAATTTATCCCTGAAAATCATATGTTGGATCTTCGACTCCTTGATATCTGGGCAATGTCAAATGCTTCACCTTGCAAGTATTTGTTTATGATATAAAACAATAAAAGGGTTAGAAAAAAAAGATATAAAAATAAATGATTTTTTACTCATATGAATATTTAAAAACACAAACCTTAAATCCAGATCATTTTCTGCACTTGCAATCCATTGCTAATGGCAAAAGTTAAAGTGGGGGATATAGATAATTTTAACCGCTTCATGACATTTCTTTATCAACTTTAGATATCAGAAAGCCTTTATAATGGAAATTTTTTAGGTATCACGCGGATCACTAATGGTAGTTTCTTTAGCATTGATAATCATGAAATGAACGACAAATATTTATTTAAGAACGCTAAGTTATCCCCTCAGTTTCTATAAAAACCGAGGTGAAAATGTTTTTTTAATTACATTGTTTACATAGAATATTAAAAAATAATACAACAAAATCAGAATTTTGGTGTAAGAAGTTATCTGGTCCAAATATTGCACGTATCCAATTTCTAAAGAGTTATCTGGTCCAACCATTGAATGCATCCAACTTCTATTGAAAAAATATTTTTCTGCACTTGCAATCCATCAAAGAGAATTTTCATAAGCTTCTAAATACAACAACAATAACAACATTAACACCATTTTGTGAGATGGATCCCAAAAGAATAATGTGATTTTTACTTCTAACGAGTTTGGAGCGGTTAAATATAAGTTAGGATTAGGGTAAAATGTATCTAACGGGTGCTTTTATAGTAAAATGTTATGTATCTTATACCTCGACTATTAAGGAAAACGACTGGATATATCATTTAGTTTACAAAAAAAATAGTTTTCTTAATTGTTTTTCCCCTCGGAGTTTTTGAAAAACCAAGGTAATATGTGATTTCTACTTAAAAAAATCATGGCGCGCATTGGAATCATATCCACTAGTATAACAATGATCATCCATATTCAAAAATGTAACGTATCTTTTGGATTTTCATGACGTTTGAGCTTCTCTAATTGTTTCACTTCCTATCCTCCACTTTATTGAAAAATTATTTCTTGGTTTCAACGTCTTATTTCTAACTCTTTGTGTCTTCAAACCTAGTTCTAAAGTCTTTTCTTTCCTTCAAAAATGTCTTCAACAACCTTAGATGAAAATCTTTTGTTTGTAATCAATGAAAAGTGAGTCGATTTCGATGATTTGAAAGACAAAGGTTTTGATCTAAGGACAAATATTCACAAACAAAAGTTGAACGCTTACTTTGACATTCTTAATGGACTCATCTTAATTAATCTCGTTAAAGAGTTCTGGTTAAATGCCTCTGTTGGGCCATCTAGTCATGATGTTGAGTCAATCCAGTCCTATGTCAATGGTTTTCCTGTCACATTTACTCAGTCACTTATTGCTCAGACAATGAAATGTCAAGAGGAAGGTGTTTGTGTTGAACATTATAGATTCAACAATGTCTTTAAAGATCACTTTTGCCTAATTTATGCAACCAACGATAATCTCAGAAGTCCTGTTAGTCTATGACTTTTGAAAGTATTTCGGTGGGGGTTTTTGTCACTATAAGAAATTTGACATTTACCAACGGCGAAAATTCGTTGGTAAAGTTCCAAAAACCGATGGTAAAGGTCAAAAAACCTATACCAACGGACATTTGCTTCCGGCAAGTTTAATTCCCTATACCAACGACAATTTTTCGTCCCAATATCTTATACCAACGACAATTTTCAAGCGTTGGACAAAACTTTGGAGCTATAGCAACGACTAATTATACTAGTTAATAACTTTTTTCAGCCATGTATTTCCATTAGTATAGGAAGAAATTACCTGTGGGTATATGTCTTTCTTTTTTTTATAAATATTTTTTTTCAATAATTAATTATATATTTTTTATTATTATTTCTTTTTAACAACTAATATTTTGTTAATAATCAAATTTTGACAATACTTTCTATAAGCACCATACAAAACTTAAATCAACATCAAATCAAATTTTAATTATATTACCAAAATATCAAGTCTTACAAACATATCAAAATAACAATGTAACGTCAATTATATAATAACAACCTTCAAAATAGATGCTACGACGAAAAAAGACATAAAACATATATAAAATAAAATCAATTTCTAATCTTCCTCTCTTCCATCTTCATCAGTGCATGGCTTTCGAGAATTTGTTTGGTTTGGGGCACTAGAAGCATCTGTAGCCTATTGAAAATAAAATAAAATAAAATAAGTTACAAAATCAACTTAATAAATATTTTCATAATATTCGAAATATGAACTCGACGAGTAAAATATAATATACCTGTCTTGCAGCTTGTAAAATAACATTCAAATCTTTTGGAGATAATCGATTTTGTATCACTGACATCATATTTTCCATAAACACATTTGTCCTCTCTTGACTTTCTCGCATTTTCCTAAGTTCATCCCTCAACTCTTGATTTTCAGACAAAGAAGCTTCTAATTTTTTAGGTGGGGAATATTGCCTATACAACGCACACGTCCCCTATTTTCAGGTCCTTTTACTTGGGAATAAACGTCATCCTTCCAAGGCATATGACTTTGTGTCTTTTGGACCGATTGAGAAGTTTCAGCATCATTATTATGTTTGCTTAGTTCTTCCTGAAATATTATAATAGATAGGATAAGACAAAATACAACATGAGAATAACTAAATAAGAACACAAATACTTGTCAAATATTAAACAACAACCAAGTAAAACTTTGAGTTTTTGTCCTATAAATATTATATTCATAATACATAATAGATTCAAACATAGACACGCACCTAAATGAAATAAAGTAAATAATTTTACGAGTACATTTGATAAATGGATTCAAACATAGACACAGACTGAATTAATATCTTCCAATTTCAAAAATATTTTTAAAATATTAATATTAAAATTTAGATTGATACTATGGTGCTACAAAATAAACAAATTGTTTAAAATACATATACAAAGTATGCATGCCCAAGTCAGATATGAAACAAACAAGGAGATAAGACATTATCTAATCCCATAAAATGAAATCAAATCAAATCATGTCATGTTGGTGTAACATATCTAAGGCCATCCTAATATCAAATTATTGAAGAAATGGCAACCACTACTATCCTTCAATTCAAAAGTCAAATAATTATTACAAGTATATCTTGCAGCCAACACATTTAAATCCAATTCCAGTAATATCACACATTAATTCAATACTAGTCACAAAATCAAAAAGGCATGAATGAAATAAAATCTTACAATCAATCTTGCAGCCTTTTCATTAACAACTGAACCATCTTTACGAGTACGAGTATCAATGTAAATCTCTTTACGTGTGGGCGACACTCCTTTGACCATTTTTTATATAATACCAAACAAACAATTTATAAGTAATTTGTTTTAAAAATACAATTTACTCAATTAAAAGTTCAAATATTAACAAACCTTTTCATTGATCAATTTTGGGAGACTTTTTGTACCCATACAATGAATATCTTCATATTTAGCACGATTTTGACTATTAATTTTACTCACTTTCTACAATTGATACAACATAATGCTAGTTGAAAGAATAAACCAAGTTCAAATAACTTATAATATGACATAATATCTTTTCAATTTGACTTACTTGTGCTTCTTCAGAAAACCAATGATGAACCAATTCCAGATATTGATCTGGGTCAACTCGACGATCTAGTATAAAGGATGCAACTTCTTCTTTCGTTTTACTTGGATAAAATGCCTTTGCTTTTAAATCATACTTCCATTGTTTCCACTTAATATTCATCTCAAATTTCAACATTTGTCTTGTGGTGTCATTTATAGGAGGAATGAACTCAAATATGGTCTAAACAAAAAGAGATATGTTAAGTAAATAAAAATTAATGATTAAGTAAATTTTGGTTCATCGTGATTTAAATATAAAGTTGCATATATAATACCTCTATTTGTGCCAACATTTCATCTTTTTCCTTGTCCGAAATATCTTTCCAAGATTTGTATTTAATGGAAGCATATTATTTCCTTCGAACCAAACTCCCTATGAAACGAGTAAGAGTCGTACCTTCAGGACCAATGAGCCGACCATACTTGTCCAAATTAACAATTATGCAACTCTCGGTGTCCATTTCCCATACATCTAACATTCTTGTTGGGCCTCTTTTTTTTTAGATTGAACATCTACAAGTAAAACATAAGATATTAAAACATAATTCAAATCTCTATTAATTTGTAGGTCTTCTTCTATTTCTACATAAGAACATAAGAACATAAGAACATCTATATATAATTCAAACCTTTATTAATTTGTAGATCTTCTTCTACTTCTACATCACAAGGAATAGAGTAAGAATCTTTAGACTCATGTATGCCAATTTCCACATGATTTGGATTGGGCCTTGTTTCTTCAACGTTACTTTCTTGGGCATGAGATGAGGTTAGATGAGTTTCTTCAGCATTAATACCTTGTGCATGAGATGCGATTGTATGATTTTCTTCAACATTAATTCCTTGGGCATGAGATGAGGTTGGATGATTTTCTTCAGCATTACTTCCTTGGCATGAGGTGGGGTTTGATTCTTTTGACATACGACTCCCAATATTCAATTTTCTCTTCCTTGCCATTGTTGTAATACATTAAATTAACAATCTAACAAGAAACAATATAGAATCAAAATATAATAATAGGAACAAGCTAACAAGCCAACAAGCAAGAATATATAATTAAAATATAATAATATAGAATTAAAATACAAACAGAATGAGAAAATATAAAATCAAAACATTTACTAAAAATAATAAGTCAAGTACAATTGCATACAAAAGGTATAATAAATCATTCAAAATTAACAAATATTCTCCCAATCTTCATCTTCTTCCTCAATCTGATTATTAACATCAACTTCAAAGAAATCATTTTCATAAATTGAAACCGCAAAATAAAAGCATCAACATTTTGATTAACTTCACTTGTGTTGTGTATTGGTTGGTCATTGATTTCTTCATCCTCATTATAATCTTCATCACCCATATCATACACATCCCTCACCTTTGCATCTAGAGCAACACACCAATCCTTGTTTCTCTCATCATATACATAAAACACCTTTTTGGCTTGTGATGCAAAAACAAGCGGGTCATCCCAAAGATTTTTTCCAGTGTGTTTCAAAAATTTGAAATTCACAAGTGTCATCCCAAACTTATTTTTCTTGACGCCTTTCTTGATATCAATCTAATCACATTTGAATAGCACAACTTTGTACTTTCCAGAATAATCCAATTGCATTATATCAGTTATTGCTCCATAGTAATTAATTTCATCGTTTGAGGTCTTTGTCCTTACAACTACTCCAGAATTTTGTGTTAACATCAATAATAACTTATTTAAGAGATTTAACTAAAATGATGTGTTAAAATAAATAACACATACCTCTCAATAGGATACATCCATCGCCATTGTACTGGTCCAGCAACTTTGGCTTCATATGCCAAATGAATTACCAAATGCATCATAATGGTAAAAAACGACAGGGGAAAAATTGTTTCCAGTTGACAAAGTGTTAAAACTATTTAAGACTCTAATTGTGCAAGAAAATCCACATTAAGTCCCTTAGAGCATATTTTCTTGAAGAAATTGAAAAGGTCAATAATAATTAAAGTGACTTTATCCGGCAATGAACCCCTTAATGCAACTGCAAGAAGTTGTTCGATTAGAACATGACAATCATAACTTTTTAAGCCGAATATCTTTTGTTGCTTGAGATGCACACAATGTGAGATGTTTGATGAGCATTCATCCGAAGCTTTTACATTCTTGAGGACACTAAAAAAAACATATTTATCCTTGTTAGTCATTTGATAACGTGTTCTAGGCAAAAGCATTGTACTATTATTGAGACTTGGTTGTGGATGAAGCGTACTTCTTATTCCCATATCTACAAGGTCAGCGCGTGCCTTATAATTATCTTTGGATTTTCCCTCTTGGTTTAACAATGTACCAATGATATTATCACAAACATTTTTCTCAATGTGCATCACATCTAGATTGTGACGCAATACATTGTATTCCCAATAAGGCAAATCAAAGAAAATACTCTTCTTTTTCCAAGGTTGAGCCCCGTTCTCTAGACCCTCTTCTCTAATTTCATCTATTTGCCTTGAAATTTGAATCCCATCATGTTTTTTAGAAGGACCCCTTGACTCCCTTGTTCCATCAAAATCCCTACTATTCAATCTCCACTTGTGGTTAGGCGCTAACCAACGTCGATGACACATGTAGAAAAATTTTCCACCATGCTTTAACCATCACGAGAAAGTTTCAATACCACAACATGGACAAGCATATTGACCTTTAGTACTCCATCTAGATAAGTTTGCATATGCTAGAAAGTCATTAATAGTCCACATTATAGCAGCATGGAGTTGGAATGTCTCTTTCTTGTAGGCATCAAATGTTTTTATTCCATCAAACCATAACTCGTGCAGCTCTTGTACTAATGGTTGTAGATAAACATCAATATTATTTCCAAGACCTTTAGGACCTGGAATTAGTAGCGTTAACATGAAGAATAATTGTTTCATGCACATCCAAGGAGGAAGATTATAGGGAATTAGTATGACAGGCCAGGTGCTATGGGTTATACTCATTGTCTTAAAAGGATTGAAGCCAACAGAAGCAACACCTAATCGAAAATTACGCGCATCTGAAGAAAAATTTGGATATCGAGAGTCAAACTCTTTCCAAGCAAATGAGTCATCCGGATGCCTAAGAAACCTATCATTCACTCTTCTATCATGATGCCATCTCATTGATTCAGAAACTTTAGATGACATGAACAACCTTTGCAGCCTCGGTTTCAAAGGAAACCAACGAAGGATCTTTGTGGGTAAGTTCTTATGCTTTTAGAAGTTTCTTTTCCATTAGCTTGTACATCCTCATTTGTTGTTTTTCACCTTGAAGTACTGCACTTTGGACATACATGATCTTTGATATGTTTACCCCAATACAATATGCAGTCATTAGGACAAGCATGTATCTTCTCATACCCTAAGCCTAACCCTGAAATCATCTTCTTTGTTTCATAGTATGACTTTGGTAAAGCATTCCCTTCTGGTAGAATATCTCTCAATAAATCCAATAGCATAGAGAAGGACTTGTCACTCCACCCATGAAGACACTTTAAATTATATAAATGCACCATAAAGGATAGTTTACTATACTTCTTACAATTTGGATAAAGAAGTTGTTCATTCTCTTTCACCAATTTGTAAAAGTTGACATTGAATCCTACTTCTGGATTCCTTTCTCCTTCACCTGAAATTCTCTCTTCTAAAGGAGGCATTGCAAAAGTATCACGAAGTAACCCGTCCATGTCATGCTCCATTTCAAAATGTTGTTCAGTTGTTCCAGTTGAAGTTGTGGGTATCTCACCGTGAAATATCCATTGTGTATCACGTCTAAGGAATCCACGTCGCGGATCAGTTAAGTGTTCATAAACACTTGAACGACAATGTGAATCACAGTTAGCACATTTTATACAAGGACACAATATTTTTCCGTTTTTTGCTGAGTTTTGAAAAGCAAATTCAAGAAATTTGTTAACCCCTCGAATATATTCTTCACTTTATTTTGTCAGATCACATACCCACCCTCTATTCTCCATTCAAAAAGTTTAACTGAAACATTTTAACTAAATTATAGAAAATAAATGAAAGAGCAAGGGAATGAAGTATTCAATCTTGTTACCACGAGCAAATACACGTAAAAATCAGAACCGTAAAATAAAATTAGAAAAAATTAGAATAAAAAACTATGCAAATGTATAAACTAGGAAGTAATGCAACAACCTAAATGTTGTTATATAGAAACGATATTAAACCATAAACGCGCTCGGAAAAATACAAAACACTCATTCAGTGGTAAACTCGCCGTAGTCAAATTGAAGAAAAACACAAGAATTGATGAAAGGATGTGTCATACCCCAAATTTTGACCACCAAGATTTCCCATCATTATGAGAATCATCACCACAGTATGGATATACCATAATGCCTCATCAATCTCCTCAGGGATTATTGAGCCTTCTCTACAATCAAGGATTAGGGTTTTAACCCCTCTCTGAACACTTAGACAAAAGATCAATCAATAAATGACATGATCTTCAACTTGTCTAGTCTCTCAAACATCCATGAAGGATAAAGGGGTCTCCTATATCAAGAATTAAGCATAAATATGCAGTATTCCAATAGGATCAAGCCTCAGGATCCCCAGTGTCACAAAATTATGGTTTTGGTCGACCAGGGCCTCCAGATGAAATTTTCCATCTGGGCATGGGCCACTGCCTCAATGTATGGCCCAATAAACTCAAAAGAATCTCAAGAGCCCATCCACAATGGCAAAATCACCTAGAAAGACCATCTATAAAAAAATCAGGAATTAGGGTTTTGACCTAATTCAACCCTTAAGTTGACTTGTGAAGTAAGGCATGACTTGAAGTTTCAAGATAAACTTCAAGAACCTCAAATACATCATATTGATATATCTAAAAGATTTGATTGATTCAAATAGCTTGATTCATAAGCCACAATAACTCAAAACCATCTGATCACAAATTAGGGTTTCTGATGAAAAAGTCAACCCTACCATTGATTGTTGACCTACCCATGATCTCAAACCTTGAGGAGGGGTCCAAGACATTCCTAAATACCCTCAGAGGCCATCCATGAAGTTTAATTAGGCCCAAGGATTGATTTCACAAAATTCAAAATTCATCTGATGAAAAAGTCAACTGTGCCAAAACCAAGTTTGACTTTTGAAATTTTTGGTCATCCAAGGCTTCATCAACCCTTAAATAATGTTAACATGTGATTTGAATCATCATTCATCAAGGAAAATCAAGAAAATTGAGTTAACTTGTAAAAGGGGCAACCATAGAAAACTTCATTTTTTCAAAGTTATGAAAAAAAGTGGCTTAGGTGCCAACTTTGCAAGGCCATATCTCCCAAACTCTAAGGCCTTTTTCTCCCATTCAAAGCTCAAATGAAAGTCCATCTGACATAATTTAAAAGTGTCAACTACAAGAGATTCCAAATCTTTATGGATCATGAGTTATGGATTGATCAAAATCACAAAAACATGAAAATGACATTTTTTCCAACACTTAGTGAAATTTTCACTAAGTCAAAATCTGTCTTACTTTTTCCAAAATGTAGAGGAATTTTATATTTTAATGCAAGTTGATTCAAAACCAAAGTTGGACATCATGTTGAAGTAGGATACATCAGCTTTCCAAAATGTCCAAGAATTCAATCAAACTCCATTTGAGCTAAGAGTTATGAATCTTACAAAATGTCTTTATGCAAATTGTCTTCATGACAACATTAGGCAGATTGTGCGCCTTTCTTGTGCCACACGAGTTCTTTGTCCAATTTTGTCATCTTACCAACTTTGTCATCTTCCCAAATCAATGAGGATCAGATTGAAGCAAAGATCTCTGAACCACCAGCCTTGCAAGTCAAGAAACCATCAATGTTGGCATGTGGGATTCAATGATGAAAAATCCAAAAACTCCAAATTTGGCAAGGAGCATTCAATTGATGCATCAAGCTGGCATGGACTGAGACAAAACCAACTGAATGAGTCAAGATAAACTTCAAGATCAGAAGACCATAGGCCTGCTCCATTGTCTCAATTCAATGGCTAGTGAAGACCAAAGATTCCATTTGGTCACCATTGAAGAAAAGCCTATTGCAGTTGCCATTCACTATTGATTCCAAAACAAACTTGACACACTATAAATAGAGCTCAGCTGTGATCATTTTAAGCACACCAAAGCCCCTAAACCGAGGCTTTATTCAAAATCACACTTTCACTCAAATTTTTGCCTTCTAACTCAAGTCACCACCGGGTTTTGAGATTGAGAGTGATTCAAACTAAACCAACCATACACCCACCTCATAAACATCATATGTAGTTGATCTAAACACTAACATAACATCTGGAATATTAAATTCATCAAATCACCCTCCAACTGCTCAAGTTCTTGACACAGTTGCAGTTAAGGTACCATATCAAGTTCCAGTCCATTTCAAATCACTCCAAGTATTCAAACACACTCCTTGGCATCTAATGAAGTTATCCAGATCATTGGAACCAACTTACAACATCTCCATCAGCAAGCTCGATCACCAGCTGCAAGAGGTAAGCCTCAAACTTCCAAACTCATTGAATCATGCATCATAAACATATTTTGTGATTACCATTGTGTTTCTGGTTGATTGTAGATCATCTACCCTCAATCAATTGTTGTTTATGATTCTTGTATGAGATTTCATTAAGTTTTGCATTTTTTAGGGTTCATCTGATTTTATCGTGTTATCTCTTGATTCAATTCATTTAAACAAAATTGAGTATTGCCATTGCATTCCTTGTTCAAAAACGCATGACTTTCATATTTGGATCATATGAAATGATTGATAAACGAGTGAGATAGGAAGCTTCACGCATTTGGCTCAATGAAGGAGATGAAGTCTGGCACGAAAATTTGAATTTTTCCACGCATTTTTCATATATTATGTGTTGGTTTGGTTTGATTATCACTAGCACACGCTGGCTCAGTTGGCAAAGGCGTGTTTTGTGAGTTGGAGGGCGAGAGGTCGTGGGTTCAATCCCCACCCATGACTAATTTTATATCACTTGTCCAATTTCTATTTTATTTTTCATATTGTATTCTTAAATGATTTGAAAAATTAATTTCTCTTTGAGTTTTTATGTTTTTGAATTAATTCTTTTTTTCAAAATTCATAAAAATGGTAAAATATTTTATTTTGCAAAAACTTCACAAAAATATTATTTATTTTATATATTTAATATTTTCATAAAGAATTTATTTTATTTGTTTTTTTAACAATTGAATATATTTCTTTTCTCTTGATTTTTCAAACTCAAAAGATTTTTAAATCATTTTAGGGATAGAACATGATTTTTCCAACATTTATCCTAAATCATAACTTGTTTTTTTACATGTTTGGTAATTTTGATTGTTTTAAATGATTTTTATTCAAATAAAATGTATTTTTCAACCAAATTAGGATTTTTTGATCACTATCACCCTAACAAATCTTTTCAAACACACTTTTGGGCCTCTAATAGAGTGTAAGACCTAATCCCTTTTTAACCAAAACCTTTTGGGGCCTCAGTCATTGTATAAGACCCACTGCGATTTCAAAAATCTCGGCGCGATCGCCATTTCAAAAGCAAAATAACCTGGGCCTCTCCTTGAGCTATAAGTCCCATTTCTTTTATTAAAAACAGGTTTGGGCCTCTAATAGAGTGTAAGACCCAACCCCCCTTTGTACATAAATAATTTTAGGCCTCAGTCATTATATAAGTCCCGATACAATTTTCAAAACGACAGTGCAATCATTGTCTTTCATGGGCCTCTCCCTGAGTTGTAAGCCCCATCTCTTGTGTAAAAATAATCTTTGGGCCCTCTAATGGAGTGTAAGACCCAACCCTCTTTGTAAATACAATAACCTTGGGCCACTAATACGGTATATATCCCACAACATCTGTTAATATTACAGTCTGATCAATGTTATCAAATAAGTCATCTGGGCATATCTTGTTGAATAAGCCCCAAGCTTCTTTTTAAAACAACTTTCTTCTTTTATTTAAGTTCAAGTGTATAGTTGTTATCAAAACTTTCTTCAATTTCTTTGAACAACTAACCATACAACTATGGAAGCTTGCTCACCTGTAAGTTTTTATCAGCTTTCTTTTACATGCTTTTATATATATAACTGTATTACTAGAAGCTTGCACGCCTGTAAGTCCTTCTTTCATTCTTTTAAATACAATATATATATATATATATATATATATATATATATATATATATATATATATATATATATATATATATATAACTGTATTGCTGGAAGCTTGCATACCTGTAAGTCCTTCTTTCACATCCTTTTAAATACTTGTCATATATCAACTGTATATATACTTGTATATCTGCTTAGAGTTTTTCCCGACAACTAAGTCTAGAATTAGGTAAAGCCAGTTGATCATTCTTTCAATACAGTCAAACTAGTTCCCCATAGGACTTTCCAGATACACTTCTCTTGGGCTTAAATAATATGGAACAAAGAGAAAGGCATTATTCCCGGTGAAACTTTTCTTAGACTGTCACTATTAGAAATTGTCAAAGAAATTCAGTTTCTCCAGAGAGGATTAATTCTTGGTGAAACTTCTCTTGAATTTCTTCAAACTCTAGAACTGTTCACTAAAGAAATGATTAATTCCCGGTGAAAACTTTCTTGAACATTCTTAAGTTTGAACCCACAGGCTTCCTAACAGCATCCCCAGCTTCCTCTTGGGCTTTGTACAAGGACCCTCGGGCTTCTTACACTACTACAAAACGCGTAAACAATGATGCCATGGTATCTAAACTAAGGCGCGGTTGTATTTTATTTGTTTTTTGAATAAAAATTATCTGTATATAACAACGGTTGATAATCCAGCCGTGGTGATACCATCAAGCTTTCATGTGTTCGAACCTCAGTGCCATCATATATGTTATTCCTTTTATGTTAAGGCGCACCTTTTCTTTTTTATTTACTTTTAAATAAAAAAATTAAAAGTTATGACTACGGTTGTTTATTTACACCGTTGTGATATATTTTGTATGTTTTTTTAATTTTTAATTCTAAATATAACTCTGGCACTTTAATATGAAATTTCATTATGAAGGTAATATATCATGACAGTTTATGGTGTTGACCGTCGTAGTAGCTTTTCAATATACTCCAAGCTAGCTAGTTTCATTGTCTCTTCAATATCCTTTTTCCATTGAAAATAGAAACTAGACGAAACGATACACGATTTCAACCCTAAACCCTAAAGTTCAATACTGTGAAATAATACACGATTTCAACCAAAGCTTACATCATCAGTATCCATTCTTCACCGTGTTGTTGTCATTTTCGTCATCATCGTCATGATCGTTACGGAAGGAAGATTATGCACCAACCAACACCGTCGTCATCATCGTCACCATCGAGAAGGAAGATAATGTTAGTTCTGTATTGGCAGCAATTTTGCTAAAACAAGGTGTTACTTCAAGATGTTATGCTAGATGTCTTGACATGTGATTCTAACGTTCTGCAGGTGGTCTTTCTTATTGTTGCAGAGCTCTGATCATGATGTCGAGCCGGATGTCCTAACATCTGTTTACAGAACATCCTATTCAGAATGTTATGGTTTATTTGCTGCGCTTTATTTGCAATCTTTTGTGTGTTTATGTTCAGTGATTGCGTGCGAAAATCATGGCGTGACATTATTTGAAGCAAGCGCATTCTGCTACTTTTTTGAAGAATAGTTTGTTGCTATTTTCGTGCAAAAAGATTTGGAGCATAATCAGTTTTAATTGTGAATTAAATCTGAGATTTGCTAATGCCCAAGCCCAAGAAGATTATTTCTATTTAAAGACGTGTTAACCCTATTTGCAAAATAGTGAGAAGATATTGAAAGTTGCGTATTCAAGTATTAGGGTTTAAGTCTTTTGTTGGTTGTTTTCTTGTGAGTCATTCATTCATCATTTAGATGCTTGAATTGGACTGAGTCTTTGAGTTGTAAGTTGTTCACTCTAAGCTTTTAAGCATGAGTGCTTTGTTCTTGATTGAAGCTTTTAAGCAAGATCAAGTGTTGTCATTGAAGTGTGTCCTTCTAAACTTTGTACTTTTCTGTAGTTATCACTACATGTGATTGAGGGGGAGTGAGAGGTGTCTCTTATCTGAGAGTGTCTTAGATAGAAATTACATGGGTAGAGATTAGGTGAGAAGATTGTAAACTAGAGGATGTTTACTAAGAATCTTCAAACTAATTCTGTTTAGTGGATTTCCTTCCTGGCTTGGTAGACCCCCAGACGTAGGTGTGATTGCACCGAACTGGGTTAATAATTGCTTGTGTCTCTTTACAATTGCTTATTACATTTTATCTTGTTCATAAATTGATCATTGTTCAGATATTAGTGTCATGACATCTCTTTCGAAATCTCATATCTGATACCAGAATTTCAATTGGTATCGGAGCAGGCACCCTGCTATGTTTCTGGGGGAGATCTAGGGACGATACTTTCTGGTACTATGGACAATGAAGGAGGATTTGTGAACAGACCACTATTCTGGATGGATCTAATTATGATTATTAGAAACCACACATGGTAGCCTTCTTAAAATCATTAGATAGTAAGGCCTGGAAAGCTGTCATAAAAGGATGGGAACACCCTGTCACTGGGGAAAGATGGAAAAGCAACATCTGACCTGAAACCTGAGGAGGAATGGACTAAGGAGGAGGATGAATTGGCTCTTGGAAACTCTAAAGCATTGAATGCTTTGTTCAATGGAATTGATAGAAACATATTCAGATTGGTGAACAATTGTGAGGTAGCTAAAGATGCTTGGGACATACTCAAAACTACTCATGAAGGTACCTCTAAAGTGAAGATGTCAAGACTTTAATTGCTCACTACCAAGTTTGAAAATTTAAAGATGAAGGAAGATGAAAGCATACATGACTTCCATATGAATATCCTTGAAATAGTCAATGCTTCAAGTGCCCTAGGTGAAAAGATGTCTGATGAAAAGCTGGTAAGAAAAATTCTCAAGTCTCTTCCCAAGAGATTTGATATGAAAGTGACTGCCGTAGAAGAAGCTCAAGATATCAGCAAGATGAGGGTGGATGAACTTGTTGGATCCCTCCAAACATTTGAACTAGGGATAAGTGACAGATCTGAAAAGAAATCCAAAAGCATAGCCTTTGTGTCCAATGCTGAAGATGGAGAGGAGGAATGTTCTCTGGATACTGATGAAAGCTTATCAAATGCTATAGTACTGCTAGGAAGACAGTTCAACAAGGTGATGAAGAGGATGGACATAAAGTCAAGACCTAATGTCAATAACAACTCATCTGACATTAGCAGGTCTAATGATGTTGGTAGAAGAACAAGGTCTGAAGAAAAATCCACTCAAGGGAAAGGGATTCAATGCCATGGATGTGAGGGATTTGGTCACATTAGAGCTGAGTGCCCTACTTACCTCAAGAAACAAAAGAAGAGTCTAACTGTATCTTGGTCTGATGAGGATTCTGAAAGTGAACTTGAAGAAGAATCTGCCAAACATGTGACTGCTTTGACTGGAAGATATGTCTCTAATGAAGATTCTAGTGATGATGAATTAACCTTTGAAGAACTAGCAGCTTCCTACAAAGAGCTATGTCTCAGAAGTGAAGAAGTCTGTCACGAAGGGGAGAAGCAGAAGAAACTTATAATTCAACTGAAGGCTGAAAAGGCAGAACATCTTGGAACCATCTCTAAGCTGGAGAATGAAGTCATATTGTTGAACTCTAAGCTTGATCAAATGTCCAAATCTGTCAGAATGCTGAACAGTGGATCTGACACATTGGATGAAATTCTTCAGGTTGGAAAAATGGAAGGAGATATGATTGGGCTAGGATTTGATGGAGAAAAGAAACCCTCTTCAGATGCTAGTTCTTCTGGACCTAAACATAATATGTCACATCAGGTGTCTCAACATCATAGGAGAGGACATTCATCTGGATCTAAACGTAATATGACACATAAGGTGCCTCAACATCATGGGAAAGGACATCCCAACCACTTAAGAGGAAGATTCCAAAGATGGAGATGCCATTACTGCGGGCGTTTTGGTCACATAAAACCTTTCTGCTTCAGACTGTATGGATATCCTAGGCCTGCTCCTCAACCTAGATCCAATCAAAACATTCCTACTAATGGAAGACAATGGGTTCCCAAGGCTGCTGCTACCAGTTTGATAGCTCACATCTCTCTCAGAGTCTCAGCTAAGGAGGATTGGTACTTTGACAGTGGTTGCTCTAGACACATGACAAGAATTAAAAATCTGTTAGTTGACATCAAATCTCATTCCACCAGCTATGTGACCTTTGGTGATGGAGCCAAGGGTGAAATCAAGGGGGTTGGAAAGCTGAACTGCTCAGGAGTTCCAAATCTTGATAATGTGTTGCTGGTTAAAGGGTTGACTGCCAACTTGATAAGCATCAGTCAACTGTGTGATCAAGGATTCAATGTCAACTTCACCAAATCTGAATGCTTGGTTACAAATGAAAGGAGTGAAGTGATTATGAAGGGAGTCGGATCTAAAGATAACTGCTACTTATGGGATCCTCAAGATTCTAGTTACTCCTCCACTTGTGCTCTAGCCAAAGAAGATGAAGTGAAACTGTGGCACCAAAAACTTGGTCATTTACATCTAAAAGGGATGAAGAGGATCATCTCTATGGAAGCTGTCAGAGGAATTCCTAAGCTAAAGATTGAAGAAGGAAGGGTATGTGGTGAATGCAAAATTGGAAAGCAAACTAAGATGTCACACCAGAAGATTAAACATCTCACTACTTCAAAAGTGTTGGAACTCCTTCACATGGACCTGATGGGACCTATGCAGGTGGAAAGTCTTGGTGGAAAGAAGTATGCTTATGTGGTGGTGGATGATTTTTCCAAATATACTTGGGTGGATTTTATAAGAGAAAAATCTGAAGTGTTTGATGTGTTCAAAGATCTTTGCCAAAGACTTCAAAGAGAAAAGGAGAGCAATGTTGTTAGAATCAGAAGTGACCATGGGAAGGAATTTGAGAACCACAAATTTGCTGAATTTTGCTCATCTGAAGGGATTGGCCATGATTTCTCTTCTCCCATTACTCCACAGCAAAATGGAGTTATGGAACGAAAAAATAGAACTATCCAGGAATCCGCTAGAGCTATGATCCATGCAAAGAAACTTCCTTACTATTTCTGGGCTGAAGCTATGAACACTGCTTGCTATGTTCATAATAGAGTGACCTTAAGAATAGGAACCACGACTACCTGTATGAGATATGGAAGGGAAGAAAACCTACTGTCAAATACTTCCATGTGTTTGGAAGCAAATGCTATATCTTGGTAGATCGTGACCAAAGAAGAAAGATGGATCTAAAAAGTGATGAAGGAATATTTTTGGGTTATTCTACTAACAGCAGAGCCTATAGAGTCTTCAACTCCAGAACTAAAGTTATGATGGAGTCCATAAATGTTGTTGTTGATGATTTGCATAAGGAGGCTGATGTTCTAGAAGATGTTGGAACATTCTTTGATATCTCTGCAGAAGTTTCAGACAAAAACACTAATCCTAATCCTACTAATGCAGAACCTGAATCTGAGCTAGTAAACAAGGGACCCTCCATCAGAATTCACAAAGACCAACCTATAGATCTTATCATAGGTTATCTAAATGAGGGAGTCATTACTAGATCAAGAGAAGTCATAACAAGTTCTTGTTTTGTGTCAAAAATTAAACCAAAAAATGTCAAGGAAGCCTTAACTGATGAATTCTGGATTAGTGCCATGCAAGAAGAGCTAGGGCAATTCAAGAGAAATGAAGTATGGGAGTTGGTTCCAAGACCTGAATGAACAAATGTGATTGGAACAAAATGGGTATACAAGAACAAGTCAGATGAAAAAGGGGTGGTCACAAGAAATAAAGCTAGATTGGTTACTCAGGGATATACTCAAATTGAGGGGGTTGACTTTGATGAAACCTTTGCTCCTGTAGCTCTCCTTGAATCCATCAGATTGCTATTAGGAGTTGCCTGCATCCTGAGATTCAAGCTGTTTCAGATGGATGTAAAAAGTGCCTTCTTAAATGGATACCTAAATGAGGAGGTCTATGTGGAATAACCTAAGGGATTCATTGATCCAACCTTTCCTAATCATGTTTATAAGTTGAAGAAAGCTCTGTATGGATTGAAGCAAGCTCCATGAGCTTGGTATGAGAGACTAACAAAATTTCTTGTTGATAATGGATACAGAAAAGGTGGCATAGATAAGACTCTTTTTGTCAAAGAAGAAGGAGGGAATCTCATGATTGCTCAAATCTATGTTGATGATATTGTGTTTGGTGGGATGTCTGTTGAGATGGTCCAACATTTTGTTCAGCAAATGCAGTCTGAATTTGAGATGAGCCTTGTTGGTGAGTTAACTTATTTTCTTGGGTTGCAAGTCAAACAGGTGGAAGATTCTATATTCCTATCTCAGAGTTAATATGCCAAGAACATATAGTTAAGAAGTTTGGGATGGAGAATGCCAGTCACAAAAGGACATCTGCTCCTTCTCATCTGAAGTTGTCTAAAGATGAAAAGGGTGTTAATGTGGACCAAAGTCTCTATAGAAGTATGATAGGGAGCCTGTTATAACTTACAGCTAGCAGGCCTGACATTGCTTTTGCTGTAGGTGTGTGTGCTAGATACCAAGCTGAACCCAAAGTGAGTCATATCAATCAAGTAAAGAGGATTTTGAAGTATGTTAATGGAACATGTGATTATGGTATGTTATACACACATGGATCTGACTATGTATTATCTGGATATTGTGATACTGATTGGGCTGGAAGTGCTGATGATAGGAAAAGCACATCAGGAGGATGCTTCTTTTTGGGGAACAATCTTATATCATGGTTCAGCAAGAAGCAAAATTGTGTCTCTCTGTCTACTGCTGAAGCTGAGTACATAGCAGCCGGAAGCAACTGTTCTCAACTGGTGTGGATGAAACAGATGCTGACTGAATATAATGTCACACAAGATGTCATGACATTGTATTGTGATAACTTGAGTGCTATAAACATCTCCAAAAATCCTATTCAACATAGCAGGACCAAACACATTGATATTCGTCATCATTTTATAAGGGAACTTGTAGAAGACAAGATTATTGGCTTAGAACATGTTGCCACAGAGAAGCAGTTAGCTGACATCTTCACTAAGGCATTGGATGCTAGTCAATTTCAAATTTTAAGAGGAAAATTAGGGATTTGTATTTATGAGGATTTGTAGCAATTAATGTTGAGTAAAAATATCATTCAAGTTGATAGAAATATTAGAAGATTGGTTACTAGGGTTTTATATGGAGGTCATAATGTTCCTGGGATTTCAACCCCACTTTCTCAAATTGATGCTATTCCCACTTCAGATGCTAATCAAAGTGAGGAAAGAGATGTTGAATCTTCAAATTCTGATAAGGGTACTGATACTGAAAATCTGCACAAGTTGGCTAACTCTGTGCTGAAGGAAGGGAGGATTAAAGGTGCTGCTGATATTCCTGGTGTGGAGAAGAAGACTGCTGGTCCTGATCAGAGTGACAAGAGGACAAATGACTCTGATGATACAATGAATTAATTGCTAATGTGAATCCTGGCATAGCCAAACGCTTGTAGGCAAGAAAAGGGAAATTTGTTGTTGACAACACTCCTAGAGGGAAATCTGTTGTTGGCAAGAAAAAGGCTGTTGTTGGACCTTCCAAAGCATGGAGGAAAGTTGCTACTCCATCTAAGAAAAGGAAGAATAGACCAGACTCTGAGTCTGAAAATGCTTTTGATGATGATGTCCAGGACATCGCTCCTGTTAGAAAGTATGTAACCAAGAGACCATCTGACATAGTGCCATATGCTCCACTGGATAATATTTCATTCCATTATGTTGATAGTGTGCAAAAGTGGAAGTTTGTATATCAAAGAAGGGTTGCTCTGGAGAGAGAGCTAGGTAAAGATGCTTTTGAGATCAAGGAGGTCATGGAGTTGATTAATAATGTTGTATTAATAAAGACTGTGTCTAGATTCTCCAAATGCTATGATGTGCTGGTCAAGGAGTTCATTGTGAACATCCCTGTGGATATTGCTGACAGAAGAAGTATGGAGTTTAGGAAGGTGTATGTGAGGGGGAGATGTATTGATTTTTCCCCTGTTGTTATCAACAAATACTTGGGAAGAAGTGAGCAAGAAGAAAGTGAGCTGGAAGTAACTGACAATCAGGTTTGCAGGGTAATCACTGTAAATCAGGTGACTGCTTGACCCTTGAAAGGAAAACTGTCTGCTGGACAACTGAGTGTTAAATATGCAATCCTGCACAGGATTGGGGCAGCTAATTAGGTTCCTACACATCACACTTCCACCATTGATGTTGGGTTAGGAAGATTCATTTTTGTTGTTGGTACAAAGGTTAAGTTTGACTATGGTAGTTACATTTTTTATCAGATTGTGAAGCATGCTACAACCAATGCTGTCAAAATGCCCATTTCTTTTCCTTCTCTGATATGTGGTATTATCCTCAGGTAGTACCCTGGCATTCTTTGCAGTACTGATGTGGCCTGCAAGAGAGATTCTGTTTTGTCTGTGCATTATAAAATGTTTGCAGGAAGACTTGTCCCAGACCTTGTCTTGACATCTGCTGAGAAGAAACCTACCACAAAGACTGTGCTTATTTCAGAATTGAAGGAGACCTGCAGAGAGTTGGAAGATGTCATTTGTGTTACTACTGCAAGGAAGCTGAAATTGGAAGCCTTGATCAAGAATCTGGAACAGGCAGAAGGTGTCAGTATTGAGGTTGCTGGTGCAGGTGAAGAGGAAGCTGGTGAAGACCACACCTCTAGTGAGAGGACTGATTATAATAAAGGTCATGATTCTGGTTCTACTACTGGTGTTGAAGATGAAAGTTCTAGTGAAGAGAGTTGATGGTGATTGTTTCTATTGATGGTGATCTTTGGAATTTCTTTTTGGTTCTTCTTTTGGTTGGATGATTCAGATTTTATTTGGAACTTATTGTGCTTCGCCTATATTCATGTACTTTCTACTCTATGGATTTGCCTCTGGGTTTATCAATGGTTCTGAATGGTTCCTTCTTTTTTTTGTGGTTTCTGTCATCTTGCTTATTTGTTTTTTTTTTGCAACTTCTTAATGGAGTTTGTCTAAAAAGGGGGAGAGTGGCATAGTTTTGTGCTGGTACCAAGTGGCATAGTTTTGTGTGTAGTGTTCTGTGTGCTTTGGAATTTCTGGAAGAGTTTGTTATCTGGTTCTTTGGCTTGAGGGGGAGTTTCAAATTTTTTTGAGATGTTAGCTGTGTTCTAATTATTTCTACTGCATGGTTCTCTGATGTGTGTTGGTGCCTTTGTGCTCAAATATTATTTTAGCCAAAATTTGCCAAAGGGGGAGTTTGTTAGTTCTGTATTGGCAGCAATTTTGCTAAAACAAGGTGTTACTTCAAGATGTTATGCTTGATGTCTTGACATATGATTCTAACGTTCTAGAGGTGGTCTTTCTTATTGTTGCAGGGCTCTGATCATGATGTCGAGCCGGATGTCCTAACATCTATTTACAGAACATCCTATTCAGAATGTTATGGTTTATTTGCTGCGCTTTATTTGCAATCTTTTGTGTGTTTATGTTCAGTGATTGCGTGTGAAAATCATGGCGTGACATTATTTGAAGCAAGCGCATTCTGCTACTTTTTTTAAGAATAGTTTGTTGATATTTTCGTGCAAAAAGATTTGGAGCATAATCAGTTTTAATTGTGAATTAAATCTGAGATTTGCTAATGCCCAAGCCCAAGAAGATTGTTTCTATTTAAAGACGTGCTAACCCTATTTTCAAAGTAGAGAGAAGATATTGAAAGCTGTGTATTCAAGTATTAGGGTTTAAGTCTTTTGTTGGTTGTTTTCTTGTGAGTTATTCATTCATCATTTAGATGCTTGAATTGGACTGAGTCTTTGAGTTGTAAGTTGTTCACTCTAAGCTTTTAAGCACAAGTGCTTTGTTCTTGATTGAAGCTTTTAAGCAAGATCAAGTGTTGTCATTGAAGTGTGTCCTTCTAAACTTTGTACTTTTCTGTAGTTATCACTGCATGTGATTGAGGGGGAGTAAGAGGTGTCTCTTATCTGAGAGTGTCTTAGATAGAAATTACACGGGTAGAGATTAGGTGAGAAGATTGTAAACTAGAGAGTGTTTACTAAGAATCTTCAAACTAATTCTGTTTAGTGGATTTTCTTCCGGCTTGGTAGCCCCCAGACATAGGTGTGATTGCACCGAACTGGGTTAACAATTGCTTGTGTCTCTTTACAATTGTTTACTACATTTTATCTTGTTCATAAATTGATCATTGTTCAGATATTAGTGTCGTAACATCTCTTTCGAAATATCATATCTGATACCAGAATTTCAGATAACAACAACACCGTCGTTGTCGTAAGGAAGGAAGACAACAACAACGCCGTCGTTGTCGTAAGGAAGGAAGACAACAACAACACCAACACCAACATCGTTTACTTAGTCATCACGTTTAGGGTACGTAAAATATTTTCCCCATGCATCTACAGTAAACTCATTTGCCATTGTTGTTCATGTTGTTGTTGTTTATGTTCTTGTTGTTCATGTTGTTGTTGTTTATGTTCTTGTTGTTCATGTTCTTGTTATTCATGTTGTTGTTGTTCATGTTGTTGTTGTTGTTGTTGTTGTTGTTGCTTATGTTCTTGTTGTTCATGTTGTTGTTGTTGTTGTTGTTATTGTTGTTGTTTTTTAACATAGATGTCGACCTTGTCGAGTTCTACATCAGGAAGCAGCGAAGATGCTCAAACGATTGAGTGTTCTGCGAATACAACTCAAACGATTGATACTCAATCGAAAAGATCACAAAGAGGTGTCACAATGATGCCCCAATTCACATCAGTCCGTAACTCATCAGGTGTAAAAATTCCGATCGAGTTTGATTCGCACTACAGATTAGTGGATTGTCCACATTACTCTACTTTTAAGAGTTATGTTACGTTCCTTGCACGTAGCAAAGTGAGTATACTGATAGATGATTGGAGAGAAGTGGATGTTAATGTCAAAGACAACATATGGACAGACGTTAAGGTATTACGTACTATAATTTTCATATATTTGATATCACTACCTATAGTTTCTAATTCATACTTATATATTGATTTAATGTAGTTGAATTTTGAGTTTACCAATGACTCAAAATTGAAAAAAAATGGATAACTTATGCCGGTGTTCGTTGGAGGGGATTTAAGTCACGGCTCACGGCTGACTACATTATGAAGCCTAAGAGCGGTCTTCAACGTCCATGGATTCGGTATAGTATTTTTATCGAAGAAGGTGTGGCACAAGTTTGCGAAGAAACGCTGTTCGGAGGAATTCAAGATTAGTAATAGTCTTATGTAACCTATAATGTTATGCTAATGAGTTATAGATACTAATGATACATATTTTTCACAATGTTAATAACAGGCTAAAAGCAAAGTAGGAATTCAAAACAAGGCGAAAAACATGTACCCTCATAGATTGTCTCGTGGGGGTTACAGGAAACTTGAGAAGAGAATCATGCAGGAAAAACAACAAGAAGGAGGAGATGGTGACATCTCATCTCCACCGTCAAGACATGAGAAATGGAAGAGGGCTCGATTAAGACCTAATGGAGAGTACACCTCTGAGACTTCAAGAGTAGTTGCTGAGAAAATTGTAAGTATATGTTTTGTTTTACTTATGTTATTTAAATGTGTTTGCTTATGTAAGTTGCTCATGTTGTGTAGGATAATTGGTTGTGGCGGCTCGTGAAGGCACATTTGTTCCGGAAGCACGACATGACATATTAGTGGAAGCTATCGGAACAGCTGAGCATAGAGGTCGTGTCCGTGGTGTTGGAGAAGGTGTCGGCTTGAGGTCATACTTTGGATCTCAAAGAAGAAGCACCGAAACCACTAAATTCCGTGCTTAACGACAAAAGATTGAGAATGTTGAGAAGAAATTGGAAGAACAAAGGAGGATGTTTGAAGAGGAGAGGGAAAAAAGGGAGAAAGACATGGAAAAGTTACAAGAGTTATATTCGGTATGTGCTTTACTTGAGATGTTAGTGTTTTATCGGAAATGTATGATATATATTGTGCTTATTTTTGTTTTATGTTCTAATTGAATGTTATGATGTAGAGATTAAGTGAAAACCTCGAACAACGAACAAATAAAGATCAACGTTACATTGATGCTGATGATCAAACTCCAAGTAGAAGTGTTGTAAATCGCGCTTCTACAAAAGGAAGTAATTGTACACCCCCCCCCCCTTTAGATAACCGCAATGGGATATTGGACCCTAGTCCAAATGAAATAACCAATTTATACTTGTCCATTGCAACAACAAACCTTGCGCAACCTCTCCCGCTAGAACATTGCCCGAAATTGGATGTAATGTATTACACTCCTGAAGATGTAAGGGATTTTCTCGCAGGATTTAAGTGGCTTGACATAGGGATTTTGCAAGTTTGGTGCACATAAGTATATAGTCGAATATACATGTCACTATATAACATTATAATTTTTTGTATTTTCTCCCTTAATTTATTCATTTCTTTGACCATTTAGGTACATTCACCGTGTTTGTATAGAGTTAAATAAATCAAGTACTTATGGAATCTTGGAGCCAATTTATATTTGTTGGGCGTATAATGAAAAAAATATCATAGAAAAGTACTTAAAAGAACGACTAAATGAGAGAGGAAAAGAATGTTACCTTGCACCATTCCTCTGTAGGTAAGTATTGTTGTAATTTATTTATATATTCTATATTTAATTTTGTTTTAGTAAAAACTAATAATATATATAAATATATTCTCGTGTTCACTCAGTGGTCATTGGTAATTGATCATAATATCATTTACGACAAATACGGTGACATTACTGTGTTCCTTGCACGACCCACTCCACAAACCAATGAAAGATATTATTCTAACGTAAGTGTCTATGTTTAATATCATTTTCTTTGACCTTAATTGTAATTAGTTTATCATGTAATATGTTTAATTCAATTTTCAATGTACAGTCTTGTGGAGCAAGTTAATATAATGAGGAATGTTAGAAAAAAACCCACATGGATTGCTCCTAAAGTAAGTGGCCTGATTACCTGTTTCTTTAATTTACATTATTCATGTGTGGTTATATTCATGTTATTATATTCATGTAATTTATAGACGAGGAAACAACCCGGGAGTTACGAGTGTGAGTATTATGTCATGAAACACATGTTAAACATTGTCCTTGGCGGCATTGTTGATTCATAGGATAAGGTATATATGTCATAAAATGTTTACATATATTAATATATAAGTTGACTATTGAATTATTATCATGTATGATATTCAATTTTTTGCTCTTTCTTATGTAAATGTTTAACGACCAAACCCCATTCCCTGTTGAGGACTTTCTAGATCTTCGTAAACGTTGGGCGTATATCCACAATGCGCTTAAGGGTCCTCCCGTTGTTTGATATATCAGCAACATTCCTCAGCATATTTTTTTATGGACATATTTTTGGCTTTTGATGCACATAATGTGAACAATAATTTTGGCTTTTGATGCACATATTGTGTTTGATGTACAGGATATTGTGTTTGATGCACATAATGAAATTAATAATATTGGCTTTTGATGCACGTATTGTATTTGATTTAAATAATGTTAGCTGTTAGCTTTTGATGTAAATTCTCTGATTCATTTATAAGGATAAAATATAGGAAGAATTGTGTTTGATGCACATATTGTGTTTGATGTAAACAGAAGCTGTTTCAACAGGATAAAATATAGGAAGAATTTGAAAAGCAGAGAATTTTTATATTTAAAACAGGCTGTTTTGACAGCGGTTATAAAACCTAACCGTAGCTGTATGTCAAACACTGACCAGAATAATATAAATAAAAAATGTTGTTGGTGAGAATCGAACCAGATCACCTTTAGTTATATCACAACAGTTGTGTAATCTAATCGTTGTGAAATGGTGCGCGTTTTCTGGAATACAACAACGGTCCCAGGACCTTCATTGTACATACCGCATATACAACAACACACTTCATAACAACGCCTTCGCCCGCGTCATTAAATGTCATTTCCAACCATTGTTAAATGGGGTTTTCGTAGTAGTGTTAGAAGTTCTCATGCCTCCTCTTGGGCTTAATACAAGGACCCAGAGACCTCTTAAAGGTATAGGATAGAACCTAGTCATCCTTTGATAGAGCAGTCTTTCTAAGTCAAAACATCAAACCAGTTTAGGGTTGGCCTTCATCCCTTAACATACCAGTCTTCTCTTGGGCATCATACAAAGATCATTCGCCAACTGAGAACCAATCTCTTCATACCAGTAGACTTGGACAGTCTCATTTCCCTTTGGATTCCAATGAAACCTTTTTGTTTCCTTAAAGAACAGGAAATAAACCTGATCATTCCATCAATCTCCAAACAAAGATGAGAACTGAACAGGTTTCACAACTCAATCTTTAAACCTTCCTCTAAATTTTCCCCAGTCAGGGTCAATTACTGTTAATTCACCATTAACAAAAACCCTTCAAAGGATAGAACTCCACCTATTATACCTTCAGTTAAAATCCCCAGCTAGGGTCAATTACTGTTAATTCAATATTAACAAAAATCTCAATAGAATCAGAACCTCAAGGTATCTGATATCTCAACTCTTTTGTAATCCCTAGCTAGAGTTGAATTCCCTAATTTGGACCTGTCTTTGGATATCAATAATCCTCAGCAGATGTTAGCCTCCTCTTAGGCTTTATATAAGAAATTTCCCTAACCAGCCTCCTCTTAGGCTTTGTATAATGATTTTTCCTCAAACAGTCAGCCTCAATCTTGGGCTTTGTACAAGACACCCCTCAAATGTCTCCACAATGGAGTCATAAACCTTCAGCCTTAATCTTGGGCATTGTACAAGATAGATAATAACAATCCCTAAGAAGAGTCATAACCCTTTCAGCCTCAATCTTGAGCTTTGTACAAGACAGATACTCTCCAACTGAGTCAATCTTTTTAGCCTCAATCTTGGGCTTTGTACAAGACACACATAAATGTCCTCCCCAGTGGAGTCAAATCTTTTTTAGCCTCAATCTTGGGCTTTGTACAAGACAAATAAAACCTTTTCCCCAAAGAGTCAAACCTCTTTTAGCCTCAATCTTGGGCTTTGTACAAGACACAAATAAACACTCTCTTGTTGAGTCAGTCTTTCATAGCCTCCTCTTAGGCTTTGTATAATGAATTCCCCAATAGAATCCAATCAACCTCTTAGCTTCAACCTTGGGCTTTGATCAAGGCACAGAAAAATCAACATCCCCTCAGAGGAAATCAAAATCTCTGCAGGAAGATACTTCTTTGTATATCACATCAAAACAGTAAATCAAAACAAAACCTTAATTCCAGATAACTGCTGTAAGTGGCACATTTGTTGATACAAACATCCAAGCTGTATGTCCCTCATTATTCTGGTTAAAACTCCTTCATCTAATTGCTATAAGTGGCAAGCCTCTGGATACAAACATCCAAGCCAATGTCCCTCTTTTAGCATGAATTCCTAAGGAAAAATGACATTGCTCACACTGAGTTAAAGTTTTCTCCTTCAAGACAAATCACCCTGTAAAGGAAATTATGGCATTGCTGGTCTCCATGCATTCCAGTTAAAGTAATTCCCCTTTTCAAACCGGTCACCTCAAACATTGTGATTAATAGATGAGATATCTCCCTTTAGAGATGACAAGTTCTCTCTAAGTCAAAACCTTTAGCTTCAATCTTGGGCTTTGAACAAGACACAAACAAACAACTTTTAGCTTCAATCTTGGACTTTGAACAAGACACCATACATCTATTTCTTCCTTAGAATAGGAGGAACTACAATCGCTCTGATTTCCCTATACTTCATAACAGGGAATACGTAGGCATAAGATTGCAAAATCTTAGCGAGCATACTTATCAAAAACCTTAGGTCCCTGACCTTACCAAAAACATCAGAAAACCCGAAAAACAACAAAAACACACACTCTCATAGATAAACACAATCAAGTATCAAAGCAGAACCTAAACTATCATCTCATGGATAACCATGTATAGGATGAGTAATTGACAACTCCCTATTGTATAACCTGACCCCGGACTCCCCAATCTCTGTCAAGCGTTTGTTCAGTTAAACAAATGTGTGCAAGGTTAGTTTTAGATAGCTTTACCTTTCCCTTCTAGCTTCACGGGATAGAATAAGAGATCAGAAAGTAGCAACCAGCGTTCCTTCCACTGAGGTGAGGAAATTCCATTGCGATAAGGTGGTCGCGTCACCGACAAAAATCGTACGCTACAGGATGAAGCTTCAATACTTTTCCCAAATTTCAAGCTAAACCTCTTGTTTCGTGTTCAAGTTCTTCTATCCACTTTATCATGACAAAAAAAAAATTACAAAATAAAATCAAAAAGTAATATTTTTTACAAAAATATTATTAAAAAAAGTTTGTTTGCAACACTTTAATCACATATTTAAATCAAAATTACTACTCTCTTTTTCATCTTAGATATGATTCTGTATAATAAATACAAATTTTGAGACTATAAGAGAGTAAGAACTAGCCCCAAGTAATTTTAGAATGCACATTTTCATGAAACATAAAAGCTACATATTATTTAAATGACAAGTTAAATAAAGATAAGCTATATATTATATTTACATGACTTCTCCCAATTTTACCAAACTACACATAAAAAATTCACCTAAATTCTTTTTAGACTATATCAATATTATAATATCTATAGACCTTATTGATGCTACCTTAGCAAAAAGAATAAAGATCCTCGGCTAGCACGTCTACCTCGGTTTCCACCACAGAAATATGAAGCATTGGATCAATCTAATGGTGAATATGATAATTCAAAAAAAATCTTAAAAACATTATGCCTCGTCATCATTTTTTGCGTAACAGGCACAAATGATTATTTTCAAAATTTCTAGAATATGTATAAGAAAGCTGCCAAATGGTATGATATGTACACTTCCACACATTTCACAAAATATTGGTAGCATGACAATTTATGGTCTTTTTTAAATAAAAACTAGAAGATTATATTAATAAAATCAAAGTGTGGCACTATATTTCAAATATTTCTCAGATTTATATTATTGAGATGCTGTAAGATGATAAAGCAAAGAGTTGTTACAACTATTTTTCTCACTTGTATAAACATGTTTGAAAAAATCAATGATTTATGAGTTAGACTTAGAGTAGTTTACTATAGATAAAAAGTTGTTCATGTTAGAGAATAGATTCTATAGAAATGAATATTCAGTGAGTTAACCTTTACAAGAGTGTTGTGTTGACTTATATACTAACCAAGTCACACTTATCAATGATACGCTAAGTACAAAGTTAACTAATTATGTTAAGACTAACACTTTTTTTTATAGAGTGGTATCCTTCCTTCCGTACCGACTAATCTACCCGAGAGTTTTCGCTCCGCGTAGCCTCCGAAAGTTGGACCTAGGCTCCTTTGAACTCAGGACCTCAAGGAGAGCAAACCCTTGGGACCCAAGTACCCTCCCACTAGGTCAACCCTCTCGGATTGTTAAGACTAACACTTAATTGTCTAATAACTAACCTAGCTTACACTAAAAACTAACTCTGTTAAGACTAGCACTTAAATGTCCATTCATTCACATTTTTGCTACCTTAATAAGTTTCATTTTTCTTTCTTTAGTTGGCTACAAATTTATTGGTTCATTATTGTTATTATTATTATTATTCAAATTATAAAATATTATGTGGCTGAAATTGGTAGTTTATTAAGGACAATATTTAGACTATCTACTTTTTGTGCTCCTTAAATATGCTACCAAACTAAACTGTTTAGACTATCTACCTTAGCAAAATACTGTTGCAATAAACCAGAACCGTAAGCAATAAGCCGCTATCACTCCGTTATTTAAGCATCTAGCTTTCAAGTTCAGAATTCATTAGGATATTTCAACGTATACTGCTTTTGATTTTCGCTTTAGCTTCTTTCTAATTCATAATCAATTCTAAAAGAATCACTTCATCAGATTCAATTGTTTATTTCACCGTGAATTCAATTGACACGTCATGACTTAACAGATGAAGGTCTTCTTAAGAAAACGCAACACAAAGCGGAGAAATTTAGGATTTACCAGTTATGTGTTTTAGATTTAAGCCATTAGGAGAAACCACAACCCTTAATAAAACATTGACACTGAACGAAATAATTACAGTATACAATTTCATATAAAACTATCATAGGACAAATCAGTTTAATAAACCCTAATATTCATTAACGCATGATAAGCTTAAACTTATGAACAACCACACACTCCATAATCATAAACACAATTTTAATTTCAATTTACTTAATCAAAAGAAATTCTATTGAATATGAAGAAACACATAATCGATTAAGAAAAAATCTAACTAATAAACAAAATGAGTGAGAAAAGAGTGAAACACTTACCATTTGCTATGGTTCAAGCGATTCTACATAGAAACGAAAATCAAAGATCTGCAATCCAAAATTGATGAATTTATTTAAGGATTTTGAGAAGGAGAAAATAGAAATCAAAGAAACCAAAATTCGAAATAAAAAAAAATTAAGAGATATGAATTTTGTTCTTATCCGAGAAGGGGTGAAACTTTTCCGTGTCTGATTTGGAATAAGGAAATTGTTGAGTAAAAAAGGAGAATGAAGCGCTTGAGAAAGAAAGAAGAAACCATGATTTCTGAACTTTAAAGCGCTTGAGAAGTAGAGAAGAAACCCTGGTTTCTGAACTTTATTTTTCTTTTAAATCTTTTATCTATTATTTTCTTTTATTAATTGAAAAAAATATTTAAAAAGTGAAAAAATGGGCGCCTAAATTGAGCGCTTACTTTTACTTTATTTTTTACTTTTACTTCAGACCCTATACCAACTGCTTGTTTGTAATTCCGGTCTCTAAATGTTATTTATAGCAACGCCTTTTTTTTACGGTAACTAAAGGTGTCCGTTGGTATATGGCAAATTTCTTGTAGTGTGTTATCGTATCCGCAGGGATTGTGCGATATTACCGTCGTTCTACATTTGGAATCGTTTTAAACTTATGGTAACAAAGAGTTTGTTTGATTGGTAATGGAACGTTTACATGAAAAAGTAATAACAACGATAAAAGAAATTGGTTTTAAAGCGTTTGGTAAAAGCATGCCAAGATTAGGGTTCGATAATCCGTTTCATACCTATTTACTCGATAAAGTATGTGAACTTGTTAACAATGAATATAATCGCATATCCTCTCAACATGTTTATCTCTAACACATGTTGTGAGATTTACCATATTGATCCGTAGATGATCTCTTACACTAACTATCAATATGATAACATTAAAAGGTCAATATTTATGAACACCAACTCTCAAAACTATCTCTAGCCTCATGATTGTTGATGGATTAAAACCTAGATCAAGTCTTAGAACATATTTCTCAATCATGAACCAAAACAAAGTATAAATCATACAAACAAAGTTTTTCACCATATATTAATCATCAACAAAGTTCACAAACTATCTATCAAGATCAATACATATAAAAGAGAGGAATATATACCACTAATCTTGACACAAAAGGTGTTTAGCTACCCATCACCATGGTAGCTTGCTTCACAGGTATCGGGAGGAGATGAAAAAGCATCCACGTCGAATAATCGAGATCGGATGCAAATCCAGCTTCTCTATGTGAAATCTCACTCTTCGATGATGAAAACTTAGAAAACTAGTTTATGGTGTGTGAAAATAGGTTATGATCCCCAAAAATGACCAAAAGTGCTTAAATACATCACTTAAAATCTGTCATGTTCGCACTCCGAACTTTTCATTCACCTAGCGAACAGCAAAATAGGCACCTGATGTGCCTCTGCACAGATAAACCGCCTCTGAGATATTTCAGAAGTTCGCAATGCGAATGATTATTCGCCTATAAGTTCGCACGACGAACTTAGGTCCCTTTAGTTACTGCCTCTTCCCTGATGTCCTTCGTCAGGTCTTCGCTGGAGCGTTGCCACAATGAACATTCGCTGGATGTTCGCACTGCGAACTTAGGTGCCTTTTCTTACTGCCTCAAGTCTGGAAGCATTCGCTGGCACTTTGGAAGATGTTCGCCCAGCGAACATTCGCTAGCAAGTTCGCCTAGCGAACTTACTGAAGTTTCTTCATTTCCTTTGGCAACTTGAATCACTTTTCTTGTGTCTTACTTCTTTAATGTCTTAATGCCTTTTTCTACACAATAACACACAAATTACAATTTCCAAAGGTATTTTTACAATATTTGAAGAATGACAACTTTCAAGAATAAATTCCAACAATTCAACATAAAAGTGTTGAAAAATGCCAAGTATACATGAGAAATATAAGGCATGTTTGACATCTAACAATGACCAATTGAAAAAGTTTTGTATCAACTTCTAGTGTCAAATTTCTGTCCAAGAGAGAAAGAAATTGAAACACTTACTAGGAATGACAAACATCTATTGTTATTCCTTACCAAGAACATCATAGTTAATCTTCCTCTTACCATTTTTAATTTCTTAAAGGAAATGATAATCATCTCTAGGAATGAAATGACTTTCCTCATACCATATGAAAGAGTTATCTTTGAACTTTTCTCTAAGTTAAAGATAGTTAATAGTGATACTATTGAAGTTGAGTGGAGTCAGAAATTTGAATATGTGGAATAGTTATTTGTTGTCCCATTTTTAACTAATGAAATATTTCATTTTATATTATTGCCTATTCGTTTTTATTGATAACAAAATTTTTTTTTTAGAATTACTAATTAATAAGAAAAAATGAAAAAAAAATTAACAAAGAAAAAAAGGGAAGATTGGAAGGCGACAAGTGAGAAATCACTGAAAAACATTAAATGCAGTTACTAGGATTTGAATAGTGTTCCCTAATAGCTATGTTACCTCGGTTTTAAAAAAAACACTGAGGTATTAGGTTTAATATTATTTTTTTCAGAAGATTTGGCGCTCACTTATTAATGTATTACCTTGGTTTTATAAGGAAAAAATTGTTTTAAAAAAAATCAATCATGTCGCTCCCAGAACCTATAAGCTCGATTTTGGCATGTTCGAGGTGAAACTTTTGTCATAAAGAGTATTATTTGTAGTAGTGATTATGGTAGATTTTCTGTCATATTAGAAGGATATATGAATGCAAGTTGGATATCAAGTGTTGAATATCATAAATCTGCATTTGAGTGAATATTTAGAGTAGTCAAAGGGGCAATTTTTTGGAAGAGCAACAAACAAATGTGGATCACTCTATCAACCATAGAATCAGAGTTCGAGGCTCTTACTTCCACTGCTGAAGAAGATGAATGATTGAGGGACCTTTTGTTCGAAGTTCCATTGGCTAAAGACAATGTTTCAAAGGTGTTGATATATTGCGATAGTCAAACCACTTTACCTAGAGCATACAAAAATGTATAACAGAAATTCTAGGCAAGTTGGACTTAGACATTCTTTTGTGAGAAAATTGATTAAGGATGTAATCATTTCATTCACATATATACGATTGAGCTATGATTTGCTTGATCCATTTACTAAACCGCTAGCCAGAGATTTAAAGATGGTGTCGTCTCAAAGTGAGAATTAGAGTTTCACTCATATGAAAAATTCACGAAAACAAGAAAAGTAGAAGGCCATAAATAATGCTAGGAGAAAGATGTAAGCGAAGAACCATTAAAGAATGTGTGTAAGGTAATGCCGGTATAATCACAAGGGATAACGGTTCAAAGCATAGCTACCTAACATTTCGATTAAACTTTATGTTATCCTTACTAAGGATAAGTTCAAGTCGAAAGATACTTAGCTATATTAACATTTTTTCCTCGAATGTTAATTTTTTAATTCAAAAATAGGCAACACTTGTGAAGTGATGCAGTAGGCAGTTTGTATTTTGAATTCGGAAATAGGCAACACTTCATGAAATGTTGTAGAATGCGAAAATAAAATTGTTGTTGTAGGCAAAACACTAAAACATTTGGTAAAAGTGTTGTTGTAGGCGAAATAATGTAACATTTGGTAAAACTGCTGTTGTAGGCGAAACACTGCAACCTTTGGTAAAAGTGTTGATGAAAGTGTGTGTTTCATCAAGAGTCGCAACCTTGTGAAACAACACTACTTTATCCTATAAATTGAGTATTTCGGATTAAAAAAAATACAACACAAACGTCTATCATCTTCAGAAAAATTACAGACTCTTTTCTCTACATTCAATTTTTCATCCGTCTTGTACAAACTAGAGTATGGGCTGAATTATCCTGGATATTCTCACGTTTCAACTCTCAAATATTTAAAAGTACTTAAAATACTTATAAAAAAGTGATTTCGTTTACTATTCTAAACTCAATCCATTCGATTTAAATTAATTTTCTAACATATATAATCTCTTATATAACTCTCAATACTTCATATGCATTCTTTAATCTAATAAAAATCCTACAAAGCCGAAGTGATTGTTTACACATTATTTATGCATTCTTAAGGTGAGTGGACTCTAACACCCACTCTCCATGACAGCCTGAATATACAAGTGATTAAACTGGTCAGATATAACTAGTTAATAGAAAAACGTGTCTGATTTATTTGATCAAATTCTAGGAATTTATTATTCCATGTTTCCCATAATGGATGAGAATTGGTTTCAAAGTTGCTGCTGTGTTTCAAATTTCTAGAACCATAAATTAACATAGTATAATTTAGCAATAACAGTAATAACTGATCACAACACTTGAACCTGCAGCAATCTAAACAAACACAATTATGAAAGGATAAAATATTATTACCATGGTGAGAAAATTAGTAGTTTTTAATGGAACATGACTTGACAATGGGTGGTCCGGGTGAAGTAATTCTGTCCCAGACTTCGGCTTGAAAAGTGATAGCAGGCTCCATAGAATCTTTAGGTTTTGCTATAAAGGTAATGTAATGAGTAGCAAGAGGAATACGCTGCCCGGTTACCTTCACAATGTCTTCAAACACATAATTCAAACCCTAATAATTAAGAAAGAAATAATTAGAATGAGGTTATGAAAGAATTAAACTTGCAGTTAAGATTTAGAACCTGATTGTGATGATTATAGTAATCCAAAGCAAGTTTGGAGAGTTGAATGAAATGCGGTCGATCATTTTCCGCAAGGGGAGTTGGTCTTGGAAAGTTATTGCCGCATACATTTGCCATGGGTGGAATAGGGATAGCATCGAAGGGACTTAGGTGATCAGATCTATCCAAATACTCAGCCACTGCCTTTTTACTATCCTCTTCTTTTTTTAACATGGCTGGATTCTTATAACAAAAGTTCTTACACCCAAAATAACGGGGAAAAGGATCGTTATCGAACTTTTCCTGTAGATATTCAATTGGCTTCGATTCCCAATTCATGTAGATTTCTAACATCTCTTGTGCTTTCTTCGATTCTAATTCATCATCGGATTCAACGTCTGTTTCCTCTTCTGATTCCGATTCATCATCCGAGTTCTGCCGCTTCACACTTTCGTCGCAGCTTTCCGGGGGAGGCCTGATGACGTCAAGCAAGAGATTATCCATCGACATTAGTTAGGTTAGAAGGAATGAATAGCAGCTCACATATGCATTATCCAATGCACTAATACGCAAAAACTCGGTTTTTTTATAATAATTAATTGTTAATATAAAATAAATTTAATAAATATTAAAATTAAAATAAATCAAATAAATCAATATAAAAATAAAAATAAAAATATAAAAATCACTTCTTTCCAGTGAACTAAAAAAACAATTTATCATCTATAACAAATTATACTACTAATTAAAATATTTCAATCACGATTAAAACTATATATAAAGAGAAAAATATATGCTTAATAATACCTAATTAAATAATAATCAAAACACATAACTGATAAAAATAGATACATAATAAAATAAATAAATAAATTAAAACCTAAATAATCAAACAAAAGTTAAAAAGTAGTCGACATTAACATTAACAGAGGATGAACGAAGACATGTGTTATATTATACTTCAAATCACAGTCGTCTCAAACTTTTGAGAGGTCTTGTGTAAGAAGTTAAAACTATCTTTAGTATAGTGGCGAAATATTTTTAAGAGGTCCTATTTAAGAGTAAAATAATCGTGGAATATGTGTATGAAGTCCCTTTTTATCATAGTTTAATCAATGAAAAATGTGAGATCCTGTGATGTAGGTTGTCTTGCACACCCTCAAAGACGGCCCTGCTATAAACTGCAAAGACTTTATCCTTGTTAAATCTTGAGAAGATATTATGATGTTAACGTAAATTTTTATATATCCAACACAAAAAAATTGGGTATTGTATTAGACCAATTAGATTGACTTCAGACGATTTTAAGCCGACAACATCGATCTCAGCCAATGGCCAGAGAGAGGTCATGTTCCTTCCAAAATCTTCTTAATACACGAAGATTATCATTCTAATGATCATCAATGACTATAACTGCAAATGCATCCAACGGTTCTTTGCAATGCACATCTAATTAATATCAAGTTAGTTATTCCTCTCTATTATATATAGAAAACACGCCAAATTCTGGTAACAGATTTCAAACACAATTTAAATTCAATCTTCTTCCTCATATACAGACTTGAGCGTTGGAGTGATAATCTTGCAGGTCCGTCCACTCCACCGCATTGAAAGCCATGATTCATTATCACCACTGTTCATCTTCTCATTTCTGGTTTCCGAATAGATTAATGGTGCCGTCTGTGGGAATCGACTTCTGATTCATACGATTTCCACGAATTCACATTCACTCTCCAGCTTTTATAATTTGTAACACTTTTCGATCACTGAAAAAGTATTCTCAATCAAATGCGATAATTTATCATGTTTTAATTCGACTTAGCATAATCTCAGTCTCATTTTCTAAAGATTTCCAAATTCTCAGTTATTACTTCAATCAGTGATGAATGGATCTAAGGCTACTCGATCCATCACTGCGCGAGAAGTTTCTGCTGCAGCTTTAGCAGTAAGTACTCAACTGCCTTTTCCTTCGGCACAAAATGTCGTAGATCATGGAGCAAAAGTTTTGCTACATCAGATCTAGTTCGAGCTTCACAATTTTCCATATTTACTCAAGTTAATCCAGTAGAGAATCATGTTCCACTTCCAGCTATGCAGCATGAAGCCTTGCCTGGTCTACACATCCTACAAGAGAACCTCGGGACGCAAGGGGTTACCTTGGATTTTTCAACTACTATAAGTGGCAAGTATTAATAAAGTAAACAAAAAATATGGCACGTGGGAAGTCAAGATAGAATGAAGTCACATAAAAATCAGGTGGACTCAAGGTCGAAAGGAGTGATACCAGTCGAAGAGGGTGAAGTAGAAGGGATTTTTCAGAGTGTGGGGACTTCGTGAAATTAAGTATTATACTATGTTGGCTAAGGTTGGAGTTCATCTTTATAATGGAAACAATGTCGACTCAGACATTCCATGTGGAAAGTACTACATAGTGTGATGTCATAGTACGTTCGATTTCAAAGACCTCGACGTGGTTAGTCAGTTCTTGGAGACCAGTAAAAGTAGTTAAGATATTTGAATGGTGCTAAAGAACGGGAACTGGTTTAATGCAGACTATTACTCAGAAGCGCGTGGGAGCTCGTCGGAGGAAACCGCTGCATGGATTTGAGACTTGTCACATTAGGGTTAGTCCACCGTTATTAGGCAGTTATTTTATAGTAGTGTATAAGGGGATTCATGTCCCTAATGTAAGTGGCTCGCAATTGCACACGCATTTCTGTAAATTCAAAGTATCTGCGTGTTGAGAAAAGAGTGAGGAAAAATGGACGTATGCGTTCCACCATTTATACACTTCAAGCATTTTTACATTCAAGAACTTTTTATGCATTAAGTTATCTTTCAATTTCCTTTACAGTTACTGTCATTTTACTTTATCTGCATTTCGATTTCAAGCTTTTATTATCCAAACCTTTTTTTCTAAATTCTGTTCAGAAGTTACATCAAACAATTTCAAATATAATTTATGTGATTTCGATAGCACGATGGTTTCTCAAAGTCATGAATGCACACAAATATGTTCCGGGAGATTTTCGAGTTTGATCCCTTAAGTATTAATAGAAACTTGCTTTGTTTACCAAATTTCACCGTAAACAAATTGGCACACCCGATGAGACTGTTTTGTGTGTGTTCTATTTTACAAATTATTTTTTGAAAGTGATAGTTTTTCCATATCATCAACTTCTCATTCTGTGTTCGAGTGTGCATGAGATTAAGGTGTGGTAAAATAACAAAGAGAGAAGTGAGGAAACCTACAAGAAGATACGTTAAGAGAATGGAAATTCCTAGAAATAACAATGGAGAACAACCTTCCACCACTAGTACTACGGTAACCCCATCTATAACGTTTGCACCGATAACTCTACCTGAGGGGGCGGTTTGTCCCTAATTCCCTAGAGTCACCCAGTGACTCCAAGACCTATTGTGGCGTCAGACTTCAGGCCGTTTGCCACGAGCTTCATAATGCCCATACCAGGGCGTGAGCAACCTTATAGAATGCCAACGACAGTGATGGCAAGTTTACAAAATAATCCTCCGGTATTTACGGATAATGCTACAAATGTGTATTCACCTATTATGGCACCTGGGTCGGCAATAAGCAACCATGGTCGAACTATGCCACCCCATATGGGAATGGGACTCGGTTCCCAAGCAATGTCTACTTTGAGAACAAATTATGTCATGGCAATACGACAACAAATGGATCAGAGTAACCATGACATGGTAAACACCCTGACACAACAGATGGGCACGGTGTTCTACCCATTAATTCAAAATAAGAATCAGAGTTACCAATAGTTGGCAATTCAAATGACCAGAATTGCTAATTTATTTGGAGCTCCCCCAGTGCAGGTTCGATTAGTTGCCCAAACCCAAATCGTTAGGCAGGTTTGAAACAAGGTGGCAGTGCTGGAAGAAAATATTGTGAACCATGGATAGCAAGTAATTACTTAATTGGTCAAACACGAGATACCTAGAGAGGGAGAGCGTCCACCTATTGTGATAGTTAATCGAAACCAGGACGCTGACCAAGTTGCCCATCAGGTTCGACAAGGAAATCTGTTAGGAGAAAATAACCTCACAACCATTGTCGAAAGGATAATGGCGCATAATGGGGTTAATATGGGCCTACAAAGGCCAAATTATACATCTCCCTTGTCAGGATATGTGTTGCAAACCGAACTACCAAGAGGATTGAAGGTCCCTAAATTTACAAAGTTCGTTGGTGAAACCAATGAATCTATTGTCGAGCACATTACTCGATACTTGGCTGAAGCGGGTGACATAGCCAACAACGAGAACTAGAGGATAAAATACTTCCCTAGTTCTCTCACCAATAATGCTTTTACATGGTTCACTACCTTACCTCCTTATTTGATCAATGATTTTGCACATTTAGAGAGGTTGTTTCATGAGCAGTTTTACCTGGGGCAATCTAAGATTAGTTTGAAAGAATTATTGAGCGTCAAGCGAAAATTCGTTGAGTCAATCGATGATTATTTAAATCGATTTCGTTTATTAAAAACAAGGTGAATCACGTAGGTGCCTGAGAATGAGCTTGTCCAAATGGCTCCTAGAGGGCTAGATTATTCCATTAGGAAGAAACTAGATACTCATTATCTAAGAGATATGGGTCAGTTGGCAAACAGAGTTTGGCTGGTCGAAAGATTAAAGGTCGAGAAGGCCATAGTGAGTAAGGGTAAGAAATAGTGTGTAGCTTATGTTGACATGGAAAATCAAGACTTAGTGTCTGAGGTCGAATATGGCCATGTTGAGAAGTCTGAGGTAGACGTGGCTGAGTTAAAGCTTGGACCCCTATATGTGTGTAAGTTGCTTACACTTGTAAATGGGAAGAATCATGCAGAACCTAAAGAAAATGATAAATTTCCTAAGAAAACTTACACCTTCAACGTAACCAAATGCGATGAGATTTTCGATTTGTTGGTTGTAGATGGTCAAGTGTTTGTGCCTCCAGGTGAAAAAGTGCCACCATTAGAGCAAAGGAAGAAACGAGAATTTTGTAAGTATCATAATTTCTTAAGACATAAAATCTCATAATGTTTTCTTTCAGGGATCTTGTTGAGAACGCATTGAGTAAAGGTGTCATACCCCAATTTTGACCCTGAATATCCGAATCGATACAGTTATCATAGCATTTGTATCATCTGCATAGCCTATCATTTTTTTCATCATGCATAATGCCCAAATTATCAACTAGAATAAACTGTTGGATTTACAGGTGAATCGGTCAAACTAAAAGTCAACTGTTCGTAAAATCAGTGGACGAAAAATTCCAAAATTGAAATTGCAGTCATCAGTTATATTAATCTACGTTTCGTGTAGTTTAACCTGATGCACTCGTTTCAATTTTTGATGACTTTTCGACCACGTTTTGATCAATCTGAGCATTTTTATCGGTCCAGATTTATTTCAAAATTTGACCAAACGCTGTATTTTTTCGAGTCTTTTATTTTGCGCTGATCATTTGGTGCATTTATTTTATTTTTTCGAGCATTTCGATACCAAACCGTTTATTCCATTTTAATCATTTTTATTTAATTTTTAGTTAATTAATCTTTTTAATTTAATTTTAATTTAATCAATTTTTTATTTAGAATTATTCAAATAATTAATTTTATTTTTTTAATTCATTTATCATATTTTTTTAATAATATTTTAAAATTTGTTTTTTATCTATCTTTGATAACACATAGTTACTACTCTTTAGCTTCATTGTAGTACTCTAGTGAGATAGTATTGCACAGACATTTTGACCACATATCCTCTCTCTCTCTCTGGAAAATTCACTTTAAAATGATAAAAAAGAGAAACCAATTTGTATAAAAAGAAAACAAAAATGATATTTTGACACCCATCCTACACCCTACACAGTACGTACGGACGGTGAATAATGCCGTCCGTGCATACCCGTACAATGAATAGTGTCGTCCGTACATGAATAGCAACGTATTTCCGTACAATGAATAGTACCATCCGTATAATAAATAGTGTCGTCCGTACACTGAATAGTATCGTTCATATATGAACAGTGTCATCCGTACAGTACGGACATACGGTGTAGATGTAAGAAAGGGTGTCAAAATAGCAAACCTGAAAAGAAAAAGAGGGGTGCTATGCTTACACGGAAATGACATACAACAACTTTTTAAAACCTTCATACACTCGCCTACAAAACACAACTTACAGCTAAGACCAACCTTCAAAACTCTTCAAACACTTTTCGTCATTCATAACAAATCCACATTTCAAAAACAACAACCACCATAATGATTCAACTCATCAACAACTGTCGTAACACAACAACAAAACGTGACCTTCTAAACCCACCTTTTGACTCACCTCTACAAACTGCACCAACCTACTGCCCACCTCACTCAACGCCTGCAAATCGATCCGCAGCCCCCACCTCCAAACAACACGGGCCACCCTCAACATCAACCACCTACACCATTTTCAACAAAACTTACAGCACAACCTTAAACTATAATATTGACACCACTAACCTGCTCCATTTTTTAACACCATATATGAGATTCTATTCTGAGATTAGTTTTGCATACAAATAAGAAAGAAATAATATTTAAATTGATTGTTGCAGCTCACACACATTTCTCATGTTGTGTATACCCTTGAAATTTTATTTCATCACACTTTTCTCATCTTGATTTTTTTTTATTTTAATAGTTTGTTTAGGTTTTGTTTTCATTTAATTTTTTTATTGTTTGTTAGTTTTTCTTTATTATTATTATTATTATTATTATTATTATTATTATTATTATTATTATTATTATTTTAATCATAATTTTAATCTTATTTTTTAATTAATAATTAATATTATTTTTACCTCAATTAACTAATTACATCATTTTGGTCTCTCCTTTTGTATTAATTTAATCAAATAATGATTTTTTATATAATAGAAACTAGAGTAATTAATTTAAATACAACTCGGTTGATCATTTCAATCCTTTTGTATCTAACAAACCATGCTCCCCATTTTTCTTGTTTAAAGTTATATTTGCTTAATTACCATGTTTGTCTGTTTATTTAAATTGGTAATTAATTGGATCAATAATGTAAATGGATCTTGAAATATGTAAAATAGAAATCTTAGTCCAATACCAAGTAATTTTTTTAAAATCTAATTAAATCATTTTGTATTCTGATTCAAACATTTTCTCGTAAGTGTATTATCAAAATTTTTTTTCAAAATAAACACGAAAGAAGAGTACCGTTGGAATCTAGCATTCCGGTGGAAATCCTCGAATGATCGGTCCCAAGTCTTGTGCATTGGGATAATCATTTATTATTTTCTTTCTTCCTTAAAATACTTATAATTAATTTGGATAAGGGCCGTTAGGATCTAACATTCTAGCGTAACTCTTTGAACGTTTGATTTTTATCAAGCGTTCGTTGTCCATCAAACAATTTTCCTCAAATAATCTCGAATGAAAAGGGACCATTGGAATCTAAAATTCTGGCGTAACTCTTTGAACGATTGATTCTCATCAAATGTTCGTCATTAACCTAAAATACATCTAACCCATTAAACTATTCTTCTCGCCGCCGTGCGATTAATTCTAAAAACTTTTTCATAAACGTGAGATATTGTGTCTTGAGACGACGCAAAGTATTGCTTGATTTGCTTCGTCCACAAACTACTTGAGTTGAGATAAGAGGCGTTTCCCGCGAATGTTGATTTGTAAATCCATTGTATTGTTATGCAAACGTCTGATCCTCACTTGTTCTGGGTAAAGCAATGTTTTTTGTTAATTGCGACCAAATATATTTCGCTAAAATCGACCAACAAACAAACCTTTTTACTCAGAACTACGCACACTCTGATTTCTCATTTTACAATGAGAATATATAGGCACAAGGGCCCCAATTCTTGACGAGAAACCTTTTTCTTTTTTCACCGTAGTCCCCGAACTACAAATGTTCTGATTTCCTCATTGCACTATGAGGATACGTAGGCACGAGATTGCAAAGTCTTGTCGAGCCCTCTAGTAATAAAAACCCTTAGGTCCCTTTTCTCTTTAATAAAAATTCAAAAACATTTCTCTTATCTTTCTTTTCCCACTCAATAAATAGAAGATAGAAACTAACATAAGCTAACATACATTCGACCCTAACTAAATGGTTCCCGTTGAGTACAATAGATGTGAGGGGTGTTAATACTTTCCCCTTGCGTAACCGACTCTCAAACCCTGATATTGGTTGCGATGACCATATCCTTGTCCTTCTTTTAGGGGTTTTATTCGATATTTTCCCTTTCCCTCTATGGGAATAAATAAAGATCGGTGGCGAATCTATTAAGTCCATCCTGTGAGCGTGTGATTGCGCTTCGAGAGGTCGTGCACTCATTTTTTGAGGTACGACAGAAGGCAACCTGAAATTTACTAAGGGAAAGACCCCTATGAAGATTAATTCTTACCCATTGCAAGTTGGAGATGCTAGTCATGTAGAGCCTGCTACAATTAACATGGTTGAAATCACTAAGGATTTCGACATGGTTGAATTTGAAGAAAGTGAGAATCAAATCGAAGTTGTGTTCCCAAAGGCTGGTGAAAGTCTTGTGGAATTCCTTTACAGGTGTCAAGCTGAACACTCCGAGGTGATATTGTGTCCTCAATGCAGCGCTGTATTCGATAAGAAGGCTGCAAGAAAGGTCGAATGTGCTCAAAAAGAAAATGAGAAAGAAAATGAAAGAATAATATGCCTCATAATTACAGGCCTACGTCCAACGCTCCTCAAGGAAAATGGACCAAGCCTGTTGGGAAAGAGCATGTTGGAAATCCAAAGTGGAGGAACTTTGAGATGGGTCGAGGATCCTCTATGACTTATCGAGAGAATTTCCAAATGTCAGAAAGGCGTTCTTATGGGCCTAGTGCCAACTACAAAGGCAAAAATCTCATGTCAAGGACGTAATAGAGAAGATTCCAGAGAAAGAAGAAGGCAGAGATAGATTTTGCAAAGTCTAGTAACAACAGGCAACCTCAGAATCAGGCAAATGATCCAACCAGGAAACTAGTGAGAAGGAAGTTATTTTCTCCCAAGGCAAATAAGACGAAAGGAAAAGTTAAGGATGATGAGCAGGAAAAAGAAGACGGAATGGTAACAGACAACTTTGATTCTGGGTCGGAAGGGGATTTTGAAATGCTATGAAATGTAGTTTCGATACTCCCTACGGATTACGATCGTGTGACAGAGGTTGCTGAGATTGAGGATTGTGAAGAGGAAGAGCCGGAAAAACACAAGCCAATTTTTTTATTTTGTTCTGCTTTGAGGGAGCTTGATAGCCGCTCCATCAAGAATACTCCCAAAGTAAACTTTTCCAGAAGATCTACCAGACCTACTCCTAATGAGTCTAGTACCTCTCTTCTATGTGGCGAATCCATTACAGACACTGACGTCGCCAGAAGTAACTTGAGATGTCGCAAAGCTCTTGAGGAAATCCCTTCTAAAATGCGTAGAACAGTGTTGAATCTGGGGATCTCAGACGAGGAAGGCGAAGCTGAATTAGACAGTATGCTTAGGATTTTGGATAATGATGATAAAGCTGCTAGAATTGGAAAGAAGATTGTTGCAACAGGTGATCAATGAATATTATGACCTTTAATTCTCGTGGATGTTGTAACCCTATTAAGAGAAGGCGTACTGCTCAAATCATTACTAGAGGGATGGCCGATATTGTTTTGATCCAGGAAACTAAATTAACTGTCCTTGACTCCAAAGTGATTTCTAGTATTTGGGGCGGCCACGAAGTGGACTGGTCGGGTGTAAAATCCTCAGGTAGATCAGGAGGCATCTTGACTCTGTGGAGGAATAAAGATTTGTCAGCTTTTTCCAGCTTCAGAGGCTTTGGCTTTTTGGGGGTGGTTTTTAAATGGAAGAATCAAAATTTGACTGTGGTTAATGTTTACTCCCCATGTAGGATGCCCGATAAAAGGAGAATGTGGAGTGAACTTATTGAAGTTAGGAGGAGGAATCAAGGTGGAGGTTAGATAGTAGGAGGGGATTTTAACGCCGTTAAAAACATTCGAGAAAGAAAAGGAAAAAGGGACTATCCTAACAATGATATGAAGGAGTTTGGGGATTTCATAGAGGAGATGAATTTGACTGATCTTCCGGTAGTTGGGAATCTTTTTACATGGTTCAATTCTAACGGGCAATGTAGAAGTCGATTGGACAGGTTCTTGGTGAATGAGCAGGCCATTAGAATTCTTGCTTTCAATGTTCAGGAGGTGGGTGACAGAGATATATCCGACCACCGCCCGGGTTGGTTGAAATCTAAAAACATCAACTGGGGCCCTAAACCCTTTAGGTCCCTCAATTGTTGGCACTCTCACAAAGGATTCCTTCCTTTCGTCAAAATCAAATGGGAGTCTTATTCCTTTGAAGGATCTTTCAACAACATTCTCCTTAAGAAGTTGCAAACCCTTAAAGGAGATTTAAGATCTTGGAACACCAATATTTTCGGTCATCTGGACCTTTCATTCGAAGATAAGGTGTATCAACTTAATCAGTTGGAGTGTAGCTCCTTTATTGGGGATGGAGGTCTTGACGAAATTGCTATTAAGGAGCGTCTCAGACTTCAGGAGGAAATGTGGTCTACTCTGAGGCTGAAGGAAAGCTTGCTTGCGCAGAAATCTCGAGTGAAATGGGTTCGTGAGGGAGATAACAACACCAGATTTTTTCACAACTCAGTTAGATCGAGGAATCGTTCTAACAATATTTATGATATTAGAAAGGATGGTACCCTTTTGGAGGATCCCGTTATGATTAAGGATGAAGCTAAACGTTTCTTTGAATCTAGATTCTAGGCTCAACCTTTGCTTAGAAGGTGTTCCAATGATTTCATAGTTCAAGCCTTTGATGATTCTGATAGAAACAGTCTTGAGGCTGACTTCTCAGCTGAAGATATTAAGTTTGCAGTTTTCAACTGTGATAGAAACAAGTGTCCTGGGGTCGACGGGTTCAATTTCTCTTTCATTAAGCTATGTTGGGAAATTATTGGAGTAGATTTTACTAACTGCATCCTGGAATTCTTCAGGACTGGTTTCCTTCCGAAGATGTTCGTCTCCTCTTTTATTTCTTTAGTGCCTAAGACTGACAACCCTCAAGGGTTTGAAGACTTCAGACCCATTAGTCTTGTTAGTTGCGTTCTCAAGACTGTGTCCAAGATGCTGGCTAGTAGATTGGGAAGGTTTATTCACAAGATTATTTCTCCTTCCCAATCTGCTTTCATCCCTGGCCGTCAAATATTCGATGGGATTCTGTTAGCTAACGAGATTGCAGATTATGCGAAGAGATCCAACAAATAGTGCCTCCTCTTTAAAGTGGACTTCGCTAGGGCGTATGATTGCGTTGACTGGTGGTTTCTTGAATTTATGCTTGTAAAGATGGGGTTCGGTAGCAGCTGGCTTAAGTGGATTCGTGGGTCAGTTTTTAAAAGCTTCTTGTTCATCCTTATAAACGGAAGTCCTTCTAAGGACTTCAAGGTCGGTCGTGGTTTAAAACAGGGTGATCCTTTAGCACCTTTCCTGTTCTCCATAGTCGCCGAAGGCTTGGCTTGCTTTGTTAGAAGTGCTGCTGTTAATAATATGCTTTCCCCTTTTAAAGTTCAGGAGTCTCCCTCTCCTTGCTTAATACAGTTCGCCGACGACACTCTTCTTATCGGGGATGGTTCGGTACGGAATTTATGGACTTTCAAGGCCATTCTAAGGGCTTTCGAAGTCAGTTCTGGGCTTAAAATCAATTATTCCAAGAGTTGTATCTATGGCATAGGTGTTGAACCTGCTATCCTATCTGCTGCCGAAGACTTCCTTCATTGCAAGTCTGGCTCTCTTCCTTTCAAATTTCTGGGTCTCTTTGTTGGAGGCAATCACCGTCGGATTTCCTTTTGGAACCCTGTCATTGATTCTGTGAAGAAAAAGCTTTCAACCTGGAACAGTCGCAACCTCTCCTTCGGGGGAAGAGTTACATTGCTTAATTCGGTCATTACCAACTTGCCTATTCATCATCTCGCTTTCTACAGGGTGCCTACGAAAGTGGTGAAGCAAATTATTTCTTTACAACGCCGCTTCCTTTGGGCAGGGGCTGCTGATAAAGGTTATGTCTCTTGGATTTCTTGGAACACTATTTGCAAATCGAAAGATTTCGGTGGTCTCGGGATTAAACATGTGGGTCGTCTCAACCATGCTCTTCTTCTTAAATGGATTTGGAAGTTCTTCAGTGGTGGAAATGAGATATAGAGACAAACTTTGGAAGAACGATATGGTAATTTGAGTCTTAAATTGCAACTCGCTAGCACTGTTGGATCGAAGAAGAACGTTTCGCTTTGGTTTAAGGATCTCCTAACCCTTGCTGCTAACGATTCTTTTCCTATCAGAGACGTCATTGATTGCAATATTGGTGATGGTTCGAATGTTGCTTTCTGGCATACTATTTGGATTGGTTCCGAAGCGCTGAAATTCCGATTTCATTCTCTATTTAAGGCGTCCTGTCATCATGAGATTACTGTAAAAGATATGGTGGTGAGGGATGGTGAAACGTGGAGTTGGAGGCTGAATGATGTTGTTGATGTCGTGGACTCGAGCGATCCTATTTTGATCCAGGAGAGGAACCAATGTATCCAGGTTCTGGCCCAAGCCCATCTTACAAATCGTGAGCCTGATTCTTGGAGTTGGCCCCTTCACAACTCTGTTTCCTTCACGGTAAATTCTTGTTACTCGGCTTTGAACAATTCTTTCAATCCTAACGGGGCTGCTACTGCTAATGCCGATTTGATTCAAATTCTGTGGAAAACGGTGCTCCCGGCTACCGTTCAGATTTTTGGCTGGAGATTGGCTCATGACAGACTTCCTACTAGATCTAATTTGGTGATTAGGAAGCTTATTGATAATGACCATGAAAAGGTTTGCTGTTTCTGTTTTCTTCACTTAGAAGATTCTGCCCATCTCTTTTTCTCTTGCCCCAAGTCCACCTTGGTTTAGAACAAAGTTTGCGAATGGATGAATATCGGCACTATAACGGAAATTAACATCTGTCTTCATGCAAAAATTTGGAACACTAGGATTAAAGGTTGTTGTGAAGTGGGTTTTAAAAACTCCATTTGGTTTATTACTTGTTGGATTTTATGGAAGTATAGGCATAATATCCTTTTTAATGATGCTATTTTTAGTGTGAATGACATTGTATTCGACATCAAAAACTACGCGTGGAACTTTTTGATTCTAGGTAGAAAGGATAGCAAAACTTGTAGGCTCTACGAGTGGATTAAACACCCGCTTCACTTTTTGTAATTTTGGGTTTGAGATTTCCTTAATCTCGATTAATGATATTACTTATTAAAAAAAATGGGTGTATAGAAGAGAAAAATGCATTCTTCGAAAGATCCCATGAGGGTATGAAAAGCCACATGAAGCCCATCTTTATAAAGGCTAAGGTCAAAGGTATTACAGTAAACAAGATATTGTGGATGGTGGGGCAGCGGTGAACTTAATGCCTCACTTCTTATAGGTTTCATACCCCAAATTCGTCCTACATGTATATTACCTTCACTTGTATTTCCATCCACTAACCATTATTCAAAAAATCCAAAAATACGTTGTTGCTTCCATTTCTTCTAATTCAAGTTATTGCAAGGTTGAGTTGGGTGTCAGGCAAGGCTATCAGGTTAAGTGTGTGTACAGTGAGGGTTGAGGTTCATCTGGTTTGATCTGATCTTGGTCAAACAAGAGTTTGCTTCATGATCAAGGTCAGGGTGTGCATTATTTAAGTGACTTGTGTATGAGGTGCCAATTAGGGTTTTTGTGCCAGTTCAAGTCAGTTGTATATGGATCAAGTTATCAGGTTGTGCTGAATTTAAATGTTTCGTGATTGTGGGTCATCAGATATCAGTTCCTTTTCAATCAAGGTTTTTTGGAACAGTTGTGATACAATTCATATTTTAAGTCATGTTCCTATGATTTCAAGGCATATTTGGACCATAGTGAAAACTTTAGTTTATCAATGCTCAAGTGGTTAAATTCAGAAATTGATGCATCAGAGATTTCATGGTTCCAAGGCTTTAATGCATCTGAAGATCTAGATTATTCTGTGTTCTTTCTCTCAGGACTAATTCGAGGATTGTTAGAGATTGGTTTTAGTATGATCTGTGGATTCAATTCAAGATATGGAAATTCTCTTTCTTTGGAATCAATTCAAGAGTGATTGTTAAAATTCGAGTGCTCAAGCATAGAATTCAAGAGCTAATATGAAAATGCAAGTGTCAATATTAAGGGTGTCTTAATAATGCTCAGGTTTAATTCCAAAATTTTCAGAGCCCATTACATTACGAATATTTTTACCAAAAACATGGGTCAAAAATTCAATAAAAGTAGCACATTTGAAGACCATTGTTTTTTTTCTTTCAAAATCCACATTTCATTACAAATAAACAATAAAAGCCCACTATATGGAGGCCCATCTACAAGTCCATCTTCACAAGAAAAAAACCACAACAAAAATTCATACAAATAGGTCCATTACATCAAGCCCATTCCAAGAAAATTACCAAAACATATTTAGTCCATCTATTACAAATAAACATTGCAAATGAAATTTCAAAGGAAGCCATATTTCCAAGTCACTTTAGTGTACACGCATGAAACAATACACAGTACACAAACATTACAAAGGAATAGACCAAGTTTATACAAAAACAAGGCACTCTAATCTTCAGCCACGATTCCACAATACACGCACACGTTGACACACATCACCTACAACCTTCCATGATTCCAAGCTTGCGCACAAAATTTTTCTTCTAAGCCAAGACCAAACAACACGCACTGCAACCAAGTGACCATGAAGCCAAGATCCAAATGCAATACCACGTCCCACACATAAATTGCAACACATACATAAACTGTGTCCCACCATTTGCCTTACATCAAAACAACATTACAAACCAATTGCCCAGCTAATACACGCATCAAACCTTTCCACAATAAGCCTTCAACCATCACAACGTATGATTTCTCAACAACTGCCAACCCAATCCACAAACTTGTAGCCAAAATCACACATCACACCACAAACCATGTACGAGGAGCAACAACATCAAAATCTCCAGCCACACATCATGCTTTCACAAGCTAGGCCCCACAAGTCGTATTACACAAATCAATTCCCACACAATGACAAAACTGCAACGCACCGCACAACAATTCATTCAAAAAACACTCTCCACTCTCTCTATAAAATCCCACCCTTTCTCACCTCATTTTGGCAAGTTCTATGAACCAAACAACCTCTGCCAAAATCTCTCCAAAGCCTCACTCTTCTTCAACCTATTCCACCACACACCTTCTTCAAACTCAACTTCCATTTTCTTAAAACCTTCTCCAATACCAACACAAAACAACTATAAATCCATAAACCCTCAAACACCTTTTACTAAACAATAATCCCACAACCATACACAAACCGAAGCAGAAGGAGAAGAAGAGAGTGATACGAAATCCAAACCAAATACAAACAAGAAAGAACCTGCGTGAGAACGCGAAAGAGTTGAAATCAGAATAGGTCGTAACATGCTTTCCTTGTTGCGGCGTGAGACATTGTGGAAAAGGTTAATGATACATCCGTGTAATGTTTCCCTGCGCTAATGTCTCGTTGTTCTCTTTTCACTTATTGACTTCGTTTTCATTTAGCTTGTTTTAAAAAAGGGGACAACTTCTCTATCCACCACAAAAAATTGGATAGTGTATCTTCAACCAATCAATCAATGTCATATTATTTTATTATATTTAATTATTTATTTAATAATTTAAATTTTGTAGCTTTTCAATGCAATTTACTCTAATTTACTCTATGGATAACTCTACCTAACTTTTTGAGGTGGGTAGATAAAAATTCACCTTTAAAAAATGATGCTGAAACATTGCCTTTTACTTTTTTTTTTTTAAGTCCGTGTTTGGATTCAACACACAGCCCATGTTTGCTTCTTGCGCCTCACCCGTCCTTTCTCATTTTATTTTTCTTTTTTCTCTTTTTCAATTTTTTCCTATTTATTTCCTTTTTTGATTTTTTTCCATAAATTTTGAAAGCACTTATTTTATAATGTTTAGTTGGTTCTTGGTTTAGTATTTCAAGATTTATTATTTCCATTTTGTTTATTCCATTTTGATTTTCATTTTGATTTTATTTTCTTTTCATTTGGTCGATGAAGTCTTTAACATCATGAATATTGGTTATTGAGGTTGTTTAATCTTCATTATTTCAAATCTGTAGGGAATGATCATTTGGATCATTCTCTATACTTTGGGATCATGATAGGTTACCTTCTATTAATCGATAGAAGTTCTTGATTAAGACGATACCGTTCACTTTTTCTTTTCGTTTGGCACGATTTTTTTTGGAGAATGATCTATATACCATTTCTCTATCGTGTTTTAGAACAAATGTTGTTATTGACCGACCTCCCATAGTATGATCTTCCTCATAAATTGTGCTACGATTGCTTAACAAAGCACTAAAGTGGACCCGATTCGAAAAAGTGATCATCCGATCAATAACAATTGACAATTAACAATTAACTTTAATTTCCGCTCATTATTTTCTTGCTTTATTTACCTATCATTGCCTATATATCCTTGTTCATATTTCATTGTTTATATCTCATTGTTCATATTGTTATTATCATCTTATTCATATCTTGTTCATCTCATTAAGAAATACACAAAAACATGATAAAATTATCGAAACCCTAAAAGACTTGCAAGTGTGGACTGTGGTTACTATCCTCTGCATCATAGAGATTTGGGACTCTGTACAGAAACTCTAACAAAGAAGATGTGGATCTTGGTGATCTCTATTCTCTATTACTTTGTCTTAGGATACTTTTGCACATTATTCATAGCTTACTCTTGGGTTTTCTTATAATGAGACTTATTCGAGCAATTACTTCTAGTTGGTCGTCTAAAAGGCTAGCCCACTTTGCTAGTGCCTGTTTAGTTTATCATTTGGGTCATTTGCTTATTGTTTATTCTATCCACATTTGAACAAATGTACCCCCATTCCCATGACGTGTAATAACTTTACCGCTTTCTCTTTGCTTGCTAGTTGCTTAGGCATTCCCTAATTCTAGAATAAAATGAACCACACCTTTTCAAAAGATCACAAATAAGCTTGATCCAATGTCAAGCATTTTCATAATAAATCAACTCAATAGGTTTCCCTTAGCACCAAACCTCTCAACCAATAAAACTCCATTTTCATTCACCCTTTGTAAGTTTATTGCCTTGTGCATCGCCATCAACCTACCCATTCACCAAAATATTTTCATAATAAATCCAACAAATCCTTGATCCAACATCAAGCGGACTTTTCTTAATCAAACTTTAAAACACAATAAGATATGAGAGGGATTGTGCGCCACGAGCCTTAAGTGGTGGAGAAGGAGTGAGAATGGACATCCTTACACTCATTCTGATTATTTCAACACAAGGCGATTGACTTGGTTGATTGAAATAATCGCCTCTACCCATAGTCTTTAGTGAAATCCCAATCAAGAACAATCTCTTTCAAAATCCTAAAAACATCATGAACTCACTCAAACGTCTCTTTTTGCGCCTTAGGGTCACCCTTCGAAAACCCTTTTTCAAGGTAAAATCAACCAACAAACAAACATTTTTTAGGCTGAACTACGAAGCTCTGACTTCCTCATTGCACCATGAGGATACGTAGGCACAAGGCCAACGCCGAGGCGAGCACCCTTAATAAAAAACATCTTCTCTCCCCTTAGCAGATAAACCTTTAGATAAACAACACCCTTTCATACGCAGACAACCTAGATGGTTCCTGCTGAGTACAATGGATGTAAGGGGCACTAGTACCTTCCCCTTGTATAACCGACTTCCGAACCCCGACATTTGATTGCGACGAATTTTCCTATCCTCTTTTCGATTCACTTGGGTTTTCTCGATATTTTCCATTTCCCTATTTTTGGGAATAAATAAAGTTCGGTGGAAACTCTTCTGTCAAGTCTAATCGGTAAGCTTTTCTCGCGAGGTCGCGTTCTCTCATTTTTTAGGTGCGACAGATTGGCGACTCAGCTTGGGATAGTTCTCCCTAAGAAATTCAAGCCTAGTCTAGGATTTCTTCGCATGTTTGGGGTGTTTATCTTTCTGTTTTATTTACTTGCTTTTATTTATTGCCTTTTGTTGTAAATATTTTGTATCTTATCTGGTATGGGTTGGATACTCTTCTTGCAAACCCTGAGGGAAAGACTCTCAACCCGAGTCTAGAGTGTAAAACATAAGATAGGAGAGGTTGAGTAGTATGGGGCACCAAGGAGTTCTCTTTGTGTAGTTTGATATGAGAACCTCGCTTAAAGTATATTCTATTGAGGATATTAACGAACGTTAAGCTCTTGGCGTGGACGATCAATGTTTTCCTTAGAATCCATGACTCTAAGGACCTCTTAAAACCTTGAACCATTGGCCAAAACTAGGATTAATGGTCACGCAGTATGGGGCACTGAGGTGTACTCCTTGTGTAGTTCGATACGAAGATCTCATTTAGAAGAGATTTTCTTGGTGGAGTCGTTTGCCTGGCAATCACTGACATACGCAATGAACAGTCAAGGAAGTCCATGACTCTGAAACTCTTGTCTAGAACCTAATATCGATGGTCACGTAGTATGGGGCACCGAGGTCTACTCCTCTTGTAGTCCGATATGAAGACCTCACCCAAAAGAGATTCATCTGATGGAGTCATTAACCTTCATGTTCATGGCGTGTTTGATGAAAAGTCATGCGGATTCATGACTTTGGGGTTCCTTTTAACTCTAGATCCTACCTGGTGAGATCCTTGTAAGGAGAGCAGTCTACCTTATCCTCCATCCGCACTTCAAACTTTTGTGATCCTATACCTGTGATCCTGGATTCTTGCATTGCATCCATACATATCATGACATTACATTGCATTGCATCAGTTGTGCATCTTGCATTTCATTCTAAAACTGAAAACTCATTTCACCTTCCTTCGTCTCTAGTAAATCAAGTTGATTCCTCGACACCAGTATGCAACTTGAGCCAATACTAGACGAACGATGGATCAAATTCAACAAGAGTAAGCTGCCATGAGATAAGAAATGGACTCTGTTAAGAGCAAGATTGACTAGATTTTCGAGACCATAAATGCCCTGGCCAGAAGGGAAGATGAATTGCGTGACACTGCTGCTGCAAAGAACAATGTTCCTGTGCAAGGATCTGCTTTGCACTCAAGGCTTTCAGTTCCTGTTCCCAACCCCATCATCTATGGAATGCCTCTGAACTTCACTTCTGCAGCTGAAGGAGATACTACTCGACCATTACCAACCTCTGGAGTCACTGTTGGAGCTATCCCACAAGCCCAACCTGATGTTACTCCGATTCTCATTCCTCATGCTGAAGAAGATCAACAAGATGAGTATGAAATGCAAAACTATCATACTGTTGTTCTGATTTCCAATCCTACTTCTTCTCCAGATTCTGAAGCCATCAAGATGTGTCGTGACTTAGATGAAAAGCTCCGAGTCATGGAAGGGCATAACTCAACCTCTTTGAGTCCCTTAGAAATTTTCTTGGTGCCAGATGTGGTAATTCCTCTCAAGTTCAATGTGCCCGAATTCCCAAAGTATAAGGGCCTCAGGTGTCCCAACATTCATTTGAAGATGTACTGTCGAAAGATGGCTTCCTATGCCAGAGATGAAAAGTTCATGATTCATTGCTTCCAAGATAGCCTGTCTGGGGCATCTCTAGAGTGGTACATGCAACTTGAGTGAAGCAGTGTGCGCACTTGGGATGAGTTAGCTGAAGCTTTGGTTAAGCAATACAAATACAACACCGATCTTGCTCTGAACCGTACTCAACTCCAGAGTATGGCTCAAAAGGACAACGGGTCCTTTAAGGAGTACGCAGAATGCTGGATGGAGTTAGTTGCAAGAGTGCATCCACCGCAGATTGACCGTGAACTGATTGACATCTTCATGGGCACTTTGCAAGGGCAATACTATGAGAAGCTGGTCAGCAGTGTGTCTTCTGGATTCTCTGACATGGTGATCGTTGGTGAGAGAATTGAAGAAGGTTTGAAAAGCATAAAGATCCAAGGAGGTTCTAGCAGCCAGTCTGGAATCAAGAAGTCATTCAATGGATACAAGAAAAAGGAATGTTATCTCTGCTTAGAGAGGACAAGCACAACTGAGAGCGTCTGATCCAATGCCTGCTCCAATCCCTTACTTCTAGTATCCATATGTTGTTGTTGCACAATATGCTCCCATGCCTTATCAGCAAGCTGCTCCAACTCATATTTCTACTCAGATACCTCAACAACATGCTCCTCAGTAACATGATCCTCAGTAAAGAGCTCCTCAGTAATAAGCTCCACAGAAACGCGCTCCACAATAGCGTCTACCTAATCAACAAAGGATGAGGAGGCCAGAACGACACTTTGATCCTCTGCATGTGTCATATGCTCATGTTTTTTTTATCAGCTGAAGGATGGGTCGATTACCTTGAGAGACCTAGATCCTCCAACTCTTATCCCTCCAGACTATGATGCCAATGCTCACTGTGAGTATCATAAGGGAGGCCCAGGGCACACAATTGAGAACTACAGAGCTTTCAAGCATAAGGTTCAAGACCTGGCTGAGTCCAAGGCTCTCACGTTCACTCCAAGGACTCCAAATGTCACGACAAACCCCATTCTGCCACCAAGCTAGTTCAGTGGTCAATCAATCAAGACAAGAAGTTCATTTTCCCCGAAGAAGGCAATCATCACGCCATCCCATCTTTTTGCATTCTTGTATTTTTTTTTCTTGTTTGTTCAAGTATTGCTTGCTTTAAACATTGTCATTTGTATTTGGTTTTATTAATGAAGTGATTAAACATTGTTCAAATTATTGTTTTAGCAAAGATTGGAGGGAGAATGATGAAAACGAAATACTCACAATTGCAAACTGTATGCTTTCGGATGAAATCCTGCTTATGACGTACATGCATTCTTTCAATCCCCAAACACTAGAGAGACAAGGAGTTAATCCCTAGTTAACCACCTCGATCCTAGAAGTAGGATTTTACTTTAGATCTACAAACCCTTACACTTAAATTGGGGTAGGGTAGTGTTCAGTTAACCAGATTACACACTCAGATCACAAGGCAAAATCCAAAAGTCATGACGGTTGATCCTCAATAACCAATGACATGGCAGTCACAATCATTCAGCAAGATCATCGAAAAAATTTATAAAAAAAAAAAATAAAAAGCCTGCTAAGTCGAACACCTCAAAAGGAGACTTAGGCAAGAATCAAGGCAATCCTGATGGACTCGACAAACAAAATCAGTCCATGCAAAAGTTAGGGATCAAAAAGACAAAAACAAAAGAGGTCCTCAAATCCTCAGCAAAAACAAAATAAGATTCAGTGACCACCATCAAAGGGTCACTGACATCCACGATAAGCAAAATAAGGTGATTGCCATTTCAAGTGAACCTTGAATCTTCATATTCACCCTTATACCACCAACCCTTTTCGAAGACAAATGTGTGTATAATTAGCTGAACGTAGGACTGGAGTTTATTACGAAGAAGGGGTGGGTACAAATCTAGTGTTTTAAGCCTTATCTTTTGTTTTAATAAACGTGAACCAGACCATGTTACAACCCTCAAAAGACCTAATTGATGTGGGGTTTATTCTGTAAACATACTACTAAAAGGTTGCATAAACTGACTCCCCACAGATTTGCTAATCTTCAGCATTGGTTTCATTCTTCTTGTTATATCTTTCCCACACTATCCAAATCAGCACTACGGTTGGACTAATGGTCCATTTGTCTCACATTATCACAATCATTCCAATAAATGTATTTTCCAAAACTTGCAAGATTATTGCATTAAGATTACCACTTGTGAATGAACAATTTTAACTGCAAATCAGTGCTTGACATCAGGAAAATTCCAACAAGGGGAGATCAAAGAGGAACTTGCACTTTCAGTGGCGCCGACCCGAATCAAGACTACCTCAAAACCCTAACAATCTGGGGAAAATCCCTCAAAATCTCAATCAGGGGCAAATCGTCTTAAGAGCACATCAAAGTTAACTTCCAAGGATTAGACCATTTCAAGAATTGGTTAATCAGGGGCAGACCATTAGCATATTCAGACACTGAGATAAATCATGTCATGGTAACTCCTAAGAGCTTCCGTTTGAAGGAGATTTATTTCAAAGACTGTTATTTCTGTGCTTTTGAGGTTGGCATTTATTTTGCTAAAACTATTATAGCAACAAGAAGTTGAAACATGAAGTTCTAATTTGCTGCATTCAACATGTCGAAAGAAGATGTCTGTTGAAATACAAATAGAGTTTGGGATTTAGTTATCGTTCCACAGAGATTGTTTGGTGATATCGCAGTCGTTCTACAGTCGTAACGTTTCAAGCCTTAAAGTAACAAGGGGTTTTAAGTTGGTTTCGTAGCCGTTGCATTCAAATTTAATTAAAAGCGGTAAAAAGATTGTTTTAACGGTTTATAAAAGCATGTCAAGATTAGGGTTCGACAAACCACTTTGTACGTATATAATCGATAAGCTAGTGAACTTGGTTAAATGATAAATACAATCACATATCCTCCCAATATGTTTATCTCTAACACATTGTGAGTTTTGCCATTTTGATCCTTTGTTGATTTCTCACACAAACTATCAAAATAACAACATTAAAGTTCAATATTTGGTGAACATCAACTCACATTACTATCTCTAGCTAATGGACATTGATGGATGAAAAACCTAGGTAAAGAGTTGGAGCATATTTCTCAATCATGAACCAACACAAAGAATAAACATAGAAACAAGGTTTTTCACCATACATTCATCATCTAAAAGTTCACAAACTAGAATCAATCCATATACATACAAAGAAAAGGTTTACCTACATCTAACCTTGACACAAAAGAGAGATTAGCTACACATCTTCATGGTAGCTTGCACAACAAGTAATGGACAAAGTTTTTGGTGCATCAATCTTCAATAATCAAGGATTGAAGCATAAAAACTAAGAAAGCAAGAAAATGGGTTTTAATGGAGTTTTTCTCTCCAAAATATCTAAGTTACAAGTGAGAAGATGAAAAAGTAGTATGATGATGCCTCAAAATGATACAAACATTAGCCTAAATAGAGGTTTTCCCCATAAAGGGGCGTTGGGCGGTGCAGAGGGCGCTGGGCGAAGCCCACTTTTCAACTCACGTGCCAGCCAAAAAGCAAAAGTGCAAAGATATTTTTGCAAAAGCGCCAGGCGAAAAACAAAGAGCGTCAGGCGAAAGGCAAAGAGTGTCGGGTGAAGCAGAAGGCGTAGGAAAGCCAACTCTCTGGAACTATGCTGGAAAATTTGAGGAAACAAGGATGAAGCAACGCCTGTGGAGCGCCGGGCGAAATTTCCCAAGCGCCGGGCGAAATTGAGAGGCGTAGCAGTGCCAACTCTCTGGAACTTGAAATGAAGAAATGGAATTTTTGGGCTGCCAACCGCCTCTGCAGCGCTGGGCGATCAAGAGGCCCCAGGACCACAGTCTTGAAATTTCACCACTTCGAAATCAGGTCGAAATGATTAGCGATAAAATAACCAGAATTCCTGCAAAAAGTAGCAAACACATCAAAGCACCATAAATTCACAAAAATGCAAGACCTGCTTAAATAATAAGTCGTTTTTCGATAAGAGCATTTAAAAGAGCTAAAAAGGTGTAAAAATAAACTGTGAAAATAAACACATTTTCACACCTAACAACTCTCCCCAACTTGCATATTTGTTTGTCCTCAAACAAAAGTAAGTGTTAAACAAACACAAACAAGATTTCCAAATACCAAATTACCCGAAACCATAAATGGTTCAAACTCGAAAGATGCACGCGCAAAATTTTTCAAAATATACATAGGATCAAAACATGAATATGACTTCATCCCAATCATAAAATTATACAATGCAACACAAAGTATCCTCAAGTTCGAAATGAATCACCTAACTTATTCAAATAAGCCTAGCTCAATATATACAAAGGACAAAACAAACTCAAAGCAACAGTGCCACATCCAAAACAATTTATGCACTCATCTCACAATTAATCAAGCAAAAATGGAAACAATGATCACAAAAGGACTTTTATAGGTTGAAACTTGGCCAGGTTAAGAAATAAGGGACATATGTACACGGCCTTTGAACACGAAAGGGGTATATTTTGTGAAGAGCATTTTCTGTTTCGAAACCATCCTTTATGCTCAAACTTCCCAACTTTTCTCCCAATGCATTCTATCTCACTTCCTTATGAATTTCACAATTTTATTTATTCATTTATATCTTTTTCTTCCCCCTTTTTTTTTTTATCAATTTTTCTCTTTCAATCGTTTGAGAATGCATTGCCCACAATTCCTTTTTCTCTTATCAAAATGAACCAATCTCCCCAACTTCAATAATATTATGTCTCAATTCAAAATGCTCATTCAAACGGTTAAAGTAAGGGTTCATGCTTCAAGAAAACAAAATTTTTCATTTTAGTCTCAAGAGAGGTATCAAATGCTCACACACTCACAAGGTAATATTGAAGTGAATTTTTGGAAAAGTGGTTCTACTCATAATACTCAAAAATTGCCTTGATCATTTCACAGTTTCCATAATTCAAAACAAAAAGTAAGATTAAACATAAAAAGTTTGAGTAATCAACAATTACTAAAATCCCTCATTAATTTTCTATTTGAACAACGGAGGGAACTCACATATATGGTTATGTCCTAATTGAATCACATCGAACAAGAGTTTACCAAACATTGCATTGACAAACTTTACAAAAAGCAAAAAAAAAACTTCACATCCACACAATGATTCTACCACACAAAATTCCAAACTTTGGTTGTGCACACCATCAAGAATAATATCATCACCATCCATGTTGAAAGCCAACAAGGTATTCTTTTCCAACATTTCAAGGACAACCATCATAAAAAAAATATTCAACACTATATAAACAGAATTTATACTAAACCAAATTTAACCAACTTAAAATATTATAATTATGGTGCTCATAACACCGAAAATGTACTCGCCACAACGATCCAAAAGTACATACTAAAAACTGAAAATAAAAGTTCATACTAAAACTGAAAATAAAATTAAATTACTTCACTTTGAAGCCTAATTAATCAACTCATTGAGATCATCCTGCATCTCATCCATGCCATCATCACCATCATCATCATCATCATCATTATCCTCCGCAACAACACCGCCGGTGCTTGCCCCCTCTGAAAAGAATGGGCGTCTGTCCCTAGGCCAATTTGCATAAGCGTCGTACGTCTCCCTTGTAGGAAAATGACGGTACTCCGGCGGGTGCGTCTGATAATGATATAACTGCTGCATACAATCAAAATTAAATTAGTTAGACCTGTTGAGTGACTCACCCATGTCCTAAGTGTAGTTGAATGCCGCTTTCATATCGAAAACGGATGAGTCACTCGTATCCGCCTGGACACCTGAACTACTTCCCTTCTCTGCTGCTGCCTTCTTCTTCCTTTCTTCCTTTGGTTTACAAAATCAATCCAAATAATTGTCATCAACCAAAAACTTCAGTTTTTCGTTAATCACACCTGGAATGAGGATATCAGTTTCGTAGATCAAAGATTGAACCAAACAAGGAAAAATAATAGGAGCATCATCATGAACTTCAGGCCTCCGGGTATTTTCAACAAAAAATTTCATTTCCCCCGCTATGACCCTGGCAACATCCACCTCCTTATCTGTCATAATACAGTACATGAGGAGTGTTACATCAAGCGGGACAGAAGAACGGTGATGTCGCGGCTTGACATTGTAACACAGCAAAAGGATGACGGCCTGTGCCTCCGGAGTCATGTACTTCCGACTATACTTAATCGGCTCCCCTTTAGCGTTTTTATCCACCCTGTGTAACACCCAACTTCCCATCGCGAATAAATAATTCATAAATAAAATCAGAGTAACTAAAAATTTATTTTTCCGACAGAAATAAGGATGCCACATTTCAAGAAAGAAAAATACATTTCCTGCTCATAAATTTGATACATAGCATAAAATAGAATACCCTCAAAGGGGAAACTTTTTCCATATAAATTAAAATTCAATTATGGAATAAAGCGGAAAGATCCATAACTGACTTGTTTTACAAATAAATGGTTTTATAACATCAAAATATAAATACAAAAGTAATACAAAATATATTCAACACTTATATACACATATAACATAATCGTTCCCCGACTCCCTTGCTACGTATCAGAGCAGACAGACGACAAAGGACGGAGGACTAATCTCCACAAAAGCCTCCAAGACTACAAATCAGCAATGCCTCATAGAGCATTATAAAACAGCAGAAGGGTGAGAAATAACAACTAAAATCAAGATTGCATAATAATATGCGATAACACATAAAAATCACATACACAGTTATTCTCACCACAAGCATCACATATTAACACACATAACATATACCAATTATACTAACATAATCACATATTCACCCATAAGGCACACCAAGTCATAACATACGGATACACATCACCACATCACATATTTTCATACATAGCATATCATCCATAAACAATGGATTTATCACGTATGCACATCAATTCACCAATCCAATCATAAATCTCAACACATAACAAATCAATGCACAATTTACCACACATAATCAATCCAATCATAATTCTCCACACATAATGCATCCATTCACAATTATCACACATAATCAATCAAATCATGATTTTCCACACATAATGCATCCATGATTTATGCAAATGCACAGAGACCGACACAACGACTCTATGCAAATGCCATGCGGTACCGACTTCCAATGTTTCTCATCACTAGTTCACTCAGGAACTCTGCAGAACCATCGCTCGTTACTGGGGATCACTCAAGTAACACCCCATCGGGCCTACGATGTTCACCCGTCGCTTTAGGTCCCCGCATGGGCACACGATGTTTATGGATTGCTTTAGGTCCCCGCATGGGCACACAATCTGATCGCCACAGTCCCCACATGGGCACACGATCGTCTATAACTATCGCTTTAGGTCCTCAGGCGATTCATTCCTCATATTTTCGAGGCTCACGATGTTATAGCAGATTCCCTCAGGAACCAATCCGTCGCTCGTACCCTCATGGTACCCGACTTCACAAAATGCATATTATGATGTTTGGCATACAATGACTCATAACATTCATATGCACACATTTACTCATCCATAATCATGCATAACTCAACCATTACAACACATTGCAATTTCTTGCCGTAAGGCCACAAATCATCATCATCACATGTCATCACATGCATTCACATCCTATACATCACATAAGTCATACAATATCCATATCAAAAGCACCTTGCATGATACACATCAATTACACATAATTACAACGACAAAAGTCGACAAAACAACACCATTAAAATATCATACATCCATCACCAATGCGTATCAATCATACACAATATTTCATCACATATATTCACATCATATAACAGCACACAAGCTACATGTTACATATCAAAAGCATATAGCATGATAACACATCAATCTCACGCATTTAACACGATAAAAACCCGACAACCCGACTATTTTTCAAAAACACGAATTAATTAAATCATATAATGAATTCCAAACCATTTTTAATAGAAATAAATTTTCATTAGCTTTCCAATGCTTCAAACGGGGGTCAAAACGGACTTACGGTTCAAAAGTTATGAAGAAAACAAAATCGGACATTTTGGAAATTCTATGACCATGCAACGACGCATAGAATCATGAGTCGACGCATAAACCTGCAAATTTCGCCCGGGTCAGCGCATGAATTTTACGAGTCGACGTATAGATGCAGGGGTTAGCGCACGAGGTGCAGATTTGCCGAAAAATCAGTTTTCGATCGTTAAATGACTTCCGGACCTCCGATTTCGATTCCGTAAAAAGCTGCGATCTCAGAATTTGAAATACTACAATATTTTCACCATTAAAAAGCCATCCAACACATTTTCCATTTTTGAAATATTTTGAAACATAATTTTATCAATACATTCACACTCCAAAACTCAATCAACACCTATGGAAACATACCAACAAGTTTACCCGAGTAAATCATATCATCACCCGACTATACTACGCAATTTATTCCCCATTCCAACCGTGAAAACATCGATTTCTCACCATTTCATCATTATTGCCCTAACTCTCACAAATTATGTAACTCAATCCAAAACCCCATAAATCATACCAATGAGTATTCCCAATTAAACCCAAACATTACTCGGCTATTCTACACAATCTATTCCGAATTCTAACCGTTAAAACATCGATTCTACACATTTGTTCTTCAATCCAACCAATAAGAAAAGTATATATTTCAACCAAACAAAACACAAACAACACATACATATACATATACAATCGAAATATAATCGAAACTTCTCACCCTTAACCGATTAATCAGAGATCAAGCTTTGTTTTGATGATTTTCTCTTCTTCCCCTTCTTCTCTCTTTTCCCACGTTTTCCTTCTCTTCCTCTTTCTCTTCTCTTCCTTACTATCTTTTTCTCTCTTTTTCTCTCAAATATCTTTTTATATAAAAATATCTATTTCTAACAAAATATCTACCCTCCAAAATGACCAAAATACCCCTCAGCTTAAGTATCTCCCAAACGCTCTCAAAATGCGATAAAACATAAACATCGATGAAAAATAATATATTTTCAAATAAAACTCAATAATAAAATAATATAAAACGAAAATAATTAAATCGGCTCGATTAAATAAATTGGACAAAACGGGGCGTTACAATTCTCCTCCACTTAGACATTTTCGTCCTCGAAAATCTAACCGATACGAACAACTCCGGATACGACTCTCGCATCCGACCAACAAACTAACACACCAACAAAAGCACACCACGAATAACACAAACTGACAAACCACCTTGTTAACAGCAACTACAACAATGACACGACAAAGATGACAACTACAACGACAAGATGCAAAGCCCATACAATGCACTTGACGACTAACTCACGACTCAAAGAATACACAAGTTACGAACACACAGGTTCACTTTAGAACCAAAACACAACAAGATCGTTACCCTCCCACCGGTAACACTTCCCTAATTCCCCACACAGGAATTAGCTACTCGCACTCGAACCAACACGATGGAAATGAGGCAACAACACAAACAAGAACACAAGTTCCACGACACAACATCGATTCAACAACCTCTACATAGCCATAATACCACCATCCTTGCCACACAACCTTATTACAACAATGCTACGATTCCCCAATCGAACTTATAACCAAAACACCCAACTACATATTAGTACCTGAATAATATTTAAACCCTTCACTTAACACTTCCATTCTGAAACGTCCAATGGTCTCAACACTCCTACATGTTTCCAATGTTCAACCTATGAACTCTTACAAGTCACACACTTATATACGAATTGTGCCACATCACGCTTTCGCTGCGTACTCTGAGTACTTGTAACCATCAAAACTACCAATTTCATGCCCCAAAGGGTAACTCTTTCTCATATTCACCAAAAATCACTGTTCACTTTTAATATATCCAACTTCACACTCTACTGTGTTATCTCAAACACCAGACACAAGTCTCTGAACTGTTCAAATAATTCTAACTCCCTGACCATCAAAACTGACATGCATAACAACTTTCGACTTAACTCATCCGACACAACCTCGGCTTTTCCCAAAGGATAATCCAAACCAAATTCATAACTCATCACAAATTCTAACCATCCTCATTGTCTCATATTCTATTCCTTCAAACCAACCAAGTACTTTAAACTCTTGTGATTACCAAACACTTCGCGCCGAGAACCATAAAAATAATACCTCCAAATATTCCAACACAATACAACCGCAACCAATTCCAAATCCAAAATAGTATAGATCCTTCTATGAATCCTTAATTGTCGTAAGCATAAGCCATGACTTTACCTTCTTGCATTAACACACTGACTAAACTCATCAAAGACGCATCCCAATATCCTCCTAAACGGTTCATCAGGATCACACAGAATCAAAACTGAAGTCGTAGACAACTTCTACTTTAGCTCTCTGAGACTTTCCTCACAATGAACATCCAAAACAAACGACTTACCCTTTGCGCGTCAACTGAGATAACATAAATACTAACTTAGCAAAGTCTTCCATAACCTGCAGTAACAACCAACTGAGCCCAAAAGTTTCTAATCTCCTTAACTGACTTCAGAGTCTCTCAATGTAGCACTGCATCTACTTCCGATGGATCCATAATCATACTCTCATATGAAATAACGTATCCAAGAAAACTACCCTTTTCAACCAAGATTCTCACTTGAATAGCTTAGCATAAAACTTCGTCTCTTTTCAACACTTGTAATTCAAATCTCAACTCACACCATTCACCATCCTTATCAAACGTGCCAAACAATTGTAATTTCACTCTAACTCAACCAAACCATTCCAGCTATCTAACCATGAAAGTGGACACTTATTCTCAATCGTTACCTTATTCAACTGTCAGTAATCCATACACAAGTCCTTCTCTTAACCGTCCAAATTCCATAAATCCCAACATGTAGCAACAACCAACCAAAAAGAACTCTTAAATATTACATCCACACTTAAGGGTTCTCTCAACAATTCCATTAATGCCTTAAAATTCCCAAGACTTCAAACCTCACAAGAACTCTAAGTTTTTCTTTCCATAGTCTCAATACTGTCATACCCGTCATGCTTGTTATTCCATTCAATCATCAGTTCCTTGTATTACTATCAATACTGGAGCTCTCTAAGACAACACACTTGGTCTCACAAATCCCTTTTTCCAGTAAATCTTCCAACCGCTCCTTCAATCTGAGTTTCACTTTCTAAAAGTTCTTCTACTTACTTAGCAGATCCAAACCTCAAATCCTTACCTTCGTCCAATTTGAGTTCACACTCTTCTCTCTGAGAACAACCATCAACAATGCCCAATCATTCTCTCTCAAAACTTCCAAACTGGACCAACATACCAAAGCCTCTAATCCGTCCCATCTTCCATTATAAGAATCTTCATCAACGCATCAAAATAATCAATAATCATTTCCTTAATTCCAAACAATTCATTGCACACACTATCAAAGCCGGAAAGACACGCCTACTCCATCCAACATAATTTCCGTCTGCTATCAACAAGAGATTAAGGGTGATCAGTTCCTCAATTTGCCAATAGACAGTTGACAATCATGATGGGGCATAAACCTCCTTTACCAAACTATAATAGTATTCCTTACATCCTGTGCACAAAACTACCTAAGGTACAAATCCTTAGTTGACATAAACCTTACTTCCGCATCCCTTCTGGAACCGGGAACCACATTGTCCAAACAACACTTACACTCTTGCAATTCACAACACACTGAGCCAACGCTCTACACCTGAAGCAACTTGGAGAAGTACCAGCTTCTCCCCCACTTATCTCAATCTCACACCTGAAGACAAAAGATTAGAGAAACCAGAAAGTACTGACAGTGTTTCACACACATATCACGTACTAGGGGACAAACAACATCGACAGTATTCAACTGTCACACCAACTGACTCAACAACTTGGCCGGACCGACCGACCTGCTCTGATACCACTAATGTAACACCCAACTTCCCATCGCGAATAAATAATTCATAAATAAAATCAGAGTAACTAAAAATTTATTTTTCCGACAGAAATAAGGATGCCACATTTCAAGAAAGAAAAATACATTTCCTGCTCATAAATTTGATACATAGCATAAAATAGAATACCCTCAAAGGGGAAACTTTTTCCATATAAATTAAAATTCAATTATGGAATAAAGCGGAAAGATCCATAACTGACTTGTTTTACAAATAAATGGTTTTATAACATCAAAATATAAATACAAAATTAATACAAAATATATTCAACACTTATATACACATATAACATAATCGTTCCCCGACTCCCTTGCTACGTATCAGAGCAGACAGACGACAAAGGACGGAGGACTAATCTCCACAAAAGCCTCCAAGACTACAAATCAGCAATGCCTCATAGAGCATTATAAAACAGCAGAAGGGTGAGAAATAACAACTAAAATCAAGATTGCATAATAATATGCGATAACACATAAAAATCACATACACAGTTATTCTCACCACAAGCATCACATATTAACACACATAACATATACCAATTATACTAACATAATCACATATTCACCCATAAGGCACACCAAGTCATAACATACGGAAACACATCACCACATCACATATTTTCATACATAGCATATCGTCCATAAACAATGGATTTATCACGTATGCACATCAATTCACCAATCCAATCATAAATCTCAACACATAACAAATCAATGCACAATTTACCACACATAATCAATCCAATCATAATTCTCCACACATAATGCATCCATTCACAATTATCACACATAATCAATCAAATCATGATTTTCCACACATAATGCATCCATGATTTATGCAAATGCACAGAGACCGACACAATGACTCTATGCAAATGCCATGCGGTACCGACTTCCAATGTTTCTCATCACTAGTTCACTCAGGAACTCTGCAGAACCATCGCTCGTTACTGAGGATCACTCAAGTAACACCCCGTCGGGCCTACGATGTTCACCCATCGCTTTAGGTCCCCGCATGGGCACACGATGTTTATGGATTGCTTTAGGTCCCCGCATGGGCACACAATCCGATCGCCACAGTCCCCACATGGGCACACGATCGTCTATAACCATCGCTTTAGGTCCTCAGGCAATTCATTCCTCATATTTTCGAGGCTCACGATGTTATAGCAGATTCCCTCAGGAACCAATCCGTCGCTCGTACCCTCATGGTACCCGACTTCACAAAATGCATATTATGATGTTTGGCATACAATGACTCATAACATTCATATGCACACATTTACTCATCCATAATCATGCATAACTCAACCATTACAACACATTGCAATTTCTTGCCGTAAGGCCACAAATCATCATCATCACATGTCATCACATGCATTCACATCCTATACATCACACAAGTCATACAATATCCATATCAAAAGCACCTTGCATGATACACATCAATTACACATAATTACAACAACAAAAGTCGACAAAACAACACCATTCAAATATCATACATCCATCACCAATGCGTATCAATCATGTACAACATTTCATCACATATATTCACATCATATAACAGCACACAAGCTACACGTTACATATCAAAAGTATATAGCATGACAACACATCAATCTCACGCATTTAACACGATAAAAACCCGACAACCCGACTATTTTTCAAAAACACGAATTAATTAAATCATATAATGAATTCCAAACCATTTTTAATAGAAATAAATTTTCATTAGCTTTCCAATGCTTCAAACGGGGGTCAAAACGGACTTACGGTTCAAAAGTTATGAAGAAAACAAAATCGGACATTTTGGAAATTCTATGACCATGCGACGACGCATAGAATCATGAGTCGACGCATAGAATCATGAGTCGACGGATAAACGTACAAATTTCTCCCGGGTCAGCGCATGAATTTTACGAGTCGACGCATAGATGCAGGGGTTAGCGCACGAGGTGCAGATTTGCCGAAAAATCAGTTTTCGATCTTTAAATGACTTCCGGACCTCCGATTTCGATTCCATAAAAAGCTGCGATCTCAGAATTTGAAATACTACAATATTTTCACCATTAAAAAGCCATCCAACACATTTTCCATTTTTGAAATATTTTGAAACATAATTTTATCAATACATTCACACTCCAAAACTCAATCAACACCTATGGAAACATACCAACAAGTTTACCCGAGTAAATCATATCATCACCCGACTATACTACGCAATTTATTCCCCATTCCAACCGTGAAAACATCGATTTCTCACAATTTCATCATTATTGCCCTAACTCTCACAAATTATGTAACTCAATCCAAAACCCCATAAATCATACCAACGAGTATTCCCAATTAAACCCAAACATTACTCGGCTATTCTACACAATCTATTCCGAATTCTAACCGTTAAAACATCGATTCTACACATTTGTTCTTCAATCCAACCAATAAGAAAAGTATATATTTCAACCAAACAAAACACAAACAACACATACATATACATATACAATCGAAATATAATCAAAACTTCTCACCCTTAACCGATTAATCGGAGATCAAGCTTTGTTTTGAGGATTTTCTCTTCTTCCCCTTCTTCTCTCTTTTCCCACATTTTCCTTCTCTTCCTCTTTCTCTTCTCTTCCTTACTATCTTTTTCTCTCTTTTTCTCTCAAATATCTTTTTATATAAAAATATCTATTTCTAACAAAATATCTACCCTCCAAAATGACCAAAATACCCCTCAGCTTAAGTATCTCCCAAACGCTCTCAAAATGCGATAAAACATAAACATCGATGAAAAATAATATATTTTCAAATAAAACTCAATAATAAAATAATATAAAACGAAAATAATTAAATCGGCTCGATTAAATAAATTGGACAAAACGGGGCGTTACAATTCTCCTCCACTTAGACATTTTCGTCCTCGAAAATCTAACCGATACGAACAACTCCGGATACGACTCTCGCATCCGACCAACAAACTAACACACCAACAAAAGCACACCACGAATAACACAAACTGACAAACCACCTTGTTAACAGCAACTACAACAACGACACGACAAAGATGACAACTACAACGACAAGATGCAAAGCCCATACAATGCACTTGACGACTAACTCACGACTCAAAGAATACACAAGTTACGAACACACAGGTTCACTTTAGAACCAAAACACAACAAGATCGTTACCCTCCCACCGGTAACACTCCCCTAATTCCCCACACAGGAATTAGCTACTCGCACTCGAACCAACACGATGGAAATGAGGCAACAACACAAACAAGAACACAAGTTCCACGACACAACATCGATTCAACAACCTCTACATAGCCATAATACCACCATCCTTGCCACACAACCTTATTACAACAATGCTACGATTCCCCAATCGAACTTATAACCAAAACACCCAACTACATATTAGTACCTGAATAATATTTAAACCCTTTACTTAACACTTCTATTCTGAAACGTCCAATGGTCTCAACACTCCTACATGTTTCCAATGTTCAACCTATGAACTCTTACAAGTCACACACTTATATACGAATTGTGCCACATCACACTTTCGCTGCGTACTCTGAGTACTTGTAACCATCAAAACTACCAATTTCATGCCCCAAAGGGTAACTCTTTCTCATATTCACCAAAAATCACTGTTCACTTTTAATATATCCAACTTCACACTCTACTGTGTTATCTCAAACACCAGACACAAGTCTCTGAACTGTTCAAATAATTCTAACTCCCTGACCATCAAAACTGACATGCATAACAACTTTCGACTTAACTCATCCGACACAACCTCGGCTTTTCCCAAAGGATAATCCAAACCAAATTCATAACTCATCACAAATTCTAACCATCCTCATTGTCTCATATTCTATTCCTTCAAACCAACCAAGTACTTTAAACTCTTGCGATTACCAAACACTTCGCGCCGAGAACCATAAAAATAATACCTCCAAATATTCCAACACAATACAACCGCAACCAATTCCAAATCCAAAATAGTATAGATCCTTCTATGAATCCTCAATTGTCGTAAGCATAAGCCATGACTTTACCTTCTTGCATTAACACACTGACTAAACTCATCAAAGACGCATCCCAATATCCTCCTAAACGGTTCATCAGGATCACACAGAATCAAAACTGAAGTCGTAGACAACTTCTACTTTAGCTCTCTGAGACTTTCCTCACAACGAACATCCAAAACAAACGACTTACCCTTTGCGCGTCAACTGAGATAACTTAAATACTAACTTAGCAAAGTCTTCCATAACCTGCAGTAACAACCAACTGAGCCCAAAAGTTTCTAATCTCCTTAACCGACTTCAGAGTCTCTCAATGTAGCACTGCATCTACTTCCGATGGATCCATAATCATACTCTCATATGAAATAACGTATCCAAGAAAACTACCCTTTTCAACCAAGATTCTCACTTGAATAGCTTAGCATAAAACTTCATCTCTTTTCAATACTTGAAATTCAAATCTCAACTCACACCATTCACCATCCTTATCAAACGTGCCAAACAATTGTAATTTCACTCTAACTCAACCAAACCATTCCAGCTATCTAACCATGAAAGTGGACACTTATTCTCAATCGTTACCTTATTCAACTGTCAGTAATCCATACACAAGTCCTTCTCTTAACCGTCCAAATTCCATAAATCCCAACATGTAGCAACAACCAACCAAAAAGAACTCTTAAATATTACATCCACACTTAAGGGTTCTCTCAACAATTCCATTAATGCCTTAAAACTCCCAAGACTTCAAACCTCACCAGAACTCTAAGTTTTTCTTTCCATAGTCTCAATACTGTCATACCCTTCATGCTTGTTATTCCATTCAATCATCAGTTCCTTGTATTACTATCAATACTGGAGCTCTCTAAGACAACACACTTGGTCTCACAAATCCCTTTTTCCAGTAAATCTTCCAACCGCTCCTTCAATCTGAGTTTCACTTCCTAAAAGTTCTTCTACTTACTTAGCAGATCCAAACCTCAAATCCTTACCTTCGTCCAATTTGAGTTCACACTCTTCTCTCTGAGAACAACCATCAACAATGCCCAATCATTCTCTCTCAAAACTTCCCAACTGGACCACCATACCAAAGCCTCTAATCCGTCTCATCTTCCATTATAAGAATCTTCATCAACGCATCAAAATAATCAATAATCATTTCCTTAATTCCAAACAATTCATTGAACACACTATCAAAGCCGGAAAGACACGCCTACTCCATCCAACATAATTTCCGTCTGCTATCAACAAGAGATTAAGGGTGATCAGTTCCTCAATTTGCCAATAGACAGTTGACAATCATGATGGGGTATAAACCTCCTTTACCAAACTATAATAGTATTCCTTACATCCTGTGCACAAAACTACCTAAGGTACAAATCCTTAGTTGACATAAACCTTACTTCCGCATCCCTTCTGGAACCGGGAACCACATTGTCCAAACAACACTTACACTCTTGCAATTCACAACACACTGAGCCAACGCTCTACACCTGAAGCAACTTGGAGAAGTACCAGCTTCTCCCCCACTTATCTCAATCTCACACCTGAAGACAAAAGATTAGAGAAACCAGAAAGTACTGACAGTGTTTCACACACATATCACGTACTAGGGGACAAACAACATTGACAGTATTCAACTGTCACACCAACTGACTCAACAACTTGGCCGGACGGACCGACCTGCTCTGATACCACTAATGTAACACCCAACTTCCCATCGCGAATAAATAATTCATAAATAAAATCAGAGTAACTAAAAATTTATTTTTCCGACAGAAATAAGGATGCCACATTTCAAGAAAGAAAAATACATTTCCTGCTCATAAATTTGATACATAGCATAAAATAGAATACCCTCAAAGGGGAAACTTTTTCCATATAAATTAAAATTCAATTATGGAATAAAGCGAAAAGATCCATAACTGACTTGTTTTACAAATAAATGGTTTTATAACATCAAAATATAAATACAAAATTAATACAAAATATATTCAACACTTATATACACATATAACATAATCGTTCCCCGACTCCCTTGCTACGTATCAGAGCAGACAGACGACAAAGGACGGAGGACTAATCTCCACAAAAGCCTCCAAGACTACAAATCAGCAATGCCTCATAGAGCATTATAAAACAGCAGAAGGGTGAGAAATAACAACTAAAACCAAGATTGCATAATAATATGCGATAACACATAAAAATCACATACACAGTTATTCTCACCACAAGCATCACATATTAACACACATAACATATACCAATTATACTAACATAATCACATATTCACCCATAAGGCACACCAAGTCATAACATACGGAAACACATCACCACATCACATATTTTCATACATAGCATATCGTCCATAAACAATGGATTTATCTCGTATGCACATCAATTCACCAATCCAATCATAAATCTCAACACATAACAAATCAATGCACAATTTACCACACATAATCAATCCAATCATAATTCTCCACACATAATGCATCCATTCACAATTATCACACATAATCAATCAAATCATGATTTTCCACACATAATGCATCCATGATTTATGCAAATGCACAGAGACCGACACATCGACTCTATGCAAATGCCATGCGGTACCGACTTCCAATGTTTCTCATCACTAGTTCACTCAGGAACTCTGCAGAACCATCGCTCGTTACTGAGGATCACTCAAGTAACACCCCGTCGGGCCTACGATGTTCACCCATCGCTTTAGGTCCCCGCATGGGCACACGACGTTTATGGATTGCTTTAGGTCCCCGCATGGGCACACAATCCGATCGCCACAGTCCCCACATGGGCACACGATCGTCTATAACCATCGCTTTAGGTCCTCAGGCAATTAATTCCTCATATTTTCGAGGCTCACGATGTTATAGCAGATTCCCTCAGGAACCAATCCGTCGCTCGTACCCTCATGGTACCCGACTTCACAAAATGCATATTATGATGTTTGGCATACAATGACTCATAACATTCATATGCACACATTTACTCATCCGTAATCATGCATAACTCAACCATTACAACACATTGCAATTTCTTGCCGTAAGGCCACAAATCATCATCATCACATGCATTCACATCCTATACATCACACAAGTCATACAATATCCATATCAAAAGCACCTTGCATGATACACATCAATTACACATAATTACAACAACAAAAGTCGACAAAACAACACCATTCAAATATCATACATCCATCACCAATGCGTATCAATCATGTACAACATTTCATCACATATATTCACATCATATAACAGCACACAAGCTACACGTTACATATCAAAAGCATATAGCATGATAACACATCAATCTCACGCATTTAACACGATAAAAACCCGACAACCCGACTATTTTTCAAAAACACGAATTAATTAAATCATATAATGAATTCCAAACCATTTTTAATAGAAATAACTTTTCATTAGCTTTCCAACGCTTCAAACGGGGGTCAAAACGAACTTACGGTTCAAAAGTTACGAAGAAAACAAAATCGGACATTTTGGAAATTCTATGACCATGCGCCGACGCATAGAATCATGAGTCGACGCATAAACCTGCAAATTTCACCCGGGTCAGCGCATGAATTTTACGAGTCGATGCACAAATGCAGGGGTTAGCGCACGAGGTGCAGATTTTGCCGAAAAATCAGTTTTCGGTCGTTAAATGACTTCCGGACCTCCGATTTCGATTCCGTAAAAAACTGTGATCTCAGAATTTGAAATACTACAATATTTTCACCATTAAAAAGCCATCCAACACATTTTCCATTTTTGAAATATTTTGAAACATAATTTTATCAATACATTCACACTCCAAAACTCAATCAACACCTATGGAAACATACCAACAAGTTTACCCGAGTAAATCATATCATCACCCGACTATACTACGGAATTTATTCCCCATTCCAACCGTGAAAACATCGATTTCTCACCATTTCATCATTATTTCCCTAACTCTCACAAATTATGTAACTCAATCCAAAACCCCATAAATCATACCAACGAGTATTCCCGATTAAACCCAAACATTACTCGGCTATTCTACACAATCTATTCCGAATTCTAACCGTTAAAACATCGATTCTACACATTTGTTCTTCAATCCAACCAATAAGAAAAGTATATATTTCAACCAAACAAAACACAAACAACACATACATATACATATACAATCGAAATATAATCGAAACTTCTCACCCTTACCCGATTAATCGGAGATCAAGCTTTGTTTTGATGATTTTCTCTTCTTCCCCTTCTTCTCTCTTTTCCCACGTTTTCCTTCTCTTCCTCTTTCTCTTCTCTTCCTTACTATCTTTTTCTCTCTTTTTCTCTCAAATATCTTTTTATATAAAAATATCTATTTCTAACAAAATATCTACCCTCCAAAATGACCAAAATACCCCTCAGCTTAAGTATCTCCCAAACGCTCTCAAAATGCGATAAAACATAAACATCGATGAAAAATAATATATTGTCAAATAAAAGTCAATAATAAAATAATATAAAATGAAAATAATTAAATCGGCTCAATTAAATAAATCGGACAAAACGGGGCGTTACACCCTGCACCCCGGTTTTAACAGCACACTACCAACAGCCTCGTGATCATGCAAATTTGTTAACAGTTTCGAGTACTCGTCGGTCTGCAAGCTACCCAAGGAACTCGGTTTTCCCAAGATTTTGTTGATGGCATCTCGGCTAAAGCTAATTTCCATGCTCCTAACGTAGGTTTTGAACCTGTAAAATTCGTCTTCGGGCTGAATCGCGTTTGCATAAAATTCTCTTATCAGTTGATAGCAAACACGATCAGCAGGGTTCAACAAAACGTCCCACCTTTTCTTTTCAAATATGGCCTGAATTCGTCGATAATCCCCCTCACGGTTGATAGCAAACTTCTTCTCAGAGAGGACAGTTCTGCCCTCAAGAGACTTGATCTATGACTCATGGTAAGCGGAGATAAATCGGGAGATGTTGAATTCCGCTGGAACCTTGGATGTGGATTCTACACTTCTCTTCTTTGTTCTTCGCCGTTGAGGTCCAAAAGAAGCCAACTGCAACAAAAACAACAATAACAACATGCAAAGACAAAAGACCATCAGCCCTGTCAGACAACAAAAATGGAACAGCATGCAAAGACAGAACTGGGCAAAACGCCCCTAAACCGCCGGGCGACATGCAGGCAACACATCGCCCCTCAACCGTCGGGCGATAAACAGGCGATGCAGCGCCTCTCAAGGGCCGGGCGGCATCACGAAAACCAGAAAAAAATTCAACACATCAGCAGCTGCAGAATTTTACAAAACCATACCAGAAATTTATCAAACCCCAAACCCACACCAGAAATTTAACAGGAATCACGAAAGAAAATCAGAACATGCAATTTGCTTCAAAAACGAATTGTTTCTCAATCAGAAAATGAAATTGAGTGAGGGTTTGGGTAAGTCATCTCCAAAATCAAACAACCCAAAAGGTTTTTAATGACACAATGATGAAAAGAACATGATTCAAAGCAAAACAATAATATGCATACCTTGAGTGCTGAGAAAAAAAAACTGCAGTTGAAAATTCGTGAGAGCAGAGGGAGAGACAATACGTTGGTTTTCCAAATGAGAGATAAAACCACAAAACACTTTCCAAGGGTTTTAAAGCAAGGAGGGGCACAATGGTCAAATCCCCAATAAAGTCATAATAATTAAAATAAAAAACCTCAGTAAAACAATTCGAAAGACAAAACATTTCCTCTCCCCCCATACTCTCACGCCTGGCCCAGGAGGGGCCATCAAACACACAACCGCCGGGCAACATGATTCAAGCGTCGGGCGCTTTACACCAGAAAAATTTTCTCTGCTTTGGTGCAGCAGATCAGCAAGTGCACCAAAGATCCTTCTTAATTAGTGCAGAAAAATTTACACAACACCACAAGGTAAAGCAACACTCAAAAACACTAAAAATCAAGAAATTAAAGGGAATACTTACAATGTTGGGGTGCCTCCCAACAAGCGCTTGTTTAACGTCGGATAAGCTCGACGGTCCAAGATGCTCAATTAAGAACATCAAGGAGAACAGAACTAGAAGCGCGATCGAAATTCCCTAGAAGGTAAATTTTTAGACGTTGACCGTTTACGGTCCAAGAGTCCTTCTTTTCCAAGTCTTCGATAACAACCGCTCCAAAGTCCTTCACTTCCTTCACACGAAAAGGCCCGGACCACTTGGACTTTAATTTTCCCGGAAAGAGTCTTAACCGAGAGTTAAACAATAACACCAATTGTCCAGCCTTGAAGTCCTTTTGCCGGAGCTTCTTGTCGTGGTATTCTTTCACTTTTTCTTTATACAACCAACTTGAGTGGTATGCGGCATTACGCATTTCTTCCAGCTCAAGAAGTTGCACTTTTCTTTCGGTACCGGCCAAGTCCTTGTCAAAATTTAACATTTTTAAAGCCCACAAGGCCTTGTGCTCCAATTCAACCGGTAAATGGCAAGTTTTGTCATAAACCAATTGAAACGGAGTTAGACCAATTGGAGCTTTGTAAGCAGTGCGATATGCCCACAAAGCCTCGTCCAATTTTTGCGACCAATCTTTTTTCGAACTTGACACTGTTTTTTCAAGGATTCTTTTGACCTCACGGTTTGTTACCTCAGCCTGACCGTTCGACTGCGGGTGGTAAGGGGTCGCCACCTTATGTGATACACCATAGTGTTTTAAGACATTTTCGAGAGGTGTATTACAAAAGTACGACCCGCCATCGCTAATGAGCACCCGAGGAGTTCCAAAACGGGAAAAAATGTATTTCTTTAAAAAATTTATCACCATTTTGCCATCAGCCTTAGGTGAGGCAATCGCCTCAACCCACTTCGAAACGTAGTCAACAGCTACCAACATGTATTCATTACCAAAAGATGGTGGAAATGGACCAACAAAATCGATACCCCAACAATCAAAAATTTCTACCTTTTGTATGTTTTGGAGAGGCATTTCATCACGTTGTCCAATTCCACCTGTTCTTTGGCACATGTCACAACTTTTGGCATAGAGATGTGCGTCTTTAAAAAGAGAGGGCCAATAAAAGCCCGATTGAAGGACTTTAGTGGCCGTCCTCGCACCATTAAAATGGCCTCCATACGGCGAGTTATGGCAATGCCAAAGAATGCTTTGAGCCTCATCGCTCGTGACACACCTTCTCAAAAGGTTGTCACTTCCTAATTTAAACAAATACGGGTCATCCCACACATAGTAATTAGCATCCGAAAGAAACTTCCTTTTTTGGTTCCAAGTTAGGTCTTCGGGCACCCAACCAGTAGCCTTATGGTTAGCAAAATCTGCAAACCAAGGCCTAACTTGGACTTTAAAAAGTTTTTCATCAGGAAATTCCTCTTGGATTTCCTTTTCAGCTATGGTGACCTCAACATTGACAAGGCGAGACAAGTGATCTGCCACCAAATTTTCCGAACCCTTTTTATCTTTTATTTCTAAATCAAAATCTTGTAATAAAAGGATCCATCGGATGAGCCTTTGCTTCGAATCCGGTTTGGTAAGCAAATACTTGATCGCCGAATGGTCGGTGTAAACAACAACTTTTGACCCGATGAGGTAAGATCTAAATTTCTCTAGCGCATACACAATAGCAAGTAATTCTTTTTCGGTTGTGGCATAATTAACTTGTGCCTCATTTAAAACTTTACTTGCATAGTGTATGGCACGGAAACTTTTTTCCTTCCTCTGACCAAGTACTGCTCCAACAGCATAATCGCTCGCATCGCACATAAGTTCAAAATTCAAAGTCCAATTTGGAGCGATTATTATTGGAGCGGTAACTAACTTTTCTTTTAAAATTTCAAAAGCGTGAAGACATTCATCGTTAAAAAGAAATACTTGTTCCTTGCTTAGCAAGTTGCTCAATAGTCTAGCTACCTTTGCAAAGTCTTTGATAAAGCGTCAATAAAACCCGGCATGCCCAAGAAAACTTCAGATCCCTTTTACGTTGGTTGGAGGAGGCAACTTCTCTATCACTTCAACTTTCACTCGATCAACCTCAAGGCCTTTGGACGAAACTTTGTGACCGAGCACAATTCCCTCCGTCACCATAAAGTGACACTTCTCCCAATTTAGCACTAGATTTGTCTTCACACACCTCTCTAAGACGGTTTCCAAATTTGTCAAGCATAAATCAAATGAGCCTCCAAAAACCGAAAAGTCGTCCATGAACACTTCCATCGTCTTTTCTATTAGGTCGGAGAAGATAGCTTGAACGCACCGTTGGAAAGTTGCCGGCGCATTACATAAACCAAAAGGCATCTTACGATACGCAAAAATGCCAAAGGGACAAGTAAAGGCCGTCTTCTCATGATCCGCCGGGTCAACCACAATTTGGTTATACCCCGAATATCCATCCAAGAAACAATAGAATTGCTGCCCGGACAACCTCTCTAACATTTGGTCCATAAATGGTAATGGAAAATGATCTTTCCTTGTCGCGGTGTTGAGCCTTCTATAATCAATGCACATCCTCCACCCCGTCATTGTTTTTGTCTGGACCAACTCATTTTTTTCGTTACGAATCACGGTCATACCTCCCTTTTTTGGCACAACATGGACTGGACTAACCCAAGGGCTATCGGAAATCGGGTAAATCATACCGGCTTCCAATAGCTTAACCACTTATTTTCTCACCACCTCTTTCATTGTTGGGTTCAAGCGGCATTGCAGTTGGGCTACCGCCTTGAAATCTTCTTCCATCAAGATACGATGCATGCAATAAGCCGGGCTAATTCCTTTTAAATCGGAAAGGACCCAACCTATAGCATCTTGGTTTTTCTTCAAAACATGAATTAGACGGCCTTCCTCTTTTTTGGACAACACGTTACTAATGATAACCGGCTTGTTACCACCGTCATCAAGAAAAACGTATTTTAAATTGGAAGGCAAGACCTTCAATTCAAGCGGTGACTTCTCATCTTTCACATCCTTCTTTAACTCTTCCGGTTCTACCTCCCATGGTTGTAACTCTTTGAGGGATTCAAGTTCTTTTAAACAATCCTCAAGAGCTCTTTCTTCTTCTTCAGAAAACACTTCAAAAGAATCATTAAGAACCATTTCTAAAGGAGAGATTTCATGTACATGCTTAGAAACCTCCAACGTTGCTTCTTCAATTGCATCGATCCGAAAGCTATCATGTTTATCCTTTGAATACTTCATAGCTTCGAAAAGATCAAAACAAACCTCTTCATTTTGAACCCTCGCCTTCATTAAACCGTCATCCACATCAATCATCATTCGGGCGGTTTTCATGAAAGGTCGGCCAAGAATTAAAGGTGCATCTTCATCTTCCTCCATCTCGATAACAACAAAATCAACCGGGAAGAAAAATCTGTCAACTTTTACCAAGACATCTTGAGCTAACCCATGAGGATGAGTTGAGGACTTTTCGACCAATTATAAAGTCATACGAATGGCTTTCATCTCAATGTTCCCAAGCTTCTTTACAATGGACAATGGGATAAGATTAATGCTTGAGCCCAAATCAATTAAGCCCTTTCCAACATAGACGTCACCAATGGTAACCGGCAAAGTCACACGCCCCGGGTCAACTTCTTTTTTAGGAAGAGTTCTTTGGATGATGGCACTACAACTCGCGTCAAGAACAATAGTTTTCGGTTCCGAATACCTCCGCTTCTTCGTGAGAATGTCTTTCATGAACTTTGCATACTTTGGCATTTGTTCCAAAGCTTCGGCAAACGGAATGTTAACTTGTAATTGCTTGAAGATGTCCATGCAACGCGTATAGTGCCTCTCATTTTCCTTCTTTGAAGGAGCATGAGGATATGGTAAGTTTTGGATCGGAATAGCGCTCACTAGTTCCTTTCCCTTCTTTACTCTCTTAAGTCTCTCTTTTTTCTTCAACTCCTCACCACTATTATTTTCAACTTCAACCATGTCATTACTTTTATTTTCAACTACACCTTCACTTTCACGTTTATTTTCAACTACTTCCTCATCACTACAATCCTCCACAAGACCATCAAGTTTTTCTTCCTCCACATTTTTCTCCTTTTCTTTCTCTAACTCCTTCCTACTTCTAGTAACAATCACCATGCAATGCTCCTTAGGATTCACTTGAGTATTCGCGGAAAAGGAAGGACCCGATTGTTGTTCGGCAATTTGCTTGGCAAGTTTCCCCACTTGGTTTTCAAGATTCTTAATCGCTGCGTCACTACTCTTTTGGTTGGCCGTTGACATTTGCATGAATTGGTTTAAAGTGTCTTCCAACTTTGAGCTAGCAACCGGAGGTGGTGGAGGTTGATACGGATTTTGCCGGTTTGAAGGACCGGCACCATAACCTTGATTATTTTGATAATTTGCTCGCGGTTGAAATCCTTGATTTCCTTGATAATTTTGTTGAGAATTGTGTTGTTGTTGGTAAGGTTGTTGTTGTCTACCTTGATAATCCCTTTGATTTTCCATATAGTTCACCTCTTCAAAACCCGGAGGAGGACAAAATCCGGTGTCATGCTCCCCTTTACAAAGTTCACAACAAGCTACTTGCTTACTTTTGCTCGGCTCCTTCATTTCTTTGATTTGTTGAGTCAAAAGCTCCACTTGTTGAGAGATAAGCTTGTTTTGCGCGAGGATCGCATCGTTAGTTCCCAATTTAAGGACATCGGGCTTCTTTTGAGAGTTGCCATGGCTTTGACTTTGAAGATCGTTTAGAGCCATTCAATTAATAATATCAGTTGCTTCCTCGACATTCTTTGCCATCAAACTTCCTCCCGCAGTGGCATCCAACAAAGTCTTACAATTCGGTTGGAGACCATTCTTGAAGATATGAATTTGTGTTAACTCATCAAACCCGTGACCTTTACATTTGCGAAGCATGGACTTGAATCGTTCCCATGCTTCATTGAGGGATTCATTGGTTCCTTGAGAGAACACTGAAATTGCGGTTTTTGACTCCATGAAACGGTTATGAGAGAAGAACCGTTCAATAAATTTTTCCTCCAAGACATTCCAATCGGTCATCACGGCGGGAGTTTGATCGAGGTACCAATCCTTTGCCTTGCCAAGCAAAGCATGCGGAAATAATCTTTTAAAGAGAGGTAACTCTTGTGCTGGATCTACACCGGTCGCTAATGCAATCTCATAGAATTTTGTGAGAAACGCAAAAGGGTCTTCATGGTCCATTCCGGTGAATGGACTTCCATACAACAAGTTCAAAGTTCGCGTTTTCATCTCGGCTTGCCTTCCTTGATTGTTGTTGGCAAACTGAGCGGTATGTCGTGGACTGTTCACACAAGGTGTGGATGCGGGAGGTGGAGGTGGTTGCGCCATGATTGGTGTGAATGGTGGTTATGGTGTTGTAGTAGAACTTCCTTCTTGCTCTTGTCTTTGTCTCGCAAGGTGCCTCCTCCGTCTAGTTCTGTTGTTGAGTCTACGAGCGGTTCTTTCAATCTCAGGATCGAATAGAAGTTGGTCCGCAGGTAGTTGCCCTCGCATAAACAAAGTCTGCACACTTAAACAAAATAAATCAACAAGCACAAGAAAATTTGTAACAAGTCTAAAACTTCACAACTATTGCAATGCTTGCAATATCAAATAACAATCCCCGGCGCCAATTTGTTGAAATACAAATAGAGTTCGGGATTTAGTTATCGTTCCACAGAGATTGTTCGATGATATCGCAGTCGTTCTACAGTCATAACGTTTCAAGCCTTAAAGTAACAAGGGGTTTTAAGTTGGTTTCGTAGCCGTTGCATTCAAATTTAATTAAAAGCGGTAAAAAGATTGTTTTAACGGTTTATAAAAGCATGTCAAGATTAGGGTTCGACAAACCACTTTGTACGTATATAATCGATAAGCTAGTGAACTTGGTTAAATGATAAATACAATCACATATCCTCCCAATATGTTTATCTCTAACACATATTGTGAGTTTTGCCATTTTGATCCTTTGTTGATTTCTCACACAAACTATCAAAATAACAACATTAAAGTTCAATATTTGGTGAACATCAACACACATTACTATCTCTAGCTAATGGACATTGATGGATGAAAAACCTAGGTAAAGAGTTGGAGCATATTTCTCAATCATGAACCAACACAAAGAATAAACATTGAAACAAGGTTTTTCACCATACATTCATCATCTAAAAGTTCACAAACTAGAATCAATCCATATACATACAAAGAAAAGGTTTACCTACATCTAACCTTGACACAAAAGAGAGATTAGCTACACATCTTCATGGTAGCTTGCACAACAAGTAATGGACAAAGTTTTTGGTGCATCAATCTTCAATAATCAAGGATTGAAGCATAAAAACTAAGAAAGCAAGAAAATGGGTTTTAATGGAGTTTTCTCTCCAAAATATCTAAGTTACAAGTGAGAAGATGAAAAAGTAGTATGATGATGTCTCAAAATGATACAAACATTAGCCTAAATAGAGGTTTTCCCCAGAAAGGGGTGTTGGGCGGTGCAGAGGGCACTGGGCGAAGCCCACTTTTCAACTCACGTGCCAGCCAAAAAGCAAAAGTGCAAAGATATTTTTGCAAAAGCGTCGGGCGAAAAACAAAGAGCGTCGGGCGAAAGGCAAAGAGCGCCGGGCGAAGCAGAAGGCGTAGGAAAGCCAACTCTCTGGAACTATGCTGGAAAATTTGAGGAAACAAGGATGAAGCAGCGCCTGTGGAGCGCCGGACGAAATTTCCCAAGCGCCGGGCGAAACAATCCTAACGCCGGGCGAAATTGAGAGGCGCAGCAGTGCCAACTCTCTGGAACTTGAAATGAAGAAATGGAATTTTTGGGCTGCCAACCACCTCTGCAGCGCCGGGCGGTCAAGAGGCCCCAGGACCACAGTCTTGAAATTTCACCACTTCGAAATCAGGTCGAAATGATTAGCGATAAAATAACCAGAATTCCTGCAAAAAGTAGCAAACACATCAAAGCACCATAAATTCACAAAAATGAAAGACCTACTTAAATAAAAAGTCGTTTTTCGATTAAAGCATTTAAAAGAGCTAAAAAGGTGTAAAAATAAACTGTGAAAATAAACACATTTTCACACCTAACAATGTCCCATACCTGCTCATAGGACATCGCGATTTGGATTCAGTTTTTAAAGCAGATTCTGTTACTATGAATTGTTACTAAATATTTCGTGAATATTTAGTTATCCTATGTGGCATCCAAAGCATTTTTGGATTGTGATTTTATGTTGGTTTTTCGGATTTGCTGCTGTTTCTAATTATGGAGACATAATAGGAAACTTTGGATTGAATACCTATTTTGTTGGAGTTAATTTTGTAGATTTGTGAGCAGTCTATTTGCTGTGTTTTTGAAGCCCATTTCAGTCCAGATTAAATGCTATATATTGACTGATGTAAACCTAGTTTTAGGTGTGGAACTTACTTGTGTTTTGTTAGGGTTTCGAGTGTATTTTGTGAGCCTAACTGGTATCATTCTGATAACAGTATAAGGACTGGTTTTTTTTGTGTTGTAAGTTATGTCAAGTTACTCATAAGCTTTTAAGCATTGAGTTTCTTGTGTGTCAATTCTCATAAGCTGTGAAGTATTGAGAATTGTGTGTTTTGAAAGTGTGACTTTCGGTTTGTTACTTGTGTGGAAAGGTACCAATCACGGGTTGTGGTTGTAGAGGGATTTGAGGAGGGCCTCATACCTAGGTGAGTCTTAGGTAGAAGTCATAGGAAGGGTAGTGATTAAGTGATCAGATTATCCGGTTATTGTATGATCTGTGAATTGATACTATCGTATATTGATTTCGTCTCTGGCTTGGTAGCCCCCAGAGTAGGTGTGTTAGACCGAACTGGGTAAACATATCACTGTGTTATTTACTTTCTGCACTGTTATTTTTAATTGTTAGCTTGTTCATTATGTTGGATATCAGTGTCTCAACATCTGTATAGGACATCTGATATCTGTGCCAGAATTTCAATTGGCATCAAGAGCTTGCACCCTTATTTGGTTCTAGGTGAGATTCAGGGAAGGTACTTTCTGGTACAATGGACAAGGATGGAGGATTCTTGAACAAACCACCTCTGCTTGATGGTTCCAACTATGATTATTGGAAACCAAGGATGATACCATTCATCAAATCCATGGATGATCAAGCATGGAAAGCTGTTATAAAAGGATGGGAGCCCCCAAAGGTTAAAGATGAAAAAGGTACCCCTACTGATGTGGTGAAGGAAAAGGAAGACTGGGATGATGCAGATTACAAAGGGTCCATGGGAAACTCCAAAGCCATGAATGCATTGTTTAATGGTGTCAACAATAATATCTTCAGGTTGATTAAACATTGCACCATTGTAAAAGAGGCGTGGGAGGTCTTGAAGGTTACTCATGAAGGGACTTCAAAGGTGAAAATGTCAAAACTTCAGCTTCTCAGTAGCAAGTTTGAGAGTTTGAAGATGAAAGAGGATTAGAGCATTCATGATTTTCATATGAACATTATCGAGATAGCTAATGCCTCTAGTGCCCTAGGTGAAAAGATGTCTGACAGCAAACTGGTCAGAAAAATCCTCAGATCTCTACCTAAGAGATTTGACATGAAAGTGACTGCTATAGAAGAAGCTCAGGATATAGACAAGATGAAAGTGGATGAACTGGTGGGATCTCTTCAAACATTTGAATTAGGGATCAGTGAAAAGTCTGAAAAGAAGAAGAGCATAGCTTTTGTGTCAAATGCTGGTGACTCAGAAGATGAAGGCGATCTGGTCAGAGATGAAGGGGTGTCTAAAGATCTGGTATTGCTTGGAAAACAATTTAACAAAGTGCTGAAAAGGATTGACTGGAAGTCGAGAGCAAATGCTCAGAACAAGTCACTCGACATCAGTAAGAACCAGGATGGAGGCAGAAGATCCAGAACTGAAGAAGACTCCAATCAAGGGAAGAGAGTTCAGTGCTTTGAATGTGAAGGATATGGGCACATAAAGACTGAGTGTCCCACGTATCTCAAAAGGTAGAAGAAGGGCTTATCAGTGTCTCGGTCAGAAGGAGAGTCTGAGAGTGATCTTGAAGAAGAATCAGCAAAATTGGTGACAGCTTTGACTGGGATCTGTAAGGCTGATGGAGAAACTACTTGTGAGTCTGACTCTGACAAAGAATCCTATGTTGGAGAACACACTAAGGAAGAAGTCTTCACAGGGTTTTCAGAGTTGTGTATCAAGAATGAAGAAAGGTGCCAGATAATATTGGAACAGAAGGTTCTGATAGCTCAACTAGAAGCTGAGAAGGAAGAACATCTATCAACCATTGCTGATCTGAAAGAGGAGGTTGAATGGCATAAGTCAAAACTTGACAATATGACCAAATCTATAAGAATGCTGAACAATGGTACCACGCAGCTGGATGAGATTTTTTAGACTGGGAAAGAAGCTGGAAATGTGCAAGGCCTTGGTTTTAACAATCAAGCAGAGACTCACAAGAAGCCTGTATTAAAGTTTGTTCCTCAGAAAATAAAGCAAGAAGAGGGGATGTCAAATCACATGTTTCAACATCAGATGAAGCATTAAAAAAGAGTTTGTAGATCAAAATATAAACCATGGAGATGCCATTACTGTGGAAAGATTGGTCACTTAAAGTCCTTTTGCTACAAGCTGCATGGCTATCCCAAAACTGCTCAACAACAAAACCAAGGACAGAGTTGGGGTAAAGTGAAGAGAAGATGGATCCCTAGACAAATGATGACTGGTCTCATAGCACATACCTCGCTTAGAGCATCTGCAAGAGAAGATTGGTACTTTGACAGCGGTTGTTCAAGACACATGACTGGTGTGAAGAAATTCTTGTTAGACATCAAGCCTCACTCCACCAATTATGTCACTTTTAGGGATGTATCAAAGGGTGAAATAAAAGGTGTTGGAAAGCTGGACTACACAGGACAACCAAATCTGGATCGAGTTCTATTTGTCAAAGGGCTGACTGCAAATTTAATCAGTATAAGCCAACTGTGTGATGTAGGTGTCAAAGTAAATTTCACCAATTCTGAATGCCTTATAACCAATGAGAAAGATGAAGTTGTTATGAAGGGAACCGGGTCTAAGGATAAATATTATCTGTGGAATCCTCAAGAACCTGAAAGTCTGTCTACTTGTTTGATGTCAAAGGAAGATGAAACCAAACTGTGGCATTAGAAATTGGGTCACTTACACCTGAAAGGGATGAAGAAAGTTATGTCAAGTGAAGCTGTTACAAGTATTCCCAAGCTGAAGATTGATGAGGATAAAGTATGTGGTGAATGTCAAGTTAGGAAGCAAACAAGGGTGTCACACAAGAGGCTTCAACATCTTACCACAACTTCTAGAGTTCTAGAACTTCTTCACATGGACTTAATGGGACCTATGCAGGTTAAAAGTCTTGGTGGGAAGAAGTATGCCTATGTTGTCGTAGATGACTACTCCAGATTCACTTGGATAAGTTTTATCAGAGAAAAGTCTGAAGTGTTTGCAGCCTTCATAGAATTGTGTCAAAGGATTCAACGGAAAAAGGATTGTGGTGTTGTTCGGATCAGAAGTGACCATGGGAAAGAATTCAAAAATAGCAGGTTTGAAGAGTTCTGCGTATCTGAGGGAATCACTCATGAATTCTCATCACCAATCACTCCTTAGCAGAATGGTGTGGTGGAACGCAAGAACAGGACTATACAAGAGTGTGCAAGAGTCATGATTCATGCCAAAAAGCTTCCATATCATTTTTGGGCTGAAGCCATGAATACTGCGTGCTATATACACAATAGGGTAACTATCAGATCAGGTACTTCTGTCACTCTTTATGAGCTATGGAAAGGTAGAAAGCCAAATGTGAAGTATTTCCATGTGTTTGGGAGTAAGTGTTATATCTTGGCGGATCGTGAGCAGAGGCGAAAGATGGATCCCAAGAGTGAGGAAGGAATATTTTTGGGATACTCTACAAACAGTAAAGCATACAGGGTATTTAATTCCAGAACTAAGGTGATGATGGAATCCATAAATGTGGTGGTTGATGACTCTGGCAAAGACGAAGATGTCCCAGATGATGTTGGAGCATGTCTGCCCATGAACAATGAAACCTCCCAAGACATTGAGTCTGTAGAAGATAGTGCTCAAGAAGCCAACACTAGACCTGAGAATGAAGAGGTAGAGGATGCTAACAGGGGACCCTCTATAAGGATTCAGAAAGATCACCCTAAGGAATTGATTATTGGAGATCTGAATGAAGGTGTAAGAACCAGAACGAGGGAGACTGTGTCAAATGCATGCTTTGTTTCAAAGATTGAACCAAAGAATGTCAAAGAAGCATTGACAGATGAGTTCTGGATAAGTGCTATGCAAGATGAACTTTGTCAATTCAAGAGGAATAAAGTCTGGGAACTGGTACCACGACCAGCAAGAACAAATGTGATTGGAACAAAATGGGTGTATAAGAATAAGTCTGATGAACAAGGAGTTATTACCAGGAACAAAGCCAGATTAGTTGCTCAAGGATACACACAGATTGAATGAGTAGACTTCGATGAAACATTTGCCCCTGTGGCTCGATTGGAATCCATCAGATTGCTGCTAGGAGTGGCATGTTTGTTGAAATTCATATTGTTTCAAATGGATGTCAAGAGTGCCTTTCTAAATGGCTATCTTAATGAGGAAGTCTATGTTGAGCAGCCAAAAGGGTTTGTGGATCCAAATTTTCCTGATTATGTTTACAAGCTGAAGAATGCTTTGTATGGGCTGAAACAAGCTCCACGAGCTTGGTATGAAAGACTAACTGAGTTCTTAGTCAACCATGGGTACAGGAAGGGTGGTATTGATAAAACTCTTTTTGTCAAGGAGAAGGATGGGAAACTAATGATTGCTCAAATTTATGTAGATGATATTGTGTTTGGTGGGATGTCGGATGAAATGGTCCAACATTTTGTCAACCAAATGCAGTCTGAATTTGAGATGAGCTTGGTAGGTGAATTGACCTACTTCCTTGGATTACAAGTCAAGCAGATGGAAGATTCCATTTTTATTTGTCAGAGAAAATATGCGAGGAACATTGTGAAGAAGTTTGGACTGGATAATGCCAAGCATAAGAGGACTCCTGCTCCTACTCATTTGAAGTTATCCAAAGATGAAAAGGGAGTGAATGTTGAACAAAGTTTGTATAGAAGTATGATTGGCAGTCTGCTGTATCTTACAGTAAGTAGGCCAGACATAACTTTTGTTGTTGGTGTGTGTGCAAGATATCAAGCAGAAACCCAAGGTCAGTCACATCAATCAAGTGAACAGAATTCTAAAGTATGTGAGTGGTACATGTGATTATGGGTTGCTTTACTCCCATGACTTAAGTCCCATTTTAGTAGGTTATTGTGATACTAATTGGGCTGGAAGTGCTGATGATAGGAAGAGTACCTCTGGAGGATGTTTCTTTTTGGGAAATAATCTTATTTCATGGTTTAGCAAGAAGCAGAATTCAGTATCCCTTTCTACTGCTGAAGCTGAGTACATAGCAGCTGGGAGTAGTTGTGCTCAACTGGTATGGATGAAGCAGATGTTATCTGAGTATAATGTCACACAAGATGTCATGACACTATTTTGTGACAACCTGAGCGCTATTAATATTTCCAAAAATCCCATTCAACATAGCAGGACTAAGCACATTGATATCAGACATCACTTCATCAGAGAACTTGTGGAGGACAAAGTCATAACTCTTGAGCATGTGAGCATAGAAAATCAGCTTGCTGACATATTTACCAAGGCTCTAGATGCAGTTCAATTGAAAACCTGAGGAGCATACTTGGGGTGTGCATTCATGAAGAACTATAGCAATTAATGTTCCTTTTGGCTGCCAGATTGGAAAGACTAAAGGAAGTTCTGGTAGTGCAGTGTGTAAAGGAAGTTCTAGTAGTGCAGTGTGTAAAGGAGGTTCTGGTTTATTTTTACTTTGACTTGTTCTACTTGCCTTTGTCATATTTATGGCTAAAAAGGGGGAGTAGCATGTATGTGTGGAGTATGTTTGTGTGGGGAGTGCGTGTGCGTGTGTGCTTGTGCTGCTGCAGTAGTTGAGGGGGAGATTGTGGAATGGTTGCTGCAGTTGAGGGGGAGTTTTTTGATATGTTGTATGATGTGTCGTTTGCTGTGCTGTGTGTTGTATGCAGCTGCTGGATTTTTTTGCTGTGTGATGTTGGTTTTTTTCGCTGTTGTCTGATATGGATGTTTTGTGTTTTCTTTACAAGTTTTTTTGTGTGTGTAGTTTTAGCCAAAATAAGCCAAAGGGGGAGATTGTTATTTCTGTGCTTTTGAGGTTGGCATTTATTTTGCTAAAACTATTATAGCAACAAGAAGTTGAAACATGAAGTTCTAATTTGCTGCATTCAACATGTCGAAAGAAGATGTCCCATACTTGCTCATAGGACATCGTGATTTGGATTCAGTTTTTAAAGCAGATTCTGTTACTATGAATTGTTACTAAATATTCCATGAATATTTGGTTATCCTATGTGGCATCCAAAGCATTTTTGGATTGTGATTTTATGTTGGTTTTTCGGATTTGCTGTTGTTTCTAATTATGGAGACATAATAGGAAACTTTGGATTGAAGACCTATTTTGTTGGAGTTAATTTTGCAGATTTGTGAGCAGTCTATTTGCTGCGTTTTTGAAGCCCATTTCAGTCCAAATTAAATGCTATATATTGACTGATGTAAACCTAGTTTTAGGTGTGGAACTTACTTGTATTTTGTTAGGGTTTCGAGTGTATTTTGTGAGCCTAATTGGTATCATTCTGATAACAGTATAAGGACTGGTTTTTTTTGTGTTGTAAGTTCTGTCAAGTTACTCATAAGCTTTTAAGCATTGAGTTTCTTGTGTGTCAATTCTCATAAGCTGTGAACGTATTGAGAATTGTGTTTTTTTGAAAGTGTGACTTTCGGTTTGTTACTTGTGTGGAAAGGTACCAATCACGGGTTGTGGTTGTAGAGGGATTTGAGGAGGGCCTCATACCTAGGTGAGTCTTAGGTAGAAGTCATAGGAAGGGTAGTGATTAAGTGATCAGATTATCCGATTATTGTATGATCTGTGAATTGATACTATCGTATATTGATTTCGTCTCTGGCTTGGTAGCCCCCAGAGTAGGTGTGTTAGACCGAACTGGGTAAAGATATCACTGTGTTATTTACTTTCTGCACTGTTATTTTTAATTGTTAGCTTGTTCATTGTGTTGGATATCAGTGTCTCAACATATGTATAGGACATCTGATATCTGTGCCAGAATTTCAAAGACCCTACAGACTGGGAAAAGACCAGTTGCAGAGGGAAAATTCTCTCTATACCTTTCAATTAGACAAGTAGATCTGGCCAGACGCTGGAAATCATTGAATTCAGAGCAAAAGCATAGTCTTCATGAGCTGATCACGTTGCTACGCTCATCTTCAGGTCATCCTGACCTCCAAGACATAAGAGTTGTGGTTCTTTTAGGAGAAAACACACGACTTATCAGCAAGTGATCAAACTTGAGACATCAAGAGTGTAACGCCCATTTTTAATTAAATATTTTAATTAAGCAGTATTGAGTATTTCTGTATACTTGTTGAATATGTTGAATGTGTTTTTTGATGCTAACAAGTATTAATCGGGTAATTAGTCGATTTAGTCGGGAGAAATTAATATTAGAAATAATATTTATTTTCGTAGAATATTAATTAATTTAGTTGGGTTAAGTTGTGTGTGAGAAATAGCAAAGTTGGGGGTATCGTGTAGTAGGCCCACTAAGTTAATTAGTAGATCCATTATTATATTAGGTTATTATATTAGGTTTTTAATTAAGAGAAATAATATAAAAGAATAGAAGTGGCAGTAAGAAAGGAGTTACAGAAAAAAATTGAACGAGGGTTTGGAAGCATAGGTTGGAGAATAGAGAATACGAGAGTTGCCGTCAAAGTTTCAGTTTCGACCGGAAATTCGAGCTGCCTTCAATCCAAGGTAGGGGTGGGGTTCGAATTTTATAACCGGGAATACGATAATTGATACGTTTTGTATGATTTTTTCTACTGCGAATGTGTTGAAGTGTATTGATGGATTGTTCTTGTTTTGTGGAATTTGATTGTTCTATGGTATATTTTTGTGGTTGAATTTATGCTAAAAATTGGTTGGTATTGGATCATGGAGAAAAATTTCTGGGAACTGGGTTTAGTAGTTTTAAAAATAATAATAATAATAATAATAATAAAGGGGGGGGGGGGGTGGCGCAGGCCACCCCTGTGTGTGCCACCCTGTGCCTCTCACTTTATATAGTGGCGCAAGCCACATTACTCCCTAGTGGATGGTGGCGCAAGCCACCTGGAAGGGAGGGTATTTGGTGGCGTCGGCCACCTGTACTCTTAGGAAATGAGGGTGACGCAAGCTACCCGTATTCTTGCGGTGTGTATTTTTCTGTTTTAAAAAAAAATATATATATATTTATTAAAAGGTGTGTTTCATTATAAAATTACCATTTTCTGTGGGTCTGATTTATTATAAAGTCCAGATAAAAATACGTAGGTCAGTGGAAGCAAATTAATAGGATCGATACAGGTCATCAGAATTGAATTAGGAGGACATAATCTAGTTTCAGTTAATAGGAGAATAATAACAGGAAGTTTATGATCTACCAGATATATTTCAGTAATAGTAGTAATATTAATCGGTAGGATAATGGAATAGCAGATAGTCATGAACTAACAGGTAGTATTATTTTAGTGGTAGTATCAGAAACAACATTAGTAGTTTAGCAGAAAATGAGAGTTTTAGCAATAAAGGAGAATTTAGCAGATACTGGTATTTTGTATCAGAGTGGGATTTTGATGACAGTATATTGAGAGCATAAATGTGTTGGTATCAGTAAGTTAAAAATTGAACCGCATCAGTAATTTAACTAGTAGTAATTACCGTGCATAATAGTACCGATTTAGCCGAATAAGTAGAATTAAGCGGAAAAAAAATTAGTTGTCCGGAATTAGTTGAAATTGGTCGGGGAAGGTTCGTGTAAACTAGTAGGTAATTTTGGTTGGTTTGTTTGTTGAAAATATGATGAATAAGTGGATTTGCAGGTACAACTGAATAAGTTTATTTGTTCCGATTTAGGGGCATATTTGAGTTGTAGGTCGAATGACCAGTGTTGATTTAGTTGTTGCAGTTGATGTATATTTTATGTTGCAGTTGTTGTTGTTGTTAAGTTGTAGGCCTATGGCCAGTTGTTGAGTTGTTGTTGTTGTTAAGTTGTAGGCCGATGGCCAATGTTGAGTTGTTGTTGTTGTATGCCATTCATATTAGTCGCATACATTGCATTTGCTAAGTTGGAGCGAATGCTCACACCGCGTTGGCCTGGATTGGCGAATTTTTACATTGGCCTGGATTGGTAAATTTTTACGTTGGCCTGGATTGGCAAATTTTTACGTTGGCCTGGAATGGCAAAAAAGTTTAAGTTGAAGGCTTATGCCTGGTTGATGCCTTTATTAATTGGTAATATTAAGTTGGGAGTTTTGCTCCAATGGTACCACATGCATACGCACAGTTGAGTCGCATTTTGTGTTGCATTACTTATGTTGACAAAGTTGATGTTGTATTATGTTGATAAAGTTGTTGTAGTATTATGCTGATAAAGTTGTTGTCGAGTTGTTGATGATTATTGTTTTGTCGTTGTTGTAAAGTAGTGAAATTGTATGATTTTAGTCTAATGTATTGATTATCATACTCTTGTTTATATTATTCGATATCTCACCCCTTCTGTTTGAATGTTACCCCTATGTTGGTAACGTGCAGGTTAGCAAGGATGAAGTTCGTTTATCTTCATTAGTTCGAGTCGGTGTCGATGCTCTGATACGTAACACTCGGGGGGATGAACACTTGTTTTCCTTATTGTTGAATTTGATTATGTTGCTGTTGTTTCAAGTTGTTTTGGTTAAAAGACTTGATGTCTTAAAGTTGTTTTAAATTGAACAAGATGTTATACTATATTAAGTTGAAATTTGTGAATCCGCTGCTTATTTATGAAAGTGTTTTGTTTCAAAGAATAATTGATGTTGTTATGGTTTCATCTGAGTAAAGGTGTTATGTATCAACGTTATATAAAATTAAATGAGCATGCTTTAATCGGAGATGTGGCATCCTATTTGATTATGTTGAATTTCGTAACTCTGATTTTTATCGATAATTACCGGGTAGAAATGGGGTGTTACATTAGTGGTATCAGAGCAGGTCGGTCTGTCCGGCCAAGTTGTCTAATGTTGTTTATCCCTTAGTACGCGACAAGTGTGTGGAACACTGTCGATACTTGTTTGTTTTCCTAATCGATGGTATGCAGGAGTTGGTTTGAAATAAGTGGGGGAGAAGCTCACTTCCCGAAAATGTTAATGGTATGTGAAGTTGGATCAAGGCGATATTGATTGCAAGAGTGCAAATGTTGTTGGAACTGTGTTGCGAACCGACGAGAGTATGGACTCATGATTCTTATCGGTCAAGTTTGAGATGCCTTTGAGGGAGGACGAGCCGATAATTGCGATTTGCCTCTGAAGTGTAGATCAGAGTTTGGAGACAGTTAGGAGATGATGTTTTTACCTACTAAGCGAGTAAGATAACTCTTACAGGATGGAGCTTATATGAGCGCATGTGGCTGATAATGGTTATTTGAGAGGTGCGTAGAATACTGACGGAAGATTAAAGAGATGATTGAGAATAAGGATCCACTCTAAAGGAAATGATAATTCGATGGATCAACTGGTAGACTAGTGTGTCTTGAGTATAATTGGATTGAAGTCGGATGATTTTCAGAGTTAGGTGAAAAGCAGGGATAGTTGGAGAACCTCAGAAGCAAGAGAGAGGTAGAACTCATGTTCACCAATTTCAATTTTCATTTTCGCAATTATGGAACGACATTCAGAAAAAAGGGGTATAACTTTTCACTTGTAACTCCGATGGAAGCGAATCTGGATTTTTTGGAAAGCTTACGAAATTCCCTACAGTTTGAATATAAATTTTGTCTTCGGCATGTTTTTGTGTCGAGAGAAAAAGGCATTTGAATATTTGGGTCTGATGCTGATTTTGGTGGGAGTGTGTATACGGGATTTCTAGATCCGCCACCATTGCGCACGTGATAACTTTTTAATCGAAACTCGGATTAAAGCGATTCTTGAATTTCTGGAATCTACAGGAAATTCCCTTCATTTTGGCATATAATTTCGTATCAAGAAGGTCTGTATTGAAGGGGATAATTGTGTTTTGAAGTTGAGTGAGTCCTGCTGAAAGTGGGTAAGATGAGGTCAGGTATAAGATGTTTGGTAACAGGGCGGAGGTGAGGACCTCAAAGAAGCACATGGAGATGCGGCGTATGCCAGTGGATAATTATTAAGATATAGATTTCTTTGAGGAAGGTTAAATAGTAAAGTGGACTGTGTATTATTGTTGATATGGTGTCGACATGTGTCGGGAAAATTTTGGAAGTTTGTATCACCAACCAGATGATGAGGTGGTACTATTGAGAGTGTGATTTGAATGAGAATCGAGTGTGAAACTACATGGATTATAGGGGTTCTGAGATTAAAGGAAATACGAAGGATTGGTTAGTGTTGTTGAAGTTCTTAACTTGAATAAAGGTTCGATTGGAGCAAACCGATTTGTATTGTACTTGGTGTCGTAGTAATTCCGGTGTTGGGAGAATATTCAGCAAATGTGTTATGCTATGAGTGTGTATACGAGAATATGTACTGGATTTTGGACTTTTTGTATCATTGACGAGGTGGAAAATAAGAAACTTAAGAAACCGTTTGTAAGCCTTAGAGAGATGGTGGAGCATTATGCTTAGGTAATTTTGAGCACAAGGTAAAGGACACTGTTGTAGTTAGGTAATGACGATTTATGCCACCGTTATGGTTGCCGGCTGTCTATTGACAAATTGAGGAACTGATCACCCTTAATCTCTTGTTGATAGTGGACGGAACCATGTTGGATGGAATAGACGTGTCATGCCAACTGGGATTATGTGTGCATCGAATTGGTTGAAGTTAAGCCAAGTGCTTGCGGGTTGTTTGATTTGTCGATGCAGATTCCTATATAGGAATATTAGGCGGATTTGAGGATGATAGCATGAGGTTGCGATATGATCGGTGAGTAGTTGGAAAACTCACAGTTGTGTTCTGGATAACTTGGGTTTTGGTTTGTGGTGGATCGAGAATTCGATTGACGTGAGACTCGAAGAATTGTAGAGATGATCCAAGGAGGAAGTAAATGGAAATGTAAGACCGTGATTTGACCAGGGAGGTCGGATAAAGAATGGTGGTGGCTGGTATGCCTTAACGTGTATATAGGAAATATGAATTGTATTTTCCATACTTGTCCAGATAATGTTATAACTGGTGTTCGTTGTGGATGTTCTGATCTGCTATGAAATCAGAAGGAAGGCGTGTAGGATATTTGAGAGTTGGGTTACAAGTATTGAAAGAAGTGAAGCTATATGTTGAGTTAGCAAGGTGTGAATTATGATTTGTAAGATGAGGTTGCGTGGTTGTGTTAATTCGGGTGAGGGATTTTGGAGAATTGTGCTAGTATGAGTAGGACTTGATGAATTAGTTTGTTTGATCGGTTTGGTTAATATGCTATGTTAAGTGTAGGTTTTGAGGCTAAATCTATGGCTATTGGGTGTTAAGCACTGTTTGGAAGATGATTTTTTTTGTTGAGGTTAATTGGACACATGTATCCTTATGCAGTTGTAATGTTGTTATGCGTAGGGATGAGTTTTGACGATGTGTTAATACAAGAAGGTGGAGTTGTAGCTTATGTTGACGATAATTGGGGATTCTTGAAAGTATCTATCCTATTCAAGATTTGGAATTAGCTGCAGTTGTAGTGATGTTGGATATTCGGAGGTATTATTATTCATGGATCTAAGTTCGAAGTAGTCAGTAATCAAAGTGTAGAATACCTGTTGGTCAGAATTTCCTGAGAATTAAGTCGGAAGTCTTTTCTTATGTCTTCTTTGATAGTCGAAAGTTGATGTGAACTTGGTAGATTTGATGGTTGCAAGTAATCATAGTGCGCAGCGAAAGCGCGGTGTAGAGTAGTTGGTTCTTATGTGAGTAACAACGATGTTGGTGGTTTGATTACGTTGATGCTGTGTTTTGACTCTTGTGCTCTTATCCTTGTTGTTGCCTCGTTACCTAGGGTGATGGTTCGAGTGTGAGTATTTATTTCCTATGATGGAGGATTAGGGGAGTGTTGCCTAGGGGAGGGTAACGATTGTGTTGTGTTCTGGTTCATAATGAACTTGTATGTTCTTAACTTGGTTATTCTTTGTGTCTTGAGTTAGTCGTTGGGTGCGTTGGGTGAGCATTGTTTCGTGTTGTTGTTGTCATTGATGTGATGTATTGTTGTTTGGTGTTAGACGTGGGGTTGCCTTTTAGGGCAAGGAAGTTGATTTGTTAGCTGAGATAACGTAATTGGAGTGTGGTGCATCGAGTAAATTTTCGAGGACGAAAATATTCTAAGTGGGGGAGAGTTGTAACGCCCGTTTTTAATTAAATATTTTAATTAAGCAGTATTGAGTATTTCTGTATACTTGTTGAATATGTTGAATATGTTGTTTGATGCTAACAAGTATTAATCGGGTAATTAGTCGATTTAGTCGGGAGAAATTAATATTAGAAATAATATTTATTTTCGTAGAATATTAATTAATTTAGTTGGGTTAAGTTGTGTGTGAGAAATAGCAAAGTTGGGGGTATCGTGTAGTAGGCCCATTAAGTTAATTAGTAGATTCATTATTATATTAGGTTTTTAATTAAGAGAAATAATATAAAAGAATAGAAGTGGCAGTAAGAAAGGAGTTACAGAAAAAAATTGAACGAGGGTTTGGAAGCATAGGTTGGAGAATAGAGAATACCAGAGTTGCCGTCAAAGTTTCAGTTTCGACCGGAAATTCGAGCTGCCCTCAATCCAAGGTAAGGGTGGGGTTCGAATTTTATAACCGAGAATACGATAATTGATACGTGGGATTGGGATTTGTATGATTTTTTCTACTGCGAATGTGTTGAAGTGTATTGATGGATTGTTCTTGTTTTGTGGAATTTGATTGTTCTATGGTCTATGTTTGTCGTTGAATTTATGCTGAAAATTTGTTGGTATTGGATCATGGAGAATAATTTCTGGGAACTGGGTTTAGTAGTTTTTTAAAAAATAAATAATAATAATAATAATAATAATAATAATAATAATAATAATAATAATAATAATAATAGTAAGGGGGTGGCGCAGGCCACCCCTGTGTGTCAGTGATGGGTGGCGCAAGCCACCCTGTGCCTCTCACTTTATATAGTGGCGCAAGCCACATTACTCCCTAGTGGATGGTGGCGCAAGCCACCTGGAAGGGAGGGTATTTGGTGGCGCCGGCCACCTGTACTCTTAGGAAATGAGGGTGACGCAAGCCACCCGTATTCTTGCGGTGTGTATTTTTCTGTTTTAAATAATATATATATATATATATATATATATATATTTATTAAAAGGTGTGTTTCATTATAAAATTACCATTTTTTGTGGGTCTGATTATTATAAAGTCCAGATAAAAATACGCAGGTCAGTGGAAGCAAATTAATAGGATCAATACAGGTCATCAGAATTGAATTAGCAGGACATAATCTAGTTTCAGTTAATATGAGAATAATAACAGGAAGTTTATGATCTACCAGATATATTTCAGTAATAGTAGTAATATTAATCAGTAGGATAATGGAATAGCAGATAGTCCTGAACTAACAGGTAGTATTATTTTAGTGGTAGTATCAGAAACAGCATTAGCAGTTTTAGCAGAAAATGAGAGTTTTAGCAGGAAAGGAGAATTTAGCAGATACTGGTATTTTGTATTAGAGTGAGATTTTGATGACAGTATATTGAGAGCATAAATGTGTTTGTATCAGTAAGTTAAAAATTGAACTGTGAGGGATATTCTCCTAGCTACCTTGTTTTAATGATGTTAACAAACATATTAGATTGTAATTTGAGCGGTATCACTTCACGTGTCGGGCATATAGCGTCTAACCATTATCGTTCATATGTCTAGATGCATAGGATCTTGTCCTCTCCAATAATAAAGGTCCAGTATTATTTTAGTTGTGTCTAGTATGTGTCTTTGATATTGGTATGGTAAAAATGCTCAGAAAAATTGAATTTCCTGAAAATTTGCACTTCATGCGCTGACCCTTAAGTTCATGCGCTAACCCCAAATTTTATGCGCTAACCTCCAAAACTTGCGGGAAAGCGCACAAACTTGTGGACACCAAATTATTCACTTATGCATCGACGCATGAAAGTTGGAGGTCGACGCATGACCTCAGATTCTGCAATTTTTTCACTTAATTTCTTTTCTGTTATTTTTTCTGTTATTTTTTTTGTTGGTCATTTTTTTCATATAAATAGTTTTGGTCATCCTTTTTATTGCATAACAAGAAAAGTGAAAGATATATGTCATTTCTCTCTTCATCTTCATCTTCTTCACTGTGCAAACAAACAATCACACATAATCATCTTTGTTTGTGTCGCCCATTGATCGAAGTGATAACGTTCAGAATTTAGGAAGTGTAATCTTCATCTTCTAGGTTGAGAGTTTGGCAGGTGTTTCTTGAATAAAACCAGTTGGTTTGGTCCTCCAAGAATCTGATAGATTTTGGGGGGTTTTGCACAAACTGTTCTTTCTACAGGGATTCGGCTGGGCAAAGGTAACCGGAAATTGGCGCAATTGTTCGGTTTAGTAGCTGTAATTAGAGGATCGTAGAAAGGAGGTTTGGGTTCGAATTCTTGGTAAATCGCAATTGACCAAGTGAAGGTAACTGAAGAAAGGTGGTTTCTTTCGGTTTAGTAGCGTGGGATGGTAATTGGATCAACCATATTCGAAGCACTTGATTCGTCTTGAATCAAGGGAAGAGAAAATACTGCATCAACGATCGAAGACGTTCGAGGGTTTGGATGTTCATTGTTTTCTCTTGTAATAAACAATTTGCAACAACAGTATATATATATATATATATATATATATATATATATCAATTCCATTTGTGGAGTTGGGGGCAGGCGTACCCAAAGCGAGGACGATTGGGGAACTGCCTAATCAAATCGCGTTTGTTCTCTCTTTCCTTAACTCTTTTACAATTCATTTCGTTCGAATCCGTGAAGTCGCAAGTCATCGAAATTTCTGTAGTAGAGTAATTTTAAGCTGATAAATTGCTTTGTTAAACTGATATAATTCCTTGAATTGTATCTTGGAGCAGCTGTACATTACTCGTTACTGAAATTCTGCACTTAGCGTGTTTTCGTACACTAGGTGTTTGATAATTTGTTTCAAAGCAAATTCGAACGTGTTGTCTTTAAATTGCTTTGTACTTTTCCTCATTGGATTGGGATATACATCAACCAAGTGATATTTTGTTGATTGCGTATCTTAATTGTAATATTCAAAACTGAATTTTTCTCCTCTGCTCTCATCCATGATATCTTCGTGCATATCCGATCCTTTTGGTAGAAGGTTCATTGTAGAAGTTCTATCCAGTGGTAGCTTCCATTTAAACAATTTTTTAAAAACAAATTTTTGTAAACCATTTGCATGTAAAACTCAAGGGATCTATTCAACCCCCCTTCTAGATCCATAGCCATCGTCTAACAAGTGGTATCACGAGCTTCGGTTAATTCTGGTGCTTCGGTAAAACTTCTTGGATCATGGCGAACGAACCTAAAGGGGCTTATAATAGAGCTCCAGTTTTTACAGGCGAAAATTATAGCTACTGGAAGGATTTTATGCGCGTTCATATTAATTCCAATGATATGAAGGTTTGGAACATTATTTTAAACGGTCCCGTGCAAATTACTATGACTAACGCGGAAGGCGTTGTCGTTCCTAAACCCGAAGCTCAATGGACTGAGGAGGACGAGAAAAAGTACAGTTATGATTGGAAGGCTCGTAATATGATCATCTCCTCCTTGGGAGTTGACGAGTATTATCGAGTCTCCCATTGTGAAACGGCCAAAGCCATGTGGGATGCTTTACAAGTAGCCCACGAAGGCACTAATGATGTTAGGTTGGCTCGTATTAATACACTAACGCAAGAGTTTGATTTGTTTTACATGAACCAAGGGGAAACCATTGCGGATATGCAAAAACGATTCACTCACATTATCAAAAAACTGCATGTTCTTGGTAAACCAATTCCAAATGAGGTTTCTACTAACAAAATTCTGAGGAGTCTTAACAGGGAATGGCAACCGAAGGTCACCGCTATCAAGGAGGCCAATGATCTTGCTACACTAGACCTCACGACACTATTTGGGAAACTTGATGAGCATGAGAAAGTGCTCATTAGCTTGGATAAACATGAAAAGAGTATCAAGAAAGAGAAGGCAAAATATACGGAGAAGAAGTCGATAGCTCTTAAGGCTTCTTGTTCAAAGTCCACACATCAAGAGCTAAGTGATGATGAAACCAATAATGACAAAGATGAAGAATCCGGTGATGATATGGGCTTATTTGTGAAGAGATACAATAGGTATATTCATAAGAATGATATTCAACACTCGGATAGAAATTTAGTCAAGTTCAGGAAGCAATCTAGAAGCGAAGGAAATAAAAATGGCAAGGTAAAAGGTACGTGCTACAACTGTGGAAAATCCGGGCACTACAAGCCGGATTGTCCATCTCTAAAGAAAGGCTAAGATAAGGATAATGACAAGAGTCGCTCAAACAAAAAGTCCAACAAGTCTCGACGAGCATACATCGCTTGGGAAAGCGATAGTGAGTCGGAGAAAAATGATTCCTCAAGCGATGAAAGTGAATCCGTTAATTTTTGTCTTATGGCACGCCACAACAAAGCAAAAGAGGTAAAGCATTCTAAATATGATCATGTTAATACTATGTCTTATTTAGAGTTACGAAAGGCTTTTGATATGTTACACTATGAGGCTAAGGAAGCATTTCAACGCTTAGCCTCAAATAAAAGAATTTTCACATATTTGGAGAAGAAGGCTTCCGATTCCGAAAAGGAATTAGAAGCTCTCAAAAATTCTATATTGGACACATCAAAAGCCAAGGTTGAAAAGGATCCTACCTCTTGGTTCAATTGGGGCTGTGACACTTGTCATATTTGGCAACGAGAGGTGAGAACCCTCAAGGCCAAATTAGACAAGGCTCTTAAGCCAAAAGTTACATTTGCTATTGATCGATCACATTTTCGTGAGAGCATGAATAATCCATATCAAAAGTATACTTATGTGATTCGAGATAGTGATAGCAAAAGTAAATTCCAAATGAATCGTAATTCTCTTTACTGTTGTAAGCCTGGTCATACTATTGAGAAATGCCGCTTCAGAAGGTTTCTTGTTCCGAAAGGCATCTACCAATGGTTGCCCAAGTGCGGTTTTGGTTTCACTCACCTTAAAGGACCCAATGAGAATTGGGTACCTACTCTTCCTTGATTGTTTTTGTAGGAACAAAGTCTTGAGACCATCGAAAGAAGATGGGTTATGGATAGTGGTTGCTCGAGACAAATGACCGGAGACATATCTCTTTTTATCGACTTTGTGGCGAAGAAAAAGGGGTTTGTCACCTACGGAGATAACAACAAGGGACAAATTCTCGACAAAGGTAGTGTAGGTAACCCCTCATCTACTACTATCTCTGATGTGCTACTTGTGGAAGGCCTTAGACACAACCTTTTAAGCATCAGTCAACTATGTGACAAAAATTATAAAGTATCTTTTTCCAAGGATTGTTGCATAGTTGAAGATTGCGACAAAAAGAACGTGTTTAAGGGATTGAGGGTGAACAACGTCTATTTGCTAGACTTAAATGAGGTATCGTTGATTGGAGACAAGTGTCTAGTCGCCATGAATGAAGATTCATGGTTGTGGCATAGACGGTTGGCTCACATCAATTTTGATTTGCTTAACAAAATTGTCTCTAAAGACTTAGTCATCGGTTGCCCAAAATTAAATTCACAAAGGATCACCTTTGTGATGCGTGCCAAATGGGGAAGCAAACAAGGATCTCATTCAAATCTAAAAACATCGTTTCAACTATGAGACCCCTTGAGCTCCTCCATATGGACCTCTTTGGACCATCTAGGGTTAAAAGTCTAGGTGGTAACTATTATGGGCTTGTTATAGTCGATGATTTTTCTAGGTTTTGCTGGACAATCTTCTTAGAAAATAAGAGTGATACTTTCTCGGCCTTTGAACGATTTGCTAAGTTATCTCAGAACAAGTTAAACACAAACATTGGGTCAATTAGAAGTGACCATGGGGGTGAGTTTGAAAACCATTTATTTAAAGCATTTTGTGATTCCAACGAAATTAATCATAATTTTTCCTCACCACGTACCCCTCAACAAAATGGGATAGTGGAACGTAAAAATAGAGTTTTGGAAGAACTTGGAAGGACTATGATCAATGATGTTGGATTACCAAAATACTTTTGGGCCGACGCCATAAGTACGGCTTGTTATGTTTTGAATAGGGTTCTCATCCGGGCTATTCTAAACAAGACACCGTATGAGCTTTAAAAGGGCGTAAGCCAAACATATCTCACCTTCATGTATTTGGTTGCAAATGCTTTGTGTTAAATAATGGGAAAGAGTCTCTTGGTAAATTTGATGCCAAGGCCGACGAGGGTATTTTTCTTGGATACTCTCAGTCAAGTAAAGCATATAGAATTTATAATAAGAGGTTACGCATGTTGAAGAGTCAATTCATGTTACTTTTGACGAGTCTTATCCGAGAAATGTCGGAGAAGGTAGTTCTTTTCATGGTGCAGGTGTACCTACTGAAGACATACTCAAGGACACTGATAAGGGAATTGATCATCCTGAAGCAGTGCGTATTGAGGAGGAAAAGGATCACCAACCAGTGAAAAGTGAGGATGATCATCATGCTGATAAAGATGAACTTCCTCCAGCTTGGAAGTCTTCAAAAGACCATCCAATTGACAACATTCTTGGTGATATCTCTAAGGGAGTAACTACTCGCTCTAAACTTAGTAACTTTTGTTATTACTCTGCTTTTGTTTCCCAAGTTGAACCTAAAAACGCAAAGGATGCGTTACTCGATGAGCATTGGTTTCTATCAATGCAAGATAAACTAAATCAATTCTGGAGAAATGAGGTTTGGGACCTTGTCCCCCCTCCGCGAGATCATCGAGTAATAGACACCCGATGGGTGTTTAGGAATAAACTTGATGAAAATGGAGTAATGACGCGTAACAAATCTAGGCTTGTAGCGCAAGGCTATAACCAAGAGGAAGGAATCGACTATGAGGAAACTTATGCGCCTGTTGCCCGACTCGAGGCTATACGCCTTCTACTGGCCTATGCGTGCACAAAGAACTTTAAATTATTCCAAATGGATGTTAAAAGTGCATTCCTTAACGGATACATAAATGAAGAGGTTTATGTAGCCCAACCTTCGGGTTTTGAATCCCACGAATATCCTGATCATGTCTATAAACTAAAACGAGCTTTGTACGGACTTAAACAAGCCCCTAGGGCTTGGTATGAACGTCTAAGCAAATTTCTACTAGATCAAGGGTATTCAAGAGGAAAGGTTTACACAACCCTCTTTATTAAACGTCAAGGAAAACACTTAATTTTGGTACAAATTTATGTTGACGATATCATATTTGGGTCTACTAACATGACCTTGGTCAAGGAGTTTTCTAAGGGGAGTTTGAAATGAGCATGATGGGGGAACTCAACTATTTCCTCGGATTGCAAATTGAACAACTTGAAGAGGGCACATTCGTGAGTCAAACGAAATACTGTCTTGAGTTACTAAAACGTTTTGATATGTTGAACTGCAAAGCAATAGATACTCCTATGCCTACAAGTGCTAATCTTGATCGTGACGGAAAGGGTAAGGATGTTGAGGTAAAGAAGTATCGAGGTATGATAGGGTCTCTTCTTTATCTTACCGCATCACGTCCCGATATAATGTTTAGTGTATGCATGTATGTGCGGTATCAGGCACATCCCAAGGAATCCCACCTAAAGGCAGTCAAGCGCATACTTCGATACCTTTCTGGTACTCCAAAGTATGGGCTGTGCTATTCCAAAGGTAGTGTTTGTTCCTTAGTTGGCTACTCCGGTTCCGACTTTGCCGGGTGCAAGTTGGATAGAAAAAGTACTAGTGGCACGTGTCACTTTTTCGCAAATTCCTTGGTGAGTTGGCACAGCAAGAAACAAGTTTCCGTTGCTTTGTCAATAGCCGAGGCGGAATATGTTACCGCCGGTAGTTGTTGTGCTCAAGTCTTATGGCTTAAACAACAATTACTTGATTTCAACTTAAAACCTGAACATATTCCAATTTTGTGTGATAACACTAGTGCGATTAATCTAACTAAGAACCCCGTATTGCATTCACGCACCAAGCATATCGAAATACGCCATCATTTTCTTAGGGATCATGTAGAGAAAGGTGATGTAATTTTTGAGCACGTTGACTCAAAGAATCAACTTGCTGATATTTTCACAAAACCATTAGCTACAGAGCCTTTCTTTCACATCCGTAGGGAACTTAGCATTCTCGATATCTCGGATCGTGATTAATAGTACTTTAGAGTATTGATCTTCACATATATATGTTTTTTTTATTCTTTTCACTAACAATGCAAAGAGATATTTAGCCATATGTGAGGGATTTTATCGTCATGATGACCAAGGTAATATCGTTCCGATTTATAGATGTTTATCAATAATTTGTGTTATATTAATGACTCTAATCTTGATGTTTATTGCATTTAGAGCACTTGTCGTTCATGTGGATGTTTTGTTCTGTATGTACATGTGTCTATTTATCTGGTTGGAACTTTAAAATTGCAAAATTTCACTTTTTTTGTGTGTATACGTCGACGCATAGATTCATGCGCTGACCTACTAAATTTTCGGGATAGCGCATAAACACAAGTTCAACATTTTTTTAAATTTCACGAATCATGCGCCGACGCACAGATTCACAGGTCGACGCATAACTTGACCGTTCAGACTCCCTTCTTTACTGGGACTTGTGCACCGACCTAGTGTTGTTCATTTTCCCTACATAATCTCATTGCTCATTAATCCATGATTCTTGCATGTCATCCCATTAGTCTTTGTGGTCAATCTCTCCCTATCCTCCTCCATTAAACCTCATCAATCACAATTACTCTCCACTAAATCCTCATCCAAACCCTAGAAATCAAAACCCACCAAGAGGAAATCTTCTATATTTCTACAAGGTGGTCTAAATGCTGTCATATTTACTCTTTACTCTCAGAGAAAAACAAGTGTCATCATCCTCTCTCAACTTTTCTTCAACAATGGCTTCAAGAAGAATCCCTAGTAGAAGGGGAACAAGAGGATCATCTTCACAATCAGCACCCACCAGAGTATCATCATCTACACAACGGGTAACATTTGAATCTTTAATCTTTGAAAGGCTAACTACTCCATTTGCGGAACTGTTTTCTAATCGGGCTGTTATAAGACAACATGGGTTTTATCCTCTGATGGGTCCATATTTTCACATTCCTGAGATTTCTGAACTTATAAATTTTCAAAATCTTAGTGAATTTGTAGAATGTGAGGATAAGTATAGTGAAGACTTGACTCGGTTATTCTATTGTGGGATCAAGGGCAAATTTCATGGGGCTGAGTTTAAATTCTCCATGAATAATACAGAATTTGAAGTGACAAATGATGTATGGTCTACATTGTTTGTCTTGGACATTGATGACACTCTCCCAAAGGTTACTGATAAAACCTTTGTTGAGGGCTATGAATTTAAAACTGCTATGAATTCAATGTTGCGAGAACCATATTCAGCTGATTTTGTGGCAAGTGAATTATTTCCTAAAAGTGTCACTACCGGTCATCTAAAATTCAAAGATCGTATTCTTCAGTGGATTGTTGCTCGCATCTTGAGGCCTAAGAAAGGAGGATACTCAAGAGTTGAGCAGGCAGAGGTTCACCTCATCTATATTCTCAAGAATAGGATCAAAATTAACTGGCCCTATTATTTTGCCTATAGGATGTTCACTACTCGCAGCTCCCACAAATTTCTGGCACTTGGTTATGCGTCTGTTGTTGCAAACATCTTGAATCACTTTGATGTTCCTATTCCGCAGATTTGTCACATTCATATCACTGCTGAACAACAATTTCTTGCCAAAACCCTTTCCATGATGGGTTACTTTTAGCAGTCACGTGAGAACAGGTTCATCCATCGACCAAGATCCACCCATCTCGAACATGATGAACCGGTTCATTTTGAAGCAAGTGATGATGAAGACATTCCTGGAAATGTAAATCAAGCAGTTAATGATGAAAATGTGGTCGTACAGGAAGATGTGGTTATGCAAGAGAATGTGGATATGCAGGAAGAGAACAATGAGGCATGGATGGGCCAACAACCTGAAGAGACCTCCGAAAATCAGGGTTGGGGTCAGTGGCAACAAAACTGCTGGACTGTGCTTGGTGATGCATACGTTCCTCCATCTTATGGTGAAGACTATGAATGGCAGCCACCGAAAAATTCTACTCCTCTAACTCCACCATTCCAGCATGATCAGCAGTCGTCTGAAGAAATTCTAGCAAGGCTGAATGAGTTATCTCTGCAACATCAAAAATTCCAAGCACTGCAGGACACTCGATACACGACTCAGCAGGAACAGTTCACAAATCTGTCTAACCAACTATCTTCTCACGTCACCAACTTCAACAATTTCGCAAATGCAACCATGAATCGGTTCAATCAAATGGATGCCAACTTAACTCAGCAAAATCTGAACTTGGCAAACAGCCTTGGTAACCTCAACAGCACCTTGATTGAGCTCAACCTTCAACTCGAGGATCTTCCACCACCAAGTCAACATTATAGGGGAAGAGGTCATCACTTTAGGGGGAGAAGACCATAGAGCCTAGGGCATTATGCTTCATTTGTGTTTGCATTTATGTTTTGTGATCTGGTTGTTTTTTTTTTGCTTAACTTTGACATGTGCTTCCGTTTGTTTAAACTCTTCCAGAGTGAATGTTTTGTTCATTTTTTTTGTTCCGTATTTAATCATTCCTAATTTTACATTAGCCGTATCATATGTGGATGCATGTAAATGTGTGTTTGTTGCAAATATATGATGATCCAATACGTATTATACTGCATTATTTTGACCACTGTCTTTTCCTCCTTTTGATGTTGTCAAAGGGGGAGAAGAATAACAAGCAGAAATCTTATTTACCAGATGTCAAAGACAGGGGGAGCTTTGTTCACTCTCAAATTACATATCTTGTGACAGCTCAGAAAGTGTTGCCATCATCAAAAAGAGGGAGTATGTGAGGGATATTCTCCTAGCTACCTTGTTTTAATGATGTCAACAAACATATTAGATTGTAATTTGAGCGGTATCACTTCACGTGTCGGGCATATAGCATCTAACCATTATCGTTCATATGTCTAGATGCATAGGATCTTGTCCTCTCCAATAATAAAGGTCCACTATTGTTTTAGTTGTGTCTAGTATGTGTCTTTGATATTGGTCTGGTAAAAATGCTCAGAAAAATTGAATTTCCTAAAAATTTGCACTTCATAGGCTGACCCTTCAGTTCATGCGCTAACCCCAAATTTTATGCGCTAACCTCTAAAACTTGCGGGAAAGCGCACAAACTTGTGGACACCAAATTATTTACTTATGCGTCGACGCATGAAAGTTGGAGGTCGACGCATGACCTCAGATTCTGCAATTTTTTCACTTAATTTCTTTTCTGTTATTTTTTTTTGTTGGTCATTTTTTTCATATAAATAGTTTTGGTCATCCTTTTTATTGCATAACAAGAAACGTGAAAGATATATGTCATTTCTCTCTTCATCTTCATCTTCTTCACTGTACAAACAAACAATCACACATAATCATCTTTGTTTGTGTCGCCCATTGATCGAAGTGATAAGTTCAGAATTTAGGAAGTGTAATCTTCATCTTCTGGGTTGAAAGTTTGGCAGGTGTTTCTTGAATAAAACCAGTTGGTTTTGTCCTCCAAGAATCGGATAGATTTTGGGGGTTTTTGCACAAACTGTTCTTTCTATAGGGATTCGGCTGGGCGAAGGTAACCAGAAATTGGCGCAATTGTTCGGTTTAGTAGCTGTAATCAGAGGATCGTAGAAAGGAGGTTTGGGTTCGAATTCTTGGTAGATCGCAATTGACCGAGTGAAGGTAACTGAAGAAAGGTGGTTTCTTTCGGTTTAGTAGCGTGGGACGGTAATTGGATCAACCATATTCGAAGCACTTGATTCGTCTTGAATCAAGGGAAGAGAAAATTTTGCATCAACGATCGAAGACGTTCGAGGGTTTGGATGTTCATTGTTTTCTCTTGTAATAAACAATTTGCAAAAACAGTATATATATATATATATATATATATATATATCTCAATTCCATTTGTGGAGTTGGGGGCAGACGTACCCAAAGCGATGACGATTGGGGAACTGCCGAATTAAATCGCGTTTGTTCTCTCTTTCCTTAACTCTTTTATAATTCATTTCGTTCGAATCTGTGAAGTCGCAAGTCATTGAAATTTCTGTAGTAGCGTAATTGTAAGCTGATAAATTGCTTTGTTAAACTGATATAATTCCTTGAATTGTATCTTGGAGCAGCTGTACATTACTCGTTACTGAAATTCTGCACTTAGTGTGTTTTCACACACTAAGTGTTTGATAATTTGTTTCAAAGCAAATTCGAACGTGTTGTCTTTAAATTGCTTAGTATTTTTCCTCATTGGATTGGGATATAAATCAACCAAGTGATATTTTGTTGATTGCGTATCTTAAATGTAATATTCAAAACTGAATTTTTCTCCTCTGCTCTCATCCGTGATATCTTCGTGCATATCCGATCCTTTTGCTAGAAGGTTCGTTGTAGACGTTCTATCCAGTGGTAGCTTCCGTTTAAACAATTTTTTAAAAACAAATTTTTGTAAACCATTTGCGTGTAAAACTCAAGGGATCTATTCAACCCCCCCTTCTAGATCCATAGCCATCGTCTAACATGAACCGCATCAGTAATTTAACTAGTAGTAGTTACCGTGCATAATAGTACCAATTTAGCCGAATAAGTAGAATTAAGCGGAAAAAAATTAGTTGTTCGGAATTAGTTGAAATTGGTCGGGGAGGTTCGTGTAAACTAGTAGGTAATTTTGGTTGGTTTGTTTGTTGAAAATATGACGAATAAGTGGATTTGCAGATACAGCTGAATAAGTTGATTTGTTCCGATTTAGTGGCATATTTGAGTTGTAGGTCGAATGACCAGTGTTGATTTAGTTGTTGTAGTTGATGTATATTTTATGTTGTAGTTGTTGTTGTTGTTAAGTTGTAGGCCTATGGCCAGTGTTGAGTTGTTGTTGTTGTTAAGTTGTAGGCCGATGGCCAATGTTGAGTTGTTGTTGTTGTATGCCATTCATATTAGTCGCATACATTGCATTTTCTAAGTTGGAACGAATGCTCACCCACGTTGGCCTGGATTGGCGAATTTTTACGTTTGCCTGGATTGGCAAATTTTTACGTTGGCCTGGATTGGCAAATTTTTAAGTTGAAGGCTTATGCGTTGTTGATGCCTCTATTAATTGGCAATATTAAGTTGGGAGTTTTGCTCCAATGGTACCACATGCATACGCACAGTTGAGTCGCATTTTGTGTTGCATTACTTATGTTGACAAAGTTGATGTTGTATTATGTTGATAAAGTTGTTGTAGTATTATGCTGATATAGTTGTTGTCGAGTTGTTGATGATTGTTGTTTTGTCGTTGTTGTAAAGTAGTGAAATTGTATGATTCTAGTCTAATGTATTGATTATCATACTCTTGTTTATATTATTCGATATCTCACCCCTTCTGTTTGAATGTTACCCCTATGTTGGTAACGTGCAGGTTAGCAAGGATGAAGTTCGTTTATCTTCATTAGTTCGAGTCGGTGTCGATGCTCTGATACGTAACACTCGGGGGGATGAACACTTGTTTTCCTTATGTTGCTGTTGTTTCAAGTTGTTTTGGTTAAAAAACTTGATGTCTTAAAGTTGTTTTAAATTGAACAAGATGTTATACTATATTAAGTTGAAATTTGTGAATCAGCTGCTTTATGAAAGTGTTTTGTTTCAAAGAATAAATGATGTTGTTATGGTTTCATCCGAGTAAAGGTGTTATGTATCAACGTTATATAAAATTAAATGAGCATGCTTTAATCGGAGATGTGGCATCCTATTTGATTATGTTGAATTTTGTAACTCTGATTTTTATCGATAATTACCGGGTAGAAATGGGGTGTTACAAGGAGTATCTTCGTCTGCTTTGATCTTAGCATCGTCAAAGACTGAATGTCGAGGAAATCAAACCCTCCCACCACCCAAAGTCCAATCTGCATTGGCAACTACAAAGATTCCACCATGTTGGCATCCTCGCAAAACATATCCAAACACCTGCCTGCATTTGTTTACTGTGAAAATTGGTAAGCAACCGCTGGTCTCCAAATATTGGTTAACTTATAGGATCAACCAATGAATCATATGACATGTACTAATTGTAACACCTCAAAATTTGCCCTCATACTTTTAGCACTAACTGGCTTATATTTCATTTCATTTTGCATTATCCTTTATGCTCATCATTAGTTCTTAGCATGGGATCAAGGTGTCTGAGTTAGTTCAAGAGGAAGAGATGTTTTACAGAGGTTCAAGCAAGAGATCATGGGTATTGCCCAAGAGACCAAAAGAAGAGAAGGTCTTAACATCACCATTACTCAAGCCACAAGGGATCCTTAGACCTCAGGGCATTTTGATGGGGCCATCACCTCATCATATGACCAAGTTTGGCAAGAGATTTCAAGTGAATCACATCCTCTTAGCCTGATTTCTCAAACTAGGGTTTTGGAGATTCTTGAGTCTAAACCCCCAATGGGCAAGAGTTTTGAGTTTTTATCACAAAAAAGTAGCATATATCATCCTTCTTTGATAAGATGCACATCATATTCAGAGGAATTTGGATTTGGAGTATGAGTCGATTCCTCCTAAACCAGGGGTGCCAAAATTAGGGTTTGACATAAAATCAATTTATTTCTGATTTTTTGGGCAAGACTTGATTCCATGGTATTCCTCATGTCCCCAAGTGTCTAGGAATGGAGGATTGTCCATCAATTTGGTTCAGAAGGGTTTCAATTGTTCAAGAGATTCAAAATCAGAAGAATTGGGGATAAAGTCAACCGTGCTGTGAAAAACTCAACTCCTGACTTTTTGAGGTCAACCGGGTAATTTTCAAGTCAAATATGGTCCATGGATGAGATTTGGTCAAGGAATACTCAAGGATTCATCAAAAATCAAGAATTTGTGAAAGTTTCCATTTTTGGCAAAATAGGGTTTTAGAACTTACTATTTTTGGCAAGTTTTCATGGTTTAGGGGTTACTTTCAAGGCAAGATTTCTTTATGATACAAGCTCCATTTCAATTCTCTTCAAACATGGAAGTTGTAGAGCTTGTTCCAAGCTTTCCATCCATGTAAAGTTTGACTCATTTGGATTATTTTTGAGAGAGTTATGGTGTCCCAAAGTTGGAGGTTTCAAGTTGTGGATTCAACGACTTAGAATCTTTTCTAAGTTATTTTTAGGCAGTTTGGTACATCTATGTTCATGCTCAATTTTGACCAATTTCTAAGCCTTATCATGAAAAACCTCTAACATGAAAGTTGAAGAGAGTAATCTCACCTTTCCAAAGAGTCCAAGTTTGTTTCATTTGGATCATTGTAGTGCAAGTTATGATGGTTCAAAAATCAAGGTTTCAAGTTGCCAAATTCAAAAACTTAGAGTTATTTCCAAGCTGTTTTGGCAGATTTTAAGGACACCACTTCAAGTCTTTTTTTCACATGATTCCAAGCATGATTTCAAGTTGATTTCAAGATGAAAATTGTTGTTATTTCTTCCTACTTTCATAAGGATCCAAGAATGCATCAAATGGAGCTATATTTTTCAAGATGTGTGCACACAAAGTGAAAGGTTCCAATTTGATTTCCAAGGCATGGTATGCGAATTGTTCGTATGACAACATTATGTGTACACGCATATTACATCACTACCTTTGATTTTTTTGGCCAAACAATCATGTCACACTCCCTTGCATAATACTCACATTTTGGGCCAATTTTAGAAAGGAGAAAATGGTACAAGTCTGACCCCTTTGGTTCTCTCTCACGTGCTTCATTTTCACCCTTCATTTTGTTCACAAGGACCGCCACAAACCACTAAAAATGAGCAAAACCCGCACCCCTCATCTTGTTCATTTGTTTTCACAAAAACTTGAAACCCACTGTTAAAGCCCATTAACACTCTTAATCACCCCATATTTAAGAAAAAGAAGGAAACCCTAGGGAAGGGGATTCATTTTTTTCAGCAGCCAAAGAGCAAAGTTCTCTCTCACCCTCCATACTACTCTCCTTTGAATCTCATTATTTAAGAGTTTCCTTTGCATTTCCAAGTTGGTTTCATCATCAGTGAAGAGCATTGAAGCATTTGGAGGTGATTTCTGAAGTTCTCACTCAAGTTTCAAGGTGCAGTGGACACTCTCCACTAGGTAACCTCTCATAATCCCTCTCGCATGCTTAGATCTAAATGATTTAGGGTATGAAGTATTGAGTATACATTGCATCTGTAAAGTCTTGAAATGATGGCACACATTATTTGTTTGAATCTGAGTTTGTTGGTTTTGTTGAGTGCTTGAAATCATTTGGAACTCGTGAATTTGGATCCGATTTTATCTGTGTTTGATTGTGTGTTTTCAAAAACTGATGACACTATGTTAATCCTTGTTCTTCGTACTTCAGTTTAGGGTTTTATTTTGCTTGATTTGCTTGAGATTTGATAGAGAAATTTGATAGAGAAGTTGATGGTTTCATGTTGATCATGGCTGTGTTTCACGATTGCATTAGTGTGTCTTAGGGTTTCTTCATGAAGAAGATGACTGCGTGGCGCGTTCTGATTCGCTGGGTCTTGTTTTTGTCTTATATGACTTTAAAAAAGGGTGACCGGTTGATAAATGTTCTCACATGATTGAATAGCGTGTTGCATTTCTTTTTTTTATTTTCATTTTTCCTCATTTCAAAATCTGATGGCATATTGTGTCTTTGGGCCTACGAATTTGATTCTTTCACCCCCAGTCTAAGGCCCAGCAGGGTGCATCAAGTGAATCATGTGATGCTTGGATTACTGAGTGCACCCCCACCATTGTTCATTTCTTTTTTATTTTCTTATTTGCTTCTTTGATTTTATTTTATTTCAAATACTTAAAACTCATGATAAAAATACCAAAAAATGTATTTCTGATCCATGAATATGTTGAGATATTTTCCAATATTTTTATTTTATTTTTCCATTTATTTTCCTATTTTATTTGGAATTAATTTTGAGGTTGCTTTTACATGTTTACCCTTGAGCTAGGGTTTATTATTTTGATGCCTTTGATTGCCTTCATGATCCAATTTTTTTACCATGCTTTAACACATCTTTGGTGAATATTTGAGGATTGATTTGGTGCTGACATGTTGAATTTTTGATTGATTCTTGATTGATTTTAATTGGTCCTCGATGCATGCTCGATTAGCCTCATTTATGTGATTGCTTGATTCAATTTGTGGTGAAATTTTGTGATTCTTGTTGAGATCTTTCACACATTCCCTCTTGATAGATATAACATGAGTTTGGAATTTTATTTGGATTTTTATGAGGCATGTTTCTATTTTTGGTTGATGCCTTCATGTGGTTTGATTTTGGTTGAAGCATGTTTGGATACTTGACCTAGTTTGGATTCTCTTGACCACTTGTGCTTAAATGATGCTTGAAATGATGATTTGGTATGATCATGTACTATCTTAGGTTGCTTGTGGCTTTGGAATCATTCTCATTTGATCATTTTTCTATTTGATGTTTGTAGCGAGCGATTTTGGACGTGGTTGCGAAGCACTGTCGCTCTGAGGTACTACAGTTCGATTCATTTTTTATCCTATTGTGAGCTGATTAAGGGAGGGAAATAGATGTCTCCAATTAACCCTGCTTGCAAACTGAGTTTAAACAGATGACTGTTGGTTTACAGATGCTACAAAGATTGTGGGTCTCTCTTAGGTTATTTTGATTGAATGGTGGCCTTTTGGTTGGGAATTCGAATGTCTTGATCAGTATGTGAGGACTGATACTTTTCGATTGATGTATGAGGGTATGGTATTTTGGGCTTTTGATTAGTGTGCTCGCTAAGATTGTTCTTTCAATCTTATGCCTACGTATTCCCGTTTACCAAAATAGGGAAATCAGAGCGATCGTAGTTCCTCCTATTCTATGGGAGGAAATGGTGTTTTGGTGTCTTGTTCAAAGCCCAAGACGTGAAGCTGAAAAGGTGGTTTATATCTTGTTCAAAGCCCAAGATGTGAGGCTGAAGGGTTTATTTGTATCTTGTTCGAAGCCCAAGATGTGAAGCTAAAAAGGTGTTGTCTTTAGAGATAATTTGTCATCTCTAAAGGGGGTCTGTTTGTCACAATTGTTGGGTGACTGACTATAAAGGAGAATTACTTTAACTGGGATATGTGAATCCAGCAATGCCATAATTTCCTTTATAGAGGATTTTCAACCTGAAGGAGAAGACTTTAACTCAGTGTAGAGTAATGCTATCTTTCCTTAGGAATTTCTCATGCTAAGAGAGGGACAGTGGCGTGGATGTAAATAATCCAGAGGCTTGCCGCTTACAGCAATTAGATGGGGGAAAAGGAGTTGTTGATGTTTGTATGCTATGAACGAGGCACAGCTTTGATGCTAAAAGGTTGATTGGCTCAACCGGGGTTTCCTTATACAAAGCCTAAGAGAAGGCTAGTGGCCCAACAAGAGGGTGTTTTTATGTGTCTCGTACGAAGCCCAAGAGAGAAGCTAAAGGTATGACTCAACAAGAGAGTGTTTTTTGTATCTCGTACAAAGCCCGAGATAGAGGCGAAAGAAGATTTGACTCAACAAGAGAGTCTTTGGTATCTCGTATAAAGCCCGAGATGAAGGCTGAAAGGATTTGACTCAACAAGAGAGTCGTTTAGTACCTCGTACAAAGCCCGAGATGGAGGCTGAAAGTTGACCCACTGGGGAGAATCATTGTACAAAGCCTAAGAGAAGGCTAGGGTAACTATTTCAGTTTGAGTGACAGGTCCAGTATGTTGGCTTAAAGAGAAAATCAATTATTATTGGAGCAATGTTGTGCTCATGGATCTGATCTGAGGATCGGGGTTATTTCCTGTTCTTTAAGGAAACGGGGAATCCAAAGGGGTTTTGAGACTTTCCAAGTCTACGGGTGTTCTTCCTATTCTTGAAAGGTGCTTGAGAATGTCTTTGAGACTCAAGGGTCTTAGACTCTCCAAGTCTAGAGTTTTATCTTTTGTACTATGCTTAAGAGAGATCAAGGGATAATACGTTTGTGGTAGAGAGATCTAGACTCTTTGAAAGACTGCTCTATTAAGATGACTAATTTCTGTTCCTATACCTCTATGAGGTCGTTGGGACAACTTGTACAAAGCCTAAGAGAAGGCGAGAATAACTTTTAAGAAGCCGAGGGACAAATTGTATGAAGCCCAAGAGGAGGCTAGCTTCCCGGAGGAAGAATCATTATATGAAGCCTAAGAGGAGGCTGTGAAAACTTCTAAGAAGCCGACGGGTCCTTTTACAATGCCCAAGAGGAGGCGGGGATGCTTTTAAGAGGCCTGTGGGTCCTTGTACAACGCCCAAGAGGAGGCGGATGCTTTTAAGAAGTCGATGGGTCCCCAAACCCCGAGAAGTTTAAGACATGCCATTCATCGAGAATAGATCAAGCCAGGAAAGTTCGAGAATTTGGAAGAAACTCAAGAGATGCCATTCACGGAGAAAAGATAATCTCTGGGGAGTTAGAGTTTCTTTGATGCTTCCTATAGAGGTGACAGCCGAAGAAAATACTGTATCTGGTGTTCCTATAGGGGATCTAGTTGTGTCTATTTCTAGGAGTGACAGTCTGTGAAAGGGTTCAAAAAGAATCTGCCTTTCACATCTCCATATTGTTTAACCCCAAGAGGAGGGAAGACTGTGTCTCGTAATCCTATGTGGATCTAATTTTGACCGTATGTTCAGAGTGACCAACAGGGCTTTACCTAGTGCTAGACGTAGTTGCCGAGGAAAACTCTAAATATCTATACTATTATTACACAGTCGATATGAGTTTATGAAAGAAGACTTACAGTGAAACAGCCCCACAATACAGTTATATATATGAAAGCGGTAAAGGAAAGCGGGTAAACACTTACTCGGTTGTAGTGCTTCCATGTTGTTTGGTTAGTTGTTCAACAAAGAAAGATTGAAAACAACTGTACATTTCAAATTCAAAGGAAAAAGTATTTTGAAAAAGAGGTTGGGGCTTACAGCTCAAGGAGAGGCCCAAGGTTTTATCAGTGATTGCACTGTGAGTTTGAATTTGTACAGGGACTTATACAAGTGACTGAGGCCCAAAAGGTTTTCTGTACAAAGGGATGGGTCTTACACTCTCTCAAGAGGCCCAAAGATTTATTTTTAAGAAAGGAAATGGGTCTTACTACTCGAGGGTAGGCCCAGTTGGTTTTGATTTTGAACTGGCGATCACGGAGCTTTTCTTTTAACGCAGAGGGACTTATACAATATCTGAGGCCCAAAAAGAGTTTTGGTTAAAAGGGGATTGGGTCTTACACTCTATTAGAGGCCCAAAAGATTTATTTTTTTACAAATGGTGGGGCTTACAGCTCAAGGAGAGGCCCAAAGATTTTGAATGGGTCTTATAGCTCGAGGATATGCCCAAGGTTTGTATTTACAAAGGATTAGGTCTTACACTCTATTAGAGGCCCAAAAGTGTTTGAAAATGATTTATAAGGGTGAAAATCAAAGAAACCCTAATTTGTTTTCTTTCAAAAGTAAATATTTAAAGAAAATCAAATAAAAATGATACAAAATACCAAAGAAGTTTGAATAAACCACTTGTGATTTTTGTTTAAGGTTTGAGAAATGAGGGATTAATCACAAGATGAATTAAAACTCATTAGGTTTTGATTTTCAAAGTAAATATTCACTTTTAAAATGTTTAAAAACAATTAAAAATGAATTTATTCACAAAAATACTAATTATATTAAATAAATAATATAAATCTAATTTTTTTGTGGAATAAAATATTTCAACATTTTTGTGATTTTTTGCAAAAAGAATCAATCAAAAATATTTAAAATTGAAGGAGTTATTAATTTTTCAAATCATTTAAAATAAATATGAAAAATAACAAAAATGGGAAAAAGTGGTAAAAAAAGGTCTAGGCGAGGGGGATTCGAACTCCAGACCTTCCACTCGCTCAATACACACAAACCAGTTGATCAACCACTGGGGCGCAATGCCAATTCAAATATAACATGGCAAACAATAATTATATAGTAAACAAGTTGGATTTTCTGAAAATGGCGCCATGGCCATCTTCTTCCTTGAGCTCGTGCATGAAGCACCCTATCTCCCTCATCTCTCCACCATTTGACATGATTCAAACACCAAACTCGTGTGTTTTTTCACAAGGAACAAGATGGCAATACTTGATTTTATTCATTTTTAGTGTGGAGTGAGATAATCATGATGAACACAGATGAACCCTAATTTGCAAAAGCAATCGTGCAGGCATGGTTATGAGGGCTATGATCCAATTTTTTGAGGGAAAACACTCAACATATGATGGCAAGCAACTGGCAAAAATATCATGCGAGGAAATATGCATGGATCATGAAGATGGAGTTTTGAGGCTTACCTTGATGCAAGCTGAAATGGAACTCTGCACAGATGGTGTTCCAGATGCAATGTGATGATCCCTACAGCTTCAATGGATGTTGTGGAGTGTGTTGCAAGCTTTGGAACACTTTGGAAGTCTTTGGATCAAGCTGGAGCACTCCAACTGCATAATTGAGGCATAATGGCTTGGTTGAAGGATGATTTTGAGCTAGGGGTGTTACAGTTGGTGTTTAAGTGTTTGGACACCTAAAATACATCATATCTGATGTGTATGAGCAATTGGAATGGATTGCTTATGGCTGCAACTCAAAACCCGATAGTGGTTACTCAAAAACAAGGAAACTTAGCACTTAAGAGAGAATGAGAGAAAGCAGTGTTGTAACTGGATTTGGTGTGAGTTGAATGATCCATTGGAACCTCTATTTATAGGTGATCAATTCTTGTCTTGGAGGAATAATGAATGACTTCTGGATCATATCACATTCAAAGGCTTTGGCTTGGTGGCATTTCTTCTCATGCAAGGCAACCTAGCCCCTCCCAAGAGCAGGGATATGCCTTGACCAAATTCACATTCTTCAGATGTTTTTATTGTTGTTTAATCAGAGAACTTGACTGAGTAGAGTGGCTTTTTTAAAAGTGCCCTATTTCACATAAATGCCTTTGAATTCAAGGCATAATGTGCCAAAATGCATTAATCTCAAGTTAGAAGATCCCTTGGCTTTTTGACTCAGCTTTATCAGTTGGATCAGTTGAATTGTGATTGGTTTGAGCACATGTGACACAATGATCCTCAGTTTTGGTTCAGAAATCGTGTGTGGCAAGCAAACATGCAAACTGATTTTTCCAAAACAGCTTGCAGCAGCTGACTTTGGGCATGGATTTCTCTTGGCTCAAGTTGAACCAATTCATGCTGGTAAGCTTTTTGGATTCTTAGAAACATATGCAACAACATTGATGTTTACCTTTGGACTTGATTCAGCTTGCAACTATGTGAAAAGATCTCACAAGTTTTGGTGTTTCAACAAAATCTGCCTTGCCCGGAATTTTTCTAAGTGTTGGAAAAGTTGTATTTTCATGTTTCTAGTGATTTTGATCATTCCATAACTCAAAATCCATGATGAATTTGGAGGAGGGGTCAGTTTTTAGCCTTTGTAGAGGGCCATGAGATCTACAAATCAAGCTTTGGATGGGGAAAATGGCTTTGTGGTTTAGGAGTTATGATCCTCCAAAGTTGGTACCCTTGCCACTTTGTTCATAACTTAGAAAATTTTCTAAGTTTTTATGGTTACCCCTTTTTCAAGTTATCCCACTTTCTTTGATTTTTCTTGATGAATGATGATTCAAATCATACATTAACATCATTTTAGGGTTAAAAAACCATTTTTATGAAAAATCTCAAAAAGTCAAAGTTAACTTTTGTGCACAGTTGACTTTTTATCAGATGAATTCCAAACTGTGCAATCCTTTAGGAAATCATGTCATTGACCTAAATCAAACTTGATGGACATGTTCCATGGGTGTTATAGGGTATATTGATCAATGTCCTAGGGCTTGGGAGCATATCCTGGTCAAAAGTCAAAGCTACAGTTGACTTTTCTCGCGAAACGCTAATTATGGCTCTGATGAAATTGAGACTTGTTGATCAAGCTTCTTGGATCAATCCATTGTTGCAAATGGATCAATGTGGTATGTTGGAGACCCTCAAATCCTCTCTTGAGGTCTTGGCTCATGATTTGTCCCAAAAGTCAACTTAGGGGTGAATTAGGTCAAGAAACCCTAACTCCTGATTTTTGAGGATTGCATCCCCTGAGGCCAAATTGACTTGATGATTGGGTCCATGAGGTTCCATGGAGTATATTAGGATATGCTTTGGAGCATTGGCTCATGCCCAGAGGAGAATTTCCATCTGGAGGCCCTGGTCAACCAAAACCCTAATTTGGTGACACTGGCGATCTTGAGGCTTGATCCACCTGGAAGGGAGCAGCCTTGTGCTTAATCCTTGAAGTGGGAGTCCTTTTGATCCTTTATGGATGTTTTAGAGATTTAGACAAGTTGAAGATCATGTCATTCCTTGATTGATCTTTTGCCTAAGGCTCAGAGAGGGCTTGAAACCCTAAGTTTGATAGTAGTGAATGCTCACCCATCTTTGGGGAGATTGATGAGACATGATGGTACATCCATATTGTGATGGTGATATACACAATGATGGGAAATCTTAGTGGTCAAAATTTGGGGTATGACAATGTTGATTTTCCAAATTGACAATGTTTTGACTGTGATCCTTTGGTGTTCTTGACCTAATCTTGTGAGATGCATTCTTGTATGATCTAATCATTGCTTGAGGACTTTTGCTTGCTTTGAATGACATATTTAAGGTTATAATACTATTGATTTTGTGTCCATTGTGTGATCATTTCTCATTTCTTACCTCACTTAATCATGTGCTTCTTATATGGATGTCTTAAGTGGATAGTTGCGTTGTTGTGGTGCATGTTTTGAAAGTGATTCTTGTTGTTTCTTCTTGCTATCTATGGGTTGATGTTTGGATTGATATACATGTTCACCTTGCTTCCCATTTACTTTCATGCCTTAATTTCACATTGTTTGATCACTTGAAGTGATGTTGTGCATGAGTTAGTTGTTGCTAATTGTTTGGATGTTGATGTGATGCATACTTGATAACTTTGAGATCATTTTCTAGTGTTTGAATTGGTTGACCATGAGATGACTTAAGTTCTGACTTGGATTCATTTTCATCTTACCGTGTTCATTTCATCTTTGTGTGATGTTTAATGGTGTTCAATTGTGTTTCTTATTCAAGTTTGCTTGCATCCTTTCTTGTTTGCTCTTACTTGCTTACTTGAATCTTCTTGCATGATCTTGGAAGCTTGATTGATGATATGAATTGGATATGATATGCATGATGTGCTTGCTGCCCTCTTTGTCTTCTCAACTCATATCACTCTTTCTTCTTCATCTCTTTCACTCTTTTCCCTCCCTTGAATCTCATGACTTGTTTAAGTCTTGGATTTGCCTTTTTCCCTTAGGATTCCCTAGTCCAACTTAATCTTTGATTAAGCTTGGAGTAGGATAGACATTAGGATTCAAACCATGCATGCTAACATTAGGTAGAATCTCCCCCTCTTACCTCAACCTTAGGGCCACCATTGCATGATAACATTAGGATAGATTTCCCTTAGTGTTTTCTCTTCTCATCTCTTAACAATTCTAAGACACTTAATAAGGACAACGTGTATTGCGCACGAGCCTTAAGCATGGGAAATGGGGAATGGGGGGTCTCCCTTCATTCTTCTAGGGTGTTTAGCATACATCCTGTTGGGGACGATATGCGACGCATTCGTTCCTATGCCATAGACTTTGGTGCAATGTAAGTTATGAACTAACTTAACTCACTTCTGTCTAAAAAACACAAAAACAAATTCAAGTCTTTTTCATCCTTCGGGATTGTTAAGTTTCAAATCATTTTCAGAAAAGAGCACATTATTTCCGTCCAAGTCGCAAACAGGCATCGACCCTAACTGCCGGACACGAACTTAACGTCGCTCATAAAAAACACTAAGACCTCGTTAGGTCAAACTAAGACTGCTCTGATTTCCTCTCTCTGGTTAGATTGAGGATACGTAGGCACAAGACGACGATGTCTTGGCGAGCAACCTTCCCCCCTTAGTGCATAGCCCGTCGAACTACGTTGACTCTGATTCTTCATTCGTCCATGAAGATACGTAGGCATTGGATTATGATGATCCTTGCGAGTCTTGTCTTTGTTTTCCCTTTCCCCGTTTTCTGTTTAGCCATAGACTTTAGGATAACTCACCCTTTGATTAGACAACAAGCGTGGATCCCATCGAGTACGATGGACGCGTGTGGGTGATAATACCTTCCCCTCGCGTAACCGACTCCCGAACCCAGACTATGGTTGCGATGACCATGTCTTTCCCTCTTTTCGGTTTTCTTCGATCGTTTCCTTTCCCTCCGTCAGGATAAATAACGTTCCGTGGCGACTCTTCTGTTCTAGTTTCTCGCCGGTTGTTTTTCGCGGTTGCGCCACTAATGCTTTTTAAATTAAAGTTTGGGAAACAATGAACACTTAGACAGTATTCATGATTTGAAAATAGTTTACTTTGAAAATATAAAAGAAATTACGTTGCAGGAAAGTAATCAAAAGTGCAGTAAAATGCGTTAAAAGTAACTTGTGCAAATAAAGAAGATAAATTTCTAGGCAAAAGCATAAACTGAATTTGATTAAAATGTAAGAAAATGGTGTTTTATCAAACGTATATTTTTCAATAACTTTTTTCTCTACACACTGGGTACTTTGAGTAATTTGAGTGACTTGTACAAACTTGAACACACAAGAAATCCTAACACTAAGACCTCTTATTTATACTAAATCGAAATAACTTCCTTTAACAGCCTTTTTCCTAAATCAAGACAAGTGGCGCTCGACATGTCTTCATTTCTCCAATGTGCTCCACGTGTATTCTCTTGAAACGGGATAAGAACAAAGTTCCCTCTTTTAATCAAATTCAAACTTCAAATCGAAAACACCATCAGTAGCTTCTTCGTCGAATTACATCTTCAAACTTAGAGAATCTTCCCATGTCTAACCAACCCTTCCTTCTTGCACAAGGGTAACTTCGACTGGACCTCTATAATTACACTGCCCTGTCGAAGTCCATCATAACTTCACAGAAATTCTCTTTCTCTTATTTATTCCACCAATTCAAACCAGACGTCGAAATTACGAGCTAACAAACTGTCCCCCAAAAATGTCATTTTCGACATCAAATGAAGAAAAAGGCATTTTTTGACAACACAATTCGACGCCACAAACAATTCGACGCCACAAACAATTCGACGCCACAAATAATTCGACATCACAAACTTTTCATGTACCTCACCACAACTATGATGTCACAGTCATCATGACACTTTTTCTAAAACGTCTCCTCAATCCCATGCAAGAATCTTTCACAATCATCACGTTTCATAGATTCTAGGAGATAGTGGAGGTAGGCTTTAACTGCCACCATCCCATCGTGAGCTCTTGGAAGGACATGCGTCCCACTCACTTCTTAACGATAAATGTTGATTTGAGAACCACTTCCAATCCAGCCTCTATAAATAGGTCACTTCTCTTTCTTTTCTATTTTTTCGCTTTTTTAAACTTTTCAAAAACACTCTCCAACTTCTTCATCTCCTCCACTTAAGAAACCCAGTTTCTCAAATTTCCTTCAAACTTCCAGCAACAATGGCATCATCAACCAAAGCTACTAAAAAATCTACCAAAAAGGTGAAGGATCCCAATAAGCTTTCAATTCTTCCTCCTTTTAACACGATTCCAGGCCCAACCATGGTGGGAACTCAACACTACATTCCAGAACCGCTTTCTAAAGAATAACGAAGGATCTACAAATCCCATGTACTTATCCTTATTTCTGTTGCTGGTAAGCCTTATGCTTTCCCAGGACCATTATCTGATCCCACTGCTGACCCTAGTAAACTTAGGGAATTTTTCCCTACTTACTACAAGTACAAGCCTATAACTCATGCTAAGAAACCTAGGGCTAGTAACGAAGAGCTTAACCCTGCCAACCAAAGCAATCCTTCGACGGATGAAACCATTGACCTAAGATATATGAACAATGGCTTTAGGGTATTTTGATCAAGTCCCTCATTTAAGGATCCTTCTGACTACTTAGGCTGGTTAGAAAAACTAGAAAAGACCAAGTCCTAAGTCTGGAAAGATATAGGCATCTTTGACCTAATTCAATTGTCAAAAGTAGTACCTGAGTATTGCTCGACCATACTAGTCTCCTCCCTGTGCTTCTGGGATAGTACCCACCATACTTTCCATCTTCCTCGCGGAATGATGTCACCAACCCTTTTCGACATAATTGCCATCACGGGGCTTAAACCTACTGGTAACACCTATGATCCAGATTACCAGGTTGACGACACCATAGGTTTTTCAACTTCTAGAGCTGCTTATTCTACCCATATTATACATTACCATGATAAAACAACTGATGAAGTCTCTGAGGTATAACATATAGATTTCCTTGCTTTATGGTTGTCCTGTTGTGTCTTCTGCTCGAAGTCACTTCAAGTGGCCAAGAAGTATCTGACCATGGCTAACCAACTCCATTCTGGTCATGACTTATGCTTAAGTGAAATGATTTTGGCGAATCTTTATGAGTCCATGGGTGAAGGTGTCACCCAACTCAAGTGCCTTGGAGACAAAGGGAACCTCCTCTTTTCTGGTCCCTTCTGGTTGTTGCAGCTATGGTTGAATGCTTCCTTCGAAGCATGCCTCCCCATCAAGAACCCTATTAATGCAGCTGCGGATGAAGTGAAGAATAGGAGAGTCGAAGGGACGCGATTAGCCATGTTAACTCCTAGCGACAAAGGATGTCACCTCCAGCAGACTTTCACCAACTATGTGATGATGTTTGCCAAGCGTTATGATTTTACGTTAGTCGAAAAGGAGTAGTATTAGTAGCTTCCTTAGGGGAGGTTCGACATGCCTAGAGAATCTGGTCTACTGTCTTATGCCAACTCTTTGGCTTTTTCCCCACATGTTTCTTAATCAAACCAATCACAACCTTATTCGCTGCTTCGACCTGACCATTGGCCTGTGCATAATAAGGTATAGATGTCACCAATTTGAAACCCATGTCCTTAGCAAATTCTTGCATTTTTCGACCAGTAAACACAGATCCTTGATCTGCTGTAATAGTCTTTGGGATTCCAAACCTATAGATAATATGCTTTTGGACAAATTCGATTACAGTATCTTAATCCACGTTCGCCAGTGGTATAGCTTCGATCCATTTTGTAAAATAATCGATGCCAACTAAAATATATCTTTGACTTTTGGATGATGCTGGTTGAATTTCTCCAATCAAATTTAAAGCCCAACCCTTAAAGGGCCAAGGTTTCACTATAGAATGCAATTCGCTTGCAGGAACATGTTGTATACCTGCGTGTACTTGGCACTCTTGACATCCTTTGGAATACAATCTTTCAACATGGTAGGCCAATACATCCCTTATCGAAATAATAGCCACTTCATTTTATGGCCTACTTGATGTGCCCCGTATTCCCCACTATGGACACTCGAAAGGGCTAAATATGCCTCAGATTCACTAAGACATTTGAGCAAGATTCCCTCAGGAGTCTTTTTAAATAATTCATTTCCCAAAAAAACGTAACTTAAAGCTCGATACCTGGTTTTTCGCTCAGCAGATGTTGTTGGATTTTGTAAGTACTCTACTATTGGTTTTCTCCAATCTTCATCCATCAGACTGTCTATATTCAGTATCTCGAAATTCTATTCGTCAGCGTATCCTAGCTTCGTTGTTTCCAGATCTGATGGGTATAGTCTGACTGGCACAACCCTTTCTTTGAATTCAATTGCATCTTGCAATTTTTCTTTTGAAAATTTATACCTAGAGGCAATCTGTGCCAAGTTATTGGCCTCTTGATTCTCTAGTCGAGGGATGTGTCGAATACTAACCATCTCGAATCTTTTCAAGAGTCGATTGGCTATCTCGAAGTACATGATAAGATTTTCCTTAACGTACTTGTACTCCTTTGTAATTTGTTTTATGACTAACTCCAAGTCACCTATTATTTTGACTTGAGTTGCCCCCAATTCCAACAATATCTCAAGTCTGGCTATTAGAGCCTCATATTCAGCCTCATTGTTCGAACAAAGGCCTTCGACTTTATACTTGAATTTTGTTGGAATTTTGTTAGGAGAAATAATTAGGACTCCTATGCCCATTCCATCTTTATGACTAGAACCGTCGAAGTACAACTTCCAAAGCTCGAATTCAAGGTAGTTTAATGAATTCTCAATTATAGAGTGGTCGACTATAAAGTCTGATACCACTTGTCCCTTAACAGCCTTTAAAGGCATATAGGTTAAGGAATATTCAGTTAAAGTTAATGCTCATTTACCAATTCGACTATGCAAGATCGGTTTAGACACCATATGTTTTATAATATCAAAATGAGATAAAATAAAAACATCCACTGGTTTATATAATGCTTTAACTTCGTACATGAGAAATACAAACATAAGCATAATTTTTCGACTATGCTATACCTAGTTTCTGCATCGTTCAAGACCCTACTAAGGTAGTAAATGGCTCTTTCGGCGCCATTTTCATCCTCTTGAGCCAACATGCTCCCTAAAGTCTTGTCCGGCGCAGATATATACAACCTCATACTTCTATTACTACAAGGTGGTATTAGAATTGAAGGGTGGACCAGGTATTCCTTGATCTTGTCGAAGGCTTATTGTCGAGCTTACCCCCATTCAAAATCTTCCCTCTTAAGTCAAAGCAGAGGTGAGAAGGCTTGACTCTTGCCACTAAGGTTCGAGATAAACCTCCTTAAGAAATTAATCTTTCTAAGGAGTGACTGCAACTCCTTCTTGGTTGATGGCGCTTTCGCCTCCATTATAGCTTTTGCCTTGTTCTAGTTTATTTCGATTCCCCTTTTTGTGGACGACGAAGCCTAAGAAATCTCCCGCCTGTACACAAAAAGCACATTTGAGAGGATTCATTTTGAGACCGTGTCTCCTCATCCTTTCAAAGAACTGTCGAAGATGGCCTATGTGACTCTTCCCTAAAATAGACTTAACAACAATATCATCGATATAGATTTGCATAAAAGTCTTGGAAAAAATTATGGAAGATCGAGTTCATTGCTCTTTGGTATGTTGCCCCATCATTTTTTAAACCAAAAGGCATTACAACCCATTCATAGGTGCCTAAGGCTCCAGGGCATCTAAACGCCGTTTTTGGGACGTCTTCTTCAGCAATAAAAATTTGATTGTACCCAGAATACCCGTCGAGCATGCTAAGGTACTCATGTCCTGCGGCAGAATCGACTGAAATTTCTGCCACAGGCATTGGATATTCATCTTTCGGGGTTGCAGAATTTAAGTCTCTAAAATCTATGTTCACCCTTAACTTGCTATTTTTCTTAATAACTGGAACAATATTGGCAAGCCATTCGACATACCTAGTCATGCGAATGAATTTACATCTAAGAAGCCTTTAGACCTCCTCTTTAATCTTCGAGAGAACTTCAGGTGTGAATCGCCTTAGAGTCTGTTTGACGGGCTTCTTCCCAGGCTTTATTGGCAGCTTCAGTTCGACCAAATCTCTGCTCAAACCAGGAATTTCGTCGTAATCCCATGCAAAGTAGTCTTTGAACTCCTTCAGTAATTGGATTACTTCGACCTTGAGCTATGGGATGACGTTGGCGCTGATGTATGTCAGCCTCTTCACTGTCCCTTCTCTCAGGTCGATCTCTTCAAGTGGATCTTGTGCCAACATTTTGATGTTGCTTGCTAGCGGATCCTTCTCGAAGCCCAAAGGCTCATCATCATAGATAGCGTCGAGCCTCTGGCCTTGCACCTCATCCTGAATCTTATCAGGTGGTTCTGGATCGAAGTCTTTACCAGGACCTCCTTGATGTGCTTCAATTTTCTTGGCTTCGACAGCCATAAATTTTACTCCAGCCTCTAAGGCCGCTTTTAGTTTATTTTCGGCTATATAAACCGAAATCCTTTTGAGCGCCAGTGACTCAGTCATCATCATCGAATTCGGTTCCCTAGTCAGTTGGCTGGATATGGGATGTTCTGAAGACATAGTCTTATTTGCCTACGACTTCTCTATCCCACTGGAACCTATGAGTTAGGTGTAGATTGAGAGAATAGAAAGCGTTATATGTGGGCGTCGTATCGAATCCCACAGGATTGCATGGACCAATGTGGGCCAAATTCCGGTTGAAGCTCCTTCTCTCGAATTCACTTTGGCCATAAAATAAATCTGGTCCACCTCGATGTTTTCGGCAATCCCGTCATTGCGCCAAATAGTGATCCTTTGGTGCATTGAGGAGGGAACGACACCAATTCCATGAATCCACTCCCTACCAAGCAGTAGATTGTAATTAGCCTTTAAGGCTATCACCATAAACATCGTTGGCCTAATTATAATGCCAACAGTCAAGTCTACCTGTATAACATCCATTGTGGTTCCTATCTTACCCTCATAATTCGACAAAACCATATTATGAGGTTTTGTATATGTGTCGTCTTTCCCGATCCTCTTCAACATATGATGCGGCATTAAGTTGACTGTCGCCCCACCGTCGACCAGGATCTTACTTATTTTGACATTTCCCACTTCCCCCCTTATAAACAGAAGTTTTAAATGACTCTTCATCAACTCGCCAGGCCTCTTAAAGAAGGCATTATGCTCCTCTCCGCAACCATTATTCATGATGTAGTAACAGACAGGCTTGTGTCGAGCCGTCTTCATTTCCATCGCATCTTCTGGTTCTTCTACCTCCATCACTTGGTTGTACTCTCTAGGAAGTACTGAAACCACATTACACATGATGTCTAGTGAGGCTTCTGACCCGGAATTAAAATTGTCTATCATTATGTCGTCTTCGTGATCAGACTTTTTTGAAGACGTCTCCTTCTAAGGAGAGAATAGTTTTCTCTCGACAGGTTTCTTTTCCTCTTTCTTCGCTGGTATGTTGCTATTAGATTCAGGCTTCGCCTTCTCCATGGTTTCCTTTTCGACCTTCCTCCTCCTTTGATGTATCCTCCACTGGGATCTCGACATCAGATTTTTTCCTTTGTAGTTCTCTGAAAAGGTATGCTAGCTGCTTCGACGCCTGGAATTCTTTTCGTTACGTAAAAGAAGAGCCTCTTTGAACTTCGATTTTTTTCCATTTTTTCTGTCCTTGCTCTCAATTTTCGACCGGTCTGATCCATTTATCTCTGGGAGCCTCTAGTATAGGTTTAAAAGTAGTGGGTTTGTTGCCATTGAGCCTTTGCCTTGCCTGCTCCTGTTTCCTAGGGTCACTCCTGTTGTCGAAAGTCTGGCGGCCATGAGAGGCTTTCCAATTTCTTATATTCTTCGCCATACGAACCCCTTCGAGATTCTGAGCCGCCTTCTTGTCGAAGACCACGCTGCATGAAGGGAATAACATAACTTCTGATTTCTTCCTCTGACATCTGTGAAGGAAATCAGTAAGGCTTTCGTCCTGCTTTGGGAAATCCAGCTTATTATATTCTTCCTGTTGAAGGTCCTCATCAACCTCCATTGAAGTTTCCTGAGAGACTTCAACCATGTTCACACCCACGTTGGCCTTTTCAGCAATGTCCAGCTCTTCCAGTTTCACCCTAAGGCCCTCAGTAGCCTCAGTCAGATTATCAGTTTGTATGAAACCCTCAGTGGTTTCTTTTGTTGTTATCATCGATTTAAAATCTTCATTGATTCCTTCATTGGAGTCTTCAGTGACTCCATGAGCGAAACTATCAACAGTTTCTTTCTCGAAACCCTCAGTGGTTTCTGTGGTGAAGCCTCCAGTGACTTCGCAGATGAAACTTTCAGTGATCTCTCTGTTGAGATCCTTTGTAACATTGAACATGACCGCTTTGCTGGAGAAGTCTTCAGTAACATCGACCATGTTGATTACAGATGGCTTCGTGTAGTAGGCATCAACCACTTGAAGAGGGTCAGAATCAATTTTCATTTGGGCCTTCGATTTCTCTCTGAATCTGAGCCTTCCGTCCTTAATTGCATTCTGTCATACCCCAAATTTGTCCTACCTGTATATATTTTCATCTGTATAATTCATCCATTAACAGTTATTCAGAAAAATCCAAAAAAATACGTTGTCTTCAACATTATCTATCTTTTATTTGTTATCCATTTTTATTCATATCCATTTTTTAACCTTTTTTTTATCATCCATCCAATCTAATATCCATTTTTCAAATTCCAATTATCCAAATTCATGTCTATTTTTATTTCAATTTCACCTCATTCCAAATTACCATTTTATTGTTTTAATTTTATCCAATTAAATCTAAATTCAGTTGTTCCTCTTTATTTTATCCAATTCCAATATCCATTTATATCCATAACCATTTTCTATTCTTAACTTCCATCACATTTTTCTTTTAATTCATGACTAAAAAAAACAAGTCCATTATTTTTACTAAATACACTAAGCCCGTGCCTCTTTGTCATAGTCCACATTTATACATAATAACATCAAAGTCCCTATCCGTTTTTTGGCCCATTACAAGAAAATTGCATAAAAAAAAGAGAGAGAATTCAAAATCCATTACAACAAAAAATCATGAAAAGAAAGAACCTAGATGTGCCATATCCCATACGCCCCATGCCTCACAAAGCCACTTCAATTTCTAGCTCTCACATTTTACAACAACAAACCATTGCCAATTTTCCATCAACCATAATAACAACACGCATCAATTCACTACATCAACCTTCCACATTTAAAAAAGCCACTTTCAATGTGATGTAAGCCTACATGTTGCTACTGCTAAAAATTCTACAATGTGAAGCTACACATTCCCAGCCAAAAGCAAGTGAGCTTCACAAACCAAGTTGTTATGCAAGCCAAAGCCAAGAGCCCCTTGGAGTACCTCTTTTCAAATCATGATACAAACCGTGTTATATATTCAGCCTGCATAGACCCCTTGCAAACAAAAAAAGAAATTACCACAATACCAAACTAGACCAACCAACACTTTCAGCCTGCTATGTAAATGTACAAACAAAATCACGCTACCCAAAACCTGCATAGTACTTTCAGCAGAGAAAGCAACAAGACACTGTCCTGCTGCATTTCTGCTACCACCAACCAACAACCACAGCCTGCGACCTGAGAATGAAAACAACAACACAACAATAAAAAAACAAAATTTCACAAGTTTGAACGGGTTAAAAAGAAGCTTGGGACAGCCATTATGACAACGCAAATTTCATCGATTCAAAATTCTCTCAAAAACTTCAACAACTTCTCACAGCAAACATCAATAAACCTTCGATACACAACCTCAAACCTAACCCGTAAACAACCTTCAATCTTCCCCACAAACTAAAACCCAACCTTCTTCTTCCGTTTTCAGCAAACACGCACAAATCCAACTGTTCCTCAACCTAAATCAAACAACCACCATCTCGAATCAGCAAACATAACTGAATCCAACTTTTTTTTCAATCGCTTCAGACGAAGATAGAGGTGAGATTCGAAATCCAACCAAAACCAGAGAGATTGAGTTAGAGACTAACACAAACCTGGTCAAAGCGATTGAAACGAAGCGATTCGCGAGATTGAAAGAAGGTTGGAGATGCGTGGCTTTCGTCTCTATTTCGCGTCTCTGTTGATATTAGTTTTTTTTCTCTTTTTTCCATTTTCGTTTTTGAGGATGATGGTTTTCTTACGCTAACAGTGTTGTTGATTTTAAGATTTGGAACCTAATGTTGATGGTTGTTGCCGTCTTGTTTTTCTGTAGCTTTACTTTTTTTTTTTTTTTTTAAAAAGAACCTGGTTTGGGTCTTAACAAACCTAATGAAGAGATAAACATGGTATTGGGTGACTTGATGAATGAGTTTAAGGCCCATGTGGATGTCTTCTAATGTACACCACTCATATTGCTTCATACCACCCTTTCTTTTTTTCTCGTTCAGCCGTGTTGTTTTTAGTTGGATGATGGGCTAAGGCCCAAGTGATTCTATCTCATTTCAATTCTTTATTTCAATTTACTTTTATTAATTTTTTGGCCAATGATATCAAAATCATCATGATTTATTGATTTATTTCAAATAGATCGAAATCTTGATTAATATGAGGCCTACGATTTATTTATATTTATTTTTGATTTTTTGTTCATAATGTTATTTTTTATTCATTTATTAGGTCAATGAAAACCAAAATATCGATTGATTTATCGATTTCTCGATTAAATCTCGATAAAGGTGAGACCTTTATTCTTTTTCCTATTTATTTCGATTTTATTTCATAATGTTATTTTTTATTCATTTTGGGTCTATGAAAACCAAATATCGATTGATTTATCGATTTCTCGATTAAATCTCGATAAAGGTGAGACCTTTGTTCTTTGTATTCATTTTTCGATTTAATTTCTTAATTGTCATTTTATATGTCTCTTATTTTCATCTTTGGTCCATGAAAGTCAAAATCGTGGATTATCGATTCGCTGATTAAATCGCGATTAAGACGAGACCAATTTTATTTCTATTTCGATTTTATACCTTATGTCTTTTATTTGGTCAATGAAAGTCAAAAGTCGTCGATTATCGATTTCTCGATTAAATCCGATTAAGACGAGACCAATTTTTATTTTTATGTCAACTTTAATCTCTTGTCAATATTATCTTGTTTATTTTTCGTCGAATATTATCTCGATTATATTATTGTTCACTCTTATTCATATCCATATCATATTCATATTCATGCTTATCTAACCATTTCCATTTGTTCAAACGCTTACTTTTCGATTAAAATACTCAACACATATTCAAACCATTTTTCTTAATTAAATCGCGAAAGAACTGAATTTTTGAGGTCTCGCACCTCTTGGGTTCTTGAGTGACCGCTATTGAGGCGCACGCCTTAGGTAGTGATCACTAGACCTTTCGCTCCTAAAACACTCGTCTTAACTATTTGAACAAAGGAATGCCATTGGAGTCTAGCATTCCACGTGGTACTTTCGTTGTTCACCAACCAATATTTCATAAATCAATCGAATTAAAAAGGTGTCGTTGAGATCTAGCATCCCAATAATGCCCTGATTAATTGGTTGCGAGGCCAACGTCTCGTTTATCGAATAATCGTCATTCTCCCCAAACCATTTAACAAACCAAATCATTCCGAAACCAATCCTCGATTCGTCGTCGAGCCATTCGTAAGTCGAGCGCCTTTTGCCTCGTCGTCAAACGCACACTCGCACATCTCGTGGTTTCGTTACTAGGAGCACCCCTAGGGACTAGTATCGAACCTCGCCTCTTTTCTCAACCAATCCGACTCAATCTTTTTTTTCAAACGTTTTTCTTAATCAACTTACGATAGGAGGAGATTCTTGGAATCTAGCATTCCTTGGATCTTCGAATGAACAACTCTTGAGGCACGCCCCTTAGGTTGTTATTCATTCACCCTTTCGACTTAAATCACTTAACCATTATCAAACTTTTTTTGCAATCAATCACGAAAGAACTGAGTTCTTGGAGTCTCGCATTCCTTGGATTCTTGAGTGACTGCTCTCGAGGCACGCCCCTTGGGTTGCATGCCATTCAATCCTTCGCCTCCTAAAATTCCAACCCTAACCCTTCTTTTCGTGGGCGTACCATGAACTACGACTGCTCTGATTCTTTATTCTCGTCCGAATAAAGATACGTAGGCACAAGATTGCGATAATCTTTGCGAGCTACCTTTTTCTTTTTCCCCCGTTTCCACACTACCATCTTTTTCCGTCAAACCCCGTAGTCGAACTACGATTGCTCTGATTCCTCATTCTCGTCCGAATGAGCATACGTAGGCCCGAGATCGCGATGATCTTGCCGAGCACCCTATCCTTAAACCACCCATTTCCCCTTAGTATCTCTTCCCTTTATCTTTACCTTTCCGCATTTATTTTAGAGAAGAAAACAAACAAGCTTAAATAACATTCCTCACAAATCGAACTAAGAGGTTCCCGTTGAGTACAACGGACATGAGGGGGTGCGCGTACCTTCCCCTCACGTAACCGACTCCCGAACCCAGAATGTGGTTGCGACGACCATGTTCTTATCCACTCCTCTAAAGGTTTTCTCGATATTTTCCTTTCCCTCTTTTGGGATAAATAAAGTTCAGTGGCGACTCTGTTCGAACCGTTTTCCGCGCCTTTTGCGCGAGGGTCGTGTCTTCGATGATTTTTTCGAGGTGCGACAGCTGGCGACTCCAGTGGGGACAATTGCTCCATGCAAGAGAGAGTCGAGCCTAACTTAGATCGATTTGTGAGGAGCGTTATCTTTGTTTGCTTTTTTCTTCTCGTTTACGTATTTGTTCTCTTATGGCTTTTATATGCTCATTATTATGCTTATCTGTTGGATCTGGGGGAGATATAATAAGTAAAGCTCTACACCCGAGCTTTGGTAAAAGTAGAGAGAACACATAGTTTAGAATTGGATGTCGAGTAGTGTTAGTCCCCAAGGACTCGCTCCTTGCGTGCCTAGCACGAAAGCTCCCCTAGAGTAGACCTTTTCGTAGATCCTGTTGTAACACAGCTAGCCTGTTGTACGACTTGATTCATGAAGGGTCCGTGACTCTATGAACCACTCTTAGAACCAAAATCTATATTGGTGGTCGTGTAGTGTTAGTCTCCAAGGACTCGCTCCTTGTGCGCCTAGCATGAAGACCCCGCTCAGGGGAGACCTTGTCGTCATTATCGTCGTAATGCAGCTAGCCTGTTGCGTGACGTTGATGCAATTTGTGTCCGTAATCCTGGGAACCTTATCCATCAACGTAGAAACTATCCCGTGAGTGGGTTTGTGGGTAAAGAACCTAGAACTTTCCTCATAGTGCCTACCTATAGGATTTCTTTGATCAAAGACTTTGGCCATTTACCCGTGAACGGCCAACCTCAGAATCTATTTGAACCTGTGATCTGCGATCCTGGATCTTGCATCTTGCATTGCATCTCATGTCATTGCATTGCATTGCATCTGTTACGCATCTTGCATTGCATTTTCAACCTCAGAATCTCACCTCAACTTCCTTCCTTCTCCAGTAAATCAAGCTGATTCCTCGACACCAGTACGCAACTTGAGCCAACATAAGAAGAAGGATGGAGCAGATTCAGCAAGAGCAAGCTGCCTTCAGAGAAGAAATGGATTCTATGAAGGGAAAGATCGATCAGATTCTTGAAGCCATCATGATGGCCAGAAGAGAAGAAGAACTACGTGAAGCCGCTGCCGCCAACAACAATGCACAGGTTCAAGGGTCACCCTCAAGGCTCTCAGCTCCTGTTCCCAACCCCATCACTTATGGGATACAAATGAACTTCACTCCTGCCACTGAAGGAGCCACCACTCAACCATTTCCAATCCCTGGAGTTACTGTTGGAGCTATTCCGCAAGCCCAACCTGTTGTCACTCAGATTCCTATTCCTCATGCCGAAGAAAATCTTATGGATCAGTATGATGAGGTACAGAACTACCATGCTGCTATCCCAATTGTCAATCCTACCTCTGCTCAGGATTCTGAAGCCATGAAGATGTACCGTGATCTAGCTGAGAAACTCCGAGTCATGGAGGGGCGTAACTCAAAATCTCTGAATGCTTTGGAAATGTGCTTGGTACCATATATTGTCATTCCTCACAAATTTAAAGTGCAAGATTTCCCTAAGTACAAAGGCCTCAGTTGTCCCCACATGCATCTAAGGATGTACTGCCGCAAGATGGCTACCCATGCCAAAGACGAAAAGCTGATGATCCATTGCTTCCAAGACAGCTTGTCTGGGGCATCTCTTGAGTGGTATATGCAGCTAGAGCATAGCAATGTGTGCACTTGGGATGATCTAGCTGATGCGTTTGTCAAGCAATACAAGTACAACACTGACTTTGCTCCGAATCGTACTCAACTTCAGAGTATGGCTCAAAAGGACAACGAATACTTTAAGGAGTACGCACAACGCTGGAGAGAGCTAGCTGCAAGGGTGCATCCACCTCTTGTTGATCGTGAACTGATTGACATCTTCATGAGTACTTTGCAAGGCCAATACTATGAGAAGTTGATTGGTAACATTTCTGCTGGATTCTCTGATTTAGTAATTGTCGGTGAGAGAATTGAAGAAGGTCTGAAGAGCGGAAAGATCCAAGGAGGTTCTAGCAGCTAGTCTCAAGCCAAGAAACCTTTCAACAATGGATACAAGAAGAAAGAGGGTGAAACAAATGTTGTCTCTGCTCAGAAAGGGCAAGCTCCACAAGCTCTAGCTCTAATGCCTTATCAAATGCCATACTTCCAGTATCCATATGTTGCTGCTGCGCAAGACGCTCCAATGCCTTATCAGCCAACTGTTCAAGCTCCAACTCCTCAGCAACAGGTTCCTCAGCAACAATCCTACAACCAGCAAGGGTATCAGTATCCTCCTCCACATCAACAACAGAGAGCTGCTCAACAATGTCAGCCTAATCAACAGAGGACAAGGAGGTCAGATAGAGACTTTGATCGTCTACTGATGACATATGCTCAGATCTTTGCTCAATTGATGGAGAAGAGGGCCATTACTCCGAGGGAATTAGCTCCTCCAACTGTCATTCCCCCAGATTATGATGCTAATGCTCATTGCGAGTTTCATAAGGGTGCTCCAGGGCATAAGATCGAGGACTGCAGAGCTTTCAAACACAAGGTTCAAGACATGATCGACTCAAAGTATCTCGTGTTCAATGGGAAGGCTCCAAACGTCATTAACAACCCTATGCCGCCGCCACACTAGTGCCAGCATCAAGTCAAGTCAAGTCAAGTCAAGTTCATTCCCCGAAGAAGGCAGTCATGTTGCCATCCCATCACTTTGCATTCTTGTATTTTGTCTTTATTTGTTTAAGTACTGTATGCTTTGAACATTGCCTTTCATATTTGGTTTTCTTAATATAATGATTATGCATGTTTTGAATCAGTTATGTCGTATTCACTCATTTCTTCCATTTACTGTAAAACACTGACACATTTATATCCACTTCACTCTCTATACCAAACTGTTGTTAGCAATGATTGGAGGGAGGATGATGACAACGAAATACCCATAATTGCAAAATGTATGCTTTCGGACCGAATCTCGTCAATGATGTATAGACATTATTTCAATCCCCCCAAACACTGGAGAGACAAGGAGTTAATCCCTAGTAAACCACTTCGAGCCGAGAAGTAGTACTTTTCTTCGGATATTCAAACCCTTACGCTTAACCTGGGGCAGGGTAGTGTTCAGTTAATCGGACTACGCACCCGAATCACAAAGCAAAATTCCACAAGATATGAAGGTTATTCATCAATACCCATGACTTGGCAGTCACAATCATCCAACAAAATCGGAAAAAAACCAAAAAAATCAAAAGCCTGCTAAGTCGAGCGCCTCAAAGGAGACTTAGGCAAAAATCAAGGCAATCCCGATAGACTCGACAAGCGAAATCAGTCCATGCAAAAGATAGGGATCAAAAAACAAAAGAGGCCCTCAAATCCTCACCCAAAACAAAATAAAGTCTGGTGATCACCAAATCAAAACCAAAGGATCACTGACACCCATCAAAAACAAAATAAGGTGACTGCCATTTCAAGCATACCTCGAACCATCAACCCTTTGGAATACAAACACGTGTGAATTAACTGAACGTAGGACTGGAGATCATCATGTAGGGGTGGGTACAAATCATACTTTGAGCCAAATATCCTTTGTTTCATAAACCATAAACCAGACCACGTTACAACCCTCGAAAGACCTAATTGAGGCGAGGTTTATTCTAAAAGCATACTATTGCAAGGTTACGTAAACTGACTCCCCATATTTGATAATCCTCAGCATTGGTGTCATTCTCCTTGCTATATCTTTCACACCATCAAAATCAACACACGTTTGGGCTAACGGTCCATTCGTCTCACTATCACGACACTCCAATAAATTACACTTTTTCAAAAACTTGCATGAGCATTGTATTAAGATTACCATTTGTGAATGTGTGATTTCAACTGCAAATCAGTGCTAGACATCAAAGCAACTCCAACAAGGGGCAATCGAAGAGGAATCTGAATCTTCAGTGGTGTCAACCCGAAGCAAGACTACCTCAGCAGCTCAATCAGGGGCAAGCTACCTCAAAGCACATCAAAAGTTCACCTTCCAAAGATCAGACCACTTCAGAACTGGTTAATTAGAGGTAGACCATTACCATGTTCAGACTGGGGCAAACCTTGTTGCAGAAGGTCACCCTAACCGACAAACACAAATCAACAAGTGGTCAAACTCAAGGCTTCAAGAGCATCTTCGTCTGCTTTAATCATGGCGTCTTCAACGAACTGAGTGTCAAGGAAATCAAATCCCTCCCACCGCCCAAAAGTCCAATCCGCATTGGCAACTACCAAAGTCTCCCACGCTGGCACCCCTCCAAACATATCCAATCACCCGTCTGCAATCATGTGCATCATACGCATCATATGCATCATAAACATCATATGCATCATGTGCATCCCAAAACCAAATCATACTTCTCCAGCACTTGCATCTCCGCGCGTCAGTATTTGCATTGCACATCATTACAAAATCAAGCATTCATACATGTGTGAGATCCAGGATCAATCTCGAGACTGCAAGATGATCTGCAGCCCAGGCAGGGGCATCTTCATCAAATCCATGGACGTTCTTCACAAAGTTATTCCAAGACGATCTTCAGCCCAGCCAAGGGCATCTTTTGCAAATATGTGGGCGTTCCTCATTGAATCTTTTCTTCAAGTCGAACTACGACTGCCCTGATTCTTTATTCTCGTCCGAGTAAAGATACGTAGGCACAAGATTGCGTAGATCTTGGCGGGTTACCTTCTCTTTTTTTCGCTATTTACCTTCTCCATTTTTCACTATCTCCCTTTCTTTTTCGTGGGCTTTCCTCATTGATTTCTTTACTTCAACCTTTGTGTGTGTGCCCTATTATCTCGTCGGTAATAGCAGGCTGTGTTGTGTGCCCTATTATCTCGTCGATAATAGCAGGTGGTGTTGTGTGCCCTATTATCTCGTCGATAATAGCAGGCTGTGTTATGTGCCCTATTATCTCGTCGATAATAGCAGGTTGTGTTGTGTGCCCTATTATCTCGTCGGTAATAGCAGGTTGTGTTGTGTGCCCTATTATCTCGTCGATAATAGTAGGCTGTGTTGTGTGCCCTATTATCTCGTTGGTAATAGCAGGCTGTGTTGTGTGCCCTATTATCTCGTCGATAATGGCAGGTTGTGTTGTGTGCCCTATTATCTCGTCGGTAATAGCAGGTTGTGTTGTGTGCCCTATTATCTCGTTGATAATAGCAGGCTGTGTTGTGTGCCCTATTATCTCGTCGATAATAGTAGGCGGTGTTGTGTGCCCTATTATCTCGTCGATAATAGCAGGCGGTGTTGTGTGCCCTGTTATCTCGTCGATAATAGCAGGCGGTGTTGTGTGCCCTATTATCTCGTCGATAATAGTAGGCTGTGTTGTGTGCCCTATTATCTCGTCAATAATAGCAGGCTGTGTTGTGTGCCCTATTATCTCGTCGGTAATGGCAGGCTGTGGTGTGTGCCCTATTATCTCGTCCGTAATAACAGGTTGTGTGTGTGTGCCCTATTATCTCGTCAGTAATAGCAGGTTGTGTTGTGTGCCCTATTATCTCGTCGATAATAGCAGGCTGTGTGTGCGCCCTATTATCTCGTCGGTAATGGCAGGCTGTGTTGTGTGCCCTATTATCTCGTCGATAATAGCAGGCTGTGTTGTGTGCCCTATTATCTCATCGATAATAGCAGGTTGTGTTGTGTGCCCTATTATCTCATTAATAATAGCAGGTTGTGTTATGTGCCCTATTATCTCGTCGATAATAGCAGGCTGTGTGTGCGCCCTATTATCTCGTCGGTAATAGTAGGCGTTGCGTATGTGCCCTATTATCTCATCGGTAATAGCAGGCTTTGACCTCATTTCCATCCTTTTGGTGGAAGGGTCTGTGTATGTGTGTGTGCCCTATTATCTCGTCGGTAATAGCAGGTTGTGCGTGTGTGCCCTATTATTTCGTCGGTAATAGCTGGCTTTGACCTCATTTCCATCCTTTTGGTGGAAGGGTCTGTGTGTGTGTGTGCCCTATTATCTCATCGGTAATAGCAGGTGTTGATCAGTTATTTCACCTCCCAAGCATTTTCTTTCTCGTCGGAAAAATTCGTGGTCTTCTTTATATCTAGTTGTCTTCTACCTCGAAAGATGAACGCCATGTCAGTTCATCTAACTCGGTTCAAGCCAATTAGATAGGGGCATCTGTCATACGCCAAATTTGTCCTACCTGTATATATTTTCATCTGTACTATTCATCCACTAACAGTTACTCAGAAAAATCCAAAAAATACGTTGTCTTCAACTTCAGCTATCTTTTATTTGTTATCCATTTTTATTCATATCCACTTTTTAACCTTTTTTTTATCATCCATCCAATCTAATAACCATTTTCAAATTCCAATTATCCAAATTCATGTCTATTTTCATTTCAATTTCACCTCATTCCAAATTACCATTTTATTGTTTTAATTTTATCCAATTAAATCTAAATTCAGTTGTTCTTCTTTATTTTATCTAATTCCAATATCCATTTATATCCATAACCATTTTCAATTCTTAACTTCCATCACATTTTTCTTTTAATTCATGACTAAAAAAAACAAGTCCATTATTTTTACTAAATACACTAAGCCCATGCCTCTTTGTCATAGTCCACAGTTATACATAATAACATCAAAGTCCCTATCCGTTTTTTGGCCCATTACAAGAAAATTACATTAAAAAAAAGAGAGAATTCAAAATCCATTACAACAAAAAATCATGAAAAGAAAGAACCTAGATGTGCCATATCCCATACGCCCCATGCCTCACAAAGCCACTTCAATTTCTAGCCCTCACATTTTACAACAATAAACCATTGCCAATTTTCCATCAACCATAATAACAACACGCATCAATTCACTACATCAACCTTCCACATTTAAAAAAGCCACTTTCAATGTGATGTAAGCCTACATGTTGCTACTGCTAAAAATTCTACAATGTGAAGCTACACATTCCCAGCCAAAAGCAAGTGAGCTTCACAAACCAAGTTGTTATGCAAGCCAAAGCCAAGAGCCCCTTGGAGTACCTCTTTTCAAATCATGATACAAACCGTGGTACATATTTAGCCTGCATAGACCCCTTGCAAACAAAAAAAAGAAATTACCACAATACCACACTAGACCAACCAACACTTTCAGCCTGCTACGTAAATGTACAAACAAAATCACGCTACCCAAAACCTGCATAGTACTTTCAGCAGAGAAAGCAACAAGACACTGTCCTGCTGCATTTCTGCTACCACCAACTAACAACCACAGCCTGCGACCTGAGAATGAAAACAACAACCCAACAATAAAAAAAAAATTTCACAAGTTTGAACGGGTTAAAAAGAAGCTTGGGACAGCCATTATGACGCGCAAATTTCATCGATTCAAAATTCTCTCAAAAACTTCAACAACTTCTCACAGCAAACATCAATAAACCTTCGATACACAACCTCAAACCTAACCCGTAAACAACCTTCAATCTTCCCCACAAACTAAAACCCAACCTTCTTCTTCCGTTTTCAGCAAACACGCACAAATCCAACTGTTCCTCAACCTAAATCAAATAACCACCATCTCGAATCAGCAAACATAACTGAATCCAACTTTTTTTTCAATCGCTTCAGACGAAGAGAGAGGTGAGATTCGAAATCCAACCAAAACCAGAGAGATTGAGTTAGAAACTAACACAAACCTGGTCAAAGCGATTGAAACGAAGCGATTCGCGAGATTGAAAAAAGGTTGGAGATGCGTGGCTTTCGTCTCTATTTCGCGTCTCTGTTGATATTAGTTTTTTTCTCTTTTTTCCATTTTCGTTTTTGAGGATGATGGTTTTCTTACGCTAACAGTGTTGTTGATTTTAAGTTTTGGAACCTAATGTTGATGGTTGTTGCCGTCTTGTTTTTCTGTAGCTTTACTTTTTTTTTTTTTTTTAAAAGAACCTGGTTTGGGTCTTAACAAACCTAATGAAGAGATAAACATGGTATTGGGTGACTTGATGAATGAGTTTAAGGCCCATGTGGATGTCTTATAATGTACACCACTCGTATTGCTTCATACCACCCTTTCTTTTTTTCTCGTTCAGCCGTGTTGTTTTTAGTTGGATGATGGGCTAAGGCCCAAGTGATTCTATCTCATTTCAATTCTTTATTTCAATTTACTTTTATTAATTTTTTGGCCAATGATATCAAAAGCATCATGATTTATTGATTTATTTCAAATAGATCGAAATCTTGATTAATATGAGGCCTACAATTTATTTATATTTATTTTTGATTTTTTGTTCATAATGTTATTTTTTATTCATTTATTGGGTCAATGAAAACCAAAATATCGATTGATTTATCGATTTCTCGATTAAATCTCGATAAAGGTGAGACCTTTATTCTTTTTCCTATTTATTTAGATTTTATTTCATAATGTTATTTTTTATTCATTTTGGGTCTATGAAAACCAAATATCGATTGATTTATCGATTTCTCGATTAAATCTTGATAAAGGTGAGACCTTTGTTCTTTGCATTCATTTTTCGATTTAATTTCTTAATTGTCATTTTATATGTCTCTTATTTTCATCTTTGGTCCATGAAAGTCAAAATCGTGGATTATCGATTCGCCGATTAAATCGCGATTAAGACGAGACCAATTTTATTTCTATTTCGATTTTATACCTTATGTCTTTTATTTGGTCAATGAAAGTCAAAAGTCGTCGATTATCGATTTCTCGATTAAATTCGATTAAGACGAGACCAATTTTTATTTTTATGTCAACTTTAATCTCTTGTCAATATTATCTTGTTTATTTTTCGTCGAATATTATCTCGATTATATTATTGTTCACTCTTATTCATATCCATATCATATTCATATTCATGCTTATCTAACCATTTCCATTTGTTCAAACGCTTACTTTTTGATTAAAATACTCAACACATATTCAAACCATTTTTCTTAATTAAATCGCGAAAGAACTGAATTTTTGAGGTCTCGCACCTCTTGGGTTCTTGAGTGACCGCTATTGAGGTGCACGCCTTAGGTAGTGATCACTCGACCTTTCGCTCCTAAAACACTCGTCTTAACTATTTGAACAAAGGAATGCCATTGGAATCTAGCATTCCACGTGGTACTTTCGTTGTTCACCAAACAATATTTCATAAATCAATCAAATGAAAAAGGTGTCGTTGCGATCTAGCATCCCAATAATGCCCCGATTAATTGGTTGCGAGGCCGACATCTCGTTTATCGAATAATCGTCATTCTCCCCAAAACATTTAACAAACCAAATCATTCCGAAACCAATCCTCGATTCGTCGTCGAGCCATTCGTAAGTCGAGCGCCTTTTGCCTCGTCGTCAAACGCACACTCGCACATCTCGTGGTTTCGTTACTAGGAGCACCCCTAGGGACTAGTATCGAACCTCGCCTCTTTTCTCAACCAATCCGACTCAATCTTTTTTTTCAAACGTTTTTCTTAATCAACTTACGATAGGAGGAGATTCTTGGAATCTAGCATTCCTTGGATCTTTGAATGAACAACTCTTTAGGCACGCCTCTTAGGTTGTTATTCATTCACCCTTTCAACTTAAATCACTTAACCATTATCAAACTTTTTTTGCAATCAATCACGAAAGAACTGAGTTCTTGGAGTCTCGCATTCCTTGGATTCTTGAGTGACTGCTCTCGAGGCACGCCCCTTGGGTTGCATGCCATTCAATCCTTTGCCTCCTAAAATTCCAACCCTAACCCTTCTTTTCGTGGGCGTACCATGAACTACGACTGCTCTGATTCTTTATTCTCGTCCGAATAAAGATACGTAGGCACAAGATTACGATAATCTTGGCGAGCTACCTTTTTCTTTTTCCCCCGTTTCCACACTACCATCTTTTTCCGTCAAACCCCGTAGTCGAACTACGATTGCTCTGATTCCTCATTCTCGTCCGAATGAGCATACGTAGGCCCGAGATCTCGATGATCTTGCCGAGCACCCTATCCTTAAACCACCTATTTCCCCTTAGTATCTCTTCCCTTTATCTTTACCTTTCCGCATTTATTTTAGAGAAGAAAACAAACAAGCTTAAATAACATTCCTTACAAATCGAACTAAGAGGTTCCCGTTGAGTACAACGGACGTGAGGGGGTGCGCGTACCTTTCCCTCATGTAACAGACTCCCGAACCCAGAATGTGGTTGCAATGACCATGTTCTTATCCACTCCTCTAAAGGTTTTCTCGATATTTTCCTTTCCCTCTTTTGGGATAAATAAAGTTCAGTGGCGACTCTGTTCGAACCATTTTTCGCGCCTTTTGCGCGAGGGTCGTGTCTTCGATGATTTTTTCGAGGTGCGACACATTCTTAACGAGATCCTTGAAAAGAAAACATTGATATGTTTTATGACCCAAGAAATTATGATACTTACAAAAACCTCTCTTTTTTCTTTTCTCTAAAGGAGACATTTTAGCACCTGGACGCACTATCATTTGGTCATCCTTAACTAACAAATCAAAGATTTTGTCACATTTTGTGACGTCAAAAGTGTAAGTCTTCTTAGGAAATCTATCATTCTTTTCTGGTTCGACTGGGTTTTTTCCATTCGAGGGAGCTAAGACCTTACAAGAGTAAGGTGGCCCTTGCTTTAGTTCAGCAAGGTCAATTTTTTTCTCGTCGAAGATTAAGGGCTCGTCATATGTTCCTTTGTCGTCTTCATAAAATTTGACGTAGGCTACCCTTCTATTATTTTTATTTTCCCTAGCCTTTTCCTCCTTCGGGCGTTCTAACTGTCGAACCCTATCAGCCAACTGGGCCATATCCCTCAAGTACTGGGTGTCTAACTTCTTCCTAATAGATTAGTCAAGGCCCTAAGCGACCATTTCGACCAACTCGTGTTCTGGCACCTGTGTGAAGCACCCTCTTTGAGTAGGCGAAATCTGTTCAGATAATCGTCTATTGGCTCAGTAAACTTTTGTTTGACACTAGCCAATTCTTTTAGGCTAATCTTGGTTTGTCCTATGTAAAATTGTTCATGGAACAATCTCTCCAATTCAGTCTAAGTATGGATTGAATTTGCGGGCAAGGTTGGGAACCACGTGAAGGCGTTTTTGGTGAGAGAGCTTGGGAAATATTTAATCATAAGGTTTTCATTGTTCGAAATCTCTCCTGCCTCTATTAAGTACCTAGTTATGTGTTCGACAGTAGACTCATTGGTATCCCCCAAGAACTTAGTGAATTTAGAGACTTTCCATCTAGCAGGTAAATCTGATTGAAAAATGTATTCTGATAATGGTGATGTGTAATTTGGTCTTCGAAGGCCAAAATTTACCCCATTTTGCGCCATAATCCATTCGACCATGGCTACTAGTTTGTTATCTGCTGCCATATCATCACGTCAAATTTGTTGTATGACATTGTCAATGTTTTGGTTTATATTCACCATTACTACCCTTGGTTCGTCCTCTATTGGAATTTGTGGTTGATTTCTATGGGGTTCGACTCTAGGCTATTCGACTACTTCTCCCTGGTTCGCCACGTTCGCTCGGTGTATGTTCCTTTGGTTTTGTTAGACTTGATTAATAGTGACATCCTCTCCAAAGGCTAACCCTTGATTTTCCACCATATACTCCCTTTGTGGGTGTCAAGGAGGTTGTAGTACACCAAAAAAGTCTGCAATGCGCGTCATTTGCGCGGCCATTTGTTGGTTGGTTTGGGTAGTATTTTGGATTAGAGGATTAAAGATTGTCCCCATTGTTTGGGCAAGCATCTAGACCATTTCATGGTTACTCTCATCCATTTGCTGCCTAATAACCGCTACAGAACTATGGGTTAAGCTTGGCACTTGGGTGGAAAAACTTATCCCTAAGGGTTGGCCATTTCAACCCATATTATTAATCCCAGACCCTGACCCCTGTAATGGCGATGTTACATTCATTACAGGTTCTAAGAATGTTAACCCTATGTTATGTAAGTTCGCCATCATGGATGTTGGCATTCCAAAAGGCTGTTCTCGACTGCTTAAAGGCATAGAGAAGCCTAGAGGTATAAAGGGTCTGTTCGAAGTGTTCCCTATTGGTGGGGGGATTACTGGAGGACCTCGTGGCCCAATGTAAGTTAAAATTGGCTCACTGTGGGCAATTGACTACATAGGCGTCAAACGTGCCATGGACGGTATCGGTTCAGAAATAGGTACTGAAACCGTTGTTCCCCCTGTCGAAGACGCTAGGGTAGGCTCTCCATTGTTAATTGATGTATTTTGAGGATTTGAATTATTTGGCTGATTTTGAATTTCCATTCTCCTCGTGTATCTTCTCCTTGGTCTATCTTTGTTAGTGGTGGCTATTTTATCACTTCTCAATAACATACAACGAAGTTTTGAAAGACAGAGACAACAAAAATGAAGAACTTATTATAATTTTCAAAAGAAAACTTGTTTTAAAATGTCACTAGCACTGTCCCACTGGGCGTGCCAAATTGTTTACCGTGAAAATTGGTAAACAACCGCTGGTCTCCAAATATTGGTTAACTTACAGGACTAACCAGTGAATCCTAAGACATTTGCTAATGCATTTTAAATTAAAGTTTGAGAAACAATGAACACTTCGACAGTATTCATAATTTGAAAATAGTTTACTTCAAAAATATAAAAGAAATTACGTTGCAGGAAAGTAATCGAAAGTGCAGTAAAATATGTTAAAAGTAACTTGTGCAAATAACGAAGATAAATTTATGGGCAAAAGCATAAACTGGATTTTATTAAAATTTAAGAAAATGGTGTTTTATCAAACGTACATTTCTCAATAACTCTTTTCTCTACACACTGAGTACTTTGAGTAATTTGAGTGACTTGTACAAACTTGACCACACACGAAATCCTAACATTAAGACCTCTTATTTATACTAAATCTAAATGACTGCCTCTAACAGCCTTTTTCCTAAATCAAGACAAGTGGCGCTCGGCATGTCTTCATTTTTCCAACGTGCACCACGTGTCTTCTCTTGAAACTGGATAAGAACAAAGTTCCCTCCTTTATTCAAATTCAAACTTCAAATCGAAAACACCATCAGTAGCGTCTTCGTTGAATTACATCTTCAAACTTAGAAAATCTTCCCAAGTCTAACAAACTCTTCCTTCTTGCACAAGGGTAACTTTGGCTGGACCTTCAAGTTACATTGCCCTGTCGAAGTCCATCATAACTTCACAGAAATTCTATTTCCCTTATTTAATCCACCAATTCAAACCAGACGTCAAAATTACGAGCTAACAGCATTCAAACATGCATCATACATCATCATGACTATCATATACATCATAAGCGTCGCATGCATCATATGCATACATAAACCAAATCATATATATCTTCAGCCCTTGCATCTCAACGCGTCAGCATTTGCATCATATTTCTATCTGGTATGGAATACCATTACAAAATCAAACATGCATAAATGTATAAGCCAAGATCCAGGATCAATCTCGAGATTCCAAGAAGATCTTCAGTCACCAGTGATATTTTTTCTGAGTCAGTGGGCGTTCCACATTAAATTATTCTCCTCAGCCTGTTGTTGATGAAGTTCTTACCATGCGTTGATCAGTAGGCAATCCCCATTGAGTTGTTCCCTTCAACCTATTATTGATGAAGTTGTTATCCCCAACGTATCTAGTGGCATTCCTCCAAGTCAGTGGGCGTTCCCCGTGGAGTTGTTTCTCCTCAACCTTTTGTTGATGAAGTCGTTATCCTTATACCAGTCAGTGGTTTTTCTCTGAATGGATTCCTACCTTTCTCTTGGGCATTCCCTAGTGAGTTGGTTCCTCTCAACCTTTTGTTGATAAGGATGGTGTTCCTTAGTGACTTCTATGCTTTAGCCTTTTATTGACGTCCTCAAACAAATCTTACTCATTGATGTACCAATATCCCTTCAGCAAGTTCGCATTGTTGACCTTATGTCAATAATCTTACTATCATCCTTTTGGTGGTAGTCATTCCTGTTGATTTGATCTTATCTTCACCCTTTTGGTGAGTATGATCATTGAAGGTGTGTTCACTATCATCCTTTTGGTGATAGGTCCATCATCCTTTTGGTGTCGGATACTTGTGTGTACTTTATATTATCCTTTTGGTAATAGCAAGTTTTGTTGATCTCACTTTCATTCTTTTGGTGAAGGGTCATTGAGTTGCGTGTGTTCTCTATCATCCTTTTAGTGATAGATCCGTCATCCTTTTGGTGTCAAAAATTCTTGGATCTTTGGTCTGTGTATCATCCTTTTGGTGGTGACAACCATTGAAGCTATTGTGTACTTATTATTATCCTTTTGGTAATATCAAGTTTTGACCTCACTTTCATCCTTTTGGTGAAGGGTCATTGACTTGTGTGTGTTCTCTATCATCTTCTTTTGTGATAGATCTGTCATCCTTTGGGTGTCAGAAGTTCTTGGATCTTTGGTCTGTGTATCATCCTTTGGTGGTGACAACCATTGAAGCTATTGTGTACTTACTATTATCCTTTTGGTAATAGCAAGTTTTGTTGATCTCACTTTCATCCTTTTGGTGAAGGGTCATTGATTTGCGTGTGTTCTCTATCATCTTTTTGGTGATAGATCCTTCATCTTTTTGGTGTCGTAAATTCTTGGATCTTTGGTCTGTGTATCATACTTTTGGTGGTGACAACCATTGAAACTATTGTGTACTTACTATCATCCTTTTGGTGATAGATCTGTCATCCTTTTGGTTCCGGTAACCCTTGGATCTTTGGTATGGGTATCATCCTTTTGGTGATAGATCTGTCATCCTTTTGGTGTCAGAGATGTGTGTGTGTTCTCTATCATCCTTTTGGTGATAGATCTGTCATCCTTTTGGTGTCGGAAATTCTTGGATCTTTGGTCTGTGTATCATCCTTTTGGTGAATGACAACCTTTGATACCGTCGTGTGTACTTTCTATCATCCTTTTGGTGATAGTAAGTTGTTGACCTCACGTTCATCCTTTTGGTGAAGGGTCATTCAGTGTATGCTTACTATTATCCTTTTGGTAATAGAAAGTTGTGTGTGTTTCCTATCATCCTTTTGGTGATAGATCTATCATCCTTTTGATGTCGGTAACCCTTGGATATTTGGTCTGGGTATCATCCTTTTGGTGAATGACAACCTCTGATACCATTGTGTACTTACTATTATCCTTTTGGTAATAAAAAATTTTGACCTCACTTTCATCCTTTTGGTGAAGGGTCATTGAGTTGTGTGTGTTCACTATCATCCTTTTGGTGATAGATCTGTCATCCTTTTGGTGTTGAAAATCTCTGTGTGTATTCAATATCATCCTTTTGGTGGTAGGTTTGTCATCCTTTTGGTGTCGAAAATCTCTGCGTGTGTTCACTATCATCCTTTTGGTGATAGGTTTGTCATCCTTTTGGTGTCGGATATCTCTACGTGTGTACTATCATCATTTTGGTGATAGATCTGTCATCCTTTTGGTGCCATGTATACTTACTATTATCCTTTTGGTAAAAGCAAGTCGTGTGTGTTTATTATCATCCTTTTGGTGATAGATCTGTCATCCTTTTGGTGTCAGAGATCTTTATGTTGTGATCCAACCCTCATCCTTTTGGTGATGGTGATCTTTGTCATTCTAACTTAACCAACATCCTTTTGGTGTTGGCAATCTTTGAAGACGTTGAGTTAAATGTCATCCTTTTTTATGAAAGTCAGCTTTGTTAACCTCAGTGATATCCTTTTGGTATCAGCAATCTTTACAGTTTTGATCTTATTGTCATCCTTTTGGTGTCAGTAATTTTTGTCATTCTAATCTCATCGTCCTTTGGGCGATGACGACCTTTGTAAGTTATCCAGTTTCCACTCGAGGGTTGATATTGATCTGCTATCTTGCTTCCCAAGAACCTTTCTCTCTTTTTAGACAAATTCGGAGTCTTCTTCGTATCTAATTAACTTCTACCTTGAAAGAATAAACACTGTAGTAGTTTATCTAACTAGGTTAAAGCCAATTAGATAGGGCATCTGTCATACCTCAAAATTTTCCCACTTGTATATTACCTTCACATGTATTTCCATCCATTAACTATTATTAAAAAAAAAACCAAAAATACATTGTTGCTTCCATTTCTTATTATTCAAGTTGTTGCAAGGATGACTTGGCTTTCAAGCAAGGCTATCAGGTCAATTGTGTGTACAGTGATGGTTGAAGTTCATCTGGTTTGACCTGATCTTAGTCAAACAAGAGTTTGTTTCATGATCAAGGCCAGGGTATGCATCATTCAAGTGACTTATGTATGAGGTACCAATTAGGCTTTTTTGTCAGTTCGAGTCAGTTGTGTATGGATCAAGTTATCAGGTTGTGCTGAATTTAGATGTTTCGTGATTGTGGATCATCAGAGATCTGTTCCTTTTAAATCAGGATTTTTTGGAACAGTTACGATACAATTCATATTTTAATTCATGTTCCTATGATTTCAAGGCATATTTGGATCGTAGTGAAAACTTTGGTTTATCAATGCTCAAGTGGTTAAATTCAGAAATTGATGCATCATGGATTTCATGGTTTCAAGGCTTTAATGCATCTGAAGATCCATATTGTTCAGTGTTCTTTCTCTCAGGACTAATTCAAGGATTGTTAGAGATTAGTTTTAGTACAATCTGTGGATTCAATTCAAGATTTGGAAATTCTCTTTCTTTGGAATCAATTCAAGAGTGATTGTTAAAATTCAAGTGCTCGATCATAGAATTTAAGAGCTAATATGAAAATGCAAGTGTCAATATGGAGGGTGTGTTAATAATACTCAGGTTCAATTCCAAAATTTTCAATGCCCATTACATTACGAATATTTTTACCAAAAACATGGGTCAAAAATTCAATAAAAGTAGCACATTTGAAGACCATTGTTTTTTTTCAAAATCCACATTTCATTACAAAAATACAATAAAATCCCATTATATGGAGGCCCATCTTCAAGTCCACCTTCACAAGAAAAAAACCACAACAAAAATTCATACAAAAAGGTCTATTACATCAAGCCCATTCCAAGAAAATTACTAAAAAATATTTAGTCCATCTATTACAAATAAACATTGCAAATGAAATTTCAAAGGAAGCCATATTTCCAAGTCACTTTAGTGTACATGCATGAAACAATACACACTACACAAACATTACAAAGGAAAAAACCAAGTTTCTACAAAAACAAGGCAATCTAATCTTCAGCCACGATTCCACAATACACGCACACGTTGACACACATCACCTACAACCTTCCATGATTCCAAGCTTGTGCACAAAACGTTTCTTCTAAGCCAAGACCAAACAACACGCACTGCAACCAAGTGACCATGAAGCCAAGAGCCAAATGCAATACCACGTCCCACACATAAATTGCAACACATACACAAACTGTGTCCCACCATTTTCCTTACATCAAAACAACATTACAAACCAATTGCCCAGCTAATACACGCATCAAACCTTTCCACAATAAGCCTCCAACCATCACAACGTATGATTTCTCAACAACTGCCAACCCAATCCACAAACTTGTAGCCAAAATCACACATCACACCACAAACCATGTACGAGCAGCAACAACATCAAAATCTCCAGCCACACATCATGCTTTCACAAGCTAGGCCCCACAAGTCGTATTACACAAATCAATTCCCACACAATGACAAAACTGCAACGCACCGCACAACAATTCATTCAAAAAACACTCTCCACTCTCTCTATAAAATCCCACCCTTTCTCACCTCATTTTGGCAAGTTCTATGAACCAAACAACCTCTGCCAAAATCTCTCCAAAACCTCACTCTTCTTCAACCTATTCCACCACACACCTTCTTCAAACTCAATTTCCATTTTCTTAAAACCTTCTTCAATACCCAACACAAAACAACCATAAATCCATAAACCCTCAAACACCTTTTAATAAAGGGTTAATAACGATTTACCCCCCTGCCATATGAGCGTACCCCCCACCGTTGCCAAAGGCAGGTTTTGACAACGGTTTTTTTGAAAAAATCGTTGCCAAAAGGCAGGGAGGGGGGGAAAAGCAAAATTCCCTAACATTATAGGGGTGAAATTCACTATCAACCCTTTAATAAACAATAATCCCACAACCATACACAAACCGAAGAAAAAGGAGAAGAAGAGAGTGAGACAAAATCCAAACCAAATACAAACAAGAACGAACCTGAGTGAGAACGCAAAAGAGATGAAATCAGAATAGGTCGTGACATACTTCCCTTGCTGCAGTGCGAGACACTGTGGAAAAGGTTGATGATGCATCCGTGTAATGTTGCCATGCTCTAATATTTTGTTGTTCTCTTTTCACTTCTTGCCTTGGTTTTCATTTAGGGTGTGTTTGGTTGGGGGTAAATGGAGGGGAGGGGAGGGGAGGGGAGGGAATATTTAATAGTTTTTGTGTTTGGTTCAAATTTTAAGAGGGGGAGGGGAGGTAGATGAAGGGGACCAAAATCCCTTCTGACTCACTTTTTGTTTCCCCCCAATTTGGAGGGATTTGGAGGGGAAGGGAGGGGATTCATTTTAATCATAGTTATATTTACATTTTTAACCTTATTATTTATTTAAATATAAATTTAACTTATTAAAATATTAAATGTTATATTTTGAACAAATTTTATCTTCCTTTTATATTTCTTATACTTTTTATATATTCATCTTCTTATTATTATTATTATTATTATTATTATTATTATTATATGTGTTTAAATCCTTTTATTTAATTTATTATATTTTATTGTTACTTTTTAATTATTGTAATGTTTTTGTTTATAATAATTTTTATTAGATTTTATTATGTTTGATAATCTTCTTAAAATTATATATTATAATCGTTATAATTTTTATAAAATTTTTTAAGATGCTCTCTGATTGAATACTTTATATTTCGTCAATGAATTTGTATTTGAATTATAAATGATAAATATCATGAGTCTTATGATAAAATTAGAAGGATAAAAATGTAAATTAATTTTAAAATACCTCCTCTCCCCTTGTGAACCAAACATATTTGTAAATAAAATGTCTCCTCTCTCCTCCCCTTTCCTATTTTGAACCAAACATATATATATTTAAAATCCCTCCCCTCCCTTCCCTCCCCTCCCCTCCCCTCGATTGAACCAAACGGACCCTTAGTTTGTTTTTTTAAAAAATGATGCTGAAACATTGGCTTTTGCTTTTTTTTTTTTTATTCCTCTTCTCAATGGCATTTTGGGCTTAGGCCCGTGTTTGGATTCAACACACCACCCATCTTTGCTTCTTGCGCTTCCCCCCTCCTTTCTCATTTTATTTTTCTTTTTTCTCTTTTTTTATTTTTTTTTCCTATTTATTTCCTTTTTTTATTTTTTTTCATAAATTTTGAAAGCACTTATTTTATAATGTTTAGTTGGTTCTTGGTTTAGTATTTCATTATTTATCATTTCCATTTCGTTTATTCCATTTTGATTTTCATTTCGATTTTATTTCCTTTTCATTTGGTCGGTGAAGTCTTTAACATCATGAATATTGGTTATTGAGGTTGTTTAACCTTCATTATTTCAAATCCGTAGGGAATGATCATTTGGATCAATCTCTATACTTTGGGATCATGATAGGTTACCTTCTATTAATCGATAGAAGTTCTTGATTAAGACGATACCGTTCTCCTTTTCTTTTCGTTTGGCACGATTTTTTTGGAGAATGATCTATATATCATTTCTCTATCGTGTTTTAGCACAAATATTGTTATTGACCGGCCTCCCATAGTATAATCTTCCTCATAAATTGTGCTACGATTGCTTAACAAAGCACTAAAGTAGACCCGGTTCGAAAAAGTGATAATCCGATCAATGACAATTGACAACTAACGACCAACTTTAATTTCCGCTCATTATTCTCTTGCTTTATTTACTTATCATTGCCTATATATCCTTGTTCATATTTCATTATTTATATCTCATTGTTCATATTCTTATTGTCATTTTATTCTTATCTTGTTCATCTCATTAAGAAAAACATAAAAACATGATAAAATTATCAAAACCCTAAAAGACTTGCAAGTGTGGAATGTGGTTACTATCCTCTGCATCATGGAGATTTGGGACTCTGTACAGAAACCCTAGCAAAGGAGATGTGGATCTTGGTTATCTCTTTTCTCTATTACTTTGTATTATGACACTTTTACATGTCATTTATAGCTTACTCTTGGGCTTTCTTACAATGAGACTTGTTCGATCAATTACTTCTAGTTAGTCGTCTAAAAGGCTAGATCACTTTGCTAGTGCACATTTAGTTTATCATTTGGGTTGTTTGCTTATTGTTTATTCCATTCCCATTTGAACAAATGTACCCCCACTCCCATGACTTGTAATAACTTTATCGTTTTCTCCTTGCTTGCTAGTTGCTTAGGCGTTCCTTAATTCTATAATAAAATCAACCACACCTTTTCAAAAGATCACAAATAAGCTTCATCCAGCATCAAGCATTTTCATAATAAGTCAACTCAATAGGTTTCTCTCACCACCAAACCTCTCAACCAATCAAACTCCATTTGCATTCACCATTTGTAAGTCGATTTCCTTGTGCATCGCCATCAACCTATCCATTCACCAAAACATTTTCATAATAAATCCAACAAACCCTTGATCCAACGTCAAGAGGATTTTTCTTAATCAAACTTCAAAACACAATAATATACGAGAGGGAGCCATGAGCCTTAAGTGGTGGAGAAGGGGTGAGAATGGACATCCCAACACTCATTCTAATTATTTCAACACAAGGTGTTCGACTTGTTTGATTGAAATAATCGCCTCTACCCATAGTCTTTAGTGCAATCCTAATCAAGAACGATCTCTTTCAAAATCATAAAAACAACATCAACTCAATCAAACTTCTCTTTTTGCGCCTTAAGGCCACCCTCCGAAAACCCTTTATCAAGGTAAAATCAACCAACAAACAAACATTTTTTAGGTTGAACTACGAAGCTCTGACTTCCTCATTGCACCATGACGGTACGTAGGCACAAGGCCAACTCCGAGGCGAGCGCCCTTAATAAAAAAAACATCCTTTTTTCCCTTAGCAGATAAACCTTTAGATAAATAACACCATGTCATGCGCAGACAGCCTAGATGGTTTCCGTTGAGTACAACGGATGTGAGGGGTGCTAGTACCTTCCCCTTGCATAACCGACTTCCGAACCTCGACATTTAGTTACGAAAACCTTGTTTTATCCTCTTTTTATTCCCTTGGTTTTTCTCGATATTTTCTTTTTCCCTATTTTTGGGAATAAATAAAGTTCGGTGGCGACTCTTCTGTCAAGTCCAATCGGCGAGCTTTTCTCGCGAGGTCACGTTCTCTTATTTTTTAGGTGCGGTAACAGGACAAGATAGGGAAACTTGTTACGGATCTTAGGCCCCGTAATACGGTACTTTCTAACTATGAGGGTAAGACTGGCCAGACTATGGGGGTCATTCAAGTCGACATAATGGTGGGATCCATTACTCGACCTACGGTGTTTATGGTGATAGCATCAAGGGCTAACTATAACTTGTTATTGGGAAGAGAGGGGGTACATGGAATAGGGTCAATCCCTTCGTCCCTACACCAAAGAATAACAATTTAGCGTGAAGATGGAATAGTTGAAAACATTGAAGCTGACAAGGGCTACTACATTGACAAAGTTAACCATGTGGACAAGAGAAATTTCGACATAAATCTGGTCAATATAGCGTCATGTGCACCGACAAAATTAGCCTACATGCCTTTATAGGAGGCATTTTTCTCTTTGAACCTTCACCCCACCCATGGGTTTACCTGGGGTCGAGAAATCATGGGAGAAAAGTTCTATGACTCATATGCAATCCGGCCAACATGCTGGGGAGACGAATTTGGTGATGATGAAAGAGTTCGATGCATTAGATCGAATCACATCCTATGTGGCCGAGAATAGACTCAAAGCGGATTTGGAAGCGGAAGTACTGTCGTACCTCGAAAAATACGATCCTCGCGATGGACGCGAAAAAAAATTGTTCGAAACAAAGTCGCCACCGAACTTTATTCATTCCAAGGAGGGAATAGAAAAATATCGATAAAACCTTTAACGGATAAGAAAATGGTCATCGCAACCAAATACGGGTTCGGGAGTCGATTACGCAAAGGGAAGGTGTTAGCACCCTCTACGTCCGTTGTACTCAACGGGAGCCTCTTGATTCGATTCGTGAGATATGTTAGCTAGGTTTGTTTGTTTTCTTCTAAGGTAGATATTGCTTTCTAAGGGAAAAATGGGTGGTTTTTTTATTAGTGTGCTCAGCAAGGATTGAGAACCCTTGTGCCTACGTATTCCCTCGTGCAATGGGAAAGTCAGAGCATTCGTAGTTCGTGGGACTACGGTTGGTTTGTGTTTTTTAAGCGAACGAGTGTTTAATTCTCATTCTAACTGTTAAACGTTGGCTTGTCTGCTCGTCAGGGGAGGCGGAAGCACTAGTTTATATGCGCGGAAGAATGGACTAAACAATGTTCTTTTTTGTGAAAAGTTGTTTGAATATGAATTAAGTGTATTAGAGATTTGATTGAGAAAAAGGTTTGATTTGGACGTGTTTTAGGCGAACGAGGGTTTAGGTTGCATTCTAACTGCTAAACATTGGCTTGTCTGCTCGCTAGGGGAGGCGGAAGCACGAGTTCATATGCGCGAAAGAATGACTTAAACAATGTTCTTTGGAAAAGATATTTGAGTTGTGGATTAAGTGCATTAGGGTTTCGGTTGCATGAGAAATGTTTGGTTTGTCAAGTATTTTAGAGGAAAAATGACGATTATTCGATAAACGAGACGTCGGCCTCGCAACCAATTAATCGGGGCATTACTGAGATGCTAGATCTCAACGACACCTTTTTCATTCTATTAATTATGAAATTGTGTTTGTTGGACAATGGGCTTTTGTCCATGTAATTAGGGCGAGTGTTTTAGGGACGAAAGATCGGAACGAACACAACCCAAAGCGTGCGCCTCAAGAGCGTTCATTCAAGGGCCCAAGAAGTGCTAGACCTCAAGAGTCCACTACTTTCGTAATTTAATTAGGAAAAAGATTTCGAAGTATCTTAATTAGACGTGTTAATCGGATTGAAGTTTGAACGAGCTAAGAGTTTTAAGGAGAATTAAGTGTTTTTAATAGGGTTGGAAGATCGAAACGAACACAACTCAAGGCGTGCGCCCCAAGAGCGATCGTTCAAGGATCCAAGGAGTGCTAGACCCCAAAAGCCCACTACTTCCTTAATTTAATTAAGAAAAGAATTTGTGTTCTAACCTAAGGAAAATATGATTTTTAGTTTAATTTGATTTAAGAAAAATATTTTGAGGATTAAACAAAGGATTAGGACCTTAAGAAAATTGTTTTTTTTTTAAGAATTAAGAACTTAATTAGATTAAGTATTATAATTTGAGAAATGTTGTATGTTAAGGGTTAAGTGTTTTGATTAAAATTGAAAGTTTTTAAGTATTTTAGAAATGGAAGATTGAAACGAACACAACCCAAGGCGTGCGCCCCAAGAGCGGTCGTTCAAGGACCCAAGGAGTGCTAGACCCCAAAAGCTCACTATTTCCATAATTAATTTTAAAAATAGTTTAGAAATATTAACCTAAATATTTTATGATTTGATTTAAGAAAATAATTTTCAAAGGTTAAGAAAGTATTTTATGATAATTTTAGAATTAGAGAAATTGGATTAATTAAAATATTAATTAATAAAATAATTAATCGACATTAAATAATTTTAATAAATTTAGATATTAAATCAAATAGATTTTATGATTTTCTAAAAAAAAATAATTAAAAGTTTTTTATTAAAAAGTGATAATAATAATAATAATAATAAGTTCAAAAATATAAATAAATGGGCAAAAAAAAAAGTCAGTAGAAAGGGGGGCGAATAGTGATGAAGCGCATGGGCCTGGCAACTATGGTCCAATGAAATCTATGAAGCCAGAGGGGGTGTGAGAATCGTTTAGGGTGGTGTAAAAGAAAAAATAGCATGGGCCAAGGCCCGGATCGAATTGGAAACGAATAGGGTTTCTTAAAAACCCTAAATCTCAATTCATCATCACCTGTAACTCCTTCTTCCTCTCACCTCGCCTTTCTCAAAACCACGTCGTCCCGAAATCTCTCTCCGTCAACCATGGCTTCGCCAGCCATCCCCTCACCACCATTTTCGACTTCTTCTTCTTTAAAACCAAAACGCGGCAAACTCCGCCATTGCTTTAGTACTCAGTTCTCTCTTTTCAAAAAGGAATGTGAAGAACCTTCATCGTACCATCCAAGCGACACACACATGCTTTACAAATATGATAATCAACCCACACCAAGAACACCCTAATCCCCCAAATCAAAACCCCTAACCCTAATTTCAAAATACTGTAATCGATTTCGAAGCATTCAAGGAATCAGAGCATTTAAGGAAACAGAAAAAAATGACATGAAGAAGCTACATAAAGGGTTGTAAAATCTTACACAGTCGGAGCTAGTCCGACGATCTTCCCTTCCAGCGACTAAAGTGATGACTTCCGGTAAGCACTTCTCCTTCTCCTTCTGTTGCACTTCTCCTTCTCCTTCTCGTATTCGTCCTCTTCTGCGACTATGACGCGTGTTGCTGCTTCTATGTGATATGTGTCAGGTTTTAGTTCAAGTTGGCTAGAGCTTCAGTGTGAAGCTCTATCAACCATTAGAGGTAACTTTTGATGAATTTTAGGGTTTTAGGGATTGACTTGCGCAGAGCTTCGCTAGGGTTTCCGTTCCTCCATTTGCCAATCATTAGCACTCTATTTATAGAGGATTTGTGGATTTCTGGTACATGTAGAATTAGGATAAAATCTGAGGAATATTCCTTCAAGTGTGTGAGAATTTGAGCTGTCAATTTCAATACCGTTAGAGGGAATTTTTGCTGAACGATTTTGTGGGGACCGTTTGCTGATAATGACTCATTGTTTGTCTGTAGTGAGCTTCTAGAATAGCTCAAAATTTTCACTCCGTGAATTGTGTTATTTTGAAGATTTTTACTGTTTTGAATTGAGGCTGATGTGGAAGTCCTCATTTTGACTCTCGATGAACATTTGGAATGAATTTTTGTGCAACGTGTTTTCTTATTTTCCTTGTATCCTTTGCTTCAAATACTGTGAATCCTACTAACGTCATTCATTTGAATACTCCCATGTTGACTTTGTGTTTTCATGTACTTGCTCTTACTAGGTATAGAGTAATGCGGCTGAGGAAATATGGTTGTTGCTCTGGACCATCGTTTCATCTACAAAATTTTCTGTAAGATCACTGAGAAGCTACTGAACCTGCCTTAATTTCTTGCAAGGACCCTTTCATCATCGACTTATGCACGGTAAGCCTTACTCTGCTGTCATCTGAACTTCCTACGTGTAGCTGAGTCACTTGCAATATTTGAAACCTTGAAACATAAAGGCTCATCCCTGTTACTAGCATATGCGAATGATCCTTTTGTTATGCCATCATTAGTGTGCTAACTGAACTTCATTATTCCTTTCCATGTCCTACAAACTTGGTGTGTTTGTGACTGGTGAAGTATGTTTGCCTGAAGACGATGAAAATAGGAAATTGGATCGCATGATAGCTTGAAGACTTTGGCAAGATGTTCTTGTTTTGTCTTGAAGGGAAAAAACATGAAGTTTGATCTTTGAATCAATCCTATATCTGAGCAATTAACAAAGACTTTTCTTCAAAGTTCAAAAGCTGCTTTGTTTGAGGACTGCATATGAACAAGTGCAAAGCATTGTTTCCATCAAGTCCTTCATGTAACCTTCTCCGTAAGGTACAGTTCTTCATCAAAACTTTTGTGTTCGACACTTCTCCCTGTTTAAATTACCTTTCTTTAAGCCGTGTTGTTCTAACAATTTTACTCGTTTTGATTGAAGGGTCAGCCAAACTGAGATGCAGTGGATCGTTATCACCGTTAAGTTTCATCAATTTCAACTCTTCAGCCACTGCAGTAGCTTGGTAAGTTTCTTGACTATGCTTTTACAATACTATGCACAACTATTATTGACATGTACTAGGAAGATCCTCAACTTGTAATTTAGTGCCATTTGAAGGTTCACATGTACCAACCAAATTTGTGTGTTCTGTTAGCATAAACCTCTGCACTTGCACTTTGAATGTTGCTGTTGTCCTATGTGCAAATTCTGGAGCAATGTGTGTTTAATTCTACGCAGGTCATAGCTCATGGTGATATCTGGATTGCTTGTCGGCTTTGTATTGCTGCTGCATTCATCTTTTGCTCATTTTGAATTTGTGAGCTTTGTGAGTTGGTTTTTGCATGGTACACTTATTGTCAATGTACATCGGTGTGAAGCATGGTGTGGTGAATCATGATGTTGATATTTTGGATTTCATTCTTGACATTGGACTACAGCTTGAGAATTTTCACATTATCTTGACTTACTTGCGGTTGTGCTCTGCTGTGTTCTGACTTTGCAGGTACTCACCTTATCTAAAGATTGACACCGTGATACACAAGTCTTGATGGGAGTTAACTTGCGGCTTCACCACTTTAATCCAACACTTGACAAGATTCGGTGCCGACAATTATGCCACAATCTTCACCACCAGCCTGTAGAATATTCAAATCTTTGTAATGAGTTCCATTTGGTTTATGGTTAGCGATCTTTTGTTTAATCATGTAAATGGCCATTGAAATATAAAAGTTGGTGAATTATTCCTGGAGCCAAGAAATTATCTAAAAGTTTATCATAGATTGAAAAGTTTATGATAATATCTCTCTTGAAAACGAACACTCACAATCTGAGAGCAGCAATACTTTTTCTTTCTCACAGGAAGTAGATATAAGGCGTTCAAAATCAAGTTCATCCCTTAACCATAAGCAAATCAATTCTTCCTAAAGGCTTCTTCAATATGGCTTCACTGAACCTTACCATTGCCTTCAACATATCTACAGCAGTATCTCAATTACTGGCTTTATTTTGCTTGAACTTTTATTTTGAACTTTCGCCATTACTTGTATCCATTCTCGCACTATCGTAACTTTGTTACAAATCTTCAGGTAATGGTTTGATTTTCTTGCCATATAATCCTACACAATTGATTTGAAAAATAAAAAAGCCCTCATATCTCAAAAAAACCATTCAAAGCAACTTGAGAGGATTCCATTAGGACTTGTAAAGTATGTCTTGAAAGAAATGATCCTTTCATGAATAAAAACTTTATGATACTTGAAAGGAACTCCTAACCATGCCCTTGAATTAATTTTCACCATAGTTTGATTACGTATTGGTTATGAGCTCTTCGAAGCATCACCTGCATATGCCTTAAAATCATCCAACAATTCTAAAACCAATTCAGACTTAGACGAATGACCATTTCTTAGCTCGTTTAACCATACAACCTCAGTGTCACACTTGAAATATGGTTAAAATCTTCTAGGCCTTAACTGATTAATCATAAAAATGAGTGCCCAATCTTCCTTATCTTTTCTTGAAATCATAGAAAACCCAGCACAAGCTAGTAAACACATACCAAACCCTATGACCTGAGTCTTAGAAGGTGATTGATCAGAAGTCAAGTAATCTTACGGTAGGTAGGACAAATTTGGGGTATGACAAGTACCACACATGGATGCTGAAGCCAATGAGATATAAGTGTTTGACGTAAGTAATCGAATTAACGTTGGACCTCGATCAGTCGAAGAGCCACAGTTAGCAGGTTCACAAGAAGATGGTCGAAAAGGCCAGAGGCTCGATTGTGTTTATGACGACGAGCCTTTGTGTTTTGAGATGGATCCTGTGACGTCTTCTACAAAGATGCATCCTCAAGATCCAGTGAAATAAATAGATTTGGGTGATGGATCAACCAAAAGGCCGACTTATATCAGCGTCAACATTGATCCAGAGCTGAGGTTAGAGGTAATAAAATTATTTAAAGAATTTAAATATTGTTTTTATTGGAATTGTAATGAAATGCCAAGTTTAATCAAGGAATTGGTGGAATTAAAACTACCAATAAAGGAAGGCAAGAAGCCAGTCAAGCATACGTCGAGGCGGTTTGCCCCAGAAATAATGTCTAAGATAAAAGAGGAGATCAAAAGGCTCCTAAGAAGCAGATTCATAAGAACTGCAAGGTATTTCGAATGGCTTGCCAACATTGTTCAAGTCATTAAGAAAAATGAAACGTTAAGGGTTTGCATCGATTTTAGAGATCTGAACGCTGCGGCCCTAAAGAACGAATACCCAATGCTTGTCGCCGAGATGTTGGTTGACTCGGCAGCAGGTTTTGAATACCTTAGTGTGTTAGATGGTTATTTTGAATATAACCAAATTTTCATTGCATATAAAGATGTGTCGAAGACGGAATTTTGATGCCCAAGAGCTTTAGGCACCTACGAGTGGGTAGTGATTCCATTTGTCTTAAAGAATGTTGGGGAAACTTACCAAAGGGTGATGAACTCTATCTTTCATGACTATATCAAAACGTTCATGCAAATATACATTGACGATATAGTTATTAAGTGTGTATCAAGAAATGTCCATCTCAACCACCTTAGACACTCATTCGAAAGGATGAGAAAATATGGTTTAAAGATGAACCCCCTTATATGTTTTTTTTGTGTGAAGGCAGGAGATTTTCTTGGCTTCGTGGTCCACAAGAAAGGGATCGAGATAAATCAAAATAAAACGAAGGCTATTAAGGAAACGAAGCCACCTTCAAAAAAGAAAGAGTTGTAGTCTCTCTTAGGGAAGATCAACTTTTTAAGGATGTTCATATCGAACCTCAATAGCAAAGTTTGAGCATTCTCACCACTGCTCCACCTGAAGAAGGAAGAGTTTGTGTGGCGACCAGAGCATCAAAAGGTGTTTGACAAGATTAAGGAGTACTTAGTAAATCCTCCTATTTTGTCCCCTCCGGTTAGGAATAGATGCACGAGGTTGTACATTTCTGCCTCATACTTGACTATAGGAAGCAGGTTAGCCCAAGAGGATGATAATAGCATCAAAAGAGTCATATACTACCTTAGTTAATTTTTGAATGATGTAAAAACTAGGCATAGACTGATCGAAAAGATGTGCCTTTGTTTTTACTTTTCTTGTATGAAGCTAAAGCATTATATAAAGCCATTGAATGTTTATGTATCTTCCTATTTTGATATTATCAAACATATGTTATCCAAGCCAATTCTGTATAGTCGAATTGGGAAATGGGTGCTTGCTTTAACTGAGTATTCCCTTACATATGTGCCTTTAAAGGCCATGAAGGGTCGGGTAGTCACAAACTTCATCGTAGATCATGCGGTGGTCGATGCGCCTTTACAATATTTAGAGATGAAACCATGGAAGTTATACTTTGATGGTTCTAGCCATATGAATGGAACTGATGTTGGAATCTTGATTGTTTCTCCAAACAAGATCCTGACTTAGTTCAAATTTAAAATTGAAGGCTCTTGCTCCAATAACGCGGTTGAGTATGAACCTTTGATAGCTGGACTTGAGATCTTGTTAGAGTTGGGGGAAAAGTGAGTCGAGATAAAATGAGATTTTGAATTAGTTGAAAAGAAAATAACAAAGGAATACAAATGTATTAAGGAAAACTTGATCATTTATTTTTTCATAGTGAATCGACTGATCAAGTGTTTCGACTTTGTGGATATCCAACATATTCCTAGACTTAAAAACCACGAAGCGAACGAGTTGGCACAAATTACCTCAGTGTATAAAGCTCTTAAAGAAAGGTTGAAGGACTTAATTGAGGTACGAGGAAGGGTATAAGTAACAAGACTTTCTTCATCAGATCTAGCATTAATAAAGCTTGGGTCGGTGGATCTAGAGAACTTCGAGATTTGTACTGTTGAAAGTTTATCTAGCACCGATTGGAGGAAACCCGTAGTTGATTACTTGAAGAATCTGGTCGGATCAACAGATCGAAAAGTCAAATATAGATATTTGAATTATATGATTATTGGTAATGAGTTATTCAAAAAGACTCCTGAGGGAGTGTTACTAAAATGCCTCGGTGAAGGGGAAGCATATTTGGTCGTGTCGAATGTCCACAGTGGGGCATATGGTGCTTAACAAGTGGGTCACAAGATGAAGTGGTTGTTGTGTCGCCAGGGTGTTTATTGGCCCACGATGCTTAAAGATTAATCAACTTCGCATAGGGTTGTCAGGAACGTCATGTTCATTCAGGCATACAACATGTTCCTGCAAGTGAGTTACATGTAGTTATGAAACCTTGGCCGTTTAAAGGATGGCCTTTAGATTTGATTGGACAAATTCGACCGGCGTCCTCTAAGATTCAAAAATATATTTTGATCAGTATTGACTACTTTACAAAGTGGATAGAAGTAATCCCTTTGGTTAATGTTGATCAAGAGGCCATAATTGAGTTTATTGAGAAACACATTATCTATAAGTTCAGAATTCCTGATACCATCACGACAGACCAAGGGTCAGTGTTTACTGGTCAGAAGATGCAAGATTTTGTATCCGAGGTGGGGATTAAATTTTTGACTTCGACGCCATATTATGCTCAAGAAAATGGGAAAGTTAAAGCTGCTAACAAAACCATCATTAGTTTGATCAAGAAACATGTTGGTAAGAAGGCACAGAATTGGCATAAGACGTTAGATCAAGTCTTATGGGCTTGTCGCACGTCTCCCAAAGAGGAAATAGCTACAATTCCATTTCGACTGACTTATGGCCATGAAGTTGTTTTGCCCTTTGAAATTTATTTGCAATCAGTTCGGATTCAACGGCAAAACGAAACTCCATCAGACCAATATTGGAGTATGATGTTAGACAAAATGATTGATTTGGATGAAGAAAGGTTGGTAACGTTAGGTACTTTAATACGACAAAAAGAACGAATTGCCAAAGCTTATAATAAAAAGGTTAAGTTAAGGGAGTTTTTAAGTGTAGATTACGTTTGGAAAGTTATTTTGCCTATGGATCGAAGAGACAGAGCTCTAGGCAATTGGTCCCCAAATTGGGAGGAGCCATTTCAAGTACTTCAGGTGTTTTTCAGACAATGCTTATGAGATCGAAGAATTGGCAGTGAACAAACGAATTCTAAGAGTAAATGGTAAATACCTCAAATTGTACAGGCCTATGCTACAAGAAATTTGAATTGACCAAAAATAATTTGCAGAAAGAAATAAAGGTGCCAAAATGGCTTAGTCATTACAAAATATTTAAGCAAAAACAAGGGGAATTGAAACGCATTCAAGCTAAACAGGAAACTTTAATTTGAATTCTTCCACCCTGGTCTTGGAGAAGTCGAGCCTAGCGCTAAGTCGATCATTAAGTTCTTCCAAGGGGGTGATTTTGAGCCCTAGGTTGAGTGCGGTTTCAGCTTGTTCGACCCCTTTAGTGGTTTCTTTGTCAATCATCTCCCTTGTTGGGAGTGACTTCTCCCATACCAGCTTAGATTGTTCTTTCTCTAGGTTATTAATCTCTTTGGCGAGTTCAAGGATTTTGGCGTGACGTTGGACAATCTTCTCATCGATCGAAGCCTTCTTATCATTGTAGTCTTGAAGTTTGGCTTCGAGCTGGTCGACCTTCTTATCCGACTCATCACATGCTTTCCAAGTCATTGCCATGGCATCTTTCCCCCCTTGAAGTTTAAAATAAGTTGATCGTTTGAGATCAATGCCTTTGCAAACTTGATCGAAGAAGGCTTCGAATTCAAAGAGGAATTTAAGTAAGACATCAAACACCCATGTTGGAATATTTTAATAATTTAGTAATATATTAATATTCCAATAATTATGTGGCCAAATATATTTATTTAATTATATTAGCTATTTTATCAAATAAAGTGCCTTAAATAAATTATGTAATCAAATAATGTTAAAAGACTATTTAGATTTTATTTAGGAATTATTTAATTAATTAATTAATTAATTAAATAATTAGTATGGCTCAAATATGAGTGGATGTCAGGATGGCCCATTTGGGAATAATGGGAACCCTAATTGGCCATCACACTATATATAGGCTATGGTCCCCAATATGTCGTACAACAAGCAATTATCTCTTCTCCCCATCTGAAGAGAATTCGAGGCCTAAGGAGTACCGGTTGAGGAAGAAGCACAAAAGTCATCATCTTCCAGGTTTTAAGGTTACCACAAAGGCATTTTTCTCAATGGATCTAGGTATTCCTAAAATATTTATCAATCCTTTACCATTATATATGCTTGATTTCTGCATATTATTGAGTATGTATATTCGATTGACTGTTAATGATTTAATTCTAACAAACGGTATCAGAGCTTAGGTTGTGATTAAATTATTAATTATTAATGATATATTATTATGTCATTTTTTTTAATATATTGTTTAAGTTTTTTTATTGTTATCATAAGGGGAAAATTGTTTACTGTAAGGTGGTTTTTAGACAACAGAATGATGAGGGTTCCCTTCCCCTCTCATCAGCGCCAAGGGTTTTGGAATGTTAATCCTATTTTTTCTTATTGATCGTGTTTTACTATATTTTGTATTCTTTGTCTTCTGTGCGTTTGTATTTAAGCCATGGGGGTTTTCCTTAGCCCCTATGGCCTTATTTATGGTAATATCTCAAACGTGTTAGAGGTTGTTATAATATTAGTTATATATACACGTGTCATTGTGAATTTGGTGTAAAAAGTTGATATGGTTGTTTTTTGGATAATATTAGTTATTATTATCTGTAACCAAATGGGATTTGGGAAAATCTCATTTCGTTACTGTTTGTTGAATCGATAATGTTTAATTATATCAATTTTTTTATTTTATGGATCCAACTTAATTTTTTTTTTAATTGTGAAGAAAATTTAAATACTAATTTTATTTTATTAAGAAATTTTTTTTCCTTTCAAGTGTTAATTTAATTTAGAATTTTTTAACACCCTTCGAGTACAACCAGTTTATTATACCGGTATGTACATGACATAAACACAATTATGTGTTTATTTTTTTCAGACTTAATTATGCGAGTATTTTCTTGCATAATTAGGATAGTTTGATAATCATTTAATTATTAAGCGATCATAGTAAACATACAATTTGGACATTACATTTGCAGGTAATGTTTATGTGGATTTTAAAGACCTTCTCTTTTAATTTATTAAATTAAAATTGTCTAATAATTTTGATTGGGTTAATTGAAACAACAAGTTGCAAAAGTAACCTCTGTTATTTAAATTTGATTCAATTAAAATTATAAAAGATGTAGTGTGTAATTATTCATGCGAACCGTTATGGCCGGCCAAAAGGAAGGCACAGTTTGGACGAATAATTACATATCTGTGATGGTAAATATGTAGTAATTATTAAGTTTATCCATGTGGTTGATGATTGATGTCAAAGACATCCATTAACTGACAGGACTTATTGTAGCGGCAAAATCGTGAGTATAAACTATTGATTACTTAACTCGAAAAGCAAGAGTCGCCACCGCACTTTTATTTTATCCATAAAGGAAAGGAAAAAGAGCGAACAAAACCTACACAAGTTCTACAACAAGAACAAGTGAAGAGTGACTAGGTAAGGGGGGTTGGTTACGCAATGGGAAGGTGTTAGCACCCAAAACGTCTATAGTACTCTATAGGAGCCCTTTAAAATATCTACCGCTTTTGGTCTGAAAATGGTTTGCTTGAAAAGTGATTGAGGAGATGAGAAGAGAAATTGTTTTTTAAGATTTTTGTGTTTGGAGAGACTTGTCGTCTCATGCCTACGTACTCAGGATGTGCAATGTAGGATCAAAACCCCGTAGTTCGTGGTACAAAGAATGAAATTTGTTTGTTTTGTTGATTTTAAAATGTAAAGACAATTCGTCATTTCCAAGCGAATAATTCCGCTTAAAGAAATGAATCATGTCTAAACTTATGAAAAAGTTAAAGGAAAAAAGTGCAAGAGGGCACAAAAGAGAGTAAGTGAGTTTGGTGTTTTTTAAGTCTTTTGAAAAAGGTGTCAATAGGCTTATGTAGTTTAGCATTTGTTAAGAAATGAAAGGAAATGAGTAAAATCACTTGACAAAGTCAAGGTTTGATTATGAAAGAGGTGAAAGTTTGAAATCAAGAAGGTTTTGAAAAAGAGAGAGAGTTTTGAAAATTGAAGAATGGGGAGGAGAAGAAGTGATTATCCTAAAGCGTAAAGTAAAAGCTAAGGAAGAGAAACATCTAACCACAAGTAAGCTCCATAGTCTTCGAACCATAATTCCAAAGCAAAGGGAGAAAGGTCCTAAGTCTAAGTCCAAGGTTCCAAGAATTGCATTGGATGTCCAAGGTCTAAGTCCAAGGATTCAAGAATAGCACTGAAGTCCAAGGTCTGGGTGTAAAACTCCATGACCACTGCAAAGGATAGTAATCATAGTCCAAGATTAGAAGCATAAGTTTTTTAGAGGTTTTAGCCTTTATTAATGTTTTAGGTCCAAGTGGACAAAGAGAAAAAGGCATAAGCATAAACATGTGTCCAACGGACAAAGGAAAAATTGCGGAAGCATAAACATGTGTCCAACGGACAAAGGAAAAATTGCGGAAGCATAAACATGACATGAAATGATAAAAATGAAGCATAAAAGTAAAAGAGATAAGGAGCGAGAAGGAATTGTAAAATATTAGTACAATAGTAATGTTAGAAAGTTAGTGTTAGTGATCAATAATGATTGAATAATTGCACTTAGGTCAAGATTAATGAAAACCATTAGAGGATTGATAAGACCAAAGCCTCCTAACAACAAGTTTCATAAGTTTTGAACCAAAAGACAAATAATCAACTATTCTTGATAGTTTTCCGATGCGGGACAAATATTGCGCTATGTTAAGCAATCGCCGAGTAATTTACAAAGTAATTACCCTACAATGAGGCCAGTCAATAGCTATTTGTGCTAATGTACGCTAGATGAACGATATGTAGATCGTCATCCGAAAGCAATACCGCACGAAAAGAAAAATGGTAGCGATCTAGTCTTGATCGAAATTCAACAACGAAATTCCAAGATCTATAAGACTTTCATCGATCAAAAGAAAAGAGAAATAGATGAAGAGAAAGCGAAATTAAACCACAAAAATATGTGATCTAAGGCTAAGAACACAGGGAAGGGGAAGGAAATGGAAAAGGAACCAAAACAGTCCCAAAAACAAGCCAAAATGTGCATTCTGACTCAGAGTAACTGGTTACTCACTAGGTGTTAACCGGTTACTTAGTTCAAAATAAGCGCAATTTTTCAAAATTAACACAGAGTAATCGGTTACTCACCAGACGTTAACCGGTTACTCTGCACCAGAATGCAGAAAAATGTGCAAAATTCAGCATAATCCACTTTCAAAATATTTTTCAAACACCTTGTGATCATGAACTGAATTGGCACGAATTTTAAAGTAAAAATAGACAAAGAAACCTGCAATCAAACAACAATATATGATCTAAAGGATCAACAACAAGAAGCACCAAGGATCTACATCTTGAGTGATGAATGTGAAGCTTTAACAGTGGTGAAAAGTGAATTACCACTCCAAACCAGAAAATCCTTCCAAATTGCAGCAAGATCTACACTCCAAAGCCTTGATCTATGAACAAAAACAAGAATGGGTGAAGGTTTAGCTCTAAATTAGTAAGAATCAATGTGAATTCTTACTAATTTATGAAAGAAGAAATTGAGCTTTGGTGAATTTGTGGTTTGGGAAGATTGAAAGAGTCAAGAAGAATTTTGACAAGGTGAATTTGGCTCTCAAAAGCTTGAAGAATAAATGAAATGAAGGCTCTATTTATAGAGTTTAGGCTTGGAAATTTTGTGGTTTGGAATTAGACTTGGAATTTGAAAATTAGACTTGGAATTTGAATTTGGAGGGAAATTCATAAAAGAGTGGTGATTAGTGAAGGTGTATGGTAGGAAATGATCAAAGTGATGTAGGGGAATTAAAATGAGATGGTCTAGAATATTCCAAATGTGATCAAGGGCTGAGATTGGTGCAAATTGCTGAATTTTGAATTTGCTGCCATTTTTTCAAATTTTCACGAGGGTAACCAGTTACTCACCACAGGGTAATCGGTTACTCAATGCAAAATTTGTGAAAAATGAGCAGTTTGTTGCACTGTTGTGGTTCTGGCTCGATTCTTTTGCTTGTCAAAGAAGGCATGGAAATAAACACATGAACCTTGGAATTCCTTGAATAATAATCAATTAAATCTTGGAAAATCCTTGACCAAATAAATTTGACATGATTGCGGATCAACTTTGACTTTTCTCATCTAAAATTCATTCGAGCTGTGGGACTGTTATTTTGGCATTTTTAACCTGTTCTTCCCCTGAAAATGTTAGTGAAAGAAAACAAAATACTTTTGGGTTTTGGTTAAGATTAGTAAAATATAAACAAATAAAGCAATAAAGTGAATAAGAAACACACAGATGCTCGGCGATTCCTGCAAGACATAAACCCAAAGATGAGAGGGATAAAGGAACCAATGTGTGGTCTTATTTGTGGTAAAGATGCAAAATGAGATGTGAATGATATGTGGAACCTTAGGGGTCAAAAATTAGGGTCTTACAGCTGCCCCTATTTAAGTCTCTTCTATCGGGAGATATGAAGATACGTAAATACAAAAAGCTATATTTTTAGCCCTAAGATGCCACAAAATGATATGAATGCAAAGGATGAAACACACTGCGGGGAAACTTGAAACAAGGGATGTACGGTAAATTGAGAGAGATGATGCGACAAGACACGCCGGGGAACACAAGCTATTTCTGGAGATCTGTTAAGGTGACAAGAAGTATCCATCTATAGTTGGAAAGAGAGGGACAAGACCCTGGGAAGACAAGTAGTGACACCCAAGAATAGCATTGGATAGGAACTACAAACGAGACAAAAGTATGCCAACAGATGTCCAAGAATAGCATTAGACAACAACAAGAAAGTTTCTGGTAAAACAGCAGCATCATCCATGAATATCATTGGATGGAGGTGAAAAACACTCTATTGGGGATAAGATATCCAAGAATGGCATTGGATGAAAGGAACTACCACATTCAAGAATGGCATTGAATGGGGAAACAAAACTTCCATTTGAAACTTCACTGGGGGCATCTAAGAATGGCAAGGTTAAACATCAGAGATATCCAAGAATAGCATTGGACTCGGTTGGGGAAAAGGTGTCCAAAAATGGCATTGGACAAAAGTAATCTCAACATCCAAGAATGGCATTGGATAAAGTGAGAAAAGTTATGGAAAATACATCACAAGTATCCAAGAATGGCATTGGATAAAAAAGAGTTCACGATATCCGAGACTGGTATTGAATAAAGTGAGCAGGGACTTTCAGGAATGGCACTGAAAGGTAAAGGTAAGCTCATTCAGGAATGGCACTGAATGAACAGATAAAACTTTCAAGAATAACACTGAAAGTAAAGGTAAATCACTACATTCAGGAATGACACTGAATGATAGTGAGAAAGACATCCAGGAATGGCACTGAATGCAAAAGGAGAAAACTCATTCAGGAATGGCACTGAATGAACAGATAAAACTCTCAGGAATGACACTGAAAGTAAAGGTAAAAAAACTCATCCAGGAATGGCACTGAATAAACAGATTAAACTTTCAGGAATGACACTGAAAGATATCTAAGCATAACATGATGGGGATTACAGAAGAGAGAAAAGACTTCCAGGAGTAGCACTGGGAGAAACAAGAGGAACAAGATATCCAGGAATGGCACTGGAGATCAAAAGAGACAGACATCTAGGAATGGCACTGGAGTGAAAGAAAATAAAGATCCAGGAATAGCACTGGAATGGAAGAAAACAAACATCTAACAACAAGACAAAATGCACAGGGAAACGACAATGTCCAGGAATGGTATTGGAAAGAAAGAAAACAAACAAGACATCCAGGAATAGCACTGGAATGAAAGAAGACAAACAAGACATCCAGGAATAGCACTGGAATGAAAGAAGACAAACAAGACATCCAGGAATAGCACTAGAATGAAAGAAGACAGACAAGACATCCAGGAATAGCACTGGATGAAAAGACATGTAAACGACAACATTCAAGAATGGCACTAAATGAAAAGGCAGGTAAAAGTTTTGGTAGGCGCCAAGTAAGTTGGACTTTGATCTCAAGGTAAAATGTTGAAAGCAATAGCACCTCAGGAAATGCACATGAGCACGAAACACACTTCGAGCTATGAAAATATTTCTATGTATGATATATGAATGAATTATGTATGCAATGCAGATGATGGGACAACTGAGATAGACTCCTTTGTGAGGGAAGAAAGGAACTCTGATTCCTCAACACAAGGAACACTGTCCATTCTGCTTGGAGAGAAAATGTTGAACACATCTCTGTCACACTTATGAATTGTATCAGGCTAATGGTCTTTTGAGGAAAGACATCTTGAGGATTCTTGAAGAAGATTGCCCTAGATTGATTGACTGATGAAAATAGACTGATCATGGCTTCAGTTTGACTGTTGTAGGGGAAGAATGAACTGATCATGGCTTCAATTCTTGAATGCTAAGAATAAACTGATCGTGGCTTCAGTTGCTGGGGATGAACTGATCATGGCTTCTGTTCTTGAAATGAGAGTTGAGAAGGCTAAACTCAGTATGGGTCTTGAAAGAGATCTTCTGGCTAACCGAATATGATAATAAGTTGCACTGAGCAACAAATCTTAAACTGATTCACAGCAGGATCTGAAAGTAATGTGTCCCTGATAGGATCACTGACCAAGTTTCTCAACTGTTTGAAATTTCTTGATGAGAAAAGTTTGCCTGCAAATGAGATCATTCAAACAAACATGGTAATTTTAATGCAAAGCTCATGCAATTTTGAAATCAAAAATCATTTTTGGAATGATATTATTGATGTAAAGCAAAATGAATCACTTGTCAAAACACGGCGGTTTAAACATGCAAAGTGAAAGATAAAGCAAAGGTAAGACAACAAAGCAAATGATTGGCAACAAACATAGGAGTCGGTTTACGCAACCTTGTTGTAGTATGCTTTTAAAAGAAACCTGGCTTCAATTAGGTCTTTTGAAGGTTGTAACGTGGTCTGGTTCACGGTTTTTGAAACAAAGGATATAGGCTCAAAGTTTATTTGTACCCAACCCATTCTTCGTGATGATCTCCAGTCCTATGCTCAGTTAATTCAAACTATGCATTCAGGTCCCAAGTGATTTTGGAATTGCAACACAGTTATGATGATGCTGCAAGGAATTTTTGAGATGGCAGTCACTCTTTCTTACAACATTTTGTTGTTTTTGATGAAGAACTCAGTCAACTCGTTTTGTCTTTGAGGATTTTGGCAACCTCTTAATTTTTCTTTTGTTATCCCTAACTTTTGCCTGAACTGTTTCTTTTGAGCTTACAGTCAGCGGGATGCCCCAATTTTTGCCTAAGTCTCCTTCGTAGGTTTTGACTTAGCAGGCTTTTCTTTTGATTTTTCATTCTTTTCTTTTTTTGAAAGATAGTGACTGCCTGGTTTAATGATTACGGTGAACCATCATTGGCTTTTGATTTGAAAGACGTCTTCGACACTTCTTTGATGTGTGCGAAGGAAAGCTTTTGATTGCAACCTTTATTGAAAGGTGTCTTGCATGCACAGTCAAATTAACTGAGAACTATCCATCCCCGGGTTAAAATTGCGGGTTTTTTCGCACAGAAAGAAACTCCAACTTCTAGGCTCAAAGGGGTTGACAAAGGATTAACTTCCTTATTTCTCCAGTGTTTGGGAGTTAAAACAATGCTTGTACATCATCAGCCAAGTTTTAATTGAAAGCATACAGTTCAGCAATTTTAGGTATTTCGTTTTCATCATCCTCCCTCCAATCTTTGCATAAACAAAAGTTTGATAAAGAAAATGAACAGGAGATAAATTTTTGTTTTGTGAAAAAGAAAGCATAAAGATGCACACAGTGGATATAAATGAATTGAATCAAACATTGTAATGCTCATTTCATTGAAATTACCATGAAAGTACAAATAAAGTTCGAAAGCAAATAAACAATACAATCAGGGAAAAATGCAAACAGAAAGAAACATGGCCTAGTGATTAATCAGCAACAAGGATGAACTGTCCTGTCTGAAACACTGGCTTTAGGAGATGATCCATCTGAACTGACTCAAACTTCACTTGGAAGGCTCTGGCAAAGGATTGTTGACAACATTGGGATTATTATCAACAAAGTCCAGAATCTTTAAGTTCACCAATTCTTGTACTCTAGCTTTCAATGCAAAGAAACCTTCCAAGTTATGGCCTGCCCCACCTTGATGGAACTCACAGTGAAGATCAGCCCTATAGCCGGCTGGGAGAGGATTTGGAGGAGGAGGTAGATCCCTCATTATAATCAAGCCTTTCTTTACAAGACATGGATACAGCTCAGGTGTAGGACATCGGGATAGGATCAAAGTTAACCCTATTGCGATTCTGATTCTGTCTAACAGGCTGACGAGGAGCTTGAACTGGTTGAGCATTGACAACAGGAGCAACTGCAGCTACATATTGTTGTCTGTGACGAGGTTTCCTTTCAACTGAAATAGCAATGGGCATCGCCATCCTTTTTCTTTTAAAAAATTCCCAACATACTTTTTTAGCACCACTAAAGGCTTCAGCATTGGTAATCCTTCCTTTCTTGATACCTTTCTCTAGTCTTTCTCCGATAATTATTAGGTCAGCAAAACCAGATGATACACTGCCTATCATCTTTTCCCAAAAGAATGGCTGAAGAGTGTCCATGAACAAACCAGTCAATTCTTTTTTCAGACAAGGGTGGTTCCACTTGAGCAGCTAGCTCTCTTCAGCGCTGAGCGTACTCCTTAAAGGATTCTTTTTCTTTCTGAGACATGTTCTGCAATTGACGGCGGTCAGGTGCCATGTCCAGATTGTACTTATACTGCTTTAAGAAAGCATCAGACAAGTCCATCCAGCTTTGGATACGGTTCTTCTCAAGTCCCATATACCATTTCATTGAAGCCCCACTCAAGCTGTCTTGGAAATAGTGAATGAGCAGTTTGTCATTTTTGGCATGAGCAGCCATCTTGCGGCAATACATCACCAAGTGGGTTCTGGGACAGGTATGCCCCTTGTACTTCTCAAAATCAGGAGTTTTGAATTTTGGAGGAATAACCAAGTCGGAAACCAAGCACATGTCCATTGCGGCAGCATTAAAGACATCACTTCCTTCCACGGCTCTTATCCTTTTGTCTAGAGTTTGCCATTGCTCTCTGACTTCTTCAATGTATCCGGGTTCTCCCTGACTTTCAGATTATGGACCAGCAGCATAGTACACGAAAGGATTCTCGGGAATAGCTTGAGCAACAGAATGCACAACAGACTGAGGTTCAGTGAACAATGGAGCTGAAGATACTGGCGAGACAAACACATGAGTAGTTGCAAAGGGTGGCGAGTAATTCGGAGGTAACCCAAATTCTGGCCAAGTAGAAGCTGGTTGCTGAGTCAGTGGAGGGTCAACAGCAGCAGTTAAAGTTTCAACAATCACAGTCCTCTGAGGCGGTTCACCTCTAGCAATTAGAACTTGCAGCATTTCTGTGAGCTTGGTCATACCGGCCTTCAACTCATCAATTTCCATTCTGACTTCGGCGTTGTGTTGTTCTTGGTTTTCCATTCTCAATCTAACAGCAGCTCTAGTTTCGTAGTTGTGTTGAGGAAATAGCTTGACGGTGAACAGATAACTGGAGAAGGAGACAGTTGAAATGAGTTTCTGAGACAACTGGAAAGAATGCAGATGTATGCTCATGGATGCAAGAGTGCATGGATGCAACAACCACAAACAAGATCACTCAAAGCACACGGGTTCAAAGGTCCGAGTCACGAGCATGGAGTCGAGGTTAAGAACCAACCACAATGGTATGTACTAAGGTTTGTCTTCATTGTACCTGCAGAAAACAGCGGTTCTAACAGAATGCCCAGGGTCCACAGTTCACTATCAGACACATCAGTGCACCGATTTGCTCAAAGATTGGTAGTTATCCTCAAGAGAATCTAACCTGAGTGTGGCATCGCGTGATAGCTAAGTCAGATTTGCATCTTCATAGCTTCCGCACCACGATCCTAAAATGGCTAGGATGGGTTAAAGGTTACTACGGTCCTCAGTGTTACAGGCTTCTACGGAAAAAGTAATGCCTTCACGATCGTTCGATCGGCATCAGTAATTCCAAAGAAGCAACCACCGAGCGGATGGATTCTCAAGTTCTTCTTTTTTAGGATTCGACTCCCTCAAAGTTCCCTTGACTATACCATCCTCCTATCTCAAAGTACACTCTGGTCCGGGTATAGGACCTATCCCACACACAGAGGAACTCCAAAACAGAACAATCAAGTAACAAGCAAATCAGACAAAAAGCAGTAAATAAATCAAAGTAGGCTAAACCCCTCAAGGGAAGATCCCCAGCAGAGTCGCCACTTTTCTATAGTGGAAAAATCGTGAGTATAAGTTATTGATTAACTTAACTCGAAAAGCAAGAGTCGCCACCGCACTTATATTTTATCCATAAAGGAAAGGAAAGGAAAAAGAGCGAACAAAACCTACACAAGCTCTACAACAAGAACAAGTGAAGAGGGACTAGGTAAGGGGGGTTGGTTACGCAATGGGAAGGTGTTAGCACCCAAAACGTCTGTAGTACTCTATAGGAGCCCTTTGAAATATCTACCGCTTTTGGTCTGAAAATGGTTTGCTTGAAAAGTGATTGAGGAGATGAGAAGAGAAATTGTTTTTTAAGATTTTTGTGTTTGGAGAGACTTGTCGTCTCATGCCTACGTACCCACGATGTGCAATGTAGGATCAAAACCCCGTAGTTCGTGGTACAAAGAATGAAATTTGTTTGTTTTGTTGATTTTAAAATGTAAAGACAATTCGTCATTTCCAAGCGAATAATTCCGCTTAAAGAAATGAATCATGTCTAAACTTATGAAAAAGTTAAAGGAAAAAAGTGCAAGAGGGCACAAAAAAGAGTAAGTGAGTTTGGTGTTTTTTAAGTCTTTTGAAAAAGGTGTCAATAGGCTTATGTAGTTTAGCATTTGTTAAGAAATGAAAGAAAAAGAGTAAAATCACTTGACAAAGTCAAGGTTTGATTATGAAAGAGGTGAAAGCTTGAAATTAAGAAGGTTTTGAAAAAGAGAGAGAGTTTTGAAAATTGAAGAATGGGGAGGAGAAGAAGTGACTATCCTAAAGCGTAAAGTAAAAACTAAGGAAGAGAAACATCTAACCACAAGTAAGCTCCATAGTCTTCGAACCATAATTCCAAAGCAAAGGGAGAAAGGTCCTAAGTCTAAGTCCAAGGTTTCAAGAATTGCATTGGATGTCCAAGGTCAAAGTCCAAGGATTCAAGAATAGCATTGAAGTCCAAGGTCTAGGTGTAAAACTCCATGTCCATTGCAAAGGATAGTAATCATAGTCCAAGATTAGAAGCACATGTGTTTTAGAGGTTTTAGCCTTTATTAATGTTTTAGGTCCAAGTGGACAAAGAGAAAAAGGCATAAGCATAAACATGTGTCCAACGGACAAAGGAAAAATTGCGGAAGCATAAACATGTGTCCAACGGACAAAGGAAAAATTGCGGAAGCATAAACATGACATGAAATGATAAAAATGAAGCATAAAAGTAAAAGAGATAAGGAGCGAGAAGGAATTGTAAAAGATTAGTACAATAGTAATGTTAGAAAGTTAGTGTTAGTGATCAATAATGATTGAATAATTGCACTTATGTCAAGATTAATGAAAACTCATTAGAGGATTGATAAGACCAAAGCCTCCTAACAACAAGTTTCATAAGTTTTGAACCAAAAGACAAATAATCAACTATTCTTGATAGTTTTCCGATGCGGGACAAATATTGCGCTATGTTACGCAATCGCCGAGTAATTTACGGAATAATTACCCTGAGGTCGGTCAATAACTCTTTGTGCTAATGTATGCTAGATGAACGATATGTAGATCGTCATCCGAAAGCAATACCGCACGAAAAGAAAAATGGTAGCGATCTAGTCTTGATCGAAATTCAACAATGAAATTTCAAGATCTATAAGACTTTCATCGATCAAAAGAAAAGAGAAATAGATGAAGAGAAAGCCAAATTAAACCACAAAAATATGTGATCTAAGGGTAAGAACAAAGGGAAGGGGAAGGAAATGGAAAAGGAACCAAAACAGTCCCAAAAACAAGCCAAAATGTGCATTCTGACTCAGAGTAACCGGTTACTCACCAGGTGTTAACCAGTTACTTAGTTCAAAATAAGCGCAATTTTTCAAAATTAACAAAGAGTAATCGGTTACTCACCAGACATTAACCGGTTACTCTGCACCAGAATGCATAAAAATGTGCAAAATTCAGCATGATCCACTTTCAAAACATTTTTCAAACACCTTGTGATCATGAACTGAATTGGCACGAATTTTAAAGTAAAAATAGACAAAGAAACCTGCAATCAAACAATAATATATGAACCAAAGAATCAACAACAAGAAGCACCAAGGATCTACATCTTGAATGATGAATGTGAAGCTTTAACAATGGTGAAAAGTGAATTACCACTCCAAACCAGAAAATCCTTCCAAATTGCAGCAAGATCTACACTCCAAAGCCTTGATCTATGAACAAAAATAAGAATGGATGAAGGTTTAGCTCTAAATTAGTAAGAATCAATGTGAATTCTTACTAATTTATGAAAGAAGAAATTGAGCTTTGGTGAATTTGTGGTTTGGGAAGATTGAAAGAGTCAAGAAGAATTTTGACAAGGTGAATTTGGCTCTCAAAAGCTTGAAGAATGAATGAAATGAAGGCACTATTTATAGAGTTTAAGCTTGGAAATTTGGTGGTTTGGAATTAGGCTTGGAATTTGAATTTGGAGGGAAAATCATAAAAGAGTGGTGATTAGTGAAAGTGTATGGTAGAAAATGATCAAAGTGATGTAGGGGAATTAAAATGAGATGGTCTAGAATATTCCAAATGTGATCAAGGGTTGAGATTGGTGCAAATTGCTGAATTCTGAATTTGCTGCCATTTTTTCAAATTTTCACGAGGGTAACCTGTTACTCACCACAGGGTAACCGGTTACTCAATGCAAAATTTGTGAAAAATGAGCAGTTTGTTGCACTGTTGTGGTTCCGGATCGATTCTTTTGCTTGTCAAAGAAGGCATGGAAATAAACACATGAACCTTGGAATTCCTTGAATAATAATCAATTAAATCTTGGAAAATCCTTGACCAGATAAATTTGACATGATTGCGGATCAACTTTGACTTTTCTCAGATAAAATTCATTCGAGCTGTGGGACTGTTATTTTGGCATTTTTAACCTGTTCTTCCCCTGAAAATGTTAGTGAAAGAAAACAATATACTTTTGGGTTTTGGTTAAGATTAGTAAAATATAAACAAATAAAGCAATAAAGTGAATAAGAAACACACAGATGCTCGGCGATTCCTGCAAGACATAAACCCAAAGATGAGAGGGATAAAGGAACTAATGTGTGGTCTTGTTTGTGGTAAAGATGAAAAATGAGATGTGAATGATATGTGGAATCTTAGGGGTCAAAAATTAAGATCTTACACTTATTACTAATATTTGATCATTGTGTGAGAGTACCGCTTACAGTTAATTCTTACAATCAAAGATTGGGAATTGATGGTGTTCTTGGTATCTTGTTTAGGTCTTATTTAATCTGCATATAAACAATATTGTGCATGTCTATTTAACATGCCTACTAAGGTTGTATGCTTGCTGTTCTTTTCAATCGATCTAGTTGTCGTTACCGTTCCAAAATTTTACTACTCAGATGAACTCAATCCCTATGGTGAGTGAGATGAACTTCAAGTCTTGGAAAGAATATGTTGAGATCATTCTTCGATGTAGGACTTAGACTTATCCCTAAGGGAAGAGCGTTCCACAAAAATTGTGGAGAAACTCTTTGCTAAAAATGATAAGGCTGCGGGAAATTTTCTAAAAATTAGAAGGGTAATTTTTTCTCTTTTTGTTTGAACTGAAATTACTTCAGTCATTTTTTTGTACCTAAAGATACTTTATGGGTAGAATTTGGTGCTACTATTCACATTAGTATGTCTGTGCAAGCATTTCCTGTGGAGTCGTCCGCCAAGTGATGCTGAAAGATTCATCTATGTAGGCGATGGCAATAAAGTTGCAGTAAAGGCTATGGTGACTTTTAGATTATTATTAAAGACTAGTTTTCATTTGGATTTGATTAAGACTTTTGTTGCACCGTCTATTAGACGGAATTTAATTTCTATTTCTATTTTGGACAAATCAGGTTATACTTGTTCATTTGGAAATAATAAATTTAGCCTCTCATATGATTCAAATGTTGTTGGTTATGGTTCTTTGAATGATAATCTTGATATTGAATGTCCTTATGACAAAATAATGCAAATAGAGTCACATGGTACAAAACGAAAATTATATGAGCATTCCGCCACTTTATGGCATAAGCGATTAGGACATATATCTAAACAAAGAATTCAAAGGCGTATGTCGAACGGTATTCTTAGATCCCTTGATTTGTCAGACTTTTAATTCTGCATTCAGTGTATCAAGGGTAAGCAGACAAACAAGAGGAATTTCCATGCTGAAAGAGCTAAGGATGTCTTAGAACTAATTCATACCGATATATGTGGTCCTTTCCCTACAGGTTCTTGGAATGGACAACGGTATTTTATTACGTTCATAGATGATTACTCGAGGTATGGCTACTTGTATTTGATTCATGAGAAATCTCAATCTTTGGATGTGTTCAAGTCATTCAAATCTGAAGTCGAATTTCAACTTGGAAAGAAAATAAAAGCTGTCAAATCTGACCGTGGTGGTGAATACTATGGTCGGTATGATGGATCAGGGGAACAACGTCCAGGACCCTTTGCGCTTTTCCTCGATGAGTGTGGAATTATTCCGTAATACACAATGCCGGGGAAACCCAGCATGAATGGAGTTGCAGAACGACGAAACCGGACTCTTAAGGACATGGTTAGAAGTATGATTAGTCATTCTTCTCTTCCAGAGTCCTTTTGGGAAGAAGCATTAAAGACCGCAGTTTATATTCTTAATAGAGTACCTAGTAAAGTAGTAGCTAAGACCCCTCATGAGCTATGGACTGAAAAAAAACCCAACATTAGACACTTGCACATTTGGGGATGTCCAGCTGAAGCGAGGCCTTATAAGCCTCATGAAGGTAAGTTGGATGCAAAGACAGTTAGCTATTATTTTATTGGATACGCTGAACGCTCTTATGGGTACAAGTTTTACAATTTCATCACTAGTACAATTTTTGAAACGGGAAATGCAAGATTCCTTGAGGATGTAGAGTTTGGAGGGGAAGGAAGCATAAAGAGTGTTGTCTTTGATGAAGAAACTGTTTCTCACAATGATCAAGTCTTTGTACCTATCTTTGTTCCAAAAATAGATCCTGAAACAAGCAATGATGTTATCCCTAACATCCCTCAAGAACAAGACAATACTGAGTTTCTTCCTCAAGCACCACCTATAGTTCAAACTCAACAACCTCAAGAGCCACCATTAAGAAGATTCACTAGAGAGAGGAAGAGTGCAATTTTAGATGATTATGTTGTATTTCTTCAGGAACATGAGGATGGCATTAGTTTGACTGAGGAAGATCCTATCAACTTTAGTCAAGCTATGCGGAGTCCAAACTCTCTTAAGTGGGTTGATGCCATGAAGGATGAGATGAAGTTAATGGCTGACAATGATGTTTGGGATCTCGTTAAATTACCTGAAGGAATGAAACCCATTGGTTGTAAATGGATATTTAAAACCAAAAGGGATTCAAAGGGTAACATTGAGAGATATAAAGCTCGTCTTGTCGTAAAAGGCTTTACTCAAAAGGAAGGAATTGATTATAAAGAGACTTTCTCTCCAGTTTTTTCGAAGGAATCTCTTAGGATCATGATGGCATTGGTAGCTCATTTTGATTTAGAGTTGCATCAGATGGATGTAAAGACTGCGTTTCTAAATGGAAACATTGAAGAGACAATATATATGATGCAACCAGAAAACTTTGTGTTAGGAGACCCAAAGTATATGGTTTGCAAACTCAAGAAATCCATCTATGGCCTTAAACAGGTTTCCCGTCAATGGTATTACAAATTCCATCAAGTAATAGCCTCACTTGGTTTTGAGGCTAATCCGGTTGATAACTGTGTATACCAAAAGTTCAGTGGGAGTAAATTCATTTTCTTGGTACTATATGTAGATGATATCCTTTTGGCAAGCAACAATATAGGATTATTACACGAAACCAAGAGATTTCTCACAAATAAATTTGAGATGAATGATCTTGGGAACGCCTCCTTTGTCTTAGGAATTCAAATACTTAGAGACCGTTCTCGAGGTATTTTAGGATTGTCACAAAGGAGCTATATTGATACAGTTCTGAATAGATTCTCCATGAAAGATAGTAAACCAGGAGACACACCCGTTGCTAAAGGAGATAAGTTTTGTCTCAAACAGTGCCCCACTACGGATCTTGAAAAGCAAGAGATGCATAAGGTTCCATATGCTTCAGCAGTGGGAAGTCTTATGTATGCTCAAGTTTGCACCCGTCTCGACTTAGCATTCATTGTAGGAGTTCTTGGTAGGTATCTAAGCAACCCTGGTAAACAGCACTGGATAGCAGTAAAGTGTGTAATGCGCTACCTGAAGAGAACAATAGACTTCGTGCTCACTTATCGTAAGTCAGATAACTTGGAGATCATTGGGTATTCTGACTCAGATTTTGCCGGATGCCCGGATAGCAGACGTTCCACATTTAGTTACATCTTTCTCTTGGCTGGAGGAGCCGTCTCCTGGAAGTCTTCCAAACAGACTTTAGTGGCTCCTTCCACCATGGCATCAGAGTTTGTGGCTTGCTTTGAGGCATCAAATCATGCTATTTGGCTGCGGAACTTTGTCACAAGCCTACGCATTGTTGGGAGCATTGAAAGGCCCTTGAAGGTTTATTGTGACAATAGTGCAGTTGTGCTCTACTCTAACAACAATATGAGTTCTACAAAATCAAAGTTTATTGATATCAAGTATCTTGTTGTGAAAGAAAGAGTTCAGGAGAAACAAATTTTGATAGAACATATAGGGACAGACTTAATGCTAGCTGATCCACTAACCAAAGGTTTAGCACCTAAGGTTTTTCATGGGCATGTTGCTCATATAGGTCTTGGCTTTGAGATTGCCTTAGATTAGTGGAAGTTTTTTCTTTATTTACTATGCTCTATCCTTTGGTTTTATTTTGGTACAAACTTTATGTTATGTTTAATTTTCTGCAGAAATAAAAACTTATGAGGTACTATTGTTATAACAATATCAAGTTTTTTTTTGTTATGTGCAAATATTGTAATTTTGAATTGCACCTAAGGAACTCCAGTTTGATATCACTAAAGACTCCAGTAGGACCAGTTGGAAATATGCATGATTCAGAGATCACATTGCATGAAATTTCCATGCCACTCATCCATATCGATCTATGTCATCAAGTATGTTGATGTGGTGGTCGTCGGGGTTCTGTCATGTTATACGTTAGTGCCGACAGTCGTGATGGTCCCATTAATGATGTATGAGGTGAACCAGATTGTAAAGTTGAAATCTAAAGATAAATAGCATTCAGATGCGCGCCTAAAGAATTATGATATAATTATTAAGATATATTGGCCAAGTGGGAGATTGTTGGAATATTTTAATAATTTAGTAATATATTAATATTCCAATAATTATGTGGCCAAATATATTTATTTAATTATATTAGCTATTTTATCAAATAAAGTGCCTTAAATAAATTATGTGATCAAATAATGTTAAAAGGCTATTTAGATTTTATTTAGGAATTATTTAATTAATTAATTAATTAAATAATTGGTATGGGCTCAAATATGAGTGGATGTCAGGATGGCCCATTTGGGAATAATGGGAACCCTAATTAGCCATCACACTATATATAGGCTATGGTCCCCAATATACCGTACAACAAGCAATTATCTCTTCTCCCCGTCTGAAGAGAATTTGAGGCCTAAGGAGTACTGGTTGAGGAAGAACCACAAAAGCCATCATCTTTCAGGTTTTAGGGTTACCACAAAGGCATTTTTCTCAATGGATCCAGGTATTCCTAAAATTAATTTATCGATCCTTTATCATTATATATGCTTGATTTTCGCATTTTGTTGAGCATGTATATTCGATTGACTGTTAATGATATAATTCTAACAATTCACTGTTTGTTAAGTTCCAATAGCAGTTTCTGAATGGCATTCCCAAGATTGGCATCCCCTTCGATAGTAGCAAGAAGGCCGACTTCAAAGATGTGGGCTTTTAATTGTTGGACAAGGAGATTGATGGAATCGTTACCAGTGTCAGCCAATGATGCATCAGAGGAATGAGTCGATTTTGAACCTGTCGACAGCCTGCGTAGCTTTTGCAGTCTCTTAAGGGCCTCAATTGGATTTTTTTTCTTTTGAGGGCTATGATTTCAACTTGGCTAAGGGAAATGTTCGACATTGAATCATGCACTTCAGCTTGAGTTGGTGTAGGCTTTGAACGACCAACTTGTATAATATTATTATATAATATAAACTTATATATTAATATTATACAAAATATTTTTTTATTCAATCATATTTAAATTCAAAATTTATTAAAAATAAAAATGCATAAATTAATATGTATAGCAAACATTAATAAAACACTAACTAACAAATAATAAAAATAACTAACACTAATACTAATTAATAAATCAATTAAGTTATATACATAAAATAATAATAATAATAATAATAATAATAATAATAATAATAATAATAATAATAATAATAATAATATATGTAGAAAAAATAATTTAATTAAAATATTAATTATTATAAAAATTAAAATAATTTAATTTTTTATTCTATTTATTAAAAAAAGTATAAAATAAAAAGGAAAAAAAAATATTATTTTTTTCTATTTTATTTAAAAAAAAGTTAAAAAAAGAAAATAAATTTGTATTTTAATTCTGTTTTATATTATTTATTATTAAAATATATTAAAAAAACTCATTTACTTTATTTATGAATATAACAAAGTAATGAATAATTTTATTTTAAATTTTTATTCTGTGTTAATTAATATAAAAACTAAATTAAAAAACGAAAAAAAATTATATATTCTGTTTTACTATAAAAAATTAATTAAAAAACGAAAAAACATATATACAAATTTTTATTTTGTTTTAAGTATAACTTTTTTATTCTGTTTTATTTTAAAAAATAAAAAATATATATTATCAGTTGTTGGTCACTATTTTAACATATATACATAATATAAACTAAAACTCTAATATACATACTATTTTAATACATGTTGTTATATATATATATATATATATATATATATATATATATATATATATATATATATATATATATATATATATATATATATATATATATATATATATATATATATATATATATATATAATGTATTAAATTTTTTTATATTATAAAAAAAATAAAACAATTATTATTCTAATTTTAATTTTTCTTGTAGTGTTTCTTTGCAGAAATTATATTTCAAGTTTCCAAAAATCTAGATACAAACAACTTACAAGCCTTCTCCCACTAATTTGATCAGAAAATTATGAAACTAGAATAAATTAAAATGACTCAATAATAATTCTTGAAAGTGTTTGGGGTGGGAGAGTCAAAAGAGGGTAATGACAAGGAGTTTCATAATTCCATCCCCATCGAAAAAATAACACTAACATCCTAACATTTGTCTTTTGAAACAAAATCAATTAAAAGTGAAACTCATCTATCTTAGAACACCATTAATCAATGATAATGGATAAGAAAAATAATAATATTCATTCATACTAGAAGAAAGGTATACATAAATTGCATAAACAGTGTTGACAAGGAAACAAAGTTCTTAATAGTATTTGTAGCAAACATCCAAATACAGTAGCTATATACTTTAGCAACAACAAATCATTCATAGATGAAGTTATTATAAATACAACATACTTGGGGGAAAGGGCAACCCATGTTATATTGTAACTCTATAAAAGTGAGGTTACAATTTCAACAAAGTAAAAATGACAGAAGCATAAATTTTTTCTTGAAACTGAAAGCCGGGACCGCCAAATACTAGTCAACTTACTCAGGTAAGTAACTCAGTAGAAACGCATTCATAAAGTATTCCCCCAACCCTCTAGGGTTTGGTGGTTGCTCCCCACCCTCATGGTGGTTGTCATCTCCCACCTTCATGGTTGTTAATCCCTTCTCTATGGAGAGTATTACTCCCTCTCATTGGCTTACCCCTTTCATCGACTATTCTTTATCACTACCACAAATCACCGCCAAACCCTTCCTTCTACTGAAGTCGGCGCCACCGGAGCCACCACCACCGGCTATTTTCACCACTTCAAATTTATCAATCGTTCGTCCATCTCTAAAGCTCCTTCTACTGACGTGGCCGTCATTGGAACCACCACCGACCGCTCCCACACCGTCGTACGGGTCCACCGCTCGCCCAGATCCAAAACCACCATGGTTTATTTACGGTTTACAATTTCTTCATCCTATCCATTTATCTAACTTTAGTTTTCTGTTTTGTGTTTTGTGTTGTTGTTGTTGTTGCCTTTCGAGATTAAAATATGCACTCTTGGTGTTTGACAATATACCTCGAAAGTGTTTTGCATTTCGGAGCATCTTATGGTGTGTCCATTGGCATCTCATTGTTGGTGTTTTGTTTAAGTTATGTGTGTTGTGTTTTTGTTTAGCCTATTGTAAGTGTGCCCTCAAGGTGTTTGATGTTATGCTCCAAAGAGGTTTGGAAGAAGATAATGGATTTTTGAGTAAAAATCTAAGTGTGGTACCTAATCAAATTCTCTCCTCCTTTCAACAAAGGCTTCTTTCAGAGATGAGTTTAATCAATTTAGAGAACCGGTGTAATCGAATTGAGCGTGATAAGGCCAAAGATATGATCCTTAATTGGATAGATATTAAGATTGTGGTTCCCAAACTCATTTATCTTTTATGGAAGATTGTTGCTTGGTTGCTTGGATTAAGGGATTGGATTGGGAATACTTCATTAGATTCTAATCTCTCAAAGTTTATTGTTGTCCAACTCTTAGTAAGTTTAGCTATTTGTGTTGTTTTTAGTTTGAGGATGGGAAATGCCCTCACTCAATGTTTGTCAACTTGCTTGTACTCTCTTTGTTTTTATTATTGAATGAAAATGTTTACTATAAAAAAAAAAGTAACTCAGTAGAAGAATGTCTTTGGGTTACATTGACTTGGCGGCACAACAATTGTATCTGAACAGAAAAAATAACCCCCACCCCCAAACAAAGGAACCAACCATAGCTATTGAAGAAAAAAGAAAGTGGGTGAAGCATATTATAAATAAGAAAATCAAATACAATTTAAAAGGAACTATAGGCATATAAATGTTGAAGAACAGATTAAAAACAATGTAATCATGCATGCATAATATTAATGCAAGATTATTACCATGGTGAGGTGATGTGAGTATGTTAGATTTTAATGGCACAGGACTTGATTCAGGCGCGGGCCTCTAATTCAAGACACGGGTCTGAAAAGTTGTAAGAGAGGTGTTGTTGTTGGAAGAATCTCGTGCTAAAAATGAGCGGATATTTCAGGGTTAATTATCAGGTGGATATGACCGCTCCTAGGGCGTTGATGGTCAGACGCCCCAGGATGATGTTGTATAAGACGGCATGGTGTCCATGATGAGGTTGCTTATGTCGATGGTTTTGGCGTTCGGTCCCTCCCCGCATGTGGTTTTTAGGGTCACTTTGCCCATTATTTGTACTCTTTTGCCCGATAATCCTGTTAGAGAGTCTTTGAACCTCTGTATGTTATCCAAATTCAGTTGCAACTTCTAGAAGACATCTCAAAATAGGACATCGACAAAGCAGCCCGGGTCCGTCATGACGCGCCTGATACCACAGTTGCCATGTTGAATGGTAATGACCAAATTATCATTGTCCCGAGGGTTGATGTCCAAGACATCCTCTTTTGAGAAAATGATGTTAACTCATGCCCTTCCTATGGTGTTTCAAGGAAAGCCAGGGGGTATGACGTTCGCCGCAATAACCTACTTCACGAATCTTTTTCGGATGGCTCTGGAGAGGCCCCTCCCAGAGATACCTCAAGTAATGGTGTTGACTTCGTGATGTAGGAGCCTATTAGTCATCTCTAGGGAAAGAGGGATGATAGTGTTAGAGTGAAAGATGTGGTCTAGGTTGGTTTTAGTCGAGCGTCACTGTACTGATAAAAAAACTACAAGTGTGCATGTTTCCTCTGCAAAAGCAAGAAAGCTCAGAGGTCTTAGTAGGTGTATAACATATTTTGTTAGCGAGGACTTGCTCATGACGACGAGAAGCCATGTGCGGTGGTTTTTGAAACTCTTTAAGGGACAAACTCATGTAAGGTGAGAGACCCTATAGGTGGTCGACACTACTTGATTGTAGACGAGCGGTTAGGTTAGTCGTGTACGTTTAAACGGTAAGGAGCGTGGTATTCTTGGAGTTGTGAATAGTTTGTGTGACTTAGAGTCTGTCTTTTCCCTTTGAGGGATAATGTTTTATAAGTATCTCTTAGACCTAAGATTCCTTCGGAAAAGTATATTCTGCTATTTTTTAAAAATTGAAACAAACATAACCTTAATTTTTTTAATCAATTTGTGTATAAAATAACTCGCATAATTTGAATTATCTTAAATAGAATGTTACATTAATTGCATCTTTTACAATAATTTAAATTAATATTAAAATCTCGTTTATATGATTTGAATGATCATTTTTAAAAGTTTAAAAACTCATTTTAAAACTTATTCAGTTGTTGAAACATTATCATAGATGCATATTATTATATTCAATATTTTTCTCTATAAATTTAACATGCTAATAGCGTAAATTATTTTTGTTTATGTGGTTATTAGAGAAATGCACAAATTTCTTCCAGAAGTCAGAGATGCTATTTTTGCAAGGTAGACATTGTGAGCTGCTATGGACACCCTCATAGATGATTCTAAATACAAGTTTTTCTGAATCAGAATAGAAAATGATCTTCCTCATTATAAAACCGTGCAAATAGAAAATGATTTTCCTCACTATAAAACCGTGCAAAGGGTCTAAAACTACAATCATAAGTTTGTACATGTTAAAATACCAAAATATTTCAACTTTGTTTTTCTTTGATATGTGCTTTCACGGGTCTATTTTGCTTAATAAATGTTTGATTCATATAACTAAAAATGAAGTGATGAAAACCCTTGGCATGGCACGGGTCTAAAACTATAATCAGAAGTCTGAAAAGGCTTGCTTTCACCAGAACACATTCTCACGGCAGGTAGATGCAGTAGTATACATCATTTCCTGCAAAAGGATTAAAGAATTAGAGTTTATGGGTAAATACTTATACTGTTAGTATAATGCTGCTATTCATGAAGTTGGGTTTAAAAGTTACATGTCACACTACAAGCATGAGTTGCATTGCAGAAATTATATTTCAAGTTTCCAAAATTCAAGAAACATATCACTACAAGCATGGAATTACATATCACTACAAGCAAGATACAAACAACTAACATCCTAACATTTTTCATTTAAAAAAATCAAATGAAAATTATGCAGAGAAATTCATCTATCTTAGAACAATTCTCCATAAATCCAGAAAGTAAAATGACTAAGATGCACAAATTTTCTCTTGAAATTTAAAGTCATCAGAATATGCCAGGACCACCAAATACTAGTCAACTTACTCAAGCGAGTGATTGGATAAAGAAAAGAGTATTCACATGAGATGGAAAATAAAAAAACCAAAAGAAATTCAGTAGAAGAACCTCTTTGGCCTACATTGACAGCACAGAAATTGAATCTGAACAGTTGAACAAGTGAGAAGAGAAATAAGGCCAAAAGAAAACCTGTGGACTTTACATAACCAAATGTTGTTTTGTTTGACCAAGAGTTGAAATGGTTGATTTGCATGTCAGGTTTGATTAATCTATGTGTTAATGCCTTAATCCAGTAAGGGTTCAGTCTACATTAAAGAAAGGTGTCGGCATTCCATGGCTTACACAGCGACAAAAAAACAATGCAGTTTCAAATGAAGTGCGGCAAGAATTAGTATTTAACAAAAGGATATATAAACAATAATAGAACTAATAGAAAAGTGTGACCATTCCATGAAAAAAGAAAGTGGCAGAAGCATATTATAAATAACAAAATCAAATACAATTTGAAAGGAACTATAAGCACTTATAAATGTTGAAGAAAAGATTAAAAAAATGTAATCATGCATGCATAATATTAATGCAAGATTATTACCATGGTGAGGTGAGTGTGTTAGGTTTTAATGGCACAGGACATGACCTTAGGCGCGGGCTTCTGATTCACGACATGGGCCTGAAAAGTTGTAAGAGAGGCGTTGTTGTTGTTGGAAGAATCTTGTGCTTGAAAGGTAATGTAATATATAGCACCAGGGGACCAAGTTGTCTTGACAATGTTAGCAAACACAAAATGTGTATCCTAAATTAAAAGAATAATTAGTTTGATAGATCAATTAATGAATGAATGAACAAACATAAATAGCAGTAGATTTGAACCTTGTCAGCATTGTATTTATCTAATGCAAGCTTGCAGAGGGGAGTGAGACGAAGACTAACATTTTCGGTTATAGAAAGGGGTCCTGTACCGCCACAATTTTCTGATATTTTTGGGACGCCGATAGCATCGAAAACCTGCGTTTACCAGAATAAAAATTAAACACAAACTTGAAAACAAATCAATTGAAAAGCGAATTGAAATAGCAAAATGAGAAAGATAGATAGAGATGGTTACACTTAGGTTTCGAGAGCGTTCTCTGTAATCATCCATGGCGATTTTAATTTGTTCATCCTTAATGATCTGAGCCTTATTCTTATACACAAAACGTGGGCACATAATCATGAAAGGTTCGGGATCATCGTCATACATAGCGAAATCACTCATCTTAAGCTTTTTCATTGGTTTGGAATTCAAAACATAATACCATTTCGGTGGTTCTGATTTCGATTGAGGTTTAGGTTCCAATTTCGGTTCTAATCCCAATTCCGGTTGAGGTTTAGGTTCCAAATTGGGTGGTAATTCCGATTCCGATTTGAGCAACTTACCTCTTTCCGGCAAGCTTTCTGAGGGAGGTCGGGTGACGCCGAACGAATCCGTATTGAATTCCATTGAAACCAATCACAAGTGAGTCAGTCAAATGCACGTAAACCCTAAACGTTGATTCTCTCTGTTATAGATATTTATAACCAGAAGAAAAAGAATGAAAAAAAAAGTAGAGTTTTGTTTTTTTCTTTGGGCTTGTCTGTCTGTTAACGACCCACCCGCCCACTACATAGATTCTTTTATTTTCCTATCCTACTAGACATTATGGAATTTTTTTTAATATAACATACTTTTTAAAAAAAAATTCTAAAAAAACACACATTTTAAATAAATTACCAAAATGGTTATGTTTGGGGTTACAATAAAAGGTGGCGTCTCAGTTAAGAGGCAAAAGTCATACCATATGGCGCCTCAGGCCAAATAGTGTGCCCTAATTTTATTTTTTCTGCAAAGGAGGAGGAGATGGCGCCTCAGTTCATGTTATTTTATTTATTTATTTTTTTAATTTTTTGTTTAAATTGTGAAATGAAAAAATATTGGAAATAAAATTAGGGTAGTCATAAATACATCAGAATGTTAAGAACAAGCATTAGTACAATCGGTGGTAAAGAAAAAATCAATGATCGTGCTTATCTAAACGTCCACCGGTTCCACATGCAGGGGCTCTTGCGTGGCGTCGTTGTCTAGCACCACGATTTTGTTGTGGTGTGGCTGGTATTTGCGTCTACTGAGATTGCCCCGACGCTTGAGACAAATTCTGAAGCATCTGTCCCCAATAGCTGGGGGGTTGCCGCCGACGGCGCTTTCATAATCCAGCTGCATGCCCATGTTTGCGTAGTTTGTATGGGGAGGTTGGGTTGGTTACATACGGTATGGTTGACCGAAATGTTGCATTGATGGTTGTTGGTACTGATTTAGTGGTTGATGTGGGGTTTGGTAGTCGAAAAGTGGGTGGCTTAGTTGGCTGTAGGACGATTGTGGTTCTTGGTTGTAGGAATATGGGGTGTTCATTTGTGGGGGGCTATGGTGGGCTGGGGTGGGTTCGAAAGACTCGTCAGGGTTATAGGCGGGATTGGGGTAGGGGTAAGGGTTTTCTTGTTGTGATTGAGTAGGTGGCATGCTAGGGTAGGGGTAAGGATCTTCTTGTTGTTGGGTATAGGTAGGTGTATGATGTTGGACATATTGCTGGGTATGCTGCTGCGGGGAAGACGCACGTTGGCGGGGGTCAATGAGATACGTCGGCTGATAGAGGAATGGATGCGGTATTGTAACAGACCTAAACCAACTCATATATTATTGCGTTGGAATAGCATCGTCTACAACGGGGTCAGTTAAGACGTGATGGTGTCGAGTCTCCCAGTGTTGGCACATCTCTCTTGCAAAGTTAGTCCACTCACCCACTGCCCACTAGGTGTCGACTCTACGCAGATGCCACTTTCCCAAACTTGTAGGAGCCACCGGAATATCCTGATGCATTCCGAACTGAAGTTTGACTCGGTCGCTCTGATGCATCTCGATAGTGGTGAACCGAATGATGGGCGTTTTTTAAGTCCACACAGCCGCATCATTCGCGTTGGGCTGGTGGTCGTCGAGCCCCTCGTACGGCCTCTAGACAAACTACAAGATCACAATGTTAAATGAGAAATTGTATTGTGCTTTAAAGTGTTAGAAATAACTAAGTAAGTATTAGGGAAATTTACGTCGTCTAGGCGAATGTGATCGAGTAGGTTGCGGTAGATTGTTATGGCATTCCTGGCATTTCGATTGTAGCTCATTCCCGGAACTGCCCACCTGAAAATGTAGTTAGAGATGAATTAGTTACAACTAAACATTTCATTAAAGGACATAGGCGCAGGAAATTGTACAAGCTTACCTTAATGCGTAAGGGAATGTGAAAGGGTTCCAGTTAATTGGAGCTAGTGTTGGCATTCTCGACCAACCCCACGCCTGAAGGAGATAGGCGCAACCATAAAATGTACAAGCGTCTTTTTTTGCAGTTTTGCAGAGTGAACTATACAGATGGGCCAGGACAGCTGAACCCCAACTATATTCGTGCACTCTGTTAATGTTAGTCAACAAAGGTAGATACATAATATTTACACTGTTTCCAGTGCTTTCTAGAAACAAAAAGTTACCGAACAATAGCATTAAATAGCACCTAGTTTTTAGTATCTTGTGATAGGGGAGGGAATCCTCGTTTAATGCGATGGAGTCATAGTAACCCCTAAGGTATTTTAGGTTTATACCTTGCCCCCTAGGTCTACCGTCTTGTGCTGGCTGAGCTGCTTCCAGCCTTAGGGGCGTGCCCAACAAATCGTTGCATAGTTGGTCGTCTATAAAAATGGGGTCGTTGACGGCCGTGCCATCTATGCGGAGGTCGAGTAACATATGCACGTCTTGGAGTGTGACCGTGCATTCACCAAAAGGAAGGTGAAATGTGTGGGTCTCCGGCCTCCATCGTTCTAGCAAGGCCAAAATAAATTTTGGGTCTACATGGTATGACTTGATTTTAATCAAGTCATCAAATCCACATCTTACTAGATATTCTTCGATGACAGGGTCATGACGGAAGTACTCGTGGCCACGGCAACGGAACCTTGATACCTCTTGAACATAAAAAATAAATAACATTACTTAGATAAAAAAAATTCTTCTATGATAAGGAGTGTAAAACAAAAGAAGGCCGAAACACTTACGAAGTTTTCAACGTTTTCCGGGGTTCCTCGGTGGTCATTTCCCATGGTGAGCAGAGACATTTTTTTTCGTAAGGGGTTTTAAGAGAAAGACTTTGTGATGGATGTGAAGTTTTTGTGAGTTGAAGAGAAGATAAGAGTTTGGGATGAGAAAAATTTGTAGAATGGAGAGATGGTATTTATATTGTTGTAGAGGGGGAGTCACATGATAATACATGCATTCTTGGTCTTTGTAGTCTGCCAAGTGTACTGATGCATACTTTGGAATCTATGATGTGTTCTCTTGCATGCATTCTTGGTCATTGTAGTCTGACATGTGTAGTAATGCATGCCTTGGATTCTCTTATGTGTTCTCTTGCATGCTTTCTTGGTCTTCGTAGTCAGCCAAGTGTAGTAATGCATTCTTGGATTCTCTTATGTGTTCTCTTGCATGCATTCTTGGTCTTCGTAGTATGACAAGTGTTGTCTTGCATGAGAAAGTGAAGGCATGCTTGCATGACAATGTTATACAATAGTAATGTTCCTTATTAAAAAATTAATCACATGAGAAAGTGTAAGTTTGGTCTTGTCACAATAGTGGTACGAATTATTTGCTAAAAATATATATTCTTGGCGTGGGAGTGTGGTCTTGTCACGCAGATCACATCATGTCTTTACATTTTCTTCCCATGACTAAAGTTTACAAATTAAAATAATAAAAATAATGATAAAGCAAGTCTAGGCATGCAGAGTGTAGGCGTGCAGAGTGTGGTCTTATCGTAACAGTTTGAAGCAATTAAACTCCCAAAAATAATGGTGCAGAGGCATGCTAAAGAATAGTGGAAGGCAAATGTAGGTATGCAGAGTGTAGGCATGCAGAGTGTGGTCTTGTCAAGGCAGAGCAGCACATGGTTCATGCAAGGGAATGGTAAACTATTCTGAAGCACTTAAACTACCAAGAGGGGTATACTACACGCCTATTAATACACATGCAAGATACAACTTATCATCACATATCTGCAACAACTAAAGTTTGTAAACCCTTCTTCCAAACTTTAAAGTTTGTAAACCATTTCTTCCAAACACAATTTAGTTATGGCTTAAAGACCACAATACCTGATAAGTGCACATCTCAATGGTGAGATATTTGAATGTTCAAACACGGGTTTTAATTTTAGGGATACAGAAGTGACTAGGTTTTTAATTGATAGAAGAATAAATTTTTATCATTTGAAAGCCCGATTAGAAAAGAAAATGCAGTGCGGTCCAGTTGGGAAAATTGTATACAAAAACCCTATTTATATGTGCGTAATATGTTTCTGAGTCATGAACATTCTGGTTTCAATGAGGTTGAGTTATATATTATGTTACAACATCAACCATTGTCGCAATAACTAGAAGTCTCACATGTTTTCAACGATTCCGACAACGAACAAGCTAAGGTGGATGTCGTTGACGAGAAAGAACAAGAAACGGAGGACACTATCAATGAAATTGTAAACAACGACGAGACAGACGAATTACCAGGGAGTCATGTCTATTGCCCACCTCAACACATGACAACACTCAACTTAGGCAACGACGAACCATCAACGGATATTTTTTACGATCCATACATGCAGATATCAGGAGTATTAAAAGTTGGAGACAATTTTCGTACGAAAGAAGATTGCGTCCGAGAAATAAAACAATACTACATGAACTTATCTGCAGATTATAGAGTCGAGCGAACAAATTCGACTCTATACAAGATCTATTGTCGTAACGAGGTGTGCCCATTTAGATTAACAACATATTTCCGGAAGCGAAGCGATTCCTGGAAGATAGGGTCAATGGGTCCAGAGCACACTTGCATAATAACGAATCCAAGTCAGGATCATCGCAAGCTCAGCTCTCAGTTGATCTGCAACAAAATTCTATCTGTCGTCAGCGACAACCCTTCTGTGAAAGTGAGTACAATTATAGCTCACATGGTTCAAAGATACAACTACACTCCTTCGTACAGGAAGGCGTGGATTTCTAGGATGAAGGCGGTTGAAACGATTTTTGGAAATTGGGAGGACTCTTACAAAGAACTCCCAAGATACCTCGTTGCACTAAAACACTATGCTATAGGGACTGTTGTCATGTTGGAGACCTTGTCGGCATATACGGCAGACGGAAATTATGTCAGCGGAAATGGCATTATCCACAGACTCTTCTGGGCATTTGAACCATGCATCAAAGGATTTAACTATTGTAAACCTACAATTCAAATTGATGGAATATGGTTGTACGGAAAATATAAGGGCACGCTCCTAATGGTCGTGGCACAGGATGGCAACAACAACATTTTCCCTATCGCCTTCGCTCTAGTTGAAGGGGAGACTGCTGGAGGTTGGAGTTTTTTCCTAAAAAATCTCCGACAAAACGTCCCTACCCATCTTAACTTATGTTTGATCTCCGACAGACACCCCTCAATAGAGAGTGCTTACAATAATCCTGATAACAGTTGGCAGGATCCTCCCTCAAGCCATGTGTATTGCATTAGACACATCGGTCAAAATTTCATGCAGGCGTTCAAGGACCAAGGGCTAAAGAAGATGGTTACTAACGCGGGCTACGCACTAACAGAGTATACCTTCAGATACTACCGGTACGAGATCAGGCTTACAAACATAGATGCATTGAGATGGATTGATAATATTCAACGGGAGAAGTGGACAAGGGCGTACGACAATGGGCAGCGATGGGGCCACATGATAACAAACCTCGTTGAATCTTTGAACGCTGTATTCAAGGGCATCAGAAACCTTCAGATTACTGCTCTAGTGAGGTCAACGTATTTTAGGCTCGCTGCACTCTTTGATACCAGACGTATAAAATGGGCTTCGGTCACACAATCAGGGCAACTGTTTAGTGATATGTCAATGACATTCATGAGGAACGAAGCTGCCAAGGCCAACACACATGTGGTCACGGTCTTTGACCGTACTAAAGGTCACTTCAGTGTTGCAGAGTCTATTGATCACAACGAAGGTATGCCTAGGGGATGTTACCGAGTGGAACTAGATAGGAGTTGGTGTGACTGTGGAAAGTTTCAGGCATTTCGTATGCCTTGCTCCCATGTTATAGCAGCATGTTCCAAGGCCCGGCTGGACCCAACCAACTATCTCTCTGTTCTTCACCAAGTCACTACTCTATGCAATGTCTATGCCAGTGGCTTTCAAGTGGTAGCAAAGGAGGACTACTGGCCTCCATACGAAGGCAAAATTGTGTGGCATAATGATTTGATGCGAAGAAATAAAAAGGGTCGCCCTAACAGCACTCGTATTCACACGGAGATGGATGCAGCAGACAAAATGGCGAGGTTGTGTGGTTTGTGCCGCCAGCCAGGCAACAATCGTACCAAGTGTCCAAATGTGGGATCTAGCACAGCTTCATAGTTTCAACTGTAAACTTGTCTATTTATAACAACAACAATTATTATTTCATGGATGGAATACTTAACTGATTACAGCAACATAACATAACATAACACAACATAACTTCATAGCTAAACTTCAACAAATAACCATCAACTGAACCTAATACCAAATTAGAAAATAACAATAACAAACCCAAACGAAACAACTCATAGAATCAGCTTATCTAGGAAATTACAACCATCAACTTGATTTCCTGTTCTAACATCATCATCATGAGGACGCCAGCATCATTTTCCACTTTCCTCCAAGTCCGGGTGACTCCGTCTGGACCAGACTTCTCAACCAGCCTTTCAATCTTCCTGATCTTTTCACCTTCCTGAAATTCCTCTGCTAGCCAGCGCCGAAGTTCCCTATACAAATGCTCCAACGTCTGGGTGTTCCAGAATAACATCTTCAACGGAGGCTTAACAGCTGAGTATACAACTAGGGCATCTCTTTTCATCAGTGGAAATTCTGGAAATTTTTCCTCCGGTGCTGATGATGATGACGACGGACGGCGATTTAACCACTCAGACATGGTGTTGAGAAGGGGATAGTTTGGGATATTGGTGAGGGAGGGGAGAAAATTAGGGTTTTGGAGACAAGTGTTGTGCAATAACAAGTGAGGGTGAACCTTTATTTATAGGCACATGAGACCCTAATAAATAACATAATTAATTATATATTAAAAAATTAAAATTTTAATCATTTAAAAAAAAAAGGGAATTGTACTGAGGCGCCATCCCATATGGCGCCTCCCCTGTACAATTAGGGCACCCCAAATACAACTAAGGCGTCATCCCACATGGCGTGTAGGGTTTTTGTGAATTTTTTTTGCCTGAATCGTCATCCCATATGGCACCTCAAGTCTTTTCCTTTTCCAAAAGTATGCCACTTTGGTAATTTATTTGAAATGTTAGTTTTTTTTTGCTATTTTTGTTCAAAAAGTAGGTTATCTTAAAAAAAATCGACATTCTGTCCGCTTTTTATAATGCGTAAATATAAATGATACTTTTCTTGTATGTTAATTTTTTATTTTAATTTAAATTATTCTTAAAATAAAAAAATTTGAATGAAAGAGTTGTGCAAACCGCCATATAACAATTAGTAAAAGAGATGTTAAAATTTAAAATAAAAAAATGAAAAATGTGTAATTGAAACAAAAATAAACTACATCAAAACCAAGATTTGTCTTATATATATTATCTCCCTTCCCTTTCTCTCTCTCTTGTATAAATATATAATAAAATTAATCAAGATATCTTAACTTAATTTAATATTTTTCTCTAATTTTTTATTTAAAAAATGTTATATGTTAATCATTTAAAAACACTTCTTAGTTGAATTGATATTTTCCATCAAATTTTGTGAAAAATTACTAAGTCGTAGCTTAACAACAAGGATTAAGGTACAAATCTGACTCAACATTTGTATTGAAAAATTGATAAAATATTTAAATAGGAGGGGTTTGCTTTTGGATGTTAAAAATCTCCGCAAATGGTTAATAATGTGTAAAAAATATATTAAAACTCTTCTAGTGAAGAACATATTTTATGACTTAATAATGGTTCAACAAAATCTATTAAACATCTTAATGTTAATAACTTGAGATAGAATAACTCCGAAATTACAAAATAAAATCAAGTTTTTCCATAAAAATACAACAATTACACATTCAATGTTTCCATTATGAGAGCAATCAAAAAACTTAACTCTGTCATAACCAAGATACTTTACTCAACATATGAATATATCGGGTTCAATGATTAATATGATGCTCTTTGTTTCAGGATCAATCTCTTATTCTTAAGCTTCTTAAGAGATCCAAATGCCATCATTTTCAAGACTTATGTATCTGCAATTTCACAATATTGAATCATTAATGTTTCACTTTGCAACCCGATAATAACAAAACAAATGCAAAAGAAAGAAATACGTACCAACGTCAAAACAAGAAGTCAATGATCACGATAGCACAATTTGGTTTGAAAAACTGTCTTGCGGATGACTTCTGCAACTTGCTCAACCTTGAAGCTTTCAACTTCTCCATCTAATATTTTATTTAGCCACTTATTACTAAAATGTGATCTAGGCACCACTAGAAAAGAGAGTAAAATTGGAGAATTAGTTTAAAAGGCACACCTATGTTTTTTGGTACAAAACATTCGGAAAGTATCAAATCATAGCATAATATAACATCTCTTTTGTATCTTTATACTTCGATGTCCTTATGGGAATCGATGAAGTGCTACAAAAGGTGTTAGTAGGTGTCATCTGGTTCTATGGAGGGAATTCAGGGGCGAGATAGACATGTGTTGTCCATAATGGTACCATGTGCATGTAGAGTCTTGGTGTTGAATACATTGCATCCATTGTCTGCATATGTAATGGAATGATTATGTTGATATTAGGGGCTAAGAATACTCGTGTGGTTATATATGAATGAATTATGTTGAAATGATGTGAATGTGATATGTGATTATTAATGTTTGCACTACGCCAAAATTGGCTTTTCACATCGCACCAAAGACAGCACTTTTTGGACAAAGCGCTGCTATAGGTTTTTAAAAAATTTCGCTAAAAAAAAGGCGCTGTAAAAGACAGCCTTTAGAAAACGCTTTTTAAAAGCGCTGTTAAATGCCCTAAATGGAAGCCACCTTAGAAAACGCTTTTTGAAAAGCGCTGCTTTAGGTTTTACCTTAGAAAACACTTTAAAAAATCGCTCTTATAGGTTAACCTTAGAATGCGCTTTCAAAAAGCGCTGCTATAGGTCTTAAATTCTCCTCACTTTAGAAAGCGCTTTCTAAGAGAAGCGCTCTTATAGGTAGCACTTAAGAAAGCGTTTTTTGAAAAGCGCCCTCTAAGGTCATTTATGAATTAAAATATAAAACACATTTCATATCATTTTCATAAACTTCTTTTCATTTTCTGCTCTCGACCGTTTCTTTCTGCTAAAACCCTTGCGTTCAATCGTTCTTGCATGCTTTCTAAAACCCTTGCTTTCATTGCCGTCGTTCTGAAACCTTTGCTGTCACTGTTGCCGTCATTCTGAAATCGTTGCCGTCACCGTTGCCATCGTTCATTCTTGCATTCGTGAAGGAGAAGATGAAAACGAAAAGAAGAGGCACGTTGTTGTTGTTGTTCTTGCTTCATACATTGTTAGGGAACATTGTTGTTGTTGTACGTGAATGTTTTATATAAATGTTTGTGTCTTCTCTCCATATGTTTGTGTCTCCCGGAGTCTTTTCGTTTCTGTGCTGATGTGTGAACTGGTGTGAGTATCTGTGTGGGTTCTGGGACTCTTTTCTCAACTGTGTGTATGTTTGCTGTTAAATTTTGATGTGTGAATGTGAATCTTTTTCTCTCTGATTTTTCTGGTGTATGTTTTGGTTCCTCTGTTATGAACTGATGTATGTGAGAATTTCTGCAGATGCCTCTCCTTTTTCTGAAATGTGTTGTATGTGAATTTTTGTTTTTGAATCTTGTTTTTGAGATGATTAGTAAGCTAATTGTTATGTTAATGTATTATTGTGAAAGTTAGTTTGATGTTGAATTGTTAGAAATTAGTTAAAAGTTTCTTTTAGAAGTTAGTAGTTATAGTTATAGAAATTTGTTATGTTAAAATTTTCTATAGTTAGTTTCTTTTAGAAATTTGTTATGTTAAAATTTTCTTATAGAAGTTAGTTAGTTTCTTCACAGAAGTTAGTAGTTATAGTTATAGAAGTTAGTAGTTATAGTTATAGAAGTTTGTTATGTTAAAATTTGTTATAGTTAGTTTCTTTTAGAACGTGGAAATGAAGCTCAGAATTTGTTATGTTAAAATTTGTTATAGTTAGTTAGCTATGTTATGTTAAAATTTGTTAAAGCTTGTTAAAGTTTGTTATGTTAAAATTTGTTATAGTTAGTTAGTTTTCTTTTTGTTTTTTTCTTTCTTACAGGTCAAATGGCTAGTAACCAGGACGACACACACAAGACACATGATGAAAATGAAGCTCAGAATGAACCTTCGAATGTAGAAAGTGAAATAAAACGTGGAATAACTATTATGAAGTCAATCATCCATGCTAGAGATAAAGGGATCAAGTTTGATGTACATTGGAGTGATGAGAACCAACTAATTGAGCCTAATGGTTCAATGTTGTCTTCATACATTGGTTCACTTGTTTGTCAGCATATTCCAATTACCAGTGATAATTGGAGGAGTCCAAAGTTGAAAGCTGGTAAAGATAAGATATGGACTGAGATACAGGTACTTTAATTTACTTATACTAACACACTTTATGTTTATATGTTTATAAGATAAGATAAGTCTTTAATTTACTTATACTAACACACTTTATGTTTATATGTGTATGTTTTTTTGTAGAGGTCCTTTAATATTGATGAAAGTCGGAAAAATATTGTCTTCAGTTGGCCAAAAAGAGACACAGAGGGTTCCGAGCCTTATTATCAAACAAATATCTTAGGGATGCAGATAAAAATTTTGTTGAAGCAGAACTTCCACAGTTGTATGCGGGCGTGATTGAACCCGAAGAATGGAGCACGTTTGTAGCCAAACGGAAAACCGAAAAATTCAATGTAATGTTATCTTGTCATGTCTATTAATTGTATTATATACTTGTTGCATTAGATTGTTCTGATATGACTTAAACTTGTTTATCCAGGATTTGAGTGCCATTAATCGCCAAAGAGCATCAAAACCTGCGTATCCATACAAAAAAGGGCGTTTGGGATATGCACGGTTACAACAAAAATTGGTAAGTATATATTAATGCTATGATTTTATTAATTGTATTATTGTGTTATACTTGATGAATTTATTATTTAACTAAATGTGTAGTTAGAAGAGACGAAAAGTGAAGAATCGTCACTTCCGGTACATGTTTTGTGGAAGGAAGTTCGTGTGGGTAAGGATGGAGTTGTTAGGGAAGATGTTCAGCATGTTTATGATGAATGTGTAAGTATAACATTATGTCTTTAAGTTAATCGAAATTTTATTAAAATATAATTAATTTGTAATCCCCACTAATAATTTTCGATATGTCAATGAATTTCAGGAGACTCTGTCTAAATCCTTAACCACAGGCGAGGAGGATTGCAGGAGCATTCTTAGTCGAGTACTAAATGTTCCTGAGTATTCCGGCCGGGTGAGAGGTAAAGGATTTGGTGTGACTCCATCTTCCTTGTATCCAAAGAGAAAAAATCCCAGCAACCGAGAAGTCATGCAATCATTGGAGGAACTAAAGGCGCAAGTCCGTGAATTGCAAAAGGATAAAGAGAGATATGAGGCGGAAAAGCGCGGTTCTGGTTTGAAAGATGTTAGTGACAAAGCTAGTATCAATTGTCAAAATAAAATTCCCGAGGTGAGTAGCACATATTTATTTTAATTAAATTAACACATTTATTTTAATTGACCTTTATACACATTAACAGTTACATATTTATTATTGCTTCAGGGCATTTCATCTTGCCAACTGTATTTCTCGTTACCGACTTATCGCATGGTTGGCAAGGGAAAAGTGCATAACCATGTAGGAGAGTTACTTCACCATCAACCGCTCCCTCATAGACATCTGAAAGTGTCGGTTGATATTGCTTTAGATACGGATGCGGTACTACCTATACCTGACTCGGTTTCAGAGGTTACATTGCTGCGAGATGCAATAGGTTCGTTTGTTGCATGGCCGTTAAACCTCATTTCCATAGATGATGAGGTATGTTGAAAACCATTACGAATCTCTTAGTATTCAAATGTCAAATCTGAACGATTATGAAAATCATTCTGAACCATTACTTAAATTTTTTTTACATGGTAATGTTAGACTCCTACAAAACCCGCAGCTAAGAATAAAGGGGTTTTGCGGCAAAACGAGTCTGTTGAATCACAAAGAGAGGTGCATTTTAAGTGTTATTCTATTATCCGAATTCAAAAGTTTCATGATTTTCTACTTTACCTAACTTATATGATTGTTAGGTTCCGGCTCAAGCTTCACAACAGGCCAGCAAGAAAAAAGCTCCTACTAGGACCGTGCAGGCAAAAAGAGCTCCTCCTCGCTTTCAGTCGTGTCTAGAAACACTTATGGCAATGTCAGATTTGATGGACGGTGTTATTCGTCAAATAGACATGGACGAAGGTGTTTTTGGTTTTCCTCATTCCGAGATAATCGGAAGAGAGAACATGGAACAGATTTTCAAGCATATTGAATTAGGCATTGGTGTTATGCATTCATACATCTGGTACTCCGATCAATCTATTATTTATTTAGTTGAACAATTTATTTACACATTTCAATGAAAATAGTCTAATGTTTATTATGTTTTTATTTAAGGTGCTTGTATGAAAAATTGATGCGGGGGACGGAATTGTCAAACAGATTCCGTTTCTTCTCTTGCACCCTTGTCAATGCACCGTCAATTGGTATGGATGCACTTTCAGTAAGAGACCAATTAACTGAGAGATTTATGGCCAGCAAGATAGAAAGTTTGATTCTTTTACCGTATAATACTGGAAACGGGTAAGATTTTCATTCTAATTTCATTCTAATCTTTAATTTATATCTTTTGCGTAGAAATTATCCATCTAAACTTTTGTTATATTTTACAGTGGACACTGGTTGTTGGTTGCCATTAATCCTACAAGAGAAGTGGTCTATTATCTAAATTCATTGAATACTGATTGGTCAACATATCAGGATATGAAGGATGTGGTTGATACGTAAGTGAGATTGTTCAAAATATTCGTGTGTATTTGTATATTTAATTATTTTTGTGAGATTGTTCTAAATTTATGTTTTTCTTTTATAGAGCAATACTCGTATACCGAGCACAAAGAGAATCTCGAGTAGCACAGGCCAAAGCAACCAACGTTACATGGGTCAAAGTGGAGGTATATTAATTTTCACAATGTTGCTTATTAGTGATGCTACTTGATAACACAAAATAACTATATATTAATTCTTATTTGTTTGTCTATGTGTAGTGCCCTCGTCAGCGTAATGGCATAGACTGCGGGTATTTCGTTTTGAGGTTTATGAGAGAAATCCTTCAAATGGATCGATTAGAGATTCTATTACGGTATGCATGGATTTATAACTTAGGATTTATTTTAATATTTATCGGATATGTCATATAATTTATTATTTTTAACTAAATCATGCATATTTTGTTTTGTTATGTAGTACTTTGATGAATACGTGTGTTGTCATTACACGAAGGATAACTTGCAAGAAATTAAGGAGGAATTGTGTGAATACCTTATTGAAAAAAGAATCCTATACATATAAGGTATAGGATTATGGGATTATGTGAATGTATAGTTTTGTGAATGGTTTATTTTATGGGACAATATAGTTTTGTGAATGGTTTATGTTATTTATGTGATTTTGGAATGTAATTGTATAGTTTTGTGAATGGTTAATGTAAATGACTTGAATTATAATGGAAATGGTTTATGTGGTTTATGTGATTTATGGGATTATTGGAAATGGTTAATGAACCATACTAGAAATTGTTAATGGAAATTTGAAATATACATGTTTATTGAAATGGCTTGAATTATACAGGTTTCTGCATAAAAAAATGGTTAAAATGAGATTTTTAAAAAAAATCATTAAAATTATACGTAGAGAAAAGACAGCACTTTCTAGAAAAAGCACTGTCTATAGTTCACAACAGAAAGCGCTTTTCCTAAAAAGCGCCCTCTAAAGGTATAGAAAAATTGATAACTAAAATTATAGGCAAACATTAGACAGCGCTTTAAAAAGCGCTATCTAAAGGGGCCTTTAGACAACGCTTTTTCTTGAAAAAGCGCCCTCTAAAGGTATAGAAAAATTGATAACTAAAATTATAGGCATACATTAGACAGCGCTTTAAAAAGCGCTGTCTAAAGGGGGCATTTAGACATCGCTTTTTCATAAATAAAAAGCGTTGTCTTTACCTACGACAGCGCAACCTTAGGCAGCGCTTTTAAGCGCTGTCTAAGGCCTAAAAAAGCGATGTCTGATGTCTTGTTTGGCGTAGTGTTGCTTAGGCTACCCTTGCATACTTTTGCACCATTATATATTTTGAGCGTATTCTCACCCCTTTGTCATTTGTGTGGTTATGTGCTCCTTCTTGGGGTACAGACGAGCAGGTAATTGAGTAGTTAATAGAAGCTGAAGGATGGCGTTAAGGCTGTTCTTCTTTTCCTGTTTTATACGATATTTAGATTTTGTTGCTCTAATTCGTAACACTGGGCGTACAAATGTTATATTCTATTATGTCGTTGATGTTGAAGGCATTCTGCCATGACCAAGTTTTATGTTTAAAAGAAAGTGTTATGAGACTCAATCGTTTGTTGAGTTACTTATTTGATTTATTTTTCGCTGCGATGAGCCTATGTATAGGCGAGCATGTGATGACAAGTGTTTTAATTATTACATGTTTTATCTAACCCGTGTTATGGAGCTGGTTTGTGTTGTGTATGTGTATAGTTGTTTTAAATTCATATTATTTCGCATTGCAGTTTGCTAGATAGTAGTATCAGAACATGTCGGTCCATCCGGCCAGGTTTTTGACATGTTAATTATTCCATAGTATGCGATATATGTGTGTACATTATTCATGCGTTGTTTCTTCTAATGTCTGTTTACTGGTGTGTAAAGTAATGGCTAGAAGAAGCAATCGCGCAATTGCTGATGTTTTGGAGTCGGTGGCTTAGGCGTTGTAGGGTCAGCAGAATCAGGCTGGTGACGAGTTTTGTGGATTAGGGAAATTTCAGAGAAATAAACCGCCAAATTTCAAGGGCAAATATGATCCAGATGGCGCACATGCATGGGTCAGAGAAATTGAGATGATTTTTTGAGTGATGGCTTGCACTGAAGTTCAGAAGGTGGTGTTCGGCACTCACATATTGTCGAAGGAAGCTGAAGAATGGTGGGAGAATGCGCGACAGAGATTAGAGAATGTTGGTACCGTGATACTTGGGTTGTGTTCAAATTTCATTTTCTAGATAATTACTTTCCAAAGGATGTACGCATCTAGAAGGAGATCGAATTCCTTGAGCTTAGGCAAGGAAATATGACAGTTGTTGAGTATGCTGCTAAGTTCGAGGAACTGGTAAAGTTTTATCCCCACTACATTGGTGCGGTTGCTGAGGGGTCGAAGTGCATCATTTTTGAAATCGGATTGCGTCCCGAGGTTAAGTAAGGTATTGGTTACAGGAGATTCACAAGTTTTCTACGCTGGTGAATAAGTGTAGGATATATGATGAGGATATCATGGCTCGTTCTGCTCACTATAAGAGTCTTAGTGAGAGGAATAAGAATAATCGATATCTTGGAAAGTCATATATTGCTCTAGATGACAAGGGGAAATAAAAGGTTTCAGACGAGAAAAGGCCAAGTGGGGGAGATACTCTCGTTTCTATCAAGTGTTTCAAGTGTGGCGATTTGGGCCACTGTGCTAATGAATGCAAGAATAAAGTTATGAGGTGCTTAAAATAAGGAAAGACAAGTGACCGTATTGTAGATTGCAAGAGTGATGGGCCGACTTGTTATAACTGCGGCGAACAGGGTCACTTTAGTACTAATTTTCAGAAACCAAATAAGGCCTGGTCTGGAGGGAAAGTCTTTGCTTTGTTAGGATCAAAGACTACTAACTCAGACAACTTGATTCGAGGTATGTGCTTTATCAATGATATTCCTTTGATTGCTATTATTGACACGGGTGCAACATATTCTTTTATTTCGCTTGATTATGCTGAGAGGTAGGGTTTGAAACTGTCTTCTATGGTTGGGAGTATGATTATTGATACCCTAGCTCTGGGTCCAATAACTACTCTGTGGTTGTGTTTGAATTGTCCACTGACTATTTATGGTAATATTTTTGCGACGGACTTAGTTTGTCTACCGTTGAGAAAACTCTATTTTATCCTTGGGATGAACTGGTTGGAGTTCATCTGTGTACATATCAACTGTTACGACAGGGCAGTGTCATTTTCAGAGTTTGATGCAAGTGATGAGTTGTTAGTGCTACTAAGAAAGTGGTGACTCCTTGAAGGATGATGCTGAGGTGTTTATGGTATTGGCTTCTATGAAGGCTAAAAGTAGAGTTGCGATTGATGATATACCTATTATCTGTGATTTTCCATAAGTGTTCCCAAATGATATTGGCGATTTTCTGCCAGAGCGATAGGTTGAGTTTGCCATAGACTTAGTACTTGGAACTAGTCTTGTATCGATGGTGCCATATAGAATGTCTGCTTCAGAGTTGAGTGAGCTGAATAAACACTTGGAAGATTTGCTTAAGAAAAATTTTGTTCGACCGAGTGTTTCGTCGTAGGGAGCACCAGTGTTGTTAGTGAAGAAGAAGGATGCTAGCATAAGGTTGTGTGTTGACTGACAATTGAATAAAGTGACGGTCAAGAATAAGTATCCACTTCCAAGAATTGACGGTTTGATGGATCAGTTGGTTGGTAATTACGTGTTTAGTAAGATTGATTTGCGGTCGCGCTATCATCAGATTCATGTGAAGTCAGAAGATATTCCTAAGACTGCGTTCAGAATGAGGTATGGTCATTATGAGTATTCAGTAATGTTGTTCAGTGTGTCTATTGCGCTGGTAGTATTCATGGAGTACAATCAATATAATATTACATCCATACTTAGATCAGTTTATGGTGGTGTTCATCAACGACATTATGATATATTCTAAGTCTGATGAAGAGCGTGTGGAGTATCTGAGGGTTGTGTTGTAAACCTTGAAAGAGAAGAAGTTGTATGTGAAGTTATCCAAGTGTGTGTTCTGGTTACGAGAAGTGAGTTTCCTTGGTCATGTGATTTCTAGTAGTGGCATTGTTATTGATCCGTCGAAAATAGAGGTTGTGTTGCAGTGGGAGACTCTGAAGTTTGTTACAAAAATCATAAGTTTTCTTGGTTTGGCTGGTTATTACAGGATGTTTATTAAAGGATTCTCGATGTTAGCATTGCCTTTGACTCAGTTGACTCGAAAGGGTGAAACTTATGTTTAGGATGTGCATTCTGAGGAGAGTTTTCAAGAACTCAAGAGGAAGTTGATGTTTGCTCCAATTTTTATTTTTTCCGAGTCCAAGTGAGTCCTTTGTTGTGTTTTGTGATGCTTCGAAGATGGGTTTGGGTGGTGTGTGTTGGTGTAAGCCCTAGAGGCCAATACTTTTGGTACTTGTATCGAATTACTAATTATTAATAAAAGGCATTTCTTTATTATGGTTGTTTTTCCAGAATAATAAAGTCCCTAGAATAGCTAGTTCGTTTAATGAAATATTAAGTGTGATTAAATCATGAGATCCCATTAAACACAAGGACAATATTCTTAAAGTATCCATAGTCGAGCTTTACTGTGAAGTGGGATAACCTTAAAGCATTAAGACTATGATATAGATAGACTGATGATCACATCTCATGGATAATGGATAAGGAGTTATCAAGTATTAACATAGGTATGAATACTAGGAGTAATATTTATAATGGATTGACCCTCTATGAGAGTACTACATAGAATGTTATGCAAAGTGTCATAAGTTACTCTCATGGTGATAGTAGTGTATACCACCCTTCGACCTGAAGCCACTATGGGGCCTAGATGTAGAGTCGAGTACTTTATTGCTGATCTAACATTGTCTGTAACTGGATGACCATAAAGACAGTTGATGGGTACTCCACAAATCATGGTAAGGGACATGAGTGACCTAGATGGAATTTGCTCATCCTGCACAACAGGATAAATGTCTAAGGGCCCAATATTGAACTGGACAAGGATGACACAGTATATTCTTTATGTTCAATATAGACATAAGGACAAAAGAGTAATTATACACACAAGTATTATCACAAAAGGTTTTGTCAGATCACATGACATTTTCGTGACTTGGGTAGCAGTAATGTGTTGCTAGATACCGCTCATTGTTTATTATGTTAAATGTGTGATTTAATATAATTGCCAACGTCGCGAAAACCTACAGGGTCACACGCATAAGGATAGATTGATAAGTGGCATAGTAAATAAGGAACACTGTAAGGTACAATGCACTTAAGTAAATGTAGAACATGGTACGGTGCACTTAAGTAGAATACGGAATGTCGTAAGGTACCACGTGCTTAAGTGATATACGGTACACCTTAAGATATGGTGCACATTCACTTAAGTGGGCTTTTTAGCTTGCACCCCACACAAGTGGTTCTATAAATAGAAGCCTTGTGCGGAAGCATTCACACTTGATAAAAATTTGGACTGTGAAACCCTAGCCATATTTTCCTTGTCTCTCTCACTCAAAGCCTTCAATCGTAGCAGTTAGCACTGAGACTGAAGGAATCTATTCGTGTAGACTGAGTAGAGGCAATGTTCATCATACACCGCTCATGATCACTCCTTCAATTCAGAGTCAAAGGTTTCATCGCTACAAAAGGTAACCATTCTATCACTAAAGGGAAATTTTTATTTTCCGCTGCGTTTTGGATCACATATTTCCCTTCAGTGTGTTGAGGCAGTATGGTCAGGTTGTGGCTTATGCTTCTCGACAATTGAAAGTTCATGAGAGGAATTATACTAAGCAAGATCTAGAGTTGGCCGACGTGGTATTCGTGTTGAAAATTTGGAGGTATTATTTGTTTGGTTCCATATATGAAGTGTTTAGTGACCACAAGAGTTTGAAGTACTTGTTTAATTAGAAAGAGTTGAATATGAGGTAGATGAGATGGCTTAAATTTCTAGAGGATTATGATTTTGGCTTGAGTTACCATCCTGGTAAAGCCAATGTTGTGGCTGATGCGTTGAGCAGAAAGTCGCTGCATATGTCAATGTTGATGGTTCGAGAATTGGAATTGATTGAACAATTCAGATATATGAGTTCGGTGTGTGAAGAGACCCCTAATAGTGTGAAGTTGGATATGTTGAAGCTGACCATTGGTATTCATGAAGAGATCAGAGAAGGTTAGAAGTTCGATTTAGGATTGGTTGATCGGTTAGTGTTAATAAATCAAGGTAAAGGAGGTGATTTCAGAGTCGAGGAGAATAGTGTGATGAGATTCAGAGACAGGGTTTGTGTACCAAATGTACCAGAATTTAAGAAGAGCATTCTTGAGGACGATCACATAAGTAGTTTGAGTATTCACCCCAATGCCGCTAAGATGTATCAAGATTTGAAGAGAATGTTTTGGTGGCCAGGAATGAAGAAGGAAGTAGTCGAGTTCGTTTAAGCTTGCTTGACTTGTCAAAAGTAGAAGATTGAACATCAGAAGTCATTGGGTCTGATGCAGTTGTTGAGTATTTTCGAGTGGAAATGGGATAACATTTCCATGGATTTTGTGACAAGTTTTCCGAAGACGACGAAAGGATGTTATTCCGTTTGGGTTATTGTTGATAGAGTGAATAAATCAACTCATTTTATTCTGATTAAAATTAGTTATCCTTTGCAGAAGTTGGCTGAGTTGTACATTGAGAAAGTTGTTATCCTGCATGGTATTCCTTCGAGTATCGTATCAGATAGAGATCTGAGATTCACGTTGAGGTTTTGGCAGAGTTTGCAAGAAGCGACAGGTACTAAGTTAAAGTTTAGGTATGCTTATTATCTGCAGACAAACGCTCAGATGGAGAGAACCATCCAATATTTGGAGGATATGTTAAGGGCTTGTGTGCTAGAACAAGGAGATGCTTGGGATAATTACTTTTTGTTGATTGAGTTCACTTACAACAACAGTTTCCATCCTAAAATTGGAATGACGCTATTTGAAACTTTGTATGGTAGGAGGTGTAAGACACCTTTATGTTGGTATGAATCAGGTGAGAGTGCGGTGATTGAACCTGAGATTGTGAAGCAGACCTGTGAGAAGATCAAGATAATCCAAGAGGAAATGAAAGCTTCGCAGATTTGCCATAAGAGTTACCATGATAAGAGGAGGAAATCACTTGAGTTCAAGGAAGGATATCGTGTGTTTTTGCAAGTTACTCCGGTAACTGGTGCTGGTCGAGCTTTGAAGTCTCGAAAGCTCACGCCACACTTTGTTGGTCCATACTAGATCTTGTAGAGGATAGGAGAGGTGGCCTATCAAATTTCCTTTCCATCGCCGCTTGCTAATCTTCATGATGTGTTTCATGTGTCTTAGTTGAGGAGATACATTCAAGATCCATCTTATGTAATCTAAGTGAATGATGTACATGTGAGAGAGAACCTGTGTGTTGAGGTATCGCCCATATGGATTGAGCATTGGGAAGTGAAGAAGTTGCATGGTAAGGAGATTTCCTTAGTAAAGGTAGTGTGGGGAGGACCTGCAAGTGGAAGCATGACTTAGGAGTTGGAGAGCCATATGAGGGAGTCGTATTTGACTATGTTTCCTTCAAGTAATTTTTTAGGGTGAAAATTCGTTAAGTGAGGGAGAGTTGTAACACTCCGTTTTTATAATTTAGTTAATTTATCAATTTTTTGTATATTTAATTATTTAAATTAATTTCTATATGTGTTTGGGTGGTGGTTAGAGGGTTAGTATTCGTATATGATGTTTTAGTTTGGTAGAGCATAATTCTAATTATTTAATTAAATAATAGAATTAAAAATATTAGAAAATAATGAAGATTATCATTATTAAAATAAAATTAGAATTAAAAAGGGTATGTTGGTAAATAAGAGAAAAAGTGAGAGCATGGTAGGAATTATTAATTGAGGAGAATTAGGTTTCTAATAAAAAATAGTTAGCATAGGGTTTTTAGGGTTAGTACGTAAAACATAATTTGGAGGAGAAGAGGCTAGGATAACAAGGGTTTAGGAACAAACCCCATTGTTAGAGCTTGAAGGTGTTTTTGCTGGAAAATCCAAGGTAAGGAGAGATTACTCTAAATATGGTATTGAATGTATGATTGGGTAAAGGAAAGTCCTTAATCCCATTAGTCTTTTCCCTAATTTTTTTCCTTTTGATGATTGATTGATGTGTATGAACTGAATTCTGTAATAATATGATTTATGTGATGTATTATATGAAATTCGTGTACTATTTACCATGAAAATTGTATGTTATTATTAATGAATATGGTCTGAATGAGTGTTTATATGTTTATTGTGATTGTGATGAATAAAACATGTAAAAACCATGATTAATCGGAGGAAATACATGTTAATCAATAGATAGATGATGTATTGGTGTTAGATATCATTTTCCTTGATGTTTTTGTTCGATTTGAGGGTTGGGGAGGGAAAATCGGAGTTATGATCTGAACTCCATGGCCAAAAACATAGTTTTTACTGTAATGGTCCTCAGTCTCAGTTTTGTAAAGCAAGCATCATGAGAATGACAATTGGATGTGGTAGGTGGATGACATGCGTCACCCTGGTGATGGGCAACCTGTCATGTTTCCAGAATGAGCATCGTTTGCTCAGTTGTATGGAATTGAATTGTCAATTCTGATTTTTTATGTTGTGCTGTGATTATGTTACTGTTTGGCCACTGTTGTTAGACGATAGGCTTCGATCTAGAGGGGGTGAATAGATCTAAAATTTTACAACAAAAAACTTTTGGCAAAAAATTTGTTTTCAAAATATGGTGCAGCGGAAAAACGACCCGGATCCAATCGTCTAAATGAACCTACTATTGAAAAGAAATATACGTATGGTAAAACAAATGGAGTGATGAAGAACGTAAATGTTCAACAAAGATCAAGTTACGAATCAATTAAATACAATGCTAATCGTAACTCGTATATCCAATGAACCAAAACACAATCAAAATACGCACAAACAATTTATCGAACACTTGGTGTGCAATCAATAGTGATTGGAAATATAATTCGTTTTATTGATGTTAAAAGCCAATCGCAATTAAAGTGATTGTGAGTATATCAACAACAACACCTTTAAAAGATAGTAGAAAACAATTTCCAATTGAATTGATCAAACAACGATGAACTTGATAAATTGCAAAATCAACAATAAAAGAGATAAAGAGATAAAGAGAGACCAAGATTTATTTAGGCAGTTCCCCAATTGGCCTTGATATGGGTACGTCTACCCTCATTTCAAAAAGGAATTTAGATATTGCTATTAACCTTTTCTTTGCAAAATTGTTTATACAAGAGATGAAGAATGCAAACTCCAAAAACCCTATTGTTTTGTGTTGATTCTTCCACCGCTAACCCTTGATCAAAGCTTGATCAAGTGACCAACAATACGGCTACAATCCTCTGATTATCCCGAGCACTCAACTTGTTGAAACCCAAGATTCACAAACACAATTCATCGTCTCGCGCTACTCCCTTGCAAGGAAACCACCTTGTCCCAAGGCTTTCACTCGGTCGAATCTGTGTTGACCTAATCTTGTCCAAAACCTTCAAATCAACCCGATCTTGAAGGAAAACCCCACCTTGGTTTACTTATTTGAAACACACAAAGTTACCAACCTAATATTCTCTGTTACACCAAACCAAATTGGACGTTATCAACCCTAATCTAGATGGTCACCAAATCGAAAAATTACCATATGCAGTTCAATTGTGTGTATGCATAAAAGAAGGGATGAAGATGATGGTTAACTTTGTAATCTGGTTTCGTTTAAGTTTTATTCACTAGGAAAACGTACCTAGAAAAAGATGCATGTATGAGTATATATAGGTATGTGAAGAAAATGGGCAAAAGGATGCAAGAAAATAAGATGCAAAAAGAATTTTTCAAGTTTTAAATTGCATAGGTCGACCTATGAAAGTCATAGGTGTTCAAGCCGGCCTGTGAGGCGACCTGTGGGCAGAGCCTATAGGCTTCGTTCTTAGAGTGTGGGAATCGACCTGAAATATGGATGTGTCGGCCTATACTGAAGCTGAGGCTTCCATAGGTCAGCCTGATCACATATAGGTCGGCCTATGTAGTTGTTTTAACACACAAACATGATTTTTGGTGTGTATAACATGCCTAAGACCAGTAAAACTTGTTTAGAGACTCTTTTTATGCATCCTAAGGATAAGGGGACAAATAAGTATCTAAACGTAGGTTGATACCGTCCAATATACAAAAGCGCTACGATATACTACCTTCCTTGTTTGACATCATTCAAAACCTGATTGAATTTGTAGTTAACACTCACATACTCCCCCTTTTTATGATGAAAAATGTATATGATGTAGTCGTAGCCTGTTACGCTTATTGTCTTGGTACACAGAATAACTCCCCATAAATTTATGCATTGTTCTTGATAGCTCTCCCCTAAGTGTATGCATATATCATGCATAATCCTATTCATTATCTTCTCCCCCTTTGACAACATCAGAAAGAAAGAAAAAAAACATTTGTTAGAAGCATCACATAGATGCACAGCTCACATATTTCAATTACTACACAGAGGCAATTGCAAAGACAAAAAGATGCATTTACATACAACACATATGTAAATAGCACAAGCATAATAATTAACAACAATAATATCCATAAGAAATACACAAGTCAATACTTAGTACAACAAAGGAAATAAACATTCTTATAACCATCAATAAGTAGCAAGCAAACAACCATAAATAAGAAATGCAACAGATGACACATAAAGGACACAACCAAAAGAGGAGATACCAAATAACACCACATCATAAAATCCAGTCAATGTCTTCCGCATTAATAACACCGAAACACACTACGTATTTGGCTCGACTTGCACATGTTTTATTATCATTTTGCTTTCATTTATAGTATTATACTGGTATTTTGTCTGTATTTCGGGTATATAGCCAAAAGAGAGCCATACTCGAAGAAACAAAGCAAATCAGATGAAAAACATAGAAAAAGGAGCAGTTTGCACACCCGACGTCCAACCTGGCGTTTGCCATGGAGGTAGCCATGAGGTGGATGACGCGTCCCACTCACCAACGGTCACAAAGACCATTTCCAGACATTTTGTGAAGGTGGCGTTTGCCACTCTGGACATGGTGGTCGCCATCTTTGGCAAATTCGCCCCAGTCAAAGGGAAGTTGGAGATTCACCCCACTACTCCCTTTTTTCATTCACATGAACTCAGTGGCTGTTACTTAATTTCCAAGGCTTGATACCATTATAAATAATTGTAGAAACTCACTTTTAGGATCATCCAATCTTAGTTACAACTTAGGCCATAAATTTACATTCAAAAGCTTTAGTTCTTCGCATCGGAGAGTTATCACGTTGTTGTTATCATTGACTTTGGAGCACTTTACTTTGTAGTTTTTAATCTTGCCGCCATTTACATTCCATCCAAGTTATTTTACATTTTACCATATTCAAGTCTCCGATTGGAGCATATTTTTATTAATTTCAGTCTATTTACATTCTTATTATATTGTTTATTTACCCTGATTTACTTTATTTATTTCTTCGCTTTGCTTTATTTTCCTCGCCTTATTTAATTTATTTTCATTGCACGCTCTTTATTTCAATCGTATCGCTTTATATGTTTAATTCCACATTTCAAACAAAAGCTAAATTATTTACCATGAATATATCCGGCTAAACCGTTAGTGTTGGAATGTGAGTACCGTCGATTTGATGGTACTCTGTCTGTTGTTTCTTTAGGATTACTATTGGGGATGTTTTGGTTTTAATTCAATTTTTCCGAAATTAATTTGATCGATTATTACGAAAGTAGGATCGTGACACGTCCGGTAAGATCAAAAGTTGTCAGACACCTAAGATTAAAATTGATTAGTTTTTGGTTAACAAATACCGCGAAAGCACTTTGTTAATTAATTAGGGAAGTTTAATATTTCTAGAAAGTGTTTTTAAAATTATTTGTGGACGCGTTGATAAGTTTATGATCCGATTATCCGAGCAAATGCCGGAAACCCTTTTAAGTTAAGTTTTACAATCAAAACAACTTTTCAACTAAGCTTAAGAAGTAATTACTAAAAAAAGATTTTCTACTATAAAGCAAACGCAACCGGGCACGCGAGAGCGGACGATAAAGATTAGAGATTAAATTTGGTTCCGAATACGCGAAAGCGACGGTTCCTTTTTAATTAAATCTTTTTCAAGGAAGAAAATATTGCCCCATAAGTAGTTCTATTTAGAAATAATAGGAGTACTGTTGTTTGATGAGAGCCGTATTCCAGTATTGCTTATTTGAATTTGTTAAAAGTTTTATTATTTCATTTTGTTCCTATTTCCATAACCTTTTTGCGATTTCCTTAGATGAACACCGTAGCAATAGAAGACGATCGATTGACCATTAGGTCTCTGTGGTATTTGATAACCTTTTATATTACTCTGATACACTCCGTATACTTGCGGATAGCACGCATCATGCATCCTCTCGGCCTTTGTCTTACATTGAATGTGCCAATCTCACATAGCTCGCTGTAACACCTCAAAATTTGCCCTCTTACTTTTAAAACTAACCGGCTTATGTTCCATTTCATTCTTTAAATTAGCATTTGTGCATATCATGGGTTTTTACCATGGGATCAGGGTGTCGGAGCCAACTCAAGGGAAATGAGATATTTCCCAGAGCTTCAAGCAAAGTTCATGTGTAGTGGCCAAGATGTGAAGGAGAGAAATAGTTCTTGATACCATCGTTGATTGAGCCACAAGGGGGTCTTGAACCTAAAGGTGTCTTATAATGTCCGTCACCTCATCAGAGGGTTGCAATTGGTAAGAAATTTCAAGGGAACCACCATCTCCTAACCAGTGCAAGATTAGGGTTTTGGAATTTTTGGAGTATAATGCCCCAATAGGCAAGATATTTATGCTTTTATCATCTATAAATGGTATATCTCCTCATTGTTTGAGAGGATACACATCATACTCAGAGGATTTTGGATTTGGAGGATGTGCTGATTTCTCCTAGACTGAGGGTTTAAAACTAGGGTTTGCCATGAAATCAGTTTATTTCTGATTTCTTGGGCAAAACTTGATCTCATGGTATTCTATATGTCCTTAAGTGTCTAAGGATGGAGAATTGTCCATCAATTTGTTTCAGAGGATATTCAATTGGTCACTTGATTGGAAATCAGGAGATTTGGGGAAAAGTCAACTGTGCAGAGGAAAAAGTCAACTCTTGACTTTTTAAGGTCAATTTCATGTTCCTCATCTAAAATATGATCCTTGTTGAAGATTTGATCAAGAAATATCAAGGGATCCATCAAAAATCAAGGGATGTGGAAAGTTGCTAAAAATAGATTTCATAAAGTTTCCTTATTTGGTAAGTTTTGGCAAGGTAAAGGACCATCTTTAGAGCTCTCTTTCTTCAAAGAAAAAACTTCAAATGGAAAAATTCCAAGCCCTATCTTGTAGTTCATGTTTCCAAGCTTCAAGACCATAGCTGGAACACTTCCATTGGACCAAAATTGAAGGAGTTGTGGTGTTTTAAAGTTGGAGGTTGCAAGTTGCATTTTGGCCAGCATGCCCAAGTCATGGGCGAGCCACACGCATGCAATTGATCAAACATATTGTGTGCATGCTAGGTTCAAGTTTAGGGACCAATTACACCATGATGCAAGCTTCAAATTAAAAAGTTGTCAACATCAAAGTTGTTCATCTTGCATCCCTCTACAACTTTGATGTTGAGCGTTTTTTATTTTGACAAACACATCTCAAGATATGGCAAGATCAAGTCACGGGTATCAAAGATGAAATTTTGCCCCAACATGAGCAGCCCATGCATGCATGCAGTCTGCCTAGTTAATTCATTTTCCTCTCAACTTTATACCAACGTATCTCTCTCATTTGAGCTCCAATTGGAATGATTCAAAGCACAATTGGAAGCTCATCATGAGATCTTTTGAAAGGCCTCTCAAATACCAAAAGTGCACGTGCCATTTGTGAGATACTTGAGCACCAAGCTAGTTGGTCAAGTGAATTTTGGTAAAGTTATGCACATGTAGGTTTTGGTTGGTGTTCAAATCTGTTGTCACGGAATACACCTCATTCTCATTGCCTAAATAAGCCATGCAATCTCTTCAAATGGCATGCACATGTAATACTCCTTCCATATATACCAAGTGAGAGAAAAATAACAACTTAGACTACAAGTTTAATGGTACCATCTCATATCATCACTACTCTTCATCTCCATACCATGCTATCATCATCATGTCATGCACATCCATAACACCAACCCGTGTTCAACATAGCATCACTATCATTTTCTCAACCTCATTTTCAACCTCACCCTTAACCACACTTTAACTGGGATTAAACTTTCTAACCCACCATATATAAACCCTTAATCACCTCATAACAAAAATTGCTTACTCATTTGTCACAGTTAGATCCAGTTTTCATCACACAAGCAAAAAACTCTCACTTTCATTCTCAAAGTTCAGTTTTGGATTTCTCTCTGATTCTTGAAGGTTTTCACGAGTTTTCTTCAAGTTCCTCACCACTACAACGTGCTCTTGCTTCTGTTTGCATCGTGTGAACCTTACATCCACCATTAAAGATTTTGGAGTTTTGGATCTTCTTCATCAACAAGCTATTTTCACTGGTGACAAGTTTCAAGAAGCGTTTATTTCGCTCCTATTGGTTCTACACAAGACTCTAGAAGCTTCTTAAGGCATTAGATCTTCATTTTAGCAAGGTACGTTTTTTGGATCTCATGGCTTAGACTTTGACATTTCATGATTATAATGATGGAGGAGGGAGTATTAAAGTCCTATGGAGTGTAGGCAATGTGTGCTGGTTATAGTATGGAATAAAGCTTGAAATCTTGATGAATGTGTGTATGTGAATCCGTGACTTTATGTCCATGTTTCTGTGTGTTTAATGCATCTTTTTAGATTTTTAATGCCATGGTCATGTTCCTCTCTTTTAGTAGTATGATTTTGGTTCAAATTTCATTGCATTTCATCAAGAGATGAAGAAGTTATGTTGGATAAAAGATTGAAGAAGAGTAGGGTTCGTGCGTGTTATTTTTCTGGTTTTATGGTGGTGGGAGGTTGATGACGATGACGTGTCATCGTGTGGTTGGTTATATTAATTCTTTTCATGGTATCCAATAGGAACAATCCACTGCATTAATGAAAGAAGGTCACGTGCGGACTTTTGTGCTTTTTATTGCATGATTAAGTCATAATTAGTTAATAATTGCAAGAGGTGATGGCTAATGATTGTGGGAGGGTGGTGGTAATGATTGATGACGGCGCTGCAAGTGGGAGAGTGTGTATCTGTGGTTTCCCTCTTATTATTTTCAAATTCTGGTGCATTGAATTGTTGGTGCGTATGGGCTTTGTTGCCAATACTTTTCACACCCCCTTTATTGGGCCCAGACGCTATTTGAACTGTTTGTTTGCTATGTTCGCACCCCCCATGTCATTTTCTCATTTCTTCCTTTTTTATATACACGTTTCAAAATGTTTTTGTAAAAATAGTTTCTTTTCACTAAAAATTCGAAGAAAATTCATGATTGGTCCTAACCCTCTCTTTTAATTTTTGGTATTTTTATTTCCATGTTTGATTAATTTTGATGCCCATTTTGGAATTTTCTTTGTGTTGTGCTTTAATGATCATAGTTTGTGATACTTGGTGCATTAATCATTTTCTATAAGAAGTTTGGTACTGATTTGTCACATGGAATTTGACATGAGATATTAGGACATATTGAGCACTACTATGTAATTTTTTAGGAGTTTTTAGGTGATATTTGATTGGCTTTTGAATGTCATCTTGTATGTGATTGTTCAATGACTATAGTGCATGTTATGGGATTTGTTTGAACATGATAACAAATGAATTTTGGCTCATTCTTTTGCATACTGTTTAGCCCCTGATTATACTCCATCTCACTTGTTTCCTTTGAATTTGTACAACATTTAATCATGCTTGTGTTAATTGTTAAAGTACACCTTGATTGTGTAGATGTTTAGAGTGCAAACACTAAGGCTTTATGTTCATTGTGTAATCATTCAACATGATACTTGTGCATTCATTTGTATACATGTTTAGGCATCCTTATAGGTCTTCTAAAACAATATCATAGGTCCTTAACTCTTAACTTTGATTTATTTGTATAGACTTACATGAACATGGATTGATGTTTGGTGTTTGATCTTTCTTTGTCCACTTTTCCTTATGTGTTGCATGGCATATCTTCATGAGGGCTTGTAGAACTTAAAAGCTATCCAAACTTGACTCACTTTCTGTTTTATACCATCTCTAATCATTCATGTGTGACTCATAACTTCATTTCACTTATTTGAATTCATATGATCACAAATTGTCTTCACTTGCTCAACTTGTTTTAGTTTCATTTGTTTGTGTAATAGGCTTTTGCTTGTTGCATCATTCCATTATACATGATCTCATAGGACCTATAAGATGTTCATATACTTGTAAATGCTCTTTTGACCCACAAGTGCCCATTTGTTTTATGCATTATGACTTTGATGTGTAATCTCCTAATTGTGTGATCTATTTCTTCTATTTCTTTTAGGACTTATATGAGACCTATTAGAGGTCAATGGCCTTTAACCTTGACATGTTTAATATGCCTTTAACTCATTCTAATTGCATCTATCTTCACTCATTTCATAAATCTTCCATGTTTGACAATTTTGAACTTGTTTTGCTCTTAACCTTTAAACAAGTAATGACATGAGTTGTGTAGGAATATTATAGGTCCTTTATTTTGATTCCAACTTAATTTAAAGTATAATATGCTACTGACTTGGATGCTCATGCATGATACATTTCACTTACATGACTTCTTTTGGTTTGTTTTGTCTAGCATGTGCATAGTTTGAGCTTGTATGAATTTGTTTGGACCTAGTTGTTCTTATTCTTCAATGTGCTTCAATGTGAGACTTGTATGGACTTTGTAAGAACATTCTTGACTTCTAAATGCCATCCCAAATTCCATGAGCTACTGCCTTGGATCCATATGCATGATTATTCATCTTTCATTTTCATTTCTTACTTGCTTTACAAGTATGTTTCAATATAGGAACTTGAATAGTGTTTTATTCACTTCTTCTCACTCCATTTCTTAAATGCTTGCATCCATGACTTGTATGTTCATTTAATGACATTCATAGGCATTCATAAATATCATTTAATTCTGACATTGATTTATGTGCATGAGTTAATACATGTTTACCATTCATAAGCATTCATTTTTCATAAGTGGTACACATATTGCCTTTGCATGATTGTTTGGTGCATAGTTTGCTTTTGTTTGATTTCATATGGCATGTTTACATTAGTAGGATCCCTTAAGACATACCTACTTACTTAGGATGGTTCCTAACCCATAGGACTTCTTCCTTCTTGGTTTGGCCTTTGTTTGGTGTTTAGAACATCTCATTAGAACATTAGGACTTGTTTGCTTCCTCCTTTTTCACTTGTACTTCAATATTTGAATTGTTTTGGTACTAACCATTTTGTGTAGCGGCTATGGTAAGTCTTGATTATGTGGATGCTTATCCATACTCATATCTCTTCTCTCTTATCTCTTTCACTTTCTCTTGTGTGTTTGTGAATAGCATGATATAATGCTTTGTGTGTACAACTTATCCACACCCCTTAGGGATCCTAGCTCAACTTTAATCTTTGATTAAAGTGAGGTAGGATAAGCATTAGGTAGTGCTATCCCTCTCTTCTCTTTAGACTTAGTTTCTCAAACCTTGACCTTAGGGCCACTTTTGCATGATAACATTAGGAACAAATTAGATTTCCTTTACTGTTTTCTTTTCAACTTGAGTCTTCTCTTCTCTTCTCAATATCTTTATAAAACACTTAATAAAGGATTAACATGTATTACGCACAAGCCTTATATGTGGGAAATGAGATAGTGGGGGATCTTTCTTCACTTTCTTAGGATGTTTAGCATGCGTCCCGTCTTGGGTCGATACGCGAGACATTCGATCCTATGTTGTAGACTTGGGTGCAATGCAAGTTACAAACAACATCAAAAAACACTTCTGTCTAAAAAACACATAAAACAAATTCAAACCTTTTTATCCTTCGGGATTGTTAAGTTTCAAACCTCATTTTCAGAAAACGGCACGTTACTTCCGTCTCGTCGCAAACAGGCATCGACCCTAACTGCCGGACGCGAACTTAATGTCGCTCATAAAAAACACCGACCTTGTTAAGTCAAACTACGACTGCTCTGACTTCCTCTCTGGTTAGATTGAGGGTACGTAGGCACAAGACGACGATGTCTTGGCGAGCAACCTCCCTCCTTAGTTCGTGTCCGAACTATGTTGACTCTGACTTTCCCGTACCCGAAGGAATACGTAGACCTAGGACTCCGAGGACGTCCTATCGAGTCACTTCTTTTTCTTTTCTTCTTCGTTTCTTCGTTCTTTTCCGTTCTCGTTCCTTCTCCTTTCCAGTAGCAGTGGAGCTCCAGACGACGACACCCTTTGATTGAGACAACAAGCGTGGATCCCATCGAGTACGATGGACGCGTGGGGTGCTAACACATTCCCTTCGTGTAACCGACTCCCTTACCCGCTTCTCTTGGTCACGAGACCATGCTTTTCCTTTCCCTCAGGTTTACGCAGTGTTTCCCTTCCCTCTCTTGGGATAAATACACATTGCTAGCGACTCTGTTTCTGCGCCACTTTCGCGTTTGTACCTGGATGAAAATCCCGGGAGCGACACTCGCGGTAAAAGCTATCATAATTATCTCCATCCATTTCCTGGGTATGAATAATGTGATTCAACTATTTCATCTCAGCAGTGTGATTCTCATCAATAGTGTTATGCAAATTCACGAGGATTTCCATTGTATAGGCAGCAAAGGAGCTGAAGTCAGCATCTTGAGTAGCCATGTGCTCCTGCATTAGACGAAACTGCTCCGACTGTGCAGCATATCTCTCATCTTAATGTACCTGTATATTTTGTAGCATGGTAATGATAACAGTAGTGTTGATAGGACTATCATAAGGACCACTAGCGTGAACAACTCCCGGATCCACATCCTGTATGGTTGCATCACCATCTGGAGCACCATGAGGAATCTCATCAGGCTGCTCATTCTCCATCTGATTTTCTTCAGCCTCGTCAACAACCACGTTTGTATCATCGAAATTAAAAATCTTCCTACCATTCCTACGGAGATAGTATGCTCGATGCTCAATTTCCCAAAAATAACTCATGTTTGTGAGAGTCTGTTGTGAGAACTCTTGAGAGGTACTTGGTGATTTGTAGATGAGATTTTTCACACCGACTTTGAAATTCTTTAAAATTTTAGCAATCATGGACAGATATCATAAAGAAGTACCTTTGTTGCAAGATCGGACAGAGAACATACGATCAACAAAGTAATGTGGCCAGCTGATTTTGACCTTGTGCAACAAGACGTACACAAGATGAATTTCAGCAAAGTCAACTATTATAAATCCACCATTCTTCGGAAGCAAGAAATCACACATAATCCACAGCAAAATTCGAGGCAACATCTTGAATTGCCCTGTGGAAATAGGATCATAGTAGTTTGTAGCACGAGGAGTCTTAAGCATCTCATTCAAGTGAATTCTCCAATTGAAATATTTATGCTTGTCCGAGTCGGTAACCACTTCATCAATCACTTCTTCATCAAATTTTGGATCACTAACCGTTATACCAAATAAGGTACTCCACATTTTAGTTGTGAAATGATACACTTTGTCACCTATGGAGAATTTAAAGCTTGCACCATCTTGTTTATGTAGCCCGAAATAGAATACACGAATGAGATCCTCATTGTAATATTGAGCCAATTTAAGAAAATAGTCCGTGCTTTAATGCTTAACACGAGCCATAACTTTGGGTAGAGCCAAACCTTCAATTGTCTTCTTCTTCCACTTGTATTGCCTAACGACTAGGCGAGACACAAGCTTTAGCTCAAAATCCTTCTCATATTTCTTTGAAACCAAGGAGAGTGGATTCTCATAGGCAGGAGTAGATGAGGAGGTCTTGCCTTTGCCTTTGGAAGAATTGTTTGACTTTATTACTTTGGTACCGATACATTCAACAGTGTTTAGATGACATAAATATATAGAAAGAATATTATCTATCACATAGTGCATTCCATATATATATATATATATATATATATATATATATCATATGTTAGATACAAAATATTGATAACTACACAGTTGGTACTAAAATATAACAAGAAAGTCTTCAAGCTCTTCACAACATCATGTCCTTTCCCTTGGCAGAAACCTGCTTATCTGAAAAATACATCAACAATATGGGATGATATACTTCTATCTCAGTGAAGTCCCTGCTAAACCATTAGTCCACTGGACCAATGGGCTATCCTTAACTATTAAGGTACTATAGATTCTAGCTCTTATGGGACAAAGTCTAACCAGGGGATCAAGGTATATTGACTTCTACCTATGTGAGAATGCAAACATACTTGCCCTTACGGACAATGTACACAAACAAGAGACGAATAATTTATGGGATGACACCTGCCAATTAACGCTCCTAGTAAAAATTCCATGGACAGGCACTCCTAGTAAAAATATATACTCAAGATTCCATGGCTAGGCACTCCTAGTAAAAATTCTATGGTTTCTCACCTAGTTCAATTATTTCCTTTTTATTCATTGAACAAGTAACACATAAATCAATGTGATCCTTTTTTGAATTGTTACTACTTAACCAATCTAAATGAATTACATACTATTATGATTCCTTTAACATCGAAACATAGCACACAAGAATTGCAACACATGATCAATTCAAGTTCTCTAATTAGGTTCGAAGGGAAAAGAGAAAACAAGAGGTGGGATTGATTTTAGGGTATGTAATCGGTTACTACAAAGAGGTAATCAGTTCTAGAATGCTACTGCCTGGCTTATGGGTAATTTTCCCAGGTGTTAATCGGTTACTTAAAAGATGTAACCTATTATCACTCTATTCTGGTTCAAAAATCCATTTGTTTTCATCCACGTTTCCAACCTCTCTCAATCAAGCATTCAAAACACATGAGAAAGCATATAATCACATAAAAGTACATCAATTCATGATATGGTAAGCAATACACAACATAAAACTAAGGTGACACTAGATGATTTAACGAATGAGCTCTCCATTTTCTCACATGCAATGGAATTTTTTATTGCTATCCATGTTAAAGCCTATAAGAGACCAATCTTCAACATATACACCTCAACATACTCACATAAAATGGATCATCCCACCAATTCATATCATGAAACTAAGCAAACATGCATCAAACACATATTTCAATCCCAACCCCATCATGCAATAATCCTAAATTGTTATCCCAATGAAACCTGAAGGAACATCACCTTTAATGGTAAAACTTGAGTTTAGAAGGTAAGGTGATGATGATAGAAAATTCTTTAACTCTTTCACATGATTCTTCTTCAAAAAATAAAGTTCCTAACACCCAAGCAAAAAATCATCAAATTGAGATAATACTCTCTCTCTCTCTCTCTCTCTCTCTCTCTCTCTCTCTCTCTCTCTCTCTCTCTCTCTCTCTCTCTAGTCCTAATGAAATTTATTAGTTTTTAAATGGTTTTGGTTACATCACCACTAATCATTCATTATTTCTACTAATTAGGGTTTGGAAAAATGCCGACGTTACATATTTAGATTTAATAGTCGTATTTGTATTTACATCTTATTTGATGCTTTTATTTTTATAAAATTAAAAACAATTAATATTTACTTACAAAATAATAATCTATTTGAAGGATTTTAAAATGTTACCAAGTGGTCAATTTTTGTGTGAAGAGAAATAAGAGAGTATAAAATAAAACTTAAAATATATGGTCAAGAGATTAATATAAATATATATTTTTTAAATTCCAAATAAAATTATATAAAAAATTGCAAAAAAATTAAACAAATATATTGAGGAGATTATATCGAAACTCAAGAACATACAGCTGCCTCGTTACAAACTTTATAAAAAATATTCAACAAAATAAAGTTGATGAAGGAAAAAGGAGTGTGTAAGTTCTTGTAATTGGCTGAAATTTTGTTAAAACAATGCTGATGTCATGGTTAATGTTGGAACATGAGCTTCTAGCATTATTGATATTTTTAGGTAACATTCAGGTTTGTTAAAGATGTAAGGGTTGCAGCTGTATGCTGATGTTACACCCGATGTCGTGACATCAGTAGTGAACATCAGGTCTGAGATGTTTAGGGTTGCACATGGTTTTGGTTTAATGAAATATTCTGCTGAAGAAAATCAGAGATTGCAGGCGAATATCATGGGAGATATATTCTGTTGCAATCATGTGTGAAGAAGATTAGTTTGTTGCGAATTTAATGCATAAAGATATGGAGAATATTTAGAGTTAATTATTGAAGATTTAATTGAAGATTTGATTGAAGATCTATTTAGTAGCAGAATCTGTTGCAGAAGATTTGATATGATTTGAAGGCCCAAATCCAGTTGGGATTATATTATAAATAGAATGCTTGTAACCAAAGAAAGGTGAGGGGCCCAAGATGTAGATCATTAGGGCTTTGTCAAAGTGAACCACTCGAGTTGTGAGATGGTCACTGTGTTATTACTCAGAAACCTGTAGGTAATGAGTTAGGTATTGTTCTTGGAGGAAGCTTTGAAGCAACTCCAATGTGTGTCATGGAAGTGTGTCTTCTATGTGTCTATGATTGAACAGTTGTTGGTAATCAAGTTGTTGATGCAGTGGTGGTGAAGTTGACTGCTAGACATCATTGCGATGATTGGAAGTGAGATGGAGTCTCTTATCTAGGGAGGACTTAGATAGAAGGGTCATTGGGTAGTGATTGAAATTAGGTAGATGTCAACTGGTCTGTTGAGTCTGTAATTTGATACTGCTAATAGTGGACTTCCTTCCTGGCTTGATATGCCCCCAGATGTAGGTTGTTGAACCGAACTGGGGTGAACAATCCCTGCGTGTGGTTTATGCGTTACTGTTACTATTATTTCCTTGTTCATACAACAGATTGCAATGTTGTGACATTGCACGAGACATCACACATCTGTACCAGAATTTTAGAGTGCAGTATATACCTTAATATAAACTAGTATGATACCCGTGTGTTCGCAGGAGTACACGTCTGTGACGCGCGTTTGTTCTCAGAATGTGTTTGTTTTTATAATGTATTTTTTCAGAATATATTTGTTTATATTTAAAATAAAAAAAAAACAAAATATAATTAATAAAAATGAGTAAATTTTTAATTTACTAAATATTAGTATGATACTCGTGCGTTCGCACGGATACTTGTCGGTGACGCGTATTTATTTTCATTTAAAATTTGGGAAAAAAAATAAAATTAATAAAAAACAGTAAATATAAAAAAATATAATATATATTTTAAAAAAATAGAATCAATACCCGCAGACATTAGTTGGTATCTTTTATAAAAATATTTACGTAATATTTTAGTTTTATAAATATCAAATAATATTATAGTATTTGAAAATATTATTTTAATTGTATATATAAATATTATTAACATAAATATATATATTTCATGTAAGTATTATTACAAATATCTATTTCGTGCGATATTCATATCACTACACGTGTGATTGCTCTATTATGGTGTGTTAAGCGCATTTGATTTATTTTTAAAATAGGATTAATAAAAAGTAATAAATATAAAAAATATAATTTAGATTTTAAAAAAAAAATCAATACCCGCGGGCATCGTTTGGTATTTTTATAAAAATATGTATGCAATGATTTAGTTTTATAAATATCATATAATATTATAGTATTTGTAAATATTTTTTTAATGTAATAAATAAATATTATCAACATAAATAAATACTCGTGTTCGTCTGGGTACTGGTATGACACACACGTTTTTTTTTTAAAATATAATAAAACTATAAATAAGAAAAACCAAATTGTTTTACCAAAATAGTTAATTATTTTTAAAAGAAAGACATATTTTTAAAATAACAACAAAATTGTTTGACCAAAATATTTTTACATCAATAATATATATTTCAATTTTTCATACATTAAGTTTAAAAAATTGTATCTCACATTAAAAATAATTTCAAATATATTCAATCATTTAGTTTTATAAATATCAACTAATAATAGTATTTGAAAATATTATTTTAATTGTATAAATAAATATTAGTAACAGAAATAAATAAAATATTCAAATCAATAATAAAGTTGTTCCCATTATTATTTAATATTTAAATAATTAACTTAATATCAGTATAATACGCATGTACCATATCAGTACCCGTGTGTTTGTCCGCGTACTTGTGTGGTTTGTACATTTTTGTTTTTAAAACGTAATAAAAAATATAAATAAAAAAAATAAAATTGTTTTACCAAAATAGTTTATAATAAATAAAAATTTGAGTTATTATTGTTGTACCATATCAGCACCCGTGTGTTTGTCCGTGTACTGGTGTGGCACACACGCTTTGGTAATAATAGTATGAATGATTTGATACATGATAAAAAAATAAAATTATAGAGTAATAAATTTTGTAAATAAAAATAGAACTCTTTTGGAATTTATATTTTATACAAAATTGTAAAATCTTTCATATTAAAAAACTAATTTGAGTAGACATGTCGGATAAAAAATCTTTCAAAAACATATTTATTCTCTCTATTTCTTTATTTTATTTTTAAAACAATAAATTAAAACTTTCTATGTGTATGACATATATATTAATTATATATATATATATATATATTCTAATTTAATTATATTTAATACATACATATTTTTTGTCAAACTCATATTTATTTATCTTTAATACATAATAAAATGTATTGAATCCAAATTTATGCACATGATCCTTGAAATTCAAAAATAAAAAATATTTAATATTTTATTAAATGAATCATTCATTTGAAATTTTCTTTTACAAATAATTCAATTATTTTAGAATCGATATAATACATGTTACCATAAAAAATCGACATAATACAATACTAAAAGATTTTCATATTTAAAAAATTATTAGATTTACTTTTTTTTGTATGTTACCATATGAAGCTAGAAAAAGATTTGGTGACGAAAGATGGATATTTTTTGTTCTAAGTATAACTTTTCATCTAAGATATATCAATTAAATCAAATATATCTTAACTTATTATTTTATTAATTATATAGATATACCCTATTTATTTTTTTATTATTTGATATTTAAATTAAATCAAATATAATTTATATTAAAAAAAAATAGAATAAATACTCGCAGACATCGGTTGGTATATTTTTATAAAAATATTTACGCAATGATTAAGTTTTATAAATATCAAATAATATTATAGTATTTGTAAATATTATTTTAATTGTATAAATAAATATTAATAACATAAATAAATAAATTTTAGGTAAGTATTATTACGAATATCTATTTTGTGCGATACTCATATTAGTACCCGTGTGTCCGGCCGAGTACAGGTGTTACACACATTTGTTTTATATCATGAGAAAATAGAATTTACTAAAATTTTAAATAAATATAATTTTCATGTTTGAATCAATAATTATATATTAGTTTTATTTTTGTGATCATAAAGCGCATTTGTTTTCAAAATGTATTTGTTCTCATAATGTATTTTTTCAGAGTGTATTTATTTACATTTAAAATTAAAAAAAAAAAACAAAATATAACTAATAAAAATTAGTAAATTTTGGATTTACTAAAAATTAGTATGATACCCGTGCGTTCGCACGGATACCCGTCGGTGACGCGCATTTGTTTTTATTTAAAATTTGGGAAAAATAGAATTAATAAAAAACAGTAAATATAAAAAAATATATAATTTATATTTTAAAAAAATAAAATCAATACTCGCAGACATCAGTTGGTATCTTTTATAAAAATATTTACATAATGATTTAGTTGTATAAATATCAAATAATATTATAGTATTTGTAAATATTATTTTAATTGTATAAATAAATATTATTAACATAAATAAATATATTTTATGTAAGTATTATTACAAATATCGATTTCGTGCGATATCCATATCACTACACGTGATATCCATATCAAATATGTATTTAAATAGTTATATTAATAAAAACTAATTCTCAAACAAATCATACTTAGTATATATCCAACTTCTTGTTGCTATTTTTTATGTTTGAATTTTCACATAAAATAAAACACTCTGAGTCAGTTTCTACCCTTCATGTTCTCTCATTGTGAGTCTCAGCATCCGTCACTGATTCCTCCGCATTCCTTGACCGCAACCTAACCACAACTCCAATTCTTCCCGGAATTCACTCATATTAGTACCAAGGACTAAACAGCTACACAACACTAACACATTATTTTCACACATTTAATTATTAATTTTATAGTTTCTCATCTCCAAATTTACCGGATCTTGAATTTTTTTCCCTCCGCATTTTATTTCTAATAAGGGAAAAACTGAAACCACCTTATAATTATAAAATTAAAGCATAAACGACAGTAACTACAAATTGATCAAGAGAGAAAATGTTAATGATGATAATGCGATAGCAGAGGTGAAGAGCAAAATGCGAAAGAGGAAACATCTGAGAATGGAAGAAATGACTGGTGCTCGCGTCTTAGGAACCAATGTCTGAATGTTGCAGCGCGTAAAATATCAAAGTTGGCCGATGGTTGCTTGAAGAAGAATCCAGGAGACAGATTTTCTAAGATTCAGATAACCAGTGCTGCATTCATTCGACAGTGGCCATCGCAATCATGAGTAAACCCAATAACTATAATGGAGAAGATGAATTTGCTGAAATGGAATATATAATCATAACAGTAATCACTTCTAATAAACCATATGGAGTTTCTAATAGATATGACTTTATGGAGCAAAATCGTGATAGAAAAAACTTATTTATCTATTATGTAGCATACTAAGAAAATATGGAATAAACTTCCAAAGCTCAAGATCTGAATCAAACAGTTGATTGGATCCTCAATTTTGGTAGACTTCTATGAAACTTTTTTAAGTTTGGTTACAAAGTATACTGAATTTTATGTCTGGTGATTTGAATTTTGTGTTTCCTTAAAGCCACTGAACAACCACAACCCACTGATTAAGAATTTATAAATTCTTTTTAAATCTGAAATTAACTTAATTAATATTGTTTAAAATGCTTTGCTCTGAACATACAAGCCCATGAGTAAAATTTTAACATAATATTTATATCAGGGTTGACAAATATCAAAGTTTATTAAGTTTTCCTATCAACATAGGATAACAACATATTCTGATCAGTGATCACAAACTGGTACACAATCATTATTACAACACCGAACAATGAAGCTGGAAATTGAAACATAACCAAGGCATTAATCTATATAGACACCAATATTCTGCTGAAGATGCATCCCACTAATTCAAACGATGCTTTATTGGAGTATCTCAGATGAAAGCTGCGGCAATTCAATTTTCACTGTTGAGGCTGCATAGTAGAAATGCAAAAGTTTGAATCATGTAACAAAGAAAACATTCAAAATCCAATCACAATTCTTCAAAATCAAATATTGTACCAGAAAACGTTTCTTGTATTTATCAACAGTTTCTTGAGGATTCACTTTTGTTTGTGTATAAGCATCAATCTTGTTCAGCTCCTACAAAGAGAAACATTTTCATTCACAAATGAGTTTCTCTTATGTCTAAAGAGATAGTAGTCATGCTTCTTTTTAAAATGCATTATTGTCTGCCATCACTTGATAAACTAATGAAGAAATTTTCTTCTAGTTTGGTAAATGTTGTTTCAGGAAAAAACCATATGCTCTTATGCGGCCAAAACAGTGTTCGAATCAGAAGTTAATGTTGAAACAATGAAGTCAATTGCATCTTCTAGGACACATTCAATACACTTCTGAATGACATGATTACCATTCTGATCACGTATACAACGCATGATATTACCATCAAGCTCTTGAACCATCTCTATTTTCTGATCCAGACCAACAACCTCAATGGCCTAAAAAGGGATTCATAATTGAAAGAACAGAGGAAAATGATGAGATATTCAAGAAAATAACAAATAGGAAGACAAAAATATATCGACTATTGCCAACCTAAATCATCAATACCTTCTGGATGACCCGACAACCATACATTTGAAGGGTGAGTGTCAGGACATGGCCAAGAAGCTTGTTGGCTAATTCTCTTCTCTGGGGTGCAAGTCCATGCTCAAAAACTGTATGATGCAAATCAACTATTACCTATGATAAGAACCCGACAGCAGTCGCGAAGGCTTACTACGAAAACCGATCCTGCTGTGAGAAATAGGACTGGTGCTGGGTTTTTAAGGTATAGCTGACAAAGAGTAACATCATCCAGCTATCACTAATTAAATGAGGCCGAGTGTTTCCCCAATATGCAAGCTGCACCAATTAAATTTCAAAGCCAACACCCTGTTTCAATACTGGTCAAGACGATATCGAGTATAAATTAGACATTAATTAAACTAATACAGAAACAAATTAACATTCCAAAAGGGCCTAAATACTTAAAACAACATGGCATGAAGATTTTGTCAAACAACTATTCATTTCATGATCAACTACCCATTGGCGATATACTCAAAGAGGAAACAGTAATGGAAAACATATAAAGTTTACAGAGGAACTTTAATATTGATCAAACTTTCAAATTTGGACAAAATATCATCCTAATAAAAATAACTAAAATTTCATAATCGTCTCATATGTTATTTTCATAGTTTTGCTATAATTGATGAAAAACTATGTATCCCCATGCCTACATTGAATGCAGTCTAGTGTCTATTTGAAACAAAAACATACCTTGTGAATCCATACATTGATCTCCAGTCCCCTGAAATAAGACGTTCGAAATATAAGTCATTGCTTTTGTCCAGTGTTTGCATACCAATTTCCTCGGTGTGATCATAAGTATTTTATTACCTGAGAATATATTTTCCGAGCTGCTTCCAACTGCGACATCTCTGCATCACAAAGGTGTTCACCATTTCCAAAACTTCTGGCATGCCAACATACCGCACAAACCTGTGAACATCATCAACACCAACCAGTCAGAAATTAAATCAAAAGGCCGCCACCGCCACATACAAATGAAGCAAATCCAATGAAAACTAATACGGCCTTCACCTCTCAAACGTTCCTTTCGTAAACCACGTCTCGACATTTCTTTGTCTATCAATATCTAGTCTGATTGACTGCACAGAAAGTGCAGGCTGCTCTTCCACAACCTTTAAATGGTTCAAGTATGGCTTTACTAATCCTGATGCTAGTTTTTCAGTGATTCTGTCACTCGAAACAAGCAACTCACATCTGCCAATTTAATATAAAGAAAACTAATGAAACATGATCATAAACTATTATCACAGAAAAAAAACAACGAAACATAATCAGAAAATCCAATGAATTTATAAAATCGCAAGCTTCCTACGCCATTCGAGAAAGGAGACGTAAATATTTTTTACAATGTGAGAAGTGCCAAGAATGGAAGAAAACATTGATTTTGAAACAGAGAAAAAATCTTACGAATTCAAGGTCGATTCCCGTGGAAGCTCCTTGAACTAAGGAAATGACATATTGTAATGCTTGTTTCAACCCTTCCACTATCTGAATCTTAGAAAATCAGTCTCCTGGATTCTTCTTCAAGCAACCATCGGCCAACTTTGATATTTTACGCGCTGCAACATTCAGACATTGGTTCCTAATGCATAGATAACAACACAAATCTATCGGTAGTGACACAGACGAGAAAAGGTACCCGATCAAAGTGCCATCTCAGCCTGCAAAGCTGCCAATTCATCTTCCTCAGAATACATCACTGCCCCTATTTAAATCACCCGGCACTTTAGCAGCATGAACCTTTGGCCGAAATTTAGCAATCGCAGACTGTCCAGTAGCATTCAATCCATAGTCAGAAAACCCATTACTCATCGGGGCAGCTACATTCAATTTATTACGATGTGACAAAACATTTGCATTGGAAAAAGTATCTTTAGGCTGGAATGAGACATCAACACTTCTATCCTACAAAACCACAATGGGGAAATATAGCTATTGAGCATTCTAAAAAATAAAATCTCACTAAGATAATAAAATTTCATACATTGTAAAGCAAATCAGCAAATACAAGAATACAATTACTCTAATATATTTACTGCATCAAAGACCTCCATAAACTAATAAACATCTAGTCACTCTCTTGAAGTGTCTCCTAATCAAAAACATAGTACCATCAAAAAGCTGACATAAGAGTATTAATTTGCTAAAATATTGTCAGTGTGCAATGATTGTCGCCTAAATATGTTAAAAGCAAAACTGACTTGAGACAATGTTGTCAATGAGGGAAGGTCAAAATTCTGCCATATAAACATACTGTTGCAACCTATGGCGCCCCCATAGCAGACCTCATTTGACAAATTGCCTATGGCAGCTGGCAACATATCTGTCACGCCAGCACTGACTTGACACACTCAATTTCAAATTTTAATGCAGCTCAAAAGAGTAAGATTATTACCTGATGATAAGGAGATGAAGCAAAATTAGGAAAACCACTGTTAGGGCCGCTTCCATTTGTCAATTTATATCAGATGTCAGTCCAACATATGAGAGAGACACATATAGGCAGAGAGGAGAACCAACTCACCGTATACTGAATATCAGGACCGTCTACACCAAAAATCCTAGGGTAGTCCTCCCATTCACCGGGTGATTCAAATCCTGGCCAATATAAATACCAAGCAGTCAATATGCATATTTATACATTACATAACACATGATCAACCATATTCAACCCCAAAGCCAAAACGGTACAGAGATTTCCGGACTTACCTGTACAGTAAAAACCCGAATTGGTGGGAGCAGGGTAATACATGCTTTGATCAACAACAAACTCAGGAGCTCCTTCGCTAAACATGACTTTGAATGGTTAAAAATTCAAAACTCAGGCTTGTAACTTATAAGTATAAATCAGCAGCTTCAATCTGAAAGTCAATGCACCAGTAATTAAAATCAATTGTCAAACAAACACAAAGCTGGCATGAAAGTGAGCTATAAAATCACAAAGTAATGAAAGATTTGCATTTCATTTTAAAAACTGTGATGTTAAATTTTTAAAAAGACTAAATAGGATCAGAAATATTAAGAGAAACTGCAACCAAGTGGACACTCTTAACAATACAACAACAATGGCCAACAACCAACACTAATAGTGCAAAATACATGAAAATTTGATGTCTGCACATGATCATCTAAATAAATACCTTAAAAATCGATGTCTCAGCAAGCAGCTTCGACATAAACACCAAACATAATATAAACACCAAACATGATAACGGCATTTCTATCAACGTAACTCTGTTAATTAGATGAATTAGAAAACTTTAGAACATGAAATGATAAACAATCAACTCTACAAAACAATAACACAGTATACCTGCAAAAGGTCCATGTAATCCATTTGGTATAAATGATCTCCCGCCAAGATCAATACATTTTCGATGTTTATGTTCTTCGCATCCAACCACAAAGAATCTATTACTTATTGACATGCTCAAAAAGATAACAAAAGAATCTATTACTTATCGAGATGTATATACGACAACAACAAAAATCATTTGTCTACCTCAAATATCCAGGTAAATTGTCTCACAACGAATAAAGTGAGGCGTTGTGCTCTCCAACTAATGCATCAACTTGAATAATTGACCCTAATAAAAAGAAAGACGTCAGTCCTAATCTAAAAAGCACATACACCAGGCATGACATTGACATGGTCACATAGACCGATAATAATATAAGAAAATACAAGTGTTTGAATTTAACTACATGTGTCTAACACCAGAAACACACTCATCCAAAGTGTCGGAGCAACTTAGGTCCTAATTCACCTCAAATTATGCCATTTTCCTTATTTATCAGTGTCATTTATCTAAGTTCAGTATCCACAGTTATAACCGACAAATCAACAATGTCAAAAATCATTTCTTCAGAAATAGTGAAGATGTAAAGCTAGGTCAAGTAATGCTATAAGAATACCTTGAACTTTGTGCCAACACTCTGCAATACCTTGGACAGATAAGCATTAACATTCTCAAACCAATTTTATCAAAAATTTCCCGATCAGCATTCAGCACAATACCTTGGACTCGCAATCTTCGAAGGAACCTTGTAAATTCTAACATAATAAACGGCAACTAAACCAACAATTTTCAATCTCCTTTTGCTCAAATCTCAGCCAAAAAATGGATAGCACATCACATTTCATCGAACATTAAAGACGCAAAAAAAGCCTCCGCGTCATATTCTCTTGGCCTTACACATTTCTTGGCTTCCATGAACAAACACAAAACTAAAGTTTAAAGAAACAACCACACAACCAAACACACAACAGAGACAAGTCCAGGAAAGGAGAAACCACAACTTGCGTTTCTCCAAAATCAAAATCAGGAAAAAGATTAAAATTATCCCAAAACAATAGCTCAATTACATAAAAAAGAAAAACCAAACATGAAATAATCGCTTATTTAAACCATTAGTACAGAATCTATAAACAAATTTCGACTAAACCACAAATCTTAAGCCTAAAATATCTAAATCAAAGTGTACCGTATCCTTAGCCATACAAATCTTCCTCAGATTTAGTCTGTCGAGAAATTGCATATAGAAGAATATACTCAAATGGCACATTGAAACAGGACAACATATATGCAGAATTGCAGCAGTTTGAGCTAATGCTATATCCAAAGCAATTTGGTATATACACAAATTGATATGTCGATCTAATGCAGAGAAATTATACCAGTTCCATTTAAGCGTACCAGTTCAAAATGTTCAAACTTATAACTGCAAAAATCGATTAACATACAGGTATACAACAACATTGCTGATAATAACTTCAATGTAAAAGAAAACTCACAACAACTAAATCGAATCGGATGCGCGAGTTTGTGTTGCAGCTGCTAAAACCAAACGTCAACCGCAATGTTGTTGTTGCAATATCGCTTCGGAAACTGAAGGTCACAGGGCCTCTATGTACACGCTGCTTTAAGCTCTTGTCGCGTAATTGAAATTCGGTGATGTCGCAACCTGCACAGAAATCAACAGCAGCCCAGTTTTCAAAATTATGCATGAAGATACCATTATATCAAGGAAACAAAAACATAAGTCTTAGCCAATGAAACACTGATATAGACACAAACATGGATACAAAACATAGAAGTGGTTGAATTTAACCACATGTCAGACACAAAAACATATCTTCAAGTGTAGATGCAACGTAGTAGTATGCAAAATTGAAAATATATTTTTGACTACCTTTCAGTGGGCTTTGATCCACCATTGAAACAGTTATCATATTTCAAATAATCAATGCCCTGTAATCAAACAAAATAATCATCGATTATATACGGATTCATAAATAGATGCAAGAAAAGAAAAGATGAAAAAACCACAAATATTTGAAGTACCCATGATGCAAAAGTTTTGGCATCTTGGAACTCATGGCCTAGTGAACCAGACATTTGTTTGCTACAAGTCAAATACCTGTGAAAAACAAACCATCATAAAATCTAGTCATAAAGCAATGAAAAGAAAATAAAGAATACATTTGAATAATTTTTGTTTACGTATCCTGCATCCGAATAAACTCCAAGCTTAAGACTGTGAACATAATCTGTTAGAGCTTTAATACCAGAAGAAAATGTTGAGTCTTTGCCACCAAATTACCCTATAGTACATCAATGTTTGTTACAACAATGTTTGCCAGAAACAATTTAATTGAAAACAGAATGAAAATAAACCGATCTATACCTTCTGGTCGCGATTAAGTTCAGCCCAACAATAATCTGCAGCAACAAAGAATAGTAAAAGAATTGTAAATGAAGATTAATTTCGTCCAATCGCACGATTCAAGCATCCGACTAGAAATCTCGTGATAACAACCATCCAAAAACTCGTACTAAGGCCAAATAGTGTGCTCAAAATGAAATTGAAAAACAAATAAGAATTATACACTGAATACCGTTTTAAGCTATAAATACAACGTCTCGTGCATAGCCTCTTATGCATTTGTTGGGCCTGTACATTAAACAAACCACCAAAGGCTCAATAGAATCAGCATGTACTATGGATTAAATCTGTATCACTGACCTGTAAGAACCAGTTGCAACCCGCAGTCCGTCACCGCTCAGACAACACTCAAACTTATAAAAAATCGAATAATTTTCATTTAAATCACAAAGCTGGCAAATTCAAACAAAAGCATAATTAGTTATAACACAAATTAAAGCAGCAGAAATAAATTAACAACTAATCATCCCTTATCCAACACCACAAATTAAAGCAGTAAAAATAAATTAACAACTAATCATCCCTTATCCAACACCCACCAACAGAGCTTTTAACACATTTATAACTCAGATCTTGATTTTCTACATAACACAAGTTTTGAATATTACAGATCCATTTTCATGAAAAAACTAAAAGTACTGAAAACCCTAAACATGGAATTGCTACGATCAAAAGAATAATGAAAACCCAAAACCTGAAATTGCTCTGAATAATCGAATCCTAAAAGGGTTTCGCCATTTGAGAGAGAGAGTTTTGTAGAAGAAAGAAGGAAAAGTGAAAAGAGAGCAGTAGAGGAGTAGAGAGAAGGTGGGAAAATCGGATGATGAAGATGATGGAAATTTGAGAGAACACGGTGAGGGAAAACAATTGGGTTTTCGGAGAAAACGAAAGATTTTCCAAATCTGTATCCACGTGGGAGATCAATCTCAGCATCGGCCACGTCCACAAACGCCAGATGGAGGAGAAACAGAAGGCAACATGGAAGGCTGTATGAGCAAAGGGCATTATAGTATTTTTCCTAGGCATCTATCTTCTTATATGTAAGATATAAATAGATTCAACACCATAAGGATATAAATCTTTTTAACTAGGAGTGTGATACACCCAATAACAACAATTTAATCATCATCATCTTCTTCTTCATCATCTTCATCATTGTTTTCATAGGAAATTCCTCTGGGTATCCATCCACTATTTATTACGAACTTGCCATGGACCATTTCACGACTGAACTTAACTTAGCCATTATTTCCCCACTCAATTTCATGTGATTTTCGAACAATCCAATAGTCTGGACCAAAACCTACTAGAAGGACACCGTGTATTTCAAAATTATTAAAAGTTGGTACATCAAAAGGTCCACGGTATATCACATCCTGTGAATATAATAAAAACAAATTAAATTAAGCAGTATAATTATTTTTTGGTAAAATAAAATATAAATTTATTTACCTCATTTCCCAACTTATCCATTTCATCTATCTAATCTATTTGGACCATGACAGGTCCGTCATGTCTCACATACCACTCCATGTCGACATGCGGTACAGGAAAAGATGTCTCAATTTCTAATACTACCTTTAATAGTTTAGATAAAAGTTTAATTATTATGAAAGAGACATAAAAAATTAAAAAATTAAGTAAAAACATTACCTGACGTTCCCTTGGAGCTTCTTATATTCATCTGTATGGACATGTTTCTTCTAAAACACGTTCATTATCCACGATCCAATATAGAGTTTCGAGAAATACTACCCCAACCTCAATTTTTGCTTCATCGTGAATCAAATGGTTGTAAAGATCTTGTGGCGAGAGCAGAATACGGTCCCGACCTCATTTGTGTTGCAATGCTTCAATTGCAGCACAAACCGCAAACGCGAAACAACACGCTAATACATATTTTATAAAATTATTATTATTTTTAATATTATTATTATAATATAAAATTAAAAATATAATAAACATACTAAATACTTATTTCAAAGGCAAAACGAAATCCCATCTGACTATTTTTGGAATATGGGGATGGATGAGTTAGTCGATCTGGATGAAGAAAGGCTACCCTATTTAGATGCCTTGATGATGCAAAAGAAGAGAATAGCTGAAACTTACAACAAAAAGGTTAAACCCAAAGTGTTCGCTATCGGAGATTATGTTTGGAAGGATATACTTCCTTTCAACAAGAAGGATAGAACTTTGGGAAAATGGTCACCCAATTGGGAAAGACCTTTCAAAGTTAACCAAGTTTTTTCCAAAAATGCGTAAGAAATTGAAGAGTTAAACTCTGATAATCGAGTGCTACGAATAAATGGAAAATACATAAAAAGTATAGGCATATGCTTCAAGGATTTCAGTCTGGCTACTTCAGCCTCTAACTGCTTAGCAGTCGTGAAACGTTCCAATCCAATACTAGTAGCTTCGTCCAACTCTTGCTCTACAGAATCCAAGTCATGGGTACCAGTTTAGCCCTCTCGGTCTGCGTTGCTTCCAACTTCAGCCGCAACCAGTTCATCTGTGGAGTCCATTGAAGGATGTCAACATCCAAGGAGACTAGTTTCTACTTAGCTTTGATTTTTTCCTCCAATCCAGCAACTAGAGTGCAAGAACCGGAAACCAAACAATGGTGGTCATGCAAAGCACCCATCCTCAGTGCAATATGATTGCAACTTTCTTACTTTTGCCTTGTGACTTGTACAACCTATTCTAGGAAAGGTTCAAGATCCAGCACAATGTCTGCAATTCGACCTGGGACGCCAGTGTTGCTCAACTTAAAAAACAACCCTTAAATTTCAAACAAGACAAGGGGGTTACCCGTGACAGTTTGGAAGAGATCAACGCCAACTAGTTTAGATTTATGTTTCCTAAACAATTCATCGTAATTGTTGACAAGACCAGCAGGCGAGTTGGGAAATGAGATCTCCAGATTCTCGACGATCCTCCTAAAGGCCTTAACTGGATCTTTCGCTTCAGTGACCTTGGAAGTATCTTGGGTGGAAGCAGATACTTCACTAGCACTTTCAGTAGACTGTGACTCAGAAGTCGGGGAGGAATGAGTCTGTTCAGGGAGCACATTTCGAAGAGGAGATTACCTAAGGCCATGACCCATAACACAGGGAGTATCCTTTACGCGGACATCCATATAATTTCCCCCAAGAAGGATAGTTCTCATAAGAGTCTCAGGCAACATGATCCTAGTTTGTTGGTTGGTGGAAGTAGGCATAATCGTCGACTTGTTGTTAGTCACCATGACAAACTTCTGGATCTTCTCAGCAGTCGACGCCCCATGGGTGACGACACCACCATGGCTGGAATCATTTGCATATCATGAGAAAGGGCAGTGGACTGAGAATGGTATGAAGGAGTGACGATTGAGAGGTTGGAATTTTGACAGTTTCATATGGGTTAACTGATTGAGGATAATAGCTCTTAGTAGTGTGCCTATAGCCTGTCAAACGAATTAAGTCAGCATTGGCCAAGTGTCAAAAATAGAAGAGAAGAGTAAAATATACTTGTTCTTCTTCAAGCCAAGGCGGGGAAGTAGTGGTCTCAGTCCTGGTCTGAGGTTGCCCAAAGAGGTGGCCACTGAGCCTTCTCCTATACCAAAGGGGCGCTCCACTATCTTCAGTGTTCTCTCCTTCGAGGGTAGTAACACTTCTAGGCCTTAATGTCTCCAGTCTAACAGAGATCTCACATGGGTTTATGACAGCCTTAGAAGGCCCAGTGACGGGCTTAATAGCACCAGCATCAGCGTCGAAAATAGGCGGGGAGGAACCGAGGTCTTTTCTTCGCCTTCGCTAGGGTCAAATTCACTTTCTTTCTGGGAAGACTAACAAAATTAGGTGGGGTGAGCATAGAATTACATGATGATAAAAAAATTATTGAAAAGGAAAAGGTTAAAGCCAAAGAATCGTCATTTGAAGACTCATGGTTGATATCGTCTAAATCTCCCGCGTGCGGCGTCCTCCCAGAGGTACAAGGTCCAACCACCACCCTTCCCTAAACAGGTACTTTAAACTTAGAAAGGCCTGAGATAAAGGAGTTTGTTCGGGAGGTTGAGAACTTACTTTTCCAGTTTGCAAAATACTGGCTCCTAGGGATCCACTGGCCAAAAATTTTGAATTTTTGGGAAGGCCTGCAAAACAAATGGCATGTGTTCAAGAACAGGGTGAAATAAGAAACAAAGAATGATGGAATGGTCATGCCAAACATACCTTTGTCCCTGAGAAAAGAAAATGCATCGACTAAACATTGTGCCATCGTTGTTTGGTCAGGCACAAAGGACCAAAGTCGTGCCCACCATTCTTCGAACTCCCGAGTACAGTGATAAGAGAGAGTGTAGTCGAAAGCATGCAGGAAGATTTATTTCTTTTTATAGAATAAACGACTGCCTTTGAACCACAACTCAGTAGTTGCATCAAGTATACAGAAAAAAAATTTTGGCGCTCGGGACAAGACACTTAAGTAGTAGGTGTCTCAACCCAAATTTCCTAGACACCAAGTTAGGTTGGTAAGGAGCCACCCTCAAATCGCCCGTTGTAGTGCTAAGCCTCGTCCATAAAAGGGTAGGCTTGAAGCAGGCAAATAAAACCCTCTCAATCTCATCTTTCTCTCATTTAGATGGGTTCAGATAAGGTTTCCTAAACCATTCAGGACCACACTGTTAACTGGAGAATGGGGCCATTGACTTAGTAAAAGTCTTACACTGATAAAACATTTGGAATTAGTCTTCGAAGATCTGTAGAGAAGCATCATTCCCGTCATCCGGGGTAAGTTTAGCTAGACGAGGACCTTCGATTCTCGTCCTTGGGTTAAGAGGAACTCTGGAATTCAGGGAAGATTCAAAAGTGGCATTTAACCATAGCTTCAGAAGCCAAATAGGCACACCTATTTGTAGGTTTTCAGGATTTTCTGGTATTACCATACCCGCAACCCCCAAAGCCAGAGACTTGTAAAGCCCCATGAGAATCACCTGGCTCATTCATATTTTCCTACCTTCGTAGAGCTGGGTTGCAAGGGGCACCTATTTTTTAGCCACCTGAACATATCGATAGCATAACACATACCTCGACAACCAGTAAGTGAGGGATGTGATATGTTCGTGCGCAGAGATATCGGGGATTTCCCTTTGATGATCCTCTATAGAAGAGTTGTAAGCTGGTCGAGAGAAGGAGAATGGAGGATCAGTTCTATTAGTCCTTGCAGGATCGAAGTTCATCCTAGTTGGACGAAGGCCAGCTATTGCGACTATATCGAAGAAAGCGGGAGTTATCACCCCACAGGGTAGTTGAAAAGTGTTGGTGGAAGTATCCCAAAAATAGATGGAAGCGATTAGCAAGTGAGGATTTTAAGAGAGACTCATCCTAGACAGATTAAATCATTAATCCCTAAATTTTTCCAATAGTGTGTGTCATACCCTAATTTTGTCCTACCTGTACATTTTTACCATTATTTGTTTCTTTTTGCTTTATGTTGACTAACCTATTCAAAAATATAAAATATGTGCTTGTTTCTTTCATTTTCCTTGTTATCTAAGCTCAGGTTGTGCAAGTTGGCTATCAAGTTTTAGTCAAGGCTATTAAGGCAAGTGTGTGCAAGTTTAGTGGTTGAGATTCAATTGGTTTTGACCTAATCTTGGTCAAACAAGAGTTTGCTACATGCTCAAGTTATCAAGGTAGTGTTAAGGCCATTATGCTTCATGGTTGATGTTCATCATAGATCCGTTCATTTTCAATTAGGGTTTGGGTAACACAGTTCAAATCTCAAGTCATGTTCTTCTGATTTTCAAGGCATGTTCATGTGATCCATAGTATTGCTCAAAGATTTTGGATCATCAGTGATCCAAGTGGCATTAGTTCAAGAAGAGTTCAAGATGACTCCATTTTTTCAAGTTCAAAGTTCAAGATGGGTTCGTTTTGGTTCTCAAGTTTGACTCCTAATTTTAAGGAATGATTCATGTGGTTCATAAGGCTTTCATCATTTTCAAGTTGATTCTATAAGTTCAATGATTATGTTGTGGTTTTGGATTCAAGTGCAAGTGACTTCCATTCTTGCTATGGACAAACATGGTGGTGCTTAACCTTGATCAAGAATTTCAAGTGTCAATTACCATTACAATCAAAGATTTAAAACATTTGGTTTCAAGTTTAATTCAAATAAAAAAATGGAAGTTGCAAAGTTCAAGTCTATTTTAAGACATTACAACAAAAGTTCATTCATGTAAGTTCTGTTTTGGCTGCATTTTTTGCTAAAACAGGTTGTTGCCGTTATGTGTTGTGCAAGATGTCTTGACATGTGAGTCAAACATCTTTGTAGGTTGGTTTTACAGGTGTTGCAGAACTTTAGTTCATGATGTCAAGATTGATGTCCTAACACGTGATTACAGAACTGGGCAACATTCAGTTCAGAATGTTATGTTTTGTTTGTTACGCTTTGTTTGCAATTATTTGTGTTTTCCTAATGAGAGATTGCTGACGAAAATCATGGTGGAGTTTTTATTTTGAATCAAAAGTACTCTGCTGCATATTTAGTGGAGCTAAATGTGGAATCGTTTGTTGCTATTTTCGTGGCTATAATTGTGAGAAGTATTGAAAAGTGATTTGATTTGATTGAATTAAATCTGATTTGGTGTTTGCTAATACCCAAGCCTGTGAAGATTGTTCTCTATATAAAGAGTAGTCAATCCTAATTGAAGACTAGAGAAGCTATGGTTCTGTGCGTGTTATTACTTAAGTATTAAGGGTTCTAGTATTCTGTGTTTGTTTTTATTTATGAGCCATTCAATCATCACCTAGATGCTTGAACTGGACTGAGGTTATTGAGTTGTAAGTTTCCACTCTAAGCTTTTAAGCAAGATCAAGTGTTGTATTTGAAGTGTGTATTCTTTTGTTTATTGTTAAGTATTATCACTGTTGTTGTGATTGAAGGGAAGTGAGAGAGGTCTCATATCTAGGAGAGTTCTAGGTAGAAATTGCACGAGTATAGATTAGGTGAGAAGATTGTAAACCAGAGGTTGTTTGCTGAAAATCTTCAAACTAATTATGTTTAGTGAATTTCCTTCCTTGCTTGGTAGCCCCCAGACGTAGGTGACGTTGCACCGAACTGGGTTAACAATTGCTTGTGTTATTTACTACTTTCTTATTGTGTTTTTACCTTGTTCTTTAAGTTGATACCAGTTCAAATATTAGTGTCGTGACATCGCCTTCGACATGTCATATCTGATACCAGAAATTCAATTCATGCCAAAAGTTCTACACAAAAAGAAATCCCATTACATTTCAAATTGCCAAAAATATATGTTCAAGGTCCATTTTATTAGATTTCCATCACACAAAATTTACAACAAAAATTCTACAAAAAATATGATTCCAAACCCATTACCATTTTTATTTTTCAAGCCCATTACCATTTTTGTTATAACCCAAACCACAACCAATTGCAAAAAAAAAAAAAACAAAAATACCTAAGTCTTTGAAGCATCTAAAACACGGCTATGGAAGTCACACAAGTTTCCCCCAAGCTAACACTTTCCAACCATGAGCCACAACACAACAATGTAAGCCTCCTTCAACAGTTGTTGCAAAGAAACTACCACGACACCATGCCTGCTACGCACTCCAACTGTAGCCGCCTTAAGCCAATACCACAAGCAAAACCAAGCTGTTGCAATATTCCATCAAGCCTCAACAAAGTTCCATGCCAAAAGCTTTCCAAGTCGCTACTGCATGAAAACGTAGCCTAAGCCGAAACAAACTTCCAAGGACCTTACACAAGCTGTCAAAATTGAAAAAGAAGTAGCACAGAGGTTACAACAAAAAAGGCAAAAAACACGTCACGGCCTCAAATTTTTCTTCCACAATTCACGAATCATTTGGGGGCTCAAACTTTTCCTCCAAACAAAACGTTGTAGAATGTGATTCTTAGAAGCATTTTCTTCTCTATGCGCAACAACAAAAACAAATCCTTCATAACAAATACACTCCTTGCACAACCATTTTCAAGAACCTAAAAAATCTCTCTCAAACACCAATTTTACAGACCTTTCAAAACAAAATATCTCATTATTTCTCCACTCAAATTTCACCTTCAACCTTCATTATCGACATCTCTATTTCTTTAACAAACTTTCCACAAAGCTTCAAACCATTCTTCAACAACAACTCATAACCTCACCATAAACTTGTCAACAATTAAACCTTCAAACTCACCACTCAAAATTACCCACCTTCTGCTCATCTTTTTCCACCACAAACAAATCAAACCATTCTTCAACAAAACTTCTTCAGAAACCCTCAACAACACAACCCTTTCATCCCTTTTCACCACAAAGAAACTCAGGTTCCAAAACCCAAAACAAGTGGACGCATAGAAACACAGAGAGATTGAAACAGAAAGAGAGGAAGACGAAATCAAGTGAGACAGAGAGAGACGAGATCTGAGATAATGACGCCATGAAAGCCAAGAGAGAGCGAGACCGAGTTTGGCAATTTGTTTTCGCAGGCGGATGAAAATGACGAGGGGATGAGAAGTAGGACAATACATATTGTTTGTTTGAAACTGTTTTTTAATAATTTTGTTTTCCTTGTTTTTGTTTTATTTTTTCTTTGAAACCTTTTTAATGGGATTTCAAGCGCAATCTGTGATTGCTTGATACGCACATCCTTTATTTTCAACATGCACATTCCGTTTTTTTCAATTCTTATGTGTTTTTAATTCCCTTTGTTTTTATTTTTCTAAAAATAATTTTCATTTCTTTTCTTCCTTGATTTTTTGTTATTTATTTTATCTTTGGTAGTTATCTTTGGATGTTCATTTTGATAATGATTTTGTGATTCTCTCTTTTATTATTTTGTTTTTTTTTTAATTTTATTTTCATTTTGATTTTTGGTTAATGAGATCTTGATTATCGTAGAGGAATGGTTGCAAGGTTGATTGAACCTTCAATGTTTCAAATCTGTTGATGAATGATCATTTGGATTATTCTTGACACTTTGAGGCTTTGATAGGTTGCCCTTGATTAATTATTTAGGACTCTTGATTAAAGATGAGACTATTCACTTTTTCTTTTTGTGTGGCATAGCTGTAAGAGAATGATTATTGTATCATTTCTCTAGCTTATTTTAACATATATATTGTTATTGATCGACCCAACATAGTATGATCTTCCTCATTGATTGTGCTACGATTGCTTAACATAGCGCTAAATTGGTCCCAATTCGATAAATTGATCATCCGATCAATTACCATTAACAACTGACTTCTAACTTTACTTTTCGCTCTTTATTTTCTTGCTATTTATTTTCTGCTATTTACTTTCAGTCATTTACTTTATCGCTCCCATTATTATTCATTGTTCATTAATCATTATGTCATATGCTTATTTTGTGATTCTTTATTTGATGAAAACACAAAAAACATGATAAAATAATTCAAACCCTAAAATACACTGATTCTAGACTATGGTTACTATCCCTTGCGTGGAGTTTTGGACCTTGTAACTAAACCCTAGCAAAAAGAGGCTTGGATTTGGATTCTGTATTGTCTTTGTTTTATCTTAGGACACCATTGCACATCATTCATAGCTTGCTCCTGGACTTTCTTACAATGAGACTTATTCGATCAATTAATTCTAGTTGGTCGTTTAAAAGACAAGCCCACTTTGCTAGTACATGTGTAGTTTATTGTTTGGGTTGTGTGCTTATTCTTATCCCCATTTGAGAAAATATACCCCAAACTCCCATTACGTGTAATAATTTTACTGCTTTCTCTTTGCTTGCTTTTTCCTAGGTAGTCTCTAATGTAAGAATAAAATCAATCACCTCTTTTCAAAAGAACATAAATAAGCTTGATCCAACGTCAAACATTTTTCATGAAAAAATAAATTCAATAGGTTTTCCATCAACTAAACCCAAGCATTCTTAATCCATATATCAAGCCATATCCCATTTTTGTAAGTCGGCCAATTTATGCGGCGCCATCAACCTTTCCCATTTCCATTTCAAACTTTTTTCTAACTTCTCCCGCGATAAAACCCTTGATCCAACGTCAAGTGGAATTTTCTCGAATAAAATTCAAAAAGACAATAAAAGGCGATTGCGTGTCATGAGCCTTAAGTGGTGGAGAAGGGATGAGAATGGAGCTTTCCTAAACTTACTCTGATTATTTCGACACAAGACGTTGGCTTGGTAGCATGAAATAATCACATATACCCATAGTCTTTAGCGCAATCCAAATCAATAACAATCTTCTCAAAACCCTAAAATTAACATCAACTTATCAAACTTGTCTTTTTTCGTCCCTGTGCAATTGAAACTCCTCAAGACACTAATTCCTTGCACCTGTGCAATCAAACAACTTTTTCTTAAAGAACATTGTTTAGTCCCTTCTATCACGCATACAATATAGTGCTTCAACCAGCTAATTTTTAGCTGTTAGAATGTGACCTAAACACTCGTTCATTAAAAAACACCAACCAACCATAGTCCCTCGAACTACAATTGCTCTGACTTCCTCATTGCACTATGAGGGTACGTAGGCATAGGATTACAAGATCCTAGCGAGCTACCTTTTCTTTTTCTATCCAAACCTTTTCCCTGTAGTCCTTCAAACTACGGATGCTCTGATTTATCATTTCTCAATGAGAATACGTAGGCACAAGGGCCCCAATCCTTGGCGAGCACCCTTTGTAAATAACCATCCTTTTTTCCCATTTAGCGGTTTTCCTTTCCTTTCTCTTTAGTTCTTTTATCATTCGAAGAAAGTAAATAAACATGTCCTAACATTCAATTGCAAATCTAACTAAGAGGTTCCCATTGAGTACAACGGACGTGAATATGGTTGCGATGGCTATTATTCCGTTTTAAAAGGTTTTCTTGATATTTTCCTATTCCTTCATTGGGATGAATAAAGTTCAGTGGCGACTCTGCTCGAACTAAATTTTTTCCTCGTCCATCGTGAAGGATCATATTTTTCGAGGTACGACAGATTGGCGACTATGCTGGGGATTATCATTGCTCCATGCAAGAGAGAGTCAAGCCTAACTTATTTATATTTACGATGCTTGTTAGCTTTGTTTGTTTGCCTTCTTCTATTTATTGCCTTTATCTTATGTTTTGCCTTATTATTATCTTGTATCTATTATTTGGATCTCTCGTGTTCTTGATATGGGTACTCTGATGCTTTGAAACCTTGTGAGAAAGGCTCTCTACCTGAGTCTAGAGTATAAACTTATGATAGGAGAGGTTAAGTAGTATGGGGCACTGAGGAGTTTTCCTCATGTAGTTCGATATGAGAACCTCGCTCATAGTAGATTCTATTGAGGATATTGACGACCATCAAGATTTTGGTGTGGACGATCAATGTTTTCCTTAGAATCCATGACTTTAAGGACCTTTTTAGAACCTTGAACCATTTGACCAAATTAGGATCAATGGTCACGTAGTATGGGGCACCGAGAAGCTTTCTTCGTGTAGTTCAATACGAAGATCTCACTCAGAATAAACTTTCTTGGTGGAGTCGTTTCCTGGCAATGACTGACATATACAACGAACAATCAAGAAATTCCATGACTCTGAGACCCTTGTCTAGAACCCAATGTCAATGGTCGCGTATTATGGGGCATCGAGGATCTTTCCTTGTGTAATTCGATACGAAGATCTCACCCAGAAGAGATTCATATGAGGGAGACGTCAATCGTCATGCTTATGACGTGGGTGATGAACAACCATATGGGTCCATGACTTTGGGGTTCCTATTAAACTCTAGATCCTACCCGGTGAGACCCCTGTGTACGAGCAATCAGCCTTTGCCTCCATCCGTACCTTGGAATCTTGAGATCCTGTACTTGGAAATAAAAAATTAATTGCATTCATCTACATATCATTGCATTTGAATTCATCATCATGCATTGCATATCATTCTTCTAATAAAGAAAACTCATTCCATCCTCTGTTCATTGCCATCCAGTTGATTTCCCAAAACTCATACTGAACATGTGGTAGCTATAAAGCATTTGAAGCGAGTTCAAGTAGAGATAAGGGAACATAGACGACTTGAAAAGCTAGTCAGGCAAACCAAGTTGGAAGTTTTGGTAGCTATGTCAGAGAATAACTTTCAACATGAGTTGGCTCTAAATTTCGACGCCTGGTTTGATTCATATAACAAATAAAGAAAAGGAAATCTTTTGCCAAGTTATGATACATTTCGACTAGGCAAGGTTAATGATGAACGCTCAGTCGAAGTTATTCCTTACGAAAGGAAGAAGGACTAGGTAGACTTAGGAAATTTTTCTAAGTATTGAACTGGTGTTTCGACGGAACGATACAGATGGTGTTTTTAACTTGAGTTTTGAATTTGAATCAAGGAGGGAATATTGTCCTTATCCGGTTTTTAAACAAAGACACGTGGATTATGCTGGAGAATCGAAGACATGTCGAGTACCACTTGTATTGATTTTAGAGAAAGGCTGTTAAAAGCAGTTATTTCGATTCATTATAAATAGGCAGTCTTAGTGATAGGATTGTGGGTGTTCAAAATTGTACAAAATCTCTAAATTACTCAAAGTACCCGTGTGCAGAGAAAAGTGTGTGTTGAGGAAATGTACATTTGATGTAAACACCACGCTTTTACATTTTAATTCAAGTTTATCTTTACTGCCCAAGTTACTTTTAATGCATTTACTTGCTTTTTTTATTAAGTTCTGCAATTTACTTTCTTTGAAATTCTTAAAAGTTGTTAACTTTAAAATCATACATGTTGTCGAAGTATTCGTCATTTTCCAAACTTTATTTTAATCACTAGCACATGTCCTAGGATTAGTATGGTCGATCCTGCAAGTAACCCAATTCCTTATTGATTTGGTAGACCAGCGGTTGTTTACTAATTTTCATAGTAAACAAATTGGCACACCCGGTGGGACAGTGCTAACTGATTTTCTTTACAAAAATTACGTTTTGGTCATTGTTCTCTTTGAAAACTTCGTTGTATGTTATTGAGAACTGGGAAAGTAGCCACCACTAACGAAGATAGACCAAGGAGAAGATATACGAGGAGAATGGTGAATTCAAATCAGCCAAATGTTTCGATTCCTCAAAGTAACAGCGGAGAACCGCCCCAAGTATCTTTGACCGAGGGAACCACAGTTCCAGCGACTGCGTCAGAACTAATGCCATCCATGGCAAGTTCGATACCCACACAGTCAATTACCCACAGTAAGCCCATTTTAACTTATATTGGGCCAAGGGGTCCTCCAGTAACCCCTCCACCAATAGGGACTGCTTTGAGTAGGCCCTTCATGCCTCCAGGTTTCTCTATGCCCTTAGGCGGTAGAGAGCAACCTTATGGAATGTCAACATATATGATGGCGAACTTGCATAATGCCGTCTTAACATTCTCAGAACCAGTAATGAATGTTACTTCGCTATTACAAGGGTCAGGATCTGGGATAAACATGGGTCTAAGTAGCCAACCCTTAGGAGCGGGTTATTCCACCAAAATACCAAACTTGACTAATAATTCTACAGCGGTTATTAGGCAATAAATGGATGAGAGTAATCACGAAATGGTCCAAATGTTGGCCAAAACAATGGGGACGATTTTTAATCCACTAATCCAAAGTACTACTTAATCCAACCAACAAATGACAGCCCAGATGACACGCTTTGCGGACTTTTTTGGAGTACCACAACCTCCTCGACATCCACATAGAGAATACATATTGGAGAATCAGGGAAGGGTCCTCGAAGAAGATCCTACCGTTAATCAAGTCCAGCAAAACCAAGGAAACCCGCCTCATGCGAATCTAGTCAATCCAGGAGAAGCGGTCGAACAACCTAGAGTCGAGCCCCCTAGAGCTCAACCTCAAATTCCAATTGAGGAGAGACCAATGGTAGTAATGGTAAATAGGAATCAAAATGCTGATAACATTGTGCAGCAGATTCGACGTGATGATATGGCTGTAGACAATAACTTAGCAGCCATGGTCGAAAGGATAATGGCGCGAAATTAGGTAAACTTTGGTCTTCAAAGACCAAACTATACTTCGCCATTGTCAGAGTATATTTTACAATCAGATCTTCCCCTAGATGGAAAGTTCCTAAATTCACTAAATTTCTAGGGATACCACTAAATCCACTGTCGAACATGTGGCTAGGTATTTGATAGAGGCTGGAGAGATTTCAAATAATGAAAACCTTAGGGTAAAATATTTCCCAAGCTCTCTCACTAAAAACGCTTTTACATGGTTTACAACCTTGCCACCAAATTCGATCCATAATTGGACCCAGTTATAAAGACTGTCCATGAACAATTTTATATTGGACAAACCAAGATTAGCCTAAAGGAATTGGCTAGTATCAAACGAAAGTTTACTGAGCCAATAGATGATTACCTGAATAGGTTTCGATTACTTAAGGCAAGATGCTTTACTCAAGTTCCTGAACATGAGTTGGTCTAAATGGTTGGTGGTGGTCTTGACTACTCAATTAGAAAGAAATTAGATACCCAATACTTGAGAGATATGACCCAATTGGCTGACAGAGTCCGACAGGTCGAGAGATTGAAACCTGAAAAAGATAGAGCAAACAAAAATTGAAAAGAGAGGGTAGCCTACATCGGAATTAATGAAGACAACGAAGAAACATGTAATGAGTCTTTAGACTTCGACGAAAGCGAGGTCGACCTTGCTAAACTAAAGCAGGGACCTCCTTATGCCTGCAAAGTCCTGGCCGCTTCGAACGGAAAGAACCCAGTCGAACCAGAAAAGAACGATAGATTTCCTAAGAAAACTTGCACATTCGACGTCACCAAATGTGACAAAATCTTTGACTTGTTAGTTAAGGATGATCAAATGATAGTGCCTCCTGGGGCTAAAATTCCTCCTTTAGAGCAAAGGAAGAAGTGAGGTTTTTGTAAGTATCACAATTTCTTAGGTCATAAAACATCTCAATGTTTTCTTTTCAGGGACCTCGTTCAAAACACCATCAAGGATGGAAGACTAAGTTTTGGAGAAAAAGTGAAGGCTCAGATGAAAATTGATGTTGACCCTTTACAAGTGGTTGATGCCCATTTCACTGAACCAGTTGTTGTCAATATAATCAAAGTTACTGATGACTTCCCTCACATGATCAACATAATCGAAGTCATTGGCGACTTTATCAATAATTCTGTCATGGTTAAGATCACTGAGAATCTTGACGAGGAGGTTATGAAAGATTGCATGTGTGAGGTTACTGATGGCCTCACCAAAGGAATCGTCGAAGACTGTAACAACGAAACTCCTGATGGTTTTGACTCTATAGGAATCATCGAGGATTCTAATTTAGAGATGGTAACAAAAGAAATCGCCGATGGTTTTGCACTGACAGATAACTTGAACAAGGCTACTGATGGCCTTACAATGAAGTTTCAAAGTTTGGACATTACTGAGCATGTCGCTATAGATGTTAATATGGTCGAGGTTTCACAAAAGACTTTGATGGAGATTGTCGAAGAGCAACGACAAGAGGAATACAACAAATTGGCTTTCCCGAAGGAAGAGGAAAGCCTGATTGATTTTATACATAGGTGTCAGAAGAAAAAGTCAAAGGTTATGCTTTGTCCAAGGTGCAGTGTCGTGTTCGATAAGAAAGCGGTCCAAAATATGGAGGGAGTTCGACTGGCAAAGGCCAGAGGAAACTGGAGAGACTCTGGTAGCCACCAAGGTTTCGACAAAAAGAGACCATACAGGGGCAGGATCAAGCAGAGCCAGGATTCCCAAGTGCCAATCCCACCACTTTCAAACCAATTGCAGAAGCTTCTAGAGGAAAGTGGATAAAGCCAGTCGAAGACAGAGAGAGAAGCCAACAAAAGTGGCAGAACTTCGAGGTTAACAGGGGTTCATCGATTGGGTACCGTAGGGAGTTCCAGACCCCCAAGAAGTCATCTTATATCTCTGAGAACTACAAAGGAAAGAATTCGATGACTAGATCTTAATGGAGAAGGGAGCAGAGGAGAAGAAAGGCAGAAATGGAGGTTAGAGAGAATCACAAAGCTGAATTAAACAACAATGTACCTGCTGAAAAGAATGAGAAAAAGGAGGTGAAATCAATCGAAAAGAAGCCTGTAGAGGGGAAGGTGTTTTCCACTCAAGGGGAAGAGGCTAAAAAGGAGTGTGATCGTTCGATCACTGAAGACGAGATGCTCACTGATGACATTGATACAAATTCAGAAGCATCTTTGGATATCATGGTTAATGTAGTATCTGTGTAACCAAGGGAGTTTGACCAAGTTACCGAGGTCGAAGAGCTGTAGGATAACACCGACATAGAGATGGCCACTCATAGGCCAGTGTGTTACTATGTTATGAACAACGGTTGTGTAGAAGAACAAAATGCGTTCTTCGAAAGACCTAACGAGGCTATGAAAAGTAACTTAAAGCCTCTCTTTATTACAGGAAAAATTGATGATGTACCAGTCAACAAGATCTTGGTAGATTGCGGTGCAGCGGTAAACTTGATGCCGCATTTCATGCTGAGAAAAATAGGGAAGTTTGACACGGACACGAAGCCCCACAATATGGTGTTATCCAACTATGAAGGAAAACTTGGCACCACATTAAGAGTGATTCAAGTTGAATTGACAGTGGGAACCATCACTAGACCAACCATGTTCATGGTAGTGGAGACTAAGGCAAACTACAATTTATTGTTAGGACGTGAATGGATTCACGACATAGGGGTTGTACCATCATCAATGCATCAGAGGATTACCATCTGGCAAACAGATGGTATTATGGAAAATATCGAATCAGGTCAGAGCTATTTTATGGCTTCGGTTAATCATGTCGATAAACGCAGTTTCGAAAAACACTTGGCTAATATTGCTTCTTGCAATCCAGCCAGTTTTGCATTTACTCCAGATGATAATGCATATTGCTCTTTGTACTTGCACCCCACCAACGATTTTCAGTGGGATCGAGAGGTTATAGGCGAAGACGCCCTTGCATACATAGGGAAATTTGGAATCGACCCAACAGGTTAGGGGAGTGAGTTTGGCGATGATGACTGAGTTGTCGACACTCAAAAGAATTTCGGCTTTGTTTCGGACTTGGCTGGCACCTGCCTATCCGTTGGGCAAGCCCAACCCAATATTGGTGTGGCCCAATAAGACCCAAGCCTACTCAGTGTCGAGCACACTCAAACCTCCTCGCCTTCGAGCACATTCTGGCAGGCTATGTCGAGCAGAGGCTGCATGCACCGAGAAGAGGCTACACCATTCCCCACGATCTCCACGTGCTCCTCCTCGCAAGGACACGTCACCACGTAACCTCCCACCTCCGAAAGAATTGGTCTGCCCTTCTTCCGGAGATCTCGGGACCGTTACCCCAGGGCGAAGACCACATGCTGGCCTTTCTTACGCCACGTAAGCCCTGGCAGTCACCTGTATTGGGCCTTGTGGTCCAGCCCAGTGCAGGTGACCGTTGGCCCTGTGCTAGGGGCAACCTATAAATACCCTCTCACTTGAGAGGGTCAGGTTACACAATATTTTCTAACTCACTCTTTGCTTTCTATACTTGCTTACTCCCTTTTCCCGACTTTGGCATCGGAGTACCCTACAGGTACACCCGCCACCGTTTCATCACCATCAGAGTTGCGGAGCTCACGACTTTGCTGGCCACTATCTTCTTTCTGATCAGGTACGATCAGTGGCGCCATCTGTGGGAACACTTTGCTTCCTCGTTTTCCTCTTCATAAAACCAAATCAACCTCTCTTTTTCTGACAACCATGGCCAGCTCCCAGCCTGGGAACCAGAATTTGAACACCGCCTTCGCACAGCTCGACAACGGAGACCACCGCGAGGATGATGTAGCCATCCCCGTCGAAGAAGGCAACGAAAGGGACGGGTAGACTGCCTCCCCTTTCTCTGACGATGCGGCTTACCACGCTGCACAATAGGACAACGCTCCCGTTGTCTATCAGCCAGTCGCCGCGATACCAAATGCTGATCCGAGCACAGTGGCCCTGTTCGCTTTGATCAACCAGACTAACCAACTGATTTCCCAACAGAACGTGAGGATTAAAGCGCTCGAAAGAGGACGGCCACGACGCTCTCCCCTCCAGAGACATCGTCGCCCTCCATCTCCCAGCCGTTCTCCTTCCCCGCGAAGGACACCGTCGACCGACTCCAGAAGCCTGACGCAACCACCCGCGGGACGTCGCCTGCGCCTGGAACGACCCCAGCCTATGGTCGCCCAAAAACTCCACCAGTCACCTCCTCCTAAGGAACAACGATGCTCTCCTGCCCAGAAGACTAGCAAAGCGGACGACGAGAAGCCTAAGAGCCGTTCTAGGGGCTATCCCCGGAGACACGGGCATGGTTGGGGCCATCATTCCCCATCACGATCACCAGTCAGGAGTGATGAGGATGACCAGTAGACCCCCTTGTCTAGGGAGATTATGGAGATCCCTATACCTGTAGGGATGGAAAAGCCTCCCCCTTAGGGACCTACGACGGCACCACCGACCCTGACAATTATGTCGAGAGCATCGAGGCTATGCTCGACTATAGGAATGTCCGGAGAGCTATTAAATGCAAGCTCTTCCCGACTACCCTCGGGAAAGGTGCCATGACTTGGTACAAAAGTCTGGCACCAGAATCCATCACGTCTTGGAAGCAATTGAAGAGGCTGTTCTCCAGACATTTTACTGCATCTCGCCGGCATCCGAAGACATTGGGCTCTTTGGAAAGCATCCTCCAAGGGAGGAACGAATCTCTCAGAGATTACATCGAGAGATTCACTACGCCAAACAAGACCTTAGACAGCGCTTTTAAGCGGTGTCTAAACCCGCGCTGCTAAAGGTTTAGACAGCGCTTTGGGTAATACCAAAAGCGCTGTATAAAGGGGGGTATATTTAATGAAAAGCGCTGTCTATGGTACCATTAGACAACGCTTTTTGACATTTTTTAGGTATACCTTAGACAGCGCTTTTTTTAAAAGCGCTGTCTAAGCCCCACCTTTTTGAACTTTTTTAGGTATACCTTAGACAACGCTTTTTGTGAAAGCGCTTTCTAAGCCCCACCTTTTTGAACTTTTTTAGGCATACCTTAGACAACGCTTTTGGTGAAAGCGCTTTCTAAGCCCCACCTTAGACAGCGCTTTTAGTTTAAAGCGCTGTCTAAGGTATACGAAAGTTTTTATATAAATTTTTTTAAACCACAATTTTTACCAAGTTTTTCAACCAGAATTTGACCTGTTTTTCAACCAATTTTTTTCCAGAAAAATACCACAATTTGGAGATTCAAATCAATCCAATTTGGCCTATTTAAATGTACCAATTTACACCAAAATTATATATCCAAAACAATTGGCAATTCAAACCAATATATATATATATATATATATATATATATATATATATATATATATATATATATATACACCAATTTATAATTACAAATCATTACATTTTTTCTACAAAGCATTGCATTCAACCAAAGCATATTACTTATACTAGTACATTTGCATCCAACTAAAGCATTGCTTCAAATCTACATAGGTACTGAAAGAACACAAAGATTGTAATTCAATTAAAAGAATACATCAACAATGTCTATAGTTAGAAAGTTACACATATTTAAATTCTCATCAATTAAAGTAAGAGTACAATATTATACCTGATAAAACTCCGAGCTCCATAATGTATTGACACCAATCCTCTTTAATTTCATCCAATTGAGAAATTGAGTAATGAGCACACTTGCATTCTTCAAAGTACTACATTATAATATAACATAGTGTTAGATGGAAACTTTCTACACGACGTCAAAATACAAAAAAACTATAATAGATGAATTTAGAATGAAATAATATATAACATTTTATTATTTTACCTCTTTCACTAACATCTCTTTCTTTTCTTGGTTGGAATATGAATTACTTGTTTCTTAGCAATGCGGACGGATGAATGGATCCAAATTCCCTCGTTATGGTCATTTATGATATATGACTCATTCGCTATAAGATCCTCATCTTGATCATTTCTATTCAACTCATTCCGTCTAATGCATGACTCATTCTCAACATCAATATCACATTGATCTACACCGCTATCATCAACCACTTTGTTAGATAAAAGCACTATAGACCATTTCGTACTCGTCGGGTCAGTGACATAGAACACTTGTTTAGCTTGAGATGCTAGAATAAAAGGCTCATCTTTGTACCCCACCCTATTAAGATCCACTTGCAAAAATCCAGACTTATCCATTCGTATGCCACTACTATTTACCCACTTGCAACCAAAGATTGGAATCTGAAACTTCTCATAATCAAACACCCAAATGTGCTCAATAACTCCAAAATATGACAGATTTGCATATTTGGGGTTTAAGTCCTTCATACTTGATATGTGCATTGCTTCAGCTAGGACGGTGACACCACTATTTTGCATAGTACTTTTATCATCTTGTTCTTTGGTATAAAATGTGTATCCATTAATTGCGTATGCGCTATGAGAATACACATGCAAACTTGGACCATATGCCAAACATCTCAACCTTTCTGTTACTGAAGCAGGATCTGAAGAGCGCTTAGAATAAATATGATCCTTTAACCATTGTATGAAACTTTGATTGTGCTCTCGTACTATCCAATTTTCATTTCTGTTCTGATTTAATCTTCGGAGTACATCCTTGTGCATCTCAACATATGGCTCAACCTCATTATCATTGTGCAGAACATACAAATGCACTTGATCTCGTTCATCCCTTGATACTGTCACAATTTTATTTCCAATTAAATTTTTACCATCCTTTTTTTCGAAAATATGAGCTTTGGGGAGTCCAATCGATTGAACATTGGACAAATATTCAGTACAAAACTCAACCGCTTCTTCAACAATGTATCGTTCAACAATACACCCCTCTGGTCGACTTCGGCTTTTCACGTACCCTTTTAATATTTTCATATAACGTTCAGCAGGGTACATCCATCTCATATAAGCTGGTCCACACAACTGTGTCTCTTTCACAAGATGAACAACTAGATGTACCATTATGTCAAAAAAAGAGGGAGGAAAATACATTTCAAGCTCACACAAGGTAATAACTATCTCTTTTTGTAGTGTTGGTAAGATATCAGGATCGATTACCTTTCTACAAATTGACCTAAAGAAAAAACACAAATTAGTTATGGCGCTTCTTACTTTCACTGGCAAAATAGAACGTATACCTATTGGTAGAAAGTGTTCCATTATAACATAGCAGTCGTGTGTCTTTAAACTCTTCAACGTGAGGTCTTTCATAGACACAAGTCTTCTAACATCTGAAGAGTATCCTTCTGGAACTTTAACTTCACTCAGAAACTTACACAATATTTTCTTCTCCTTTCTAGACAGAGTAAAAGCAGCAGGTGGTAGATATGTTCGTCTTCCTTTCTTCACGGGTGCTAATTCAGTTCTAATCCCCATCGCTACCAAGTCTTTTCTTGCTTTAAGGTCATCCTTAGTCTTTCCTTTTATATTGAGTAACGTACCAATAACACTTTCAAATACATTTTTCTCAATATGCATAACATCGAGAAAATGTCTCACGTACAAAGACTTCCAATATGGCAATTCAAAAAATATCGACCTCTTTTTCCACCCACCTTTGACAACCTTATGTGCAAAAGGTTTGCCAAACTGAGTACGCATATCTTTCACCTTTTTAAAAACTTGGTCACCTGACAACATAGGTGGAGCTCTACCTTGTTTGGTGTCTCCATTGAATTCTTGTCTCCACCCACGGTAGTGATGTTTGGCATTTAAGAATCTACGATGGCCGAGAAAGACATTCTTATGACCAAACTCCAATCGCTTCGAATCTATTTTATCTTCACAAATAGGACACGCTTTTTCACCTTTTATGTTGTACCCTGATAGATTCCCGTAAGCTGGAAAATCATTAATTGTGCCAAACAACATCGCCCTCAAATTGAAACTTTCTTTCCTATATCCATCATAAACCTCCACACCGTTCTCCCACAATATCTTTAAATCTTCGATCAAAGGTGTCAAGTATACGTCTATGTCATTCCCTGGTTGTTTAGGCCCAGAGATTAACATAGATAACATCATGTACTTACGCTTCATGCATAGCCACAGAGGTAGGTTATAAATCATAAGAATCACAGGCCATGTGGTATGTGAGATACTTTGAAGACCATGCGGGTTCATTCCATCAGTAGATAATGCCAAGCGAAGGTTTCTTGCTTCTTCTCCAAAGTCAGGATAATCATTATCAATTTTCGACCACTGTGGTGAATCAGCCGGATGTCGCAACTTTCCATCAATAATTCTTTCATCTGCATGCCAAGTCAGGTGTCTTGCATCGGTTTCACTACGAAACATGCGCCTAAATCTCAGAATTATAGGAAAATACCATAAGACCTTGGCTGGAGACAATTTTTTCTTATATCGAGACAAACCGCATTTAGGGCACTCAGTTAACGATGCATATTCGTTTCGAAACAAAACGCAATCGTTTGGACAAGCATGTATCTTATCATAGCTCATGCCAATAGAGCACATCATTTTTTTGGCCTCATAGGTTCGATTGGGAAGAACATTATCCTCCGGTAGCATTTCTCTCAAAAGGGCCAACAACTCTGTGAAACTTTTATCCGGCCATCCATTGCTCGCCTTTAAGTTGTACAACTTCAATACCGCAGACAGTCTTGTGAATTTAGTGCAACCTTGATAGAGCGGTTTCTCTGCATCGCTTACCAACCTCTCAAACATTTCGGGACAATCATGAAGATCTTCTTCAACTGCTTCTGCAATCTCTTCGACTCGATCACAATCGTATATTTCCGTGTCTTTGTCATCTGAAGCATAGGTCGTATTACTTTTCCCCTTCGGTTCAACATTCTCGTTAATTTTCTCACCATGATGTATCCAACACTTATAACTTCGATCAATTCCATGCATCAGTAAATGTGATTTCAATCCATCTGCGTCAACCTTACCCACATAACAACAACCCAAGCAAGGACAGTCCATTCGACTGGGGTCTTTAACGTGTTGAACAGCAAACTTAACAAAATCCAATACCCCATTCTCGTACTCTTTGGACAATTGATCGGCATCCATCCATTTTTTATCCATGGTTTTCCTACTTATTAAGGTCAACAAAAACACTATATTAAAATAATGAGCAATATTAACACTAACACTAACACTAACCTAAACTAACTTAAACTAAACTAACACATTATATAGCAATAACATTCAAAATAAAAAACCAAACACCGTCATTGGACAATTGAATTTGTATTTGAAGTAAACAATGTTACACATGTAATCACAATGTTCTACTTTAAATTACTCATCCTAGTATACACAACATATTGCACTAAGAACTTTTCAATTCGTCACTATATGCATAATAAGAACACTTCAAAAATAAACAATTTCTTTTTACATTAAAGAATGAACATAATGAAACCGTGGAATGGAAATTAACATTCACTGTGGGAATGAGTTTGAACAACTTGAATCGTTAATGTGTACTCATAGGATCTCAAAACTGTTTACTTCAAAGGATATGTTTGAACAACTTTTCAAAGGATATGTAGAAGTTTCAATGTGGGAATGAGTTTGAAAAAACTCTATAAGTCCTACACTGTTGGAAAACTATGTGTTGTGTGTGAATTGAAAAAATCCCAAATCCCAAATTGCTTACTTAGTTTACATGGTTAGTTTCTACCATTATGTAAGAAAAAGAAAATTATAAGTTTCGCATTGCTCAGTTTCCAACATTATGTAAGAAATGCTCATTTTTCATCCTTAAGAACACCGAAAACTATGAATTATGTCGAACAAACCACTCTTGATATTAGGCACTTGTGACATCAAATGCACAGTTTTGGCACCAACTAAGCAAAGTAAAATGCATCATATTGTTGGAGTGTTTTTCAATCGGGTTCTATTAGTCATACCGTAAAGAATAATTACCAAAAGAAAATTGTGAAAGAATGATTAATACCTCAAAGTTCAAATGCAACATTGAACTTAGAGTCGCACCATGAAAATAGGAGCAAATACTTCCATAGATATTTCTACACTAGAATGTGGCAAGTTTTCCTAAATTTACTACAGCAGAGACATTCCTACAGTAAAGTGTAAACAAATGCTGTTTTCACTAATCTTCTTTAAAAATATACAAAGTCTAAACATATTGAGAAAAAGATAGAGAATTGAAAAGACACTAACTAGGTACGGAGTAGCTGCATCAATGTCTCGTTAGTTCATCCGTCCCAGTTCAGAAACCGCAACTCAAAAATAAACCACATTCCAACAACTATTTTCACATAGATATAGGATAATCAAAATGGAAGGAAGTAAAATACTATCATCCCCCTCACTAAAATCAGTACCTCTTTCTGTGGTTTCTGATTCAAATTGTTTATTCTTTTACATATCCTGTGGTTTCTTTTTCAAATTGATTCCCACATTGAAACTTCTACATATCCTGTGGGAATGAAACCGTTGAAGATTCAAATTCAATCTCAAAACTGTGTACTCATAAGATCTATGCAACCTCTTTCTGAATCTTCTAGGATGAATTTCATATAAAGAAAAATATGAAACTCACTTAAAACCTAACATAAAAAACAAAACTCTTACTGGAACAGTGGAGCACGGTGGAGGATGGTGGAGGACAAAGTAGGACGGACGACGGCGAGAAAGGACGGACGACGGCGGTGAAAGGACGGACGACGGCGGTGGTTTCAGCTGGTTCGTTCTTGTTCGCAGAAAGAGAGGGAAAGAGGGAAAGAATGAAATGAAAAAGTATAGAATACTGATACCGTTTCAATTTTTATTTTAATTAAGAAGACCTTAGACAGCGCTTTTAATAAAAGCGCTGTCTAATGTGGGCCTTAAAAAGCGCTTTTGAAAGCGCTGTCTCATATGGGCCTTAGACAGCGCTTTTGATTTTTTTTTTTAATTTATAAGACCTTAGACAGCGCTTTTTAGTAAAGCGTTGTCTAATATTTTCCTTTAATTTTTTTTTAATTTATAAGACCTTAGAAAGCGCTTTTCTCAAAAGCGCTGTCATAGGTCTTAATTTTTTTTTTTAATTTATAAGACTTTAGACAGCGCTTTTAAGGAAAGCGCTGTCTAATATTTTCCTTTAATTTTTTTTTTAATTTATAAGACCTTAGAAAGCGCTTTCCTCAAAAGCGCTGTCTAAAGTCTTATATTTAGACGCGCTTTTATTTTTCTACGTGAGCAGTTTCCGTGTTTTCTAATTTTTTTAACTTATAGCAGCGCTTTTGTAATAAAGCGCTGCCTATGTAGTGCTGCCAAAGGACACTTTTGGCGTAGTGATTCAACCGCGAGGCTGTCGAGGTACCCACTACCGACGACATGAAAAAGTTCCTGATTGAGCGGGGACTGCGTCATGGGACCGAGTTTGCCAAGTCTGTGGGCATCCATAGGCCTCGCAACTTGGAAGCCCTCCTCCACCGAGCCCAGTCGTACATCCAGTTCGAAGACTCGGAGGTAGCCCATGTTGCCCGAGACTCGCGACACCAAGAGGGCTCCCCCAGCTCCAAGGATGAAGACTCTACTGCCCCCCGGCGCGGGGGAGAGAGATGACGCGAAGGCCGTCCCAGGGATTTTCACGAGCTGAGAGGTCCATCTGGCCGGTTCACATAGTACACTCCACTCAATGCTCCCCGCGAGAGAATTCTCACCGAGTGCGCCAACCCAGAATTTCATAAAGGGGGTGTCCTCTTTCCCAAGCTGACACCCCCCAAATCAAACACGGACAGATCCAAATACTACAAGTTCCATCGGAGCCATTGACATGTCACCGAAGATTGTATCCACCTCAAGGATGCAATTGAGATCTGAATCAAGGAGGGACATCTCAAGCAGTATGCCCGGGACATACAAAGCGTCGAGGAGACGACACCTCCCACCGGGGAAAACAGGCTGCAAGTCGCCCTGAGCGTCACACGACCAGAGGAATTTTACGTCCCCAAAGGAATCGAGGACCCCGAGGCAGTTCACAACATGTGGGCGAACTTCCCTCCTAAAGACCCCTTCACTGCTCGCAGCACATGGGAAAACTTCCCCACGGTGATGGTCATCTCCGGCGAAGGCTTCGGGAAGGTCTCCGTCGGGTCGATCAAACGGAAGTTTGACGAGCTAGAATCCGCAACCTCGGCGCAGACTACCACTTTTGAGAAGGTGCAAGGGAAGTCCAACCCCATCACCTTCTACCTCGAGGAGCTGCCAGGCGGCACGCCCAATGCCACAATCCCCCTCCTGATCCGGGCGCAGTTGGCAAATTTTGACGTCCGTAGAATCCTGGCCAACCAAGGGAGCTCGGTGGACATCATGTACGCCCATCTCTTCGAGACCCTCCAGCTCGATGAAAAGCATCTGACCCCCTACGTGGGCTCGGATCTACAAGGGTTCAACGGCACCACCACCAGACCGTGGGGCTATGTTGAACTGATGGTCACTTTCGGGAGCGAGGACACTGCCCAACAAGTCAAGACCCGCTTCTTGGTGGTCGAATTCCCTTCCCTCTACCAATGCATCCTGGGGAGAACCACTCTGGCCGAACTCACGGTAGTACCATCTACAGTCCATCTGAAGATGAAGTAGTATACGGCCAGAGGTCGGGTCGTCACCATGCACGGAGACATTGAAGCTGCCAGGAGGTGATTCGAAATTGCAACCAAGGGCCTGAGCTCCACCAACGTCAAGCCCAAGATCGGAGAGAAGTCATCCCCGGACGCAGTGCAGAAGCCACTCCCGCGTCTCAACGCGATCGACCTCGACAACCGTTTTCCCGGCGAGCAGAAAGAAGGGGGAGCAGCGCACAACGACCTCGCAGCTGAAGGCAATGGGAAACCTCTCCATCCAACATGCCCCATCCCAGACGGAGACTTTGAGCTTGTCTCCCTCGGAGACAATCTAGATAGGAGCGTGAAGATTGGCATTGGGCTCCCTGACTTGGTGAAGAAGCAGCTGAAGGCATGCCTCTAGGAGAACGCTGATCTATTCGCTTGGAGCGCATCCGAGATGCCTGGCCTCGACCCAGAGGTGGCATGTCACCAGCTCACTGTAGATCCAACCGCTAGGGCCGTAGTACAACAAAGGCATAGGTAGTCTCCCAAAAAAGCGGAGGCTGCTGAAAAAGCTGTAAAAGACCTCCTAGAGGTAAATTTCATTTTGGAGGCCAGGTACATAACCTGGCTGTCCAACATTGTACTTGTAAAAAAGAATAATGGAAAATGGAGGATGTGCGTTGACTATACCGACCTTAACCGGGCATGCCCGAAAGATTCTTATCCTTTGCCTAACATCGACCAGCTGGTCGACAATTCTACAGGTTTCAAACTATTGTCCTTCATAGACTCCTACTCGGGATACAATCAAATCCCCATGGCCAAGGCCGACAAGCAGCACACCGCCTTCATGACCGAGTCGGGCAATTACTACTACAACATAATGCCTTTCGGCCTGAAGAACACTGGCGCGACCTACCAACAAAAGATGAACAAAGTCTTTCAAGGAGAGATCGGCGACATGCTCGAGGTCTATATGGACGACATGATCGTCAAATCCGCGGAAGAGGTCGATCACGCTGCCCATCTCACGAAAGTCTTCGACACAACGAGAAAGTGCGGGATGAGGTTCAACCCCGACAAATGCACCTTCGGCGTTCGGGCGGGAAAATTCCTCGGTTTCTACCTCACAGAGCAAGGAATCGAGACAAACCCCGACAAGTACAGGGCTTTCTCCGAGATCCCGACCCTGAACTCGAAGAAGTCGATACAATCACTAAACGGGATGCTGACCGCACTTTCCCGCTTCGTCGCCAAGTCCGCACGGTACGCATTCCCGTTTTTCAAACTTCTACGACAGAAATCCACGTTTGAATTAACTGAGGAATGCGAGCAAGCTCTCCTTTACCTCAAACAAGTCCTTTTGCAACCCCCAGTTCTATCGCAACCAGAATGCGGGGAGACATTATTCCTATACCTCGCCATCACGGGCGAAGCAGTTTGCGCAGTCCTAATCCGAGAAACAGCTGACAGTAAGAAGCCAATTTAGTTCACTAGAAAAGCCCTCCAAGGTCCGAAACTTAGGTACCAACAAATTGAAAAGGTCGCCCTAGCCCTCGTCACGGCGGCCAGAAGACTGCGACATTACTTCTTGGCCTACACGATTATGGTAAGGACTGAGCAACCCATACGACAACTCCTTGGTCGGCCAGATATGGCGGGGAGGATGCTCAGATGGTCGCTCGAACTCGCTGAGTTCGACATCCAATACGAGGGAAGGAAGGCCCTGAAAGCCCAGGTGCTGGCCGACTTCGTGGCGGAGATGACCCTCCCGGAGCCTTCGACCAACATATCCCAAAAGTGGACAATCTACGTCGACGGGGAATCCAGCTCGAAAGGCAGTGGAGTAGGCATCATCCTCGAGAACGGGGAAGACATCCTGATTGAAGTCTCCCTCACATTGTCCTTTCCGACGTCGAGCAATCAAGCCGAGTACGAAGCTTTCATCGTCGGGTTATGCTTAGCTGATGACCTCGGGGCCAAAGAGGTCGAAATATTCACCGACTCCCAGCTCGTGGCCTCCCAGGTACAAGGAGAGTATCAGGCCAAGAACGACAACCTTATCGAATACTTGACTCTGGCGAAGGAAACAATTAAAAAGTTCTCCTCGACAAAAGTCAAGCACGTCCCGCACGAGCACAGTACTCGAGCAGACATTCTGTCGAAACTCGCGAGCACAAAGAAGAAAGGCGGGAACAAATCCGTCATTCAAGACGTGCTCTCTCGTCCGAGCATTGAGAATACCATCCCCAAGACTGACGTGAACACCATTGGAGATAGCCATAGCTGGATGACCCTGCTATATGAGTACCTCAGTACGAGCAAGCTACCCGACGACCCAAAAGACACCGGAGTGGTTAGGCGCCGTGCTTACTCCTATACAATTGTCGAAGACAAATCATATCGACGCGGCTTCTCGATCCCTCTTCTCAGGTGTGTCGAGGAGTCCAAGGTCCCTGGTATACTGCAGAAAATCCATAAGAGGATCAATGCACAGCACCTCGGCAGACGGTCATTAGCTCGCAAGGCGCTACGAGCAGGGTACCACTGGCCCACCATGCAGCATGATGCCAAGGAGCACGTCAAGAAGTGCGATAGATGCCAACGACACGGGGACATGCACCTGGCCCTGCCCAGTGAGCTCAAAACACTATCGTCCTCGTGGCCATTTGCGTGGTGGGGAATGGATATCCTTGGGCCCTTCGTCGTGGGGTCCTATCAAAACAAATACCAGATCGTCGGTGTGGACTACTTCACGAAGTGGATCGAGGCAGAAGCACTGGCCAAAATCACGGCTCACGACATATTACGCTTCTACAAGAGAAACATACTCGCACAGTTTGACATGCCCCAAGCAATTGTCACCAACAACGGGACACAGTTCACCGACAAAAACTTCCAAGACTTCGTCACTAAACTTGGCACGAAGCAACACTTCACGTCGATCTAGCACCCCCAAACAAACGGGCAAGTTGAAGGGCGAACAGAGTCATCCTTTAAGGACTAAAACAGCGACTAGGCGACGCCAAGAAAACGTGGGTCGAGGAGCTGCACAACATCCTCTGGGCCTACAGAACAACCCCACACTCCACTACCGGGGAAACCCCTTCCACTTGACTTACGGAACGAAGGCAGTGATCCCCGTGGAAATAAGGGAACCCTTGAGAAGAACGGAATCTCCCCTCGACGAGGAGACAAACGACGAGGCCCTCAGGGAGGGGCTCGACTTTGTCGAAAAGATAAGGTTGGGCGCGTCCCTCTACGAAGCCTCACTCAAACAGAAGATAACTCAACGCTATAATAACAAGGTTATTAAGCGCGATTTTCAGGTAGGCACCCTCGTCCTACAAAGGAACCACAAAGATTTGCAAGAAGGCAAGCTCGCCGCAAACTGGGAGGCCCCTACCGCGTCCGCGCGGAAAACGGGGACAGGAGCCTACTACCTCAAAAGTCTACACGGGGAGGAACTTGCTTGACCATGGAACGCTGAGAAGCTTAAATAGTATTACAGTTAGACACTGCCCGCGACCCAGCTACGTCGCAACCACGGTGACACACTAAGGTACAAGTGCAACTCCGCTCCATGAGGCAAGAAGATCAAGGGCCGCGTTGTGTGTGCACGAAGACCTTTAATTCGACGAGGATACCTCGACCGAGCCCATCGTCGCCATACCAATCAAGCAGAATTCCCAGCTCATGATGGGAAGTTTACGCCACGAAGCTAAGACCTCGATCGAGCTCTTGGCCTCGTCAAAGGTCGGAATACCGCTCCGACCACTCGATCTGTTCCCTACGCTATCGAGGATCAACAAAGTTGAGCAAACCCCCAAATTACTTAGACAAAAAAACAATGAATCAAGCATACAAGCATAACACACACAAATAAACAAAAAGCAAAGCATTAAACCGAGCAGAAGCCCATTGTGTGGATTGTGCATACAAAAATATCATAAAGCCCCTGGCACGCAGGCCGGGTGTTATACCCCAAATTTTACCCCTTAGATGTCATAACATCTTGCACTTACACGTAGGGATCAATCATCTGTGCATTGTTAACTAACCACCATATCTTGCTAGTTTGTTCTGCTATGTGAAAGCCAGGGTTTGCACAGGAAAGAGAACAAAAGTCAATAAGCCAGACTCTCATATGTTTCAAGGTCTCCTAAGAGATTCTTTGGCTTCATACAATCATCACAAGTGTTCACCAGTTTCGGTGAGATTCTTATGAGAAGCCATTTGTTCAAGAAAGATAACTGAGGCTCCAAAGTGCAACCATTTGGTCTTAGAGGCTAATTATGAAGTCCTTAAATCATATGCCATGATCTTAATGAGATTAGGTTAAGAGAAATCAAGAAGAGATCATCTGGTCAAGAGTTGTGGAATTAGGGTTTTAACCTGAAGAATCATTGAGGAACCTTGTTGTGATCAGGCAGTATCTTAAAGGGTTCACCAACCATTGAGCCTACATACATACTAGAGGTCCAATTCAACAAGAAATCAAGTATGTTTGGTTCCTATTACAAGTGCATTGAGCCAAAAGATTAACCATGCCTCAAACTAGGGTTTTATCAGCACCAGTCAACCGTTGCCTTTGATTCTGATCAAGACATGTTCCCAAGCCTTGGGACATGATTCCACATGATACTGGACATCCTTAGAAACCATCTATGGACCTTGGAAGAGATTGAAGAATCCTCAGAGATCATCCCGTCGAATTTCTGAGGAAATTAGGGTTTTAATTGACAAAGTCAAGCCTCTGACTTTGATGTTATTGACCTAAAATGAAGCATTCAAGTCACATCCCATCTTAACATGTTCAATCCTCGACTTAGAGCATGGGAGATCACCAAAGCATTTGTGAATTTTGTTTGAAAAAAATTGAACAAGGAAAGGATTTAGGTGGCACTGGCCATGATGGGTGGCGCTTGCCACACTTTGGTGGCACTGGCCATGAAATGCATGGCGCCTGCCGTGGGTGAAGTATGGCACTGGCCATAGGTCACATGACACTTGCCATGAAGTATATGGCGTCTGCCATGATGGTTTTTTGGTACTTGCCATGTGAATATGGCGCTTGCCATGATGTTATATGGTGATTCCATGATTCTTACAAGCTGCACACTTAAAATAATGTGTTTTAAACAAATTAATGCAAGTGGATACAACTTGACATGAAAAAGAGAAACTTTTCAACAAAAGCATGGCTCCTCTCCCATCAGCACACAAAAGCAAACCTAACCCTATTCTGATCAGTGACTAGAGCTTTTGAGGACTTTCAAATCTCAGCCAGCTCACTTGCACGAGGAAAGCTTGGAAAAGGGAAAATTTGGCAAGTTTGGATATCTAACCATACCTTCACTTTTTCTCTTTTTCTATAAATAGGGCATTGTTCCTCAGTGAAAAAACACACCAGATTCACCCCAAACATAGGCTGAATACTCTCCTTATTTTCTCTCTCACTTACTCTTAAAAAAAACATTGCTGCAAGAACTTTGTTTCCAACTGATCCAATCATCCAAATAAGTTCTAAAGGATCCAAGGAAGCTGAGAAGAGGGTTTTCTCATATCTATAATAACTAGAAATAAGCCTTGGACTTTCTCCAAGAGGTAGGTTTTTTTAACCTTTGAAACTTACATGCTTGTGTACTGTTCTATGGTCATTTGATTGTTAAAATGTAATATGTATCGTGTTTTGTTGTGTTAAGTGATTGCAGGCTTCATCTTGACTGAATATATCATGATATGGCATGCTGAAACTTTTTGATGCTGCACTGTTGTTTGATGTTTTGTGAATCGTGTGTTTGCCTTTGGTTGAAACTATTGTCATATTGTTGTTCCTTATGAAAAATGCTACAGCTTTGGTTTTTACAATTTGATTTTTGTTGAGAAATGAGTGAGATATATAAGATGGAAATGCTTGCCATATTTTAAGATGGCACTTGCCACATTTTGGTGGTACTGGCCATGACCTATGGCGCCTGCCATGAAGGTATATGGCGCCTGCCATGCTCTAAAAAAGCATTGGCCTTGTTAGATGGCACTGGCCACAAGGTGTGGTGCCTACCATGCTCTAAGTGGAACTTGCCATGCTTTATATGGCGACTGCCATATTGTAACTTTAAACTTAGTATTTTTAATTTCACTTCTTATAGTAATTTCATTTCCTTTCTAAAATTTCAAAACAAAAAATATCCATAACTTTATATTCGATTCTTGGACTTTTTTTGTGAAAAATCATCAATTGTTTCGTGAAGACTTTTGAGAAATTTTTGAGTACTCTGTGGCATGTGAGATGATTGTCTGAGAATTATTCCTGGACCTTGAACAAGGTCATTATGTTAGGATGTTATTTGTACGTCTTGACCTCTATTGCTAAGTTTCATAGTTTTAACATGTCTCTGATTCCAAACTTTGAAAATGTTATATTTGCCATACTAATGTGTTCTCTTATCCATGTTTGCCATGTTCATACTTGGAATTTTATTTTGATTAATGTCTACTGTCTTTGAATCCTTGAACTCATATTATTCATTAAATTTCAATCCCTTTCAACCCTTGTTCAGAATTTATTTCCACTTCCTTCCAAAGGAAAGTCTCTCTATTGACATCAAGTCATAGATAGCTCATTACCATCTTGGCCTCCTAAGAGCCATTTCTCTCCTTGACCTCATAGTCATAGGATTCCCCCTTGGCCTCCTAAGAGCCATCTTTCCCTTGACCTCATAGTCATAGGTGGTCACCGTCCTTACCCTTGGCCTCCTAAGAGCCATTTACATCACAACTTAGAAGTTAGATAGAGTTCTTCAACTCTATGTGACTCTCATCATCATGAATATTCACTTCCCCTTTTACAACGTAGAGAGTTCCTCAACTCTATATGAGTTTCATACTCATTTCCCTTGGAACTTTGGCCATAGTCAATGGTTCCTCACCCTTAGTTAGGTGAACTACGATTGCTCTGATTCTTTAGTCAGATACGTAGGCACAAGATGCGATGTCTTGACGAGCAAACTTAGTGTACATATCCCTAGGTCTTTACCTTTACCTTTAGCAGATTTCCTTAGCAAGCAAACATAACATAACACAAACACAAATAAGAGGTTCCTGTAGAGTACTATAGATACTTAGGGTGCTAATAGGTTCCCTTAGTATAACCAACCCCCGATCCCCGATCTCTTAGTTGTGTCTTCACATGGCGCAAAAGGTTTTTCTTTCGATCTTTACCCTTTCCTTTGGATAAATCAAAGCTCGGTGGTGAATTTCAAGATTTGCGATTCAAGTTAATTAATAGCTTGACATCCGATTCTCACCGCAACAGAAATGACGACTTCACTGGGGATGAATAATAAGAGGGTTAAGCCCACCTTGTTTATATTTGTGTTATTCATGTTTTCTTGTTTGATTGTACATCTCTGTATATCTGTATATATCTATCTGTGCTTGGATCTTCTGTTTGGCAGGGTTGCTACTATTGAGTGGTGAGATAAGTCCTAACCCTGACTTGAGAGCATATATATGATAGGATTGTGGTGTAATCAATAGTCGGTTGTTGGGAGTAGTCCTAACAATTTATGGCATATGATGACCACACTCAGATGAGGCCCTTTGGGATTGTTCATGTCTGATGTGAGTAGTCACATTGATGTCACTCTTCCCGATTTGAGAGCCATGGATTCTTAAGACCATAGTTACCTTTACCCCACTTGGCCTTTTAGGATGTAGTGCGGTGGCTATGAGGGAGTAGTCCCAAGTAGTTGTTACGCGATACTACACTCAGACGAGTTTATCTTGAGAATATTATTAACCCGCGTGAGTAGTCACGTAGGCCGATAATATCCGAAGGATTTATGTAGACTCTGAGAACTTTTAGAACCCTGTTCTACAGTTATGGATCCATAGTACACACCTTGTTGGGATGGATAGACCATGGCCCCATTCATGAGACCCCTAAACCTAGGATTGGTGTGTTGTATTGTGTGTACATATGTTTGTGTTTACACGTGCCTGTGTTTTGTACATTGCCTACATCTCATTGCATCCATTGTTGGTTTTAAGGAACTCAGTCATCTTTTCCTTTGTAAATCATAGGTATCATGGATATTGAGAAGAGAAACACTAAAAAGTACAATTTCAAGAAGCCTAATTTGGTTAAGTTGAAGAAGTTAGCAACCTTGGTGACTTGCCATGAAGATTTCAGAAAACGTTATGGGAGACTGATTGGCCTTCTCAGAACCAAGATGGAGGAGGGTATTCTTGACACGTTGGTACAATTTTATGATCCTCTTTATCATTGTTTCACTTTCTCTGATTACCAACTTATTCCAACCTTGGAAGAATATTCTCATTGGTTTGGTCTGCCTGTGAAAGAACAAGAACCTTTTAGTGGATAAGAGAATATTCATACACCAAAAGAGATTGTTGATTGTATCCACTTGGAAATGTCAGAAGTTAAGCCTCACCTCACCACCAAGGATGGTATCAAGGGCTTACCGTCCAAGTTCTTGTTTGAAAAAGCCTGCAACTTCATCAATATGAACAATGTAGCTGCCTTTGAAGCGATCTTTGCTTTACTTGTCTACGGTATATTTCTGTTCGCCAATATTGAAGATTTTGTTGATATCAATGCCATAAGAATCTTTATCAGTGGGAATCCTGTACCTACCCTACTTGGTGATGCTTATCACTCCATCCATCATAGGACTCTCCAAGGGAAGGGTACTATCTCATGCTGTGCACATTTGCTTTACCAGTGGTATATAACGCATTTGCCTCAAACATCTCAATTCAGAGATAACCCTGGCAAACTGCATTGGTCTCAAAGAATCATCTCTCTTACTCACAATGACATCTTTTGGTATGATCCCGTTTACGACAAAGGAGTAATCATTGATAGTTGTGGCCCATTCCCTAACGTACCGCTCCTTGGTATTCGAGGTGGAATTAGCTATAACCCTGTGCTTGCTAAACTTCGGTTCGAATTTCCAATGAAGGAGAAGCCTAAGAGTATTCATGTATCCGACTTATTTTATCTCAATGAGGCGGCTAGTGATGAAACCAAAAACAGAGTTTGGCATGCTTGGGACACACTCCATAAGAGGACCAAGGATAACCTAGGGAAGAGGAACTGTGTGGCTTTGGAACCATTACTCCAATGGGTTCGATCCCGAGCTCGCGACCTTAAGATGCCTCATCTTCCCGAGAGACCTCCGCAGCCCACTGTTGTATCTCTATCTGTTATTCCCATTGAGCGCATGGAGGAGTACCAAGAAACTCTAGCAAGAATGAAGCTTAAAAGAGACACGTGGGAAGGGAAGTACCATACTGTCTGTGTTGAACAAGAAGAGCTGAAGAAGAAGATGAAAGAGAAAGACGATCTGATTGAATGGATGGAAAGACGTGTGATAGACGTACCTATGGCGCAAGAGAATTTATTTTTCTCTAGCGTGCAACCTACTTCAAGAACTCATGAGTATGCCAACATTCCTCCGACGTCTGGCGCTTGGAAAGGGATTATTGACAAGTTGATCATGGAGAACGCCAGGTTGAAGAGACGAAAGAGGAGGCGTGAAGTGGAGCCTTGCTAGATAGGATTGCTTTTCTAGGCCTAGTTGTTGTTCTTATCTTGTTGTATTTTGAGCCTTTTGGGCTTTTTGAAATGTATTATGAAAAGTGTAACTCTTCTCAATATTTAATGAAATGGAGGTTATTTTGAAAATTGTCATTCTCGAGTTCCTTAAAACCAATCGCATTTGCATTGCATCTTGCATTCTTTGCTAAACTATCAAGAGACTAACCTTGTTTTGTAGACTTTGTAGAAATGGACGCTGCTAGAAGAAGAATATGGCCGTATTTTTTCGAAGTTCCCGAGTTAGAGAAACTATTGGGATTGGGAGATATGGTTGAGGATCCGTCGGCTTTCACTGATAAGTATGGGAAGATCCTTCCACTGTTGAAAGTCCATGTGACCGAAGGACCACTTGAGACTCTAGTCCAACTTTATCATCATGTCTATCGTTGTTTTGTGTTTCCAAACTAACAACTAATGCCAACTTTGGAGGAATATTCTATTTTGATGGGTATCCCTGTCAAGGACTCTCCTCCATTTTCTGGAATAGAGGAGGCACTCACTGCCAAAGACATTGCCAAGGGAACAAGGATCAGATTGTCCGAGGTTCAAGCTCAGTTGACCAATATGGGAGGATGACGCAAATTACCCACACAATTCTTGCTTGAGAAGGCTCTGTACATTAAGGATAGGGGAAATTCTGCACTCTTCGAATCAACCTTTGCTTTACTTGTCTATGGTCTGTTCTTGTTTCCTAATGCCAAGTACTTCGTCGATGTTCAATTTATCTGAATCTTCATGCTTAACAACCCAGTTCCCACATTGTTGGCAGACGTTTACCATGCTGTTCATACCAAATTCATACAAAATGGTGGACCGGTTGTTTGTTGCGTTGCTCTCTTCTACAAGTCGTTTATTTCGTACTTATCGAAGACGTCAGCCTTTTGGAAAGTTAAAGATAGCAAGATTTAGTCAAAGACGCTGATGGAGTTAAACCACACTGACATTGAATGGTACGACCCAGTCTATAGGGGAATCCTGATGATCCATAGCTGTGGGGACTTCCCCAACATGCCTCTCATGGGAAGGAATGGTTGCATCAACTACAACCCTATGCTTGCCCGTCGCCAACTAGGTCATCCAAAGGAGGAAATTCCTAATTTTAATGATCTTGAGATGCTTTATCTCGAGGAAGAGGAAGGTTTCGAGTCCAAAATCAGAATTGAGCGTGCTTGGCGCCAAATCAACAGACAAAGGTGGACCGCCCTAGGAAACCCTGATTGTACCATTATCGAGGCTTGCTTATAGTGGTATCGAGAAATAGCTCTCGTGATGAGGAAGCCTTTCCCTCGCCATGAGTCCCCCATAAAGGCAAAGCAGAAGTTGATGGAGGCATTAAGAGAATTGGCTCTTGAGAAGGCAAAAGTCAAGGAGCGAATCAACGAGCTGATTAGCAAGATCAATGGAGGAGAGGGACCATTTGCCAGTGGATCCAATCTTTAGTTTCCTTTTGTTGTTGTAGTTTCCATTTCCTCTTATGTATTTGAATTATGAAGATGTACTACTTCTGATGTAACACTTGCAAGAATTTCTAATGAAGAAGCTTATTTTGATGAACATCTTGTTGTCTACAATGTTTGCAAAATTTCTTGGTTTCTTGATAGTTTAGCTTGCATTTTCATTTGCATTTGCATCATGTCACAACATGTGCATTTTCTTCCTTGTCTTTATCTCATGCCGTCGTAATTCTCTTCAGAACCGTCACACTGAGTTCCTAAAACAACTACAACACACGAGCCCAAGCTCATCAAAGGCTGTCAGAACAGTACTGTGAAATGGACAGAGTCAACAATGAATTAAGTGAGCTCCGAGGAGGAATGGGGCATATTCTGGAAGCTATTCAAGTAATGAAAGCAAAGATGGACATACAGGCCACTGTGGTCTCCAAGATTATCACTCCAACTGTGGAACCTCCTGTTACTACTACTGTGAACCCCACTTTGGGTATGCCTTTTGATTTTATATGTGCTCCAACAATCACTTCTACTCAACAAACTATTTCTTTGGATCATTAAGCTATTCCTACCTTCACCCCAGCAGCAGTACAAACCCAGGTGCACCCTGTTTTTCACAACCCACATCCGATTTATGATTACCCAGAGATGTCCAAAGAAGGAGATGATCGACATGAAAGGCTGCAGGAAAGTGTAGAGACGATTTAGAGGAAAATGAAAGCAATGGAAGGGAGCAATGTATTTAGCACTGATGTTAAAGACATGTGCTTAGTCTCAGGCTTGGTAATTCCACCCAAGTTCAAACTACCCAATTTTGACTTATACTCAGGTGCAACGTGTCCTAAGTCGCATCTGATTATGTATTTCCAAAGAATGGATGTATACATGGATAATGATAAGTTGATGATCCACTGCTTCCAAGATAGTTTGAAAGGGGCTGCTACCAAATGGTACTTAAATCTGGACCAGTCAAGAATCTGTTGTTTCCAAGATTTGACTGATGCTTTTGTAAAGCATTACAAATATAACATGGATTTGGCACCCGATCATAGACAATTATTGAGCATGTCTCAGAGCAATACCGAGTCTTTTAAAGAGTACGCGCAACGTTGGAGAGAGACAGCATCTCAGGTTGAACCACCTTTGTCCGAAAAAGAACTAGCTGATTGGTTTGTCGATACGGTGAAGCCAGAGTTCTATGAGAGGATGATCAACTATGTTAGCGCTAACTTCGCTGATATTGTTGCTGTAGGCGTAAAAGTAGAGGCAGGGCTGAAAAGTGGAAAAATAGTCAGTTCCTCAAGCAGTTCAACCAATACCAATACCAAGAAATATCCTAGCCAATTCCACAAGAAGAAAGAAGGAGAGACTAGTGCCATCATGGCAGGGAAGAAAAAGAACCAAAGGTGGAAACAACCAATGTACCAATAACAGTCGGTTATAAACTTTACTCAACAGTCGATCTACCCTATGCAGTATGCTCCACAACACTATGTAGCAGCTGTAACACCTACCTTTAATCATCAAGCAGCGCAGCAGGCGCCGGCCTATCAACAGCCAGCTTATCAACAAGTACCAAATGCTTAAAATTATCAACAATAACAAAGACAACAAGCTTCATATTCAGGTGTTCCTCAAAGGAGACAAGGGGGAACAACTATATTTCCACCCATACCAATGTCCTATACTGAGCTCTATCCTTCATTAGTGCAACAAGGACTGATTGTTACCAGACCTCTAGGTCCACCAACAGAGAAGTCGTTGCCGTTCCACAATCCAAATGTTAATTGTGCTTTTCATCAAGGAGGAGCCGGTCATGACTTGGAGGGTTGCTTAGCATTGAAACATGTGGTGAAAAGGTTGATGGAAAAGAAGATCCTATCATTCGCAGACAATCAGCCAAACGTGAAAAGCAATCTGTTGCCTACACACGGAATTACTAATGCCATTGAGGCTGAAAATGATGAGGTGTTAATAATGGATGCGTCAAAAATCAAAACTCCTATTAAAGCATTTCATGCTAAGTTGTTTGAAGCTGGTTTGGTCAAAGTCTGTCATGGTGATTATGAGGGTTGTAATATCAATGTTAAAGGTTGCCAGTTGGTCCAAAACGACATTCAGGGTTTGATTAATGAAGGATTCCTATAGGTATTCAGCAAGGAAAAGAAGGATGAAGTTGCAGTAATTGAGCTTTTGTTTAACCTACCAAAATCCAGAGAAAAAGTGTCTGTTTTCAACTTATCGAAGTCTGGTTCTGTGATCCCTGTGTTTAATAAGCCCGTACCAATCTTCAACAATTCTGAGTCTGTTGTTGCTTCCGCGCTAATCACTCAAAGCCAAGCAACATCTGACAACCCGTTCCATTCCGCTTCAGGGGTTCAAAAGCTGTGCTGTGGATTTATGAGAATACTGTGGTTGACAAAAAACATGAAGAAGTGGTTCCAAGGAATGAGGTGGGAGCTACTAATGAAGAGGTGACCAACATAGTGGGGACTGGGAAGATGACTCGCAGCAGTAGAGTTTACACTCCTCTATTCAAAGAAACTGTGCCTAAGAAGACTACTGTTCCTGTACTTTCCGAAGATAAAGAAAAAGAAGTAGTTACGAAAGAGGATGATGATGAGTTTCTGAGAATTATCAAGAGAATTGACTATAAGGTTGTGGACCAGCTCCACCAAACTCCATCCAAGATCTCGATTTTGTCTCGGCTAATGAATTCTCCTATACACAGAGCAGCCTTACAGAAAATTCTAGCCCAAGCACATGTAGCCCAAGATATTACTGCTGGACAATTTGACCACATCATTGCTAACATCACACCCTGCAATACACTCAATTTCAGTGATGAAGAATTGCCTCGAGGAGGTCGAAACCATAATCTTTCCTTGCATGTGTCTATAAAGTGCCAAGAGGATATTTCAGCCAGAGTACTTGTAGATACTGGTTCATCTTTGAATGTTCTGCCAAAAAGAACTGGAAAAGTTGACCTATCAAGGGGTTGTGATGAAGCCTACTTCACTCATTGTCAAAGCCTTCGATGGTTCAAGAAGATCAGTAATGGGAGAGATCGAATTACCTATTCTGATTGGTCCTCATGTCTTCAATGTTGTTTTCCAAGTTTTGGATATCAATCCTGCTTACAGCTGTTTGTTGGGAAGGCCTTGAATCCATGAGGTCGGTGTCGTAACATCGACTTTGCATCAAAAGATGAAATTCATAGCTGATGAGAAATTGGTCATTATCCATGGTGAAGAAGATCTAATGGTCAGTAACCTGTCCTCTTTCTGATACATTGAAGCTGATATAGACGCTTTAGAAACCTCCTTCCAAGTTCTTGAGATAGCTAATGTTGTTATGCTTGATAGTGAAGACTTAGTGGTTTCGAATAGTCCATCTTTTGCTTCTTACAAGAGCATCCAATCTGCCCTACAAGAAGGTGTACCTGAAGGCTGGGGAAAATTCATTGAGGTTCAAGAAAGAGAGAAGTACCAAGGGTTGGGTTACAAACCAACTCTTGAGGAAAAAGCTGTTGCTACAACAAGACGACTGAAGATGATTCAAGAGGTGTTTGTCAGTGGAGTACATCAAGTTCATTCCATCATTGTAGACACTGAAGACGAAGACATTAGCCACTTGGTTTTTCAGTGTGACGCCGTATTGAGTAATTGGGATGCTATTGAGATCCCTGTTTTGTACCCTATGCCAGAGTAATTTGCTTGCTTTTGTTGTTGTTTTCAATTCCCTAGCCCTGCCCGAGGCTAGTGGATTATTTTGTATGGGCCACCGCTTTTAATTCTTATTAATCAATGAAAGTGATGTTTTGTTAAATTCTTTTGTCTTTATTTTACTGTTTTTGCTTCTAAAGAAAAATGGCAATCTTTTCAAAACTACAAAAACATTTTCTTCTTGCATTTGATTTTTGTGCATTTTAATAAGATAAGTCCCTCCATCATGCATAATAAATCCCAAACCCATTGTATTCAATTACCCTACTTTCACTATCGACTTTGATTCACCTATCTATCAAGCTGAGGATGAGGAGGATTATGAGGTCCCTGATGATTTGGCAGAGATGTGTGAGTATCAATACACGGATCTTCAACTGCACAAAGAACAAGTTGACATCATCAATCTTGGTACCAAAGAAAAGAAGAAAGAGGTCAAGGTTAGGGCAACACTTGGGGCAGAGATCAGATGACGGTTAGTGCAGCTTCTTGAAGAATATGTGGATGTGTTTGCTTGGTCTTATCAATATATGCCTGGCTTGGATACAGACATAGTAGTTCATAAGCTACCGCTCAAACTTGAATGTCCTCCGGTGAAATAAAAGCTTCGAAGAAGTAGACCCGACATGGCTCTCAAGATCAGAGATGTGGTTAAGCGACAACTTGATGCAGGTTTCTTGGCAGTTTCAAAGTATCCTGAATGGGTAGCCAACATCGTGCCAGTAATGAAGAAGAATGGTAAAGTGCGAATGTGCGTAGATTACAGGGATCTCAACAAAGCCAGTCCTAAGGACGATTTCCCTCTACCGCATATCAACACTCTTGTAGATAATACAACTCGATTTGCAGTTTTCTCATTTATGGATGGTTTCTCAGACTATAATTAGATCAGAATGGATCTGGCTGATATGGATAAGACTACATTCATCACTCCATGGGGAACCTATTGTTACAAAGTCATGCCCTTCGGTTTGAAAAACGCAGGGGCAACCTATCAGAGGGCTATGGTAACTTTGTTCCATGATATGATCCATAAAGAAATTGAAGTATATGTGGATGATATGATTGCTAAATCTCAGAGTGAGGAAGAACATTTGGACCATCTTCTGAAGTTATTCAAGAGGCTCCGGAAATATCAGCTGAAGTTGAATTCTGCCAAATGTACTTTCGGTGTAAGATCAGGAAAACTACTTGGTTTTATCGTCAGTCAGCGAGGAATTGAGGTGGACCCTGATAAGGTACGAGCTATTCAAGAAATGTCAGCTCCGTAGACCGAGTCTCAAGTGAGATATTTTCTGGGTCGTCTAAATTATATCTCCAGATTCATTTCCAACATGACTCCTACTTGTGAGCCAATTTTCAATTTACTTCGTAAAGACCAGATTGTAAAGTGGAATTATGATTGTCAGCAAGCCTTTGATAAACTCAAGAATTATCTGCAAGAACCACCGATCTTAGTTCCCCTTGTCCCTGGAAGGCCTCTCTTCATGTACATGACTGTATTGGAAGGATCCATGGGTTGTGTTTTGGGCCAACATGATGAAACTGGGCGCAAGGAGCATGCCATCTATTATTTGAGCAAAAATTTCACCGATTGTGAAAGCCGTTATTCATTGCTAGAGAAGACTTATTGTGCTTTAGCATGGGCCGCCAGACGTTTGAGGTAGTATTTGATATGTCACACTAATTTGTTGATCTCCAAAATGGATCCAATAAAGTATATCTTTGAGAAGCCTGCTCAAACAGGAAGACTTGCCCGTTGGCACATGTTGTTGTCTGAATATGATATCCAATATGTCACTCAGAAGGCTATCAAAGGAAGTGTCTTATCAGAGTATCTTGCAGATCAACCTGTTGAAGACTACGAGCCTCTCAGATTTGAATTTCCTGATGAGGACATCATGGTGGTAAAAGATTGTTAAGAACCTGGCCCTGATGAAGGTCCTGAACCCGGTTCTAGATGAAAGATGATGTTTGATGGTTCTTCCAATTACAAAGGACATGGTGTGGGTGTTGTGTTGATAAATCCTAATGGTGGTTACACTCCATTCACAGCAAGACTAGACTTTGGATGCACAAACAATGTTGCTGAGTATGAAGCGTGTATCTTGGGTTTAGAGGTTGCAATTCATCTCAGAATCAAAATTCTAGAAGTCATTGGTGATTCCGCTTTAGTTATCTATCAAGTCAAGGGTGAATGGTAGACTAAGGACAAGAAAATGATCCCGTACCACGCTTACATTGTGGTAATGATCAAATACTTTGACGAAATTACTTTTCGCCATGTCCCGCGTTCAGAGAATCACATAGCTGATGCCCTAGCCATGTTAGATTCAATGTGGAAAGTTAGCTTTGTTAATGAAGCACCACTCATCAGTATCGAGCACAAGACTGAACCAGCCTATTGTCAGTCAATTGAAGAAGAGGTAGATAGGAAAATGTGGTTTCACGACATCCTAAATTATCTGAAGACTAAAGAGTATCCTGCTAATGCTTCCAGTCTTGATAAGAAAATGTTGCAAAGATTATCATCCAAGTTCTTCCTCAACAATGATGTACTTTACAAGAGGAATCACGACATGGTCTTGCTAAGATGTGTTGATAAATGAGAAGCAGACCTGTTGATTCGTGACATTCATGAAGGAGCCTTTGGTACTCATGCCAGTGGGTCGTCATGGTTAAGAAAATCTTGAGAGCCAATTATTATTGGTTAACTATGGAAGCTGATTGTATCCAATATGCCAGAAAGTGTCATAAGTGCCAGATCTATGCTGATAAAATGCATGTGCCTCCAACATTGCTGAATGTTCTGTCATCCCTTTGGCCTTTTTCTATGTGGGGCATCGACATGATTGGAGCTATTAAGCCGAAAGCTTCCAATGGTCATCATTTCATTCTAGTGGCCATTGACTATTTCACCAAGTGGGTTGAAGCTGCTTCCTATGCCAATGTGACCAAGCAGGTGGTTACCCGTTTCATCAAGAATAATATCATTTGTCGTTATGGAATCCCTAACAGAATCATAACTGACATTGGACAAACTTGAACAACAAGACAATGAAAGAGTTGTGTGACAGTTTCAAGATTGAGCATCACAATTCTTCACCCTATCGTCCCAAAATTAATGGAGCAGTCGAAGCTGCTAACATGAACATCAAAAAGATCTTGCAGAAAATGGTCAAGAATTATAAGGATTGGCACGAAATGTTACTATTCACCTTGCATGGATTCAAAACTTCGGTTCGAACTTCGACAGGGCAACCCCCTTTTCTCTGGTATATGGAATGGATGTTGTTATTCCTATTGAGGTTGAGATACCGTCCCTGCGTATTCTGATGGAAACCAAGCTTGATGAAGCAGAATGGGTCCAAGAGAGATATGACCAGTTGAACCTCATTGATGAGAAGCGACTGACTTCCATGTGCCATGGTCACTTGTACCAAAAGAGAATGAAGAGAGCATTTAACAAGAAAGTCCGTGTTTGAGAATTCCAAGAAGAAGAACTTGTAATTAAGAAGATCCTGCCATCTCAAAGGGATGCTCGTGGAAAATGGGCGCCCAACTATGAGGGTCCATTTGTGGTAAAAACTGTGGTCTCAGGAGGTTCCTTATTCCTCACAATGATGGATGGTGAACAACTCGCACACCCTGTGAATGCTGACTCATTACGAAAATATTACGCCTAAAAAGACCGCTAAGTCGAAAACCAGAAATGGAGATTTAGGCAAGAAAAGGGTATCTCGGTGGGTCATAACCTATGAAGGAGACTCAGGCAAAAGTTAGGGATCAAAAAAAGAAAAAAGAGCTCGCTAGGTTGAAAACCTGAAAGGGCAGCCTAGGCAAAAAAGAGCGTCCCGGTGGACTGAAAACCCGAAAGGGCGGTCCATACAAAAGTTAGGGACAAAGGCGTTTCACTGTGTCAGACAGGGTTGTCAGCTACATCAAGGAATTCATAAAGAAGTTCAAGTTCATTTTCCCTCATCAGCAGTAAAGATTTTAGGACTTTTAGTCATTAGGGATGGTAGTGGTCATTGAGTATGATGTAACTTTTTCCCAAATTGCCATTTTCCAATTGTAATGTTCCATGGAACTTTGCTATTGGCAAGTTACCATTCTAATAAAATCAGATTTTTGAACCATTCTTTGTTTGATATTTATCATTGCTCTATTATTTTCCTTGTTATGTAAAACTTCACTTATTTATTAACAACGGTTTTGAAAGCGGAAAATGTTTTGAAAAATCTTTTAAGAAAACGCAATGAAAATATAATTTTGCTTTGGCATTAGGGACAATTTAGTAAAATCATTTGCCTCCCTCAAAAACTCTGGTTGTGACGAAAGCATTGTTCAACCATCTGGCGTAAGCTCGTCATGGAAGAGAGATTGGCAATACTTCCCTAAATCAGACATTTCAGTAATGACTGAGTACTACGATACCAAGGACTTCTCCCCAGTATCTTCACAGATGTTTGTTGAATGTGAAAAAATTTACTTCTCTAGTGAAAGAAAGACATTCTCGGATTGACTCTAAACTGTTGATTCTTTTCAGATTCAGTGTGACTCCTTGCAGTGGATGTGTCATCTATCTACTCCTTTTTCCCAGTCTGTCATCTCTCGTTAGAGTCGTTTCTTGCATATCATTGAGCATTCACATCATCCCATAACATCCGACATCTTTGCATTTAGGTGTTTTGCATGTGGGTCTTCACCTCCCTTTACCTCAATTTGTTGATCTTTGGATCTTTTATCTATGTCCAGCTTGCGTCCGGTCTTCACCTGCGTGCGCCAGATTTGGCTCATTATTCATTTTCCCCAGGAAATCTAGTCTTCATTTATGCAACCCCGACACTAACCCATCAGATAATAAACCTCTTTCTATGAACTTTAAGTCCAGTAATCACTGGCATTATTTATTTCAGGTCAACTGTGAACCTTGGTCAGCTATGAACCTAAACATTCTGGTCATCTATGGACCTAAACCGTGGTCAACTATGAACCAAAATATCAGGTCAACTGTGAACCTTAATCCCCAATCAACTATGAACTTTTAACCTCAGGTCAACTATGAACCTTGGTCAGCTATGAACCTAAACATTTGGCCAGCTATGAACCAGAATCCTTGGTCAGCTATGAACCAAAACCTCAGGTCACCTATGAACCTAAATTCCAGTAATTGCTGGCATTGTTTGTTTTGGGTCAACTATGAACCTAAACATCATTCAGGTCAACTATGAACCTTAGTCAGCTATGAACCAAAACCTCAGGTCACCTATGAACCTAAAGTCCAGTAATTGCTAGCATTGCTTATTTCAGGTCAACTATGAACCTTGGTCAACTATGAACCTAAACATTCAGGTCAACTATGAACCTTAAGTCCAGTATTTTCTGGCATTGTTTATTTCAGGTCAGCTATGAACCTAAACATTTGGTCATCTATGAACCTAAAGTCCAGGAATCTCTGGCATTTGCTTGTTTTTGGTCAGCTGTGAACCAAAATTTTGGGTCAACTATGAACCTAAACACCATTCAGGTCAGCTACGAACCTAAGAACTTTGGTCAACTATGAACCAAAACATCAGGTCAACTATGAACCTCAATCCTATCCAACTCATATTGGTATCCTATCTAACTCATATTGGTGTCTACTGACATGTTATTTTCCAAGTCCAATCATTGTTGGCACTAAAATTTTATCCCTAGCAGAGGATCGGTCATTATCAGTATCTCTTTAAAAGTCCTTGTGATCTTCATCATTTGGCGAACACAAAAATTGTGTTTGTCTCTGTCTTTTCTGGATTTTCTTGAAGATCACGTTTGAACTCTTCAATATAAGAAATCCCCAGAAAGTCTTTGTAGAATGTCTATCCTCTTATTTTAAGTTGATCCTCAGTGGAGATCATGTCTTCTTTCTGGTTTTATGCCCAGTAAGAATGTGTATTATTTCCCCAGTATCGTCCGATCACCTCTGAACCAGTCGCCCATCTCCCTGGATCTTTCCCCAGTGAAGAACACCTCTATGGCTCCTATCTCATGTGAGGACTTGTGGGATTTCCCCCCTTTATTTTTTCTATCCCCAGTGTTTCCTCAGAGTCTCCCCAGTGAGTCTCTTTGTTTGGTCAGTCTGTATCCCCAGTGAGTCTTTCTTGTGGATATTAACCTTCATCCCTCCCCAGTAAAGCTCACCTGTGGTTGATTGCTCTTTATCTTTAGTGTCTTGTTTGTCTGCATCTTTGCACTATCATGGCATCATATCATCATACTAGAAGTTCATGGCATGTCAGCATTTGCATGTCTGTTGCCTAACCTTAGCATCTGCATTCCATCTAAGGGCAAAATTTTTGGTTTGCTATATTTAAATACCTTTCACCTTGATGTCCCGAGGATTTCCATTCCTCGTGCCATCTGGTAAAGCTATTCAAATAGGGGCAACTGTTATATCCCAAATTTTACCCCTTAGATGTCATAACATCTTGCACTTACACGTAGGGATCAATCATCTGTGCATTGTTAACTAACCACCATATCTTGCTAGATTGTTCTTCTATATGAAAGCCAGGGTTTGCACAGGAAAGAGAACAAAAGTCAATAAGCCAGACTCTCACATGTTTTAAGGTCTCCAAATACATTCTTTGGCTCCATACAATCATCACAAGTGTTCACCAGTTTGGGTGAGATTCTTATGAGAAGCCATTTGTTCAAGAAAGATAACTGAGGCTCCAAAGTGCAACCATTTGGTCTTGGAGGCTAATTATGAAGTCCTCAAATCATATGCCATGATCTTAATGAGACTGGGTCAAGAGAAATCAAGAAGAGATCATCTGGTCAAGAGTTGTGGAATTAGGGTTTTAACCTGAAGAATCATTGAGGAATCTTGTTGTGATCAGGAAGTATCTTAAAAGGCTCACCAACCATTTGAGCCCACATACATCCTAGAGGTCCAATTCAACAAGAAATCAAGTATGTTTGGTTCCTATTACAAGTGCCTTAAGCCACAAGATTCACCATGCCTCAAACTAGGGTTTTATCAACACCAGTCAACCATTGCCTTTGATTTTGATCAAGACATGTTCCCAAGCCTTGGGACATGATTCCACATGATACTGGACATCCTTAGAAGCCATCTATGGACCTTGGAAGAGATTGAAGAAGCAAGATCCTCAGAGATCATCCACTGGAATTCCTGAGGAAATTAGGATTTTAATTGACAAAGTCAAGCCTCTAACTTTGATGTTATTGACCTAAAATGAAGCATTCAAGTCACATCCCATCTTAACATGTTCAATACTCGACTTAGAGCATAGGAGATCACCAAAGCATTTTTGAATTTTGTTTGAAAAAAAATTGAACAAGGAAAGGATTTATGTGGAACTGGCCATGATGGGTGGCGCTTGCCACACTTTGGTGGCACTGGCCATGAAATGCATGGTGCCTGCCATGGGTGAAGTATGGCGCTGGCCATAGGTCACATGGCACTTGCAATGAAGTATATGGTGCCTGCCATGATGATTTTGTGGCACTTGCCATGTGAATATGGCGCTTGCCATGATGTTATATGGTGATTCCATGATTCTTACAAGCTGCACACTTAAAATAATGTGTTTTAAACAAATTAATGCAAGTGGATACAACTTGACATGAAGAAAGAGAAACTTTTTAACAAAAGCATGGCTCCTCTCCCATCAGCACACAAAAGCAAACCTAACCCTATTCTGATCAGTGACTAGAGCTTTTGAGGACTTTCAAATCTCAGCCTGCTCACTTGCACGAGGAAAGCTTGGAAAAGTGCAAATTTGGCAAGTTTGGATATCTGACCATACCTTCACTTTTTCACTTTTTCTATAAATAGGGCATTGCTCCTCATTGAAAAAGCACACCAGATTCACCCCAAACATAGGCTGAATACTCTCCCCATTTTCTCTCTCACTTACTCTTACAAAAAAAACATTGTTACAAGAACTTTGTTTCCAACTGATCCAATCATCCAAATAAGTTCTAAAGGATCCAAGGAAGCTGAGAAGAGGGTTTTCTCGTATCTATAATAACTGGAAAGAAGCCTTGGACTCTCTCCAAGAGGTAGGTTTTTTTAACCTTTGAAACTCACATGCTTGTGTACTGTTCTATGGTCATTTGATTGTTAAAATGTAATATGTATCGTGTTTTGTTGTGTTAAGTGATTGCTGGCTTCATCTTGACTGAATATATCATGATATGGCATGCTGAAACTTTTTGATGCTGCACTGTTGTTTGATGTTTTGTGAATCGTGTGTTTGCCTTTGGTTGAAACTATTGTCATATTGTTGTTCCTCATGAAAAATGCTACAGCTTTGGTTTTTACAATTTTGATTTTTGTTGAGAAATGAGTGAGATATATAAGATGGAAGTGCTTGCCATATTTTAAGATGGCACTGGCCATATTTTGGTGGCACTGGCCATGACCTATGGCGTCTGCCATGAAGGTATATGGCGCCTGCCATGCTCTAAAGAAGCATTGGCCTTGTTAGATGGCACTGGCCACAAGGTGTGGCGCCTACCATGCTTTAAGTGGCACTTGCCATGCTTTATATGGCGACTGCCATATTGTAACTTTAAACTTAGTTTTTTTTAATTTCACTTCTTATAGTAATTTCATTTCCTTTCTAAAATTTCAAAAAAAAAATGCATAACTTTATATTCGATTCTTGGACTTTTTTTGTGAAAAATCATCAATTATTTCGTGAAGACTTTTGAGAAACTTTTGAGCATTCTGTGGCATGTGAGATGATTGTCTGAGAATTATTCCTGGACCTTGAACAAGGTCATTATGTTAGGAAGTTATTTGTACGTCTTGACCTCCATTGCTAAGTTTCATTGTTTTAATATGTTTATGATTTCAAACTTTGAAAATGTTATCTTTGTTATACTAATGTGTTCGCTTATCCATGTTTGCCATGTTTATACCTAGAATTTTATTTTGATTAATGTCTACTGTCTTTGAATCCTTGAACTCATATTGTTCATTTAATTTCAATCCCTTTCAACCCTTGTTCAGAAGTTATTTCCACTTCATTCCAAAGGAATGTCTCTCTATTGACATCAAGTCATAGATAGCTCATTACCATCTTAGCCTCCTAAGAGCCATTTCCCTCCTTGACCTCATAGTCATAGGATTCCCCCTTGGCCTCCTAAGAGCTATCTTCCCCTTGACCTCATAGTCATAGGTGGTCACCGTCCTTACCCTTGGCCTCCTAAGAGCCATTTACATCACAACTTAGAAGTAAGAATAAGTTCTTCAACTCTATGTGACTCTCATCATCATGAGTATTCACTTTCCCTTTTACAACGTAGAGAGTTCCTCAACTCTATATGAGTTTCATACTCATTCCCCTTGGAACTTTGGCCATAGTCAATGGTTCCTCACCCTTAGTTAGGTGAACTACGGTTGCTCTGATTCTTTAGTCAGATACGTAGGCACAAGATGCGATGTCTTGACGAGTAAACTTAGTGTACATACCCCTAGGTCTTTACCTTTACCTTTAGCAGATTCCCTTAGCAAGCAAACATAACATAACACAAACACAAACAAGAGGTTCCTGTAGAGTACTACAAATACTTAGGGTGCTAATACCTTCCCTTAGTATAACCAACCCCCGATCCCTGATCTCTTAGTGTCATACCCCAAATTTTGACCACCAAGATTTCCCATCGCTGTGCAAATCATCATCACAATATGGAGGTACTTTCATGTCTCATTAATCTCCTCAAGGATTATTGAGCAGTCACTACATTCAAGCATTAGGGTTTTGAGCCATCTCGGGGTACTTAGACAAAGGATCAATCAAGAAATGACATGATCTTTAACTTGTCTAGTCTCTCAAACCCCCATAAAGGATCAATAGGACTCCCACATCAAGAATCAAGCACAAGGTTGCAGCATTCCAAGTGGATTAAGCCTCCAGATCGCCAGTGTCACCAAATTAGGGTTTTCGTCGACCAGGGCCACCAGGTGAAAAATTTTCCTCTGGCCATGAGCCAATGCTTCAAAGCATAACTCAAAATACTCTAAGGGACCTCATGGACCCAATCATCAAGTCAATTTTGCCTCAGGGGATGCATTCATAAAAAATCAGGAATTAGGGTTTCTTGACCTAATTCACCCCTAAGTTAACTTTTGGGACAAAACATGAGCCAAGACCCCAAGACATGATTTGAGGGTCTCTAACACACTACATTGATCCACTTGCAACAATGGATTGATTCAAGAAGCTTGATTAACAAGTTTCAATTTCATCTGGACCACAATTAGGGTTTTGAGGGAAAAAGTCAACTGTACCTTTGACCTTTGACCAGGACATGCTCCCAAACCTTGGGACATGATTCAATACACCCTATAACACCTATGGAACATAGCCATTTGGTTTGATTTAGGTCAAGGACTTGATTTCACCAAGGATCGCACAGTTTAGAATTCATCTGATAAAAAGTCAACTGTGCACAAAAGTCAACTTTGACTTTTTGAGATTTTTCACAATTATGGCTCCTTGACCCTAAAATGATGTTAATGTGTGATCGGAATCATCATTCATCAAGAAAAACCAAAGAAAGTGGGATAACTTATAAAAGGGGGTAACCATAAAAACTTAGAATTTTTCTAAGTTATGGAACAAAGTGGCTAGGGTACCAACTTCCAAGGATCAGAACTTGATATCCAAGCAACCATTTTGGATGATCCAAAGATGGATTTGTAGATCTCATGGCATACTTTAAAAGTTTCAACTACAGCTCATTCCAATTCCTCATGGATTTTAAGTTATGGAGTGACCAAAATGACAAAAACATGAAAATGCCACTTTTTCCAACACTTAGTGAAATTTTCATTAAGTCAGAATCTGTTTCACTTTTTTCAAAATGTAGGGGCATTTTTCACTTGGATCCAAAAAGTGTCAAAACAAACTATGATCACACCTGTGTTGTATCACATGAGAGCTTTCCAAAATGACCAAGAACTCCATCAAAGCCCATATGAGCTAGAAGTTATGACAGTGGAAATATGCCTTGCTGCAAACTGTCTTGGAAAGGAAGATTGTGCATTAGGGCTCGATTTCCTCAATTTGTGCAAATGGAAAACAAGTTTATCCATCTGAACACCTCAGGGGGAGACCAAGGAGGAACCAACACTGATCCATAAGCCTCCCAACTCTTTGGAACTACAAGTAGCATGCCAAACCTAAAAATCCTAAAAGGGGGACAAGACTCCAATTTTGTTTTGGAGCATTCAATGGATGCACCAAGGTGGCATGAACTGAGCCTATTCCAACTGAATGAGTCAAAGATAAGCTCTGAACCAAAGAGCCATAGGCCTGTGCTCTAACCTCTAGTCAATGGCTAGAGGAGACTTAGATTCCAAAGTGATTCAATTGGCCAACAGCCTGCTCCAGCCACCATTCACTATTGCTTGCAAAACAAACTTGCTCTACTATAAATAGAGCTCATTTATGCTCAGTTTGAATACACCAAAGCACTATAACACTTGCTTTCCTCAAAATCCCTTTCTCTAGGCCAAAATACCTTCTTTTGCAAGGTAACTCTGAGTTTTTGAGTTAGAAAGCATTTCCATCACAGCTCATGATCCAAACACGTCCAATATGTCATATCTAACTATCCAAACTCTCATATGTGACCTGTAACACCAAAATCACAAAGTCCCCTCTCAAAACCTCAAAATTGGGCTTTTTTACATTTTTCAAGCCATGTCTTGATTCAGTCACTTTCAAAACCTGATAAGACCTCAAACACACTCCAAATATCATCCTTGAACTGTCCCAAATGGTTTCCCACATCTGGAACACCATTTGAGAGAGTTGCCATATTGGTCACTTTTGCCCCTTTTGCAAGAAAGAGCTCAAACTTGTTCCTGAGGATTCTAGTTGGTTCCAGCCATTCTAAAAGCTTCCAGAGGATCATTTGAGGGTGTCTAAAGCATCAAACCACTTCTGGAACAAAGCACTTGGCAAATTGCACAAAAAGCTCCTAAAGAGGTAAGCATCACAACTTGAGCTCTTTGAAATATGCATTGCTTTGAAGTCCACTGATCATGCACATCTCATACATGTTATATATGTTATGTTTGAACCAATTCATCATGTAATTCATGCCTGTAACAAGAGGTAGCATAGAAAATGCAATTATAGGCCTATTTCAAGAACACCATCGGGTTTTGAAATAGGAGCCTCATCTGAAAAAAATACCACCACCATTGGATTCCTTGTGAAATTCTAGGCAGGATAGACCTAAATTTTGTCCCAATCCATGGAGAAATGAGAAAGTTACAAGCTTCACGTTTTTTACCAAATCTTGCCTTGCCTTGCCTTGGCCAGGCCTAAAAACCAAGTCACCCTCATATATTCATGGGGTGGTTTTGATACACGGATGTATCACTACCCCAGTGGTAGAAGGCGCGCGCTGCACCCAAGAGGTCTGGGGTTCGAATCCCCCTCGCCCCAGATCCTCTTTTTTTACCATTTTTTTCCTATTTTTATCATTTTTCATATTATTTTTTAATAATTTGAAATATTAATAACTCCCTCAATTTTAATTTTTTTGATTGGTTCTTTTTGAAAAAAATCACAAAAATGTTGAAATGTTTTATTCCACAAAAAAATCAGATTTGTATTATTTATTTAATATAATTGGTATTTTTGTAAATAAATTCATTTTTATTGTTTTTAAACCTTTTAAAAAATGAATATTCATCTTGGAAATCAAAATCAAATGAGCCCTAAATTATCTTGTGATTAAAGCCTCATTTTTCAAACCTTAAACAAAAATCACAAGTAGTTTATTTATACTTATTTGGTATTTTTGTCATTTTATTCATTTTTTAAAAGGATTACTTTTAAAAGAAAATGGAATTAGGGTCTCTTTAATTTTTCACCATAACAAATCTTTTTTCAAACCCTTTGGGCCTCTAATAGAGTGTAAGACCCAATCCCTCTTTGAAACCAAATCAATTTTGGGCCTCAGTCATTGTATAAGACCCACTGTGTTTTCAAAAACCTCGGCGCGATCGCCGTTTTCAAACAAACCAATTGGGCCTCTCCTGGAGTTGTAAGCCCCATTCTTTTTCTTAAAATCACTTTGGGCCTCTTGAGAGAGTGTAAGTCCCATCCCTTTGTAAATAAACAATTTTGGGCCTCACACATTGTATAAGTCCCTCTGTATATTTTCAAAAGCTCGGCGCGATCGCCGTTTTCAAAAACAAACCACTTGGGAGTCTACTGGAGTTGTAAGCCCCACTCTCTTTCTTAAAATCACTTTTGGGCCTCTTGAGAGAGTGTAAGTCCCACACCTCTTTGTAAATAAAGTAATTTTGGGCCTAAATGTATTGTATAAGTCCCGATATAGTCAGAAATTTAAACGCGTTCGTCGTTTTAAAAAATAATCATTGGGCTTCTCCTTGAGCTATAAGACCCATCTTTATTCATTTTCAAAAACACCTTTGGGCCTCTTGAGAGAGTGTAAGACCCATCCCTTTGTACAGAAAACCTTCTTTGGGCCTCAATCACTTGTATAAGTCCCTGTACAAATTCAAAACAACGGTACATTCACCGTTAAAACCTTGGGCCACTCCCTGAGCTGTAAGCCCCAATCTCTTTTCAAAATACTTTCTCCTTTGATTTTTAATCCAAATATATAGTTGTTATCAAAACTTTTTTTAATTTCTTTGTTGAACAACTAACAAAACAACATGGAAGCTCTACAACGGGTAAGTGTTTATCCGCTTTCATTTACTGCTTTCAAATATATATATATATATATATATATATATATATATATATATATATATATATATATATATATATATATATATATATATAACTGTATTGTGGGAAGCGGCGTATGGTTAGTCTTCTTTCATTCTTTTAAATACATGTCATATATATATAACTGTATTATGGGAAGCTGCGCATAGTTAGTCTTCTTTCATATCCTCTTTAAATACTCGTCATATATCAACTGTATATATACTAGTATAGTTATTTAGAGTTTTCCCCGGAAACTACGTCTAGAACAAGGTAAAGCCCATTGGTCACTCTTAAAATACAAACAAAACTAGATCCCCATAGGATTACTAGATATAATCTTCCCTCCTCTTGGGGTTAAACAATATGGAACAAAGAGAAAGACAGTATTCCTCGTGAACCTTTTCTCAGACTGTCACCCTTAGAAATTGTCAAAGAAATTCTACTCCCCAGAGGTGATCTATTCTCAATGAATGACACTCTTGAGTTTCTTCAAACCTCGAACTTTCATGAAATGATCTCTTCTCGGTGAATTGCATTTCTTGAACTTCTCTTGGTTTGGGACCCACAGGCTTCCTACAAGCATCCCCGCCTCCTCTTGGGCTTTGTACAAGGACCCTTCGGCTTCTTATAAGTTCTCATGCCTTCTCTTGGGCTTAATACAAGGACCCTGACGACCTCTTAAAGGTATAAGACAGAACTTAGTCATCCTTTGCTAGAGCAGTCTTTCCAGTGTCGAAACTCCGGCCATTTTAGGGTTGATTCTCATCCCTTAATGCCCGTGCCTCCTCTTGGGCATAGTACAAAAGATAAAACTCTAGACTTGGACAGTCTAATCCGCTTGAGTCTCAAAGAAATTCTCAAGCAACCCTGGTCAATCTGGATCAATCTCCAACAGAAACCCGGTCTCTCTCATGAGAGTTCCCCACACTTGAACCTGCCTAAGGATCTCAATAAATCCTTAGAAGAAAGATAGCTTCCCCTTAGGCTTTGTATAATGATCTTTCCTCAACGAAGCCAGCCTCCTCTTGGGCTTTGTACAATGATTCTCCCTAGCGGAGCTAACCTTTTCAGACTCTCTTGTTGAGTCAATCACTTTTCAGACTCTCTTGTTGAGTCCATCTCCTTGTAGCCTCAATCTCGGGCTTTGTACGAGACAACAAATCACTCTCTTATTGAGTATAAAAGACTTTCTTGTTAAGTCAATCACCTTCTCAGACTCTCTTGTTGAGTCAACCCTTTAGCCTCCATATTGGGTTTTGTACAAGACAGATAAAAATACTCTCTTATTGAGTCGATCTTTATCCAAAGTTTGGTATAAAGATTCCCCCCTAGTAGGAGCTAGAGTCCTCTTAATTTCTCTAGCTTGTTCAGCCACAATCCCGGGCTTTGTAGAGGACAGATAAAAACACTCTCTTGTTGAGTCAAACCCTTTCAGCCTCCATCTTGGGCTTTGTACAAGATACATACAAAAACCTCCCCCAACGGAGTCAAAATCCCTTTTAGCCCCAATGTTGGGCTTTGTACAAGACAGAAAGAACATTTTCCCCGAAAAAGTCAAATGTTTAGCCTCCACTTAGGCTTTGTATAATGATTTCCCCCAAAGAGTCCGTCTCTTTTTTGCCTCAATCTTGGACCTTGTACAAGACACCAATATATATACACTCTCTTGTTGAGTTAGTCTTAGCCAGCCTCCTCTTAGCATCAACCTTTTAGTCTACATCAATATATATACACTCTCTTGTTGAGTTAGTCTACACCAATATATATATACACTCCCGGTTGAGTCAATCAACCTTTTAGCATCAACCTTGTGCTTTGATCAAGGCACACAAAAATCAACAATCCCTCCTTAGAGATGACAAATTCCCTCTCAGTCAGGACCCTTTTAACATCAATCTTGGGCTTTGAACAAGATACAAATCACCTTTAGCTTCAATCTTGGGCTTTGAACAAGACACCAAAACATCTCTTTCCTCCCTTAGAATAGGAGGAACTACGATTGCTCTGATTTTCCTGTTTCGTTTAAGTGGGAATACGTAGGCATAAGATTGCGAAATCTTAGCGAGCATACTAATCAAAAACTCTAGGTCCAGTACCTTCATACATCAATCAAAAACATCAGATCTAGCACCTCACCAAAATCCTCACGGACAGTCCAGACACTTTATTCTTAAGCGAAATAACCTAAGACAGACCCCCCTATTTTGATAGCATCTGTAAACCAACAGTCATCTGTTTAAACTCAGTATGCAAGCAGGGTTAATTGGAGACATCTATTTCCCTTCCTTAATCAGCTCAATAGGATAAAAAATGAATCGAACTGTAGTACCAAAGCGATAGTGATTCAAAACCACAAAAACCGCGCTACAGAAAAAATGGCGACCACAGTGGGAGCTTCTTCTTCTATCTCTTAGGTAAAAACCCTTAAGTTTGGAAAGTGCCACAGAAATGGCAACTCTGATGGGGAGTCATTGTCTGTATATGATCATAGGACTAGAGGTCTAGGATGTTAGGGCAAATATATATACTGCTTTTCCTAATTGATATCTATGTTTATTTTTCTGCTAATGGGAATGCGTGTGATGCCGGATGTGGAAAGATTGAGTATACACCTAAGATAAGTGATGGCACTAGACGAGTAATCTTAAAGGGAGTGACTCCCAAATAAGAGACCTCAGTCAACCATCGAATTAATGGAGACACCCTTTGCGGATTCAATGCCTATACGACTTTGGTTGTTGAAAGCAGATTGTTCGATTGTGGTTGTCGTCGAAACTGAGGATTTTAGTAGACTGAGACCATTTAGTAGTGCGGAAGCTATCGGAAATAGTTGTCACGTGATACTACCCTCATCTGAGATTTCTCTAAGATACTGCAGCTCGCTCGGGTGAACCAGCCTGCTGTTGTTATCCCAAGAGGAATCAACGATTTTGAGAGACGGGTACAAAAATCACCAATATAAACCTTTGGGGATGGGTAGAGCCTTGACTTCATGACACCGAACCTTTGACCCCATGTTTTTTCTATGTTTTTGAGTGCTGCATTCATGCATTCATTCATTAAAAACATTAAACAAAGAAAATCTTCTCTTCTAGTCTCTCTTTTTCAAATTAAACTAAGACAATTATTGCAAATGTCAGAGAGAAAAAGATTGCGTTATGGATTTTGGTAGAAACAAGACTCACAAGTACACCTTCAAGGTTCCAAAATTAGAGGATTTGAGAGGGTTAGCAAGGATGATCACCAACCCTGATGCTTTTAGAGCCAAGTATGGAGGTCTGCTGTCTCTATTAAGGGTCCATGTAATTGAAGGAATCCTGGCTACGCTCATTCAGTTCTACGATCCGGTCTATCACTGTTTCACATTACCGGATTATCAACTAGCACCAACACTGAAAGAGTATTCTCACCTGACTGATTTACCCATTACCGACTAAGCTCCCTTTTCTGGACTGGAAGAAATTCCAAAAGATCAAACCATTGCAAGAGCAATCTATTTGGACGAGTCAGAAGTCAGGACTCACATGACCACTAAGGGTGGAATCCAAGGTTTGCCAGCCAAGTTTTTTATAAATAAAGCTCTGTACTTTGCTAGTATAGGGAACGTGACTGCTTTCAAAAGCGTCTTTGTTTTGCTCACCTACGGGTTATTTCTGTTTCCCAACATTGATAACTTCATTGATGTCAACGCCATTAAGGTTTTTCTGATTAGAAACCCTGTACCGACCTTGCTCGCAGATGCTTATCATTCTGTACACTTAAGGAATTTGTACAGCGGAGGAATGATCACATGCTGTGTACCCCTGCTATACAAATGGTTCACTTCATATTTACTAAAATCTGCCGCTTTTTGGGATCATAAGAGGGCTTTACGTTGGTCACAAAGAATCATGGCTCTTACCAACTCTGACATTGATTGGTACAACCGCATCTATGACGGGATCAGAATCATTGACCGTTGTGGAAATTTCCCTAACGTACCCCTCATAGGAACTAAAGGAGGAATCAAATATCATCTCGTTTTATGTCGGTGTCAATTTGGATACCCGGTGAGACATGTCCCGCGTAATGTTCATCTAGAAGGTCTTTTCTTCAAGGAAGGAGAAAATGACAGGGCACTAAAGACAGAAATAGTGCATGTCTGGAAACATGTTCACAGGAAAGGAAGAGAGTCTCTAGGAAAATCGGACTGTGTCTCTGTGGAACCTTATCTCCACTGGGTACAAACTAGAGCTCTCAAGCTGAGGATGCCTTACCCTCTTCAAGAAGTTCTTCCATTAAAGGATCCTGTCCTTTATTTCATGTCTGATACGGAAAAGCTTCAGGTTACCCTTAACAAAGTTCAACAGGAGAAGAGGTCTTGGAAGAACAAGTACCGTATTCTCAGCGTAGAGTGTAACAAAATACATCAATTGTTAAAAGAAAAGGACGATCTGATCGAGATTTTAGAGCAGCATGCTGTAGAGAATCAAGAAGACCAAAGGAATTTGCTTGCTCATTTCACTTGGCAAAGGAATGACAACCCGATAACGGCTCAAGAGCCCCGGTCAAAGAAAAGGAAAGTACCAGAACCAGCACCTGAGCCCTCTTTAGAGAGGACTCAGGATCCATTAGCTTAGACGTTTCCTTTTTCAGCACTTTGTAATTTACTGTATTTCCATTTCTGCAATCTTTGAATTCAATAAAACGGGGTTTCCCCACTGTTTGATATTTGCAATCCAATTGTCGAAGTTTATTTTGATTAAACCAAAAGATTTAACTAATATAATCATTGCATATCATTCATCATTCTCACTTAACACATTATCCTTACCTACGAATCTCACGTTTGTGTCTCGATTCTAGAGTCAAACTGTCTCATTCGTACAATACTCGGGCCAGTTGTCAGAAAAAGATGGATAATCTCGAGGAAGAGAGCAGAGAGTTAAGAGAAGAAATCGACGCTCTGAAAGAAGATCTGAGAAAGCTTCACAGTGACATGCAAGCTCTGGCAGAAGCCCAGCTTCAAAGGACTGTGATCTCAGAGATCACATCAACACCCATAGTGAAGAAGTATGATCCTAGGTATAACATGCCGAAAGATCGTCCCTGGGGCATGCCTATTAACTATATCCCGGAAGGATATGTTTTGTCGATCACTGATGATCCAGGAACCGCAGCAGGAACCGCTGGGCCTGAAGATTACAAACTTCGGGAAAACGAAGATGCCAGGGGCATGACGACAACTCCTGAAGGTTACAAACTTCGGGAAGCGCCAAGATTCACGGCTGTAATGACTGTACCACCACCCGTGGTAAACACTGTCCCGGAAGGACAGATTCCACAAGTAATCTCTGGTGGAAACAAAAGTATGGACGAGAGAATGAAGGAGTTCCAGGAACAGTTCCTAGAAATGTAGAAGCAGCTGCAAGCCATTCGCGGTCAGGATTTATTTGGAAAAGACGCCGCAGACCTTTGTTTGGTCCTGTTGCGGTGAAAATCGGATAACAAATTATTAGTTAATTTGCATCATATTTCTTTTACAACCGACTTTGATTTATCCAAAGGAAAGGTTCAAGATCGTTAGAAAAACCTAAAGGGGGAGATCTAAGGTTCGGGGGTTGGTTATGCCTAGGGAAGGTATTAGCACCCTAAACGTCCGTAGTACTCTACGGGAACCTCTTGTTTTAATTTTATCTTATGTTTGCTAAAGGTTGAAACCCTAGGGGTTAATATCTAAGTATACTCGATAAGGCATCGCACCTTACACCTACGTATCCTCGGGAATAGAATCAGAGTATGCGTAGTTCTACTTCTACTGAATGATTGACTGTGGTCAATATTCAGAAGGGAAATGAGTACAAGCTCATTGTAGAGTTTAAGAACTCTCTAAATCTAGTTGTAATGGACCTATGTTATGTTTTAGTTAGTAGGGGAAGTGATAAATTCATTAGGATGAATATCACTAAGAGTTTAAGAACTCTCTCCTAAAGCTAATTGTGATTTCTGTGGCTCTGATGAGGCCAAGAAATAAAGTTTTCTCCTAAGAGGTTACTAAGGTTAAGGTGGGAGGTCAATGACTTATGAGTCAACGTTAATCACCTTCCCTTGGAATGGGGGAAAATAATAGTTATAGGATACTAAGAAGACAACAAGTTAATAATTCTAATATAATGATACAGGAGACATGAATAAAACATGAGATAAGATAAAATCATGATATCAATGCAAAGTGAGAATTAAACATGCTAGACAATGATTAAATATAAGATGAAATAAAATGAAATAGTCTCGTCTTAATCATGATTTAATCGAGAAATCGATAATCAATAATTCTTGACTTTCATCGACTAAATAGGTGAATAAAATTTAAATAAGGAGAAAGTGGCCTCGTGTTGATCAAAGTTTTGTCAACTCAATGAAATCAACCAAACCATGTGGTTTGTTATGTCATTGACCAAAATAAAGAAAGTGGAGTCGAAATGAAAATAAAATCGGTCTCGTCTAAATCAAGATTTAATCGAGAAATCGATAATCTTATATTTTTGACCTTCATTGACCAAAATAGAATCGGACTAAAAACAAGTTGGTCTCGTTTAAATCAAGATTTTATCGACAAATCGATAATCTCAGATTTTTAACTTTCATCGACCAAAATAGAATCGGAATAAAAACAAGTTGGTCTCGTTTAAATCAAGATTTAATCGACAAATTGATAATCTTAGATTTTTAACTTTCATCGATCAAAATAGAATCGGAATAAAAACAAGTTGGTCTCGTTTAAATCAAGATTTAATCGACAAATCGATAATCTTAGATTTTTAACTTTCATCGACCAAAATAGAATCGAAATAAAACAAGTTGGTCTCGTTTAAATCAAGATTTAATCGACAAATCGATAATCTTAGATTTTTAACTTTCATCGACCAAAATAGAATCGGAATAGAACAAGTTGGTCTCGTTTAAATCAAGATTTAATCGACAAATTGATAATCTTAGATTTTTAACTTTCATCGACCAAAGTAGAATCGGAATAAAAACAAGTTGGTCTCGTTTAAATCAAGATTTAATCGAAAAATTGATAATCTTAGATTTTGAACTTTCATCGACCAAAATAGAATCGGAATAAAACAAGTTGGTCTCGTTTAAATCAAGATTTAATCGACAAATCGATAATCTTAGATTTTTAACTTTCATCGACCAAAATAGAATCGGAATAAAACAAGTTGGTCTCGTTTAAATCAAGATTTAATCGACAAATCGATAATCTTAGATTTTTAACTTTCATCGACCAAATAAAATAAAAGTGGCCTTCTACAAATTTAGACTTTTAGTGATTTTGAAATAATCAATAAAGTCAAAATTTATACGATATCATTGGCCAAAAAGATTGAAATAAAATGAATTACTATGAATAAAATTAGAAAGAAAAGCATAGAAACTAGCGATCAAAAAACATGTTAAAAAAACATAACTTTCTTAAAAAAAGAAGAGGGGGTGCGCTGATTAATATGTGTGTATAAAAGGAATGGGATTATTTGGGCTATGAACCCATCACCCGTGCAAAAACCGGTGGTTCTAAAAAACGAAAGCGGGCCTATGAGCCCAGTGGTCTACAAACCAAATGCTGATAATTGATAAAACCAAACAGCAAGTTTATAAAATGAAAAGTCCAAGGTCACAACAACCTTCCCCTCGTTAGCAAATGAAGGACAGAGAAAGCACATCACGGTCGCGCTTCCGGAAAAAGGTAAAACGTTTCCATTAAACCTCATATCCGATTACGACTCGTGTGATCTCACTCGCCATCCCTGATTCGGCTTCAGGTTTGTATTGTAAATCTCTTCTCCTAGTTTTGAATCGATTCTGGGTTTATCACAATCCCTCTTCTACTCCTCTTCTTTGATTCAGAAACGTTGTGGGTTTGGTTTCGCTTGGGTTTTCGGAACCCTCTCCTTCACCTTCGGTTTCTGGTTCTGATTTGTGTATGATTTGGGGTTATTGTTTTACACACAAAGGTCAACGTTTGAAGCTGGGTTTATGAAGAAGGTTGTAGTGAAGATGAAGGCTGGGAGGAAAAAAAAGATGATTTTTGGGTTTTTTGTTTGAGGTGGGTTCTGAAGGTTCGTACGAGTTGAAGGTATTGAGGGTTGAGGTGTTTCGATTCCGCTTTCAGTTTGAGAAGAAGATTTGAAGAGATTGGCATTTGAAAAAGGTTTTTTAAAAAACGAAGGTTGAGGTGTTTTGGGTTATGTTGTTTCTGGTTTGGTTGAACAAGGGTGTTGATGGAGATTGGAAAAGGAGAGGCGCTGGGTTGTGTTGCGGTTTGAAGAAGGGTTCAAGGAAGAAAAGGTTTGGAAGAACAGAGGTATGTCAACATTTTTACGATGTCGTTCTTATTGTTGACGTTGGTTTTGTTGTTTTGGTGAGTTTGCCTTTTTTGTGGTTTCTTTTGAAATATTTACGGTGTGGGTTGAAGAAAAAATGATGAAAGTTTAAAGTCATGGTGATTCGGTTTCTGGTTATTGAGGATGAAGGTGCAGGGATTCAAAGTTGTTGGATTTTGGAGTGTTTTGGATGGAATTAGTTTTTTAGGTTAGGAAGAATGCTTGTGGAGAGACGAACAGAGGGAGTGTATGAGATTCTCCTTCGAGTGTTTTTTTTTAATCCCCCCCCTCCGGTCTCCATCTTCTTCTCTTCCTCTGTTATATATACCCCAGAAAAAACAGGATCTGTTCTTGAATTTGAATTTTGAAATTTGATCGTTGTTGGCTAGTTGTTTTCGTGCTTGCAGGTCTGTTGAAGGAGCAGGTTTACGTTTGATGTCCGCAGAGCTCTGTACGGTTGAGCAGAGGGTCTGTGTAGCCTTTGTCATTGTGGGGCAAAGATATTGTACAGTTTTGAGGCATAGTCGAATAGCAGAAAATTGGAGCGCCTCAAAAAAACGTCTTGGAGAGAAAACTTTGTTTTAGTATAACTGTTGTAACGTGGTTTAGGAAGGACTTTGAAAAGTCAACACACAAACTTTGTTCTTAATTGGTTGATGGTTAATGCATTTTTCCAATTGAAACATGGGTTAACACGGTGGACCCATTAGAATACAACTGGAAAAGGAAAAAGACTTTTTCTTTCTTATAAATTAAATATAATATGACTAATAACAATAATAAAAATAAAACTAATTAACAACCTAATTTAAATTAGTAAAAACTAAATTAATAACTAATCTAATTAATGAAACCAATTTTTTGAATTAAATTGAGATTAACTTAAATTAATGAAAATAGGACAATAAAATATAAATAAAATTAAAAAATGAGCCGTATCGAAATTAAATTAAATAAAAACAAATAAAACACCAAAATAAATACTAAATTAAAATATAGAGAAAAATAAATAAAACATCAACTAGCAGAAAAAAATGAGGGTAAAATTTAGGGTGCAACAGGTCCCTAATGTGAAAGTTCCGCACAAGTTCAAGGTGCCCGAATTTGAGAAATACAAGGGTAACTCTTGCCCTCAAAGTCATCTGGTGATGTACGCTCGGAGAATGTCAACTCAGATAGAGAACCACCAACTACTGATCCATTACTTCCAAGATAGTTTAACTGGTGTCGCACTCAAATGGTACATGGGATTAAACCGAACTAAGATCGCCACTTTCAGAGATCTTGGCGCTGCCTTCGTTTAACAGTATAAGTATAACCTGGACATGGCACCGGACAGAGATAAACTCAGAGCCATGTCACAAAAGGACAAGGAAACCTTTAAGGAATATGCTCAGAGATGGCGTGAAATTGCCTCTCACATTTGTCCACCTCTTGAGGAAAAAGAGATGACGAAAATCTTCTTAAAGACCTTGAGCACATTTTACTACGACCGAATGGTCGCCAGTGCGCCCAGTGACTTCACCGAAATGGTCGGTATGGGAGTTCGTCTCGAGAAAGCCGTTCGAGAGGGACGTCTAGTTAAAGATGTCGGGTCATCAAGCAGTACTAAAAGATACGGTAATGCTCTCCCTAAGAAAAAAGAGCAGGATATTGGGAATATCTCTCTCGGAAAGCAAAGGAGACGGTACCAACCAGTAGCAGCTGTAATTCCTGCTATCAACCCTGCGCCTGTCCCTATGTATCAACCTCAGGTTGCTCAGAGCCAACCGAATCAACAACAATTTCAGCAAAGGACACAACAACCTCTTCAGCATGCTCGTCCTCCGTACAATAACAACCGTACAACGCGACCTCCAGGGTTTGATCCTATACCAATGTTGTACGCAGAATTATTTCCACTACTACTGGTCAAGGGGCACGTCCAAACCAGGCCGCCTCTTGCAATACCGGAAAATCCGCCTTTTTGGTTCAAAACGGACCAGACTTGTCCTTACCATCAAGAAGGACTAGGGCATAACATAGAGAACTATCTCAGTTTCAAATCTGATGTGCAAAAGCTTATTAGAAGTGGGGTCTTATCTTTCAAGGATACAAATCCAAATGTTCTCACGAACCCGCTGCCTCAACACGAGAAAGCTGCAGTCAACTTGATAGAGGGAGAATCTAACCACAGCTATCAAATTCATGATGTACTCTTATTAAGGGCCAACCTGGTCAAGATGCATTGTAGACAGAGTGGATACGGTCATATACCGTCTCATAATTATCACCAGTGTGATATCTGCTCTAAAGATAATTAAGGATGTTCTGTGGTGCAATCAGCTCTACAGGAACAGTTGGATCTCGGATGGATCCAGGATCACCGAATTCGTGAGGTCAACATGACTTATTCAAATTCCAACATCATTCAGAATCACAACATTCTAGCAATGAATGTCAACTTGGTGGCAATGCACTCAAGGCAAAGCCAACATCATAATCTGCCACGACACGATTATAATTCCTGTCTGATCTGCTTGGTAAACAAACAAGGATGCTTTTTTGTATAAGAGGCCCTCCAGCGTCAGATGGATCTTGGATGGATTCAGGATTACCACGATAGAAATCAGTATCAAGTGAATATGATCCAAATCTTTGATATTCGCTTGATGAATACCAGCTTGGTGGAGTTGCACGCTACACAAGTCCAACTCGGTTTTTTGACTTCGCATAATTATCAGAACTGTACAGTATGCCGTGAGAGTGACCAAGGATGTGCTCTCGTTCAAAGGACTTTGCAACACTTGTTAAACCATTGGTGGCTTCCGATCTATATGGATGAAGACACACAACAAGCCAGCATGACTAACGAAAACCCTGCTAGGCATCAAAGTCAGGATGTTCGATCAATAAAAACTGACCTAGTAAGGTTACACTGCATATAAAGCGGATGTGGCCAGGTGCCACCACACAACTATGAACGTTGTAGAGTTTGCTCAGAAGATAATCGAGGATGCTACCTCGTGCGAGCAGCCCTTCAAAGTCGATTGGATCACAAAGAAATTCGACCGTGTCCAAGTTCTGGATCAATAAACTTGATGCCAGACTATTTCGCTAATCAGATCAAAGATGTTGTCGTAATCTCTGATCATAAGAGGACCAAAGATGTTTGTGCTATCATCCCTCTGCTGGACGAATCGAAAGTTCCCAACCAGGAACTGATTGAAGTTACTTACAATGGTTAGAAAAATCAGAAGGCTCCTGTAGTTATCTATCTGCCAGGACCAGTACCGTATGAATCAACTAAGGCTATCCCTTACAAATACGGTGCAACAACAATTGCAAATGGAAAGGGAACTCCATTACCCTCCGTCTGAACATTGTAGACATCAGTCGAGTAACACGGAGCGGTCGGATCTTTAACCTAGGAGTTAAAGAACCCAGCAAAGAAAAGGAACCTCAAACAGAAGTTCCTAATAAACCAGTCGGTCAATCCAGTGATCCTGACCTTTCAAAGAACAACAATGAGATGCTGAAGCTCATCCAGAAGAGTGAATACAACATTGTTGATCAACTGTTGCAAACTCCTTCAAAAATCTCAGTGTTATCACTTTTACTCAGTTCCGAAGCTCACAGAGAAGCTCTACAGAAAGTCTTAGAGCAAGCTTTCGTGGAACAAGATGTAACAATCAGACAATTTGATAGCATCGTCTCCAACATCACTTCCTGCAATAACTTGGGTTTCAGTGATGAAGAACTACCGGAAGAGGGCCACCGTCACAACATGGCACTCAATATTACAGTCAACTGCTAGGACGATGCTTTAGCCAGCGTACTGGTAGACACTGGATCAGCTCTAAATGTAATTCCAAAGTCTACATCGATGCGATTATCATACCGAGGATCTCCGATGAGAGCCAGTGAGGTCACCATCAAAGCATTTGACAGATCCCATAAAACAGTTATTGGCGAAGTCGACCTTCCCATAACTATCAGTCCTCACACTTTCCAAGTCACTTTCCAGGTCATGGACATTCGGGCAACATACAGTTGCTTGTTAGGAAGACCTTTGATACACGAGGGTGGGGCAGTCACTTCGACACTTCACCAGAAGACGAAGTTCGTCAAGAACGACCAACTCGTCACAGTCTGCGGAGAGCAAGCCTTGCTCGTGAGTAACTTATCGTCATCCACTTGTGTAGAACCAGAGGAGGTAATCGGAACCCAGTTCCAAACACTTTCGGTGAGCAATGACAATCAATCAGAAAGAGGAACCTTGATTTCCTCGTACTAAGATACTCTTGAAGCAATCAAAAGTAACAACGCGAAAGGATGGGGGCAGCTTGTCATTCCTACTGATAACAAAGCAAAGAAAGGCCTTGGTTTTTCTTCAACCTGTACCCAGACTACTACTAACGATGAAAGTCTTCATCCCATTCAGAACTTCTTCCACATTGGAGGTTTTCTTTACCCAGTATCTCAAGAAGTGCATACTATCAACGAGGGAGATTCCTCCGATACAGAGGAAGAATGGAAGTCCTATCTTAACAAGGATGGTTATATGTCTCAAGACGAAACGAAGACTCCATTATGCTTTCCCGCACAAAGTCCGAGATTTATACCAATGTCAGACGTCAAAATGATATACGGAGATTGTGATCCGGAAGGATGCCGTGCTCCGCCAAACTCATTAGAGGAAGACACTCTGATGAAAGACAACTTTGACCACGACTATTATGGCCCGATGGATGGCCTGCCTATCTGGAAGCCGTACCCAGGAGACTCGGGGCAAGAGAGTCAGCCGAGCGATGCATATCAGCTGAGCATCATTGAAAAGAATACCTGCGTCCCCATAGAATCACAGGATCATTACTCAGGACATTCATACAATATCCAGTACAAGGAGGAATTCGCAACAATTGCGGGACGACAGTTCCTTAACTATGTTTTTCCCGAGGTCAATGTCATCAAAAGGGATGACTCCTCCAGTTCCAAAGAAGTGTGGGACACCTTAGGACAACCGAGTGGCAAATACGACTTCAAGGTCAAATACACCGCTCCTGAAAGCTCTCATATCAGGCTCGAAGACATCCAACCAACTGGATGGGGAGATATACCTGAGAGTACAAATACTATGCAAGATATAGCTGAAGAATCCTCCTACGATAACTCTGCCTGGGAGACAGATTCCAACAATCCTGCTCCACCAGAAATCAGCGTCATTTATGAAGACAAGCCAAGAAGAAAGGTACCAGACTTTGTGATTCACCGAGGAGTTCCCCGCCAATGGGTTGCAGTCAACGTTCCGAAAGTTGTTCATAAGTCTAAGTAATTGCCGTATTTATCTTAACCTTTCACCCTGCCCAGGTGAAACAGATGTTTTAATAGGGCTCACTTTCTGTAAATGTACCTCTTCGCTTTGCCCAAAGCGATAGAGTTTTGTTTTATAGGGCTGTAGTTTCAAGAATCGACAAAATCATAAATAAAATAACGTCGTTCTGTAATTTCTGCATCTATTGCTGTTTTCTCTTTTTGCTTTTTCAGAAAATGGTAATCCTAAAAAAAACAAATAAAATAATAAAAACAAGCATTCTTAAAAAAAACAACACTGCACACACTCTTGCATTCTCTCTATCTCTTCTAAACACAAATCATCACGTCAGGCAGATTGCTTATTTTAAACCCCATTGAAACATATGATCCAATGCCTTCTCCCAACTTTGAATTCTCGGTATTTGAGGCTGAAGAAGAAAATGACGAAGAAATTCTAGAAGAGATCTCCCAATTACTCATACAAGAGGAAAGGTCCATTAAACCTCACAAAGAGCCGTTGGAAACGGTCAACTTGGGTTAAGAAGAAGAGAGAAAAGAAGTCAAGATTGGGGCGCTGCTCAGTCCAACTGTCAAAGAAAGTTTGATAAAGCTTCTCAAAGAGTTTCCTGATGTATTCGCTTGGTCGTATCAGGATATGCCAGGGTTGGATACCAGCATAGTGGAACATCATCTACCGTTAAGATCAGAATGTCCGCCGATAAAACAAAGGCTGAGACGAACTCATCCAGACATGGCCATCAAAATCAAAGAGGAAGTACAGAAACAGATTGATGCGGGTTTTCTCGCCACATCAGAATATCCTCAATGGCTAGCCAACATAGTACCAGTTCCGAAAAAGGACGGAAAGGTCAGAATGTGCATAGACTACAGGGATCTGAACAAAGCCAGTCCAAAGGATGACCTTCCCTTACCGTACATTGACATGCTGGTAGACAGTACATCCAAATTCAAAGTTTTCTCCTTCATGGATGGATTCTCGGGCTATAATCAGATAAAAATGGCACCGAAAGACATGGAAAAAACTTCATTCATCACCCCATGGGCCACCTTTTGTTACAAGGTAATGTCGTTCGGTTTGAAGAATGCCGGGGCGACCTATCAACGGGCCATGACTATTCTGTTTCACGACATGATACATAAAGAGATCGAAGTGTATGTCAATGACATGATTGCCAAATCTAAAATAGAAGAGGAGCATGGGACCCACCTATCAAAGTTATTTAAGCGTTTGAGAATATACAAACTCTGCTTGAATCCCAACAAGTGCACGTTCGGTGTCCGCTCAGGAAAACTGCTAGGGTTCATCGTCAGCCAGAAAGGAATTGAGGTTGATCCTGACAAGGTCAAGGCCAATCAAGAAATGCCTTCTCCAAAGACTGAAAAAAAAGTCAGGGGATTCCTAGGACGTCTGAACTACATTTCTAGATTTATATTCCTCATGACCGCGACATGTGCGCCAATCTTCAAATTACTCAAAAAGATTCAGGACTGCATTTGGACAGAATAATGTCAAACCATCAAAGAATACCTGTTGAACCCACCGATTCTATCACCTCCAGTGGAAGAAAGACCACTGATCATCTACCTAACAGTCTTGGAAGACTCAACGGGTTATGTACTTGACCAACAAGACGAAACAAAAAGGAAAGAATCTGCCATTTACTATTTGAGCAAGAAATTCACCGACTGCGAGACTCGGTACACTATGCTTGAGAAAACTTGTTGTGCTCTGGCTTGGGCAGCCAAACGTCTTTGCCAGTATATGATTTGTCACACTACTTGGTTAATCTCCGAAATGGATCCAATCAAGTACGTCTTTGAAAAGTCTGCTCTCACGGGAAGGATTGCCCGTTGGCAGATGTTGTTATCAGAATACGACATTGAGTACCATGCTCAGAAAGCCGTCAAAGGAAGTGTTTTAGCCGATCATTTGGCTCATCAACTGATTGACGATCAAGAATAAGTCGGGTTTGACTTCCCAGACGAAGATGTCATGTACTTGAAAATGAAAGATTGCGATGAACCGCTACCCAGTGAAGGGCCAGAACCAGGTTCCCAATGGGGACTAATCTTTGACGGAGCTGTCAATCATTACGGAAACGGAATTGGGGCAATTATCATAACACCTCAGGGTACCCACATTCCTTTCACAGCCGACTGACATTCAAGTGTCAAAACAACAAGGCTGAATACAAAGCTTGTATTATGGGTCTCGAAGAAGCGATTGACTTAAGGATCAAGAACTTGGATGTTTATGGTGATTCAGCCCTGGTTATCAATCAGATCAAAGGAGATTGGAACACATACCAATTAGGACTGATCCCTTATAAAGATTATGCGTGGAGGTTGTTACCATTCTTCAACAGAATCGAGTTTCATCACATCCCTCGTGAGGAGAATCACATGGCTGATGCATTAGTCACTCTCTCTTCCATGAATAGTATAGGTCAATGGAATGACATACCTAAGATCGACATCATGCGCCTTGAAAGGCCCGCTTACATCTTCACGATTGAAGCAGTCTTGGACGACAAACCTTGGTATCATGATATCAAATGCTTCCTTCAGAAACAAGAATACCCACCTGGGGCATCCAGAAAAGATAGAAAGACCCTCAGAAGATTGGCCGGAAACTTCTTCCTGAGCGGTGATACACTCTATAAGAGAAACTTTGACATGGTCTTGCTCCGATGTGTAGACAAACCAGAAGCAAACATGCTGATAAAAGAAATTCATGAAGGATCCTATGGCACTCATGCCAACGGATACGCAATGGCGAGAAAAATTCTAAGAGCGGGGTACTATTGGTTGACCATGGAATCCGATTGCTACAAGTACATGAAGAGATGTCACAAGTGTCAGATATACTCAGACAAAATCCATGTACCGCCAACGTATCTCAAAATTATCTCTTCCCCATGGCCTTTTTCCATATGGGGAATCGACATGATTGGTATGATTGAACCCAATGCTTCAAACGGACATCGGTTCATCCTAGTAGCCATTGACTACTTGACCAAGTGGGTCGAACCAGCATCATACGCCAATGTAACCCGACAAGTGGTGGTCTAATTTATAAAAAACAATCTCATATGCCGTTATGGTGTTCCAAGCCAGATCATTACTGATAATGGATCCAACTTGAACAACAAGATGATGGAGGAGTTATGTGTTGAGTTCAAGATCGAACACCATAACTCATCTCCCTATCGACCCAAGATGAACGAAGCAGTAGAAGCGGCTAACAAGAACATCAAGAAGATAGTTCAAAAGATGGTTGTAACCTACAAAGACTGGCACGAGATGCTACCCTTTGCTCTTCACGGTTATCGCACATCTGTCCGCACTTCAACAGGGGCAACCCCTTTCTCTCTAGTATATGGCATGGAAGCAGTGCTCCCCATAAAGGTAGAGATCCCATCAATCCGGGTATTGATGGAGGCTAAGTTAACAGAAGCTGAATGGTGTCAAAGTCAACACGATGAACTGAATCTGATCGAAGAAAAGCGAATACCAGCACTATGCCATGGTCAGTTGTATCAGCAAAGGATGAAAAAGACGTTTGACAAAAAGGTCCGACCTCGTGCTAAAAAAGATACAATCATTTTTCACTGATCCTCGGGGCAAGTAGACTCCGAATTATGACGGCCCCTATGTGGTCAAGAAAGCTTTCTCAGGCGGTGCCTTGAGACTCGCAACCAAGGACGGAGAGGAATTTGCCTATCCTACAAATGTCGACGTAGTCAAGAAATACTTCTCCTAAATAAAAAAAACGACTCGATGGATTGAAAACCCGAAAGTGCGGTCCAGGCAAAAATTAGAGACATAATCAAAAATCATCCCGATGGATTGGAAATCTCAAAGTACAATCCAGGCAAAAGTTAGGGATAATGGAAAGTAACTACGTCCAACAAAGGGGCAAGTCCCTCAGCAGCAGTTACACCACACATCGAAAAGACTCCAGTCAAGGTCATCTTCGACAAAAGCTCAGGATGTCCAGAATTCAAAGTTGGCAGAAGGATAACGGTCGTTATGTTTCAACGTAGCCCTTTTCCCTTAAATTACCATTTTCTAACTTTGTAAATACTTTATGGAATCACGTATTTGGCTGATTTCTATCCTATCAATAAAATTTGAGCCTTAGTGCTTTTGTTTGTAATTCTTATTTGTTTTAGCTTTATAGAACGACATTTTAACATGATTAACGATTCTTGGAATAAAAAAAAATGAATTTACTTGTCAAACTTTTTCTGCTTTTAAAATAAAGATGGCAATTTCTTTTGACTGTTGAACATCGGAAGAACATCGATCGCTTCTCCAGAAGTAATCGAACCTCAAAGTGCAGAATCAAAGTACTCATTCTAAACTAGGACGCCTGAACGAAGGATCAACTGTGCCAGAGACCATGTTTCATCTGACACCCCCGGCAGAGTTCTTATCTCCTAAGCCCGACCAACGTTGTTCCCCACAGGAACTATCTCTCCTAAGCAAGGCAGAATTGCTATTTTGAACCAAAGATACCTCTTTGTCCCCTACAGTGGCCGAGTATTCAGTCATGTTCATCCACTAGTCTGTATGTCGCTTCAGTTTTGTCAGCATAAACATACATACATCATGCATTATTGATTTATATTCATATTCATATTGCATCACTATCACTCTAGTCGGTCTTGTTCCCTAGTGATAAAAGTCCTCTCAATCGAGTTGTCAGTTATTTCCTCGTCAGGAAGTGTTGCATCTGAACAATCTCTCTCAAGTTTACTTCTGTATTGAAGTGGGTCCCTTGACCACTTTGATAACTTGAACCTCTGAAAAGCAAGAAAACCTTCGACCATTGTCACTCTTCGCCATTGAAGATGATGTCTTCGCTTTCCCGAATTAAGGAAAATCCCCAGAGAAAGCCTCTTAATTAAAGTTTCGCTGACGAAAAGGTCATCAGCACCCCAAATTGGATTACATCACATGGAATTTCTCCGAGAAGATCTCGAGGAAAAGTATGGTGTAATATCCCCAAACAGAAAGCAGTCTCTCAAGAGACTCGTTTTCCCCAGTGGAGTCAATAAATGGCATCTCCAACAGAGAAGTTTGTGCACCTCTACAATTCAGACGAATGGCTTCCCCATCTAGTCTGACATCAAAACTCTTTCCATCAAATGGCATCTCCCTAGGAAAATTCAGCGAGAAGTTTAAGGAAAACCGCTACGAATAACATCCCTTGTCAAGAAATTTTATTGATAAAAGAAACTAAGACCAGTTCCTTGGTAGGAAACCAGAATCGAGGGGAAGTTTATATCAGAAACTGAGACCAGTTCCTTAGTAGGAAACCAAGATCGAGGGGAATTTATATCTGAAACTGATACTAGTTCCTTGGCTGAAGACTAGAATCGAGGGGAAGTTTATTTCAAAAGAAAACTGAGACCAACTCCTTGGCTGAAGACCAGGATCGAGGGGAAGTTTTTACCCTTTCTAAGCATCATTGCTTAGGAAAAGAAGATGGATGAGCCCACTACCATTCATAACCACCGTCAAAATTTCGGTTATTCCGATATTTAATCCTCTTGCACCCCGATTGCCCGAATACCTTCGCCATTCACACCTTCGGGTCCAAGAAGATTAAATAGGGGCATCTGTCATACCCCAAATTTTGACCACCAAGATTTCCCATCATTGTGTAAATCATCATCACAATATGGAGGTACTTTCATGTCTCATCAATATCCTCAAGGATTGTTGAGCAGTCACTACAATCAAGCATTAGGGTTTTGAGCCCTCTCAAGGTACTTAGACAAAGGATCAATCAAGAAATGACATGATCTTCAACTTTTCTAGTCTCTCAAACCCCCATAAAGGATCAAGAGTACTCCCACATCAAGAATCAAGCACAAGGTTGCAGCATTCCAAGTGGATTAAGCCTCCAGATCGCCAGTGTCACCAAATTAGGGTTTTGGTCGACCAGGGCCTCCAGGTGGAAATTTTTTCTCTGGGCATGAGCCGATGCTTTAAAGCATAACTCAAAATACTCTAAGGGACCTCATGGACCCAATCATCAAGTCAATTTTTCCTCCGGGGATGCATTCATAAAAAATCAGGAATTAGGGTTTCTTGACCTAATTCACCCCTAAGTTGACTTTTGGGACAAAACATGAGCCAAGACCTCAATACATGATTTGAGGGTCTCTAACACACTCCATTGATCTATTTGAAACAATGGATTGATTCAAGAAGCTTGATCAACAAGTTTCAATTTCATCTGGACCACAATTAGGGTTTCGAGGGAAAAAGTCAATTGTACCTTTGACCTTTGACCAGGACATGCTCCCAAACCTTGGGACATGATTCAATACACCCTATAACATCTACAGAACATAGCCATTAGGTTTGATTTAGGTCAAGGACTTGATTTTACCAAGGATCGCACAGTTTGGAGTTCATCTGATAAAAAGTCAACTGTGCACAAAAGTCAACTTTGACTTTTTGAGATTTTTCACAATTATGTCTCCTTGACCCTAAAATGATGTTAATGTGTGATTGGAATCATCATTCATCAAGAAAAACCAAAGAAAGTGGGATAACTTGTAAAAGGGGTAACCATAAAAACTTAGAATTTTTCTAAGTTATGGAACAAAGTGACTAGGGTACCAACTTCCAAGGATCATAACTTGAGATCCAAGCAACCATTTTGGATGATCCAAAGATGGATTTGTAGATCTCATGGCATACTTTAAAAGTTTCAGCTCATTCCAATTCCTCATGGATTTTAAGTTATGGAGTGACCAAAATGACAAAAACATGAAAATGCCACTTTTTCCAACACTTAGTGAAATTTTCACTAAGTCAGAATCTGTTTCACTTTTTTCAAAATGTAGGGACATTTTTCACTTGGATCCAAAAAGTGTCAAAATAAACTATGATCAAACCTGTGTTGTATCACATGAGAGCTTTCCAAAATGACCAAGAACTCCATCAAATCCCATCTGAGCTAGAAGTTATGACAGTGGTAATAAGCCTTGCTGCAAACTATCTTGGCAAGGTAGATTGTGCATTAGGGCTCGATTTGCTCAATTTGTGCTAATGATAAACAAGTTTATCCATCTGAACACCTTAGGGGGAGACCAAGGAGGAACCAACACTAGTCTATAAGCCTCCCAAGTCTTTAGAACTACAAGTAGCATGCCAAACCTAAAAAGCCTAAAAGGGGGACAAGACTTCAATTTTGTTTTGGAGCATTCAATGAATGCACCAAGGTGGCATGAACTGAGCCTATTCCAACTGAATGAGTCAAAGATAAGATCTGAACCAAAGAGCCATAGGCCTGTGCTCTAACCTCTAGTCAATGGCTAGAGGAGACTTAAGATTCCAAAGTGATTCAATTGGCCAACAGCCTGCTGCAGCCACCATTCACTATTGCTTGCAAAAAAAACTTGTTCAACTATAAATAGAGCTCATTTGTGCTCAGTTTGAGTACACCAAAGCACTACAACACTTGTCTTCCTCAAAATCCCTTTCTCTAGGCCAAAATACCTTCTTTTACAAGGTAACTCTGAGTTTTTGAGTTAGAAAGTATTTCCATCATAGCTCATGATCCAAACACATCCAATATGTCATATCTAAGCTGTCTAAACTCTCATATGTGACCTGTAACACCAAAATCACAAAGTCCCCTCTCAAAACCTCAAAATTGGGCTTTTTTGCATTTTTCAAGCCATGTCTTGATTCAGTCACTTTCAAAACCAGATAAGACCTCAAACACACTCCAAATATCATCCTTGAACTGCCCCAAATGGTTCCCCACATCTGGAACACCATTTAAGAGAGTTGCCATATTGGTCACTTTTGCCCCTTTTGCAAGAAAGAGCTCAAACTTGTTCCTGAGGATTCCAGTTGGTTCCAGCCATTCTAAAAGCTTCCAGAGGATCATTTGAGGGTGTCTAAAGCATCAAACCACTTCTGGAACAAAGCACTTGGCATATTGCACTAAAAGCTCCTAAAGAGGTAAGCATCACAACTTAAACTCTTTGAAATATGCATTGCTTTGAAGTCCACTGATCATGCACATCTCATACATGTTATATATGTTATGTTTGAACCAATTCATCATGTAATTCATGCCTGTAACAAGAGGTAGCATAGAAAATGCAATTATAGGCCTATTTCAAGAACAGTATCGGGTTTTGAAATAGGAGCCTCATCTGAAAAAAACACCACCACCATTGGATTCCTTGTGAAATTCTAGGGAGGATATACCTAAATTTTGTCCCAATCATGGAGAAATGAGAAAGTTACAACCTTCACATTTTTGGCCAAAATCTTGCCTTGCCTTGCCTTGGCCAGGCCTAAAAACCAAGTCACCCTCATATATTCATGGGGTGGTTTTGATACACGGATGTATTACCACCCTAGTGGTAGAAGGCGCGCGTTGCACCCAAGAGGTCTGGGGTTCGAATCCCCCTCGCCCCAGATCCTCTTTTTTTTTTACCATTTTTTCCTATTATTATCATTTTTCATATTATTTTTTAATGATTTGAAAAATTAATAACTCCTCAATTTTAATTATTTTTTATTGGTTCTTTTTGCAAAAAATCACAAAAATGTTGAAATATTTTATTCCACAAAAAAATCAGATTTGTATTATTTATTTAATATAATTGGTATTTTTGTAAATAAATTCATTTTTATTAGTTTTAAACCTTTTAAAAAATGAATATTCATCTTGGAAATCAAAATCAAATGAGCCCTAAATCATCTTGTGATTAAAGCCTCATTTTTCAAACCTTAAACAAAAATCACAAGTAGTTTATTTTGATTTATTTGGTATTTTTGTCATTTTATTCATTTTTTTAAAAAGATTACTTTTAAAAGAGAATGGAATTAGGGTTTCTTTAATTTTCACCCTAACAAATCTTTTTTCAAACACTTTGCGCCTCTAATAGAGTGTAAGACCCAGTCCCTCTTTGAAACCAAATCAATTTTGGGCCTCAGTCATTGTATAAGACCCACTGTGTTTTCAAAAACCTCGGCGCGATCGCCTTTTTAAACAAACCAATTGGGCCTCTCCTGAAGTTGTAATCCCCATTCTTTTTCTTAAAATCACTTTGGGCCTCTTGAGAGAGTGTAAGTCCCATCCCTTTGTAAATAAACAATTTTGGGCCTCACACATTGTATAAGTCCCTCTGTATATTTTCAAAAGCTCGGCGCGATCGCCGTTTTAAAAAACAAACCACTTGGGCCTCTCCTGGAGTTGTAATCCCCACTCTCGTTCTTAAAATCACTTTTGGGCCTCTTGAGAGAGTGTAAGTCCCACACCTCTTTGTAAATAAAACAATTTTGGGCCTCAATGTATTGTATAAGTCCCGATATAGTCAAAAATTTCGACGCGATCGTCGTTTTGAAAAATAATCATTGGGCTTCTCCTTGAGCTATAAGATCCATCTTTATTCATTTTCAAAAACACCTTTGGGCCTCTTGAGAGAGTGTAAGACCCATCCCTTTGTATAGAAAACCTTCTTTGGGCCTCAATCACTTGTATAAGTCCCTGTACAAATTCAAAACAACGGTACGTTCACCGTTAAAACCTTGGACCGCTCCCTGAGCTGTAAGCCCCAATCTATTTTCAAAATACTTTCTCCTTTGATTTTGAATCCAAATATATAGTTGTTATCAAAACTTTCTTTAATTTCTTTGTTGAACAACTAACAAAACAACATGGAAGCTCTACAACAGGTAAGTGTTTATCCGCTTTCATTTACTGCTTTCATATATATATATATATAACTGTATTGTGGGAAGTGGCGCATGGTTAGTCATCTTTCATTCTTTTAAATACATGTCATATATATAACTGTATTGTGGGAAGCTGTGCATGGTTAGTCTGCTTTCATATCCTCTTTAAATACTCGTCATATATCAACTGTATATATACTAGTATTGTTATTTAGAGTTTTCCCCGGCAACTACGTCTAGAACTAGGTAAAGCCCATTGGTCACTCTTAAAATACAAACAAAACTAGATCCCCATAGGATTACCAGATACATTCTTCCCTTCTCTTGGGGTTAAACAATATGGAACAAAGAGAAAGGCAGTATTCCTCGTGAACCTTTTTTCAGACTGTCACCCTTAGAAATTGTCAAAGAAATTCTACTCCCCAGAGGTGATCTATTCTCAGTGAATGGCATCTCTTGAGTTTCTTTAAACCTTGAACTTTCATGAAATGATCTCTTCTCGGTGAATTTCATTTCTTGAACTTCTCTTGGTTTGGGGCCCACAGGCTTCCTACAAGCATCCCCGCCTCCTCTTGGGCTCTGTACAAGGACCCTTCGGCTTCTTAGGAGTTATCATGCCTTCTCTTGAGCATAATATAAGGACCCTGACGACCTGTTAAAGGTATAAGACAGAACTTAGTCATCCTTTGCTAGAGCGGTCTTTCCAGTGTCGAAACTCTGACCATTTTAGGGTTGATTCTCATCCCTTAATGCTCGTGCCTCCTCTTTGGCATAGTACAAAAGATAAAACTCTAGACTTGGATAGTCTAATCCGCTTGAGTCTCAAAGAAATTCTTAAGCAACCCTGGTCAATCTGGATCAATCTCCAGCAGAAACCTGGTCTCTCTCATGAGAGTTCCCTACACTTGGACCTGCCTAGGGATCTCAATAAATCCTTAGTAGAAAGATAGCTTCCTCTTAGGCTTTGTATAATGATCCTTCCTCAGCGAAGCCAGCCTCCTCTTGGGCTTTGTATAATGATTCTCCCTAGCGGAGCTAACCTTTTCAGACTCTCTTGTTAAGTCAATCACTTTTCAGACTCTCTTGTTGAGTCCATCTCCTTGTAGCCTCAATCTCGGGCTTCGTACGAGACAACAAATCACTGTCTTGTTGAGTATAAAAGACTTTCTTGTTAAGTTAATCACTTTCTCAGACTCTCTTGTTGAGTCAACCTTTTAGCCTCCGTCTTGGGCTTCGTACAAGACAGATAAAAATACTCTCTTGTTGAGTCGATCTTTATCCAAAGTTTAGTATAAAAATTCCCCCTAGTAGGAGCTAGTCTCCTCTCAATTTCTCCAGCTTGTTCAGCCACAATCCCGGGCTTTGTACAGGATAGATAAAAACACTCTCTTGTTGAGTTAAACCCTTTCAGCCTCCATCTCGGGCTTTGTACAAGATACATATAAAAACCTCCCCCAACGGAGTCAAAATCCCTTTTAGCCTCAATCTTGGGCTTTGTACAAGACAGAAATAACATTTTCCCCAGAAAATTTAAATGTTTAGCCTCCACTTAGGCTTTGTATAATGATTTCCCCCAAAGAGTCCGTCTCTTTTTTGCCTCAATCTTGGGCCTTGTACAAGACACCAATATATATACACTCTCTTATTGAGTCAGTCTTAGCCAACCTCCTCTTAGGCTTTGTATAAAGAAATCCCCGGTTGAGCCAATCAACCTTTTAGCATCAACCTTGTGCTTTGATCAAGGCATACAAAAATCAACAATCCCTCCTTAGAGATGACAAATTCCCTCTCAGTCAGGACCCTTTTAGCTTCAATCTTGGGCTTTGAACAAGATACAAATCACCTTTAGCTTCAATCTTGGGCTTTGAACAAAACACCAAAACATCTCTTTCCTCCCTTAGAATAGGAGGAACTACAATTGCTCTGATTTCCCTGTTTCGTTTAAATGGGGATATGTAGGCATCAGATTGCGAAATCTTAGCGAGCATACTAATCAAAAACTCTAGGTCCAGTACCTTCATACATTAATCAAAAACATCAGATCTAGCACATCACCAAAATCCTCACGGACAGTCCAGACACTTTATTCTTGAGCGAAATAACCTAAGATAGACCCTCTATTTTGATAGCATCTGTAAACCAACGGTCATCTGTTTAAACTCAGTATGCAAGCAGGGTTAATTGGAGACATCTATTTCCTTTACTTAATCAGCTCAATAGGATAAAAAATGAATCGAACTGTAGTACCAAAGCTACAGTGATTCGAAACCACAAAAACCGCGCTACACTTAGCTGTGTCTTCACATGGCGCAAAAGGTTTTTCTTTCGATCTTTACCCTTTCCTTTGGATAAATCAAAGCTCGGTGGTGAATTTCAAGATTTGTGATTCAAGTTAATTAATAGCTTGACATCCGATTCTCACCCCAACACCGGGCAATCACAAAAAGTCACGACGCGCAGGCCGAACCAAACAAAGTCAAAAGAAAGTTGGCGCGCAGGCCAAACAAGCTAAACAAAGAAAAACTAAGCAGCCACATCTCCCACGGGTTGCCCTTCCTCCGTATTCTCGTCATCATCATCCTCAAACGCCGGGGGAACAATCTGACCGTCGACGAACTCGTGATAAAGGCCAGTCCCTTCAGTCATGAGGTTAGGGTTCAGCACCTGGAGCTGCTTCAAGGCTTTTTTAAAGCCCAACTCGACAGACTGAAGGACATCCTGCTTAGTCAACCTGAGTTTGGAAATTAGCTCAGCTCAAGAGGTCAATAGCTTTTCATCCTTAGTCTCCTCCTCAGCAGGTCAGATTGCCTGCTCCAGCTCGGCGATTCTCGCCAAGAGGTTTTTCCTATCCTCAGCGGCTTTCTCTAATTTCCCTTCCAACTGCTTCTGAAGCTCGACCTGGGCCTCGTTCTATTTCTTGCACTCCGCAAGGTCTTTGCTCAGCTTCTTCATTTCAGCCTCAACTTATTTGAAACTATTTTGCAGTATTGTCAGCTCTGACGACGGATAGGTTTCATCGTTCAGGACCAGCGCAGTGGCGCAAACCCGCATCATCGTGGGTATGTCCTCTACCAGTTTTTTTCTCCTCGAAACCCGGTCAGCTCCCAAGATGGCCTGGGCCTCGGAACCAATGACGGTCGAGGAGTTTTCTCCCGAGAAGACATTAGGCCTCAAATGACAGAGTGGAAACACAAACCCTTCACGAGGAGGGCTCTCAGTAAGATCGACGTGGGTCTACTCGATGGTCTTTTGTCCCTTCGGAGACCCCTGTGAGTCTGGAGACTGACTGCCCTGCGAAGAACTGGAGGAGTCCCCGGGGGACGGGACGGTACCCCGAGCCTGCTGTTTGACCTGGTCAACCCGACCTTTTCCAGCTTTTTTCGAGCCTCGAGTAGAGGTCAGCTTCTTCACGCATTCCTTCATGGTCGACATGGCACCTGCGAAAAAAGAGAACGAACATCAGTAAACCAACAGTGGAAACGATAACGGACCCCGGGTCAGGGGTGTGCCTACTACCTAAGACCAAAGAGCCTCCCACTCGGTGTCACACTCGAGGAGGGCCTTTGTGTTTATGAGCCATGCTTTGGTAAGGGTCTCCCCGCGGGCGTTGGTTATGAAGTTTCCGTCCGGGGTCACCAACTTCGCTCCTGAAGCCTTGGACGAATTTCACTAACTTCTCGTAGTCTTGCTTGTCCTCCTCGCCCAAGGCACTCGGACTGACGATGTATCTCTCAGTGCACAGCTTGAAGTGCTCCTCTGTCCATTCCAGGGGGCACTTTGAGTCGAGGACCTCTTTTTGTCAACCACCTTCTAGCTCTACTGTCCTACGATTATACAAAGTGTCGGTGGCTACCCGGGTGAGAGGCTTGACGATATACCATCGGCCTTTGAAATTCCAGACAGAGTCCATATACGCCTGAAATAAGCTCCTCAGCTGCTTAAATGACACCCAGCTGTGATGACCCTCCACCGTTTGTCGTTGTAGGTGGAAGATCCGAAAAAAGAGGGGGATGGTGGCCTCGACGTCGAGATATTTGCAAACGAGTTCGTAGGGCCGCACAAAGGCAAGGGCATTTGGATGGAGTTGGGAAGGCGCCGGGTGCAACCAAGAAAACACTCCCATTTGGAAACCACTGAAGGGCAGACGTATGCCCGCCACCTGAAACGCAAACTCATACATGGGAAATCGTGTCCTCCTGAACGTCGAGCATATCCAGTGATGCTCTAGTGGCCTGTACGCCCTCCAACTCAGTGGGGAACCTTGGCGGACATCCTCGATAGTGGCAAAGGCACCGAGGCCATCGAGGACAAATAGCGAAGGGATGACTAGAGGCTCGTCCCCAACCCAGTCCTCGGGCGGTCGAACACCACTCTCCAGTGCCACACGGGAGTCGGGCTCATCGTCCGTTTCAATATTCCCTCCAATCCACTCGGCAGCCATTTTTACCTGAAAAGCAGAGGAAACCGGTGAATTCGATATCCTAGATAAAATTCACCCTTCCACCATTGATCAAGTGAAAGGGCAAAAAAAGGGATGTGGGGAATCACTCAGCGGAGCGACCCTCCGACCATGATGATCAGGGATACGCGCATGTGTATTTGGTATCCCTGTCACATGTCCCCGGGGGATTCATCCTACGTCCTCGGGACCTTCATCAGGTCCTCAGGATATTCGTCCCAGCTCCCCGCGACATTCATCAAAAACCTAAAGAAGCTCTGCCGTTTTCGTCGAAAACTCTGTGGCCTCCCCAGGAACTTCATCAGTTCACCGGAGGAACCACCGTAGAAAACGTAAAATAGAAAGAAAGAGGTAGAAGCTTACTTGAGACAATGGTTGCGAAGTTGTGGTACGACGGCGTGCGGTGGTGAGACGGTGGCGGAAGCTAGGAGAAGAAGAAAGAAACTCTGAGCGAAGAAGAGGGAAACATGCATATGGCATGGACTGGCTCCTATTTATAAGGCCCTGACGGAACTCGAGGCGCCCCTAGGCACTCGATTACCCTAGCCATATCCTTAGTCGCCCTATGTAATAATGGCAAAGTGACACGTGGAACACGGATTCCCGCGTATGTCCTTTCGCTTGCCTTGGTTCTCGAGTCCACGTCTTCTCATCTCCCCACTTCATCGTCCAACGGCGACATAGGAAACTCGGGCTGACTTCCATCCCCGACATTTTCACCAACTCGTTATTGCGGGGACACTGCCCTATTTGACGAGTCTCCCCGGTAAAGTATGACCCGTGGACATCAGATGACCACCTCCAACCCGGTGGTTCGAGCACCCTTACTATGTCTTCGACTTCTGGGCTAACCCTTAAGTCATTACTCCGACACTTCAGAGCAACGACTTGGGGGGCTCCTATTCTGGACTGGGCCGACACCTTCCCATCCGTCGGGCAGGCCCAGCCTAATACTGGTGTGGTCCAATAAGACCCAAGTCTACTCAGTGCCGAACACACTTGAACCTCCTCGCTGCCGAGAACATGCTGACAGGCTATGCCGAGCAGAGGCTGCATGTACCGAGGAGAGGCCACACCATTCCCCAGGATCTTCATGTGCTCCTCCTCGCGAGGACACGTCACCACGCAACCTCCTACCTCCGAAATAATCGATCTGCCCTTCTTCCGGAGATCTCGGGACCGTTACCTCAGGGCGAATAATACGTGCTAGCCTTCCTTACACCACGTAATCCCTGACAGTCACCTAGATTGGGCCTTGCGGTCCAGCCTAGTGTAGGTGATCGTTGGCCCCGTGCTGGGGGCAGCCTATAAATACCCTCTCGCTTGAGAGGGTCAGGTTACGCAATATTTCCTAACTCACTCTTTGCTTTTTGTACTTACTTACTCCCTTTTCCTGATTTTGGCATCGAAGTACCCTGCAAATACACCCCCCCCCCCCCCCCCCCCCCGCCGTTTCATCACCAGTGGAGTTGTGGAGCTCATGACATTGCTGGCCACTATCTATTTTCTAATCAGGTACAATCAGGCTTATATAGCCGAAAACAAGCTAAAAATGGCCTTGGAGGGTGAGATAAAATTCATGCTGTCGAAGCCAAGAAGGAATCATGTCAGGAAAGTCCTGGTAAGGACTTCGACCCAGAGCCACCTGATAAGGCTCAGGTTGAAGTGCAACGTCAGAGGCTCGACGCCATCTACTACGACGAGCCTTTGGGGTTTGAGAAGGATCCGATGGCAACCAACATTAAAATTCTAGCACAAGATCCACTTGAAGAGATCGACTTGGGAGATGGGGCGACAAAAAGGGAAATGTACATCAGTGCCAATATCAACCCTCAACTCAGAGTCGAAATGATCCAATTGCTGAAGGAGTTTAGAGGCTGCTTCGCATGGGATTATGATGAGATGCCTGGTTTGGATAGAGAGCTGGTTGAATTAAAGTTTCCAATCAAGCCTGGAAAGAAGCCCATTAAGTAGAATCCAAGGCGGTTTGCACCTAAAATTCTCTCGAAGATTAAAGAGAAGGTCGAAAGACTTCTGTGATGCAAATTCATCCGTACAGCCAGGTATGTCGAATGGTTTTCAAATATTGTGCCAGTTATTAAGGAAATTGGTACTTTGAGGGTTTGTATAGATTTTAGAGATTTAAATAATGCAACCCCAAAGGATGAATATTCGATGCCAGTGGCAGAAATGTTAATCGATTCTGCCACAGGACATGAATACCTAAGTATGCTCGATGGATATTCAGAGTATAATCAGATATTCATTGCTGAAGAGGATGTCCCAAAAACAGCATTTCGATGTCCTGGAGCATTAGGAACTTATGAGTGGGTGGTGATGCCTTTCGGTTTAAAAAATGCTGGGGCAACTTACCAAAGGGTAATGAATTCGATTTTCCATGATTTTATGGAGACTTTTATGCAAATCTATATTGATGATATTATAGTAAAGTCAATTTCAGGGAAAAATCACATAAACTGTTAGTTCTTGTGATTGGCTGAAATTTTGGTAAAACAATGTTAATGTCATGGTTGATGTTTCAACATGAGCTTCTAACATTATTGTTATGGTTGGCTAACATTCTGGTTTGTGAAAATTGTTGAAGAGTTAAAGTGCTGAAGAGTGATGTCACATGCGATGTCTTGACATCACTATACCAGAACATTAAAACATCAGGTTGTGATGTTTTTAGGGCTGCGCGTATTTCTGGTGTTAATGAGAAATTCTGTTGAAAAGAATCAGAGATTGCAGGCGAATATCATGGGCTAGATATATTTTGTTGCAATCATTTATGAAGAAGATTAGTTTGTTGCTAATTTAATGCAAAAAGATGTGGAGAATAATTAGAGTTAATTATGAAGAGCTGATTGAAGATTTAATTGAAGATCTATTTTATAGCAGAATCTTTTGGAGATTTGTAGCAGAAGATTTGCTGTGATTTGAAGGCCCAAATCCAGCGGGAAAAGTTATAAATAGAATGCTTGTAATCTAGAATAGGCACGGGTCCAAGATGTAGATCATTAGGGCTTTGTCTAAGTGAACCACTCGGGCTGTGAGATGGTCACTGTGTTATTACTCAGAAACCTGTAGGTAATGAGTTTTGTATTGGTCTTGGAGGAAGCTGTTAAGCAACTCTAAGTATTGTACTTAGTCATGAGGGTCACAGCTAGGTATTGTTATAGGAGTGTCTTTTCTGTGTTTGAAAAGTGGTTGGTAATCAAGCTGTTGATGCACTGGCGGAGATGTTGACTACTAGACATCATTAAGATGATTGGGAGTGAGATGGAGTCTCTTACCTAGGGAGGACTTAGGTAGAAGGGTCATTGGGTAGTGATTGAATTAGTTAGATTGTCAACTGGTCTGTTGAGTCTGTAATTTGATACTACTAATGGTGGACTTCCTTCCTGGCTTGGTATGCCCCCAGATGTAGGTTGTTGAACCGAACTGGGTGAACAATCCTTGTGTGTGGTTTATGAGTTTCTGTTTCTATTATTGACTTGTTCATACAATAGATATTGATGTTGTGACATTGCACTTGACATCACATATCTGTACCAGAATTTCAATTGGTATCAGAGCAGGCATCATATCTGTTTCTGGATGAGATCTTGGGAAGATACTTTCTGGTTCATGAGCAAGGTTGCTAAAGAGTTGTTTGGATGATCCCTTGGAGTGAAGGATGGACTATTTATGATATAGTATTGTTGGCACACAGTGTGCAAGGATTTTTGAGTAGTGCCTGAAGGTTATTGAGGAGTTGTTATGTGTTCCGCTGCATGGTCTCTGGTGTTGAGATTCTAGGAAGATATTCTCTTGGAAAGACATTAGGGTTTGGTCTCCTCAGCAGGATATTCTATGATGTTGTAGTTTATGCAAGACAGCTTCAACCTGTTGGTTAGAGATGCCAAAGTTACTTGAGAATTATCTCATATCCTTGTTCTGGAGAGAAGTGTTCATAAAGTGAATGGATCTTCTAAAGACTGGTTGACATGAAAGGATCCGAAGAAGAACATATTTCATGTCAGACATTGAAGACCAATCTGTTCAGAACAGTGATTCCTTCTTTATCATCTTTCTTGATGGTGGAAGTAGAGGGTAGAGCCAAAGCAAAAAGAGTATCACTGTCAAATCTTTCATGCGGGAGTGAAGATCTTGATAAGTTATCTCTTGAGCCTGGTTGTGGTGACCTAATAAGGAGGAAGTTTCATCAAGAAAGAAGTTGAGCTTAATATGTCAATGTCTCGACATCGTGCTACACATTAGCAGTTTATGGTAATTGCTAAGTCAAAGACCTATTAGAGTGTAGCTGGTTTGAAGGGTTACTGTAGCTGTGAAGTTGCACATTTGTTGAGATACTGTTCAATATGTCATAGCACCTCAGCTGAAGCTGGTTGAAGAAAAGAACTGATGAAGAAACATCATTCCAGGCTTTGCTCTAGGTGGAGTAAAAGATCAAGACACTGACCTAACCTGGAAGGCATTTGTAGGAATGGTTGTCATGACGGTTTGCTATGAAGAAGAATCAGCAGATGTCGGTGGTGTGAGAAGGAGCTGAGCGTTTATCTAGGATGGTGTGCATTCAACTAATGACAATATACATTGACGGGAGACTATGTATATGTCTGATGTAAAAGTGCAGAACTGCAGAAGTGTTGAGATTTTACTTTGTGGTGGAAGACTATGAAGACATCATAGTCTTAGTGGTTGGATCAGTTTATTTCTGATCTAGGTGCTTGGGAGCATGGATTTTGTTGTGTGAAAGTCGAGAATATGTGGATGTTATCTCTGGCTTTCTACTGACGGCTCTACTAAGGGAAGCTATGGGGTAGTCTTGAACTACTTATTTTCTGAAGATTCAGATGTGGTAGGTTTGAAGTCTTTGGGGTTTCTAAGCAAGATGGAGGTTGTCTACTCAAACTTGATTGTTGAATCAAGTCTATGAGAGCATAGAAATCTGTTTCTGCAAAGGGAGGAGGTTCTTCTGAGCGGCAGAAGGTAGAGCTGAATTCAACAGTTAGATGACATAATGTTCTGACATCTAGCTTAACATCAGGAGTCTCAGCTAGTGATGTGGCACATCAGCTAATGATAGGGTGGTGTACAGGAATGAACAATAGAATGCTTCAAAAAGATCGTTCTCATGGCAGTTTGCGGGAGCTGCAGGAAGGAGAAGATGTTACATGACCATGGCTTAGGGAGTCTAAGTGTGTTTGCTTTTGAGCAAGTCAATCATGTGACTTGAAGATCAAGTTTCCATGGTGGATCAAGATATATTTGTGAGAGTTCTGACAAACATGAATGAGGTGATCAAACTGTGGCATTTGGTTGATCTCAGAAGTGGTTTCGAAGAATCAAGATAATCAGAGTGTGGCAACTGTTTATTTTTTAGGAGTGTCTTGGAACAAGTTACTCTTGGGCAGAAGGGTGATGAGTTGAAGACTCAAGAAGATTATTCTTCTTGAAGGTGGATGAGAGTTTTATTCTCTAGTTCTTTGGATTACTATGCAATAGTAAGTCCAGTTGGTGGAACATACCAAGAACCATGGTGATGATGTCTTGGTGTGTGGCATATGTTCTAACTTGTGTTGGGACATTATCTGGTTGAATATCCTTGGTGAAGGAAAATTATGCTCTGGTTCAAAAGCGTGGTGCCTACATTATGCATAAGGAGCGTCTACATAGTCATACGGGAGAATGATGAAGTAGATGGTCTGCCTTGGATGGAGATTGTAGTGAAGACTGAAGTAGATCAGGGTCTTGCTAAAGGCAGAAGAAAAGCCTGTGAAGGGGACATGGACTTATTGTCAAGACATGCTAGATCAGTCTGGCAAGATGTGGAGTTTTGGAGCATGTGAAGATAGCAAACCAAGAGGGAATTATGTCTGATGTTGGGACAACACTCCGCAGGTGTTAAGTTTATAGTCATGAAAGCTAGTTGTGCTCATGGTGGAGTATCAGGACAAGCCACTTACCTAATCTGAAGGGATCAGCTAAGTGGGCACAAAAGTATGTCAGACCAAATGTCATGTCTTGTGTGAAAAGGTAATCTTATTTGTCTATTAGTGATGCTGAGCATAAGGGTAAATACTTTGACGGGAGACTGAGTATTTGTCTAGAGAATTGTGCAAATTTGTGTCTGGATATTTTGTTTGTGGCCATGATGGAGTAGCTTGATATTTGAAAGTGACAACCTGAGGTAGCCTTGTCAGCTGACTGTAGCAGAAGATGTGAGCTGTTATCTAATGCTGATGTCCTACATGATGTTATAACATCTATGTCTGGTGTGAAGGCCTGAGGCTGTGTGTATGAAGTTGGAAGAAGTAATTTTAGTTTCTGAAGTGGTATGATCTGATCAGAATGGCTGTAGGGTTCTTCTAAAAGGTGGTGGCAGCCCTTATCTTGTGTTGCAAGTGATCTAAAGACATTTGTTATGGAATATGTGAGAAATTCCAAACCAAATAGGTGTTCATGTCAGGGGGAGTTAAGGATGTTGTCTATGGTCTATTACTGCAAGGGTGCAGATTATTGTGAAGATTGAGCATAGTGGTGTCAATCAACATGATGGGACATGTACTACTGAGCACTACTTGGGTCTGGTTCTGTGAGGGGTTTCTTTACCAATTTATGGCTAAAAAGGGGGAGAAAGGAAAAAGTTTTGCTAAATGGTTTGCGCAGATACTTGTCTGGAGTCTGCAGTTCCAGTTGTGGTCCAGAGGTGTCAAAGAGGATGTCCTAGCCTTAAGTTGGTGTTGAGTCTTTGTGACTTGTGTCCTGAGTTATGAACACATTTGTGACTTGTGCCACGGATTAAACCCAGTGTCTGATCAATGAAGGTGTGCAGAATTATCTTATGCCACCATTGGTCTTTTATGTATAGACAAACATTTCTTTTCTGGAGGAGTCTTCTACATTTGTTCTGGGTATGTCCTGGAAGGAAAAAGAAATGTGTTGTGTTGAGGGGGAGTGTCAGATATCTTCTTCCTCATGTGCACCAAATGACTTCAGGAATGTCTACTACTTAGGTCCTGATGTGCTGCCTGGAGTTGATGTTATATGGTGATGTTATGTCCAACATGATGTCCTAACATCATTCAAAATTAGCCAAGAAGATGATTCTCTATGATTGCTGGACACAGTAACTACTGATGATTACTGTTAGGATCAGATGACTTCTAACAGTAGTATAGGGGTGTAATTGCTGATGTAATTAGAGCTATAATGTGTATATATTTGTTTTAGCCAAAATTAGCCAAAGGGGGAGATTGTTAGTTCTTGTGATTGGCTGAAATTTTGGTAAAACAATGTTAATGTCATGGTTGATGTTTCAACATGAGCTTTTAACATTATTGTTATGGTTGGCTAACATTCTGGTTTGTGAAAATTGTTGAAGAGTTAAAGTGCTGAAGAGTGATGTCACATGCGATGTCTTGACATCATTATACCAGAACATTAAAACATCAGGTTGTGATGTTTTTAGGGCTGCGCGTATTTCTGGTGTTAATGAGAAATTCTGTTGAAAAGAATCAGAGATTGCAGGCGAATATCATGGGCTAGATATATTCTGCTGCAATCATTTATGAAGAAGATTAGTTTGTTGCTAATTTAATGCAAAAAGATGTGGAGAATAATTAGAGTTAATTATGAAGAGCTGATTGAAGAATTAATTGAAGATCTATTTTATAGCAGAATCTTTTGGAGATTTGTAGCAGAAGATTTGCTGTGATTTGAAGGCCCAAATCCAGTGGGAAAAAGTTATAAATAGAATGCTTGTAATCTAGAATAGGCACGGGTCCAAGATGTAGATCATTAGGGCTTTGTCTAAGTGAACCACTCGGGCTGTGAGATGGTCACTGTGTTATTACTCAGAACCTGTAGGTAATGAGTTTTGTATTGGTCTTGGAGGAGCCTGTTAAGCAAATCTAAGTATTGTACTTAGTCATGAGGGTCACAGCTAGGTATTGTTATAGGAGTGTCTTTTCTGTGTTTGAAAAGTTGTTGGTAATCAAGCTGTTGATGCAGTGGCGGAGTTGTTGACTGCTAGACATCATTGAGATGATTGGGAGTAAGATGGAGTCTCTTACCTAGGGAGGACTTAGGTAGAAGGGTCATTGGGTAGTGATTGAATTAGGTAGATTGTCAACTTGTCTGTTGAGTCTGTAATTTGATACTACTAATAGTGGACTTCCTTCCTGGCTTGGTATGCCCCCAGATGTAGGTTGTTGAACCGAACTGGGTGAACAATCCTTGTGTGTGGTTTATGAGTTTCTATTTCTATTATTGACTTGTTCATACAACAAATATTGATGTTGTGACATTGCACTTGACATCACATGTCTGTACCAGAATTTCATAAACCATCTTCGACACTCCTTTGAAAGGATGAGGAGACATGGTTTGAAAATGAATCCTCTCAAATGTGCTTTTTGTGTGCAGGCAGGGGATTTCTTAGGCTTTGTGGTCCACAAAAGGGAATCGAAATAAACCAGAATAAGACCAAGGCCATAATGGAAGCGAAAACGCCATCGACAAAGAAGGAGTTGCAGTCATTGTTGGGCAAGATTAATTTCTTAAGAAGGTTTATCTTGAACCTTAGTGGCAAAACTTAAGTCTTCTCCCCTCTGCTTTGACTCAACAAGGAAGGATTCGAATGGGGACAAGCTCAACAAGAGGCATTCGACAAAATCTAGGAGTATTTGAGTCACTCTCCAATACTGATTCCACCTTGTAGAAATAGGAGTATGAGGTTGTATATATCTGCGCCGGATAAGACTTTAGGGTGCATGATAGCTCAATAAGATGAAAATGGTGTCGAAAGAGCCATTTACTATCTTAGTAGGGTCTTAAACAATACAAAAACTAGGTATAGCACAGTCGAGAAACTATGCATGTGTTTGTATTTCTCATGTATAAAACTAAAGCATTATATAAAACCTATTGATGTTTTTGTTTCTTCACATTTCGATGTTATAAAACATATGTTGTTAAAACATTTTTTGCAAGTCGAATTGGTAAATGGGCGTTAGCCTTAGCTGAATATTCTCTAACTTATATGCCCTTAAAAGTTGTTAAGGGACAAGTAGTGGCGGACTTTATAGTCAACCACTCGATAAATGAGGAATCATTAAATTACCTTGAACTAGAGCCTTGGAAGTTGTACTTCGATGGTTCGAGTCATAAAGAAGGAACATGTGTAAGAGTCTTGATTATTTCTCCTAACAAAATTCCAACAAAATTCAAGTATAAAGTGGAAGGTCTTTGTTCGAATAACGAGGCTGAATATGAGGCTCTTATATCCGGACTTAAAATATTGTTGGAATTGGTGGCAAATCGAGTTGAAATAATGGGTGACTCAGAGTTGGTCATAAAACAAATCACAAAGGAGTACAAATATGTGAAAGAGAATGTCATCATGTACTTCGTGATAGCCAATCGACTCTTAGAAAGATTTTTGTTGGTTAGCATTCGACACATTCCTCGATTGGAGAATCAAGTAGCTAATGATTTAGCTCAGATTGCCTCTAGGTATAAAATTTCGAAGGAAAAGTTGCAAGATGCGATCGAAGTCAGAGGGAGGGTTGTGTCGGCCAGATTGTCCCCATCAGATCTAGAAACAATAAAGCTAGGATATGCTGACAAAGAGAACTTTGAGATATTAGTAATAGACAGCTTGACAGACGAAGATTAGAGAAAACCAATAATGGAATATTTGCAAAACCCAACAGCGTCTATCGAACGAAGAATCAAGTATCGAGCTTTAAGTTATGTTCTTTTAGGAAACAAATTGTTTAAAAAGACTCCAGAGGGAGTTTTGCTTAAATGTATTAGCGAATATGAGACATATTTAGCCCTTTCGAGTGTCCATAGTGGGGCATGTGGGGCACATCAGGTGGGCCATAAAATGAAGTGGTTGTTATTCCGAAAAGGAATGTATTGGCCCACCATGTTGAAAGATTGTATTGAGTTTGCCAAAGGATGTCAAGAATGTCAAGTGCATGCAGGTATACAACATGTTCCTGTAAGCAAATTGTATTCTATAGTTAAACCATGGCCTTTTAGAGGCTGGGCTTTAGATCTTGTTGGAGAAATTCGACCAGCGTCATCAAAAAATCAAAGATACATCTTGGTTGGTATTGACTATTTTACAAAATAGATCAAAGCTATACCATTGACGAACGTTGACCAAAAGGATGTGATCGAATTCATCCATAAATACATCATCTACAGGTTTAGAATTCCAGAAACTATTACAACAGACCAAGGATCGGTATTTACTGGTCGAAAGATACAAGAATTTGCTAAGGAAACAGGTTTCAAACTGTTAACATCTACACCTTACTACGCTCAAGCTAATGGCCAAGTCAAAGCAGCAAATAAGGTTGTCATTGATTTGATTAAGAAGCATGTGGGAAAAATGCCTAGAAACTGGCATAAGACTTTCTGGGCATGTCGAATATCCCATAAGGAGGCTACTAATACGAATCCATTTCGATTGACATTTGGACATGATGCAGTCTTACCAGTGCAAATTTATTTGCAATCGACAAGAATTCAAAGACATCGTGAAATTCCATCAGAAATATATTGGAATATGATGTTGGACGAATCAGTCGATTTGGATGAAGAGAGACTAAAAGCCTTGGAATTACAAAAAAGACAGAAAAAGGGAATAGAGAAGTCGTATAACAAAAAAGTTAAAGTTAAAGCATTTCTTACTGAAGATTTGGTTTGGAAAGTAATCCTTCCTATGGATCGAAAGGATAAGTCTTTGGGGAAATGGTCCCCTAATGGGAGGGTCCCTTTCAAATTATTCAAGTATTCTCTAACGACGCATATGAGATCGAGGAATTAAGTAAGGAAAAAAGGGTCTTGAGAGTGAATGGAAAATATTTGAAGAAATATAAACCTGCACTCCAAGAGATAAAAATAGCAAAAGAATAATCACATACAAAATGGTCGAAGCCAACATGGTAGATAAGTATTACCAAAATGGCTTAAGTCATTACAAGTCATGCCACAAAGGGCTAATTACAATCGAAAAGGAAATAAAATGCAATAATTAAGTTCAGAATGGGAAAGAGCTCTTCATCCTCTCATATTTGGATTTCTGAAGCATCAAGCGAAGCTCGCAGAGAGCTTTGTTAGTTGAGAGGGTTTCGATTTCCTTTCCAAGCTGCTGGGCTCTGTCGACATGATACATTCCAACTTTGAGTTCTTTGGCCACTTCTTCCTGGTTAGACTGAAGAAGCTCATCTTTACGTTGCTTGGCCTGAGAGATTTTGCTTTGCAGAATCTTGATTTGCTTTTCCCATTCTTTGACATTTTTGTCACAACTTTCGATTTCCTTTTTATTCTGCTCAGAGATCTTTTCCAAGTTTGAAACCTTAGTAGTAGATTCAGAAGTTGTGTCCCATTCGGCCAGCTGGGTCTCCGACTTGTTGATAATTGTGCTTGAGAAATCTCGAAGACGGTTTAGATCAGAAACAACAAGGTCGATCAATGTGCCCAGTTCCATGATGACATCAGCAACTTTAGGAGAAACCTCCAAAACATTGACTTGCTTCAAGAGTTTCTTAAGCCCAAAATGGGAAGAAGCATCCTTTTCCAAGAGTTGGAATAGGTCCATGTTGAAAATTCGCTTTTTAATTTGAGGAAGCAAGTCCTCCTCAGGTTTACCAATTGATTGATTGCCTAAGCAGTCGAAGTGCTTGTACTTTTATCACCAAAGCTGTATCTGGAGCTAATCATGGCTTTTAAATACTCCAGTGGCCTTTATACCTTCAACGATTCTAGCACTTCGTGTGAAATACTGGTGGAGTTTGTGCCAGTCGAAGAAGGGTTTTTTTTCAATTGATCTTCTTATTTCTTCTCTTCTTTTTCCACTATAATTTCCTCTTCAAAATCATCTTCCTCATCCCCTTCATCCTCCTCACCCTTTTCGTTGCCGCTATTCTGTTGAAAGACTAGAGACTTATCTTCATATCTATCTTCAACATCTTGTTCTACGGAGGGAATTTCAGTATCCCCTGCGACGTCAGCCATAACTTCTTCCCTGGCTGGACTTGTTTGTTGCTCAGGTTTGTCGGTGTGTGAAATCTTAGTGGCGGCTTTAGGTGGTGTTCTTTCTTGAACATCAGCAAGTTGGCTCACTTCGTCAGCGGACCCTTTTGTGGAATCCTTGGGAGAAGTTCTAGAAGGGCTCATTGGATGATAGGTAGGTTCGCTGCTGGTGGTCGGAATGATTTGTTGTACCATTGGACGCCCTTGATCATCTTTAGCAGTCTAAGGAAATAAATTGAAATGGGTTAGAAGTATGTTATTCGAAGAAAATTATAAAATTTCAAAATGAAGAAGAGTTTGTACATCTTCCATTTTGGTGATCATTTGGAACTGTTGTGCATCTTCCATTTCAGTTTGCATTAGGTTTATTCTTCATGGATAAACTTAATCTTGTATAATCAATAGTTCACTCCTTTTTTTGCTTTAATGACTTTTCATCCTCTTTGGAAAGTTGTTAGCATGTCTCTCCCTTGATTAATTGATCGAAACTTTGTTTCGATTAATCGATCCCCCCTTTTTCCCCTCTTTAGGCCTCCTGTAGAGCTTTTTCTCTCATTCCCCCTGTGGAGCTGGAGTTTCGTGCTACGCCTTGCATCAGAGCACTGTACAGATTGACTCCGTTATGCTGTCCGTTTCTCTACGCGGGAGCACTGTACAACATTGGAGTGGTTGTGCTGTCCGTTTCACGTCCCACACTATATTTTGGGGTGCTAGAGAAGGAATGAGGATGGAGTTTTTCTACCCTCATTCTGGCTATTTCTTTGGTAAGGACGTCTTGTCCTCTCCTCGAGAATAGTCACCTCTATCCTCCAGCTATAGTGTTTCTTATTCCCCTATCGAGTCGATCCTGGATCACTTTTCTCTCTTTGCAAACTCTTTCACCCTTGATCACTCCTATCTCTTTCAGTCTCTCCTTTTGATCAATCACCATCCTTTTTGGTTGAGATCATTATTCTTGCGCTAGCAATCTCTCTTCATTCCATCACTCCTTTCTTCTTGAAATCAATCATTGCTTTTTATTTCCCTTGAAGAGTTTCAATTCTCTCTCTTTGGTCCAACACAGTTTTCCTGTCACGACCATTGCCCCTGGAGTTCGTAACATTCTATTGGTTCTTCTCCTCCCTTAGGTTAATCACCTTCTCTTGGTTAATCACCCGTTTCTTCAGTTAATCACAGTCCGTCTGTTAATCACTGAACCCTTTCGAGTTAATCACCTTCCCTTGGTTAATCACTCGTTTTTCTCTTCAGTTAATCACAGTCCGTCTATAAACACTGAATCCCCCATAGTTGGCAACCTCCTCTTGGTTCGAATACTTGCACCCTTGGGTTTGTAACCTCTCTTTGGTTCAAATACCCTTTCTTCGGTTGAGTACTATTTGTTCAGTCGGTTTACCGAACCCCTTTGGGTCACGACCTCCTTTCGGTCCTACACCCGTGCTTCTGGTTAATCACAGTTTCCTCTGTTAAAACCAATGCTTCTCTACCCCCACAGAGTTGCAATCCTTTCTTTCCTCGGTTAACCACTATTCATCAGTTAATATACCGAGGCCCCTTCAGAGTCAAACACCTTCTCTCGGTTCAGCACTCTATCTCTTGGTTTATCACAGTCCGTCTGTTGACACCAGCTTCTTTTCCCCGCCAGGGTCCTACTCCCTTTCTTCGGTTAACCACTGCTAGCCAGTTAATATACCGAGTCTCCTTTTTCTCTTGGTTATGACACCATCCCTTTATTTGGATCCCCAGCGGAGTCCTTCCTATTCCCTTTGCTCTTACTCTCTTGGTTTCGACACCAATTCTTTTTGGTACCCCCAGCGGAGTTTCTTTCTTTCTTGGTTTTGACACCACTCTTTTCCTATTCTTTTGTGCAAACGCTCTTACTGCGAGATCTTCCCCAGTAGAGTTTTTCTTCCATTCTTGCTCTTGGTTTTGACACCACTTCTTTCGTTTCTTTGTTTCTCCCTTGTTTTCCTTTACCGTTCAGTTCCCCGAACTATGGAAGCTCTGATTCTGCATTCTTTTGAATGTATGATACATAGGCATGAGATTGCAATGATCTCGGCGAGCACACTTCCACCTTTCTTCCGTCTTCCTCTTTTCTTTCCTTTTCTTCATCCCCTGGTTCCATGAACTACGACGCTCTGATTTCCTCATTACACTATGAGGGTACGTAGGCACGAGGACTTCGTTCCTCCGCGAGCACTCTCCTTCTTTCTTTTCTTTTTCCCCTTTCTTTCTCTCTCTCCTCTTTCTTTTAGCTAGAAACCTTTAGATAGATAACCTATCCAAGCCTAGAAGCAAGCGAAATGGTTCCCATCGAGTACGACGGATGCGTTAGGTGCTAATACCTTCCTTTCGCATAACCGACCCCCCATACCCGTTTCTCTTCCCCTTGGGTTTTATCGATATTTTCCCTGTCCTTTGGGACTAAATAAAGTTTGGTGGCGACTCTGATGTATCTTTGAGTGTGTGATTCACTCAGGTAGATTTCCAGCCATCTTTAGCTGGCGACTCTGCTGGGAACTGGTTGACCTACTGCTGGTCCTTCCCTTGAGGGGTCTCGCCTAGTTTTGTTTGCTTTATTGCTCGTTTGGGTGTTTATCTTCTGCGCTTTACTAGTTTTATCTTTATTCTTTATTTGCTTTATGTTTATTTATTGCATTTCTTTACTGCTTTGAATATTCATGTGCTGCATATTCTGGATATCTGCTATTTTCTTTGCTGTTGTCGGTTGGGTTGCTACTTGAGAGATAAGCCTATTACACAGGCTTGAGTATACACCTAGGATTAGCGTGGAAAGTAGTGGGACCTACGTGCCATCTTGGTGCGTATGGTGTTCATGAAATTCACATCCAGACGAGATTTTCTTGGGAGATGCTCTGACATGCGTGTCTTGCGCATTTCAGGGTGTTGATCTAGAAAGCTGTCGACTCTGGCGACCATTCCCGAGGACTCATTTGCGGCACTCCTCCCAAGGAACGATAATGGCAGACCAGAAATGGCAAACCCATTACGCTTCCTTGATCCGAGGACCCAAAGCTGGGAACTTGCCATAGGATGACCTATTTTAGGGGGAATCAGTGGACGACCTCTTTGATTGGCGATAGTATTGTACCCCGAGGGATAAATGTACTATTGCTTCTCAAATCGAGAATCCGAAACTGAGAATCCCGCTTTCTATATCATACCTGTGAGTGGGATATTGGGTTTTTTCTGCAGGAAACCAAGACTCTTCCAACCGTTGTTCTCTCATTGCTTCAGATCTCGCACCGACACAACACTACCTTTGCAGATGTTCAGATTTGATTATTCATACTATGCTGGCTTGTTAGTTCTAGTGTTGCATATCATCTCATCATGTCAAATTAATTTTTGCATAAGCATTTTAAAACTGTATTTTTGCATAAAATTGCATTCATTCATCTGCACACATATGCACGTCCCTTCATCCGAAACCGTTGCTCATCCTTGTCCACATTCCTTGTAGCAAGACGACGACTCGACATCAGTATTTTACTCGCTCAAGCAAATCCAGAATCATGGCTGATTTTGAAGCTGAGAATGCTGCTTACAAGGAAACTCTGGCACAATTCCAAGGTCGGATGGATCAGTTCTAGACGAACATGGATGTCATAATGGAGCTCCTTCATGCTCGGAGGGATACTACTGTTGCTACCACTGTTGTTGCAACCACTACAGATGCAACTGTTGTCACTCCTGTTGTGACTGTTTCTCCTGTTGTTACAACTACTCCTGCTGTCGTTATTCCTTCTCCTGCTAGAGTTGACATGCCAGTTGAGCCTGTGAACCTGCCTGCTGTTCAGCCTAGTTTGAACCAGATGCCCGCTGGTTTCCCTTGGGGCATGCCTCCGAATTACACTCCCCAGATTGCGAATAATGGTAGTGCCTTCATGCCATATCAGCCTTTTGTTGCACCTATGCCTAATGGGAATGCTGCCGCCTATCCATGGGTCATGCCTACTCCAGTCCCGCCTCCAGTGGTGAATGATGATTCTGATAATCTTTAGGCTCAAACTCATCAAACTTCCAGATTGGTTGACATTGAAACTCCTGATGACGAGGAGCGTGTGTATAGGGGTCCTCCTATTCATGTTTCAGTTCCATCTCAGACTGCTCAAGCCGCTGTGCCGAATGTTCATCCTGGGATGTTCTATCCTGGGGCATCTTCCTCAGCTGCTGGGGTACCTCCTCCGAATTATCCATATGGTGTTCCAATGGGTCAGAATGTTGGTCAGATGGTTAATCTGGGTTTGGTTTATCCTTCTCAGTTTGCTACTCCACAAGTGGACGCTCCTGCTGCTTCTTAGCTGCCAAATCCTCAGATCCTTGTCAGGCCCACTAATCAGAATAGATCGGTTGACTACAAATTGTTGGAAGACCGTATCAGAGCTATTGAAGGGTTTTCTGCTTTTGGCATGGAGGCCAAAGATTTGTGTTTGGTTCCGAATGTTGTGATGCCGCAGAAATTCAAGATACCTGATTTGCCAAAGTACAAAGGTTTGAGCTGCCCGCGTAGTCACATCACCATGTTGTCGCTCCCGAGATTTTCATCCTAGTACAAATACAAAAGTGGCACCGAAACAGAGTCACCAGCAATGTGTATTTATCCTGAGAGAGGGAAAGGAAACACCGCATAAACCTGAAGGGAAGGAAAGAGCATGGTCTCACGACCAAGAGAACTGGGTTCGGGAGTCGGTTATGCGAAAGGAAGGTATTAGCACCCCCTCACGTCCATCGTACCCGATGGGATCCACGCTTGCTTGCTCGATCAAAGGGTGTCGTCGTCTGGAGCTCCACTGCTACTGGAAAGGGAAAGGAACAGAGAAAAGGAAAAGGAAAAGAGAGAGAAAAAGAAACAAATGTAGGGAAAATAAAAGAAGTGCTCGAATGGGCCCTACCCCACTGCCTACATATCTCATCGGGAACATGAGAATCAGAGCGACGTAGTTCCCCTCAACGAGGGTCACTTTGTTTGTGTTTTTAGGGAACGGCTAACATTCTAGCTCAAGTGTTGCAGGCTCGCTGGTCCGAGTGCGTTACCATCTTGCAAGAGAACGAGTATGAGCACGTTCGTACGCTGAGAATGAATGAGATGTGAAGAGAATTCCCGAAGGAAAGACGTTATTGTTTGTTTGAAGTTTTTTAGAAATAAGTGTTTTGATTGTTTTGTGTTTTGTAACGCACATTGTATTTAAGTCCCTCATGTAAGATCGAATGCCTCGCATAACGACCCGAGATGGGACGCACGCTAAACATTCCAAGAAAATGAGAGAAGATCCCTCACTATCTTATTCTTACATGAAAGGCCTATATACAATGTTTGTTTTACCTTTATTAAGTATTTTTTACTTTTGTTTGAAGATGAGAAGAGAGAAAACGCAAAGGAAACTCTAAAGGGAGACTAAGAGTCCTAATATTATCATGCATGGATGTCCTATGGTTAGTGAGGTTTAGGAGAAAATACTACCTAAAACCTAATGCTAATCCTGCTCCAAGCTTAATCAAAAATTAAGTTGGACTAGGTAGCTCTAAAGGGAAAGAATCCAAGACTTGAACAAGTCTTGAGACCCATGGGATGAGAAAGAGTGAAAGAGAAGAAAAGAGAATGAGAAGAAGAGATATGAGACACAATAAGTGGCAGCAAGCACATCATATCATAAATTTCCAACTCAAATCATCAACATGCTTCAAAGATCAATGCAAAGCAACTCAAGTAAGCATGCAAAGATAAACATGAAAGAATGCAAACATACTTGTATGAGATGTGCAAATAAACACCAATGAACTTCTTATCAAGATGAAATGAAGGAGGCAAGATGAAAAGGAAATAAAACCAGAACCCACATCGTATCATCATCAACAATTCACATGTGCAAAAGAGATTCACATTATGCAATATTATGCACCAAAGAAGTTACAAAGCAAAGGGGATGATATGCATCACATAATTCAAACCATGATGATCAAGTGAGATGAAAATCAAGTAATGAACCCAAAGGGTAGTAGCATACACATTAGCATCATTCCAAGATCAAACTCAAGTCATACAAGATAAGTCACCAAGCAACACATTCAAAACATGTATCAAAATTGAGAAAGACACTCACTTATCATTCATGCAAGCAAGCAAAGAAGTGTGAGGCATAAAGTGAAATGAAAATCACATAATGAACCTTAAATCAAAATTACCAGAACCTCAAGTATGTCATACAAACCAAACAAAAGGTTTCATACATGAATGAATTCACACAAAGAAGCAATCACAAGATTAGGTTGAACATACCACAAGATTCAAGGTCAAAACAACATCAACTTGTAAAATCAAGGGTAAATTGAAAAATGATCAAATGAGGATGATTCCAAAGCCACAAGTAAGCTCAAACAGAACATGATCATACCATAAAAACATCTCAAGCATCACTCCATCACAAGTAAGCAAATGCACTCAAACTAGATCATGTATCAAAGTATACCTCAATCAAACTTGCATCACAAGTAAAAATCAATAAAAAATAGCAAAGTGGCTCAATAAAATCCCAAAAAATAATAAAATGGAATTTAACTCAGTCAAGTAACATATTCAAAAATATTGGATCAAAAAGAGTCAAAGAGCTTATCAAAAGGTGAACCACAAGTTAGGGTATGCAAGAAATTGAGCATGGATCGAGGGTTAATAAAACTTGAGTGGAAAGTCACTAAAAGTAACTCAAACCAACCTCAAACTAGCATCAAAACATACCTCAATCTTGGCCTAAAAGTGTCCAAGAGATGGACCTCAAATGGTGTGTGAAAGTCGCAAAAGTTTCTAACCCTAGAAGAAGGGTATCATTGGAAACACACTATCAATTTAATTTCAAATAAAATAATAAAACGAAATTAAAAATAAAATAAAAATAATGAAAATTAATTTGACACATTAATTAAACAGAAACATATTTTTGTGGATTTTTATAACATGTTTTTATATTAAAATAAAATTGAAACAACAAATAAAAAAAAAGAAAAAAAAAGAAAGTAAGATCAAGAGGGGTGTAGGCAGCAAGAAATTCAAGTTGAAAATCAATTGGATCAAATAAGGGAGGGTTCAAATAGCAATAATGCCAAGCCCAGTCTAATTACAAGTCAGCGAAGTCAATGAAGGGACCACCATGGATTCAGTCAACCTTGGAGACTCATGCCAACCTGTCATACCCCAAATTTTGACTACTAAGATTTCCCATCATTGTGCCAATCATCATCACAATGTGGATGAACCATCATGCCTCATTAAATGCCTCAAAGGTTGTTGAGCATTCACTACAATCAAAATTAGGGTTTTAAGCCCTCTCAGAGCCTTAGACAAAGGATCAATCAAGGAATGACATGATCTTCAACTTGTCTAATCTCTCAAGCATCCACAATGGATCAAGAGGACTCCCACTTCAAGGATTAAGCACAAGGTTGCTCCCTTCTAGGTGGATCAAGCCTCAAGATCGCCAGTGTCACCAAATTAGGGTTTTGGTCGATCAGGGCCTCCAAAGGGAAATTTTCCTCTGGACACAAGCCAAAGATCCAAAACACAACCTAATGTACTCCATGGAACCTCATGGACCCATTCATCAAGTCAATTTTGTCTCAGGGGATGCATTCATCAAAAATCAGGAATTAGGGTTTCTTGACCTAATTCACCCCTAAGTTGACTTTTAGGGCAAATCAAGAGCCAAGACCTCAAGAGAGGATTTGAGGGTCTCTAATGAGCTATATTGATCCATTTGTAACAATGGATTAATCCAAGAAGCTTGAGCAACAAGTCTCAATTTCATCTGCACCACAATTAGGGTTTCGCGAGGAAAGTCAACTGTAACTTTGACTTTTGACCAGGAAATGCTCCCAAACCCTAGGACATGCCTCAATATACCCTATGACACCCATGGAACATGTCCATCAAGTTTGATTTAGGTCAAGGACATGATTTCCTGAAGAATTGCACAGTTTGGAATTCATCTGATAAAAAGTCAACTGTGCACGAAAGTCAACTTTAACTTTTTGAGATTTTTCACCAAAATGGATTTTTAACCCTAAAATGATGTTAATGTATGATTTGAATCATCATTCATCAAGAAAAATCAAGAAAAGTGGGATAACTTGTAAAAGGGGTAACCATAAAAACTTAGAAAATAATCTAAGTTAAAAATAAAGTGACAAGGGTACCAACTTTGAAGGATCATAACTCCTAAACCACAAAACCATTTTTTCTCATCCAAAGATGGATTTGTAGCCCTCATTACCCTCTACAAAAACTTCAACTAGACCTAAGTCCAATTCATTAAGGATTTTGAGTTATGGAGTGATCAAAATGGCTGAAAAGTGAAAATGTCACTTTTTCCAACACTTAGTGAAATTTTCACTAAGTCAGAATCTGCCTTCACTTTTTGTCAAATGTAGAGGGATTTTTCACTTGGATTCAAAAGAGATCAAAACCAAATATGTTCAAACAGTTGTTATATCATGTAAGGGCTTTCCAAAATGGCCAAGAACATTGCCAAATTCCATTTGGGCTATGTGTTATGACATTGTCAAATTGCCTTGCTGAAATCTGTCAAAGGCAAGGCAGAATTTGCAACTTTGCTCGATTTGCCAAAATCAGCCAAATTCAAATGCTCCTATCCACTTGGACACATCTGAGGATTGAATCTAAAGGGGACAATCACTGAGCCAAGCCTCCAAAGTCCATGGAACAAGAAATAGCATGTTGAACCTAGAATGGCCAAAATAGGGACAAGACTCCAAATTTGGATTGAAGCATTCAATGGAAGCATCAAGGTGGCATGGACTGAGCCATTCTCATCTGAAATCAGTCAAGACTTATCCAAGACCAAGGGAACCACAGCTCTGTGCCCTAACCTCTAGTCAATGGCTAGAGGAGACTTGGATTTCCATTGGACAACATTGGCCAAACCTACTTACCAGTTGCCATTCACTATTCCTTGCAAAACAAACTCGCTCTAATATAAATAGAGCTCAATTGTGATCAGTTTGAGTACACCAAAGCCATCTAACAGATGCTTTCCTCAAAATCTCTTTCTCTTGGCAAAAATGCCTTTCTTAACAAGGTAGCTATCGGGTTTTGAGTTTGAGAGCTTTTCCAATCAAACCAATCACTCACACACCTCACATACATCATATAGAAGTGATCCAAACACTCACATAACATCTGGAACACTGATTTCACAAAATCACCAGCCAATTGCTCAAGTTCTTGACAGTTTTGCAGTTGAGGTGCCATCTTCAACTCCAAACCATTTCAATCCATTCCAAGCACTCAGACACATCACTTGGTACCTAGGGAAGCTATCTACATCATTGGAACCTAGTTGTAACACCTCCAACACAAATCACGATCACCAGCTGCAAGTGGTAAGCATGAGCTCTTCAAACTCTATGATCCATGCAATTTTTGCTGCACAATAATTTGGACATATGTTCATAATCATGCATGGAATGTTTTCCCTCAATTAATTGCATTGTTTGAATCGTGTATCAAAAATCCTAGCCTTCATGCAGAAATTAGGGTTCTTGAGGATTTTTCATGATTTCTTGTTATATGTTTAATTTAAATGAAATTAATGGACATAGACATGATCGTGAGGTTGAGACGAGCATAATGATATGTGGATTGCATGTTATAATCAAGTATTCAGGGAGATTGGATAGAAAATGCAAATCTGAGAATCCCAGAACACGCGCGTGTTCTTCAGCTTGTTCTTGGCGCCATTTTTAGAAATTTGAATATTTGAATTTTGTGATTTTATTTAATTGATTCAAAAATTAATTTCTCTCTGAGTTTTAATGATTTTGAGTTGATTCTTTTTTTAATAATTCACAAAAATTTTAAAATATTTTATTTTATAAAAAAATCCCAAAAATATTATTTATTTCATATAATTGATATTTTTGCAAAGAATTAATGTTTTAATTGTTTTTGACATTTTAAATATTTTTTCTACATTGATTTTGCAACTTTTAATGCTTTCTAATTATTTTGTAGGTCAATACTTAATTTTTGAAGCATTAATCCAAAATCACAATTTGTTTTTCATATGTTAAACAATTTTGATCATTTTTAATTAAATTTTTATTCAATTAAATACATTTTTGAAAACAAATTAGGGTTTTTGGATTAATTCAACCCTCATAAATCATTTTCAAATCACTATGGGCCTCTTGAGAGAGTGTAAGACCCAACCCACTTGTACAGAAATATTTTGGGCCTCATTCGTTGTATAAGTCCCTCTGTACATTTTCAAATAAACGGCACGATCATCGCCTTTTGAAAAATAACCTTGGGCCTCTCCTTGAGCTATAAGACCCATTCAAAAACACTTTGGGCCTCTAATAGAGTGTAAGACCCAATCCCCTTTTAACCAAAACATTTTGGGCCTCACTTATTGTATAAGTCCCTCTACGTTAAAAGAAAACCTCGAAGCGATCGCCATTTTTAAACGAAAAAATCAATTGGACCTACCCTCGTGTTATGAGCCCCACTCTTTTTCTTTAAACTTTTTGGGCCTCTATTAGAGTGTAAGACCCATCCCTTTGTACAGAAAACCTTTTTGGGCCTCAGTCACTTGTATAAGTCCCTCTGTACAAATTTAAACAGTGCGCTCACTGATAAAACCCTGGGCCTCTCCTTGAGCTGTAAGCCCCAAATCTTTCTTTTTCAAAGCACTTTCTCCTTTGATTTTGAATATACTGTTGTTTTCAATCTTTCTTTGTTGAACAACTAACCAAACAGCATGGAAGCTCTACAATCGAGTAAGTGGTTATCGCTTTCATTTACCACTTTCATATACATATAATTGTATTGTGGGGCTGTTTCACTGTAAGTCTTCTTTCATAAACTCATATCAACTGTGTAATAATAGTATAGATATTTCGAGTTTCCCCGGCAACTACGTCTAGAACTAGGTGACACCGTTTCGTTTATTCGTAGAAATAGATAACTAGATCCCCCAATAGGATCACCAGATACAGTCTTCTCTCAGGCTGTCCTCATTAGGAATTGTCAAGAAACTCTATTCCCAGAGATGAATGTATTCTCCGTGAATGGCATCTTTGAGTTTCTTCCAAATTCTCGAACTTTCCTGACTTTGATCTATTCTCGGTGAATAGCATTGCCTTGAATTTCTCGGGGTTTGGGGACCCACGGGCTTCTTAAAAGCATCGGTCTCCTCTTGGGCATCGTACAAAGACCCATAGGCTTCCTAAAAGCAACCCCGCCTCCTCTTGGACTTAGTACAAGGACCCTACGACTTCTTAGAAGTATTCACAACCTCCTCTTAGGCTTCGTATAATGATCTCTTCCTCCAGGAATGATAGCCTTCTCTTGGGCTTAGTACAAGGACCCGTCGGCTTCTTAAAAGTTTCCAGCCTCCTCTTGGGCTTCGTACAAATTGTCCCGACGACCTCCTAGAGGTATAGGAACAGAACTTAGTCATATGCATAGAACAGTCTTTTCATAGAGTCTACTAGTATTTCTCAAAGCACAGTACAAAAGATGACACTCTAGACTTGGACAGTGTAACTTCCTTGAGTCTCAAAGACATTCTCAAGTGACCCCCTTCAAGAATAGGAAGGAACCCCGTAGACTAGGATAGTCTCAATACCCATCAGATTTACCGCTTCCTTAAAGAACGGGAATAACACTGATCCTTGAATCAAATCCATGAGTACGGTATTGCTCATATAAGAACTGATTTTCTCTTTAAAATCAGTATACTGGACATGTCACTCAACTGAAACAATAACCATAGCCTCCTCTTAGGCTTTGTATAATGATCCTTCTCCAGGGAAGTTAGCCTCCTCTTAGGCTTTGTACAATGATTCTCCTCAGCGGAGTCAAACAACATTTAGCCTCTCTCTCGGGCTTTGTATGAGACACATAAGAGACTCCCTCGTTGAGTCAATCACCCCTTTCGCCTCCATCTCGGGCTTTATACGAGATACAAAAAGGTTCTTATTGAGCCAAACAAACTTTAGCTTCCATCTTGGGATTTATACGAGATACCAAAAGATTCCCTCGTTGAGTCAAAACCCTTTCGCCTCCATCTCGGGCTTTATACGAGATACCAAAAGATTCCATCGTTGAGTCAAAACCTTTTAGCCTCTCTCTCGGGCTTTGTACGAGACACATACTAGCCTCCTCTTAGGCTTTGTATAAGAAACCCACTGGTTACTCCAATTAACCTTTTAGCATCAAAGTTGTGCCTCGTTTACAGTACACAAACGTCAACAACTCCTTCCTCTTCATCTAATCGCTGTAAGCGGCAAGCCTCTGGATCATCTACATCCATGCCACTGTCCCTCTTTTAGCATGAGAAATTCCCAAGGAAAGATAGTATTGCTCTACACTGAGTTAAAGTCTTCTCCTTCAGGTTAAAATCCCTTATAAAGGAAATTATGGCATTGCCAGATCCGCGTATCCCGGTTAAAGTAATTCTCCTTTATAAAACGGTTGTAACACACAACCCCCCTCTTTAGAGATGACAAATTCTCTCTAAAGTCGAGGTCCTTCAGCTTCACGTCTTGGGCTTTGAACAAGACACAAATAGACCTTTCAGCTTCACATCTTGGGCTTTGAACAAGATACAAACCACCTTTTCGCTTCACGTCTTGGACTTTGAACAAGACACGAAAACAACCATTTCCTCCCATAGAATAGGAGGAACTACGAACGCTCTGATTTCCCTGTTTCGGTAAACGGGAATACGTAGGCATAAGATCGAAAGAAAAGATCTTAGCGAGCACACTAAACAAAAACCCAAAATCCCATATCTCCATCAATCAAAGGCAGTAATTCAAAAGCATCAGTCCTAACATCCTAATCCTTGTTCCCCGCCAGAAACCTTCTGTCTAGATAAAAAGAAAGAAAACCGTATTGGCGAAAATACAAATAACTAGTACAAAGGCCCCCCACATTGATAGCATTCGTAACCTAACGGACCGCTGTTTAAACTCAGTATGCAAAGCAGGGTTAATTGGAGACATCTATTTCCCTTCCTTCACCAGCTTTAATAGGATAAAAAATGAATCGACCTGCAGTTTTAAGCTCAAACCGCAGAGAGCGACCAGCGCTTAAGAACCGCGTCCAAAATCGCTCGCTACAGAAAAATGGCGCCCACCGTGGGGCCAATTCGTCTCTGTTTTCTTTCTTCCTTTTCACCTCTTGTGTGGAAACCACAGATTGGGGCTTCCGCCGGGGAACCCATTTTCTGTCAGGAACTTAGGATTCATAGCTTTAAAGGTCTAGGATGTTTAGGACAAATATATATACTGCTTTTCCTAATTGCTATACATGTTTATTTTTCTGCTAATGGGAATGCGGGTGATGTCGTATGTGGAAAGATTGAGTATACACTTAAGATAAGTGATGGCGACGGGGTCGACCATCAACCTCAGTGGAGGCTGACCAACGCAACCCATTCTCTCACCTAGACAATGGGCTGGTTGTTAAGTCTGAGAAGCTGAGGAGCTAAACCCTTTCGTAGTGCGGAAACTATCGAAAATAGTTGTTACGCGATACTACCCTCATTTGAGGTTGGTGATCTATTCTCGATGAATGGCACTTACTCTAAGATTGCTCTACAACTCGCTGGCGATCCGCTTGTTGTTTTGCTTTCCTGGGAGGAGCTGATGATAATGAGTACAGGTACAAAAATCACCTTAGTATAAACCTTTGGGGATGGGTAGAGCCTTGACTTCATGACAACGACCCTTTGACCCCATGTTTTTTCTATGTTTTTGTGTGCTGCATTCATGCATTCATCTAAAAAACATTAAAACATTCAAAAAAATTTCTCTTCTAGTCTCTCTGTTTTTTCAAAATAAACTAAGACTGTGATTGCAAATATCAGAGAAAAGGATTGCACTAATGGATTTCGGTAGAAGGAGAACTCACCAGTATACCTTCAAGGTTCCAAAACTAGAGGATTTGAGAAGGTTAGCGAGGATGATCACTAACCCAGAGGCTTTCAGAGCCAAGCACGGAGGTTTACTACCACTGTTAAGAGTCCATGTGATTGAGGGAATCATGGATGCGCTCATTCAGTTTTATGATCCAGTTTATCATTGTTTCACATTCCCAGATTACCAGCTCGCACCAACACTGGAGGAGTATTCTCATCTGATCGATCTACACATTACAGATCGAGCTCCATTTTCTGGACTGGAAGAAATTCCAAAGAATCAGACCATTGCGAGAGCAATTCATTTGGACGAGTCTGAGGTCAGGACTCACCTAACCACTAAGGGTGGCATCCAAGGTTTGCCAGGCCAGTTCTTGACAAAGAAGGCCCTGTATTTTACCAGTATAGGAAACGTGATTGCTTTTGAAAGCATCTTTGTCTTGCTCACCTACGGGTTATTTTTGTTTCCCAACATTAATAACTTCGTCGATATTAATTCTACTAAGGTTTTTCTCATTGGAAATCCTGTGCCGACTTTGCTCGCAGATGCGTATCATTCTGTACACTTGGGAAATTTGTACAGCGGAGGGGAGATCACATGCTGTGTACCTTTGCTTTACAAATGGTTTATCTCTCACTTGCCCAAGTCTGCTGCTTTTTGGGATTGTAAGAGTGCCTTACGTTGGTCGCAAAAGATCATGTCCCTTACCAACTCTGATATAGATTGGTGTAGTAGGATCTATGATGGAATCAGAATCATTGATCGTTGTGGAAACTTCCCCAACGTACCCCTCATAGGAACTAAAGGAGGAATCAACTACCATCCGGTATTGGTTCGCCGTCAATTTGGATACCCAATGAGACACATCCCACGGGGTGTTCATCTGGAAGGTCTTTTCTTCAAGGAAGGAGAAAATGACAGAGCACTAAAGATGGAAATAGTGCAAGCTTGGAAACAGGTTCATAAGAAAGGACGAGAGTCTCTAGGAAAACCAGACTGTGTCTTGGTGGAGCCTTATCTCCATTGGGTACAAACTAGAGCTCTCAAGCTAAAAATGCCCTATCCTCGTTACGGGATTCTTCCGCCGAGGGAATCTGTCATGTACTTCATGACGGAAACTGAAAAGCTTCAGGTTACTCTCAACAAAGTTCAACGGGAGAGAAGGTCTTGGAAGAACAAGTACCGCACCCTCGACGTAGAGTGCGTCAAAATACAGCAATTACTGAAAGAAAAAGATGCTCTGATTGAAATTTTGGAGCAACATGCTGTAGATAATCAGGATGACCAAAGGAATTTGCTCGCTCCTTTCACTTGGCAAAGGAATGACAACCCAACAACGGCCCAAGAGCCCCGGTCAAAGAAAAGGAAGATACCAGAATCAGCACCTGATTTCTCTTCAGAGAGGACTCGGGACCCATTAGCTTAGGTTTCTGTTTCTGCACCTTGTAATCTACTGTATTTCCATTTCTGTAATCCTTTGAATTCAATAAAAAGGGGTTTCCCCACCGTTTGATATTTGCAATCTAATTGTCGAAGTTTATTTTGATTAAACAAAAAAAAACAACAATTAATATAATCATTGCATTCATCATTCTCACATCGCATATTCTTCTTCCCTACGACTCTCACGTTTGTGTCTCGATTCTAGAGTCAAACTGTCTCATTCGTACAATACTCGGGCCAATCGTCAGAAAAGGATGGATGATCTTGAGGAAGAAAACAGAGAGTTGAAAGAAGAGATCGACGCTCTAAGAGAGGATATGAGAAAGCTTCGTAATGACATGCAAGCCATGGCAGAAGCACAGCTACAAAGAACTGTGATCTCAGAGATCACCTCAACGCCCATAGCAGAGAAGTATGATCCTAGGTATCAGATGCCGAAAGATCGTCCTTGGGGTATGCTTGTTAACTATATCCCGGGAGGATATGTTCCGCCGATCACTGAAGATCAGGGAATCACAACAGAAGCCGCTGGGCCTGAAGGTTACAAACTTCGGGAAAGCGAAGATGCCAGGGGCATACTGAAGACTCCTGAAGGTTACAAACTTCAGGAGATGCCAAGACTCACTGCCGTAGTCACGGTACCACCCCCTGTGGTGCACACTGTCCCGGAAGGACAGATTCCACAGACACTTTCTGGTAAGAAGGAAACTATGTTTGACATAATGGAGGAATTCCAGGAACAGTTCCTGGAAATGCAGAAGGAACTGCAAGCCATTCGCAGTCAGGATCTATTTGGAAAAGACGCCGCAGATCTCTGCTTGGTCCCAAATGTGAAAGTCCCGCACAAATTTCAAGTGCCCGACTTTGAAAAGTACAAGGGTAACTCTTGCCCTCAAAGCCATCTGGTGATGTACACTCGGCGAATGTCAGCTCAGACGGAGAATCAGGACCTGCTGATTCACTAATTTCAGGATAGTTTAACCGGTGCTGCACTAAAATGGTACATGGGTTTAAACCGTACTACGATCAGCACATTCAGAGATCTTGGTACTGCCTTCGTCCGACAATACAAATACAATTTGGACATGGCACCCGACAGAGATCAACTCAGATCGATGTCGCAAAAGGACAAGGAAACCTTTAAGGAGCATGCTCAAAGGTGGCGTGAAATTGCCGCTCAAATTTGTCCACCTCTTGAGGAAAAAGAGATGAAAAAGATTTTCTTAAAGACCTTAAGCTCATTTTACTATGACCGAATGATTGCCAGTGCGCCCAGTGACTTCACCGAAATGGTCGGCATGGGCGTACGTCTTGAGGAAGCCGTCCGAGAAGGACGTTTGGTAAAAGACACTGGATCGACGAGCGGTACTAAAAAATATGGTAGTGCTCTCCCTAAGAAAAAAGAGCAAGATATTGGGAATATCTCTCTCAGAAAGCAAAGGTGACGTTATCAACCGGTAGCAGCTGTGACTCCTGCTATCAACCCTGCGCCTATTCCTACGTATCAACCTTAGGTTGTGCAGAGCCAACCTGACTAACAAAGGACACAACAGCCTCTTCAACAGGCTCGTCCTCCATATAACAACAACCGTACAACACGGCCACCAGGATTTGATCCTATACCCATGATGTACGCCGAACTGTTTCCATTACTACTGGCTAAGGGGCACATTCAGACTAAATCTCCTCTTACAGTACCGGAAAATCTGCCTTTTTGGTTTAAGGTGGATCAACCATGCCCTTATCATCAAGGAGGTTCAGGGCATAACATTGAGACTTGTCTCAATTTCAAGTTCGACGTGCAAAAACTTGTTAGGAGCGGGGTCTTGTCCTTCAAGGATACAAATCCTAATGTTCTTACGAACCCGCTGCCTTAACACGAGAAAGCTGTCGTCAATCTGAACGAGAAAGAGACTAACGATGTCTATCAAATTCACGATGTACTCTTGTAAAAGACCAATCTGGTCAAGATGCATTGTAGACAGAGCGGATATGGCCATGTGCCACCTCATAACTATCACCAGTGTGATATCTGCTCTAAAGACAACCAAGGATGTTCTGTAGTGTAAGTAGCTCTACAGGAACAAATGGATCTCGGATGGATCCAAGAGCACCGAGTTCGTAGATTTAACATGGTCTACACGAATTCCAACGTCATTCGAAACCACGACATCTGTGCGATGAATGTCAATTTGGTGGCAATGCACTTAAGGAAAAGCCAGTATCATAATCTGCCACGGCACGATTACAGTTCCTGTCTGACTTGCTCGGTAAACAAACAGGGATGCTCTTTCATACAAGAGGCCCTCTAGCGTCAGATGGATCTTGGATGGATCCAAGACTACCATGATAGGAACCCTTATTGGATCAACATGGTTCAGATCTTTGATATTCGCGTGATGAATACCAACCTGGTAGAGTTACATGCTGAGCAGGTCCGACTCGGATTCTTAATATCACATGACTATCAAAGCTGTGAAGCGGGTTGTGAAAACGATCGAGGTTGTACCCTTGTCCAGGAGGCACTTCAGCACTTGTTAAATCACTGGTGGATGCCAATTTATATGGATGAAGATACTCAGCAAATTAGTATCAGTAACAGGAATCCTACTCGGCGTCAAAGTCAGGATGTCCGATAAGTGGAAGCTAACCTAGTGAGGTTACATTGTATTCAAAGTAGGCGTGGCCAGGTGCCACCACACAATTATGACCGTTGTAGCGTCTGTTCGGGAAGTAACCAAGGATGTTACCTTGTGAGAGCAGCTCTTCAGGGTCAGGTCGATCGAGGAGAAATCCGTCCATATCCGGGTTCTGGACCCATCAACTGGACGCCGAACTACCTTGCCGATCAAGTTGAGGACGTTGTTACGATCTCTGGTCATCACAGGACCATGGATGTTTTTGCCATTATCCCTCTACTTGACGAATCTAAAGTTCCCAACCGGGAACGGATCGAGATTAATTATGATGGTCAGAAAAATCAGAAGGTTCCCATAGTCATCTATCTGCCAGGACCAACACCGTATGAATCAACTAAGGTTATCCCTTACAAATACGGTGCAACAACCATTGAAAATGGAAAGGAAATTCCATTACCCTCAGTCGTGAATATTGCAGACATCAGTCATGTAACACGGAGCGGTCGAATCTTCAACCGAGGAGTTGGAGAACTTAACAAAGAAAAGGAACTGCAGACAGAAGCTCCCGATCCACCAGTCGGTCAATCCAGTGATCCCGACCTTTCGAAAAACAATGATGAGATGCTGAAGCTCATCCAAATGAGTGAATATAACATTGTCGATCAACTGTTATAGACTCCTTCAAAGATCTATGTGTTATCACTTTTACTTAGTTCAGAAGCGCATAGGGAGGCTCTACAGAGAGTTTTGGAGCAGGGCTTTGTAGAACAGGATGTAACAATCAGACAGTTCGATAGCATTGTCTCTAACATCACTTCCTGCAAAAATTTGGGATTTAGTGATGAGGAATTACCTGAAGAGGGTCGCCGTCATAACATGGCGCTCAACATTACAGTTAACTGCCAGGACGATGCTTTAGCCAGCGTACTGGTAGACACAGGGTCAACCCTGAATGTTATGCCGAAGTCCACTTTGATGCAATTATCATTCAAAGGACCTCAGATGAGAGTTAGCGAGGTTGTTTTCAAAGCATTCGACAGATCCAGAAAAATAGTTATCGGCGAAGTTGATCTTCCCATAACTATCGGTCCTCACACTTTCCAAGTCACTTTCCAGGTCATGGATATCCGGGCAACATACAGTTGTTTATTAGGAAGACCTTGGATACATCAGGCTGGAGCGGTCACTTCGACCCTCCACCAAAAGCTAAAGTTCGTCAAGAATGATCAACTTGTCACGATTTATGGGGAACAAGCCTTGCTCGTGAGTAACTTGTCATCATCTACTGGTATAGAACCCGAGGAGGTTATTGGAACTCAGTTCCAAGCATTGTCGGTGAGCAAGGATAATCATTTCAAAGGAGGAACCTCGATTTCCTCATACAAAGATGCTATCAAAGTGGTCGAGAGTACCGACACAACAGGATGGGGACAGCTTGTCATTCCTACTGACAATAAAACAAAAAAGGGTCTTGGTTTTTCTGCAACCTGCACCCAGACAGCTGCTAGCGATGAAAGTCTTCATCCCCTTCAAAATTTCTTCCACAGTGGAGGTTTCCTTCACCCAGTGTCTCAAGCGGTTCATGCTATCAATGAGGAAGATCCCTCTGACACGGATGAAGAATGGAAGTCCTATTTGAATGAGGACAGTTATATTTCTCAGGAAGAGGTGACTACGCCTTTTTCCTATCCCACACAAAGTCCGAGATTTATACCAAGGTCAGATGTTGAAATGATATACGGAGATTGTGATCCGGAAGGATGCCGTGCTCCGCCAAATTCATTAGAGGAGGACACTCTGATGAAAGACAACTTTGACTACAATTACTATGGCCCAATGGATGGTCTGCCAATGTGGCAGCCTTACCCAGGAAACTTGGGGCAAGAGGGTCAGCCGAACAATGAAAATTAGCTGACCGTCATTGAACGGAATACCTGTGTCCCCACCATGTCATGGGAGCAACACTCAGGTCATTCAGAAACTACTCAACATGAAGATGAATTTGCAATGTTTACAGGACTTGAATTCATCAACTATGCTTTTCCCGAGGTCAACGTCATCGAGAGAAATGATTCCTCCAGTTCGAAAGAAGTGTGGGACACCTTGGGACAACCGAGTGGAAAATACGACTATATGGTCAAGTACACCGCTCCCGGAAGCTCTCGTATCAGGCTCGAAGACATCCAGCCAACTGGATGGGGAGATACAGCTGAGAGCACAAATGTTATGCAAAATGCAACAGAGGAATTCTCCTACGACAACTCTGCCTGGGAAACAGATTCCAATGATCCTGCTCCACCAGAAATCAGTGTCATTTCTGAAGACAAATCAAGGAAGGTGCCAGACTTTGTGATTCACCGAGGAGTTCCCCGCCAATGGGTTGCCGTTGAGGTTCCGAAGGTCGTTCATCAGTCAAAGTAATTGCTGTCTTTAACCTTTCACCCTGCCCAGGTGAAACGGATGTTTTGATAGGGCTCGCTTTCTGTAAATTTCCCTCTTCGCTTTGCCCGAAGCGACAGAGTTTTGTTTTATAGGGTTGTAGTTTCAAGGATCGACTTGTTCATTAATAAAATAATATCGTTCTGTAATTTACGCATTAATTGTTGTTTTCTCTTTTTGCTTTTTCAGAAAATGGTAATCCTAAAAAACAATTCAAACAAAAACAAGCAGTAATAAAATAAATACACTGCACACACTTGCATTTTTCTCTATCTCTTCTAAACACGAATCATCACGTCATGCAGATTGCTTGTTTTAAACCCAGTTGAAACATACGATCCGATGCCTTCTCCCAACCTTGGGTTCCCAATATTCGAGGCTGAAGAAGAAAATGACAACGAAATTCCAGAAGAGATCTCCCGATTACTCTGACAAGAGAAAAGGTCCATTGAACCTCACAAAGATCCGTTGGAAACGGTAAACTTGGGTTCAGAGCAAGAGAGAAAAGAAATCAGGATTGGGGCACTGCTCAGTCCAACTGCCAGAGAGGGTTTGATAAATCTTCTCAGAGAATTTCCCGATGTATTCGCTTGGTCCTATCAGGATATGCCAGGGTTGGATACCAGCATCGTGGAACATCACTTACCGTTGAGATCGGAATGTCCTCCAGTAAAGCAAAGGTTGAGACGGACTCACCCGAACATGGCCATCAAAATCAAAGAGGAGGTGCAAAAACAGATTGACGCGGGTTTCCTCGCTACATCTGAATATCCTTAATGGTTAGCCAACATCGTACCCGTTCCCAAAAAGGACGGAAAGGTCAGAATGTGTGTCGACTACCGAGATCTGAACAAGGCAAGTCCAAAGGACGACTTTCCTTTACCACACACTGACATGCTGGTAGACAGCACAACAAAGTTCAAAATTTTCTCCTTCATGGATGGATTCTCGGGCTATAACCAGTTCAAAATGGTGCCGAAGGACATGGAGAAAACTTCGTTCATTACCTCATGGGGCACCTTTTGTTACAAGGTAATGTCGTTCGGTTTGAAGAACGTCGGGGCAACCTATCAAAGAGCCATGACTACTCTGTTTCATGACATGATACATAAGGAAATCGAGGTATATGTCGATGATATGATTGCAAAATCAAAAATAGAGAGTGAGCACGTTGAACATCTGTCAAAATTGTTCGAACGTCTAAGAAAATTCAAGCTCCGCTTGAATCCCAACAAGTGCACCTTCGGTGTCTGTTCAGGGAAACTATTAGGGTTCATCGTCAGCCAGAAAGGAATTGAGGTTGATCCTGACAAGGTCAAGGCCATTCAAGAAATGCTTTCGCCAAAAATTGAAAAACAAGTCAGAGGTTTCCTGGGACGTTTGAACTACATCTCCAGATTCATATTCCTTATGACCGCCACATGTGCGCCATTTTCAAGTTACTAAAAAAGAACCAGGATTGCATTTGGACAGAAGATTGCCAAACCGCATTCGACAGTATCAAGGAATATCTGTTGAATCCACCGATTCTATCACCTCCAGTGGAAGGAAGACCACTGATCATTTATCTCACAGTCCTAGAGGACTCAATGGGGTGTGTACTTGGCCAACAAGACGAAACCAAAAGGAAAGAGTCTGCCATTTACTATTTGAGCAAGAAATTCACCGACTGCGAAACTCGGTACACGATGCTTGAGAAAACTTGCTGTGCTTTGGCTTGGGCAGCCAAACGTCTTCGCCAATACATGATTCGTCACACTACTTGGTTGGCTTCCGAGATGGATCCAATCAAGTATGTCTTCGAAAAGCCTGCTCTCACGGGAAGAATTGCCCGTTGGCAGATGCTGTTATCAGAATATGACATAGAGTACCATGCTCAGAAAGCTGTTAAAGGAAGTGTTTTAGCCGATCAAGAATCAACCGGGTTTGACTTCCCAGATGAAGATGTCATGTATCTAAAAATGAAAGATTGCGATGAACCGTTACCCAGTGAAGGGCCAGAACCAGGTTCCCAATGGGGACTTATCTTTGACGGAGCAGTTAATTATTAGGGAAACAGAATTTTGGCAATCATTATTACCCCTCAAGGTACCCACATTCCTTTCACCGCTCGACTTACGTTCAAGTGTACGAACAACGAGGCCGAATACGAAGCTTGTATTATGGGTCTCGAGGAAGCAATTGATTTAAGGATCAAAAACTTGGACGTATATGGCGACTCAGCCCTGGTTATCTATCAGATAAAAGGAGATTGGAACACATACCAATCAGGATTGATTCCTTACAAAGACTACGCAAGAAGGTTGCTACCTTTCTTCAACAGAATCGAGTTTCACCACATCCCTCGTGATGAGAATCACATGGCTGATGCATTAGCCACTCTCTCTTTTATGATTAGTGCAGGTAAATGGAATGACATACCTAAGATCGACATAATGCGCCTTGAACGGCCCGCTTACGTCTTCACGATTGAAGCAGTCATAGATGACAGACCTTGGTATCACGATTTCAAATGCTTCCTTCAGAGACAAGAGTACCCATCTGGGGCACTCAGAAAAGACAGGAAAACCCTCAGAAGATTAGCTGGAAACTTCTTCCTGAGCGGTGACACTCTTTATAAGAGGAATTTTGACATGGTCTTGCTCCGATGCGTCGACAGACCAGAAGCAGACATGCTTATGAAAGAAATTCATGAAGGATCCTTTGGCACTCATGCCAACAGACATACAATGGCGAGAAAAATCTTAAGAGCAGGGTACTATTGGTTGACAATGGAATTCGACTGCTACAAGTACATGAGGAGGTGTCACAAGTGTCAGATATACTTCGACAAAATTCATGTACCGCCATCACATCTCAAAGTTCTCTCTTCCCCGTGGCCTTTTTCCATATGGGGAATCGACATGATTGGCTTGATCGAACCTAAGACTTCAAACGGACATCGGTTCATCCTGGTAGCCATTGACTATTTCACCAAGTGGGTCGAAGCAGCATCATACGCTAATGTAACCCGACAAGTGGTGGTCCGATTTATCAAAAACAATATCATCTGTCGTTATGGTGTTCCAAGCAAGATCATTAGTGATAATGGATCTAACTTGAACAATAAGATGATGAAAGAGTTGTGTGCAGAGTTCAAAATCGAACACCATAACTCATCTCCCTACCGACCAAAGATGAACGGTGCGGTAGAAACGGCTAACAAGAACATCAAGAAGATCGTTCAAAAGATGGTTATAACCTACAAAGACTGGCACGAGATGCTACCCTTTGCTCTTCAAGGTTATCGCACATCTGTCCGCACTTCAACAGGGGCAACCCCTTTCTCTCTAGTGTATGGCATGGAAGCAGTACTCCCCATAGAAGTAGAGATCCCGTCAATCCGAGTACTGGTGGAAGCTAAGCTCACCGAAGCTAAATGGTGTCAAAGCCGACACGACGAATTAAACCTGATCGAAGAGAAATGAATCACGGCACTATGCCATGGTCAGTTGTATCAGCAAAGAATGAAGAAGGCGTTTGACAAAAAGCTCTGACCTCGCATCTTCAGGAAAGGGGACCTCGTGCTCAAGAAGATACAATCTTTTCTCACTGATTCCCGGGGCAAGTGGACTCCGAATTATGATGGCCCCTATGTGGTCACAAAAGCTTTCTCAGGCGGCGCCTTGAGACTTGCAACCATGGACGGAGAGGAATTTGCCTACCCCACGAATGTTGATGTAGTCAAGAAATACTTCGCCTAAAAAAAAAATGTCTCGGTGGATTGAAAACCCGAAAGGGCGGTCCAGGCAAAAGTTAGAGACATATAAAAAAAATCATCCCGATGGGTTCGAAATCTTATTGTACAATCCAGACAAAAATTAGGGATAATGGCAAGTAACTATGTTCAACAGAGGCAAGTCCCTCAGCAGCAGCAGTTACATCATCCATCAGAGGAAAACTCCGGTCAAGGTCATCTTCGACAGAAGCTCAGGATGCCCCCGAATTCAAAGTTGGTAGAAGGATAGTGGTCGTTATGTTTCAACGTAGTCCTTTTCCCTGTAAATTACCATTTTCAAACTTTGTATATACTCTTTGGAATCACGCGTTTGGCTGATCTCCATCCTATCAATAAAATTTGAGCCCTTGTGCATTTGTTTGCAATTCTTATTTGTTTTAGCTTTACAGAACGACGTTGTTAACATGACTAACGATTCTTGAAATAAAACAAAAAATGAATTTACTTGTTAAAACTTTTTCTGCTTTTAAAATAAAGTCGGCAATTTCTTTTGACTGTTGAACATCAAAGGAACATCAATCGCTTCTCCAGAAGTAAGCGAACTTCAAAGTGTAGAATCAAAGTACTCCTTCTAACCCAGTATGCCTGAATGAAGGGATCAACTGTGTTAGAGACCTTGTTTCGCCTGACACGCCTCGGCCGAGTTCTTATCTCCTAAGCCCGATCAACGGTATTCCCCACAGGGACTATCTCTCCTAAGCAAGGTGGAATTGCTATTCTGAACCAACGGTACTTCTTCGCCCCGCGATGGCCGAGTATCTAGTCGTATTCACCTGTCAGTTTGTATGTCGCGTCGGTTTTGTCAGCATAAACATACATACATCATGCATTATTGATTTGCATTCGCATTCATATTGCATCAATATCACTCTAGTCGGTCTTGTCCCCTAGTGATAAAAGTTCTCTCAATCGAGTTGTCAACCCTTTCCTCGTCAGGAAACGCTGCGTCTAAACATCCTCTCTCCTCCAGTTTTATTTCTGGAATGAAGTTGGCTCCTCGACCACTTTGATAACTTGAACCTCTGAAAGACCAGAGGAACCTTCAGTCAGCATCACTCTTTGCCATTGAAGATGATATCCTTGCTTTCCCGGATTAAAGAAAAATCTCCCAGAGAAATCCTCCTAAGCAGAGATTTGGCAGTACAGCTGCCATTCTCCAAAAAAATTGCTGATGAAAAGGTCATCGGCACCTCAAAATTGGACCCCATCACATGGCGTTTCTCCGGGAAGATCCCGAGAAAAGTAGGATGTAAGATCCCCAAGTGGAAACAGTCTCTCAAGAGACTCGCTTTCCCCCAGTAGAATCGACAAATGGCGTCTCCAAACAGAGAAGTTTATGTACCTCTACAATTAAGACGATTGGTTTCCCCAGCAAGTCTGACGTCAAAACTTTTTCCGTCAGATGGCATCTTCCCAGGAAAATTCGGCGAGAAGTTTGAGGAAAACCGCTACGAATAGCGTCCCTTGTCAAAAAATTTATTGACAAAAGAAACTAAGACCATTTCCTTGGTAGGAAACCAGGATCGAGGGGAAGTTTACATAAGCAACTGAGACCAGTTCCTTGGTAGAAAACCAGGATCGAGGGGAGGTTTATTTCAGCAACTGAGACCAGTTCCTTGGTAGGAAACCATGATCGAGGGGAAGTTTGTTTTCGCAACTAAGACCAGTTCCTTGGCTGAAGACCAGGATCGAGGGGAAGTTTGTTTCCGCAACTAAGACCAGCTCCTTGGCTGAAGACCAGGATCGAGGGGAAGTTTACCCTTTCTAAGCATCATTGCTTAGCAAAAAAAGATGAATGCGTAAGCTACCATTCATAACCACCATCAAAATTTCGGGTATTCCGATATTTAATCCTCTTGCACCCCGAATGCCCGAATACCTTCGTCATTCACACCTTCGGGTTCAAGAAGATTAAATAGGGGCATCTGTCATACCCCAAATTTTGACCACTAAGATTTCCCATCATTGTGCCAATCATCATCACAATGTGGATGAACCATCATGCCTCATCAAATGCCTCAAGGGTTGTTGAGCATTCACTACAATCAAAATTAGGGTTTTAAGCCCTCTCAGAGCCTTAGACAAAGGATCAATCAAGGAATGACATGATCTTCAACTTGTCTAATCTCTCAAGCATCCACAATGGATCAAGAGGACTCCCACTTCAAGGATTAAGCACAAGGTTGCTCCCTTCTAGGTGGATCAAGCCTCAAGATCGCCAGTGTCACCAAATTAGGGTTTTGGTCGATTAGGGCCTCCAAAGGGAAATTTTCCTCTGGACACAAGCCAAAGATCCAAAACACAACCTAATGTACTCCATGGAACCTCATGGACCCATTCATCAAGTCAATTTTGTCTCAGGGGATGCATTCATAAAAAATCAGGAATTAGGGTTTCTTGACCTAATTCACCCCTAAGTTGACTTTTAGGGCAAATCAAGAGCCAAGACCTCAAGAGAGGATTTGAGGGACTCTAATGAGCTATATTGATCCATTTGTAACAATGGATTAATCCAAGAAGCTTGAGCAACAAGTCTCAACTTCATCTGCACCACAATTAGGGTTTCGCGAGGAAAGTCAACTGTAACTTTGACTTTTGACCAGGACATGCTCCCAAACCCTAGGACATGCCTCAATATACCCTATGACACCCATGGAACATGTCCATCAAGTTTGATTTAGGCCAAGGACATGATTTCCTGAAGAATTGCACAGTTTGGAATTCATCTGATAAAAAGTCAACTGTGCACGAAAGTCAACTTTGACTTTTTGAGATTTTTCACCAAAATGGATTTTTAACCCTAAAATGATGTTAATGTATGATTTGAATCATCATTCATCAAGAAAAATCAAGAAAAGTGGGATAACTTGTAAAAGGGGTAACCATAAAAACTTAGAAAATTTTCTAAGTTAAAAATAAAGTGACAAGGGTACCAACTTTGAAGGATCATAACTCCTAAACCACAAAGCCATTTTTTCTCATCCAAAGATGGATTTGTAGCCCTCATTACCCTCTACAAAAACTTCAACTAGACCTAAGTCCAATTCATTAAGGATTTTGAGTTATGGAGTGATCAAAATGGCTGAAAAGTGAAAATGTTACTTTTTCCAACACTTAGTGAAATTTTCACTAAGTCAGAATCTGCCTTCACTTTTTGCCAAATATAGAGGGATTTTTCACTTGGATTCAAAAGAGATCAAAACCAAATATGTTTAAACAGTTGTTATATCATGTAAGGGCTTTCCAAAATGGCCAAGAACATTGCCAAATTCCATTTGGGCTATGAGTTATGACATTGTCAAATTGCCTTGCTGAAATCTGTCAAAGGCAAGGCAGAATTTGCAACTTTGCTCGATTTGCCAAAATCAGCCAAATTCAAATGCTCCTATCCACTTGGACACATCTGAGGATTGAATCTAAAGGGGATAATCACTGAGCCAAGCCTCCAAAGTCCATGGAACAAGAAATAACATGTTGAACCTAGAATGGCCAAAATAGGGACAAGACTCCAAATTTGGATTGAAGCATTCAATGGAAGCATCAAGGTGGCATGAACTGAGACATTCTCATCTGAAATCAGTCAAGACTTATCCAAGACCAAGGGAACCACAGCTCTGTGCCCTAACCTCTAGTCAATGGCTAGAGGAGACTTGGATTTCCATTGGACAACATTGGCCAAACCTACTTACCAGTTGCCATTCACTATTCCTTGCAAAACAACCTTGCTCTACTATAAATAGAGCTCAATTGTGATCAGTTTGAGTACACCAAAGCCATCTAACAGATGTTTTCCTCAAAATCTCTTTCTCTTGGCAAAAATGCCTTTCTTAGCAAGGTAGCTATCGGGTTTTGAGTTTGAGAGCTTTTCCAATCAAACCAATCACCCACACACCTCACATACATCATATAGAAGTGATCCAAACACACACATAACATCTGGAACACTAATTTCACAAAATCACCAGCCAATTGCTCAAGTTCTTGACAGTTTTGCAGTTGAGGTGCCATCTTCAACTCCAAACCATTTCAATCCATTCCAAGCACTCAGACACATCACTTGGTACCTAGGGAAGCTATCTACATCATTGGAACCTAGCTGTAACACCTCCAACACAAATCACGATCACCAGCTGCAAGTGGTAAGCATGAGCTCTTCTAACTCTATGATCCATGCAATTTTTGCTGCACAATAATTTGGCCATATTTTCATAATCATGCATGGAATGTTTTCCCTCAATTAATTGCATTGTTTGAATCGTGTATAAAAAATCCTAGCCTTCATGCAGAAATTAGGGTTCTTGAGGATTTTTCATGATTTCTTGTTATATGTTTAATTTAAATGAAATTAATGGACATAGACATGATCGTGAGGTTGAGACGAGCATAATGATATGTGGATTGCATGTTATAATCAAGTATTCAGGGAGATTGGATAGAAAATGCAAATTTGAGAATCCCAGAACACGCGCGTGTTCTTCAGCTTGTTCTTGGTGCCATTTTTAAAAATTTGAATATTTGAATTTTGTGATTTTATTTAATTGATTCAAAAATTAATTTCTCTCTGAGTTTTAAAGTTTTTAGTTGATTCTTTTTTTAATAATTCACAAAAATGTTAAAATATTTTAGTTTATCAAAAAATCCCAAAAATATTATTTATTTCATATAATTGATATTTTTGCAAAGAATAAATGTTTTAATTGTTTTTTACATTTTAAATATTTTTTCTACATTGATTTTGCAACTTTTAATGCTTTCTAATTATTTTGTAGGTCAATACTTAATTTTTGAAGCATTAATCCAAAATCACAATTTGTTTTTCATATGTTAAACAATTTTGATCATTTTTAATTGAATTTTTATTCAATTAAATACATTTTTGAAAACAAATTAGGGTTTTTGGATTAATTCAACCCTCATAAATCATTTTCAAATCACTATGGGCCTCTTGAGAGAGTGTAAGACCCAACCCACTTGTACAGAAATATTTTGGGCCTCATTCGTTGTATAAGTCCCTCTGTACATTTTCCAATAAACGGCACGATCATCGCCTTTTGAAAAATAACCTTGGGCCTCTCCTTGAGCTATAAGACCCATTCAAAAACACTTTGGGCCTCTAATAGAGTGTAAGACCTAATCCCCTTTTAACCAAAACATTTTGGGCCTCACTTATTGTATAAGTCCCTCTGCGTTAAAAGAAAACCTCGGCACGATCGCCATTTTTAAACAAAAAAATCAATTGGGCCTACCCTCGTGTTATAAGCCCCACTCTTTTTCTTTAAACTTTTTGGGCCTCCATTAGAGTGTAAGACCCATCCCTTTGTACAGAAAACCTTTTTGGGCCTCAGTCACTTGTATAAGTCCCTCTGTACAAATTCAAACAGTGCGCTCACTGATAAAACCCTGGGCCTCTCCTTGAGTTGTAAGCCCCAAATCTTTATTTTTCAAAGCACTTTCTCCTTTGATTTTGAATATACTGTTGTTTTCAATCTTTCTTTGTTGAACAACTAACCAAACAGCATAGAAGCTCTACAACCGAGTAAGGTTATCGCTTTCATTTACCGCTTTCATATACATATAACTGTATTGTGGGGCTGTTTCACTGTAAGTCTTCTTTCATAAACTCATATCAAATGTGTAATAATAGTATAGATATTTCGAGTTTCCCCGGCAACTACGTCTAGAACTAGGTGACACCGTTTCGTTTATTCGTAGAAATAGACAACTAGATCCCCCAATAGGATCACCAGATACAGTCTTCTCTCAGGCTACCCTCATTAGGAATTGTCAAGAAACTCTATTCCCAGAGATGAATGTATTCTCCGTGAATGGCATCTTTGAGTTTCTTCCAAATTCTCAAACTTTCCTGACTTTGATCTATTCTCGGTGAATAGCATTACCTTGAATTTCTTGGGGTTTGGGGACCCACGGGCTTCTTAAAAGCATCGGCCTCCTCTTGGGCATCGTACAAGGACCCACAGGCTTCCTAAAAGCAACCCCGCCTCCTCTTGGGCTTAGTACAAGGACCCTACGGCTTCTTAGAAGTATTCACAGCCTCCTCTTAGGCTTCGTATAATGATCTCTTCCTCCAGGAATGATAGCCTTCTCTTGGGCTTAGTACAAGGACCCGTCGGCTTCTTAAAAGTCTCCAGCCTCCTCTTGGGCTTCGTACAAATTGTCCCGACGACCTCCTAGAGGTATAGGAACAGAACTTAGTCATATGCATAGAACAGTCCTTTCATAGAGTCTACTACTCTTTCTCAAAGCACAATACAAAAGATGACACTCTAGACTTGGACAGTCTAACTTCCTTGAGTCTTAAAGACATTCTCAAGTGACCCCCTTCAAGAATAGGAAGGAACCCCGTAGACTAGGATAGTCTCAATACCCATCGGATTTACCGCTTCCTTAAAGAACGGGAACAACCCTGATCCTTGAATCAAATCCATGAGTACGGTATTGCTCATATAAGAACTGATTTTCTCTTTAAAATCAGTATACTGGACCTGTCACTCAACTGAAACAATAACCATAGCCTCCTCTTAGGCTTTGTATAATGATCCTTCTCTAGGGAAGTTAGCCTCCTCTTGGGCTTTGTACAATGATTCTCCTCAGCGGAGTCAAACAATGTTTAGCCTCTCTCTCGGGCTTTGTACGAGACACATAAGAGACTCCCTCGTTGAGTCAATCACCCCTTTCACCTCCATCTCGGGCTTTATATGGAGATACAAAAAGGTTCTTATTGAGCCAAACAAACTTTAGCTTCCATCTCGGGCTTTATACGAGATACCAAAAGATTCCCTCGTTGAGTCAAAACCCTTTCGCCTCCATCTCGGGCTTTATACGAGATACCAAAAGATTCCATCATTGAGTCAAAACCTTTTAGCCTCTCTCTCGGGCTTTGTACGAGACACATACTAGCCTCCTCTTAGGCTTTGTATAAGAAACCCACTGGTTACTCCAATTAACCTTTTAGCATCAAAGTTGTGCCTCGTTCACAGTACACAAACATCAACAACTCCTTCCTCTTCATCTAATCGCTGTAAGCGGCAAGCCTCTGGATCATCTACATCCATGCCACTGTCCCTCTTTTAGCATGAGAAATTCCCAAGGAAAGATAGCATTGCTCTACACTGAGTTAAAGTCTTCTCCTTCAGGTTAAAATCCCCTATAAAGGAAATTATGGCATTGCCGGATCCGTGTATCCCGGTTAAAGTAATTCTCCTTTATAAAACGGTTGTAACACACAACCCCCCTCTTTAGAGATGACAAATTCTCTCTAAAGTCGAGGTCCTTCAGCTTCACGTCTTGGGCTTTGAACAAGACACAAATAGACCTTTCAGCTTCACATCTTGGGCTTTGAACAAGATACAAACCACCTTTTCGCTTCACGTCTTGGGCTTTGAACAAGACACCAAAACAACCATTTCCTCCCATAGAATAGGAGGAACTACGAACACTCTGATTTCCCTGTTTCGGTAAATGGGAATACGTAGGCATAAGATCGAAAGAAAAGATCTTAGCGAGCACACTAAACAAAAACCCAAAATCCCATATCTCCATCAATCAAAGGCAGTAATTCAAAAGCATCAGTCCTAACATCCTAATCCTTGTTCCCCGCCAGAAACCTTCCGTCTAGATAAAAAGAAAGAAAAATGTATTGGCGAAAATACAAATAACCAGTACAAAGGCCCCCCACATTGATAGCATTCATAACCTAACAGACCGCTGTTTAAACTCAGTATGCAAAGCAGGGTTAATTGGAGACATCTATTTCCCTTCCTTCATCAGCTTTAATAGGATAAAAAATGAATCGACCTGTAGTTTTAAGCTCAAACCGCAGAGAGCGACCAGCGCTTAAGAATTGCGTCCAAAATTCTCTCTACACAACCATCTGATCCATCCAACGCGCGAAAACAAATCAAACCAAGTCCACAAGATCAAAAGAAGTTTAAATGAGTGATCAGGATTGTGAGTCACACCATATCATGATACACGCGCACACAAAATATTCACGCTGGACACAATAAAGCCCCACGTGACAAGCACATGGCCCTTTTAATGCGTTGGCAGGATCTCACTCACACGATTGATCAGACGTTTGAGATTAAATCCATAATTCAAAAATTAATTAAAATCAGTGGCCAGGATTGAAGGCACACGTTAACAAGCATGGACTACAAACACACAGCATTAAATTAAAAACAAAATTAAATGAAAACATGGCAACGCAAGGGATGTTGGATCATGCAAACGGACGGCCATGATTTCTTCTTCTTCATTCAACCTTCGCCGGACTGAACCACCACCAGTCTTCGGAGCTAGGGCTCCGATAACCCTCTCCGGTGAGCTGCTATGCTAACTTCTCCAGAAATAACACATGAGTATACCATTTTGACCAGAAAACCACGAGGAATTCAAATATCCAATCCATTTTATCAAACAACAAACACACAATGAGAATCGTACGAAAACAACTTTAGATCTAAAACTTTAAATCCACATTACACACAATTCACACGTCCAAATCTCAAACAAAATAGATCAGAATGATCAGTGAACATCATAGATCATTATGCACATCAAAAATTCAAGTTCTATGAGTATGAAAAATTCACCAACCTGAACCTTGAAGAGCTTGAAATCCTCCAAGAAATCCCTCCAAAAACTGCAGATCTACTCCTTAGAACCTCTAGATGCAAAATAAATGCAACTAGAGCTTGAAATCGTGCTAGATCTTGAGATTTAAGTTTGAATACTTTTGAATGGCACTTGGTGAAATCCTCAGTATGAGCTCAAAATAGCAGTTGATTCTTGCTCTATTCTCTTCACTGATCAAGAATGTGAAGAGAAATCTCCAAGAAACTCCAAGGAAAGTGAGATTCGAAGAGAGGAGGTGTGAGAGCAAAAAATAAAAAATGTGCAAATGAAAATCTCTACCCTAGATGTGAGGGTATGAGTAAGCATATATACTCTCCATTAGTTCACTGATTAGAATTAGCAAGTGATTAGGACCTTGGTTAATGAGATTTTGATGAATTTGCAAAAATGCATTTTGTGCTTATGCCACTAATCCACACGTACACATCCCTTGTAATCAGCATGATTCACCTCCAATTTACTTATGGATCACCTCTGAATTGAATTTGGGCCTTGCACTTTCTTGGTTTGTAAGTTTTGAATCAATTTGCATTTTTGCACTTTGTGAAAATAATGAGAAATATGGCATGAAATAATTTGATTCCAAGGCCAAAAATACTCCTCTTGACTTGCATTTTGATGTTATAATATAACATGAAGCAAAAAGATCAATTACAAGTCCATTTGTGCCAAAATACAAAAGGTGGAAAGTTTGACATATAAGAAATCCATGAAATGCACCTTGCATTGTTTTGGCCATAACTAGAGTTCCACAAATGATATGGGGATGTTATAGTACTTTTTGGAAATGGGAGAGAAAGATCTTCAACTTTCATGTTGGAGGAAAATTCATTTGGAGCATCCTTGATGATGAAAAGTCAAGTTGAATGTGGTGGAAAAATTGCCAAAAATGGAAAGTTTTCATTATAGGTCATTTTCCAAATTTAGTACTTTTTGCACAAACTCTTGATTTTTGATGAATGATGATATCCATGCCATTATTTGACCAAATAAAGGTATATGGACTTGAGAATCATGATTTGAACCTTTGCAAACCCATGGTTGACTTTCCTTTTGAACTGTTGACTTTTGCTTATTTCACAAGTAACTGATCGATTGAACATCTTCCCCAGAGAACCAATGACCAAAATTCCATCCATGAACACTTAAGAACATAAGGAATACCATGAGATCAAGTCTTGCCCAAAAAATCAGAAATAAACTGATTCTAGGTCAAACCCTGATTTTGGCACCCTCTGGTTATGAGGAAATAACACATCCTCCAAATCCAAATTCCTCTGAATATGTTGTGTATCCTCCCAAAAAATGATGGGATATGCCCTTTGGAGATGATAAAGACTCAAAGAGTTGGCCCATTTGGGGGTCAGATCCCAACTTTTGACTGCCTTGTGTAGGAGATCATGCACTGTCCAATCTTCTTGATGAATTCCCTTCCTTTAATGACTTGTGAGATCAAATGGAGATGATACATGATGTAAGAGATCCTTGAGGATTGTGAGAAAAACTTGGTCTTCTTCTTTGGATGATTAACACCTTAGAGAATCACCTGATCACATGCCTTTATGCAGGATGCAATGCTAGATGCTTGATGTTTTTATTTTTCTATGCTTGAATGCAATGCAATGCAATGAAAGCTCATGCTAAGAGATATGAAGAAAAGAGAGGGCAAATTTTGGGGTATTACAGATGCCCTTATTCAATCACTGTAGACCTGAACGGATGATAGCGATTGTTGTCATACTTTCAAGGTATGGAGAGATTGAATACCAGAAATAACCCAAAAATTTGCACTCTGCATGGAAGAAGAAAAGGGATATAAACCCAACCAAACGAACTCTGCTTGAAGAAAACTCTGATGAGAAGAAAACCACTGGAAAGATGTCTTTTATATAACGCCAGACGACTACTGGCTTGCCACACTACAGGTGGACCTTAACAATGTCTTTTGTACAACGCCAGACGACTACTGGCTTGCCACGCTGCAGGTGGACCTTAACAATGTCTTTTACACAATGCCAGACAACTACTGGCTTGCCACACTATGGGTGGACTTTAGCAATGTCTTTTAGAACAACGCCAGACGACTACTGGCTTGCCACACTACGGGTGGACTTTAGCAATGTCTTTTGTACAACGCCAGACGACTACTGGCCTGCCACGCTACGGGTGGACTTTCGCCAATCTACGGTTGGACTTCGCAGCTGAATTGCCACACTACGGGGGACTTTTGCCAATCTACGGTTGGACTTGTTGAGACGCCACACTACGGGGGACTTTTGCCAATCTACGGTTGGACTTGCTGATGATCTACCACCCTTGGATGGTCTTTCGCCAATCTACGGTTGGACTTAGCTGCTGAAATGCCACACTACGGGGGACTTTAAGAATTTTCCACCCTTGGATGGACCTTTTTCAAATCTACGGTTAGACTTTACCTTGCTTTGCCACCCTTGGATGGACCTTTTGCCACTCTACGGTTGGACTTTAATCATTCCAAAATTGGATTACTCTCTACATCTGTGTCAGACATCTCTGCTGACTCTGCTGAGGAACAATGATCAATGATTTGACTTCAGATACTCCTGAAAGGATGATGTCTTTGCCAGAGAATGAATGAACAACCCGTCTGCTTCGAACTGTTACGCCTGCCAAAAATAAATTGGACTTTGAAATATGAGGGGAGTGATGATTCTGCCAGGAATTACTTCATCTGTTTGGGGATGAACTCTGGTCACAGCAACTCTGTTGGGGATGAGAATTTCTTTGCATGACGTCTTGCTAGGGAAGAAAAGTCATTAAAACTCTACTTGAGGATCTACCAAACCTGAGAACCTTTGCGGGGAGACTCAACCCGGCTGGGGCAAGAATATACTACCACTCTGCTGAGGAGTAGATTTTGTTGATCAAAAAGCCTCTGTGGGATAAAACAACAGCTCAGCTGGGGAGTACTGCTGACAAGATTCAATGCTGAACTCTGTGGGGATACCATTACCAGAGATACGATCTTGCTGGGAATCAAAGCTACTCTGTCTGGGATATGCAAGTCCTGGTCAGAACATTTCACTGCAACTTGTTGGGAGAGAGTCCTTAGATCTACTGAGGAAACCCAAAGTAACTCCATAGTAATCTGCTAAGGAATACGACTGTCAAGCTTAGGATAAGTACCACAATGCCCCATGTTGGGCGAAGTTTCCGTTTGACGACTCCGTTGAGGATAATAAGTTTATAACAAACTCTGCTGGAGAAAACCGCCTTAAAACGTCTCATGCTGGGGAATGCCTTTTGAGAGGATTTTACAGAAGACCAAGCGTCCTCAAACTCTACTGGGGATAATAGGTCTAGAACATCTTCTGCCTGAGAAATTCAGTATGCCCCATGCTCGGGAAGGTCAACAAGTTGCTTCCTGCTCCATGATACAAGGCTTACCTGAAGAAATGTCATAAGAGGATTTTACAGGAGATTAAGCATCTTCAAACTCCTGACGACTTCACTGGGTATTAATCATCAACTTCGGTGTCTGCGAAGCAACTCTACTGGGGATTCTCAACCGTTATCGACACAGAAAAGCTTGTAACTGTTGGAAGTATTGAACGAGAGAATCGACTTAATAAGATACGACGATCCCCAGTTGAACTCAATTCCCTGATATCGAAACGTTGTGAGCGACCGTCGACCGAATGATGGGCTCAATCAGTAAACGTTGTGACAAAAGGGTGACAAGTAAACCCTTCCCTGATCATGATTGCCCCAGTCTCCTGCGTGGGAATAAGTGGTTACTCGTCTTGTGCTTGAAATCATCCGAATCTGTTACCTACTAGCAAAAGGATATGCACACGTGCCCCAGGACATGACTTCTGCAACAGCGAATATCTAACGCTGAACCACCACTTATTGGGAGAAAGGTTTCAATACGTCTCTTGCTGGGAACATCATTAATGAAGCCTGCTAAAGACGGGGACCACAAATGCCTTGGGTTGGAATGCCCCTTTGTTTCAAACCTTTTGGCTGATTGATTGCATATGCGTGACCAACAATTTTACTTCACTTGCCCCAGACCAACATGGTCCACCAAAAAAAATGTCCCAAGAGGATTTTACAGAAGACTTGACATCCAAAACGCCTCAACGTCTTCAAACTCTTGTAGAGATTCGTCCGATCTCGACGTAACTGCCTTGGACTATGTGGCCTACAGAGGAATCTTGAAGTAATTGCCCCATGTTTCTGAACTCTGAAGAGATTTCTTTACGTGATTGGCTCAGATGAGGTACACATTAAAGAGATGGTTTGACGTGACTGCCCCAGATCGACTACGTCTTAGCACAATTTGTTGGGAAAGACCCCACTCAACAAAGTTCCTGAGGAAGTACCATTGGATGTGGCTGCCCTTTGGGAGTTTCCGGATTCTCAACTCGGCAAGATTAAGCTTCTGGACTGAATTTCCATATGTAAACCTCTTTTGATGTCAAACAAATGTATGCAAGCAGAAAATGTTTTAATCTGAGAATGAAAATTCTAATGCAACACACATGTTGATCTTGAAGTTTGACTGAAAAGATGTCGCAAACCCTTTGTGAACGAATCACGGGTTAGGATACGACATTAATCTTTGAATGAAAGAATGCAATGCACATGCAACACCAACAAAGGTCTTTTAGCACAACTCATAGGAGTCAGGAACGCTATCTCTTGGTAGTGTGCTTTCGAAATAACCCTGTTTCAATTAGGACTTTTAAGGGTTGTATCGTGGCCTGGTTCACGGTTTTGAAAAAAATGGTTTATGGCTCAAAGTTTATTGATGCCCACCCACTCTTCGTGATGTTCTCCAGTCCTACATTCAGCTAATTCGCACAAGCGTTAACCTCTCAAAAAGAATTTTGTGATCTATAAGGAACCTATGAAACTGATGGTTTGGCGCCTAATGAGGCTTTGGAGTGACAGTCACCCCTTCGTCTTTTGTTCTTAGTTACACGACTTTGTTCTTGCTCGAGGATTTTCTTTTGTAATCCTTTTGTTTTTTCATTTTTTACATTCTTTTGCTTATCCCTAACTTTTTCCTGGACAGATTCTTTTGAATCTTTAGATTTTGAAGTCCAGCGGGATGCCCTAAGTCGCTTGTTTTCAAGTTTCGACTTAGCGGGCTTTTTCTCTTTGTTTTTTTTAATTATTTTTCTTTTTTCTTGAACACGTCGTGTGACACCGGCTTGTCTTGACTTTGTTGAAAGGGTTATGACTACCTCACTCTTTGGTTGTTGATGGATAACCATTATGGTTTCACACCTCTTGACCTCTTGACGGTGAAATAGAAGGTAATGAGTCCTCAGATACACACTCCTTTTGAAATTTGAACGCTCGGTCAAACTAACTGACGCCTATCCTGCCCCTGGGTTAAATGTGAGGGTTTTTCATACGCAAAGAAACTCCTACTTCAAGGCTTAAAGGGGTTAACGAGGGTCTATCTCCCTTTTCTCTCCAGTGTTTGGGGATCCGAAACAATGCTTGTACATCCTCAACAGGGTTCTGTTCAAAAGCACACAATTAAAGATTTTTGCATTTTTACCTCATCATCCTCCCTCATGGAGTTTAAGCCAGAAAAATTGGTATTGCAGTGCATATTAGCATTAAATGAGTAAACACAAATGAAATTAATCAAGAAAACATATCCATTGCATTAAAATCATCAAACCAAATACAAACAAATTTTAACATGCAAACAACGTCTGAACACACAAATAAAGACTACATATGAAATGCAGCAAAGAAACTAAATGGAAAATTGCCATTTTTGAGGAGGCTTGACTCCGTCTGGACTGGCTGCTTCTGATGATGTCTTTCCCTTTTTACGTGCTTGTTTGGGAAGCTTTAGTTAACATACAGACCATCTGCAGTGAAAATAATGATCCCGGCGTCAACCAGATCTTGTACTTTATGCCTGAACACCTTACAATCTTCAATGGCATGCCCCGGTGCCCCTGAGTGGTACCCGCACCTAGCATTCTTGTCATAACCTGGCGGAAGAGGATACAGGACAGGAGCAACTTCCCTTAACTGAATCAAAGAGTCTTGAAGCAAACGGTCAAGCAGCTGACTGTGAGGAACAATAATAGGATCAAATTTTCTCTCAGGCCTTCTGGGTCTTTGATATCTCCTCTGGGAGCTAGCCTACTGCTGATGTTGATTCGGGTACTCCTCTTTTCCCGGCACTTTTCTTTTCAAACTTGGCCTATGATCGGGAACAAGTTGCTGATATGGGGATTTCGAGACCAAGGACTGCAAGATATGCCCTTGACTTGATGCCGCTTCAAGAGGGAATGTCGGGGAATTCACATTTCCTACAGCAGTAGGAGTAGAATTACTCTGTATGCTTACGCCGCCCGGCGCGAAATTTATCGCCTTTGAATCAATCAGATCTTGAACCACATTATGAAAGGCTTTACATTTTTCCACATTGTGCCCCAGCGCACCAGAGTGAAAGTCGCAATGGGCGCTTGCATCATAATTGAGTGAGAGCTTTCCATTAGGGTGATTTATCGTCCGAAGTTTAACCAATTGGAGTTGGAGTAGGTGCCTCAACAGCTGAGCATAAGGCATAGGAAGCGGATCAAAAATTTTGTCAGTTTTCTCCGACTTTGGTAGGTACTTCCTAGCCTTGGGGCCATCCGAGGAAACAAGAGGTAACTGCTGGTGAGTAAGTTTCAGAACTCCAGGTGGTGTAGAAAATCCGTGAGACACATCACTCTTGGGAACAGGTTCCACAGGCAAGGGTGGAATGACAACCTCTGTTATAGCCTCAGGTGTGGGATTACCATCCTTTCTGAGCACATTTCTCACAACTTCCATAACAAAACTCATCTGGGTCTTCACATGATTGACCTCCTCCTTCAGCATTTTCTGGCCCTGAATCAAAGCTTGCATGTCCACCATAAAGTGCCCCAGTTAGGCTTTCATCTCAGTCACCTCCGCTTGGAGTTGTTCTAGATCTGAACCCTGATTGTGGTGAATCGAGTAGTTGGAAGAAGTCATGTTCGCTATCCTGAAGAGAAAACCCAGTCAGAATAAGAAATCCGCTCCAGAACACCTGTTATGCATATGAGTATGAGAATGCAATGCAGAATGCCATGTTCAAATATTTCCAAGGGAGCATTATGCTTTGATTCAAAAAATTTCCTTACACTAACCACAAGAAATAGATGGAAATTCTCAGTAGCAAGTCTCAAAGTTAATATCCCTTGGAAATACAAGAACATGTATGCAAAAATGAGGATGCAGATGCTACAGACATGGGATCAAGGCTTCCATATAATCTGGCTAACTGCTGTGCTGACGATCGAATAAGCTCATAGGTCTGCTCTGAAGAGAACACCGGAATACCAGAATATCCGACTAATCAGAATGCCAGGATGCCGGGACATCGGCATAATCAGAATACCAGGATAAACAGAACACCGGCGTGATCAGAATACCGGGATAGCCAGAATGTCAGAATACCATAATACCAGGCTGATAAGTCCACACTAATAGGAAATCTAGAATACCGGGTATGTTGAAGGTCAAGGTTACCTGCAAACCTGCAAACACCCATCCCCTCTCACACGTGGGTTCTAGAAGGGCGAGGATCCTCAGATTCGGATCTCGGAATGAGAAGCAATAGCACATTCAACCCGAAGGATACAATGCTATCGCCAAACAAAGAGGCCGTCCTCTGATTCACCTCAAAATAAAGAGGGGTCATCCTAAAAGGTCATCCAGACTTAACAGCTCTTCCAGATAGCTCTACCATCGTGGGAAATCCACAACGCAGAATTCTCTAGAGAGAACCACATCCAGATTGCGTTTCATATTCCCTCCTCGAACTGAGATGGAACGCGAGAGGATATGAAACACGCTAATCATAAGTGCACTCAGGCTTGGGTATTGGGCCTATCTCTCAGAATACCCCATCCCGCCAAACAGAAAACAGTACAGCAGTGTAGCATAATACATCATATGAAATGAAAATGCTAAAATGCAGTAAATACAGTAATATACAGTAAAGCAGTAATACAATAAATAACAATACAGTACAACAGTAAACACCCAATGAAAGAAAATAGACAAGCGCTAGGATTGACTCGCAAAAGGGGATAGACCAGCAAGAGGTCAACCTGTCCCCAGCAGAGTCGCCAGTTGTCGCTCCCAGGATTTTCATCCTAGTACAAATGCGAAAGTGGCACCGAAACAGAGTCGCCAACAATGTGTATTTATCCCGAGAGAGGGAAAGGAAACACCGCATAAACCTGAAGGGAAGGAAAGAGCATGGTCTCACGACCAAGAGAACTGGGTTCGGGAGTCGGTTACGCGAGAGGAAGGTATTAGCACCCCCTCACGTCCATCGTACCCGATGGGATCCACGCTTGCTTGCTCGATCAAAGGGTGTCGTCGTCTGGAGCTCCACTACTACTGGAAAGGGAAAGGAACGGAGAAAAGGAAAAGGAAAAGAGAGAGAAAAAGAAACAAATGTAGGGAAAATAAAAGAAGTGCTCGAATGGGCCCTACCCCACTGCCTACGTATCTCATTGGGAACATGAGAATCAGAGCGACGTAGTTCCCCTCAACGAGGGTCGCTTTGTTTGTATTTTTAGGGAATGACTAACGTTCTAGCTCAGGTGTTGCAAGCTCGCTGGTCCGAGTGCGTTACCATCTTGCAAGAGAACGAGTAGGAGCACGTTCGTACGCTGAGAATGAATGAGATGAGAAGAGAATTTTCGAAGGAAAGATGTTATTGTTTGTTTGAAGTCTTTTAGAAAGAAGTGTTTTGATTGTTTTGTGTTTTGTAACGTACATTGTATTTAAGTCCCTCATGTAAGATCGAATGCCTCGCATAACGACCTGAGATGGGACGCACGCTAAACATTCCAAGAAAATGAGAGAAGATCCCTCACTATCTTATTCTTACATGAAAGCCCTAAATACAATGTTTGTTTTGCCTTTATTAAGAATTTTTTTACTTTTGTTTGAAGATGAGAAGAGAGAAAACGCAAAGGAAACTCTAAAGGGAGACTAAGAGTCCTAATATTATCATGCATGGATGTCCTATGGTTAGTGAGGTTTAGGAGAAAAGACTACCTAAAACCTAATGCTAATCTTGCTCCAAGCTTAATCAAAAATTAAGTTGGACTAGGTAGCTCTAAAGGGAAAGAATCCAAGACTTGAACAAGTCTTGAGACCCATGGGATGAGAAAGAGTGAAAGAGAAGAAAAGAGAAGGAGAAGAAGAGAGACGAGACACAATAAGTGGCAGCAAGCACATCATATCATAAATGTCTAACTCAAATCATCAACACGCTTCAAATATCAATGCAAAGCAACTCAAGTAAGCATGCAAAGATAAACATGAAAGAATGCAAACATACTTGTATGAGATGTGCAAATAAACACCAATGAACTTCTTATCAAGATGAAATGAAGGAGGCAAGATGAAAAGGAAACAAAATCAGAACCCGCATCATATCATCATAAACAATTCACATGTGCAAAAGAGATTCACATTATGCAATATTATGCACCAAAGAAGTTACAAAGCAAAGGGGATGATATGCATCACATAACCATGATGATCAAGTGAGATGAAAATCAAGTAATGAACCCAAAGGGCAGTAACATACACATTAGCATCATGCCAAGATCAAACTCAAGTCATACAAGATAAGTCACCAAGCAACACATTCAAAACATGTATCAAAATTGAGAAAGACACTCACTTATCATTCATGCAAGCAAGCAAAGAAGTGTGAGGCATAAAGTGAAATTAAAATCACATAATGAACCTTAAATCAAAATTACCAGAATCTCAAGCATGTCATACAAACCAAACAAAAGGTTTCATACATGAATGAATTCACACAAAGAAGCAATCACAAGATTAGGTTGAACATACCACAAGATTCAAGTTCGAAACAACATCAACTTGTAAAATCAAGGGCAAATTGAAAAATGATCAAATGAGGATGATTCTAAAGCCACAAGTAAGCTCAAATAGAACATGATCATACCATAAAAACATCTCAAGCATCACTCCATCACAAGTAAGCAAATACACTCAAACTAGATCATGTATCAAAGTATACCTCAATCAAACTTGCATCATAAGTAAAAGTCAATAAAAAATAGCAAAGTGGCTCAATAAAATCCCAAAAAATAATCTAATGGAAGTTAACTCAGTCAAGTAACATATGCAAAAATATTGGATCAAAAAGAGTCAAAGAGCTTGTCAAAAGGTGAACCACAAGTTAGGGTATGCAAGAAATCGAGCATGGATCGAGGGTTAATAAAACTTGAGTGGAAAGTCACTAAAAGTAACTCAAACCAACCTAAAACTAGCATCAAAACATACCTCAATCTTGGCCTAAAATTTTCCAAGAGATGGACCTCAAATGGTGTGTGAAAGTCACAAAAGTTCCTAACCTTAGAAGAAGGGTATCATTGGAAACAAACTATCAATTTAATTCCAAATAAAATAATAAAACGAAATTAAAAATAAAATAAAAATAATGAAAATTAAGTTGACACATTAACTAAACAGAAACATATTTTTGTAGATTTTTATAACATGTTTTTATATTAAAATAAAATTGAAACAACAAATTAAAAAAAAGAAAAAAAAAAGAAAGTAAGATCAAGAGGGGTGTAGGCAGCAAGAAATTCAAGTTGAAAATCAATTGGATCAAATAAGGGAGGGTTCAAATAGCAATAATGCCAAGCCCAGTCCAATTACAAGTCAGCGAAGTCAATGAAGGGACCACCATGGATTCAGTCAACCTTGGAGACTCATGCCAACCATCTGATCCATCCAACGCGCAAAAACAAATCAAACAAAGTCCACAAGATCAAAAGAAGTTTAAATGAGTGATCAGGATTGTGAGTCCCACGCACACACAAAATGTTCATGCTGGACACAATAGAGCCCCACGTGACAAGCACATGGCCCTTTTAATGCGTTGGCAGGATCTCACTCACACGATTGATCAGACGTTTGAGATTAAATCCACAATTCAAAAATTAATTAAAATCAGTGGTCAGGATTGAAGGCACACGTTAACAAGCATGGACTACAAACACACAGCATTAAATTAAAAACAAAATTAAATGAAAACGTGGCAACGCAAGGGACGTTGGATCATGCAAATGGACGGCCATGATTTCTTCTTCTTCATTCAACCTTCGCCGGACTGAACCACCACCAGTCGCCGGAGCTAGGGCTCCGGTAACCCTCTCCGGTGAGCTGCTATGCCAACTTCTCCAGAAATAACACATGAGTATACCATTTTGACCAGAAAACCATGAGGAATTCAAATATCCAATCCATTTTATCAAACAACAAACACACAATGAGAATCGAACGAAAACAACTTTAGATCTAAAACTTTAAATCCACATTACACACAATTCACACGTCCAAATCTCAAACAAAATAGATCAGAATGATCAGTGAACATCATAAATCATTATGCACATCAAAAATTCAAGTTCTATGAGTATGAAAAATTCACCAACCTGAACCTTGAAGAGCTTGAAATCCTCCAAGAAATCCCTCCAAAAACTGCAGATCTACTCCTTGGAACCTCTAGATGCAAAATAAATGCAACTAGAGCTTGAAATCTTGCTAGATCTTGAGATTTAAGTTTGAATCCTCTTGAATGGCATTTGGTGAAATCCTCAGTATGAGCTCAAAATAGCAGTTGATTCTTGCTCTATTCTCTTCACTGATCAAGAATGTGAAGAGAAATCTCCAAGAAACTCCAAGGAAAGTGAGATTCGAAGAGAGGAAGTGTGAGAGCAAAAAATCAAAACTGTGCAAATGAAAATCTCTACCCTAGCTGTGAGGGTATGAGTAAGCATATATACTCTCCATTAGTTCACTGATTAGAATTAGCAAATGATTAGGACCTTGGTTAATGAGATTTTGATGAATTTGCAAAAATGCATTTTGTGCTTATGCCACTAATCCACACGTACACATCCCTTGTAATCAGCATGATTCACCTCCAATTTACTTATGGATCACCTCTAAATTGAATTTGGGCCTTGCACTTTCTTGGTTTATAAGTTTTGAATCAATTTGCATTTTTGCACTTTGTGAAAATAAAGAGAAATATGGCATGAGATCATGCACTGTCCAATCTTCTTGATGAATTCCCTTCCTTTAATGACTTGTGAGATCAAATGGAGATGATACATGATGTAAGAGATCCTTGAGGCTTGTGAGAAACACTTGGTATTCTTCTTTGGATGATCAACACCTTAGAGAATCACCTGATCACATGACTTTATGCAGGATGCAATGCTAGATGCTTGATGTTTTTATTTTTCTATGCTTGAATGCAATGCAATGCAATGAAAGCTCATGCTAAGAGATATGAAGAAAAGAGAGGGCAAATTTTGGGGTATTACACATGTACTACAGGAAGATGGCATCCCATATTGATAATGATGAATTGCTAGTTCATTGTTTTCAAGATAGTTTGTCCGGAGCCTCGTTGGATTGGTACATGGGCTTGGAGCGCAGCAAAATCCGTTCTTGGAGGGATCTATCTGAAGCGTTCACGAGATAATATAAATATAATCTTGATCTGGCACCAACTAGGTTGCAATTGCAGAATCAATCATAACGCTCAGTTGAAACATTCAAGGAGTATGCACAAAGATGGCGAGAGATGGCATCTCGTGTGCGACCTGCTCTCTCTGATAATGAGTTGGTTGACATCTTAATGGGTACATTGCAGGGATCTTACTATGAGAAAATGGTGGGTAGTTCTTCATCAAACTTTGCTGATGTGGTAACGATTGGTGAACGGATTGAGAACGGGTTGAAAACTGGAAAAATTCCTGGAGCTGCTTCCCAGCAGCCGGCCACTCGGAAGTCTCAGAATCAGTCGAAGAAGAAGGAAGGTGATGCCAATGCTATTACAGCTCAAGTTTCTCCTCAATATCAAGCTCCCATGGCTCCCTTGCCGTACTATCCGTATCCGTACATTGCTGCTGCACAGTATCAACAACCTCCATATCAGTATCATCCGCAACAACCAGTTCAGAATGCTCAGAATCAGCAACAGAATCAACAAAACAACAAAAATCAGCATAATCAAAACCGTTAGAACAACAACAATCAAGGAAGCTGTAAGCGTCCGAATTTTGATAGAATTCCGGTGTCATACACGAAGTTGTTTCCTTACTTGGTTCACCAAGGGGCAATTGTCCCCAAGCAAATTGCACATGCGATTCCTCCATTTGGCCCGAAGCATAACCCAAATGCATCTTGTGCCTATCATGCTGGATACATAGGACATACAACAGAGGACTGCTTTGTTTTCAAAACCAAGGTTCAGGAACTCATTGATAAGAAGCTTCTGACTTTTGCTGAGGAAGGACCAAATATTCAGAGTAATCCGTTGCCGGATCACGGTGGACCTACAGTTAACATGATTGAGGATAGTTCAAGGGCTGAACGGATTATGGATGTCGATGAGGTAAAAACTTCAATGGCTGTGGTTTTCAAGAAGTTGATGGAACATGGGCTGTTGAAAGGTTTGCATGGTAATTGTCAGATTTGTGACGATAATCCCAACCAGTGTCGAAGGCTGAAGGGTTGTGTCCAGATTCTGATGAACCGTGGCGAAGTGCAATTCGCCAGATCTAAACCTGTTGAGGAGATCGCTGCTATTGAGCCATTCACCATCGTATATAGGAAGGTTCCCGTTGAATCCCCTAAGCAGAAGAAGGTGCAACCCATCGTGGTTTGTCCGCCGAAGCCGTTTCCGTATCAGAATTCTAAGGAGGTATCGTGGAAGTATGGGTCTTCTGTCTTTTCTGGAGGTCAAGAGATAAGGTTCGCTAAATCAGAGATCGTGAATGTTACCGCTATGGAGGTATGACTCGCAGTGGACGTGTGTTTGCTCCAAAGTTCACTACAAAGCCTGTTCAAGTTCTGACTGTGGTTCCGGTTGTTCAACAAGGGGCATCATCTACTGCCGTTCCTGTACCGATTATTCTGTCTGAGGATATTTCAAAGAGCAAGGAAACCTTTGATGATCAAGAGTTCCTTAAGCTGATCAAGAAAAGCGACTTTAAGATTGTGGATCAGTTGGGCCAGACTCCCTCGAGGATCTCAATTTTGTCCTTACTCATGAGTTCGCCTGCCCACAGATCAGCTTTGTTAAAGGTCTTTAACAGCGCCCATGTCATGCAAGATATATCTGTCGTCGAATTCGATGATGATGTGGCCAACATAACTGCAAGTAGATACTTGGGTTTCAATGAATCAGAATTACCTTTTGAAGGAACTACCCACAATAAAGCGCTGCACATATCCGTAACCTGCACAGACATCCTGTTATCTCGTGTTCTAGTGGATACCGATTCTTCTCTCAATGTGATGCCTAAGGGCACATTGAGTCAATTACCAGTGGAAGGAATCGAGATGAGACCAAGCGCCTTAGTTGTCAGAGCCTTTGACGGTTCTCGAAGACAGGTCATTGGAGAAGTGGACTTACCCATCAACATTGGGCCGCATCTGTTTACCATTACTTTCCAAGTGATGGATATCAACCCAGCGTATAGTTGCCTTTTGGGTCGTCCGTGGATCCACGCGGCAGGGACAGTTACCTCCACTTTACATTAGAAGTTGAAATTCATGTTTGACGATCAGTTTGTCATTGTTTGTGGTGAAGAGGATTTGATTGTAAGCAATTTATCGTCTTTTCGATATGTCGAGACCGAAGAGGCATAGCGGAGGTTCCGTTGCAGTGTCTCGAGTTTGAAGATGTCAGCCCTGCTTTAACTAGTCAAAGTAGATCACCACAATTGACTTTAGCATTTGCTAAGAGTACTAAAGAGACCATCGATAGCGGTGCCTTGCCAGGCTGGGGGCACGTGATTGATGTGGTTGAGAAGCATAATCGTTTTGGAGTGGGTTATCATCCTGGTCGTCAATCTGGTTTCTCTAATCAAAAGCAATACAACTTTATCAAGTTTCACAGTGCGGGTTTCCAGCAAGGTGACATCGTGGCAGCTGCTGATGATGCTGGTCCTAGCAATCAGATTTCAAGCTTTGTGCGCAAGTGTCCGCCGGGTTTCAAGCTCAACAATTGGACATCTACTGTGATTCCTGTGGTTTTCCCATATAACATGTAATGCATTTTGCTTTCTTGTTCCCTCGTCCTCGCCCGAGACGAGTGGATAGCTTGTAAAGGGCCTCACGCTTTTGCAATATTATGTGATCAATAAATAAAAGTTTTTTGCATTCAAAATCATGCTCTATTTTCTTTCTTTATTTTACTTTTCACAAAATAAATGGCAAAAATTTCTTTTCTTTTTCACTTTTTAAATAGCTCATTCTTAATATATTCATAAACATGCAGAACTAATAAAAGCATTGATAACAACATGGCAAACATCCATTGTAATTCTGGAATTCCAATTAACCAAGCCGAAGAAGATGGTAAGGAAGATTGTGAATTACCGGCTGAACTGGCAAGGCTCCTTGAGCACGAGCATAGAGAGATTCAGCCACACAAATAGCCGGTGGAAGTTGTCAATCTTGGTACTGATGAGGTCAGAAGAGAAGTCAAGGTCGGCGCATTCCTCGCAAAGCATGTACACTCTGAGTTGGTCAAGTCATTGAAAGAGTATGTTGATATCTTCGCCTGGTCCTATCAAGATATGCCTGGGTTGGATACCAATATCGTTGAACATCACTTGCCACTCAAGCCCGGATGTCCTCCTGTCAAGCAGAAACTCAGAAGGACTAGACCCGACATGGCACTCAAAATCAGAGAAGAGGTAAAGAAGCAGCTTGACGCTGGGTTCATAGCCACTTCCAAATATCCTGAATGGATTGCCAACATCGTCCCAGTTCCAAAGAAGGACGGCAAAGTCAGGATGTGTGTGGACTATCGAGATCTCAATAAAGCAAGCCCGAAGGATGATTTTCCTTTGCCTCATATTGACGTTTTGGTAGACAACACTGCGCAGTTCTCTGTCTTTTCATTCATGGACGGTTTTTCAGGATATAATCAGATCAAGATGTTCCTAACTGATATGGAGAAAACAACTTTCATCACGCCATAGGGTACATATTTCTACAAAGTCATGCCATTCGGTCTAAAAAATGCAGGGGAAACATACCAGCGTGCCATGACAACCCTCTTTCACGATATGATTCATAAAGAGATTGAGGTTTACGTGGATGATATGATTGCCAAGTCCAAAACTGAAGATGATCACTTGGTTCATCTGAAGAAACTGTTTGACAGACTCAGGAAGTTCAGACTGCGGTTGAATCCTGCGAAGTGCACCTTCGGAGTTCGATCTGGTAAACTGTTGGGCTTTATTGTAAGTCAGAAGGGCATTGAAGTTGATCCTGATAAGGTTCGGGCAATTCAGAACATGCCGCCTCCCAAAACAGAAAAAGAAGTCCATGGCTTTTTGGGCAGACTCAATTACATTTCAAGGTTCATCTCACATTTGACGGCTACCTGTGAACCAATGTTCAAATTACTAAGAAAAAATCAATAAAACAGTACTTACAAGAACCACCGATCTTAGTACCGCCGGTTCCTAGTAGGCCTTTAATCATGTATCTCACCGTTCTCGATGAATCGATGGGATGTGTATTGGGTCAACATGACGACACTGGCAGAAAAGAACATGCAATATACTATCTGAGCAAGAAGTTCACCGATTATGAGACTAGATACTCACTATTGGAGAAAACTTGTTGTGTTCTGGTCTGGGCTGCTCGACGCCTGCGACAATACATGATTTGCCATACTACTTTGTTGATATCCAAAATGGATCCAATAAAGTACATATTCGAAAAGCCTGCTGTCTCTGGAAGGATTGCTCGGTGGCAGATGTTGTTAACTGAGTATGATATCCAACATGTTACCCAGAAAGCAATAAAAGGGAGCGTCTTGTCTGACTACCTTACTCATCAACCTGTAGAGGGTTATCAACAGATGAAGTTTGACTTTCCCGACGAGGATGTTTTGTTTATTAGAGATTATGAGACTCCGGATCCTGATATAGGACCCGAACCAGGGGCACGATGGACGCTCGTGTTCGATGGTGCCTTCAATGCTAAGGGTCGTGGAATCGGTGCTATCCTCATCTCTCCAACAGGTTTTCACCTTCCCTTCACTGCCAGATTATGCTTTGCATGCACCAATAATATGGCTGAATACGAAGCATGTATCTACGGCATTGAAGCGGCAATTGACATGAGAATCAAGATTCTTGAGGTCTATGGAGATTCTGCCTTGGTCATCGGTCAAGTCAGAGGGAACTTTGTGACTCGGGATTCCAAGCTGGTTCCATACCAACAACACAGAGCGAAGTTGATTCCTTACTTTGATGAGATCACTTTTCATCATATCCCCAGAGAGGAAAATCAACTAGCTGATGCTCTTGCCATATTAGCATCCATGTTCAAGGTCAAGTGGAAGAATGAAGCTCCTCATATCCGCATTGATCACTTGAACGAACCAGCACATTGTTTAGCAATCGAGGATGAGTCTGATGACAAGCCTTGGTTCTACAACATCAAAAGATATCTAGAAAATAAGAATATCCCTAGGGTATCACCATCACTAACAAGAAGACTCTTAGGTGGCTTTGCGCCAAATTCTTCTTAAGTGGTGGCATACTATACAAGAGGAATTATGATTCCGTGTTGCTCAGATGCGTGGATAGACACGAAGCAAACACGATCATAAGGTCCATACACGAGGGCTGCGAGGGTGTACATGCTAAAGGTCCTGCTATGGGTAAGAAGATCCTTCGGGCTGGCTATTACTGGACAACGATGGAGGTAGATTGTTACAACTTTGTTAAAAGATGTCACAAGTGCCAAATCTACGGAGACAAGATCCATGTGCCTCCAACTCCATTGAATGTTTTGACTACACCTTGGCCATTCTCCATGTGGGGTATAGATATGATTGGAATGATCGAGCCGAAGGCCTCCAACGGTCATCGATTTATTCTAGTTGCTATCGACTACTTCACCAAGTGGGTTGAAGCTACTTCCTACACGAACGTTACACGACAAGTGGTTGCTAGATTTATCAAGAAAGAGATAATCTGTCGCTATGGCATTCCTAGCAGCATTATCACGGATAATGCGAGCAACCTGAATAACAACATGATGAAGGAGTTGTGTCAAGAATTCAAGATCGAGCACCACAACTCTTCATCATATCGGCCCAAGATGAATGGCGCCGTTGAAGCGGCAAACAAAAACATCAAGAGGATTGTCCAGAAAATGGTCAGGACCTACAAAGACTGGCATGAAATGCTTCCCTTTGCATTGCATGGCTACAGAACTTCAGTTCGCACTTCTACTGGGGCAACTCCGTATTCACTTGTGTATGGTATGGAGGCTGTTCTACCCATCGAAGTCGAAATTCCTTCGCTCAAAGTCATCATGGAAGCAGGTCTTGATGAAGCCAATGGGTCCAATCCAGATACGACCAGTTGAATCTCATCAAAGAGAAGTGCCTTGCAGCCGTTTGCCATGGTCAATTGTATCAGAGACGCCTCAAGCGAGCTTTTGATAAGAAAGTTCTCCCTCGAATGTTCTGCGAAGGCGAACTCGTGCTCAAGAGATATTCACCTGTTCACTCGGATCCACGAGGCAAGTGGACTCCCAACTACGAAGGACCCTTTGTTGTCAAGAAGGCCTTCTCAGGCGGAGCCCTGATCCTCACTACAATGGATGGGGAGGAGTTGCCATCGCCCGTGAACTCCGATACAGTCAAAAAATATTATGCCTGAAAAAACAATGGATAAAAGTCCGCTAGGTTGACATCCGCAAGGACAATCTAGGCAAAAATGGACGTCCCGATGGACCAAAAAAAAAGAAATGTCCATGCAAAAGTTAGGGACAATGGAAAAAAACAATAATAGCCCGCTAAGTTGAAAACCCGAAAGGGCGACTTAGGCAAAAATGGGCATCCCGGTGGGCAAAAAAAAATGAAATGAAAACATGTCCAGGCAAAAATTAGGGATAAAGGCATTGACTGTGAACACTTGAGCCTCTCTTCCTCATGGCTAGACCTCAGACGGTAACAGAGCAGTCCAATCATCATCAACTGAAGTAAGGCGTTGGAACCTAGACTTACAGTGGATGGTGGCCAATGTTGTAATCAATGCAAAGCATAATTTCCCTTTGCCATTTACATTTGTTTTTCAATTTTATTGCAAATTTCCTCATCAAGGATTTTGCATCCTTGTACACACCTTATGTACAAAAGTTTTCATATTCAATAAAATGCATTTTTTGTTATCTCGATTTGTTTTCATTCCAGTATTTTGTTTGCAAAATAAACAATTATTTGTGATCACATAATACCAAAAAACGTCGAGAACAATAAAAAGCTAAATCAACCGAGAAAGCAATATGCAGTGCGTGTGTTACTGGTAACTCCTGCAGGGTGAGCGGTAATATCCATTGGTAAGCCTAACGCCTGGCCGACAATGTTTTGATTCAGTGAAGAAGTTGTTGTCTCCTCAGCAGTTCCTCAGCAGAGTCATCATTCTCCCTAGCAGGTGGCCAAGGTGTTCCCCAGCAAGGACATCTTTGTTCACTTCTCCTCAGCAAGGGTTGAGCATCCTCTCCAATGATTAGGAACTATCTGTCACTAGCAACAGTGGTCTCTCCTCAGCTGAGTCAACATGATTCAGGATTCTCTTTTCCCCGCGCAGAGCCAGCCTTGGTAGGAAGAAATGATTTCATCCTTTCATCCCCAACGGGGACGACCATGATGATCTAAGAACCTGAGATGTTCTCGGTTTCTTCCTCCGGCGGAATCATCATCCTTGGTGAGCTTTCCTCTCTAGCAGGGATGATCTTCATCTGCAGGTCCTCTCCCCGACCGAGGGTGTCGAAGTCGTTTTGCTACGGTTGCTGTCTAATCGCTTCTCACTGTGCCTCATCTTGAGCCTCTGCATTGCATGATATCAAGCATCATGTAGAAACGCATACATAGCATATGCATCGTTCATGCCCCCCTCTTCTTTTTGTCTGACTTATCTTCCAGCAGATTTTCAGCCAATCCTTGCACTTATCTATTCTACCTTGCACCGCTCTGTTTGTCGTCGTCGGCCAAATTCTCGAGCTACTCTTTTATTTAATCCCCTTTTACCTTGAATCATCGAAAAGCTGGCGCAATTCGTACATTCAGATCCAAGAGGATTAAATATGGGCAGCTGTCGTAACCCGAAATTTGACCTCCCTTTTTCCCTTTTGCATGAGCATACGCATTCGCATCGTCAGCATACGCATTCGCACCTTTCTTCATGTGTTTCTTGTTGCAGGACATTCAGGTTTTCCAAGCCCGATTAATCGCATCCTCTCAAGATTATTTCATCACCAAAACAAGCTCAAAATAAAGGTTTCCATGTTTATTTATCGAGACACGAGTTGGAAAATCAATGACGGGACTTCAGCATCATTTCCAAGCAAATTTGGGAAAGTTTGGCTGCAGTAACCGGTTACAGCATAACTGATAACCGATTACTCAGTGTATTTTTCACAATTTTACGCAAGTTTTCAAGCCTGTAACCGGTTAACACATATGCTGTAACCGGTTACTCTGTGCAAAGTTGCAGATTCTACTGCATTTTTTGAGACAGCAGCCATGCACTCTCTTTGGGCTTTGGTTCCACTTGATTCTAGCAGTGTGTGGAACATTCTAGACACCTCTAGATATTTCAACACTATTCACTTCAACCCAAGTACATTTATTCCAATGCATCACTTTAATTTAAGTGCACCATGGTACTTAATCTACCAACATGTCAACCTTTGGATTTTGAAATTCACATTGGGATTGGTACCGAGTTGGTTCTAACAAACCGAGTTAACCGCCTTGACTCGGTGAGTCAAGTCCAACTAACTCCTAACCTAGTTCCAAACCCAAAGCTAATCACCAAACCAAATTCCAAACCATCTCATACTCCAAACCTAAAATCTATATAAACTCACCTTCACTCATTTTCAAGGACCTTCAACCATTTGCTCAATTTCACTCTCAATTCTCACACATTCTCTCTGAATTTCTCTACTACATCTTCATCTTCATCTCAATTCTCTTCCAAAACCTCACCAAATCTCTTTTCTACTTTAAAGAATAATCATTTTTACATACAAAGTGATTATTTCTTGAGCTCAACCTTCATCATTCTTGCTATTACACTTGGATTTCTGGAGTTATTTCAACTTTTGGATTGATCTTGAGTAGTTGCTACAACTTCTAACAGTTCGAATTCGCGTTTTGGAGCTTTATCGCATTTTGCTCGATTCCGATACAGTTCATCTACAAATTGAATATTCCTCTGGTTTTTCTTTGATTTTCTGCATCAATAATCCTTTGCAACATTCACCAAGCCAAATCTCCGGCTTGTAGGTTGGTAGATCTAACTAATTTTACCGTTTCGCACATTTTCGTATTGCTCGCAATGTAGTCGATAAATGTTGTGTATGATTTGGCGTTGCATTTGTTTGATCCATGATCCAATTGTATTAATGATTCTATCTCTGTTTATTTGCTGTTTTCAAGTTCAATTTTCGTGCACAATTTCAGTTCCTAGCATGTGGTAGTTGGCATAAGTGATTATGTGTTGAAAACTACTTTTGAAATGCTGTTTTTACTGTTATTTTTGCCTCTGTTACAGTGGTAATCGGTTATCAGTTATGTTGTAACCGGTTACACAGTGGAATTTTCCCCAGAAACACGTGTTTTCAAGTATGTAACCGGTTACCACATATGTTGTAACCGGTTACCACTGTACAGAATGCCATTTTCTTGTATTTTCAAGTGTGTTTGCCATGCTTTCTTCATTTTAATTTCCATTGATCATTATGTTTGATTTTATGGATGTTCTAAATGTCATTTCACTTCTGGTTAAAGCATGTTTATGAACTTTCGATGCACATTTTTTATAATTCGTTTGTTTCATATTCTTAGCATTGTATGAACATAACTATTCTTGCACTATCTTTATTCACATGATACATGACTTTGTGTGAGATTTTGGTGATCATTTGGAACTGTTGTGAATCATCCATTTCAGCTTGCATTAGGTTTATTCTTCATGGATAAACTTAATCTTGTATAATCAATAGTTCACTCCTTTTTTTGCTTTAATGACTTTTCATCCTCTTTGGAAAGTTGTTAGCATGTCTCTCCCTTGATTAATTGATCGAAACTTTGTTTCGATTAATCGATCCCCCCTTTTTCCCCTCTTTAGGCCTCCTGTAGAGCTTTTTCTCTCATTCCCCCCTGTGGAGCTGGAGTTTCGCGCTGCGCCTTGCATCGGAGCACTGTACAGATTGACGCCATTATCCTGTCTGTTTCTCTACGCAGGAGCACTGTACAACATTGGAGCGGTTGCGCTGTCCGTTTCACGTCCCACACTATATTTTGGGGTGCTAGAGAAGGAATGAGGATGGAGTTTTTCTACCCTCATTATGGCTATTTCTTTGGTAAGGACGTCTTGTCCTCTCCTCGAGAATAGTCACCTCTATCTTCCAGCTATAGTGTTTCTTATTCCCTTATCGAGTCGATCCTGGATCACTTTTCTCTCTTTGCAAACTCTTTCACCCTTGATCACTCCTATCTCTTTCAATCTCTCCTTACGATCAATCACCATCCTTCTAGGTTGAGATCATTATTCTTGCACTAGCAATCTCTCTTCGTTCCATCACTCCTTTCTTCTAGAAATCAATCATTGCTTTTTGTTTCCCCTGAAGAGTTTCAATGCTCTCTCTTTGGTCCAACACAGTTTTCCTGTCACGACCATTGCCCCTGGAGTTCGTAACATTCTCTTGGTTCTTCTCCTCCCTTGGGTTAATCACCTTCTCTTGGTTAATCACCCGTTTCTTCAGTTAATCACAGTCCGTCTGTTAATCACTGAACCCTTTCGAGTTAATCACCTTCCCTTGGTTAATCACTCGCTTTTCTCTTCGGTTAATCATAGTCCGTCTGTAAACACCGAATCCCTCGCAGTTGGCAACCTCCTCTTGGTTCGAATACTTGCACCCTTGGGTTAGTAACCTCTCTTTGGTTTAAATACCCTTTCTTCGGTTGAGTACTGTTTGTTCAGTCGGTTTACCGAACCCCTTTGGGTCACGACCTCCTTTCGGTCCTACACCCGTGCTTCTGGTTAATCATAGTTTCCTCTGTTAAAACCAATGCTTCTCTACCCCCACAGAGTTGTAATCCTTTCTTTCCTCGGTTAACCACTATTCATCAGTTAATATACCGAGGCCCCTTCAGAGTCAAACACCTTCTCTCGGTTCAACACTCTCTCTCTTGGTTTATCAGAGTCCGTCTGTTGACACCGGCTTCTTTTCCCCGCCAGGGTCCTACTCCCTTTCTTCGGTTAACCACTGCTAGCCAGTTAATATACCGAGTCTCCTTTTTCTCTTGGTTATGACACCATCCCTTTATTTGGATCCCCAGCGGAGTCCTTTCTATTCCCTTTGCTCTTACTCTCTTGGTTTCGACACCAATTCTTTTTGTTACCCCCAGCAGAGTTTCTTTCTTTCTTGGTTTTGACACCACTCTTTTCCTATTCTTTTGTGCAAACGTTCTTACTGCGAGATCTTCCCCGGTAGAGTTTTTCTTCCATTTTTGCTCTTGGTTTTGACACCACTTCTTTCGTTTCTTTGTTTCTCCCTTGTTTTCCTTTACTGTTCAGTTCCCCGAACTACGAAAGCTCTGATTCTGCATTCTTTTGAATGTATGATACGTAGGCATGAGATCGCAATGATCTCGGCGAGCACACGTCCACCTTTCTTCCGTCTTCCTCCTTTCTTTCCTTTTCTTCGTCCCCTGGTTCCATGAACTACGGCGCTCTAATTTCCTCATTGCACTATGAGGGTATGTAGGCACGAGGACTTCGTTCCTCCGCGAGCACTCTCCTTCTTTCTTTTCTTTTTCCCCTTTCTCTCTCTCTCCTCTTTCTTTTAGCTAGAAGCCTTTAGATAGATAACCCATCCAAGCCTAGAAGCAAGCGAAATGGTTCCCTTCGAGTACGACGGATGCGTTAGGTGCTAATACCTTCCTTTCGCATAACCGACCCCCCGTACCCGTTTCTCTTCCGCTTGGGTTTTATCGATATTTTCCTTGTCCTTTGGGACTAAATAAAGTTCGGTGGCGACTCTGTTATATCTTTGAGTGTGTGATTCACTCAGGTAGATTTCCAGCCATCTTCACCATCTACCATGTATTTCAGCTTTTGATGCAAAGTGGAGGTTACAGCGCCTGCACCATGGATCCAAGGACGACCCAACAGATAGCTGTATGCTGGCTGAATATCCATTATATAAAATGTTGCATCAAAGATTTCTGTCCCAACCTTGATCGGAAGCACAATCTCACCAAAGACAGATCTCTTCGAACCATCAAAAGCTCGGACCACCAAGTCGCTTGGTGTACAAATAAGTCCCCCGGTATCTAACTTCATTAATGCTTTCTTTGGCAATACATTCAACGATGATCCAGTATCAACCAACACATGTGACATCAGTGAACCACGACACTCAATCAAAATATGCAGGGCATTGTTATGATTCCTCCCAGCGGGAGTCAAATCAAGATCTGTAAAGCCCAAGCCATTACCCGCATTCACGTGCGCCACAACCCTTTCCAGCTGGTCAACAGAAATCTCCTAGGGCACATATGCCGCATTCAAAACTTTCAGAAGAGCATTCCTATGAGCTTCAGAACACAATAGCAACAACAAAATAGAAATCTTGGACGGGGTCTCATGTAACTGGTCCACAATTTTGTAATCACTTTTCTGGATGAGTCTCATAAACTCCTCGACATTTTCAGAAAAAGCATCACCAGTCGGCTTTACCGTAGAATCCACAATCCCTGGAGTCTGAACAGAACCATCCATTACCTGTTTTCCCTTATCTTGCCTAAAAGTACTGGGTTGATCATTAACAGGAGTAAGCACTCTACCACTTCTCGTTATAACATCGGTCTCAACTTTAGCTTCTGAACTAGTACTCACTAGTGGAGTAGTCATTAATTCCTGCTTTTGTCCATTGACAAACACCTCTGCGCCGTAATTCCATGGAATAACCTTAGTGCTCTCATACGGAATGGGTCCAGCCCTTGTAATGACGACTGGAGGTGGCCTTGCCGGACCAGAAATAGTAATTGTTTTGAACGGAATAGTGATAGTAGTAACCTTCTCACTAACAACCTCTTCTTGCTGATTACCTCTATCAAACTGTAAGCAACCCTCATCAATCATATTCTGGATACCCATCTTCAACGAATCACAACCATTATCCTTCGTCAAACAATCTGAACAGTTTTCATCACAACCCGGATAGACGCCACCCTTCAATAACTTGTTTTTAACCATAGCCAGCGGAGTCTTCAGCTCCTCAACATCCATGATCAAATTCAAAGCTTCACATTCCTCAATTATCATATTCACCCTCGGCCCATTGTGATTAGGCATCGGGTTTTGAATAACATTGGGCCCATCATTCGAGAAATTGATAGCCTTGGAGTCTACAAGGTCTTGCACCTTGTGATGAAACGCCCTACATTTCTCCACAGTATGCCCTGGAGCACCAGAGTGAAAATCGCAGTGTGTGTTAGCATCATAGCCTCTTGGGAGTTCCCCTGTTGGTGGAGCCAGGGTACGGAGCTCAACTAGACGTAACTGCAGCAAATGTTGCAACAACTGTGCATACGACATCGGTGGTTGCTCAAAATGCCTTTCTGCATTTCTTTGTCTATTCTGATACTGGCCCTGCTGCCTGTTCTGATTAACATTATTCCTGTGTTGCTGTGGTGGAGGTAACGTTGCTGGGATAGTTACCGATGCTACTTGTTGATTATTGTTCTGGTGTTGTTTCCCTTTTCCCTTGTAAGATGATACAACATTGGCCTCTCCATTCTTCTTATAACCATCAAATGGCTTCTTTCCATGCCCGGAGGACGATCCGTCACCACTAGAAACTTTTCCAGCCTTAATTCCAACCTCTACCTTCTGTCTGATCGCAATCACATCTGCAAACTTGCCTAGTGAACAAGGCAATAGCTTTTCATAATAGTGCTTAGGCAGTGTGTCCATAAACATATCCAACATCTCCTTCTTCGGCATTGGTGGTTGTACCCTAGCCGCCAATTCACGCCACCTTTGCGCGTATTCTTTGAAACTTTCATCATTTTTCTGGGACATGCTCAATAGCTGAGTTTTGTTGGGAGCCATGTCTGTGTTGTATTGGTAATGCTTGATAAAAGCTGCAGCTAACTCTCTTCAAGTACGAACATCTCTACTTTCCAGCGCCATATACCATTCCAAAGATGCGTCGGACAGGCTGTCTTGGAAAAAGTGCATCATTAGCTTTTCGTCCTTGGCATGGGCAGCCATCTTCCTGGTATACGCCTTTACATGAGTTCTCGGGCAGGTAGAACCATTATACTTCTCCAATGTAGGAATCTGAATCTTGTGCGGAATGACAATATCAGGGAACAACCCTAGGTCGTCCAAATCTATTCCCAGATCATCCTGCTTCACAACCCCTTTCAGTTGCGCCTCGATTAAATGGATCCTCTCATCACTGACCACGGGAGGGCCAGCGTCCAAGCTTCTGACTCAAAAAACATCATCCTATTGATCATCAAAATGATGGCCAAGGATAGCTCGAATAGTGCTTCCTTCTCCAACCACTGAAGGAATCCCACCTTGTCCATCAGCACCAGGGATAGGAATGTTGGTACCAGCACCACCTCCGCCCGGAGGAATAACACGATTAAGAAGACCACCGTGTAAGATACCATTTTCATCAACCTGCGCCACCAAAGGCTGAACTAGAGTTCTGAATTCATTCTGGATATGCACCACACCTTGCATCATCTCCATGAATTGATCGATGCAAGCTTGCATAGCTGCCATGTCTGCCTGAACTTTTTCCATCACTCTACTTTGATTAAGCTTGGTAGAATACCGATGAGCTGGTTGATCAATCCTGACTGTCAAAAAGAGAGAGCATAAGAAAACCAGAGAATCCGAGATAACTTGCTATGCAAAATGAGATGATTATGAAAATGCAAATACAAACATGTATGAACATTATCAAGGCGATATATCCCTTGATTCCAGTTTTAACAACAGAAGAGAACTGAAGTCCTGATCATATAAAGAGAATAAGCGTCTGTTACAACACAAGTCTGAATAAGCATAAACAAAGACCCTGACCAACAAGCCTGGCGGTGATCCCAGAAATACAAAGAAAACAGCAGCAAGGAAACTAAGGCATATCATCAAGACTCAGCCGTGCTAGAATTCCCCATTCGTCATTCTTTTTGCACCAATTCTGCACTTCCTTGAGAAGCTTCTCGGTATTAGGATGCTCTGGTCTCTGAATCAACTCCTGAATCAAAAGATCCCTTCTGTGCAAGATCCCTGTTAAATAACGACTATGCAATTCCCAACCATCTTCTCCAGAAGCTCCACCTGAACTTGGACTTTCGCTTCTGGCTCTTTTCACTTCGGCTTGGATCTTCAGCTGTTCCATATCTGCCATGGTTTCCTTGAGCTTTTCCTCAATTGCTCTCCTCTCAAAGATCCCTGATAAAATCTCCTTATCCTTTTTCCGAAGCTTTGTCTTCAAACCTTCAATCTGCTCCAGATACTTGTCCTCTTTCAACCTGTTGGCAGTAATTGTTGTATTCCAACGGTCACGGAACCTGTGAATTCTTGACATAGCATAAGCCAACTCTTTCTTTTTGGACGAAAGGACCTTGCTAACACTTTTCAATGCTTGAGCCACTTTCTCTCTGGTTGTGGCTTCTTTAGACAATTCTTTCTCCTTCACAGCCAAAAGTTCTGATTTCAACCTGGAAACATGGATAGCTTCGCCTTTTTCGTGCTTCAACTGACTAACCTCTCTGCCCAGCTCACGATTCTCCTTCTCAGCCCATAACTTATCATACTTCTCTATATCAACAGTCGTGGAAGCCTCGATCATCAAAGGATACAAAGGCGGTTCCACCGGGAAGGGAAGAAGCACCTCTTCTACTCTTTTCTTAATCCACTCTTCATAGGAAGGAAAAGCCCGGTTATTACATTTCCCGAATAAAGTTTTTCCCTTCTTGGTCACTTGCTTCCAAGCATTCACAATCTTCCTTATCATCTCTTGATCCCCAGTACCATTGAAGAATAAGGACTCTCTGATATCTCGCTCTTCAGGTGGACCTCTCAAAGGATAGCCAAACTGCCTGATAACAAGGGAAAGATTATAGTTAACTCCACCTTTTCTCCCTATCAAGGGTACATTAGGGAATTCTCCACACTTGCAAATAATCTCCATCCCTAGCAAGTCATGGTTGAACCAAACAATGTTGTCAGCAGTCAAGCCCATTAACCTCTTTGACCACTTCAGAGAATCTCTCGTATCAACGAAGCGCCAGCTTCGGGGAGATGACTCAGAAACCAAGTAGATAAGAGTGGTGCACAGCAACTCACAGTTTTTCCACGCCTATTTTCATTCTTGTAGTGGACTGAGTGATACACATCACCTAGCAAGGTAGGTATAGGATTCTTTGAAATAAAGATTTTGACAGCATGCATATCCACCAGATCAGGAACATTGGGAAACAGGACAATCCCATAGATGCACATAGCCAGAATAGCTTGGAAAGCAGTCCAATTCCTCTCCTTAACATGTATGCGAGCTTGATCAAACAAGAACTTCAATAAGAAACCCTTAGCTCCTTGTTTCTCCACAATATTACTGCTCAGAGCGGATTCACCAATATGAAGAGCAATGGCCATTTCTTCTATCCCGGGACGTTCTTCAGAAAAGAATACTATGTCATGCCTGATGGAGATTCCCAAAATAAATGAGAACTCCTCCATCGTTGGAGCCAAGATATAGTCTGGGAAAGTGAAGCAACGCAAAGACGGATCATAGAACTGAAGAAGTGTATGAATGGCATCCTTCTCATACTTGGAGATACTGTAGACAAACTTCAGGAGTCTCCCATACTCTCCACCGAACTCTGTACGAACTCCGGGACCAGCCATACTAATCAGCTTGTGAATCAACGTCAAGGTCGAGTCTGGGAACGAATAAGCAACAGTCTTCTTTCTCTAGACATCCATGTTAAGGCAACCTCAGAAAACCGGAATCAAGAGTAAGATGCAAGCCCTGAAAAATGTCAAACATGCAAGAAAAATGATATGCACATGCAAGCATGGAATCAAGGCATCACTGCTGGATGTGTTGTGCTGTTAACTGAATGAGAACCACAACCCAGAAAACCATAATTCTAGAATACCGAACCACTGAGATAACCAGAAACCCAGATAATCAAACACTGATGAGAAATCCAGAAAACCGGGTAGGTTGAAGGTTTCGGTTTCCTGTAAGCCTGTAAACACCCATCCTATCTCACATGAGGGTTCTAAAAAAACCGAGGATCTTCAATATCACGGGCTCTCAGGTCGAGAAATGATGATACGTTCACCATTTCTGGTTTGGCATCATCATCAATCGAGGAGGCCTCAGCTGATTCCCCTAAAAAATAAGGTCATCCTATGCGATTTCCCAGCATTGGGTCCTCGGATCGACAAGTGTAATAGGTTTGCCATTTCTGGTCTGCCATTATCACATGTCGGGAGGAGAGGCGTTGCTGAGTCCTCGGAGAAACGGTCACCAGAGTCGACAGCTCTCTAGATCAACACCCTAACATGCGCAAGACACACACGTCAGAATGCGTCCCAAGATAGCCTCGTCTGGTTGTGAATTTTGTGAACACACAAATGCACCAAGATGGCACGTAGGTCCCACTACTCTCCACTCTAGTCCTAGGGTGTACTCAAGCCTGGGTATTGGGCTTATCTCTCAGAACAACCCAACCTGCCAAACAGAAACCAGCCAGCACAACACAGCAATATCCAGTATGACAGTAATAAAATGAAATGCAAAATAAAAGCTGTAAAACAGTAATATACAACATAATAAAGCACAACAAATAAACACCCAACGAAAAAAACAAACAAGCGCTAGGATCGACTCGCAACAGGGGATAGACCAGCAAGAGGTCAACCTGTCCCCAGCAGAGTCGCCAGCTGTCGCTCCCGAAAGATTCACATCCAACGGTACAAACGCGAGAGTGGCGCAGAAAACACAGAGTCGCCAGCAATGTGTATTTATCCCGAGAGAGGGAAAGGAAACACTGCATAAACCTAAAGAGAATGGGGGAAAGACATGGTCATCGCAACCATAGTCCAGGTTCGGGAGTCGGTTATGCGAGGGGAAGGTGTTAGCACCCCACACATCCATCGTACTCGATGGGATCCATGCTTGTTGTCTAAACGGAGGGTGAGCTGTCCTATTATCTATGGCTGAACAAAAGAAAACGGGGATGGGGGTGACTAAGACGGACTCGGTAGGACATATTCGATGCCCTAGGCCTACGTACTCCCTCAGTGTAATGGGAAAGTCAGAGTTAGCGTAGTTCGGACGGGAACTGTGGGGGAAGGTTGCTCGCCAAGACAGTCGCTGTCTTGTGCCTACATATCCTTAATCGGACGAGAGAGAGGAATCAAAGCTAATGTAGTTCGTGGGTACGACCACAGATAGGTAAGTGTTTTTTACGTGAACGACGAGCTCTTTTCTGAAAATGAAATTTGAAACCCAACAATCCCGAAGGATAAAAAGATTTGAATTTGTTTTTGTGTTTTTTAGACAGAAGTGTTTTTTTTTAAGTTAGTTCATAACTTGCATTGCACCAAACTCTAGGGCACAGGGACGAATACTTAATGAATCGTCCCAAGACAGGATTCCCGCTAAGCACTCTAGAAAGATGAGAGGAAGCCCCTCATTTCTCATTCCCCACGCTTAAGGCTCGTGCGCAATACACTTTATCTTTATTAAGTGTTTTCAAGAAGTTTTGAGATGAGAAGAGAGAAGACCCAAAGGAAACTCTAAAGGGAAACTAAGAGTTCTAATGTTATCATGCATGGGTGAACTATGGTTAGTGAGGCTTAGGAGGGACAACTACCTAAAACCTAATGCTAATCCTACTCCAAGCTTAATCAAAAATTAAGTTGGACTAGGTAGCTCTAAAGGGAGAGAATCCAAGACTTAAACAAGTCTTGAGATTCATGGGAGAAAGAGAGTGAAAGAGAAGAATGAGAAAGAGAAGGATGCGATAAGAAATAAGATAGGGCAGCAAGCACATCATATCAAGTATATCCAACTTACATCAATAAACAAGTCTCAAAGATCATGCAAAACATCTCAAGTAAGCATGCAAAGGTAATCACGAAAGAATGCAAGCATACTTATATGAAATGCACAATTAAGCACCAATGAACTTCATATCAAGATGAAATGAGAAAAAATAAGATGAAGATGAAAGCAAGTCAGAATCAAGATCATACCATCATCAACAATTCTCCTGTGCAAGAGAAGATCAAAACATGAAACATTATGCACCAAAGAAAGTCCACAAAAGGAAGTCAAAGTTCAAGCACTTAAAGCATACCCAAACATGATCCACAAATTGAAAAATTTGGTCACAAGGGACCTCAACCAGGGGTAAACATCATATCAAATACTCATCCAAAGAATCCAGAAGAAATTCAAACAATTAGGCATGGCAAAACAATTAGGGTTAAGAGATGTCAAGAGATGATCATGCATAATTCACTTAAGCACAAATAATCAAACATATATCAAATGACATTCAAAAATTGTGGAATTAAAACCCAAGTGACCTAAGTCAGAAGCTAGCAACATTCCAAAAGATCACACAAAAAATCATAGGTTAAGTACCTCAAACAATGCTTCAAAGTTGCATGAGAACAAAGAAGAACAACGCACAAATAGAGGGACTAAAATGCAATATGAAATGAGTTTAAAAATATGAGAAAAATGTTTTTAGGAACCACAAAGTGTCCTCTGAAGTATGCAAAAAGAATGGAATGCAAACTATGTACCAATGATGAGAAATAAAATCAACAAGATCAAGTGTGCACAAGTGAAGAAATTCACAAAGAAATTCATCAAACAATTAATTCAGGTGCCCAAAAATAAAATAAAAATGGAAAATGAAATTTGAAAATTTTTTATAAAATCCTAAAGATGATCCATGAATTTTTTCATAATTTTCTGATGCATTAAACTAATTTTAAAAATTAAAAATGAGAATGAAACAATTAAATAAAATAAAAAGAAAATGAAGAAGCCAGGGGGTGCAACATAAGCAATTCACACGTTATAAAAGCCAAATGAGCTTAACAGGGGGTGGGAAAAGCAAGCCTAGTCCACACAGATGGTCAGCTCATACCAAACAAATAACACGGACTCAGTCAACATGATTGACTCACACAAGCCACAGGATTGATCCAACATGCCACATTCAGTCAACAAAATCAATAAGTAATCATGATCAATGGCTCAAATCACACGCGCATGGTAATTAATGTGGGGAGACACACAACAATCATGATCTGGACTAAATAAAACTCACGTGAGAAGCATGTGGGAATTTCAATGCGCTGGCAAATTGGTAACCCTCAGATGAATCCAACACGCGTGAATCAGTCAGCAAAACACAAAGTATGCAAGATGTGTGGCTCAGATTTGATGCACATGGTAACAATCAAGGAGATACGCACACACATATTAAAATAAAACACGTGAAAATTAGATGTGTTGGCAACACAAGAGCCATCAGATCTAGACAACCAACGGCCAGGATTACGTCTTCAACCTCCAAACACCGATCTGCCTGAAAAATAACCAGGTGTCGGAGCCCTAGCTCCGGTCACCTTCTCCGGCGAACACAAACTCAAAAATTCCCAGAAATCAAAAACTCCACCATCATTCAACTCAGAATTTCACAAGGATTTCAGATATGCAATTAGTTTCAACAGATCATACATGTATAAACCAAATTGAAGAAGAAAAGTTTGGATCTAAAAACTTTAGATCCACAATACAACCATGATACACGTCCAAAATCAAAACAAATCACATCAGGATGATCATCAAAGCATGAGGAACATTATGCACACCATAAAAACAAGTTATAAGATCATGAAATTCACACTAACCTGAAACTTGAAACAAGCAAAATACTCCTAGAAACCCAGTGTAAGAGTGCAAATCTTCCTCTTTTGAGCTCTATTTGTAAAATAAATGAAAATAGAAGCTTGAATCACTCTGGATCTTGAGATTTGATGAAGAGCAACTCAAACTCGAATCTGATGAAAACTTCACTCTCAGCTTGAATCAATGGTAGATTCTTACTCCTTTCACCTCACTGATCAAGAATATGCAAAGAGAATTCCAAGAACCCTTGTGAGAAGAGAGATTCGAAGAGAAGAAAGTGTGAGCAAGAATTTTGAATCTGAGCAAATGGGAGTGCATGAGGTCTGAATGAATGTGTGAACCTTCTTATATACACTTGGTTAACACTTTAATCATAATCAGGGTTTTGCTAAACCCTTGGTTAAGGCTAATGGAAGTGTTTTGCAAATTTGCAAGTTGGATGGTACCTCTTAATCCACACGTGCATTGGTCATATGAAAAGCATGATTCATCTCCATTTCCCTTGCTGATCACAACTGAATTGGGTTTGGGCTTTGTAGTGGCTTAATTTATGAGATTCAATCCATCTTGCAATTTGGCCATTTGAAAAATACATGAGGTACATGGCACGGATTCACTTGATTCAAGGGTCAAAAATGGTTCTTAGGATGTGTACTTGGATGTTGCAATATGACTTGAAGCATTAGAGGTCAGTACAAGTCATTTTGAATCAAAATGCAAAAGGTGGAAAAATGGATACATGAGAAAACCCTAAAAACACTTTGCCTTCTTTTGATCATAACTTGAGTTTCACAAATGGTATGGAGATGATCTAGTACTTTTTGGAAAAGGGAGAGAATGATCTTCAACTTTCATGTTTACCCCAAGATCATTTGAAACTTCTTTGATGATGAAAAGTCAAGTTGAATGTGGTGGAAAAACTGCCAAAAATGGAAAGTTTCAAATTATAGGTCATTTCCATATTTAGTAATTTTTGCACAAACTCTTGACTCTTGATGAATGGTATGAATCCTAGCCTTTGAGGACCATATGAGGGCATAAGACCTTAAAAATCATGAAGAGGACCTCAAAATTCCATGGTTGACTTTCCCCCTACAGTTGACTTTTCTTGGTTCACAAGCAACTGATCCACTGAACATCTTCCACAATGAACCACTAGCCAAGCCTTCCTCTATGAGTGTTTGTGAGCATATGGAGCCCATGAGAGCATGCTTGAATCCACAAAGTTTTCTCAAGAAGCTCTTTGAACCCAAGAACCCTAATTTGGTCCCTCTGGTTAGGAGGGAAAGATTCACTTGAACCCCTTTGCCATTCTTGATCTTATGAAGATATGATGACCTCCACAAAACACCTTGAGGCTTGAGACTCCTTTGAGATGAACCAAGTACCTTGATCCCATGCTAAGAACCAATGCTATGCACAAATGCTAATGCAAGAAATGCAAGGAAACATAAGCCAGTTAGCTTCAAAACAAAAGGGCAAATTTTGGGGTGTTACACCATGCAGGGCCTACTTTCCTGTTAGTAAAAAGGACCATGGTAGGGGAAAAGTTGTAGCATTTTGCGAACATCATTACATAACTGTTAAAGATATGTTGAAGACTCAATCCCTCATCCTTAGGAGTTAACAGCGCAAGCCGTGTTCCTTCGGAAGTGGCATTCAACCATAATTGGAGTAGCCAGAAAGGTCCAGAAAGGAGCAATCTTTCTTTCGTCTTGATCGTCTTCAGCGCCATGACACCTTCGCCAAGGGATTCATACAGGTTCACCAAAATGATTTCTCTATGGCAAAGGTCATGACCAGCGTGCAATTGGTTCTCCATGGTTAAATCCCTCTTCACCACTTGAAGAGATCTTGAACAAAAAACACAACATGAGAGCCAGAGAGCCAAGAAGGTGACGTGCTCTTGGTCAGAAACCTCTTGGGTTTCCTTGTCGTGGTAGTAGGCAATGTAGGTGGTAAAGGCTGCTTTGCTGGTATCGAAGCCTATTGAGTCGTCAGCTAAAATGTTGGGGTCGTAATCTACTCCAGTCGATTTCAAGCCAGTGATGGCAGCAATGTCGAACAAGGTTGGGGTGACCAGTCCACAAGGGAGATGGAAATTATTATAAGTGTTGTCCCAGAAGTAAAGGGAGGCGATGACCATCGAAGGACAATAACTTAGTCCTACTTTCGACAGTTGGATAAGGTCATAAATGTCCATTTTCTTCCAAATTTGGGACTTAGCCTTTTTTATCTTTTCTAGTCAAGCTAGATAGTAGGAAGGATATTTCAACAAAGGGAAGGATATGAAAATCCTAGAACTAGTATTCATAAATTCTAAGTTTATAGGGTCCCTAGAGGCTACGGTAGAAGGTGAACCTTGGCTATCTAACTTGGATTTTTCATCAATTATAACTTCCTGACCAGTCCTAGGTCTTAAGCCATTTGCTATGGGCTTATAGCGATGGTAGGCTGGAAAAAATTCCCTAATTTTAACAGGGTCAGCATTTAAATCAGGCAATGGGCCTAGCATAGCATGGGTCTTACCAGATACAAGAATAGGAATCAATACCTGGGATTGATATATTCGACGTTTCTCTTCTTCATTTGGAGGTTCTGTAACATATTGCTGATTCCCAACCACCTTTGGACCTAACACCTTATGAACTGGAGCAAGCTCTTTTGACTTCTTAGAATCCTGTGCTTTCTTGTTGGTTTCTTTGGAGGTTGTTTGAATGGAAGCCATTGTTGTAGTAGATATGTGAAGAAAATCTTGGAGAAAGAAGACGTTTGGAAGATGATACGCTTTCAGAAATTCAGGAAGTGAAAAGAAAAGTGAAAAATGGTAACTTTTTCCCTTTTATAAGTGAATTGAAGCAAAACGATTGCTATGCACGATCATTGCACCTTATTCATGGTGACAAGATTGTGGGACACGCGTTGCATGGAGACGATGCGATTAGACGGTGGCAGTTAAGATTCTGACCCACAATCTCCTAGGGGCTAAAAACGTGATGATTAAAAAGATTTAGGCATGGGAGTGAAGAGACGTTTCAGAAAAGGTGTCATGATGACCCTGAAGTTGTATCCAGTCATGAAGAGACCTATCCAATGCCTTTTTAAAGCATTACAAGTTCAACTTGGACATGGCTCCAGATTGAATGTAATTGCAAGGCCTATCTCAGAAGAGCAATGAATCCTTTAAAGGATATGCGCATTGATGGAGAAAATTAACAGCCCAAGTGCAACCGCCACTCTTAGAGAAGGAATTGGTTGATTTGTTCATGAATACCTTGCAGAGCCCATACTTCGAAAGGTTGGTAAGTAGTGCATTATCAGACTTTGCCCACCTAGTGACAATTGGAGAATTCATTGAGAGTGGCTTAAAAAATGGAAGAATCCAAGGCGCCTCAAGCAGCCAAGCTAGTGAAACTGAATCCCTCAGCAATTCCTAAGAGGAAGAAGAGGATGAAATCAATGTAGTCATATCAAATACTGAGCATTCTCATGGTGCACCGACAAGACCTTATGGTCTCTCATCTTCTCAAGAGTCATCATTCTCATGGGGCATCTTTCGAAACAATCATATCATTGCATAAATAATTCACATGAATTAGTCATGTCGCTTCGTTCATGCATAGAGCCATGCATATCATGTCATTCATTAGGCCTAACCCCACCACATGAATCTGATCTCAAGAACCTTGTAACCCAAGATTTGACACCAAAGTCCAACTTAGCTTGGCAACTTAAAGTCTAGTTCCAGTGTAATACCCCGTATTTTAATTTGCTCTGGATAATATTAGTTGTGATCAACTGGGTTCCGGTGTACTCTGAGAAATTATCTGCAAAGATAATTAGAGTAACTGTTGAGCTCAGAGCAAATCCAATTAATATTATCTGACTCTGAGGTTTTATTTATTAGAGCCATAGAGACTATTTGGACATTTAGTAGTGTTACTAATTATTGATGTTTTTCTATATCTTTTCATTTCCTTTTTCCTCTCCATTAAAAAGAAAAAGATAGAAAGAAGTTAGAGAGAAGTTAGAGAAGAGGAAAAGAAGAGAAAACCTAGAGGAAGAAGAAGAAGCTTGGAATCATCGTCTACTCTTCATCTTTTCATCTCATCTTCCTCATCATCATCCAACTCTAAGGTGGGTTCTAGATAGAGACATTGTTATAGAAATTTCTTAAGTTTCTAGAGTTAGGTTGGATATTGAGAAAATGAGTAATTTTGCAAATCAATGAAATCTAACGAATAAAATGAGGTGTAAATGGCATAGAATGATTAATATATATGTTTGATCATCTGTTGATACTTGTTTGTGTGTTTGATTATGTTTTGAATGAGATTGAAGTGGAAGAAAGTTCATGAAAACAAGTATTTTTCTGTCTGCGTCCAGAGTAACCGGTTACCCTCTAGAGAGTAACCGGTTACCCTTTGAAAAATGCTATTCTGCGCAGAAAATGAATGAAGTAACCGGTTACCTTATGGTGAGTAACCGGTTACCCAAAAGTGTCTCTAACTCTCAATTTGGTTATGTGTGAACAGTAAAGCTTGAGTAACCGGTTACCATATAGTGAGTAACCGGTTACCACTGTTATACTTTGAAAAATTATCTTTGAAAATTAATATCTTTCAAACCGTGTTTCCGATCGAGGTGTTCTTGGTACTGATGGAAAGCTATGAGAATATTTTACACAATGGAAGTGAAAAATATCGATTTTATGGCCCGATTAAATAATCAGAGGAAAACCCAAAAGTGGTATAACTTGTGTTTGAATTATCACATGTAATTCTATTGTACAATTGTAATATGCCTTGCCTATCTTATTGTTATTAAACATGATATTGAGAAATATGCCTACTTAAAAGATAAATAGGAAGTGTGAGAATAACTTACACCAAACTATATTAGAACCTAGTAATGGGCTAGGAAATTGGTAAATAATCTAATGTTAACACTCGCGCATGAAGGGCCGAAGCGTGTAACCAAATACCGAGTGGTATAGAAGAGAATATAACACTATTATGGAACATGGGTACTATGTTAAGTATTGAAAAGGCAAATGAGGCCAAAAGGCATATGTGGCCTAGGAATGTTGAATACAATCACGGTTGTATGAGAAATCACGAAATCGTAACCATTCCCCTATTATGTGCCGTCCATGAGTAACGAGCTCCTCTGGAACGAATGCACTATTACTTGGTAGGTTTGATTCCCAATGTTATAGTACAAATAAAACCTATAAGCTAAAGAGACTTGTGACGGTGTACGGACCGTGTGAAGTGACGACTTAAGGCGATAATGTGTCCCTTAGCTCTGAATCCATCTCATATGCCAAGTAATTACGAGGATCCATGACTCGTTCCGAATTTTAGACGTAGAAGCGGACGGGAAGAAGGGATGCCTTGATAAGGTTATCGATAGTGATGATTATTGAGTTAGTAGACTCATAACATGTTTCCATATAGTGTGAGATTATGAGATTGTGAATTCGAAGTCCTTTCCTTTCCCTTGGACTTGAGTTAGGATTTGGTTAGAACCTTATAAAGTCGAGAGAATCCATAAGATAGGGAACTCACTGAGATTTAATATCTCACCCCATGTTGTTGATTATATTACAGGTACCACAGGTTCCACGAAGGGTAAGGATAAAGTCGTTTGATTTTCCTTACTTTCCTTGGCTTTTTGGGATGGCAAGACTTCCGCTTTGGAGTTTTATTTTGAGATCATTGTATTGATCTAGTTCTTAGTGTATTGGGACATCCTGTATATATTATGCCGTAGACTTTTAGTACTTTGTATTTTGGGCATGTAATGTATACAATGTGTTAAGTAGGAACTTATGGTATTTCAGTACCAAAACTTGGATTCATGTATAATATATATGCTTTGATGTATGTTGTTATATATGGGTGTTACATCCCATCTGGAAAATCATTTTAAAGTCTACTTCCCGTCTGGCAAACCTTTTCAATGTCCAGTTCCCGTCTGGAAAATCCCTTTGAAAGTCCAGTTCCCGTCTGGAAAATCCTTTTAAATTCTAGTTATCGTCTAGCGAACCCCTTTCAAAGTCCAGTTCCCATCTGGAAAATCCTTTAAAGTCCAGTTCCCGTCTGGCAAATCCTTCTAAAGTCCAGTTCTCGTCTGGAAAATCATGTTAAAACCCAGTTCCCGTCTGGAAAATACCTTTTTCTCACCAATTCTCGCCTGTTAGACTATCTGAAAGTCAGTTCTTGTCTGACAAATAAAATTTAAACACCAGTTTCGTCCGACAATCTACCCTTCAAATCCAGTTCTTGTCTGGAAGTTCACTCTTAAAGTCCAATTTTCATTGGCAACCACTAAAAGTCCACCCTTGTTCGCACCTTCATAATCCCCAGAAGTCCAATCTATTGGCAAGCACTGAACATCCAAAGTCCAATTTTCATTGGCAACTACCAAAGTCCCCCTTATTGGTGTCTTCATAAAACCTAAAGTCCAATTTTTATTGGCGATCAAAAAAATCAAAAGTCCAATTTCAGTTGGCAATTACCAAATCAAATCCCCATTGATACCAAAGGCTCTCACCCTCAAAAGGGAAGACCTATCCCAAGCGTACCCAATCATTGCATTGTTACATGCATGACATGCATCATGCATAACATTCCTGTAAAATAGGAATAACATCAAACACAATCATATCAATCATTAGCATATCTATGCATAGCCTCTTTGTTAATAAGCCTCACCAGCTAGTCTTTTGCATTCCTACATGCATCAGAATCCCTAACATTTGCATCCTCATATGCATATCCATGCATCATGCAATGCTTGGCATTTCCACCAAAAGTGGAACATCATATCAAACATATCATAACAGGATCCAGGATCAACCAATAAGCATCTTGGCTCGTCCTCCTTCTAATTCAGCTATATTTCTCTGAAAAGAGCTAATATCCCGCATGTGCTCATGGAACTTCTATCTCCCATCAAGTCATTCTTCAACTCTATAGTTGATAATGATAATCCCCAACATCTTCACGTTTGTGGCTCCCCAAGAAGATGTTATCCTAAAAAGTCTCTTATGAGCTTTTCTCCCTGCAGAGCTGTGCTAACTCACTTCCTCCAAGAGGAGTCCTCCTTAACTGTTTCCCCAACAGATCTAGCACTTGAGATACTGCTTTGGCATCCTCAGAGAGCCTTAATTCATAAGGTACTGCTTCGTATAACCCAAAGAGTCTCATGCTCTTACTAATATATTGTTCTAGTATCCTCGAAGAGCCTTAACTCATAAGGTTATGCTTCACATGATCTAGGAAGTCTCACACATTAGTTTTTTATCCGCTCTAATATCCTTGGACAATCTTAGATGTGATTGAGTTATCGTTCCCCCTAGTTGAAATATCTTGATCAATAAGATACTGCTTCATTGGTTTAGAGAATCTCATTCCCCCTTTACAGAGATACTGCTTTGAATATCCCTTAAGAGCCTTAACCGTTAAGTTATTGCTTCATGCGATACGAAGAATCTCATTTCTTTGTTAAGTTACTCTAAAAGTCCACGAAGAGCATTAATTCATAAGGTATTGCTTTGCGTAACTTGGATAATTTCACTTCTAGAATTGAGATATTGCTTTGGTAACCCAAAGAATCTTAGATGTTTTGTTTAGATTTTGCATCCTGCTATCCCATTCTTATATCTCTTATTCCATCCTTGCATTGCATTCCTACTTTTTGCAAGACAAAACTTTTTGGGCTCTTCTTTTATATAATTGACTTTTACCCTAAAAAAGAACCTCATGCAGCAGTTCACTTTCTCGAGTTCAAGACAATTAGATAGGGGCATCTGTCATACCCCAATTTTGTTCTACTTGTACATTTTTACCCTTATTTGTTTCTTTTGGCTTTATGTTGACTAACCTATTCAAAAATAAAAAAATATGTGCTTCTTGCTTTCATTTTCCTTGTTGTCTAAGCTCGGGTTGTGTAAGTTGGCTATCAAGTTTTAGTCAAGGATATCAGGGCAAGTGTGTGTGTGCAAGTTTAGTGGTTGATATTCAGTTGGTTTTGACCTAATCTTGGTCAAACAAGAGTTTTCTACATGCTCAAGTTATCAAGGTTGTGTCAAGGTCATTATGCTTCATGGTTGATGTTCATCAGAGATCAGTTCATTTTCAATTAGGGTTTAGGCAACACAGTTCGTATCTCAAGTCATGTTCTTGTGATTTTCAAGGCATGTTCATGTGATCCATAGTATTTCTCAAAGATTTTGGATCATCTGTGATCCAAGTGGCATTAGTTCAAGAAGAGTTCAAGATGACTCCTTTCTTTTAATGTCAAAGTTCAAGCTGAGTTTGTTTTGGTTCTCAAGTTTGACTCCTAATTTTAAGGCTTGATTCATGTGGTTCATAAGGCTTTCATCATTTTCAAGTTGATTCTAGAAGTTCAGTAATTATGTTGTGGTTTTGGATTCAAGTGCAAGTGAGTTTCATTTTTTCTATGGACAAACATGGTGGTGCTTAACCTTGATCAAGAGTTTCAAGTGTCAATTACCATTACAATCCAAGATTCAAAACATTTGGTTTCAAGTTTAATTCAAATGGAAATATGGAGGGTGCAAAGTTCAAGTCTATTTCAAGACATTACAATAAAATTTCATTCATGCCAAAAGTTCTACACAAAGAAATCCCATTACATTTCAAATTGCCAAAAAATATGTTCAAGGCCCATTTTATTAGATTTCCATCACACCAAATTTACAACAAAAATTCTACAATAAAATATGATTCCAAGTCCATTACCATTTTTATTTTTCAAGCCTATTACCATTTTTATTTTTCAAACACATTACCATTTTTGTTACAACCCAAACCACAACCAATTGCAAAAAAACAAACATAAGTCTTTGAAGCATCTAAAACACGGATATGGATTCCACACAAGTGTCACCCAAGCTAACACTTTCCAGCCATGAGCCACAACACAAAAATGTAAGCCTCCTCCAGCTGCTGTTGCAAAGAAACTACCATGACACGAAGCCTGCTACGCACTCTAACTGCAGCCACCTTAAGCCAATACCACAAGCAAAACCAAGTTGTTGGAATATTCCATCAAGCCGCTACTGCACTAAACATTTAAACAAGGAACAGAACAACAGACTAATAGCTTGAATGTCAAAACTGCAGAATCACAAATGTTACGACATCTGATCCAACATGTTTATCATGAACACTAACAGAAAAGTAAATCTGCAGAATGATAAAAGACACATCAATTGTTAACCCAGTTCAGTGCAATTCACCTACATCTGAGGGATACCAATCCAGGAAGAAGACACCACTATCTGTAGAATTATTACAAAGCTAAACTCCCCCGTTTACAACTTTATATCCTAATCTCTACCCAATGAAATCCTTATCAAAGAACATCCTCTTTGATACGAGATACCCCACTCACTTCCCTTAATCATAACCTGTGATATCTACATCATCCCTGTCAATACAGAATTCTGTCAAGCATACTTGACAAACAAGCTAACTCGGATTTGCTTAAAAGTTTCATCCAAGAATAATACACAATCCAATACCTCAAGGCTTATTGTTGAAGCGGTAAAGCGGCAAGCAACAAAAAGATTTGGAAGTATTTTTCCGGGAATTTATCGTGTCCACAGAGATCGATGATATTGAACTGTCATTCGACAATTTAAATGTTAAAGAGTTTGGTTTAAAATGTTTAAAACATATAAACAGAAAAGTAAATATTAATACAAAACGAATTCATTCTTCCGAGAGAAGAAACTTATCCGGCATGCATATAATCGACTCCTCACAAACTTAAACTTATCGACTAGTTATACTCAACCTACAATACTGCTCAATCATCTAGCATTGCTCACAACAGTGTCCATCTCTGACACACTGAGCTGAGAGAACAACCGTGTTACCCTCGTCGACACTCTCGCACCCGACTTGAGATACAGAGGCATTAAGCTTCGACACCCATAAAGATTGTTAGCTCTAAATCTATCTCTAGCATCCAGAAACTAACAGATAATCATCCCTAATCAAAGTTTGCGATGTTTATCTCTAACACAACCCAAACCCCGAGCATAAAGCAAAAATCAAGGATAATCACCGATAAAGATTTGTAAAGCAAATTTAAATATAACGCCATGGGCGACAAATATACACGAGTTCAAAGTAAATACATATTCAACAACCCAACAAAGAAGAAATACACAAAGAAGGAAGAGAAATAAACTAAACATCTCGCGGATTGTCAGAGCCGATTGATGAGAAATCCACCCCAGATCCTCCGTGTGCAAGCTTCCATGTTGTTTTCTAGCTAATTCTATTGAAAAATGAGTTCGATGGAGTTGGGAGCAAAAATCCCCAAAACCATAACCTAAAAAAATGACTAAAATGACTTATATACAATTTCAAAATCCGTCAAGTTCGTTGTGCGAACTTTTATTCGCAAAGCGAACATCAAAAATTGGCACTTAAGTTCCTCAAAACAGCTAAACCGCCTCTGCAATTCTGCAAAAGTTCGCAATGCGAACTTTTATTCGCAAAGCGAATATTTGTTGAGAAGTTCGCATTGCTAACTTTGGTCCCTTTTTCTACTGCCTCAAGTCTGGGAGCATTCCCTGGGAAGTTCGCAAAGCGAACTTGACAGCAAAACCAGCCCTTATTTTGACCACAACTTCTGAACCGTAACTCGGATTGACGCACGGTTGGAAGCGCTGGAAAGCTTATTCAATGCTCTATACAACAATGGCAAAATATCTTTGCTTGAATACCTACAAAAATGAGAGAAAATCAATTAAAATCATTGATATTTACACGATACACAATATATACACTATAACGTAAAGTAAATGTATTTACAAACAAAGCGGGGTTTATTCGTACGATATTAACAAAAAGTATCGATAAGTGCAACAAAACTTATATACAAAAATAGCTACAATTTGCACTTATCAAACTCTCCCCAACTTAAACTTGTTTGTCCTCAAACAAGAATCAAGCGACTCAAAGAAACAAAAGTAACAACCAAGCAATCACAAGTCAACAAGTTTTGAAAAACAGAAGCAAATGTATAGTTCAAATGAAAAACGGTACACACAAAGTAAATACTTACCACTAAACTACGACAATAACATAGTCATGAAACAAATGCAAAATACAAAAATCATGTCAAACATCCTAAAACAACACAAGTTCAAACGTGAATCACACCTAGCAAAAACAATCATCGGTAGATAAAAAACACAAAATGAGGTACTTTTCACTCTCACAACAATCTTGCAAACAAAAGACTAAATTATGCAATAATCAAAAATCATATTGAAAACATAAAAGCAAGAATCACAAGGGCTTTCAAGGTTGTATCGTGGTCGGGTAAACAAACAAGGGGCAATTTCTAAAGGTAATTGAAACAAAAACTTGCCTAAACCTAAGGGTGTGATCAACTCAGAAAGACTCAAACACAAAATTCCAATCAACTTCTTCCAAAATCCCAAGTGTTACACAAAACACAATACTTATTTAGCACAATTATTTGAACTCTTTTTGTTTCCTTTCTCGAGGATTTTCTTTTTCTTTCTTTTTTTTTCCTTTTCTTTTCTTTTTCATATTTTTCTCTTTTTTCTTTTCTTTTTCAACCTCATAGAAACCAACCAATGAGTAAACAACCATTCTCTCCCCAACTTGAATTCAACCACATCATCATGTGAATACTCCCTAATTTCTAAGGCAAGGTAAAAATTCATACAACAACACAAAGTTGAGGGTTCAAGAAAAAATAATCAATCAAAATCCATACAAAAAGTGAATTCAATACTCATAGACAAGCATTAAGTTCAAACAACATGGATAATGATAAAAAGGCACAAAGGGGTTACAAATGATCACACACTCATAAGGTGAATTGACTATTTGGCTAGGTAGTTATGCTCAAAATGAAACAAAATGCCTTGATCATTTTCATGCTTTCATATAATCAACACAAACAAAAGATTAAGCATAATAAAATCCAGTTAGAACAAGAACGTTGGTACTCCACGCATATATGAACAATGGAAAGCTACCTCACTAAAAGGGTGGGAACTAAAGTGATTCACATCAAGAACAAGTATACAAAAGAATGAATGGCATGGAAGTTTGTAAAATGCCTAAGTATCATGAATATGCTGAAGTCTAGAAAGCGATAAACACACACCTTAGACGTGTAAAAAACTTAACAATATCATTACCATACATCCGCAAGTTGAAACGATCAAACTTGGAACACCACCTTAAATTCCCTCAAGCTACTCAAAACAAGCTTTTAGACAAACACAAAAACTATTAATATAAACAAACTAAAAGACCGGGTGAAAATGGATTAAACAAGTTGTAAAGTGAGGATTTGAGAATTTTAATCCGAGTACAACTTGTTTAATGAATGTTCACCACACTACCTAAGCTAGAATGGAAAAGTAATAACGAAACAAAAAAATGATAAAACATGCTTGTTTTACGTCGTAAGCTCGACGCCTTTATTGTGCTTAGCTAGTAACTTCCTCCCTTCATGCCATGGTGATGCCTCACCGTGCAAACCAAAAGCAAGTGTCCTAACCAAACACTTGAATAAACGTTACGGGAACAAAATATACAAGTATCAATATAAACAAGTGAAAATATACAATATGTACGATATCTACAAAACTCAAAAACAAAGAAACTATCGAAATGCGAGTCAATAAAAACACCAATCCCCGGCAACGGCGTCATTTTGTTGAAGTAGTAAAGTGGCAAGCAACAAAAATATTTGGAAGTATTTTTCTGGGAATTTATCGTGTCCACAGAGATCGGTGATATTGAACTGCCATTCGACAATTTAAATGTTAAAGAGTTTAGTTTAAAATGTTTAAAACTTAGAAACAGAAAAGTAAATATTAATACAAAACGAATTCATTCTTCCGAGAGAAGAAACTTATCCGGCATGTATATAATCGACTCCTCACAAACTTAAACTTACCGACCAGTTATATTTGACCTACAATACTCCTCAGTGTCATCTAGCATCGCTCACAACAGTGTCCATCTCTAACACACTGAGCTGAGAGAATAACCATGTTACCCTCGTCGACACTCTCGCACCCGACTTGAGATACGGAGGCATTAAGCTTCGACACCCATAAGATTGTTAGCTCTAAATCTATCTCTAGCATCCAAAAACTAACAGATAATCATCCCTAATCAAAGTTTGCGATGTTTATCTCTAACACAACCCAAACCCCAAGCATAAAGCAAAAGGATAATCACCGATAAATATTTGTAAAGCCAATTTAAATATAACGCCATGGGCGACAAATATACATGAGTTCAAAGTAAATGCATATACAACAACCCAACAAAGAAGAAATACACAAAGAAGAAGAGAAATAAACCAAACATCTCGCAGATTGTCAGAGCCAATTGATGATAAATCCACCCCGAATCCTCTGTGTGCAAGCTTTTATGTTGTTTTCTAGCTAATTCTACTGAAGAATGAGTTTGATGGAGTTGGGAGCAAAAATCTCCAAAACCATAACCTAAAAAATGACTGAAATGACTTATATACAATTTCAAAATCTATCAAGTTTGCAGTGCGAACATCAAAAATTGGCACTTAAGTGCCTCAGAATAGCTAAACCGCTTTGCAATTCTGCAAAAGTTCGCAATGCGAACTTTTATTCGCAAAGCGAATATTCGCTGGGAAGTTTGCATTTCTAACTTTGGTCCCTTTTTCTACTACCTCAAGTCTGGGAGCATTCGCTAGGAAGTTCGCAAAGCGAACATTTGCAGGAAAGTTCGCAAAGCGAACTTGACAGCAAACCAGCCCTTATTTTGACTACAACTTCTGAACCGTAGCTCGGATTGATGCACGTTCGGAAGCGTTGGAAAGCTTATTCAATGCTTTATACAACAATGGAAAAATATATTTGCTTGAATACCTACAAAAATGAGAAAAAATCAATTAAACTCAATGATATTTACACGATACACAATATATACATTATAACGTAAAGTAAACGTATTTACAAACAAAGCGGGGTTTATTCGTACGATATTAACAAAAAGTATCGATAAGTGCAACAAAACTTATATACAAAAATAGCTACAATTTGAACTTATCCCTTATGGATCTGTGCGACACCTATATTTGCCACAATGCATCAACTAATACAAAGGGAGACTTACAACCTAGAGAGCCAACGACTCTCAAAACCCTAAACCCTTATTTTTACACAAGAGAATTAGGTTACGAAAGGCATGTAAAATCCTAGGTCTAAGTCTTCTTGTATAGGCTTCAGTTTCCTTGGGTTTCAAATCTTCTGTTTATTTCTTCCTTGATCCCTATTCTGATTGCTCCTTAAATCTTGCATCAGATTTAGAAACATCCTGCAATATCAGATCAAGATGTCGAGACATCCGTTAGGACATCATATCTGACCACTCTTCTTTCATCAGATTTCTTCATGTTTAAACATATCTTTTGATATTCTGTTCTTCCAAAAAATTGCTCAAATCAGCAGAGCTATCAATCCCCCCTTTTGACAAATTTTTGGTTAAAACTCCCTTAGCCAGAAAAAGAAAGTTTGGTGCTTGGTCGATATGATTGAAACACTTCTGAGACTCTTTCTTACCCCTGAAATTCCTAGCTGTATGTTGGTGTTTATGAGGAAGAGTGCATAACATACTCCCCCTCAAACCTGTACTTGCCACGGAGGGATAAATCTTCCTCTTAAGAGGCATAAGAGAACCCATAATAAGGTTCAGTTGTATCATGCGTAACACTGAGTCCATAGAGCATGTAACTCAGGTCAAAAGACACAACTTGCTTCCTAACTCAGATCACAAGGAACAAAGGGAAAGACTCAGATATAATGTTAGAACATCATTTCCAACATCCTTGCAAAAGAACTACAAAGATGCACCAGATGTGTGTTGAAATATCCAAACAACCATTATTCCCCTTTTTAGCCAAAAATTGACAAAAGTAGCCAATACAGTTCCATATCCATTTGTTACTTATCCAAACACGAATGAAAGACATGATGAATCAACCCACAGCCTGGAATTTCACAAACAGATGCACTCTTTAAATACCTAAATGGTTTCTCTAGAGATCCATAGTCCAAAGGAGTTACCGCTGAACAATTCAATGAAGAAATAAATTTAGGTAGGTAAATTCAATATTAATAACTATGCACTGCCAACTAGGATAAGGCTCTTACAACTTTTAAGAGTAACCGTCCAAAAAGAACACTTGTATCAAGACACATGTTACCCATGCCATCTCTAGGAAACACTCTCCACCGTTCAAAACAGCCAGTTAGGACCCACCCTCAGGTCTGAAATAATGTCCCGACATTTTGTCAGGCTTGTTAAGTCCATCTGAAGCATAGTCACCATCCTTTTGAAGAGTCCTAAGAATAATCCTTTCAAACAAAAGAAAAATAAAAATGACCAAGATGTTAAGACATTTCTTCAAACATATCCCAGTTAGCACCCAAGATACTTGTATTGACACTTTAATGATGGAATTAACTCAGAACAACTTGCTTGACCCCCAAACAAACTGGATCCAGAACTGCACCCCTGCAGTAATATATCTTAGATCAAGGAGCAGCTCCCCCTATCTAAGATAGCCAATGTTCCTCCAATGAACACTTATGTTGATGAAAAGAAAACATAAGAGGCATCTTCATGTCTTCAAGAGCACACCCTCTGTCTAACCTACCTGCTGAACACAATCATCAACTGCACTTATTGCTTCTTCTGATAAGAACCAATAATCACTCACACATGAACACCATCATGCTTCCCGTGAGGGCTCATTAGGATCACCATCCTAAATTAACAAACTCTTGGATTGAGATCAAAGCTCCATTGATCCCTCTCATCCAGAAACTATCCATACACCACACAAATTCCTCCTGAATTCTCATGTAAAGATTTATTTGTTCCCTGAGATAACACCCCATTTGATCTGGAATGATCCATATTCCTCAAAGATATACCTTACCTCTTAGTTTGTTATCTTCTTAACGATGTCAGATATCGTATACATGCTCCAGAACTTCTCAGCTTGCCAAACTGATCCACTTCTCTCTAGCATGACTCGTAGCAAGGGCGATATCCCCTCCACAAGCTTTTCTACTGACCTCAGCAAGGCCAATAAATTTGATAGAAACCCTACAATCCAAGACAGTTATTCCTTCATCATTTTCCCGTATGATAACCTGGAATACTTCTGATTCTCCTGGTGAATATCCACTTCCATATTCTGAATGCATCAGAATCCAGACCTTCATGCAATCAACTTGTGATCCACTACAGTCTTACCAAAATCTTCACATCAGACTTCCAAGACAGCTCTCCTACTTCGAATGACAATGTAGATACATCTTAGAAACAATGTAAGTAACAAGTTCCTCACAGAACTTAGTATCCTACTCCAAGGATTACCAACCCAGAAGATGTTCTAACATCAGTTAGAACATCCTTCACACATCATAGACACCACACACCATGGTTCTTGATATGCTCCACCACTGGACTTAATATCCAACTTAAGATCTCCAAACAACACTGCGCCACCAGCTTGATCAACAAGAACTCCAGAACCCAAAGAGAGAAATAAACTATCATCCACCAAAGAAGGTATACTTCCATCATCAACCTAGAACTTCTATCACAAGCTCCAAGATAGACCAGAACCAGAACCTTCTTATATTTTTGACTAACTACCCTTCTGCACAAGAGCAATCAGTTTCAAGCATCCTGCTTGAATGCACACTATAAAACCAACCAAATGCCACCTTTTGATTAATCTCACTCTTCTTCAGAACTCCCACAAGATACACTGATCCACCGATGAAATCTGATCTTCAAGTCACATGAACTACTTGCTCCATAGCAAGACATCTTGGATCCACCAAGCCTCTAGACATGTAACATCTTCTCAAACCACAGCTCCCGTAAACTACACGAGATAGACCTTTTTGAAGCATCCATAACTTCCATTCTCCTGTAGATCACCTTATCTTAAGCTGATGTGCCACATCACCAACTGAGATTCTGATGTTAAGCTAGATGTCAGAACATTCTGAAACGACATCCAGCTGCTGAATTTAGCTCCTCCTTCTGCCACTTAGAAGAACCTCCCCCCTTTAATAGAAGAAGAGTTCCATGCTCTCATAGACTTGATTCAACAACCAAGTTTGAGTAGACAACCTCCATCCTTCTTATCACAGATATTCCCTTCAAGTTCACACCTTGATGAACAACTGCTTTGAAACTCCAAAGACTTCACACCTGCCACGTCTGAATCTTCAAAAGATAACATAGTCCTAGACTACACCATAGACATACCAAAGAATGCCACTTTCCTTAGTAGAACAGTCTATAGAAAGTCAGAGATTACTGCCACTTAACATTGACCTTCAAAATGAGCAAGATCACATGCTCCTAAGTACCTAGATCAGAACTAAACTGATCTAAGTTATGCCATCACCATCACTCCATTCCTCCTAGATCAGAAATAAACTGATCCAAGAAGTAACCATCAATATTAAGAGAGATGAATCCTTCCTTGCTATTTTGGATGGTGAAAATAAATCACCTCCACATTCTTCAGGTTGTGTTTCATAGAAACACCTTCTAGTCATAAGAATAACTAGAAGACTCCAGATGCACAAATGAGACGCCTTTATGAGTGGACTTGAGAGAATTCTCAAGTATCTTTGACAACCTAGACTATCAATAATTTATCAAACTCCTAGAGCAAGAACTTGATAAACCTAAACTCAACTCCTCTCCTCTTCAACTGACTTCAAACTGTACCATGGAACCAAGCTTCCAAGTACCAAGTCACCATAACAGACATCTTCCAACAACTCCCTTCATTCCATCGCTCCCGACTTTGGAATAAAAGAATGTTGATATCTTCATATATAGAGGCCGATAATTGAGACCTTCCACCACTTGTCTTCAGTAACAACTCCAGAATCCCATAATTCTAGAGCTCTTCCATCAGAAACCTATGGAGCGGAACCACCAAGGAACAAATTCAACTTTCCCTAATAAGATGTCAGAACACCTTATAAGACACCCGAACAAGAGAACTAGCCACTTCTCCTACAATTGTTGTAGAACCTCCTCAGCAACATGAACAACCACTGGGTTGTTACCTTCGATCCAGAACATTCATTCCATCCATTAATACCCTTAAGTATGTCTGAGTTGATTGATCTGATCTTCAAAACTCCTCGTTTAAACGCCAGAAAGTATCTCCCAAAGATCTCATCCAGAAACAGACAGGATGCATGCTCTGATGGCATTGTAGACAACAGATGTACTAACACATGTCAACACATTGTTCTGCATAAACATTTAAACAAGGAACATAACAACAGACTGGTACCTTGATTATCAGAACTGCAGAATCACAGATGTTACGACATCTGATCCAACATGTTTATTATGAACACTAACAGAAAAGTAAATCTGCAGAATGATAAAAGATATAATAATTGTTAACCCAGTTCGGTGCAATTCACCTACATCTGGGGGATACCAACCCAAGAAGAAGATTCCACTATCTGTAGAATTATTACAAAGATAAACTCCCCCGTTTACAACTTTATATCCTAATCTCTACCCAATGAAATCCTTATCAAAGAACATCCTCTTTGATACGAGATACCCCACTCACTTCCCTTAATCACAACCTGTGATATCTACCTCATCCCTGTCAATACAGAATTCTGTCAAGCATACTTGACAAACAAGCTAACTCGGATTTGCTTAAAAGCTTCATCCAAGAACAATACACAATCTAATACCTCAAGGCTTATGGATCTGTGCGACACCTATATCTGCCACAATGCATCAACTGATACAATGGGAGACTTACAACCTAGAGAGCCAACGAATCTCAAAACCCTAAACCCTTATTTTTACACAAGAGAACTAGGTTACGAAAGGCATGTAACATCCTAGGTCTAAGTCTTCTTTTATAGGCTTCAGTTTTCTTGGGCTTCGAATCTTCTGTTTATTTCTTCCTTGATCCGTGTTCTGATTGCTCCTTAAATCTTGCATCAGATTTAGAAACATCCTGCAATATCAGATCAAGATGTCGAGACATCTATTAGGACATCATATCTGACCACTCTTCTTTCATCAGATTTCTTCATGTTTAAATATATATTTTGGCATTCTATTCTTCTAAAAATTTGTTCAAATCAGCAGAGCTATCAATAACAAATATACTCCTTGCACAACCATTTTCAAGAAGCTAAAAACTCTCTCTCAAACACCAATTTCACAGAACTCTCAAAAACGAAATCTCTCCTTATTTCTTGACTCAACTTTCACCTTCAACCTTCATTATCGATATCTCCATTTCTTCAACAAACTCTCCACAAACCTTCAAACCATTCTTCAACAACAACTCATAACCTCATCATAAACTCATCAACAATTAAACCTTCAAACTCACCACTCAAAATCACCCACCTTTTCCTAATCTTTTTCCACCACAAACAAATCAAACCATTCTTCATCAAACCTTCTTCACAAACCCTCAACAACACAACCCTTTCATCCCTTTTCACCACAAAGAAACTCAGGTTCCAAAACCCACAACAAGTCGATGCATAGAAACACAGAAAGATTGAAACAAAAAGAGAGGTAGACGGAATCAAGCGAGACAGAGAGACACAAGATCTGAGATAATGACGCCATGAAAGGCAAGAGAGAGCGAGACTAAGTTTGGCAATTTGTTGTCGCCGACGGATGAAAATGACGAAGGGATGAGAAGTAGGACAATACACATTGTTGGTTTTGAAACTATTTTTTAATAATTTTGTTTTCCTTGTTTTTGTTTGATTTTTTCTTTAAAACCTTTTTAATGTAATTCACGATTGCTTGATACACATTGTCATACCCTAATTTTGTCAGCGCATTTTAAAACTTTCATTCATCAGACTTTATTCTCACTTTGCATCATCTGCATATCATAGCATGCCTTTCATCATACATAATGCATAAAATGTCGGCCAGAATAAATTTGTTAGATTTACAGACAAATCGGTCAAACTGAAAGTCAACTGTGCGTAAAATCAGTGAATGGAAAGTTTCAAAATTGACCTTGCATGCGTCACTTATATTAATCTACGTTTCGCGTAGTTTAATATGGCATGCTCGTTTTAATTTTCAATGACTTTTTTACCATATTTTGACCAGTCTAGGCATTTTTACCGGTCCATATTTATTTCAAAATCTGACAAAACGTTGTATTTTTCTGAGTGGTTTATTCTGCGCTGATAATTTTGGTGCAGTCATTTTTATTTTTTGAGAACTTTGATACCCGACTTTTTTTCTGATTTTAATCCTTTATTTATTTATTTTTTAGTCAAAATATTTTTTAATTTAATTAGGATTAATTATGTAGTTAAGTTTGAATTTACTTTTTATTTTTATCCACACTTTTCTTTTCTTTTTTTCAAAAATATAAAAAAATACATGTATCTTTAATTTTTTTTTATTTTTGAGCATTCTTGTTGATTAAGTTTTCTAAGAGGGTGTTTTTAGTATATTACATGATTCCCAACCCTAGTATATATGTATGTTTATGTTGCATAAGGGAAGAGGGAAGACTAATCCACAAAGTGCAAAAGTCCAAACGACGCATCATTTTATCTAATAGCTCTCCCTCTCTCATTCAGTTTTTGGGGTTGAAACAATTACATAACTTTCTCACCAACATTTCCATCCCACCTTTCTTCTCCCTCGGATCCAACTATAAACTCACATTCCACTTCCAACACCTTATTTTATTATAAACTCACTTTTGTGTCAATCTGCAACTTTCCTCCCTTCCATTTTCCTACAACAATACATACACACACTTAACACCCACCATACAAACTCATTTTTTTCTTCATATTTTTGCACAGTAACCATTCACTCCAATAAATATAAACTCTACATTTTCCTTCTTCTTCACCACTTTTGTTTTTAGCAAAAGTAAAATGGTGAATCAACATTGTACTAAACTCCACCACTTCATTTCATTCACACCATAAACTTTTAAATTAACCATCCTTTTCTAGTTTCAATATTCTATGATGCTCCAAACCTCTACCATTTCAAAAATAAAATAAAACATGAAACTCCCTGCTCATTCTCCAAATAATCACACCAACGACCGCAACACACGCTTCCATTAACAACAACAACAATCAACATCTAGCGAAAATGGAACCTGCTCACAAATCAAGCCAACATCACCACCTCCGCCCAAATATCCGACAGCCATCCTTTCAAAATCATTCCGAACAAAATCGCCACATTGTTTTCTACAACCGAGTAACAACAAATAATAACTAGAAGGAAAAAACTGAAAGATCCTTCGCTTGTTGACGATTGAATTATAGCGATGAACATTCACTAAGAAACCCACATCCACAGTGTTTTAGTAACACAAATTACACACAAACACATCCATGACCTCACACATCCCATGATTCACTCATCTTCTCCCACCACACGACAAAAATCTTCAACACATACCACACAGGTCCTCACTATTCATCTTGCTCTCCTTCATTACAAACAATAACTCGCTACGTCCACCTCACAGCATCAGCGCAAGAGAAGTTCAACACACATCAAGGAAGCCATCCACAAATTCACACGCGGCATACAGGAAAAAATAAGAAGAGGATAGAATAAGAGGGAGGGCCTCAACATTATCTTTGGCAGACAGACTTTCTCTCTATTTTTCAAAGGAAAATACATTTTCATTGGAGAAAAGAAAAAGGGAAACCAATATTCCTTTTTCCTCTTTGTCCTATTCACTCATCACCCTCAAGATATTCCCTTCAATCCATTTTTACTACTATCTATCCAAAAACACACACGATCCACTCTCCACCTTCACACCCTTGTAAACCAACAAATCCTTCAAGATCCAGCGTCGCCACCACACGTACGACCTCCGCCTTCCACCGGAGCAACTACAGCAGCAACTACATCAACGATTCCCAATATTTGCACGATAAAAGAATGAAAGAAGGAATATAGTGCACACGAGCAAGTGAACGACGAGGCATTTGAGATGGGAAGCAGAACAGTAAGTTTTGAAGTTGTGGGGACTAGTCCTTTTTTAAATTTTTGTTTGTGTTGCCTTGGGCTCAGCCCAATCCGGATTTTTTGTTTACACTTCCACGGATTTTTTGCACCCTCCTTTGTCTTGATTATTGATGTGGTTTTGGGCTTATCTCAAGACCAGCCAACCTATTTATCCATCCCACCTTTTTACTTAGTAAACACCCCTTTTTATTAATTGATCAATTGAAATGTTTTTTAAGTAATTAATTTTATCAATTAATTTTTTACCTATCTTAATTAATTGAGTAACTTTGTTTTAGTCAATTAAGTTGGATAGTTAATTTGTTAATTAGTTTAATTAATTAAGTTAAAAATATTTAATTGATTAATTACATAAAATCATTTTCATAAAAACCTCAAAAAATATTTTATTAATTAGTTTTTTTTTAATTAACCATTTCAAATCCATGTTTAGAATTTAATTGTTTAGGTTTTATTTTTTGATAACTTCGATTTTTAATTTCTAATAATTTCTTTGACTTCTAACCTTGTGGACTTGGTGACTTGTAGCATGGGTTCCTTTGCTTAGAGACTAGGCTATATATGTTTGATCTTATGATCTCGATTCTTATATTGACTATGTCCTTGCTCATTATCTTGTGCTCATCATCATTCATCTAACTCATGCATCTTTTGTTATGTCATTTTATTTCTCTTTTGTCCTAATAAAAAAACAACAAAAACATGATTCTCTTTTGGTGACCTAAGAGATTGATCTTCATGGACTTTGTGTTCGACCATAAGTGTGACTTGGAATATTTTAGACAACTTTGGAACTCTGTATTTTGACCTTACCTTATCATAGAGCGTCCTTAGAGATTCAAGGTCTTAATCATCAAGAGTCTGGTTTGTGGCACTACCCTCAAGTAAAAGGGAGACATGTAACCTCTGATTTTTATTTCCATTTCATAGCTTAGGACACTTTGCACACACACGCCTTTCTCTTGGGCTACTTGACAACGAGACCCTTTCTTTCTCGCATCTGCTTCCCCTGTATTTTTTCCATGTATTCCTTTCCCCATTTTGGTGTACTTTCTTTACTTTCTTGCTCTTCTTTGGTTATGGTTTTTGCGTTTTAGTTAGCTATCATTAGGAGCTAGGACTGACCAAACCCTAAAGCATTCTTGATCCATACATCAAGCCTTACCTCACTCTTCTAAGTCAATTGCCTTATGCACCGCCATCGACCTTATCATATACCCATTAGGACCTCCTTTCCACTTAGTTCAAACCCTCACTATTTCGAACAACCATCAAACCCTTGATCCAACATCAAGTCGAATTTTCTCAATCAAATAAAAAACACTTAAAAACACTTTTCAATAAAAGATGAAAAATGAGCGGAGTGTAGTCAACGTCTCCTCGAGAAGGAGGATCAGAGATGTAGTTCTCGTGGTTCGAGCTCTCGTCATCCCAAAATCAACCAAACAAACCGTAGTCCCGTGAACTACGGACCCTCTGATTCTTCATTTCTTTCAAATGAAGATACGTAGGCACAAGGGCCCCAATCCTTGGCGAACACCCTAATAAAATAAACCATCTAGTCCCTAATATTCTTTCCCTCATAATAACTTGAGATACCTTACACTTTTAAGCAAACATTAGCGCACATAATTAATCTAACGGTTCCCGTTGAGTACAACAGACGTGAGGGGTGCTAGCACATTCCCCTTGCGTAATTGACTTTTGAGCTCAGATGATTGGTTGCGATGACCATATCTTATCCTTTCGTTTTAGGGGTTTTATTCGATATTTTCCCTTTCCCTCTATGGGAATAAATAAAGATCAATGGAGACTTTATTAAGTCCATCCCACGGGCGTGCGATTACGCTTCGCGAGGTCGTCCCCCTTTTTTTATGTACGACAAGTGGTGAATCTGCTGGGGACTCTCCCATCCCTAAGTGAGTCAAGCCTAGTTAGGTTTTTGTATGTGTTGATGTATGTTTATTTGTTTGCCTTTTCTTTTATCTCATTGTTGTTATATTATTTTTTTGTGATTGGATCTTGGATTTATGATTGCAAAGCCTTGTGGGAAAGGCTCTATACCCGAGCTTTGAGTAAAAACATAAGATAAGATGATGATTGAGTAGTGTGGGTCTGCGAGATTTAGATCTCGTTAGGATCAACATGAGAACCTCACTTAGAGTAGATCCTTTGAGAATATTGGCTCCGAACAAGTAGCTGTCGTTGGCCTCGATGTTCGCATAAAGATCCATGGCACTAAGAACCTTTATAGAACCTTAAACCCTTGGCCTACTAGGAACGATGGTCACGTAGTGTGGCCCCCCCGAGAGGTAGATCTCGAAGGGTCGGTACGAGGATCTCGCTCAGAGTATATTCTCTTGATGGAGTTGACGCCCGACATGTAGTTGCCATTGGCAACAAACATTTGTGTGAATTCATGACTTTGGGAACCTTGTTTAGAACCCAAGTCGATGGTCGCATAGTACGGGCTTCCCGAGAGGTAGAGCTCGAGTGGTCGGTGCGAAGATCTCCCTCAGAATAGATCCATTTGATGGAGTTGACACCGGACATGTAGTTGTCATTGGCAGATAACATTCATGTGGGTTCATGACTCTGAGGACGTCCTTTTAAAACCTTAGACCCCACCCAATGAGAACTTTGTTCCATGATAAGCAATCAACCTTATCCTCCATCTGTACCTCAAACTTATATGACCCTATATCTGAAAAACAAAAAAAAACTACATGGCATCTCATCTGCATCTCATTGCATCTCATGGCAGATAAGCAAATAGTATGGTGGAAAACACTAAATGACATCAAATGAGAAAGTGAATAAAACAGCAAAAATATGCAATGTAAGGTTTAACCCTCTTAGGGGATGGGAAAATCCCCAGCAGAGTCGCCATTTTTCTGTAGCGTCGGTTTTTTTGTGACGCGACCACAACCGCTTTTATTGCTTCTGACTTCTATATTTATCCTATGAAGCTTAAAAGAAAGGGGAAAATATCTCAAACTAACCCTGCACGCAAGTATTTTCTCAAAAAATGTGAAGAGATCTGGAATCGGGGGTTGGTTATACAAACGGAAGCTGTTAACACCCAGAGTATCTATAGTAATATATAGGAACCTTTATTTCCATATGTTTTACTATTGAATTGCTTGGTTGCTCAAATCCATTTACTGTTGAATATGGAAAGTTTCTCTATTGTGAAGGCTGAGGAAATGTTTTTGTTGTTTTTGGGATTTCTATTGTTTTTGGGAAGGTACTGGACCTAAAGTTTTTTATTAATGTGTTCGCTAAGATTTCACAATCTTATTCCTACGTATTCCCGTAAAGAGATTCGGTGAAATCAGAGCGATCGTAGTTCCTCCTATTCTATGGAAGAAGGAATATTTGGTGTCTTGTTCAAAGCCTAAGATTGAAGCTAAAAGAGTATTTGTGTTTTTTTCAAAGCCCAAGATTGAAGCTAAAAGAGTATTTGTGTCTTGTTCAAAGCCCAAGATTGAAGCTAAAAGAGTATTGAGAGAGAGAATTTGTCATCTCTAAAGGGAGATATCTCATCTATTCATCATAAACATTGAGGAATTGATTATAAAGGAAGTTGCTTTAATTAAGATGTGTAGAATCCAGCAATGCCACGTCTTCATTTTTGTGAGTTTTTGCATGCTAAGAGAGGGACATTGACATGGATGTGTAGAATCCAAAGGCTTGCCACTTACATCACTTAGATGAAAGAGAAATTTTAGCCAGGATAAAGATGGGACTCCAGCTTGGATTTTGAATTGACAAGTGTGCCACTTACAAAAATTTATCTGGAAAAAAGGTTTTTGATTGTTTATTTTGAAATGTGATGTATAAAGGAAATATCCTCTTGCAGAGAGAACTCATGGTCTCATCTGTGGGGATGTTTGATTTTGTGCCTTGATCAAAGCCCAAGGTTGAAGCTAAACAAGAGTTGAAAACTGACTCAACTAGGGAGTATTATATATGTTTTTGTACAAAGCCCAAGATTGAGGCTGACTGGGAAAATCATTATATTAAGCCTAAGAGGAGGCTAACTCTTGCTGAGGATTATACAAATCTAGGAGAAGGTCTAAACTATTTTTGAGGAATCAAAAGGGGAAACTAACTCTTGCTAGGGATTGGAGAAGAGTTGAATTATCAAATGCCACGAGGTTCTGATACTTTTGGGGATTTGTTGATGGTATCATGGATCTGGCTGGGGATTTTAAAGAAGTAAGCCAAACTTTGTTAAGGATTAGAAAAGCCTTAGAGGTTTTGACTCTCCAGGGGACTGGTGTATAGATGACTAGGATCTATCCTATACTTCTAAGAAGCCTGGGGGTCCTTGTATGAAGCCCAAGAGGAAAATAAAGATGCTTCTAGGAAGCTTGTGGGTTCTTGTATGAAGCCCAAGAAGAGGCTGGGGATGCTTCTAGGAAGCCTGTGGGCCCTTGTATGAAGCCCAAGAGAAGACTAGGTATTGAGACTTTCCAAGTCTAGGAAGAGCTCAAGAAAGGTTTCACCGGGAAATAATCCTTTCTTTGTTGAACTGTTACAGGGTTAAAGGGGTTAAAGAAGAGGTTTCACCAGAAAATAATCCTATCTTTATTGAACTGTTTTATGATTGATCAAATTGAACAAAGCCCAAAAGGAGGCTAGCTTCTGGTGATATTCTTTGTATGATGCCCAATAGGAGGCAATGATATGCTTGGATAAAGCCCAAGAGAAGGCTTTTTGTATCTTTTGTACAGGGGGAACTAGTTACTTGAACTAAGTTATACTGATTGAAATGATCCTATTGTTTGAACTAGTCTAAACTGAGGATGATGTAAATGTTAAGAAGAACTTAACAAGATATGCACAAGTGTATATATACAGACACATGGACAAGTGTTTAAACAAGTATTGATTTGAGAAAAATTGGTGGGTATTATTCTCTAGATAGAAGCCCAAGTGTATTATGATTGGTTGGATGTTTTAAGATTGGTTGTATGATTAGGGTTTTGAGAAATTGAAGAAAGTTTTGAGAAAAATTTTGAGTTTGAATTGGAATCTAAAAGAAAGTTGTTGTTATTTGAGTGAATTAAAAAGAATGTTTGGGGCTTATAACTCAAAGAGAGACCCAAGTGGTCTAAGAGAAGTTTCACCGGGAATAATGCTCCTCTTAGTACTAGTGTATTTGAATTGGATCTTCTTCTTTTATTATTAAGAAGGGAAAATGATGGGACTTATACCTCATCTAAGAGGCCCAAGATAATGTATTTTGAATGAGAGAGTGAAAGAATAGTATTGGGTTTTATACTCGGGGGGAGACCCAGTTGTTTTTAAGCAATTCAAAACAGACAGATGAGTTTGAAAACAGAGGTATGGGGCTTACAACTCAAGGAGAGGCCCATGGAGGTTGTTTATTGTTTAAAATAAAGTTTATGTATAAAAGATTGGGCCTTATACTCAAGAAGAGGCCCAGATGATTTATTTGAAAACAGTGATTGCCCTTCGATACCGAAAGACGTTATGGGACTTATACTATAGTAGAGGCCCAAAAATTATTTATGTATAAAGGGGTTGGGTCTTGCACTCTAATAGAGGCCCATGAGTGTTGAAATGAAGTTTTAAAAGATCAAATCAAAGGGTATGACTGAAGCAGGCAAATAAAACCCTATCAATCTCATCTTGCTCTTATTTAGATGGGTTGGGATAAGATTTCCTAAACCATTCAGGACCACACTGTCGACCAGCGAACGGGGCCATCGACTCAGTAAAAAGTCTTACACCAGTAAAACATCTGGAAGTAGTCTTCGAAGATCTGTAGAGAAGTAACCTTCCCATCTTCCGGGGAAAGTTTAGCTAGACGAAGACCTTAGATTCGCGTCCTTGGTTTAAGAGGAACTCTGGACTTCAAGGAAGATTCAAAGGTGGAGTTTAGCCACACTTGTAGAAGCCAAATAGGCCCACCTATTTGTAAGTTGTCAGGGTTTTCGGGTATTACCATACCCGCAACCGTAAAAGCCAGAGACTCGTAAAGCCTCGTGAGAATCAGCTAACTCATTCATATTTTCCTAGTTTCGTAGAGTTGGCTTGCAAGGGGCACATGTTTTTTTAGCCACCTGAATATATCAATAACATAACACATACCTCGACAATCAGTAAGTGAGGAATGCGATATGTTCGTGCGTAGAGATATCGGGGATTTCCCTTCGATGATCCTCTATAAAAGAGCTGTAAGCTGGTCTAAAGAATGAGAAGGGAGAATTAGTTCTAATAGTCCTTGCAGAATCGAAGTACAACCTAGTTGGATGAAGGCCAACTATTGTGGCTAGATCGAAGAAAGTGGGAGTTATCATCCCACAGGGTAGCTGAAAAATATTGGTGGAAGTATCCCAGAAACACATGGAAGCGATTAACATGTGAGGATTGTAAGAGAGACTCACCCTGGATAGCTGAATTAAATCATAAATACCTAAGTCTTTCCAGTAGTGTGTGCTCTTCTTCTCAACCTTATCCAACCACTTAATGTACTCAACATCCTCAGGAGGTGGAGAAGACTGGAATACCCGGTTCTTGAAGAAGTTAAATGTCAAAGGTTCATTGATGAAAGCATCGTGATACAACATTTTTCAGCATTCCATTTCCAATGGGGGCTCCAGTACATAGGCATGGTCATCCACGATTATAGGAAGTTCAATCTCGAATGCAAAGTATACATGGCATTGTACTGGAAGTGCCATTGAAAGATATAAGGTTGCTGAGTGAAGGTGGAAGAAAAAAGATAAGCTAGGTTTTTTTGGGTCCGTAAGGCAAATTGTAGAAACCGAAAGGTAGAAAATGTTTGAAAAAACATGTTAAAATAAATGTATAAAGAGACGATTCAGTTTCGCCCGAGAAAAGATCATCCACGTGGGGGTTGATTCAACAAATGGCATATAAGCAAAGCAGAAGTTAGAGCAATTCTACTTCACCTAATCTTCCTAGGGAATTGGAGGCAATCATGGCGAATCTGCACGCATGTCCGTGACGTGTGAAAAGTTAGTCATAATGATTGACAACAAGTGTGATTGAGATGACGTGGCACATAATGTGAACAGTGTGGAAGTAGCTACAAACAATGCCACTTTTCTTCCTTCATATACGGGTCTACAATGACATTTTTTGGGGGGCGTCTATTACACTTGGATTTTCAGCTACTAGAAAGTCAACAAAGAATGTCAATGAAAAGAAGTTTACTAAAGAAAACATTGATGAATTATCTTTATAGAAGCATTAATGGAAAGTCGTCGACATACCAACGACGAAGGGTCAACCGAGCCGTTGACGCAACGAAACATGGTTACAAGGATTCTCAGGGATAAATCCCTAAGACCCAGATTGCGGGGAAAGATGCCCAGAATCTCGAAAAGGACAGACGACACATACTTGTTCCGAATTTTGAAAAGGGCAGTCGATATTTACATGTTCAGAATCTTGAAAATGACAGTCGGTGGAAGCCCTCATTCCATAAAAAAAGGACCCTTTGACCAAAGCGACATGGTATAAAAGACTTAGTGATTTATATAAGTCTTGGGTCCTAAAAAGGCATCGTCAACAACACGTTGGAGCAGTTATCATTGAGAGATAGTGAAGGAGTGGAAGAAGTGGAAAATCATTTACCACTCAACGTAGGTTGCAAGCAGATGGCATCTTGAAGTCACGTAAGTTCACTAGTGGAAACTTGAAGGGTTGAACATGGAGCAAATGCAACTATTCTCCTAGTGGTCATAACCGTCGTCGGCGGTTATTTTGTAAATAGAATAAATAGCAGACTCATACATGGGATCAGGGGTAAAAAATTTCATACATAATCTCTATACCAATGGAGTACCCGAGTCAAAGAGTGAAACAGTTGAGCGAGAAACATGTATGTGTTTGCATCCACACTTTTTTCTTAGTCTTTTTTGCTTCCTTAGACTGAACATTGTACTTTTTTTTTTTACTTTGTTTAATGTTATTTACTGCATTTTACCTTATCATTTATCAAAACTTAACTTCATTTAAAGTCTTTTGCTACGTTACATTCAATTCACACGCATGTGTGTTGACACAAAGTATTTGCACAAATTGCTTTGGAGATTTTTCGAATTAATTTCATAGACTTTCAAACTCGTAATTGTTTACCAAAAACACCAGTAACACATATGCAACAAATACTGTTATTATTGGCGCATCATTTGTGCCCAACAATCCTCATCATTTCCTTCTCTTTGATTGGCTCATACATTCTAAGCATGAACTCTTTTCCGCCTTTTGCGTCCCCGTGGTGGCTCAACCATGGTTCTGTCTATCACATATGTAGATACCAAGTTGATCAGGCTCAATAACTAAATACTATGACAATAGGAACTAGAGTGGAAAACAAACATATGAGGAAGGAAAGATTTAAGTGTTGATTTCTCATGGTTGGGTCGAGGATCGACCTGTTGTGGTACCAACTATAACACCCCGAAATACAATATGTATAGAATTACCATATCTAGAACGTTATACTTTGGTACTAATACATTCAACAGTGTCTAGATGACATAAATACATAAAAAGAATATTATATATCACATAGTGCATACATATATATATCTCACATGTCAGATACAAAATATTGATAACTACACAACTGGTACCAAAATATAACAAGAAAGTCTTCAAGCTCTTCATAACATCATGTGCTTTCCCTTGGCAGAAACCTGCTTATCTGAAAAATACATCAACAATATGGGGAAATATACTTCTATCTTAGTGGAGTCCTTGCTAAACCATTAGTCCATTGGACCCATGGGTTTTCCTTAACTATTAAGGTACTATGGATTCTAGCTCTTATAGGACAAAGTCAAACCAGGGGATCGAGGTATACTGATTTCTACCTATGTGAAAATGCAAACATACTCGTCTTTACGACCAATGTACACAAACGAGAGATGAATAATTTACGGGATAACACCTACCAATCAGCGCTCCTAGTAAAAATTCCATGGCTAAGCACTTCTAGTAAAAATATATACTCAAGACTCTATGGCTAGGTACACCTAGTAAAAAATTCTATGGTTTCTCACCTAGTTCAATTATTTCCTTTTAATTCATTGTACAAGTAACACATAAATCAATGTGATCCTTTTTTGAATTGTTACTACTTAACCAATCTAAGTGAATTACATACTATTATGATTCTTTTAACATCAAAACATAACACACAAGCATGGCAACACATGATCAACTCAAGTTCTCCAATTAGGTTCAAAGGGAATATAAAAAACAAGAGGTGAGAGTGATTTTAGGGTATGTAATCGGTTACTAGAAAGAGGTAATCGGTTCTAGGATGCTACTGCCTGGCTTATGGGTTATTTTCCCAGGTGGTAATCGGTTATCTAAAATATGTAACCGGTTACCACTCTATTCTGGTTCAAAAATCCATTTGCTTTCATCCAAGTTTCCAACATCTCTCACTCAAGCATTCAAAACACATGAGAAAGCATAGAATCACATAAGAATACATCAATTCATGATATGGTAAGCAATACACATCATAAGACTAAGGTGAACTAGATGATTTAATACATGAGCTCTCAATTTTATCACATGTAATGGAATTTAGATTGTTATCCATGTTAAAGCCTAGAAGAGACCAATATTCAATATATAGACCTCAGCATACTCACATAAAACGAATCATCCCACTAATTCATATCATGAAACCAAGCTAACATGCATCTAAAAGAGATTTCAATCCCAACCCCCATCATGCAATAATCCTAATTAAACCCAAAGGAGCATCGCCTTGAATGGTAAAACTAGAGTTTAGAAGGTAAGATGATGATGATAGAAAATTCTTTGACTCATTCACTTGATTCTTCTTCAACAAATAAAGTTCATAACATCCAAGCAAGAGATCGTCAAATTGAGACAATACTCTCTCTCTCTCTCTCTCTCTCTCTCTCTATCTCTCTCTCTCTCTCTCTCTCTCTCTCTCTCTCTCTCTCTCTCTCTCTCTCTCTCTCTCTCTCTCTCTCTCTCTCTCTCTCTCTCTCTCTCTCAACTTTGCTACTAGTGCTTTGATTACATCACAACTACGGGCGGTACACATGTAATTATTATGATTGGATCAATTATCCATGTGAATTTTTGTAGGTTTCATTTTGGGTAAGAGGTCGATGGATGTAATTGGTTGGATACTCCTTTTAGTATCCGGTTGAATATAATTTTTTGCCTATTAAAAAAAAAACTAATCATTCATTATTTCTACTAATTAGGGTTTGGAAAAGTGTTGTCGTTACATATTTAGATTTAATAGTCGTATTTGTATTTACATCTTATTTAATGCTTTTATTTTAATAAAATTAAAAACAATTAAGATTTATTTACAAAATAATAATCTATTCGAAGAATTTTAAAATGTTACGAAGTGGTCAATTTTTGTGTGAAGATAAATAAGAGAGTTTAGAATAAAACTTAAAATAATATGTCAATAGATTAATAGAAATATATATTTTTGAAATTCCAAATAAAATTATACTTAAAATTGCAACAAAAAAGAAATATATTGAGGAGATTAGATCGAAAGTCAAGAACATATAACTGCCTCATTAAAAACCTTATAAAAAATATTCAACAGAATAAAATTGATGAAGGAAAAAAGAGTGCAGTATATGTCTTAATATAAATATAAATAGATTCAACCATAAGAATATAAATCTTTTTAACTAGTAGTGTGATACACCCAATAACAACAATATTAATCATCATCATCATCATCTTCTTCATCGTCTTCTTCATCATTTTCATCTTCATCGTCTTCTTCATCATCGTCTTCTTCATCATCTTCAACGTCTTCTTCATCATTTTCATCTTCATCATCTTCTTCTTCATCATCGTCTTCTTCGCCTTCTTCATCATATTCTTCATCATCATCTTCATCACCATCTTCATAGGAAATTCCCCTGGTTATCCATCCACTATTTATTAAGAACCTGCCATGGACCATTTCACGAGTGAACTTAGCGTAGCCATTATTTCCCCACTCTATTCCATATGAATTTCGAACAATCCAATAGTCTGGACCAAAACCTACTACAAGGACACCATGTCTTTCAAATTCATTAAAAGCTGATTCATCAATAGGTCCACGATATATCACATCCTATAAATATAATAAAAACAAATTAAATTAAACAGTATAATTAATTTTTGGTAAAATAAAATATAAATATATTTACCTCATTTCCCAACTCATCCATTTCATCTATCCAATCTATATGGACCATGACAGGTCCTTCATGTCTCACATGCCACTCCATGTCAACAAGCGGTACAGGCACAAATGTCACAATTCTTAATACTACCTATAATAGTTTAAGATAAAAGTTTAATTATTATGAAAGAGACATACAAAAATATAAAACTTAAGTAAAAAAAATACCTGACGTTCCCCTGGAGCTTCATATATTCCTGTATATGGACATGTTTCTTCTAAAACACATCCATTCTCCCTAATCCAACTTAGGGTTTGAGGAAATGATACCCCATTCTTATTTGTTTCTTCATCGGGGATTAGGTTATTATAGAGATCTTGTGGTGAGAGCAGTATACGGTCCCGACCTCGTCTGTGGTGCCTTGCTTCAATTGCAGCACAAGCCGCAAACGCGAAACAAGACTCTAATGCATATTTTATAAAATTATTATTATTATTATTATTAATATTATTATTTTAATATAAAATTAAATATATAATAAACATACTAAATACTTACTTCCATTTCTTTGATGTCTTATAGGATTTAAAATTCCACGATCTCTCCAATCAAACGTATCTCCCTGCATTATTTAAAAAGCTTTCTTAAAAACTTAGCAATATAAACAATTTCTAAAATTTAATTAAAATATTGTTATAAAAAGTAAAATTTATTAATTTTAAATATAATAAACATATTTAAATTTTAATTGAGCAATATTAAATTAAACTAAAAATAAAATAATTAATTACATAAAATATTGTATATCAAATATTATAAGTATATCTTTTTAAAAAAATCTGTAATCATAAAGGTCATAGCACATAAGCATGCACATTTAGTGCATTGGAGGCTTGAGCCTCCAAAAATATATATAAATTCTTATAATAATAATAATAATATTATATATTTTAGTACTAAAAAGTGGAGTATTATATTTTCTCAAGCCTCTATAAAACTAATTAGGATATATTATTTAAAGATAAACTAGTAAAAGTACCGATTGAATTAGTAAATAAATATTAAATAATATAAAATATATAAAGATTTTAAATTAAAATAATTGGATTAAAATTAAGACAAAAAAGATAAATTTTTAAATTATTTTAAATAGCTTATAATTAAACTTAATAAATTATTAAAAAAATTAATATATTTTTAAATAAAATTTTACCAAATAAGTTTACTTTGATGGGTTTATAAAATCAAAATTTTATTTTATAAAAAAATAATATATATAGTCACGTTCACATTTTCACTTTCAGTTTTTTTATTACTTCACTTTTCTTTTAATAAATATGTACACCCTAAACTCTAATTCATAAGTGCTAAATTCAAATGCTCGCATACCCTTTCACATTTTTATTTATTTAAAATTTTGTTTTTTTTAAGAGTTTAATGATAGTGCACTGTCAGTGTAAAAAAGTATTATATATATATCTAATCAAAATATTTTAAAGTACCAAATCATATAAATAATTTAAAATTTACAGGCCGACTTGGCGGAATACATGATTGTCATTGGTTGATAGTGTAAAAATAATTTACATTATCAGTGCACCATCTATTTTCTCTAATAATTTATCATAAAACAATATATTGTATTATTTTTAATCTATTATAATTGCTTTTATCTAGCCTTTAATATTTTATTTTTATAATTTTATTTTTCAATTAATTTTTCTCAACTGGTACATTTTTTGACAATCAATATTTAACAATTACAGTTTTTATTTTAATTAATTTTATTTTTATCTTATGTTCTTTTTAACAGTAGTAAATCGGTCAAAATATTTTTTTGTTTGATTTTTTATATTGGGTATCTTATTAAAAAAAATAAAATTAGTTTTGTTAACAAATTAAATCAAACATCTTCTAAATAATAATATTAATATATTGTTAATTGTGATAGAGAAATATAATAATAATAAAATAAAACAGAAATAGACAAATTACCTGCATGAATCCTCAAATAGATTGAATCCTCCAATAAATCAATCACTCAACAATGCTTTAAACACCCAACCTGATAAGCATCAATTATATAGCTACAATTAAATTAAATATTAAATAAACTATATAAAATAGTTTTTATATACAATTAACAATTGATATAATATAAATAAACTAGTCAATTAAAATTGGTATTTCTAAATTGATGTATTTTATTTTATTTTTTACATGAACTTTTTTTAACCAACTAGACTAAATTGGTACAACCCAAAATATGATAAAAGAAAGAGACCAAACATTTAGGTTTTGTTTGGAACTTTTGGAGGGGCAGATGAAGGGGGTTTCAATTTTTTATTTATTTTAAATATAGATAAATTTTTAATATTTTTTAGAAAATCAATTTGGTATAAAATGATAAAATAATGTTTATCATCAATATATTTTTAACTTAAAAATATCATAATAATAAAAATTATATTTGAGCAATTTTTCTAATCTTCCAAAATCCACCTTCAAAACAAATTTTGAGTTCTTAAATTAAATTTTTTTTGGTATAAATAAAAGAAAATCTTCTAAAACCCATCCCAACTAAAATCTTTCTATTCTTTTCACTCATTTTTTTAAATTCTTTCCCTCCAAATTTCCAAACAAACCCTTAAAAAAAATTCATAAAGAAAAACATAAATAATTAAGATAAACAAAAGAAGAAATGAGACATCAAATGAAAACAACAATGAAAGTAAAATCATTATGATAACTACCCTTAGAGTAATAAAGATGAAGATGATACAACAACAATATTATAAGTGATGATATTTATAGGGAGGCAAAATAAAACCAACTTTTTTCTTTTTCTTATTTTATTTTATTTTAATTAGATTTTGTTAAATGAGTCTTGTGAACTTTAAAACCTTGTTTTTTCTCTTAAGAAACATTTTGAAGGTTGTATAATAAAATGTAGTACGAACAAATCTCTATTCATGGTCATGGAATTATAAAATGCGGTTAATGAAATCTTTTATTGCTAAAATAAGAAAATCATATAGAATAATGGTACATTTTGTTTTACTATCATATTCATCTATTTTTGGAATATAGTACTTTGCATGTTTGAACAACCAACCCCAAATGCATTAATAGTTTAATAAATTAGTTATACTCTAGTCTAGCTAAATGGTTAAAGTAGCCCATAGGTAACATATAAAAATGCTTTTGGTTTGGAAAATTAGCATGAATATCCTATGTGGCTAATGACTACTAACTATTTTGATTTTAAAAGTTTCGATGAGTTGACAAATGACAACTATTGTATTAACTAATAAATAATAATATTTTCATAAAACAAATTCATCGAAATTAGTAAAACAATTATTATTATTTTTTTTGTTATTGGATTATTTTCCACTTATTCTTTACTCCTTAATATAAGATATTTTCAAACTCTTACATGTATTAATAACTTGTTTATAAAAACATTCATATTTATTTTACCTTTGAAAAACATAAAAATTTTCTCCCGCTCTTATAATTTTATTAAGTATGAGAGTAAATATATAAAAATAACAAAAAATTTAATTTTTTTAATGCATCTAACTATTTTTTAAATATCCGTATATTTTATGACAAAGTCTTATAATAAGAACTGGGAATTATTATACTTAATATGTTTTTTCATATAAACTCAAAATTTATAAAAACAGAGAAAAAAAGTGGGGGATTCAACCAAGACTCACTTAAACACCAACAAATTTAAAATTAGACAAACCTAGCTTATCATGATACAAAGACGAAGCAAGAAAGTTAGGAGAATAGTGTCAAACTACATGAAGCTCGACGTTGGTGGCCATAGAAGCTAGCTTGTATGCGCAATGGTTATCTTCTCTATAAATGTTAGTGATGAAAAACTCCATATCTCTAACTTTTGCTATAGCATTAAGTCATCTAGTTTGTATGTTCCAAGACACAGTCATTTAGTCTTGAGTCGCAAGAATAACTATTTTCGAGTCTGTTTTAAACCAAACCTTAGCAAAACCTAAGCTAAAAGCAAAACCATTAGCTTTTATGACTCCAAAGAGCTTGGCATGGAGGAAAGGATTTTCATCAACCAAGTCAGAGAAGCCAAACAAGAAGTCTCCATTATCGTTACGAAAAAGCCCTCCACAAGAAGTCTCCATTATCGTTACGAAAAAGCCCTCCACAAGAAGCTAAAGAGTTAACATACGAACCATCAATTGTGTATTTGATCCACCATTTGGCTAGAGGAGACTATATTACTTCAACAATATTATGAGCCTTTGGAGGGTTTAACCAGATTTTGAAGCTTTGATTGATGGTGAAGTCATGAATGAAAGAGTTGGCAACTTTCAAAGGGTTATTTCCAATGAAAGTGTTATTTCTAATGAACGAGACTTTTTTTTTACGAAAGTGGCCCAATGGCACCACAAAGTATATTAGAAAATAAGATGTAGTTAAAGAGACAAAAATAAGGGGGGAACCAAACCAAAACCCCTTAATGGCAAACTCTATAGCAAGGAAGACCTATGGAGTTCCTAGCAAAATCCATAAGAATGTTCCTATGGACTACATCCCACCAAGTAAAATCATGTACATGTAAACCTAAGTTAGCAAGTTTGTCTGTGAAATGATTACCTTCCCTAAAGATATGAGTTACCAAAAACTGAATAGATCTAGTATGGTGCAAAGCGTTCTCTGATCTGTTTCGAAACCTCCACGGAACCAAAGAAGATTTTTTGAATGCAGGAACAACCAACTTCGAGTAAGTTTCTAACCAAAGATGATTCTAGATTTTGTCTTTCGCAATTTCAATAGCCATCATAGTAGTCGTAAGCTCTGCCATGAGGGCATTCTCAACCCCAATATTCATCGAGAAGCTACCAAGGTGACTACCATTATACTCCCTGTAAATACCACCACAATCAGTAACACCCGGAACTCCCATAGAGACACCATCAATATTACACTTCACCCAGTTCAGAATAGGAGGGTGCCAAAGAAACTCTTTCACTATACAAGACTTGGGAGGATTCAACTTCACATTAAACTTAAAGCAGATTTCTAGTGCATTTTTTAGTTTTTAAACCTAATGTTGGTCTTGGGGAACCAGATGATGTTTAAGATAGAGATAATAGAAGCTTGGATGATAACCTCGCACTGTTTACTCCAACTTCTATCACAAATACTCGGAGCTTCCATGACACTAGAAGGCATGGAGACCTTGATCAAGGCGAGTGATGACTTCTTGCCAAGTGTACTGCTACTGTCGCAATAATAAAAAGATAGAACCCACAAGGAATGTGTTCGAACAGAATAATGATTTGTGCAATATTAAATAAAAACAATAAAAGGGGGGGTTGCAAGTTTCAATGAAAAAGTAATTAAACGAGAAAACAATGTCAGGAAAGCGGTCAGGTTATGTTTTAGAATCCTTTTATCCCCTCTTGTTGATGTACGATGCCTTGTATGAATTATCGTATCCATATAATCTTACGGCGAATTAACAAAACAATTATAGCCAGACCCCCACGAAATAACTCACTAACAACTACTCGGAGCTTTCTATCCCTAGTCTGCAAGTGTAAGCAGTGTTAGGCGATGTACAGACTGTTAATTCTCTGTGCCACTACTCGAGGTTTCATATCCCTATTCAATCGGCTTAAGTAGAACAACTTCCCTAGATCCAACACATAGGCTACGAGTCAGGAATCCCTATGTGTATAACAGCAGATTAACAAAGTATCTCAAATAAAAAGCATTAAGCATAAGCAACAACTGAATAAAATTATAATTCAAAGGATTTATACAAAGTCAAACCGCCATATAATGCCAACAAGATTGATTAAGGTTTATCATAACACAACCTAACCTAGGAGAATTTAGTTACTCATAATAAAAATTACAATACCAATTGAATAAAGAAGAATAGCATATGAATTTCCTTGAAGGATTGGCCTCCAATGGATTCCAATGTTCTCAAAATCACCCTTTGATGCTGTAAAATTGTGCTCCCAGTGCCATATTTCGTAACCCTTGTAAAAGTGAAAAAATCCCCTTTTAAAGCTGTCAGAACGGGTCAGAACACGTCAGAAAAAGCAACCATCACGCGCATTAAGAAAGCATCACGCGCGATGCATCTTTTTCTCCTTTATCCCGCACACGATGGTGCGCGTGATTATTCTAGTAGTTGCGTGTTTTTTCACCCTTTTCAACTAGAATTTTCACTAAGTCCCATTTGTCGCTACGCGAAAAAAGACCGGCGAAAAACACAGAGTCGCCATCGAACTTTATTTATCCCAAAAGGGGAAGGGGAACATCGAGAAAACCCCAAGAGAAAGGATAAGATGGTCTCGCAACCAAATTATGGGTTCGGAAGCCGGTTATTGTCATACCCTTATTTTTTACCCTAAGATTCTGTTTTGCGTTTCGCATCGTCTTCATGGCATATCACGCATCTCGTCTATCATACCCCAAATTTGTCCCACCTTTCTCACTTTTCTCTCTATAAGGTCATCCGGCCTTTGGCCATGATCTTATGAAAATTAGGTCATACGGTCTTTGTGTGCGTGCTTATTATGACTAACAAATGTGTGCAGGTACATTGATTTCAAGTGTAGATGATACTTATTCTCACAATCAAGCATTTCAAGGCATAACCATTCTGATTCAAGGATCTTAGGGTTTCCTACTGGTTTGAATCTTATAAGATTAACTCAACCGGTTCTTTCATGGAACTAGGGTTTGAGCATATTCTTATCAAGGATCAAAGTCATTTTCCTCAAGATTTCTCAGAAGCTTTATTAAGGTTTTCTTCCATTGGTATTGAGCATGGGAATTTGAGGATTGTTATGGTATCGTTGTAAGTTTGTTCTTGAAGACATGGTGGTGCATTGATCTCCAACTTGAGTTTGTTGGGCTTTAGTGTATTATGATTTGGGCCATGGTACTTCAAGCTTGGTTGTAATATAATGTTTGTCTTGGACGTATTATTCTTTGAAGAAGCTTGGCCATCGTTAAGAGTTTCAGGGTTTCATCAAAGTATTCAAAATCAAGATTTGCAAAACGTTGGCCTAATAGCATGATCATGACCATTTCACATCCAAATATCCAACTTTAAATCCATGTTCATTCCTAACCAAAATCCTAAATTCCTTTCTAAAAGCCATAAACCACAAACCATTTTTTGAAAAAATCCAATTCACAATTCTAAAAAATTCCATGTTTGTTTTCAAGCTCCATGATCATTTTTCCTTTGTCAAGGTTCCAAGTTGAAGCATAAATGTCAAGTTTCAACATTTATCCAATGTCAAGTTACTCATATCAAGTTCAATTCTTTTCTTCATGACAAGGTTACTAAGTGCAAAGTTGAAAGCTCACATTTTTGAAAATATTAAGCTCAAGTTAAAAATCCAAAGTGTTCAAGGATTATTTACAAGACAAGCTCAATCCAAAGATACAAGATTTTAATCCAAAAAGTGTGCAAAGTACCAAAAGATCAAATTGTTACACTTAAAATTACAAGTATTGAAGAAGATTTACGTGAAGACGTAATATTCTACAATGCCTAAAAGAATAAATTTGTGAGATCTCTTCTTCATGTCATGCCAAGACCGACACGGCCCAAGCACCATCATATGGCAAGATTTTTGCACCATCTTGAGCCAAGTCTATCTCCTTTGTGTGCCAATCCAAACCTCACCAAAGTGTTCTCCCAAGAAGGCATCATGGACATGGAAAAGAAAAGGTTATGAATAATGAGTAATGAACATGGAAAGAAAGCACAAGTTGCAAGAATATGAACATTCCATGGAAGCCCTTGTTTTGTCCTAGCAAATTCATCATACTTTAAAAACAAAGCTTATAACATGACAAGGTACATAACAAGCAATGAAAATTTCATGAGCAAGCAAAACATTCAATTTCAACCATTTGTCAAGTTGTTTATGAACCAATGCCCTTCACAAAAGAAAAGCAAACCAAATTAGTAAAGTTGTCTCAACAAGTGCAGTAATAGTAAGAAAACATTCATGGCAAAATCTGAATTTTCAAAACACGATCAAGCACAAGGATTTGAAAAATGACAAGTTTTGAACATGTTTGAGTAAAAAAAGGAAATAACATCATCCTGTAATCACAATCCATAACAGCTTGTTTCTTTCCAAAACATGTCTCAAACATGAACCAAGTGAAAAGGAAAGTTCTTCAATTCTTGCAAAGCATTCACATTCAATTCAAAATTTGACAAATTCAAAGGCCTATAAAAAGGGCAGCACGCAAGGGAAGGAGAACCATACAGTACCATAATACCTCACACACACCAAATTGAAGAAAATTGGTACCACACACAAATACGCAGGCGGTAGCAGTGAGAGCATAACATCATTCACAAAGAAGAATAATCAATCCATCACAATTCACAAATAGCAGCAAAACGGCCACGCAGATCAAAACGGAAAAGCAGATAGCATCACATACTAGATCAACTTCTTCGCTAAAAGTAACTCGATTTCGATTTCGCAAAATTCCCGCTATGTCGGCATACGCATTTGAGGGTTCGAATTAGAATTATAGAGAGGATGGGGGTGAGAAATAGGTGCGATGCAGAGTAGGGAGTGGGAGTATGTTCTATGCACGAAGGAACCGCCGTGAAAGAGGGTGGCCGCTGATAGAAAGTATTATTAATAAATATTAGTTAAAAATATTTAAGTTATAATTTTAATATATTAGTTTAGATTAATTATTATAATATTCTAGAATATTCTTAGGTTATTGTGATTGTGCCACTTGGAAGGCTAAGATATGTTTAGAGTAGTATATATAGTGTAGTACTCTATTTGTATTATCATAAAATGAAAGCAATTAAAGTCTTTATTTTTATCTCTCTCTTAATTCTATTTGCCTTTTATTTTATTTAGAATTTATAGCTTTCTTTAATTTTGTTAGGGTTCTAATTTTGCATCCTATCAATTGGTGCTTTCATTCTTGAACATCAACACCTCCTATGGCATACCCATCACCCTCATTTCCATCTTTTCCATGGGAAATTTTTACACCTTATTATACCAACCCTGCATCTTCATCACCAAATTTATATCTAAATCATGAATATTCACCACCTACACCTAACCCATATCCACCATCTATAAACGCATACCCTTCATGTTACTATTCATTCTCAAACCCTCCATTTTCAGCCTTTATTCCACACACTCAACAACACCTAATTTCTGCTCCGAATCAACAAACATTGTTTCCACCACCTAAACCCCCAGATTTAAAACCAACTTATGAATTAATGGAGTTCATGGATCCAATCTCAACAACTATTGAGGAGTACCCACAAAAATCATCAGAAATTATTCAACAATGTTTTCAGAAATTGTTTGAAGCAGAAGAAAAATACAACAAGGAAAAGAGAGCTATTGAAGAGAAATATGTCAACAGAAAAAAATTATTGATGAGAAAATCAAATCCTCACAACTTGCTTGCAAAGACAGTTCAAAAAAACTCTTTGATTCATTTCAAAAGTTTCCAGAAAAATTGGTTGTTCAGAGAATTACAGAAAATCAAACAGAGAAAAAGAACTAATCGAAAAAGTATCTGATTCACCAAAATCATCTCCGGCGACAACTCAGGGAGCATCTCCGGTGGCGGTGACTATTCATTCGTTTTCTCCGGCAAAATTTCCGTCGCCTTCTCGAACGACATTTCCGTCGTTTTCTCCCGCAAAGACAGATTCATCGTTACAAAAGAGAACAACGGCACCTGCAAAAACAACTTTGTCACCGAAAAAGAGAACATCATCTATAGCAATAACAACAACGTTTTCACCACAACATAAGCCATTGAATTCGTCACCTTTCTCACAACCACCACTTAATGCTTTACGGTCGCGACCACCGCCGGAACCACCAGATTTTCAATGATTTGTAATTTTTTCTAAATGTTTTATAGTTTTTCTTTCTTTTATTTTGTTTGAAGATAAAAAAAAAGAGGAAAGAAGAAGTAGAAAGAGAAGAGAAAGAGAAGAAGAAAAAAAATGTGAGAATGATAGAGAGCAGAAAGAAAAAGAAATGGTAGAGAAAAAAAAAACAGAGAAAGGAAAAAAGTAAAGGAAATGAGACATGATAGAAAAAAAGGGAAGGAAAGAGAAAGAAAAGAAAAAAAACAAAGAAGAATAAAGAAAAAGAAAAAAGAAAAGAAAATTAAGGGGTCTCACGTGTCTGCATCTATTTTAATTAATTACATTCCCTATGTGCTACTATTCTCAATAACTTGTTTTTTCCAACACCACACGCTACCAACACAGTCCCATCCATTACCAGCTGTTCTGCACTACAGTATACCTAGCCTCTCTTTCCACTCACATTTATTTACTCTAATGTCTTCTACTCTCATCATCAATGTTCTTTTTTCACTATAGTGCAATTTAGAACCTTGAGGACAAGGTTCAAGTGAACCCGTCGGCAATGATAGAAAGTATTATTAATAAATATTAGTTAAAAATATTTAAGTTATAATTTTAATATATTAGTTTAGATTACTTATTATAGTATTCTAGAATATTCTTAGGTTATTGTGATTGTGCCACTTGGAATGCTAAGATATGTTTAGAGTAGTATATATAGTGTAGTACTCTATTTGTATTATCATAAAATGAAATCAATTAAAGTCTTTATTTTTATCTCTCTCTTAATTCTATTTGCCTTTTATTTTATTTAGAATTTATATCTTTCTTTAATTTTGTTAGTGTTCTAATTTTGCATCCTATCAGCCGCGAGTTTGGAAAACGAACGGGAGGCGAGAGAGTGAGGGTATCGTAGAGGGAGAAGAAGATGAGGGTACTGAACTTGTTGGATTCATATTTTCTTATATATGCAATGTGGTTATTGTGTGGGGTCAGATAGTGTTACGAGCATAGTTTTAAAAACCGGACTGGACCGGCCGGTCGGACCGGTTGGACCGGGAACCGGCCAGGTAACCGGCCGGGTTCGCTTGCTGGATCGGGCATGTCGTCGAACCGGTGAGAACCGGTGTGAACCGGTGCGAACTGGGAAAACCGGGGAAAACCGGCGGTTTTCGCAAACCGCCGGTTCAACTGCTTATTTTAAAAAAAAAAAAAAAAATTATTTTTTTTTTTATTTTTTTTTAATTTTTTTTTTTAATTTTTTTTAAAATTTATTTTACTCAAATACATAGGAACTTTTCTTCAAGAATAATAGTAATCACTCATTTAATTCAAGTGATACACAAATTAAGTTTTGTAATATCCACAAAACTATTTTTACTATTTTGTATTTATATTGATTGAAAAACCATCATACAAATATTTGTATAGAAATTTAAGAACACAAATTAAGAAACTAAATATAATATAATTTTAGACTTAACTGATTTCCATTATATATATATATATATAGACTTGGAAAATTTATTATTTAAAATAATGTTAATATTTGTATTGTTTTAATTATTACATTAAAATTTATTTTTTTATTAACATTAAAACTATGAATTTAAATTAGACTCTGTTTAATTTAGACTCTGTTTAAAATTTATAATTAGACTTTTTTAAAATTTGAATTTAAATTATGAACCTGTGAATTTATGATATGATCTTTTCAAAAAATTTAAGTGCTAGTTATAGTTTTTAGAGACTGAATCATCCGGTTCGACCGGTTTTATACCTATTATAATGACAGGTTTATTCAACCGAGTTATCCGGTTTAATCCGGTTTGGTCATGCAGTTCGACCAATGACCCAGTGGTTCGACTGATAAACCAGTGAACCAGTACCCTCACCGGTTTGATGACCGATCCGATTTTTAAAACACTGGTTACGAGGGATCCGACCCATTGTTCTTCATGGGACTTGGAACATAGCCCTAAATTGTTATGCACACTCCTATAATTCTTTTCCACACCCTTTTAGTGATATGATTATTAATTTTTTTGTTTTGTTTATTTTCCATAATTTGGTTTCATCTTTAAAAAAAATTTGTTTGAATTAATTTCGACGTTAGATTTTGGTGATGTTAATGTTGAATTTTTTTTCATGATCCAAGTATTAATTTCGATGTTAAATTTGTAATTGACTATTAATTTAAACTTAGGGATTAATTCTTGATTTGAATCTATAATTAAATTCTGGTTTAAGTTGATGTTTAATTTGTTGAATTAATTTTGATTGGCCTTGATTATGAGTTTAATTGAATTTTAATTGATATTTTTTTCCTGACCGAATTTTGTGGATTCCCTTATCGACTTTCGCTAGGATCTTGATGCATCCTTGTTGAGAGCTTTTGCCATATTCCTGATACGCATGATTAAGACTGCTTTGGTACTTGACGTTATTGGTTGTTTTCTTTGATTCTTGTATTCCCTTAGGATCCTTGATTCAATTATATTAAATCAGGGTAAACCATATGATTGATCTCTGGCATGACAATTTTTAGGATAGTTTTCCCTTTCAACTTACCTTAGGTCATAAAATTAGGTTAAATTTTCTGTTTCATCTTAAAACTAAAATCTCTTTTCTAAAAAAAATCCAAAAATACTCTAATTATTTCTAACCTTTTCCAAAACCCTAAAAACCAGTTCATCAATCTTAAACCTTTTTTGCCACTTGGATTTTCTGTTTAAAACTTTTCAAAAAGGACATGCTTCATATCATCGTCCATAAAAAATACACAACAAACCAAAAACATTTTAAACACGAACTACGGATGCTCTGATTCTATTCCCGTCAGGATACGTAGGCACGAGATGCAATGTCTTGACGAGCATACTCAGGAATATCACCTTAGGTTTTCCTTTCCCTTTTTACCTTTTAGCAAACAAATAACAGATGACACATTAAAACAAGACGTTCCTGTAGAGTACTACAGATACTTAGGATGTTAGCACCTTCCCTAGGTATAACCAACCCCCAAACCTTAGGTTCTCTTTTGCTTTATTTTTGCATTGCATACTTATGGGTTTATTCGTTCTTTTTTCCTTCCCTTGGATAAATTAAAGATCGGTGATGAATTATGATTTGTGATTCAAGTTAATTCAATAGCTTGATATCCGATTCTCACCGTGACAAAAATGGCAACTTCACTGGGGACAATTTCCCTAAGAGGGTTACACCTAACTTGTTTTATATGTGTTATATTTGTATACTTGTATATTTGTATATATCTGTCTGCCTGGGTTTTTCTGTATATAGGGTTGTTACATATTGTTGTGAGATAAGTCCTAACCCGGACTTGAGTACACTTATGATAGGAAGGTGATACTTTCAAGAAGGCTTACAGGGAGCTGATTCTCGACCAAGCTAACTTGAGAAGTCACCACTCAGTTGAGGCCCTCTTGGGAGTAGTATTGTTGAACGAGTATTTATGAAAACATTACTACTTTCGACCTAGGAGCCAGTGACACTGAGGACCTTTAGTTACCTCATTAACCCACTTGACCTTCTTAAGATGTAGTGAGATGACTATGAGGAAGTATTCCCAAAGTAGTTGAGATGCGATACTACACTCAAAAGAGGTTTTCTTGAGAATATTATTAACTACCGAGTATTTGGGAAATTGATAATATCTGAAAGATGGACTGGTGACTTTGGGAACTGTGTAGAACCTGTTGTATAGGTACAAATGAACCCATAGTACATACCTCTTGGGGTGGGTAGACCATGGTTCCATGCTCTTGATCTTCAAACCTAAGCCCTTATTGGTTTGCATGTATATGTGAATATGTGAATATGTGTATACCTGTGTTTGTGCATTCATTCATCCATGCATTTATGCACCATTTTTTCTAACTTCTTCAAAGAACTTAGAGTTATCTTGCAATCATCATAGGTTTTACCATGGATTTTGGAAGTTGTACTCTATTTTGTAATCCTTCAAATTTTTAATGGGATTTTCAGTTATCAAAATGTGTTATCCACTTTATGGTGTTTGTAAACATAACTTTGAGTTCCTTTAATCTCATATGCATTTTCACGACATGCATTATTTAGCATTGCATTCATCATTTGCATACCTGATTTTCCCTAAACAGAAACTCATTCGGCCTTCTGTCCTTGTATTATTTAGTTGATTTCTTGGCATTTGAACCGAGCTTGAAGTAGTTACTAAAGGATAATGGAGAGGACAGAGAATATTGATCCCATGTCAGGCTTCAGAGTGATGACTAACCCAATGTTTGATCTTCCTTCTGACGACAATGCTCCACAAGTGGATGTCCCTACACAATCTCATCATGTGCAAGATAACCTGGTTGGTCAAGTTAATGAAAGAGATTCCCAGTTTCCGAGGTATATGCCAAATCCTCTTCATGTCCACCCTGTGATAAAGGTGAACGATCCTAGAGTTAGAGAAATCGAGGGAGGAGTTCGTGATCTCGAGGAACAATTGAAGATGATGAAAGAACTCAATGTATTTGGTCTTAAGGCTCATGACTTGTGTCTAGTTCCGGGCATGGTTATTCCCCTGAAGTTTAAAATGCCTATCTTTGAAGTATACAAGGGTGTTATCTGTCTGAGATACCATTTGACGATGTTCTGTCGAAAGATGATCGCTTATATCGACAACGACAAACTGATGATTCACAGCTTTCGAGAAAGTTTATGTATGGCATCCTTGATGTGGTATATGAAGCTAGAAAGGGACCATATTCAATCTTGGGAAACCTAGCTGATGCTTTTGTGAAGCAGTACAATTACAATGTGGACATGACTCCAGACAGTAATCAATTGATGAGCATGAGTCAGAAGAACAAAGAATTCTTCAAGGAGTGTGCACAACGATGGAAAGAATTGGCAGCCCAAGTTCATTCACCATTCCAAGAGAAAGAACTAGCCAAGATGTTTCTAAAAACGTTGTCAGACTCTTATTATGTTAGGATGGTGGGCGTTGTGACATTAGAGTTCTCTAAAATTGTGGAAGTCGGAGTAACCATCGAGGACACATTCAAAGGTGGAAGAATCCAAGATGACTCGAATAGCCAAGCTAGTGAAGAGAAATTTGTTAATGATTCCCAAGAAGAAATGAGTGTTAATGTTTATGTAATTTTGGATTCTCCTCAGATCTTGCAAGCTCCAATTCCAGTGCCTTATCACTAATATCAGTATGCAGAGCCTGTTCAGTGCCAACAACTACTCTGCATAGACTTTCGTACCAGCAAAGGCTGGCCCATCAAGATCAACGTCAAAATCGACAAGCTCAGAATCTGAATTATCCGAATCAACGCCATAATTAGCAGAGACCTCTGAATAGTCTAGAAGGAGAGACTCGCCAATTTGATCAAATCCCGATGACTTATAGCCAATTGTGGTCTTATTTTGCCCGAAACTCAGTGATAACGCCCAGAAAGACTAGAGCCATGAAATCTCGCCCTCCTTGGTACAATCCAAATGCCACTTGTGAATTTCATGATGGAGTAATGGGGGCATCCGATTGAAGAGTGCAACATTTTCCAGGAAAAGGTTCAAGAGATGATCGACAATGAGGTGCTGACCTTCAAGAGAGGAAGCCTAGTTGTGAATGGAACACCTATATGCTGATAGATATGAAGACTCGAAATAGTACTTTCCAAGCTGGTGAAATCAAGTGGAGAGCTCATTCCCAAGATCATCAGGTTGTTTGTTTGTTTGCTTGCATTTGTTGTTATTCCTTTGATTGAAAAACCATGATTTGCATGTAAGAACTTGTTTGTTTTGAATGATTAATTCAATGAGTATGTTTGTTTTGAAGAAATCCATTCGTATTCACTCTTAAAATTCTTTTATTCTTTATAATGCCAATGCTACCCAATCTCTTGCCTAAGCAAAGAATTGGAGGGAGGATGACAAAATAAAAAACGCAAGATTTCTTGTCGTATGCTTTTGAGTAAAACCTTGTTGATGATGTAAGGCATTGTTTCAATTCCACAAACACAGGAGATATAAGGGAGGTAGACCCCCGTTAACCCCTTTGAGCCTTAAAGTAGGAGTTTTCCTTCCCAAATAAAAAAAAAACCCTCAATTTTAACCTGGGGAAAGGTAGTTTTCAGTTAAGCTGATCGAGCGCCCAAACTTTCAAAAAAAGGAGTGACATCCGAGAATCCACTTCACCTATCCCTCACAAATTAGGAGGCTAGAAGTCAAATCCCTAATGATTATCCCTCAATTAACTAAAGAGTGAGGCAGTCACAGTCCTTTCAACAAGTCAAAATGACTTAGAGTCACACGATTTGTTCATAAATAAAAAAAAAGCCCGCTAAGTCAAAACCTATGAAGGAGATTTAGGCAAAATTGGGGCATCCCGCTGGACTTCAAATTCAAATCCAAAAGATTCCGTCCAGGAAAAGTTAGGGAATGGAAAAACGCGAAAAGAAAACACAAAGGATTACAAAGAAAAATCCTCAACAAAGAACAAAGTCGTGTGATAAAACACCAAAAGCAAAAAGGTAAGTGACTGCCATGTCCAAAGCCTCGGTGTTTTCTCAACCATATCAAAATCTTCTTGAGAGATGAGTGCTCGTGTCAGGTTAATTGAATGTAGGGCTGAAGGACATCATGAAGAATGGGTGGGCACAAATAAACTTTGAGCCTCATATCCTTTGTTTCATAAACCGTGAACAAAGCCATGTTAAAACCCTCAAAAGACCTAATTGAAGCAGGGTTTATTTTGAAAGCATACTCAATGAGATGCCGTTTCCTGACTCCTATGAGCTATGCTCAAAATTGGTGTTGGCTTTGTAAAAAAATTAATGTCAAATCCTAACTGGTGATTCAGTCACAAGTTATTGCGATTCTTTTCAATAAAAAAACTTCAAGACAAGGATGCGTGTTATATTAGCAGTTTCAAAATTAACATTTTTTCTGCTTGCTAACATTGCTTGATATCATAGATGCTTGTATACGAGTGCCATAACCTAAATTTTTACCCTAAGACTTCACATCATTATGCAAAACATCACCACAATATGGATGCACTTTCATACCTCACCAATCCTTTCAAAGATTGTTGAGTGTTCACCTTGACCAAGAATTAGGGTTTCAAACCCTACAGAGGATTCAGGCAAAAGATCAATCAAGAATTGACATGATCTTCAACTTTTCAAGCCTCTCAATCATTCATGAAGGACAAGAGGTCCTCAACATCAAGAATCAAACCAAGATTGCATCATTTCAAGTTGATCAAGCCTCAAGACTATCAGTGTCACCAAATTAGGGTTTTGGTCGACCAAGGCTTCCAGAGGGAAATTTTCATCTGGGTATGAGCAAAGACCTCAATATATGTTTCAAGGACCTAAAATACATCATATTAGTCCATTCATATGATTGGATTGATTCAAAGAACTTGATTCATAAACAATGCAAGAATTCAAATCCATCTGAGCCACAAACTAAGGTTTTGATGAAAAGTTAACCATACCTTTGACTTTTGGCCAAGACATGATCTCAAACCTTGGGATATCATTCAAGACACTCAAATGTACCATTGAAGTTCATTCATAAGTTTAAAATCGCCTTGGGACATCCATTCATTGAAAATCAGGAATTAGGGTTTCTCTACACAAAATTCATCTGAGACCCAAAGTCAAAGTTTGACTTTTTGGACAAGAATGTTCATTATGAACCATTATACAAGAAAATATGATCCATTGTTGCATTTGAACAAGATTTGATCAAGAAATCAAGGTAACTTGAAAAAGGGGCAATGTTGAGAAAGTGAAAATTTCACTAAGTTATGGAAAAGTGTTTAAGTACCTAACTTCCAAAGGCCATAACTTGTTATCCAAGCAACCATTTTTTGCACTCCAAAGCTCAAATGATAGATCTCATCACATACTACAAGAGTACAAAACTGATCCATGGTCAAAAAATTCTTGGATTTTAAGTTATGAAGTGATCAAAATCAAGAAAAATATGAAATGAACTTCAACACTTAGTGAAATTCTGCCTAAAGTAAGATCAGTCAAAACATCAAAATGTGGAGGGATTTTTCACCATGATCCAAGATGAATCAAGTCCAATGGTGAACATCAAAGTTGAAGCACATCATCCCAGCTTCCCAAAGAGCCAAAGAGCATGAGATAATTCCACTTGAGCAAAGGGTTATGGAGGTTGCAAGACACCTTGCTGCAATTGTTTTACCAAGATCAGATTGGCCATTTCTTGTGGTACACGACTGTTTTGTCAAGTATAATGATCATGTTGCTAAGCTAATTCAATGTGATCAGGTTGAGTCACAACAAACCTGCAGAATTGGGTCAAGGGGTCAAGAGATATCTCAAATTGGATTATTGGATTTTGTCACATTATGCCTTGAATTCAAAGGCATTTATGTGCAATAATGCACATTCAACAAAGGTACTATTTTCAGTCAAGATGCTCACATAAACAACAATAAAAAGGACTGAGGAATGTGGAATTGGTCAATTGGTAGCTGTGCTATTTGGAGGAGCTATTGTACCTTGCATGAGAAGTAATGACGCCTTGCCAAAACCATTGAACCAAGCTCATATCCTTCAAGCCATTACTATTCAGTCAAGATAAACCTATCCACCTATAAATAAAGGTCGCATTGCCTCATTTCAAACACACCAAAACAACTTCAATCCTTGTTTTCTGAAAATCCAGTTTTGTTCCAAGTTTCAAACTTCCAAGTGAGGGAGAAATCAAATTTCTCAAACCAAAGTAATTCTATCCAAACCAAGCATTCAAACGCCTCACATACATCATATATAAGTGATCCAAACACTTATATCTCATCTGTAACATCCAAATCATCATCTCCATAGTTCACTTGATCAAGTTGCAGTTGGATTCGAGCTACTTAATCCAGGAGTTTTCAAACCATTCCAAGCACATCAACACATTCCTTGAGGGTCAAGGAAGCTATCTGGATCATCACATTACATCTGTAACACCTCCAAGGTAGAATTCGATTCCTTCTTGCAGAGGTAAGCCTTGAACTTTCAATCTCCATGATCCATGCATCATTTTTAAATTTTCAAAGCCCAGATATGTTTGTTATATTGTTGTGATCATTTCCCATCAATTAATTGCTATTAATCATGTCTATATAAGATTACATAGTGTTCTTGAAAAAATTAGGGTTCATTAGGTTTATACAAAATAACTCGTGCTACACTTAATTTAAATAAAATTAAAAAGAACCATTCAATTCCTTGTTAAAAAACACACAACTTTCATTTTTTTACATTTTTAAAAATGGTTAAGAAACTAGTGAGATAGCATAGGTTTTACAAAATTGTTAAAGTTGGTATGACACGAGGTTGAAGATGAAGGCCATGACACTGTTTTTCAAAATAAAATGAAGTTTTACTATATATTATTTCGTTTCCAATTTAAAACCTGAATTGGCAAAGCGCCCTAGTGGAAACACTAGTATTTGTGTGTGAACGAGTCCAAGGTCTTGGGTTCGAATCCCCCTCGCCCCAGACCTTTTGATTTTATTTTTTAGAACTATTTTCAAAAGGGTTTTTCATATATTATTCATTCCTTCCATTATGCTGTCACCACACACACATGACTCAGTTGGTAAATTTTGAACCCTCCACCCCAAGGGCGTGGGTTCAATCCGTGGAAGGGCCATCCAATTTTTTTACCACCAATTTTCTTCACTTTTCTTCACAACTTCAAATTTTGATATCTCCTATCAAATTAATTATTTTTAATCCCAATTTTTTTACACATATCATTTAAATACCCTATTATTTTAATCCACACAAAAATATTTTGTATTTAATATATTAAAAGATATTATTTTAAATTGTTTTAAATATTTTAAAATAATTTATTTTCTTGATTTTTCTTAAACCAAAATGATTTTAAATATTCATGTGGATAAAATGTCTTTTTCATAATCCTTAATCATTGTTTATGACATGATTAATGGATTCATTTGATAAACTATACATTTTATTGATTTTTCTTTGAAAAATATCTTTTAAAAAATGAAATTAGGGTTTTCACCTTGATTCAATCTTTCAAACTTGATTTCAATAATCTTGGGCCTCTATTAGAGTGTAAGACCCAACCCACTTTGTAAATAAACCACTTCATGGGTCTCTGCTATAGTATAAGTCCCATCGCGCTTTTCAAAATCACTGTGCGATCATTGTTTTCACAACAATCTTTGGGCCTTTGTAAGGAGCGTGAGTCTCATCCCTTTGTACATAAACTTTGTTTTAAACAATCATCTGGGCCTCTATTTTAGAGTGTAAGACCCAACACCTTTGCTTCTCTCTTACTAAAGATCAAGTCATCTTCAAATTTAAAACTTTCTTCAATTTCTTCAAAAAACTAATCCAATCTTGAAGAAAACATCTAATCAATCACAATACACTGGGCCTTTATCCAGAGAATAAGACCCACCACTTTTCTCAATTCAATTCCTACTTGTTTATATACTTGTTCATATATCTGTGTATATACTTGTACATATTTTGTTAAGTTTCTCTTAGCATTTAAATCATCCTTGGTTTAGACTAGTTCAAACAATAGGATCCTTTCAATCAGTATAACTTAGTTCAAACAACTAGTTCCCTCTTGTACAAAGAAATTCTTCTTCCCAATACAATCAGCCTCCTCTTCAGTTTTGTTCAATTTATTCAACCTTGAAACAGTTCAGGAAAGAGAGGATTATTTCCCGATGAAACCTCTTCTTTAACCCCTTTAACCCTGGAGCAGTTCAACAAAGAAAGGATTATTTCCCGATGAAACCTTTCTTGAACTCTTCCTAGACTTGGAAAGTTTCAACACCTAGCCTCCTCTTGGGCTTCATACAAGGACCCTCAGGCTTCCTAAAAGCATAGGATAGATCCTAGTCATCTTTATCAATACACCAATTCCCAGGAGAGTCAAAACCTCTAACGCCTTCAAACTCATCTTTTAAGTCTCTTCTGATCCTCAACAAGGTTTGGTTTTCACTTTAAAATCCCCAGCCAGGGTCAGGTTACAATCAAAAAATCCCCAAAAGAATCAAAGTCTTTGTGGCATTTAATAATTCAACTCTCTTAAGCAAGAGTTAGTTTCCTTTTTGATTCCTCAAAACAGTTTAGACCTTCTCTTGGAATTAAATTTCCTCAGCAAAAGTCAATCTCCACTCAAATTCCCTCAGGCTCCTCTTAGGCTTCATATAATGATTTCCCCAGCCTGCCTCAATCTTGGGCTTTGTACAAGATAGATATAACACTCCCCCCAGTTGAGTCAGTTTTCAACTTTTTTAGCTTCAACCTTGGGCTTTGATCAAGGCACAAAATTTAACATCCCCACAGATGAGACTCTGAGTCCTCTCTGTAGGAGGATATCTCCTCTATACATCACATTTCAAAACAAACAAATCAAAACTTTTTTTTCCAGATAATTGATGTAAGTGGCACACTTGTTGATTCAAAAACCAAGCTGGAGTCCCTCCCTTATCATGGCTAAAGTTCTCTTTCATCTAAATGTTGTAAGTGGCAAACCTTTGGATTCTACACATCCAAGTCAATGTCCCTCTCTTAGCATGAAAAGATTCATAAAGGAAAAAGTGGCATTGCTCCACACTAAGTTAAAGCTTCTTTCTTCATGACATTTCACTTCTCATATAAAGGAAGATGTGGCATTGATGGATTCTTAAAGAAACTTCCCTTATAAATTAATTCTTTAATGTTTGTGATGAATAATGAGATATCTCCCTTTAGAGATGACAAATTCTTTCTCAGTCAAACCTTTAGCTTCAATCTTAGGCTTTAAACAAGACCCAAAGACACTTTTAGCTTCAATCTTGGGCTTTAAACAAGACATAAATACTCTTTTAGCTTCAATCTTGGGCTTTGAACAAGACACCAAACAATTTGCTTCCATAGAATGGGAGGAACTACGAAAGCTCTGATTTCCCCAAGTCTCTTTATGGGAATACGTAGGCATAAGATTGCAAAATTTTAGCGAGCGCACTAATAAAAAATCTTAGGTTAAGTACCTTTCCAAAAACAATAGAAAACCCTAAGACAACAAAAAAAAACATCTCCTCAACCTTCATAAAGGAGAAACTTACCCAATCTACAGCAAATAGATTTAAGCAACCAAGCAATTCAACAGTAGAAACATATGCAAATAAAGGTTCCTATAGATTACTATAGATACTTTGGGTTTTAATAGCTTCCCCTTGTATAACCAACCCCCGATTCCATATCTCTTCACATCTGTAAAGGAAAACACTTGCGTACAGGGTTAGTTTAAGATATCATCCCCTTCCTTTTAGGCTTCATAGGATAAATATAGAAATCAGAAAGTAGCACTAAGAGCGGTAGTGATCGCGTCACAAAACACCAGAGCTACAGAAAAATGGCGACTCTGTTGGGGATTGCTAATTGCCTCTTAAGAGGGTTAAGCCTTACATTGCATATTTTTTGCTGTTTATTTGCTTTCTCATTTGATATCATTTGCTGTTTTCCATTATACTACCTGCTTATCTACCATATTTGTTTAATTTGTTTTATCTGGGAATGTGATTAATACACATGTGGTGACTCAAAAAGTCCTTAGTGGGCTTGAGAGCATATTTTAAGATAGGAGGTGGTAGACTCAAGAAGGCTTATAGGGAGTGAATCCCGACCAAGCTAACTTGAAAGTCCACCAAATCAGTAGAGGTACCCTTTTGGAATTATGATGTTAAGTGAGCAAGTCGTGAAAACATTACTTTTTCCACTGGGCACCCGTGAAACTGAGGATTAGTAAACACTTAACCATTCGGCCATTTTAGGACGTAGTGCGGTGACTATCGAAAATAGTTTATATATAATACTACACTCGAATGAGACCCATCTTAGAGATATTACAGCTCTCGTGAATCAGTCAGTTTGCTGGTAATATTCTTAAGAGGGGTCAATGATTTTGGGAACCTTGTTAGAACCCGTTCTACAGGTACAAAAAGAACCCCTAGTACATACCTTTGGGATGGGTAGATCTCTGACTCCACGCTCGTGACGATAAACCCTTAAACCCATGTGTCATATACTTGTGTTTGTTGCATTCATGCATTCATGCATCCATAAAAAACTTTCAAAAAAAAAAATTTCTCAAAAATTTGCAAAGGAACTAAAAAAAATGGGGTGTTGCAAATATCAGAAACCGCGTTATGGATTTTGGTAGAAGAAAAACTCAGAAGTACACCTTCAGAAATCCAAAACTTGAAGACCTGAGAAGATTGGGAAGGTTGATTACTAATCCAGAAGCTTTCAGAGCTAAGTATGGGGGACTCTTATCCCTTTTAAAGGTTAACATGGTGGAAGGAGTCCTATCTACATTGGTTCAGTTTTATGGTCTAGTGTACCATTGATTCACGTTTCCAAATTATCAGCTCACACCAACATTGGAAGAATACTCTAATTTGATTGATTTACCTATCATTGATCAGGATCCATTCTATGGACTGGAAGAAATTCCTAAAGATCAAATCATTACAAGAGTCACCTCTTTGGAAATATCAGATATCAAAACTCACATGACCACTAAGGGAGGAATTCAAGGCCTACCAGCTAGGTTTCTGTTGGAAAAAGCCCTATATTTTGCTAGTATAGGAAACATAGTTGCTTTCGAGGATAACTTTGTTCTACTCACTTATGGATTATTCCTTTTCCCCAACATTGACAATTTCGTCGACATCAACGCTATTAAGATATTCTTAATTAGGAACCCAGTCCCAACTTTGCTGGCATATGCTTACCACTCAGTGCATTTAAGGAACTTGTACAGCAGAGGGATGATTACATGCTGCGTACCATTACTCTACAAATGGTTTATTTCCCACTTACCCAAATCTACTGCTTTTTGGGATCTCAAAAGTGGTATGCGATGGTCGCAAAAGATTATGTCTCTCATTCACTCCGACATAGATTGGTAAATTCTGGTCTATGACGGAATAAAAATCATGACAAAATGTGGAAGTTTCCCCAATGTACCCCTCATTGGTACTAAAGAAGCGATCAATTATCACCCAATTTTAACTCGTCGTCAGCTTGGATACCCGATGAAGGATATACCTTACAACATTCATCTAGAAGGTATTTTCTTCAAGGAAGGAGAAAATGACAGAGCACTCAAGGAAGAAAGTGTGCATGTCTGGCATCATGTTCATAAGAAAGGAAGAGAGTCTCTGGGAAAACCAAACTACATCTCCGTGAAACCTTATCTCCAATGGGTACAAACTAGGCCATCAAGTTAAAAATGCCTTACCCTCGTCAAGAAGTATTTCCCTTAAAAGAATATATCCTTTATTTCATGAATGACACAGAGAAACCACAGGTCGCTTTTTACAAAACTCAACATGAAAAGGACTCTTGGAGGAACAAGTATCAGATTGTCAGCTTGGATTGCACAAAGATTTAAGAGTTACTGAAAGAGAAAGATGCTCTGATTGAAACACTAGAGCAGCATGCAGTAGAAAGCCAAGAGGAACGGAGGAGTTTACTTTCTCCTTTCACTTGAAAAAGGATCATCAACCCGACAACGGTTGGGGAGGCCCGATCAAAGAAGCGAAAAGGGAGTCAACAGCCCGCATCTGGACCTTTGTCAGAAATTCCTTAAGATTCATAGGCCTAGCTTTCCTTCCTGCACTTTGCAAAATAATGTACTTTTCCCTGTAAGATATTGTAATCCTTTGAATTTAATAAAAAGTTTCCACCGTTGTTTGATATTTGCAACATAATTGTTAAAAGTTCTTTTGAAACCAAAACAAAAAGATCATTTTCATTCTTTGCATATCATTCATCATTCTTGCATTACACATATTTGTCATAAAGTCTCACACATGTGTCTCACTTTAGAGTCAAACTGTCTCATTCGTACAATACTCGGGCCAATCGGCAAAAGAAAATGGACGATCTTGAGGAGGAAAACAGAGAGCTAAGAGAGGAAGTTAACACTCTGAAGGAAAGTTTGGAAAGACTCAACGCCATGATTGAATCCCTGGTAGCAGCTCAGAATCAACCACCTCAAAGGACTGCAATCTTAGAAATTGTGTCTACACCAACATTTGAGATACCTGTCGGTCTTCCTCAGTACAATATGCCTAAAGGTTTTCCCTGGGGCATGCCTTTCAATTTTATACCTGAGGGATATACACCACCGGTCACTGAAGACCTGGGAGCAACATCCGGAACCTCCAGACCTGAAGGTTACAAACTTCAGGTGAACGAAGATGCAAGGGCTATGACAGAGACTCCTGTACAAACTTCAGGTCACCGAAGCACCAAGAGTTACCGTAGTAATGTCTATACCATAACCTGTGATATATACTATCCCAGAGGAACAGATTCTTCAGACCACCCCTGGCAAGAATGAAGAAGTATACGAAAGAATGAATGAATTCCAATAACAGTTCTTGGAAATGCAGAAAGAACTGCATGCCATTCGCGGATAGGACTTGTTTGGCAAAGATATCGCTGACCTCAGTTTTGTCCAAAACATCAAAATACCGCACAAGTTTAAGGTGCCCGACTTTGAGAAGTACAAAGGAAACTCTTGCCCTCAAAGCCACTTGGTAATGTATGCCCGGAAGATGTCTACCCAGACAGAAAACCAACAGCTAATAATCCATTACTTTCAAGACATTTTAACTGGTGTCGTGTCAAATGGTACATGGGGTTAAACCTTACAAAGATTAGTACCTTCAGAGATCTTGGGGCGGCTTTTGTTCAGCAGTACAAGTAAAATTTGAATATGGCACCCGACAGAGATAAACTCAGAGCTATGTCCTAAAAAGATAAAGAAACCTTCAAGGAGTACGCTCAAAGATGGCATAAAATTGCCGCCCAGATTTGTCCTCCTCTCGAGGAGAAATAAATGACAAAAATATTCTTGAAAACATTAATCTCATTTTATTATGACCAAATGGTCGCCAGTGCACCTAGTGACTTTACCGAGATGGTAAACATGGGGATACGCCTTGAGGAAGCAGTCCGAGAAGGTCGACTAGTTAAGGACTCAGAACCATCCAGTAGTAGTAAGAGATACGAGAGTGCTTTCCAAAAGAAGAAAGTACAAGATATCAGTAATATCTTGCAGGGTAAGCAAACACGAAGGTATCAACCTCGACAGGTAGCAACGGTATCTGTAAGTGTTTTTAATTGGCAGCAATTTTTGGTAAAACATACCTGTCAAGGCTGATGTCACGACATGCTTGGGTAGCCTCTCTGCAGGTATGAAGTACTGCCTGTAAGCAGCTTTCATCAGGATGTCAAAATTGATGTCGTGACATGTTTGTTTCTGATCAGCTCGTTGGGCCTTGGATTGTGTACGCGCGCTTTGGGTTTTGCAGTGTGTTTCTGTTGAGATTTTTTAGGCGCTTTTATTTTGGAAGATTCTCCTAATCGTGTGATTTGCTATTTCCAGAAAGTATTCATTTGTTTCTATTTTCTCTCCTTGATTGTTGGTAATTAACCTAATTAGGTTAAAAGCTTCTGGGGAGCTGCTGCTGCTGTGGGATCTATAAATAAACAGCTGCTATCATTTGTTTGGGTCACGGTTTTTAAGAGTTTGAAGTGTGGTCATAGTTTTCTTGTGAACCAAAGCAATTATTGTTTTGATGATTGTTTTGGAATAGGTTTATTGAGTTGTAAGTTTTTACTCTTAAGCTTTTAAGCAAAGAGTATCATTGTGCTTGATTGAAGCTTTTAAGCAAAATCAAGATTGTGTCCTTGAAGAGTGTTCTTCTGTCTCGTTTATTTGTGTCTGTTATTATCACTGCTGTGATTGAGGGGGAGTTTGTAATTGCATTGGGTAGGGATTAAGTGAAGGTTGTAAACTGTGTGGTTTGATCCTGAATTGATACTACTAATAGTGGAGTTCCTCCCTGGCTTGGTAGCCCCCAGACGTAGGTGTGTTTTGCACCGAACTGGGTTAACAATTACTTGTGTCTTTTATAATTGTTTGCATTATTTATTTTGTTCGTTCTCAAAACCAAAACAGATATTAGTGTCGTAACATTGTATTCGACATCTCGTATCTGACACCAGAATTTTCAATTGGCATCAGAGCAGGCACCCTGCCTGTTACTCTGGGTGAGATCTAGGGACATTATATTCTGGTATTATGGAAGGAGGAGGGTTTGTGAACAGACCACCTGTTCTGGATGGTTCTAATTATGACTACTGGAAACCTCGTATGATAGCCTTCTTGAAATCCTTGGATAGCAAGGCATGGAGAGCAGCAAACAAAGGATGGGAACATCCTGTCACTGTTGGAAAGGATGGAAAGACAATTCCTAAACCTGAGGAAGAATGGAGCAAAGAGGAGGATGAGTTGGCTCTTGGCAACTCTAAAGCTTTAAACGCCTTGTTTAATGGGATTGATAGAAATATATTCAGACTGGTGCATCACTGTGAATTAGCCAAAGATGTTTGGGATACTCTCAGAACCACCCATGAAGGTACATCCAAGGTGAAGATGTCAAGGCTCCAGCTGCTTACTACCAAGTTTGAGAATCTGAGGATGAAAGAGGATGAGAGTATTCATGACTTTCACATGAATATTCTAGGAGCATTAGGAGAAAAAATGTCTGATGAAAAACTGGTGAGGAAAATTCTCAGATCCTTGCCCAAGAGGTTTGCCATGAAAGTCACTGCTATAGAAGAGGCTCAGGATATCAGCAATATGAAAGTTGAAGAACTCATTGGCTCTCTTCAAACCTTTGAGATGGGAATAAATGACAACTCTGAAAAGAAGAACAAAGGTATAGCTCTTGTGTCTAATACTGAAGAAGAGGCAGAAGAAAATGATATTAGTAATGAAGAGAACTTATCAGATGCCTTGGCTATGCTTGGAAGACAATTCAACAAAATTATGAAAAGAATGGATCAGAAGTCAAGGTCAAATGTCAGGAACAATTCTTCTGACATTAGCAGGTCCTATGATTCCAATAGGAAAACAAAACCTGAAGAAAAGTCTAACCAAGGCAAAGGGATTCAGTGTCATGGATGCGAAGGGTATGGGCATATTAGGGCTGAGTGTCCTACTTATCTCAAGAAGCAAAAGAAAGGGTTAACTGTTACATGGTCTGATGAAGATTCTGAGAGTGACTTTGATGATGAATCTGCCAAACTTGTCACTGCACTAACTGGTGTTTGTACTTCAGATGGAGACTCAAGTGAAGATGAGTTAACTTTTGAAGAGCTTGCAGCATCCTACAAAAAGCTATGTATCAGAAGTGCAGAAGTTTGTCAACAAGGGGAAAAGCAGAAGAAACTTATAATCAAGCTGGAAGCTGAGAATAAAGAACATCTTGGAACAATATCTCAGTTAAACAATAAAGTCACCTTGCTGAATTCAAAACTTGATCAGATGACCAAGTCTATCAGAATGTTGAACAGTGGAACTGACACACTAGATGAGATTCTTCAGACTGGACAGAGTGCAGGAGATATGTCTGGTATAGGATTTGCAGGAACAAAGAAATCGTCTTCAGGAAACAGTCAACCAGAACCTGAATCTAGTATGATGAATCAGATGTCAAAACCTATGTTTCAACATCATGATAAGGGTAAAATGAATCACACAAGAAAGAAATTCCAAAGATGGAGATGTCATTATTGTGGTAGATATGGGCACATAAAGCCATTCTGCTTTAGACTGTATGGATACCCTGATCAAACTCCATATTTCAGACCTAAACAGAATCAGCTCATTAAGAAGCAGCAATGGAGTCCCAAAGTTGTTGCCTTAATAGCTCATACGTCCCTCAGAGTATCAGCCAAAGAAGATTGGTACTTTGACAGTGGGTGTTCAAAGCATATGACTGGAATCAAAAATCTGTTAGTTGATGTCAAACCTCATGCTACCAGGTATGTGACTTTTGGTGATGGAGCCAAAGGTGAAATCAAAGGTGTTGGAAAACTGGAGTGTTCAGGAGTTCCAAATCTGGATGGTGTTCTACTGGTAAAAGGATTGACTGCCAATCTCATCAGCATCAGTCAACTCTGTGATCAAGGTTATCATGTCAACTTTACAAAATCTGAATGTATGGTCACAAATGAAGAAAAAGAAGTGATTATGAGGGGTGTCAGGTCTAAGGATAACTGTTATTTGTGGATATCTCATGAACCTAGTTACTCATCATTTTGTTCTGAAACCAAAGAAAATGAAGTAAAGCTATGGCATCAAAAACTTGGTCATCTTCATTTAAGGGGTATGAAAAGGATTATCTCTATGGAAGCTGTAAGAGGGATTCCAAAACTACAGATTAATGAAGAAAGAGTGTGTGGTGAATGTCAGGTTGGCAAACAAACCAAGATGTCACATCCAAAGATTAAACATCTTACCACATCTAAAGTTTTGGAATTGTTACACATGGATTTAATGGGACCTATGCAAGTGGAAAGTCTTGGTGGGAAGAAATATGCCTATGTGGTTGTTGATGATTATTCTAGATATACCTGGATAAATTTCATCAGAGAGAAATCAGATGTTTTTGATGTCTTCAAAGACCTCTGTCAAAAGGTTCAAAGAGAGAAGGAAGGCTGTGTTGTTAGAATTAGAAGTGATCATGGAAAAGAGTTTGAAAATCAAAGATTTGCAGAGTTCTGTTCATCTGAAGGAATCAGTCATGAATTTTCATCTCCCATTACTCCTCAACAAAATGGGGTTGTGGAAAGAAAAAACAGGACACTTCAAGAATCAGCCAGAGCTATGATTCATGCCAAGAAACTCCCTATCCACTTCTGGGCTGAAGCTATGAATACCGCTTGCTATGTTCATAATAGAGTGACCTTGAGAAAGGGAACCTCCACTACCTTGTATGAAATCTGGAAAGGAAGAAAACCAACTGTCAAATATTTTCATGTGTTTGGTAGTAAGTGTTACATACTAACAGATCGTGAACAAAGAAGGAAGATGGACCCCAAAAGTGATGAAGGAATCTTTTTAGGTTACTCTACAAACAGCAGAGCCTATAGGGTTTTCAACTCTAGAACAAGAACGATGATGGAATCAATAAATGTGGTGGTTGATGATTTGCATGAGGAAGCAAATGTCACAGATGATGTCAGAACATTCTTGGATATTCCTGCTGGTACATCAAATAAAGAAGTTGACTCCAATCCTACTACCACAGAATCTGAGGGTGAACCTATCAACAAGGGACCCTCCACCAGAGTGCAGAAAGATCATCCTAAAGAACTTATCATAGGAGATCTCAACAGTGGAGTGACTACAAGATCAAGAGAACTCATCTCAAGCTCTTGCTTTGTGTCAAGAATTGAACCTAAAAATATCAAAGAAGCTCTGACTGATGAGTTTTGGATTAATGCAATGCAAGAGGAATTAAGTCAGTTTAAAAGGAATGAGGTGTGGGAGCTTGTTCCAAGACCTGAAGGGACAAATGTTATTGGTACAAAGTGGGTGTACAAGAACAAGTCAGATGAGCAGGGAGTTGTAACCAGGAATAAAGCAAGGCTTGTAGCTCAAGGATACACTCAAGTTGAAGGGGTTGATTTTGATGAGACATTTGCCCCTGTTGCTAGACTTGAATCCATCAGATTGCTATTAGGAGTGGCTTGCATTCTAAAATTCAAGCTGTTCCAGATGGATGTGAAAAGTGCCTTTTTGAATGGCTATTTGCATGAGGAAGTTTATGTAGAGCAGCCTAAAGGCTTCATTGACCCAACCTTCCCAGACCATGTGTACAAATTAAAAAGGGCTCTTTATGGACTGAAACAAGCTCCTAGAGCTTGGTATGAGAGATTGACAGAGTTCCTCATTAATAATGGATACAGAAAAGGAGGGTTAGATAAGACTCTTTTTGTTAAAGATGAAGGAGGAAAAATCATGATTGCTCAGATTTATGTGGATGATATAGTGTTTGGTGGAATGTCAGATAGGATGGTGAAACACTTTGTTCAACAAATGCAGTCTGAATTTGAAATGAGTCTTGTTGGAGAACTGACTTATTTTCTTGGGTTACAAGTAAAACAGATGGAAGATTCAATCTTCCTCAGTCAAAGTAAGTACGCAAGAAACATAGTCAAAAAATTTGGAATGGAGAATGCAAGCCATAAAAGAACACCTGCACCTACTCATTTGAAATTATCTAAAGATGAAAAGGGGATTAATGTTGATCAAAGTCTATATAGAAGTATGATAGGTAGCTTACTGTATCTCACAGCTAGCAGGCCTGATATTGCTTTTGCAGTTGGAGTGTGTGCCAGATATCAAGCAGATCCCAAAGTTAGTCACATAAATCAAGTCAAGAGGATTCTCAAATATGTGAATGGAACTTGTGACTTTGGTATGCTGTACTCTCATGGGTGTAATCCTATTTTATCTGGATATTGTGATGCTGATTGGGCTGGAAGTGCTGATGATAGAAAGAGCACATCAGGAGGATGCTTCTTCTTAGGAAACAATCTCATTTCATGGTTCAGCAAAAAGCAAAATTGTGTCTCCTTATCCACGGCAGAGGCTGAATACATTGCAGCTGGAAGTAGTTGTTCACAGCTAGTATGGATGAAAAAAATGCTAACAGAGTATAATGTCACACAAGATGTCATGACACTATATTGTGACAACCTAAGTGCTATCAATATCTCCAAGAATCCTATCCAGCACAGCCGTACCAAGCATATAGACATTAGGCATCATTTCATTAGGGATCTTGTGGAAGACAAAGTAATTACCTTGGAGCATGTTGCCACTGAGATGCAGCTGGCTGACATTTTTACAAAGGCTTTGGATGCAAGTCAATTTGAGAACCTAAGGGGTAAGTTAGGAATTTGTCTTTATGAAGGCTTATAGCAATTAATCACATGTGGAAACATTGTCCGGCACATCTTAGTTTTCCAAGAATTTGTACCATCAAAATATATAAATCCTTTCCCCCCTCTTTTGCATCATTATCAAACGCTCTCCATTCCCACTCATACATGCCATACTGTTTATCTTCTTCTTTCCAAACATTCTGTCACTGCCAACCCTCATTTCAGATTTTCGTCTATCACTTTGCCTGTGAATAACATGTCTCACCAACAAGCTTCGTCCCCCTCTAAGCCGGTGTCTCCTAAGACTGTTTCGTCTTCTGATTCTAGGGCACAAGATATGGATCATTCTCCCAAGGATGTGGTTGATGCTGTCCCGTTAAATATGGTGCTTGCTGATGTGCCTCATGTTCAAAGGCATAGAACTCAACATGCAAGAAGACCTAAAGAAAGTCCTTCAGGTAACATTCCCACATCGTCTTCTGTTGATCTTTCTGCTATGGCAAGGGAAGGATCTGAGTATGTTCATAAGACTGTTGATAGCATCGTTACTCGTATCATTAATGAAGATCATGCTGTGGCTGGGATTTCTATCCCTTTGAGGCAACTTTCAGCCCCTCAAACTAGTCAGAAGCATCAAAAAGATGGTGATATAAATCTAGAAGATATTCAAGATGTTGCATGTGATGTTAAGACCTCTGTTGCTGAAGATACCTTTGAAAGTGTGAAGGATGCTGGGAGTAAACCCTCTAAAACCAAAGATGTCATGGCTGATGATGTTGTGGATCTTGATGAGATTGATGACAACGCTCTCCTTGCCAGCATAGCTAATAGACTTGTTACTAGGAAAGGGAACAAGGGTGCTAAGCAAAGTTCTCCCAAGCACAAGAATGTAGCTAGTCCAAGTCCTTCCAAGCGCAACATCAAGAAGGTTGGTTCTGGTCCCCCCAAGGGTTGGAGCAAAGTGGTTGTCAAGAAGAGAAAGATTAGAGTCTCTTCTGATTCTGAAGATGATGTTGAAAGTGATGTTCCTGACATCCGTCTCAAAAAGAAATCCTCTGCTAGCAAACTGGCTACCAGAATACCTGATGCTCCTCTAGATAATATCTCTTTTCATTCTGCTGAGAGTGTTAACAAATGGAAATATGTGTATCAGCGGAGGTTGGCGTTAGAAAGAGAGCTGGGTGAAAATGCTATGGAGTGTAAGGAAGTAATGGATTTAATCTACTTTGCTGGCCTGTTAAAGACTGTGACTCGCTTCTCAAAGTGCTACGAGACACTGGTTAAAGAGTTTATTGTTAATCTTTCTGAAAATTGTGCTGATGGTAAATCTAAGGAGTTCAGAAAAGTGTTTGTTAGAGGAAGATGTGTCAATTTCTCCCCTGATGTGATAAATTTTTACCTAGGAAGGACTGGTGAGCCTCAACCTGAGTTGGAGGTGTCTGATAATCAAGTCTGCACGACCATTACAGCGAATCAAGTCAAGAAATGGCCTCTAAAGGGAAAATTATCTGCTAGCTTACTAAGTGTCAAGTATGCGATGCTGCACAGAATTGGAGCTGCTAATTGGGTTCCCACTAACCACACATCTACCATTGCTACTGGTCTGGGCAGATTCATTTTTGCTGTTGGAACCAAGGCAAAATTTGATTATGGGACGTACATCTTTGAACAGACATTGAAGCATGCAGGTACGATGGCTGTGAAGCTTCCCATAGCTTTTCCCTCTGTCATTTGTGGCATTATCCTTAAACAATATCCTGGAATTTTAACTGAGTCAGACACTGCCTGCAAAAGAGAAAGTGTCTTGTCTTTTCATTACAAGCTGTTTCAGGGGACCCATGTCCCTGATATTGTTGTAACATCTGCTGAGACATCCTCTAGCAGTAGACCTGTGAATAAGTCTACCATCATTTCTGAGCTCAAGGAGACTTGCAAAGAGCTAGAAAGCAGAAAGTTGAAGCTTGAAACTCTTATCAGAATACTTGAGAAGGAGGAACGTGAGGATGGTGATAATGCAAAGACTGAAGCTGACAATGAGGGTGAAGACTCTGGTGGGAGTGACAATGAGGCTGATGTTGGTGGAGAGGCTGAAGATGAATCTGGGTCTGGTGAAGAAGCTGAAGATGTTTCTGGTTCTGATGAAGATTAAGTTTTTTTTTTGCCATATGTTTCCATATTGGTTCTTGTGGAAGTTCTTTTGGTTTGATGTGCTTCTGCACCTTGTGTTAGTTTCTTTTTGGTTATTTGGCTTTTTGGTTGTAAAGACTATGTGTTTTTTTTTGGTTTGGCTCTCTTTATGGCTAAAAAGGGGGAGCACTGGATATTTCTGTTTCTCTTAACTTTGGAAGTTGCTATTTCTGATGCTATGCTGCTTACTTCCTTGGATCTGCTGTTTCTTTTTCTGCTGCTGCTATTTCTGATTGTTGTTCGATTATTATGTTTTAGCCAAAAAAATTCGCCAAAGGGGGAGTTTGTAAGTGTTTTTAATTGGCAGCAATTTTTGGTAAAACATACCTGTCAAGGCTGATGTCACGACATGCTTGGGTAGCCTCTCTGCAGGTATGAAGTACTGCCTGTAAGCAGCTTTCATCAGGATGTCAAAATTGATGTCGTGACATGTTTGTTTCTGATCAGCTCGTTGGGCCTTGGATTGTGTACGCGCGCTTTGGGTTTTGCAGTGTGTTTCTGTTGAGATTTTTTAGGCGCTTTTATTTTGGAAGATTCTCCTAATCGTGTGATTTTCTATTTCCAGAAAGTATTCATTTGTTTCTATTTTCTCTCCTTGATTGTTGGTAATTAACCTAATTAGGTTAAAAGCTTCTGGGGAGCTGCTGCTGCTGTGGGATCTATAAATAAACAGCTGCTATCATTTGTTTGGGTCACGGTTTTTAAGAGTTTGAAGTGTGGTCATAGTTTTCTTGTGAACCAAAGCAATTATTGTTTTGATGATTGTTTTGGAATAGGTTTATTGAGTTGTAAGTTTTTACTCTTAAGCTTTTAAGCAAAGAGTATCATTGTGCTTGATTGAAGCTTTTAAGCAAAATCAAGATTGTGTCCTTGAAGAGTGTTCTTCTGTCTCGTTTATTTGTGTCTGTTATTATCACTGCTGTGATTGAGGGGGAGTTTGTAATTGCATTGGGTAGGGATTAAGTGAAGGTTGTAAACTGTGTGGTTTGATCCTGAATTGATACTACTAATAGTGGAGTTCCTCCCTGGCTTGGTAGCCCCCAGACGTAGGTGTGTTTTGCACCGAACTGGGTTAACAATTACTTGTGTCTTTTATAATTGTTTGCGTTATTTATTTTGTTCGTTCTCAAAACCAAAACAGATATTAGTGTCGTAACATTGTATTCGACATCTCGTATCTGACACCAGAATTTTCAGTATCTCCTGTTATTAACCCAGCGCCGGTCCCAACATGTCAACCACAAATTACTTAGAGAGATCCAAATCAATAACCATATCAGCAAAGGCAGCAACAACCTCTTTAGCATGCTCACCTGCAATACAATAACAATAATCGTTTTCCCCGATCGCCAGGATTTGACCCCATACCTATGTTATATGAAGAATTATTCCCACTTTTACTAGCAAAGGGGCACGTTCAAACCAGGACTCCTCTCACAGTACTGGACAATCCCCCTTATTGGTTCAAAGCTGATCAATCTTGCGCTTATCATCAAGGAGGACCGAGGCATAGCATTGAGAACTACCTCAGCTTAAAATCTGATGTACAAAAGCTCGTCAAAAATGGAGTTTTATCTTTCAAAGATACGAATCCGAATGTTCAAACAAACCCATTGCCACAACATGAAAAAGCTTCAGTAAACTTGATAGATGAAGGACCTGGCTGCAATTATCAAATTCATGATGTACGCCTATTAGGAACAAATCTGGTAAAAATGCATTGCAGGAAAAACGGGTATGGCCATGTGCTATCTCACAACTATCATCAATGTGACATTTATTCCAAGAACAATTAAGGGTGCATCATTGTACAAGCAACTCTTCAAGAACAGATGGATCTAGGCTGGATCTAAGATCACAGGATTCGTGGAATAAATATGGTCTATAAACATCCAGGCATTATTCAAAATCATGACATCTGCACAATGAATGTCAATCTAGTGGCAATGCACTCAAGACAATTTCAGTATCACAATTTACCGCTGCACGACTACAACGCTTGCTCGATTTCTCAACGGACAATCAAGGATGTTCTTTTGTACAAGAAGCCCTCCAGCGTCAAATGGATTTAGGATGGATCCAAGACTACCATAGAAGTGATAATGACCAGTTCAACATGATTCAGATTTTCGAAATTCGTTTGATGAATACCAGCTTGGTTGAATTATATGCCAAACAAGTCAGACTCGGTTTTCTGTCATCGCATAATTATAAAGACATCAAAGATTGCTCCGAAAATAATCAAGGTTGCGCACTTGTACAAAGAACTCTTCAACATCTGTTGGACCATTGGTGGCTTCCAATCTATCAGGATGAAAACACACATCAAGTTAGCATAACCAATGGAAATCTGGATAGACACCAAAGTTGTGACATCCGCTTGCTGGAAACGGATTTGGTAAAGAAGCACTACATACAGAGTGGGTATGGTTGTGTGCTACCTCACAACTATGAACGCTGTCGAATATGTTCATAAAATAGCCAAGGGTGCTACATCGTGAGAGCAACTCTCAAGAATCAAGTGGATCAAGGGGAAACCCAACTATACCTAAATTCTCTGTCAATCAATATGGTGCAAGGTTGCCCAGGACAGCATGCAGTTTATGATGTTAAAAACATTGAAACGTCATTGGTCAAAATTCACAAACGCATGTGCAGACTTGACTATTTTGGTCCAAGTCGCCGTGATCACTCAACTTGCAGAAAATGCCGCAGAAGTCGACATGGTTACCTCCTTGTCCAGAGTGAGATTCATAATAAAAGAGAGTCTGTTAATTATGGAATTAACGAGGATGTTTTCACCGTAATTCCTCTGCTCAATGAGCCAAAACGCTTGGAAATCCCTTTCGACAGTGGAAATTTTCCAATAGCCCCGAGCTGGAACTGATTGAGGTTACTTATGACAGTCAAAAGACCCAAATAACCCCTTTGGTCATCTACTTGCCATGCCCAGTGCCATACGAGTCGGAGAAAGCTATTCCGTATAAGTATGGTGCAACCATAATAGAAGATGGAAAAGAAGTTCCACTGCCAACCATTGTCAACATTGCTGATGTCAGCCAGGTCACCCGAAGTGGTCGAATCTTTAACAGAGGAGTTGGAGAACTTGTAAAAGAAAAGGAACCTCAATCTGAAGTTCCTAACAAACAAGCTGGTCAATCAAGCAACACAGAACCTGTAAAAAATAACGATGAAATTTCAAAACTCATCCAGAGAAGTGAATATAAAATTATGGATCAACTATTACAAACTCCTTCTCGGATATTCGTGTTATCTCTCCTGCTCAGTTCAGAAGCTCATAGGGAAGCTCTACATAAAGTCTTGGAATAAGCCTTTGTAGAATAAGATGTAACAGTGGGTCAGTTTGACAGCATTATTTCCAATATCACTTCGAGCAACAATTTAGGTTTCAGTGATGAAGAACTTCCAGAGGAAGGCAAGAATCAAAACATGGCACTCAATATCACAGTCAATTACCAGGACGATGCTTTAGCCAATGTACTCGTAGACACAGGTTCATCCTTGAACTTCATGCCAAGGTCAACTCTGGTACGATTATCTTTTCAAGGCACCCCCATGAAAGGCAGTGAGATCATAGTCAAAGCTTTTGACAGATCCAGGAAGACAGTTATTGGCAAAGTCAACCTTCCCATAACCATCGGTCCCCACACTTCCCAAGTCACCTTCAAAGTCATGGACATCTAAGCAGCACACAGATGTTTATTGGGATGCCCATGGATAAATGAAGCAGGGGCAGTCACTTCAACACTTCACCAAAAGCTGAAGTTTGTAAAGAACAACAAGTTGGTCACAGTATGTGGAGAGCAGGCTTTAATTGTAATCCATCTATCGTCATTCTCATATTTAGATCCAGAAGAAGTCGTTGAAACTCAATTTCAAGCACTCTCTGTGGGCAATGAGAATCATTAAGAAAAAGGAACTTTAATTTCCTCATACAAAGATGCTCTCCAAATAATGAGAAACAGTGACATAAAAGGATGGGGGCAAGTTGTGATTCCTGTTGATAACAATACAAGAAAAGTTCTCGATTTTTCTCCAGCATTTACCAAGAATACAAAGAAAGATGAGGCCACTCGACCTATTCAAGATTTCTTCCACAGTGGAGGCTTCCTCCACCCAATTTCTCAAGAAATCCACACCATCGAGGAAAATGGTTCTTCTGATACAGATGAAGAATGAAAATCCTATTTCAACAATGAAGGATATATATCTCAGGAAGAAACATACATACCATTTTGCTCTCCGGAGCAAAGTCCCATATATATACCAAGATCAGATGTCAGAATGATCTACGGAGATTGCGATCCCGAGGGATGTCGTGCTCCACCCAATGCATTGGAAAACGATACTTTGATGAAAGACAACTTCGATTACAACTCATATGATCATATGGATGATTTTCCCATTTGAAGGCCTTATATAAAAGATTCAGGGCATAAGAATCAGCCAGGGAATGCATATCTGCTGAATGACCTTGAGAAAAATCCACCTGTTCTCCCAGAGTCGTGGAAACTTTAGCAGAAAATTTTTGAAGATGTCAAACATTATATTGATGAAGTTGCAAGAATCACCGGACAAGAATTTAACAACTTTGTATTTCCCGAGGTCAATGTCATTGAAGAAGATGATTCATCTATCCCCTTAGAAACTTGGGATACTTTGGGGCAGCCAAGCAGCAAATATGACTTTCTAGTGAAGTACACTGCTCCAGAAAGTTCTCGTATCCAATATGAAGATATCCAACCCACTGGATGGGGAGATTCCCCTGAAAATAAAGATACTAATGAAAGAACAACATAAAAGACCTCTTACGGTAACTCTGCATGGGAAGAAGACTTCACTGATCCAACTCTGGTAGAAATCAATACTATCACTAAAGACAATCCTGGAAGGAAAGTACCAGACTCGTTGATCCACAGAGGAGTTCTTCGCAACTGGGTCGCTGTTGATATCCCAGATGTTGTCCATGTTTCAAAGTAATTTCCTCGTCATTATTTTGATCTTTCACTTTGCCAGAGTGAAAAGGATGTTTTATAGGGCTTGCTTTTCTGTAAATATCCCTCTTTGCTTCGCCCAGAGCAAAAGAGTTTTGTTTTATAGGGTGGGTCTTTCAAGAATCGACAAATCATAAATAAGAATGTCATTCAGAATTCCTGTATTCATTGCTATTTTCACTTTTCTTTTCCAGAAAATGGTAATCCTAAAGAACAACCCAAAATAAAAATAAGCATTTTTCAAAATACATTGCACACACTTTTGCATTCTCTCTGTCTTTTCTGAAAAGAATCATCACGATTATGCAGATTATTTGTTTTAAACTCCATTGAAACATACGATCCAATGCCTTCTGTAACACCCTAAAACCCCCACGTTAAATTGTAATAATTATCAGAGTAAATTTAAAACATAAACATTTAGGATGTCACATTCACCATAAACCTGCTCATACATTATGATATGTAACACATGTCACCTATTAAAAATTACTAACAGTAATAATAATAATAAAACATGTCTGAAAATTCAACTCTTATTGCAGCGGAACATCAACAACTAGACAGTTTAATGATTCAAAGCATAATCATGTTTTAAAGTAATTGCAAGAAACATCATATTAAAATATATCCAAACAATGTCCAGCAAACATAAATAACATAAAAACGCTCCATTCGTCGGTGCTACATATCAGAGCAGATGCCGACTCTAAAAGCATAAATGGAAGACTTCATCTTCCACTCACATTGAGTCTCCTACTGCGGATTATCTGCACTTTACCCACGTAGAGGCAACATTCAAACAAAAGGGGTGAGATATCATAACTAGATAAAGGAAAGGATGATAATTATCAAGCACATTTCATTTCATGCATAAGTTACCCATTCAACACATACATCCACGCAGTCAATATCCATCAACAAAACACAACAACGATCACAACTACAGTGCAATGCAATGAGACTCACAACTCGACTCAATGCATGTGGTACCAATTCAATCCCTTTTTCATGATCATAATTCCCGTCGGAATTTCCATATAAGTTGCTCACACCCCACATGGGCACACGACATCGGTGATCGCTCACACCCCACATGGGCATACGAACACCCGTAATCGCTCACACCCCACATAGTCACACGATTACCTCAACAACAACAACAACAACAACAATACGATTCTATTTCAAAGAATACGGATAAGGCGCTCACACCCCACATGGGCACACGACTTATCATAAAACTTATGCAAACATGATATGCATCAACGACAACATACAACGACGACCAATACATATGACTATCATAACGCCAATAAATCACACCACAAATGTCCAACCCGCAGCATATACCTGCCAAAACATGCAACAATTGCAATCCACAACTACAACACATATTCGCACAATCATACTCCACATTTCAACGTTCAAGACATCACAACGTACACGGAAACACAATTAATGCTTCGAATTGTTATAATTCTAGTATTAAAAATAATTTTAATAGAAAGTACACGAAACCAGCTTTCCAACGATTCGAACGGCGACTGAAATGGACCTACGGATAAAAAGATATGAATTTTTAAAGTTTTATAAAATTATGTTCGTACCAATGGCAGCCAAACACTGTTTTTGCGCGCCTGATGTTCGCCCAGCGAGACGCCAGTGACACACCTTTGCCTGGAGAAACCCCCATTCGCCCGGCAAAACTCCCCTTTCGCCCAATGCTCGCCCGACGAAGCAGAAGCGAATTTTCTCCCCTATATAAATTCCAGTAACACCTATTTTCTACCCTTCGTTCGCCTCTTACTTTCGCCGGCGAACTCCAAGCGAGATCGCTTCACCCAGCGGAATGGGTCCTTCGCCCGGAGAATCCCTGTGAACTGCAATTCTACTATATTTTCACACCAGAACTTATTTTTAAGTTGTTTCAAAAACCAGCTTTTCTTAGAATTCGCTCAAAACACCTTTTTTTTTTACAAAAAAACACTTTTCAAAAATTCAAAAACACAAGTTTTCTTTCCCAAAACATTTATAACCTCGTTCTGACTCTGACTCGCTATCACACATACAACAATCAACATCCATATCATGCACCTCTCAATCATTCAATTTCAACAACAACAATTACAATAAAGCAAAATTCTAACGGCAATCACAACAACAATATTCAATCCACGAATTATCAAGAATTCAATTAATCATCAAATCAACATAATCATGAAATAAGAGAAGAAATCCAAAAACCCTACATGTCATGACCTACCCATCAATCATCATGTTAACCCTTAAATAGTTAAAACCCCACCCTTACCTTAGAGTTCTTCCAAGAACCTCAAGCTTTAGCAATGGAGATTCCTCATAATTCCTCTTCCTTGCCCTAGCTCTTCTTCTCCCTTTCTCTGTTTTTCACGTATTGACAACTTCTCCTCTCCTATTCCCCTTCTTATTATTATATTATATTATTATTATTAATATTACTAATATCCACTTATTAAAATAATAATAATATTAATCAATATTTTAATTAATTTAAAATTATTCAACTCATTTTATGATCAACCAAATATTACTAATATAATTTAATTAGTACTACTCTCCACACCATCAAGTTCTACATAATTGGTCACACACCCCCAACACCTTAATCTCTATAATTCTAAGGTCACTACCCCATACTAAGGGCAACCCAAACACAACCAAAACACACATAATCACACACATATACACAATATCATATAGTTTTAATTACGGAAAAATAATAAAAATAAATCGGGGTGTTACAACTCTCCCCCACTTAGAATATTTTTGTCCTCGAAAATTTACCTCATACGAATAACTCTGGATACGACTCTCGCATCCTGCTCTCTAACTCCCAAGTCATATTTCTACCGGCAGTGCCTCCCCACAATACCTTTATAAGAGTGATCTCTTTATCTCTCAATTGTTTCACTTCGCGGTCTTCAATCCATATTGGTATAGCCTCAACCATAAGGTTATTCCTTACTTCCACTTCATCCACAGAATCACGTGTGACGGATCCGGAACATGCTTCCGAAGCTGTGACACATGGAACACATCATGCAAATTTGACAAATTGGGTGGCAATGTCACTCTGTAGGAAACAGGTCCAACTCTTGCAGAAATATGATATAGACCAATAAACTGAGGAGTAAGCTTTCTTAACTTCAATGCACGCCCAACACCGGTCACCAGAGTGACTCTTAAGAACACATGGTCTCCTTCTTGAAACTCAAGATATTTCCTCCTCTTATCATGGTAGCTCTTCTGCCTACTCTGCAAAGCTTTCATCTTTTCCCGAATCAACTTCACCTTTTCAGTAGTCTACTGAATAATCTCAGGTCCAAGTACTACGCTCTCACCAGATACATGCCAACACAAAGGCGTCTGACACCTCCGACTGTACAAAGCTTCAAAAGGCGCCATTCCAATACTGGAATGATAACTGTTATTATAAGTGAACTTAATCAATGGCAAATGGCTATCCCAAGCACCTCCCTGTTCAAGCACACAAGCCCTCAACAAATCTTCTAAAGATTATATAGTTCTCTCCGTTTGTCCATCCGTCTACGGGTGATAAGGCGAACTCAATCTCAATTTCGACCCCAAAGCTTCTTGCAAACTCTCCCAAAATCTGGAAGCGAACCTTGGATCTCTATCAGACACAATACTCAACAAAACTCCATGCAACTTCACAATCACCTGAATATAAATCTCTGTCAGCCCCTGCAAAGGAAAACTGATATTAATAGGTATAAAATGTGCTGACTTCGTCAGTCTATCCACCACTACCCAAATGGCATCATGCCCTCTCGGAGTATTAGGCAACCTAGTCACAAAATCCAAAGAAATGTTATCCCACTTCCACTCTGGAATATCTAACAGTTGCGTCAAACTAGCAGGTTTCTGATGTTCTACCTTCGCCTTCTGACAAGTCAAACAAGCATATACAAACTTAGCCACATAACGCTTCAATCCAGGCCATCAAAATATCTTCTTCAAGTCTTGATACATCTTTGTAGCTCTTGGATGGATACTCAAGATACTCCTGTGACTTTCTTCTAGAATCATCCTTTTCAACTCAGAATCATCAGGAATACAAATCCTATCACGGAACCTCAACATACCTTATTCATCCACTCTGAATTCGTTACTTTCTGCACGTTCATTTTCAATCATCAAATCCACCAGTTTTACATCCATCTTCTGACCCTCTTTGATACTATTAAGAAATTCATTGTTGATCTTCAGCATACCCAACATCATACTATGCGGTGTTGGTTCGCAAACTAAACTCATATCTTTGAACTGCTCAATCAATTCCAACTCTTTAACCATCATAGCAGACATATGCAAAGACTCCCGACTCAGAGCGTCAACCACGACATTAGCTTTACCGGGATGATAGTTCAAGCCAAAATCATAATCCTTTAAAAATTCTAACCAGCTTCTTTGTCTCATATTCAACTCCTTCTGATCAAATAGATACCTTAAGCTCTTATGATCATTATACACTTCAGATCTGGAACCATAAAGTTAGTGCCTCCAAATTTTCAGTACGAATACCACTGCAGCTAATTCTAAATCATGAGTTGGATAATTCCTCTCATGGACCCTTAACTGTCGTGAAGCATAAGCCACAACCTTACCATCTTGCATTAACACACCTCCTAAACCCATCAAAGAAGCATCGCAATACACCACAAACGGTTCATTTGGTTGGAGTAGAATCAAAACTAGAGCTATAGTCAATCTCTTCTTCAGCTCAATGAAACTCTTCTCGCAGTGAACATCCCACACAAACGTTTTACCTTTGCAAGTCAACTGAGTCAACGGAAGTGGCAACTTTGAAAAGCCTTCAATAAACCTATAGTAATAACCAGCCAAGCCCAAAAAGCTTCTAATCTTAGTTACCGACTTTAGAGCCTCCCACTGTAGAACTGCGTCTACCTTGGATGGATCCACAACAATACCATCACCTGAAATAACATGACTGAGAAATTTTACCTCTCTCAACCAGAATTCACACTTAGATAACTTAGTATAGAGCTTCTTTTCCTTTAACACTTGCAGCACGATCCGTAAATGCTCAACATGTTCTTCTTCTGACTTAAAATAGATTAGAATGTCGTCGATAAAGACAACCACAAATTGATCCAAGTAAGCATGAAAAATTCGATTCATATACTCCATGAATACACCAGGTGCATTAGTAACTCCGAACGACATCACTACATACTCATAATGTCTATATTAGGTCCTGAAAGCCGTCTTCTGAATATCTTCATCCTTTACTCGTATCTGATGATAACCCGACCTCAAGTCAATCTTGGTAAACACACGGGAACCCACTAACTGATCCATCAAGTCATCTATTCTTGGAAGTGGATACTTGTTCTTAATCGTCACTTTATTCAGCTGTCTGTAATCTATACATAACCTCATACTGCCATCCTTTTTCTTCACCAACAATACCGGAGCTCCCCAAGGCTATAAACTCGGTTTCACAAATTTCTTTTCTAACAACTCTTCCAGTTGTTTCTTCAACTCTGTTAATTCTGATGTCGATATCCTGTATGGTACCATAGAAATAGGTCTGGTACCAGGGACAATATCAATAGTAAACTCCACTTCTCTCTCTGGCGGTACATCAGTAATATCATCTAGAAACACTTCTGGAAATTCATGCATTACTTGCAATTCATTAATCACCGACTCACTATCCACTGACAAGGATGCAAACAATGCAAGCACTTGAGCTTTTTCCTCTAAGAGCTCTCTCAACTCTTTAGCAGATAGAAAACCATCTTCTTCCTCTTCCTCAGGAGCAAGAAATCGCACCGACTTGTTAAAACACTTGATATAAACATGATTAAACTCCAACTAGTTCATACCCAAGATCACATCAAGATTTCCCAACGACAAGCAAATAAGATCCACACCAAAGTCCTTATCAAAGATTGATAATGGACGATTCAAACAAACTAGGGAAGTGGTCACTGATCCCTTTGCAGGAGTTTCGACAACTATCTCTCCCTTCATAGGAGAAACAACAAGGCCTAGCCTTCTCACATAATCAGCAGCAATAAGAGAGTGAGTAACACCAATATCAATAATAGCAATCAAAGGTGTATTATAAATATAACATATACCTTTGATCAGTCTATCCTCACTGGAAGTCTGAGTCCCTATCAAAGCGAACACCTTTCCTCCAGTTGAAGCTTGCTTCGGCTTCTGGCAACGAGTACTAATATGGCCCTGTTCTCCACAGTTGTAATAAGTCACCGCCTTAACCTTGCAGTCAGCAATCAGATGTCCTGCCTGTCCATACTTGAAGCATTTCTTCATATCACTCGTGAACTCACTAACACGATGACCTAGCTCACCACAACTGCAACACTTAAGAGGAGCAGGGGCACCTCCCCCACTTAGCTTCTTGCCGTCAGTGTATTTGTGTTTACCTTTCTCAGTTGGAGCTGTATAAGGCTTCCCACGGTTCATCTGTTGTTTTCCCCTTCTCTCGGCCAACCCTTTGAAGTGAGTCGATCGAGCCTTGATATCTTCTTCAAAGATCCTACAACAATCCACCAAATATGGAAACCTTCTGATTCACTGATAACCAATCACCTACTTGATCTCAGGTCTCAATCCATTCTCAAACTTGACATACTTAGAGAACTCAGCAGTTGCCGCACTGTAGTGAGGGTAAAACTTAGCCAGATCCGAGAATTTTGAAGCATACTCTGTAACCGACATATTACCCTGCTTCAATTCCAGAAACTCAATCTTTTTCTTTCCTCATACGTCTCCAGGAAAATACTTCCTCAAGAACTCCCTACTGAACATAGCCCAAGTGATTACCTATCCTGTTGCCCCCAACAATTGACGAATGTTAAACCACCAGTCATCATCCTCCTTAGCCAGCATGTGAGTACCTAACCGCACCTTATGTGCCTCAGAACATTCCATAACCCGGAATATTTTTTCGATCTCCTTGAGCCAAGCCTATGCTCCATCCAGATCATATCTTCCCTTGTAGGTAGGCATTCTATTCTTCCGAAACTCATCATTCTCACCAGCATGAGGCGGGTTCTTTACCGCCTGAGCAACAACCTGCAAAGTAGCAGTAATAACAACATTGTTCCTTCCAGCCATTCTAAATCTGTTACGCATCAACAACAGAACATAATGTTTAAGGAAACGACATCGACAATAATCAACTGTCACACAACAACGACTCGACAACTTAGCCGGACATACCGACCTGCTCTGATACCACTATGTAACACCCTAAAACCCATGCGTTAAATTGTAATAATTATCAGAGTAAATTTAAAACATAAACATTTAGGATGACACATTCACCATAAACCTGCTCATACATTATGATATGTAACACATGCCACCTATTAAAAATTACTACCAGTAATAATAATAATAAAACATGTCTAAAAATTCAACTCTTATTGCAGTAGAACATCAACAACTAGACAGTTTAATAATTCAAAGCATAATCATGTTTTAAAGTAATTGTAAGAAACATCATATGAAAATATATCCAAACAATATCCAACAAACATAAATGACATAAAAACGTTCCATTCCCCGGTGCTACATATCAAAGCAGACGCCGACTCTAAAAGCATAAATGGAAGACTCCATCTTCCACTCACATAGAATCTCCTATTTCAGATTATCTGCACGTTACCCACGTAGAGGTAACATTCAAACAGAAGGGGTTAGATATTATAACTAGATAAAGGAAAGCATGATAATTAGCAAGCACAGTTCATTTCATGCATAAGTCACCCATTCAACACATACATCAATGCAGTCAATATCCATCAACAAAACACAACAACGATCACAACTACCGTGCAATACAATGAGACTCATAACTCGACTCAATGCATGTGGTACCAATTCGATCCCTTTTTCATGATCATAATCTCCGTCGTAATTTCCATATAAGTCACTCACATCCCACTGTCATACCTCAAATTTGTCCTACCTGTGCATATTTCATGTGTACATTCCATCCACTAACCATTATTCAAAAATCCAAAAATATGTTGTTTTCCTGTCAGGCAGGGTTTTATTTCAAGGTCAAGGCTTGAGTGCTATTGATTCAGGTAGTGCGTGTTTGAGGCTTCAACCAGAGTTTTACGCCAATTCAAATTATATGTTGCAAAGCCATCAAAAGTCAAGGCATGAGGTCCATATTTCAAATAATTTGCAAGGCTTGATTATGTGGTTCTTATGCATCTCATTAACCCAAGGAGAAGTCAATTTTGTTGTCCATTTCAAAGGTTCATCAAGATTCAATTGGATATTTGTTCAAGGTCAATTATTTTTTTTTTTTGGAATTGGTTTTACTTCATTCCAAGTTGGTTCTTGATGAAAAAAATCCAAAATGTTGGAAATTGGTTTTGAGAACGATTCTTGGATTCAATTCAAGTGTGGGGATAATTTGGAAAGTTCAATCAAATTTATCATTCAAATCAATTATTGGGTTTCAAGTGCAATTCAAATGGAAATATGGAGGTTCACCTAATACAAGTTTCAAACCCCGATCAAGTTCTCACCAAAAAAGCACATTCTAAAACTTTATGATACAACAAAAACAGCATGCTTCTCATAGTTTTCATAAGATCCTACACAAAATGAAGCATGTACAGGTCATGAAAGATTATAAAATGGCTATTCCTAAGAGATTATTGAGGCATTGGCAAATGAGAAGGAAATACTATCCATTTAATGTGTGAAATGGAAAACTAAAACATGGTTAAAATTCCGAGGCAGGAAATTTGAATTTATTTATGACTCTCATTCATTTCTGAGCAGTTTTTCTACAAAGCAGCAGATTTTTAATTTCACAGTTCAAAACAAAGTACTGCATGTGTGTTATTCTTCGGTTATGCAAGTGACCAATCTTTGACTAAGCACATTTAAGTCTTCTATTTCAGAACATGGCGCAACTGAACCTTTTTGCTTTCCGTCCTAGCTTCCATTAGTCTGGGTTTCAAACTATCCTTCGGTCTAGTACGCAGAATGCAGCCTTTCATGCCTCGATTATGCACGCTTCCTGATTCAGAAGAACCTTCACAAACCAACAAATTGCCCAGCCGAATACGTACGCAATGCAAAAACTTCACACCGCCAATCAAACAAAGTAGCCTCCAACTTCACCTTTATACTACGACTTACCAAGCTGCCAAAAAGCAAAGTGAAAATGATGTGCGTACGCGATACAAGCTGCACCAAGAGCTACAAAATGAATTGCAAAAGAAAAGGGTCACGCAAAGTGTAACAAACAAAATGCTGTCGTAAAATGAAATACGAAGTGAAAATGCAGGACCTGAAGCAAAGGAAATAACATAATAACTTTTCACAATAAAACAACCACTTTGCCTAACCATGAACGAAGCCATTGAAAGAGGAAATAGGTCGTGAGATTCACACAGCAAAACCAAAGGTCCGCGCAGCAATTCGCCCGCGGTATGTACCAGCCGACCACAAAACTTTGCACAGAAACCGTACAACCCCAACGCGCACCAAATCAAAACCGTTTCGTACAACAATACCACAACAACCTCACGTATTCTTCCCAAATCACCCCTCCAATTTCTCTATAAATAAAACGTCCTTCTTCATCACAAGGGGATCCCTAGCCGCCACAACCAATTCGTTCACCTCTTCCTTCAAATCACCAACTATTCTCATAAACCTTTTCCAACATCACACGCTTCAAATCTCTACAATAAACACAAAACCAAACTCGATTTCAGAACCACAAACCCAGAAAAGGAGTTTCCAAACCCATAAACCCCTAAATCAAAACCCACCCTTTCAACTTTTCAAATCCAACCAAAACTCAAACCATTTTGCAAACCGAATCAGAATAGGAGAAGAAGATAGATGAATCAGATGAAACCTAAACCTAGAAAAAAAACCTGAAATCATGAACAAATCACCATTTGTGAATGAAATCGAGCAAGATCAGGGCGTGGTAGATTCGACCGAGAAAAGCGAAAGAAGGTTGGAAACGAAAATACCTTCGTGTTTATCTTTTGATTTCACGTTTTTTATGGTGTGGGAATGCTCTTTTAAAGCGATGATGAGGAAGGAGCTTCTCTGAGCACGAGTTGTTTTGGAAAAAAGAAGGTTGTTGTGACCTTGTTACCTTCCTGCTGTTTTTTATTTCATTAATAACATTTTTTGAATTCATGTGGATCGTGTTGTTTTTAGCACACTCTTTTCAATTTGTCAGCCAACCATCATTATTTAGATGAATGGGCCTAAAGCCCATGGTGATTCTATGTTAGCACACACACCTTGTTCATGCGCACCCCTTTTCTCATGTTTTATTATTATTACTTTCTAAATTCCTAACAATTAATTTGTAAATATTGCACTATTAATGTTCTTTTTTCTTTTCATTAATGCTTATTGCTAGTTCCATTTTGATTTGGTTTTATTTCTTTTTGATTCTTATTAATTGGTTTTTATTTCGATTTATTTTGAGCCAATGATACAATAATATTCATGATTTAGTCAAACCGATTAAATTTTGATTTATTTGAGGCCTACTATTTATCTATTTATTTTTATCTCGATTTATTATTTTATTTCTATTCATTTTGGGTCAATGAAAACCAAATATCAACGATTTATCGATTTCTCGATTAAATCTTGATAAAGGTGAAACCTTTATTCTTTTTCCTATCTTTCCCGATTTTATTATTTTTTTCATTATTTTTATTCATTTTGGGTCAATGAAAGCCAAATATCAAGATTTATCGATTTTTGGTTTTAAATCTTGATAAAGGTGAGACCTTTATTCTTTTTCTTGTCATTTTCGATTTTATTTCATTTCTATTATTTTTATTTCTTTTTTATTCATTTTTGGGTCAATGAAAATCAAATACTAAAGATTAGCGATTTTTCGATTTAAAATTTTAGTAAAGATGAGTCCTTTCTTAGTTTATTTTTATTTTTATTTCTATTTCAATTTATTTTTCATTACCTCATATTCTTTTATTTTCACTTTTGGTCAATGAAAGTAAAAAATTGTTGATTATCGATTTCTCGATTAAATTCCGATTAAGACGAGACCAACTTTATTTTATGTCGATATTATACCTTGTCAATATTATCTTGATTATTATTGTTCATATTCTTATCATATCGTCCATATCATATTCATGTCATGTTTATCTAACCATTTCATTTTTTTCATATTTTAATCAAACACATTAACAATTATTGAAACGCCTAAGCATTTAATTTTCGATTAAAACCACTTAACACACATATTCAAATCATTTTTTTAATTAAATCGCGAAAGAATTGAGCTCTTGAGGTCTAGCACTTCTTGGGTTCTTGAATGACCGCTCTTAGGGCGCACGCCTTGGGTTGTGATCATTTGACCTTTCGCTCCTAAAACACTCGTCTTAACTATTTGGACAAAGGAATGCCATTGGAGTCTAGCATTCCACGTGGTACTTTCGTTGTTCATCAAACAATATTTCACAAATCAATCGAATGAAAAAGGTGTCGTTGGGATCTAGCATCCCAATAATGCCCCGATTAGTTGGTTGCGAGGCCGACGTCTCGTTTATCGAATAATCGTCATTCTCCCTAAAACACTTAACAAATCAAACCATTTCCAAACCAATTCTCGACTCGTCATCGAGCCACTCTTCAAAACATTCTCGTAAGTCGAGTGCCTTTTGCCTCGTTGTCAAATGCACACTTGCACATTTCGTAGGTTTCGTTACTAGGAGCACCCCTAGGGACTAGTATCGATCCTCACCTCTTTTCTCAACCAATCCGATTCGATCTTTTTCAAACCATTCTTTTTAATCAACTAATGAAAGGAGGAGATTCTTGGAACCTAGCATTTCTTGGGTCTTCGAATGAATGGCTCTTGAGGCACGCCCTTAGGTTGTTATTCATTCACCCTTTCGTCTTAAAACACTTAGCCATTATCAAACATTTTCGTAATCAACTCACGAAAGAACTGAGTTCTTGGAGTCTAGCATTCCTTGGATTCTTGAGTGAATGCTCTCGAGGCACACCCCTTGGGTTGTATGTCATTCAATCTTTCGTCTCCTAAAATTCAAACACTAACCCCATTCTTTTCGTAGGCGTACCACGAACTACGACTGCTCTGATTCTTTACTCTCGTCCGAGTAAAGATACGTAGGCACAAGATTGCAATGATCTTGGCGAGCTACCTTCCCTCCATCTTCCGTCTTCCCTCTATCCCTTCCCGTAGTCGAACTACGATTGCTCTGATTCCTCATTCTCGTCTGAATGAGCATACGTAGGCCCGAGGTCGCGATGATCTTGCCGAGCACCCTATCCTAAAACCACCCCTTTCCTTTAGTAATCAAAACCTTTTACCTTACCTTTTCGCATATATCGTTGAGAAGAAAACAAACAAGCTTAGATAACGTTCATCACAATTCGAACTAAGAGGTTCCCGTTGAGTACAACGGACGTGAGGGGGTGCGCGTACCTTCCTCTCACGTAACCGACTCCCGAACCCAGAATGTGGTTGCGACGACCATGTTCTTATCCCTCCTTAAAGGTTTTCTCTACATTTTCCTTTCCCTTTTTTGGGATAAATAAAGTTCGGTGACGACTCTGTCGAACCGTTCCGCGCCTTTCGCGTGAGGGTCGTGTCTTCGATTAAGCGATTTTTTCGAGGTGTGACACCCACATGGGCACACGACATCCATGATCACTCACACCCCACATGGGCACACGAACACCCGTAATCGCTCACATCCCACACGGGCATACGACTTATCATACAACTTATGCAAACATGTTATGCATCAACGACAACATACAACGACGACCAATGCATATGACTATCATACAGCCAATACATTACACCATAATTGTTCAAATCACAACATATACCTACCAAAACATGCAACAATTGCAATCCACAGCTACAACACACATTCGCACAACCATACTCCACATTTCAATGTTGAACACATTACAACATACAAAAAAACACAATTAACGCATAGAATAGTTGGAATTATAGTACTGAAAATAATTTTAATAGAAAGTACAAGAAACCATCTTTCCAACGATTTGAACGGCGATTGAAACTGACCTACAGATAAAAAGATATGAATTTTTAAAGTTTTATAAAATTATGTTCGTTCCAGTGGCAACCAAACACTGTTTCTGCTCGCTTGATGTTCGCCCAGCGAGACGCCAATGACACACCTTCGCCCGGAGAAACCCCCCATTTGTCTGGAGAAATTCCCCTTTTGCCCAATGCTCACCCAGAGAAGCAAAAGCGAATTTCCTCCCCCATACAAATTCCAGCAGCACCTATTTTCTACCCTTCGCTCGCCTCTCAGTTTCGCTCGGCGACCTCCAAGCGAGATTGCTTCGCTTGGCGGAACGGGTCCTTCGCCCAGCGAATCCCTGCGAACTGCAATTCTTCTATATTTTCACACCAGAACTTATTTTTATGTTGTTTCAAAAATTAGCTTTTCTTAGAAATCATTCAAAACACATTTTTTTTGACAAAAAGATACTTTTCAAAATTTTAGAAACACAAGTTTTCTTTCCCAAAATCATTCATAACCTCGTTCTAACTCTGACTCGCGATCACACACACAACAATCAACATCCATATCATGCACCTCCCAATCATGCAATTTCAACAACAACAATTGCAATAAAGCAAAATTCTAACAACAATCACAACAACAATATTCAATCCACGAATCATGAAGAATTCAATCAATCATCAAGTCAACATAATCATGAAATAAGAGAAGAAATCCAAAAACCCTACATGTCATGACCTACCCATCAATCATCATGTTAACCCTCAACCTTTAGCAATGGAGATTCCTCCTAATTCCTCTTCCTTGCCCTACCTCTTATTCTCCATTTCTCTGTTTTTCACGTACTGACAACTTCTCCTCTCCTATTCCCCTTCTTGTTATTATATTATATTATATTATATTATTATTATTATTATTACTAATATCCACTTATTAAAATAATAATAATAATAAATATTTTAATTAATTTAATATTATTCAACTTATTTTATGATAAACCAAATATTACTAATATAATTTAAATAGTACTACTCGCCACACCACCAAGTTCTACATAATTGGTCACACACCCCCAACACCTTAATCTCTATAATTCTAAGATCACTACCCCATACTAAGGGAAGCCCAAACACAACCAAAACACACATAATCACACACATATACACAACATCATATACTTTTAATTATGAAAAAATAATAAAAATAATAAAAATAAATCGGGGTGTTACACCATCTCCCAACTTTAAGTTCCCGGTATTTGAAGCCGAAGAAGAAGGCGATGAAAAAATCCCAGATGAGAGCTCTCGATTACTCATACACGAGGAAGAGTCTATTCAACTTTACAAGGAACCATTAGAAACAGTCAATTTGAGTTCAGAAGAAGAGAGAAAAGAAGTTAAAATTGGAGTACTACTTCGTCCAACTGTCAAAGAAGGCTTGATAAAACTGCTCAAAGAATTTTCACACGTGTTTGCATGGTCCTACCAAGACATGCCAGGGTTAGATATCAACATCGTTGAACATCACTTACCACTGAAGCCAGAATGTCCTTCGGTCAAACAAAAATTGAGAAGGACTCACCCAGATATGGCCATCAAAAATAAGGAAGAAATGTAGAAATAGATTGACGCAGGTTTCCTTGCCACCTCAGAGTATCCTCAATGGTTAGCCAACATAATGTCAGTTCCCAAGAAAGACGGAAAATTCAGAATGTGTGTAGACTACATGGATTTAAACAAAGCAAGTCCAAAGGATGATTTTCCCTACCACACATTGACATGCTAGTTGGCAGCACAACAAAATCCAAAGTTTTCTCCTTCATGGATGGATTCTCAGACTATAGTCAAATCAGAATGGCGCCAGGAGACATGGAGAAAACTTCATTCATCACCCCATGGAGCACCTTTTACTACAAAGTAATGTCGTCCAGACTAAAGAACGCATGAGCAACTTAACAAAGGGCTATGACAACTCTATTTCATGATATGATGTACAAAGAAATTGAAATGTACGTCGATGACATGATTGCCAAATCTAAAACAGAAGAAGAACTTGTGGAACATCTATCAAGGTTATTCTAGCATTTGAGAAAATATAAACTCTGTTTGAATCCCAATAAATGCACATTCGGTGTTCGTTCAGGAAAACAAGTAAGAGGATTTTTGGGACGTCTGTATTACATCTCAAGATTCGTATTCCTCATGACTGTGACATGCGCGCCAATCTTCAAACTACTCAGAAATAACCAAAGTTGTATATGGACAGAAGATTTCCAGAAAGCTTTTGACAACATCAAAGAATATCTGCTAAAACCACCTATTTTGTCCCCTCCAGTAGAAGGAAGACCACTGATCATCTACTTAAAAATCTTGGAAGACTCCATGGGTTGTGTGCTTGGCCAACAAGACGAAACAAAAAGGAAAGAGTCTTCCATTTATTACTTAAGCAAGAAGTTCATGGACTGTGAAACTCGATACACTATGCTCGAGAAAACTTGCTATGCTCTAGCTTAGGCAGCTAAACGTCTTTGCCAGTACATGATTTGTCACACTACTTGGTTAATCTCCGAAATAGATCCGATCAAGTACATCTTTGAAAAGCCTGCTTTAACGGGAAGGATTGCCCATTGGCCGATGTTGTTATCAGAATACGACATTGAGTACCATGCTCAGAAAGCCGTCAAAGTGTTTTAGCTGATCACCTGGCTCACCAACTATCATACCCTAAATTTTGACCACAAGAGTTCCCATCATTGTGCAAATCATCACCACAATATGGATGTACCTTCATGCCTCATCAATCCTTTCAAAGATTGTTGAGCATTCACCTCAACCAAGAATTAGGGTTTTGGACCCTCTCAGAGTACTCAGACAAAGGATCAATCAAGAATGGACATGATCTTCAACTTGTCAAGTCTCTCAAACATCCATAAAGGGTCAAGTGGCCTCCTACATCAAGAATCAAGCACAATAGTGCAACATTGCAAGTGGATCAAGCTTCAAGATCATCAGTGTCACCAAATTAAGGTTTTGGTCGACCAAGGCCTCCAGAGGAAAATTTTCATCTTGGCATGAGCCAATACTTCAAAACATGATCCAAGAAGATCAAAGGGACCTCATGGATCTAATTATAAATTCAAAATAGCCTCAGGGGATGCATTCATCAAAAATCAGGAATTAGGGTTTCTTGACCTAATTCACCCCTAAGTTGACTTTTGGAACAAGACATGAGCCAAGACCTCAAATATCCTCTATTGATCCTCTTAAAAGTTCAAATTGACACAAAGAACTTGGTTCATAAGCAATATAAAGATTCAAATTTATCTGGACCACAAACTAGGGTTTTTGAGAAAAAGTCAACCATATCTTTGACTTTTGACCAAGACATGTGTTGCGGTGAGAATCGGATAACAAGCTATTAATTAACTTGCATCACATTTCTTTGAATTCATAACCGACTTTGATTTATCCAAAGGAAAGGTTCACGATGGAGAAAAACCTAAAGGGGGGAGATCTAAGGTTCGGGGGTTGGTTACGCCTAGGGAAGGTATCAACATCCTAAACGTCCGTAGTACTCTACGGGAACCTCTTGTTTTAACTTGTTATATCTTACTCGCTTGCTAAGGGTGCTAAGCTAAAGGTTGAAACCCTAGGGGTTAATATCTAAGTATACTCAACAAAGTATCGCACTTTGCGCCTACGTATCCTTACGGGAGTGGAATCAGAGTATCCGTAGTTCACCGATCTAAGGGTGAAGGATAGAAACCATTGGCTATGGCCAAAGTTCCAAGGGGAAATGAGTATGAGCTCATTTTAGAGTTCGCGATAACTCTCTAAATCTAAGTTATAGGGGAAAGTGAGTTCTCATGAGGATGAGAATCACATAGAGTTCAGAAACTCTGACCTACTTCTAAGTTATGATTTCATTGGCTCCCATGAGGCCAAGAAAAAAGGGTAAACCTAGAAGGATAAGGTAGGGTGGTTGTTTAGTGACTCCATGAGTCAATTTTAGGAAGGTCTCCCTTTGGAATGGGGGGAAAGATAACAGTTGTAAAATTACTAAAAGATAAAGAGTTATAATTCAAATATGATGATGTAAAAGACATGAATAAGATATGAGATGAAACAAAATTATGATGTCAATGCAAAGTTAGAATCATACATGTTGGACAAAGATTAAACATGATAAATAGAAATAACATGGCAAGATGAATAAGGAAGTGCAATAAAACCCTAATAAGCATTCCTAATCTTATCATGAATAAAGGTCTCAAGATTAAATATTCTTACTAATTTATTTTTATATTTAGAAAGTAAATTTAATTAGAGGAACATAGCAAAAAGAATGGAGAGAAAAAGATATAAAATGACCAAGTTATGGGAATTAGAAAATGAAGCATAAACTTGAAAAATAAAATACAACCAACAAGTGATAAAAATTAAGGAAATGGCACACCTAGGGATTGAACCCAGGTCTCTGCGTGTACAGCCCAAAACCAAGGCCAACTGAGCTGAACGCGCATCTGAACATACAATGATATCACACATATATATATGCAAAGCGAAGCAAATTTCAGAAAATAAAACCAAAAGGACTGGGGCGAGGGGGATTCGAACCCCAGTCCTAAGAGTTAAAGGCACGACTTCTCTACCACTGGGGTGGATATACATCCATTGTATAAGCCACCCCTGAAAACATATAATCCCAACAAGCGAAGTGAAATGATTTTTAGATGGAAGACATATATGAAACGCACTCACGTGCTAGTAAACTCACATTAATTGGTCATTAAAATTCTAACTCACAAGAGGACAAAACATGCTGTTGGCCAATCGCATGCCATATTCTACTCCTCATTCATGCAACCATGTAGCCAAACAACGTGAGATCATCGTTAAAAGAGAAAATAAATAGCAACATCTTATCATTTTTTTCCACCATCAATGTCTTCAAACATTTCCAAATGACATGAATTAAACTGCTTCCTTATACTACCCAGAGAAAGGCACACCAGTGGACCTCACACGATTCCCAATTGGTGCATGATTAAGGTGAATAACAACAACAGAAAAAAAGGAGGTGTTCAGAAGTGAAACTTATCCCTCATTAAGTCAAAATACCAAAGTAAATCAATACTAACTTTTACAGTTTCAAACAAATGGACACCATTACACACATATAGATAGGAAACAGTAGGAAAACCCTGCGTCGCAAACCTTAACACGACATGACACCCTCTTCTTTGTTTATGCCTTTTTATTTTTCAATCATTTGGCCATTACAAAGTGATCTTAAGCTTTAAGTATTCACAACTGTAACTTAAAAAAGGAAATGCAATTCAAGTATTCCAAACTGTCATCATACATCACGCCCGAATCACACACTCATTCATATGGTTACTTTAAAACTGATTCAAATGCAACATATCAACATGATAATAGTAGGCACAAAAGGATCATGGCATTTGAATATAGAGTAAGAGAATGTGAGAGTTACAGCATGAATGTACAGCAAGCTCATGAGTTACGAGTTTTTGGTGACTTACCTCTTGGAGCTTATGAACTCAACTTAGCTCAAGCTTTTTCCATGGCTGGTGATGCTGCGATGGCCTGAATGAACTACACAGCTTCTAGTTTCCTCTTCTTTTGCTCACGAGCTCACAACCATCTGGCTTCGAATGATGTGTATTTGTGTGGTGAGAGGCAGTTTTTTACAGATTTTTTGGAGAGTTTATGGCAAGACCATGGAGGAGGGTTATGGAGAGGTTTTGAAGTGATTTTAGTTCTAATGCTTGGTATTCTGCTTTGTTGGTTGAGTGTTGTGCTTTTTTTGTGTTGATGACTTGTGTTAAACAAAGGAGAAAGTGTTTTGATATGTGTTGCTTATGGGTGGTGATGGATGTTCTGCTATTGTTTGTGAAAACTGTAGTGAGAGCGGTTATGGTTTGAAAGTTCAGATATTTGATGTTTCTCAAGAGTGAGAGAAGGCATGGTGTTCATATGTGTTAGTGTTGGTGTCCCCTTGGTTGTTTCGGGTTCTCTCTATTTATGCTTCAACCTCAGGTAAGCTTTCAAAAAACTACCGTTATAACTTGCGAGATTTGAAAAATGAGACGGAAAAAAAGCTGTTCTGATTTGCAAGGACATGTTGGTAGAGTCTTTGTCATGTGGTGCATTGTTCAGCATGAAAGGAGGAGCAGGGTAGCAGCCTTGGTGGACCCGTTTGACTTGTTTCTCTTTTTGTGAAATGTTAAAAGTGGTACATAAGGCATGTCATATATGTGCTACTCTTGCTTTGGAAAATTTTGGGACCACATGGCATCTTATGCGTGAAACTTACTGATCCAAGTTGCTTGCATGACAAAACTTAGTGAACTCATGGAATTAAAGGGTGCACGTTGGCGTGTTGTTTGTCTTGTAAGTTTATTTTTGCTGAATTTATAAATGAGATGGGCCATGGATTACTTGTAGCTTGGAATGATCAAAATGGATTAAAAAAAGTTATTGAACATAATTTGGATAATTGGAAATGTGGATTTAGAAAATTAGATAACATTTGGAATGGACAAATGGATTTAATTGGATAACAAAAAAAAGATTTAAATGGATAATTAGAAATGGGTTAAGAGAAATGGATATGGATAAATAGATTTTGGATAATTTGGATAAGCAAAAAAAATGGATTTATGTGGATATTTGAATTAAAAAAAAAAAGATTTTAAATATGGCCCTAAAAGATAAAATTGTATGGAATTGGACATTTACATTGATAATGGAAAATGGATTTTTGGATATGGAATGGATTAGAAATATGGATCATAGAAATAGATATTTGGATTAAAAATTGGATAAATGAATAGATTTTTGGATTTGAAAATAGGTATGAAAATGGTTAGAATGAATAATGGTTAAGAAAGAAAAAAAGGATACTTGGATAAGAAAAATGGTTAATAAATGATTATTGAAATTGGTTGGGAATTAAGGGTGACAATTGAGGGTAGATAATGTGGGTAGAAATTTGGTTATGGAGAGGAGCAAAGAGAGGGTCATAGAGATATCTCTGAAATGAGAGACTTGCTTGATTCTATGCTCTATCCAAAAATCTTGATTAATCACCTCTTGAATCTCCTTAAGATAACACCTGATAAAAATGAAACAAACACAAACAAAACCTGACAAAAGGGTTAGCTATTCAATATTATTGACCTAATATGATATGCAAGAGATCAATGGATCTAAGGGTAAAATTTGGGGTACAACAGTTGCCCCTATTTTAATATCTTCACCGGATGACATGAGTGATGAAAATCCTCATGGAATCGAGGGGAAGCATATTTAAATACAGATAACCAAAATTTTTTCCCTTAGATGCCAAGACATGCAATGCTACTAATATGATGATATGATGCCATGAAAAATGCAGAAATGCAGACAAAACAGGACACCAAAGAACAAAGAGCTACCAAACACCGGAAAGCTTCACTGGGGAAGCAAAGAAGGTTAGTATCCACAAGGAAAACTCCTTGGGGATGCAGGCTAACCAACAAAAGAGACTCACTGGGGAGACTCTGAGGCAACACCGGGGATAGAAAACAAAAGGGATTCTCCACTGGGGAAAGATCCAGGGAGGTGGACGACAGGCTCAAATGTGACCGGACGACACTGGGGAAAAGACACACTCTTACTGGGCATGAAACCAGAAAGAAGACATGATCTCCACTGGAGATCAGTTGAAATAAAAGGATAGACACCCAAAGGAAAGATTTCTGGAGATTTCTTATACTGAAGAGTTCAAACAGGATCTTCAAGAAAAACCAGAAAAGACAGAGACGAACTCTGCGCGCCAGATGATAAAAGGACAACTGGACCTTAAATGGGAACAAGGTTAATGAGCCAAGAATGGACTCTGGTACTCATATGAGTTGGTTGAGATAAAAAATAATTTGCTTTATGAGGAAAACCAGCATGAGCTGGATTTGTAACCTTATTGGAAGTAGAACCAAAAGATGGGCTCCAATAAAGGTATCGAGAATGATTGATCATCAAGTCTAAACGTGACTAGATGACATTCTAGAAAGGATCTGCAATGAAGGTTGAACCGGAGAGATGATCTTCACTAGGAAAATACATCCAAAGTGATGGAACAACAGGTTCAAGTATAACCGGTTGGCACTTTAGAAGGAGATATAACCTCATTGGAGATAGAACCAAAGATGGGCCCCAATAAAAGTATCTAGAATGATAGGTTAGTACCGGGGTTGCATAGCTAAAGATAAGACTTCCTGGGGAATACCAATTATGGTTGCAAAAAGGTTGGATAACACCAGAGATAGATAAGTTGCTTATAAGAGACTGCCACTTATCGCCATTGAAAAAACAAGCTTCTTCAAGAGATTGCTGCTTGTTATTGGTTAAAAATTCCAAAGAGATGTTGATATCACAGCAATGTTGGAGAATGAATTATGTCTTCAATGAGGATCTTGAGATTCTTCTTGCGAGACACAGTGCAAAATAAATGCACGTTCAAAGATAGGTTTGAAAACCACACCTGCTAGGGACCAAAGTTCGATCTAGGGACAAGCTAGAAAGAAACGGTCAAACAAGACTCCAACCATTGAAGAATGAGCTCAAATAAGGATTTATCTTATCCGAAAGTGGAAAAGACAACTGAACCAACCATCATCCACAAGGATAAAACTCTGTGGGGAATTTAGAAAGGATGGGCACTTTATGCCTAGGGCTGACAACTCTATTGGAGAGAATAGACAAACCCAGTCACTTGAGGATATAAACGCCAAAGTGAACAAAACCGGTAAGCACCAGAAAAGGAAGCAAAAATGCTAAGATGTTATGCATATGAGTGCTTATGCCATGCTTATGCTTATGCTGACAAAACAGACAAAAGGAAGCGAGATTGGAGATGAAATAAACATCTCGACAAGGGATACCCAACCGAACTCAACAGGTTAGACCAATACCGGGGATGAAGAAGAAGAATCAACAACTTCTACTTCACTGGGAAAAAGAGTATTCCACTAGAGAAATAGCATCATGAGGATTGCCATCATGAGCTTGATTTCTTTGTTGGAGGAGAATCCATGGAGAATTGTCAAGATTAGCTGAAGTAACAGCTTATTGGGGAGCTAGCAAAGGATATCACGAGAACAAAGTAGTTTTGTATCCTACTGGCATAATGATCATCTTCAAATCTTATCTGCCCCAGGCTATATGGTCTGTCAAAAGACAATAACAAGAGGATTTTATAGAAGAATTGGCATACAAGGTGTTTCAATATCTTCAAACTCTTGGAGAGATCTCGGCGTGACTGCCCCAGATTAACTGTATTCACACAACAAGGTTCTTGAACTTGCTTCAGACTGGTTATTTGACGATTTGGGGAACAAACTTGCCTCTGTCAGCTTGGTTGATTGGTGACAGAGATGTCCCTGACTAACTGTTTTTTAGAGATTTGCCGAATCTCGGCCTGACTGCTTCTGATTAACTGGTATTTGCAATACGGAGTCCTCGGACGGTGGTAGAAATGACTGGGGAACAAACTTGCCCCTGCTGATGGGTCATTGGAGTCCACACTTGTCATAAGAAGACCTGGAGAAGACTTGCTCTAGTATTTTGAACTTTGACGAGTTCTGCCCCTAATTTGGTAGATTGGAAAATCCTTCCACTTGGTTGCCCCCGACTGAGCTTCCTTTATCAAGTCGAATCCCCTAGCTGGCTGCATTTGTTGGGATTTCTTTGATATTGAATTGTTTTTACAAACAAGTATTGTTCATTAAAAACTGGCAATTTCAATGCGATATTCATGCAAGCTTTTGAAATCAAATTTTATTGATGAAACACACACGGTGGAATGATTAAATCAAAAACAAAGTGAATCTAGTCATTTACGGAATGACAGAGGAAATGATCAACACACGCAAATAGTAAAGATCATTAGGAGTCAGGTTAATCAACCTTGCTGTAGTATGCTTTCAAAACAACCTTACCTCAATTAGGTCTTTTAAGGGTTGTAACATGGACTGGTTCACGGTTTATGAAACAAAGGATAAAGGCTTCAAAGTTTATTTGTCCCACCCAATCTTCGTGATGAACTCCAATCCTACACTCAGTTCACTCAAGCTATACATTCAAGTTTCCGAAAGCTAGGGAGTCACTTGATTTGAGAGAGCTGACTGGCGCCTCACATGAAGCAGCTGCATTTGATTGCATAACCAAGTTAAACTGAGAATTACCCTGCCCCAAGGTTGAGATTTAAGGGTTTTTTTTTTCTGTGTAAGGAAAGAAAACTCCTACTTCTAGGATCGAAGGGTTAACAAGGGATTATCTTCCTTATTTCTCCCGTGTTTAGGAATTGAAACAATGCCTTACATCCTCGGCAAGGTTTAATTGGCAGCATACCACAACAATTATGAATATGAGGTTTTCATCATCCTCCCCAACCTTTGCTTAACAATAAGTTTGATAAATGGAAAGAAACAAGATAAAGATATATATTATATTTTTTTGTATGGCGATAAAAGTATATGAGTGAAACGAATGGACTTAATCAAAAAGATGCACAAACATTTCATTAACCTTGCCAATTTGAAGGTACAACAAAGCTTATAAGCAAATACAAATTCAAAGTTCAAAGGAAATACAATAAAATTGCTGAAACATCCAAAAGATTGCCAATTTTAGGGAATCAAATACAGAAAATCAAAGAGGAGCTCAATCACAGACCCCTAATCCATCTTTGTCTTGATACATCCTCCACAACATTACTTATCTCGTGAGCGGGTAAGGATTGTTCTTGATATTAAACTGAGAGCCATCGAAAGACAAAATGTTTCTCTCCACTAAGTCCCTCACAATATGCTTCAAAGCAAAACAACCTTCTAAATTATGGCCTGGTGCACCTTTGTAATACCCCGTATTTTTATTACTCTGGATAATATTATATTGTGATCGACTGAGCCCAGTGTACTCTGAGAAATTATTTGATAAAATAATTAGAGTAACTGAGGAACTTAGAATAAATCCAATTAATATTATCTGACTCTGAGGTATTTTATTAATTTGGACTTAAGAGACTTTTTGGACATTTAGTAGCATTATTTCTAATACTAAGTTTACTACTTATTATTTCCTTCCACTTTCCAAACACAAAAAAGAAAAAGTTAGTAAGAAAGAGAGAGAAAGAAGAAAGAAGGAAAGAAAGGAAAGGAAAGGAGAGAAAAGAGGAAAAGAAGAAAAGTTCAAGAACTTTAAGAATCATCATCATCCATTCATCAAATCATCACCCAATCTTCTCATCATCTTCATCTTGCTCATTTTGAGGTGGGTTCTAGTTAGAAACCTCTTTTTTTGAGTTTTTGGATAATATGAGTTATTAGGTTAGAATGTTGAAAACAATGTTTTAACAATTAGAAATTTATATAAATCGAAATGAATGCTCAATGTGCTTATAGAAACATGTATTGATGATTGTTTTGATGTTTTGGCTTGATTGGAAATGTTAGGTTTTGTGAAACTTTGTGTTCTTGAGAAATATATGGTTTTTGAATGTTGTTGATCAACCCTTACTAGAACTAGGTTGTAGCACCTCTGTTGGTCATAATTTATGGTTGAGAAGAGGTTTGGATGTGTGGGGAATTTCTGTTTTTGCTGAAGCATTTTTCTAGAAATCGCAGAGCCCGCTCAGCGCGCAGAAGCCCGCTCAGCGCGGTCAAGAAATCCTGCAACCCCTCAAGTCATAGAAAACTGCGCTCAGCGCGGACAAGGGCGCGCTCAGCGCGACCTGGGAGTTGAAATTTTATTCCTTAAGTGAGAAAATTCATAACTTTCGGCTCGTTTATCGGATTCGATCATTCTTTATATCGATGTAAAACCGAGGAAATATTCTATGCAATGGAGATGAAATATGTCGATTTTATCGACCGATTAAATAATCGAGAAAGTTCAAAAGCATTTTAATTATGTTTTAATTGTTATAAATTATTCTATTATGAATTTGTGAGATGCCTTGCCTATCCTACTATTGTTTAGCATGTTTGTAATTGAATGTACGTATTAATATGGAAAAAGAAATAGAAAGAGTGAGGAAAACCCCCCTTATGAACTATAGGAGAATTTAGAAGGTTTGGAGACACTAGTATGGAACATGTTGGTTAACCTTTATGGGTGGAAAGGCAAGAGAGGCCTTGAGGCATGGTAGCCTAATGATTGTCGAATACAATCATGTTCGTGTGTGTGATTACGTAATCATAACTAATTTATCTTGAGTGTAGTTTCATGAGTCTCGGACTCCTCTGAAATGGATGCACAACTACTTGGCAAGTTTGATTCCCCGTATTGTACAAATGGCGCCCATGGAGCGTATGCTTGTGACGGTTAATGGCCCGTGTGAAGTGACGGTTCATAACGGTTAATGGCCTGTAGAACCCGAATCCATTCGTATGTCAAGTAGATTACAAGGACCTATGACTCGGGTCGCCTTCTAGACCTAGAAGCGGACGGGAACAGGAGGTACCTTGGTATGGTTATCGATTAGTGATATTATGAGTTGATGAACTCATGACATGTTTCCATATAGTGTATGTACTCAAAGTCAATTCCCTTCCCTTTTGACTTGAGTTAGTCTTGTTAGAACCTTGTTAATCCGAGAGAATCCATAAGATAGGGAACTCACTGAGATTTGATGTATCTCATCCCACGTTGTTGATGTATTTCAGGTGCTTCAGGTTCCGAGAAGGGTAAGGATAAGGTCGTGTGATCTTTTCCTTGCTTGTTGATGGCTAGCTTCCATAGCGGAGTTTATTTTGAGATCATTGTTGATCTAGTTCTTAGTTTTTATCATTTTGAACATCTTGTGTATAATATGCCTTAGGTTTTTGTACTATGCATTTTAGGGCATTTATTTGTATACAATGTGTTAACTAGGAGCTTAAGTGTTTCAGTACCAAACATTTGGATCTATATATAATATTTATGCTTTGATGTATGAGTTTTATATATGGGTGTTACAACCTTCATGGAATGCACAATAAGCGTTGGGATTGTAAGAAGGTGGAAGCGGATCAGGAGGTGGGCCTGATGATCTTGTAGTTATTAATCCTTGTTGCACCAAAGCAGAATACAATGATGTATACGTCATATGAATGGTAGGAATCGGAGGCCTTCCACCCTTTCTTTTGCCTGGAATGTTCTGATGAGAAACTTGAGTCCGTTGTGGATAAGTAGGAGCGTTGGGCGCTCGTTGATACACTGGTGGTTGAGGAACCGGCTGATAAATAGAAGCTTGGTTGTTGAATGTTGGCGTGATGGCGACCACATAAGGTTGCTGAACAGAATAACACTGTTGTTGCTGCTGTCATTTCCAGAACTGATTTTTCCTCTTTTTGTTTGTCATCACCACACTAACATCTCCTTCCCTTTTGAAGGATATCTTGGCATCGTCGCTCGAACTACCAGCTCTCTTGGTCATTTTCCCACTTTTTAGACCAAGCTCTACTTTAACCCCCACAGCCACAATATCGGAAAAATTAGCAGACACGCTACTGATCATCCTTTCGTAGAATTCCGGTTTCACCGTGTCGACAAACCAATCAGTTAACTCTTTTTCGGATAAAGGTGGCTCTACCTGTGAAGCCAGCTCTCTCCATCTTTGAGCATACTCTTTAAAAGACTCGGTATCATTCTGCGACATACTCAGTAGTTATCTACGATCTGGCGCCAGGTCCATGTTATATTTGTAATGCTTTACAAAAGCATTAGATACATCTTGAAAGCATTGGATCCTAGATTGGTCCAAAGTCAAATACCACTTTGCAACAGCCCCTTTCAAACTATCTTGGAAGCAGTGGATCATCAACTTGTCATTATCCATAAATGCAGCCATTCGTCGGTAATACATGACCAAATGCGACTTAGGACAGGTCGCACCTGAGTATAGGTCGAAATTGGGTAGTTTGAATTTGGGTGGAATTACCAAGCCTGAGACTAAGCACATGTCTTTAGCATTAGTATTAAATACATTGCTCCCTTCCATTGATTTCAATTTCCTCTGAATTGTCTCTACACTTTCCTTCAGCCTTTCATGTCGATTATCTCCTTCTTCGGACATATTGACATAATCATAAACCGGATGTGGGTTCTGAAAAACTGGGTTCACCTGAGCTTGTACTGCTGCTGGAGCGAAGGTAGGAATAGCTTGAAAAGCCTCATTAACCAAAGGAACAGGTTGTTAAGTAGAAGTGACGGCTGGAGCACGTATAAAGTTAAAAGGCATGCCCAAAGTAGGTTTCACAGTTAACGGGAGGTTCTATAGTTGTAGTGATAATCTCGGAGACCACCATCGCTTGTGTATCCATCCTTGCCCTCATAACTTGAATTGCTTCCAGAATCTGCCCCATTCCTCCTCGGAGCTCACTCAATTCATTGTTGACTCTGTCCATCTCACAGTACTGTTCAGACATCCTTTGTCGAGCTTGGGTTCGTGTGTTGTAGTTGTGTTTGGGATTCAATGTGACGACTCTGAAGGGGATACGGTGACATAAGATAAGACCGAGAAGAAATGCACATGCTATGACATGATGCAAATGGGATGTTAATGCAAGCCAAATGGTTTCAAGGAACTCAAAGGCAAGTTCTAAACATTTTTGGAAAATTGAAGAGTTTTTGTTTTAAAATCCATGCTCTGTCGATCTTTGCAAAGGAAACAAACATTTGAGTTCCTCGAAACCAAAGGGCTAGGAATGCTTGAATGTATGGATGCATAAAGCACATGAGCACAAACATATGTACACATAACAAAACATAAAAATCCTAGGTTTTGGGGTCTCATGAATGGAGCCATGGTCTACCTATCCCAATAGGTATGTACTACTGGTTTTCATCTACTGAACAGGGTTCTATGAAGTTCCCAGAGTCGACAACCCATCTTTCGGATTTTAACGATTTCCCAGATGACTTGGTAATCAATAAAATTCTCAAGAGAATCTCGTCTGAGTGTAGTATCGCGTGACAACCAATTCAGAAATAGACTCCATTATGGTCACCGCACTACATCCTAAAAGGCTAAGTGGGGTATGGTAACTAAGGTTCTCAATATCAAGGGCTCCTAGGTCGAGAGTAGCACGTTTTCACGAACAGATTCGTTCAACATAACTAGACTCTCAAGAAGGCCTCAACTGAGTGATGGTGTCTCAATTTAACTTTTTCAGGATTCGACTCCCTCAAAGCCTCCTTGAATATACCATCGTCCTATCATAAGTGCACTCAAATCTGGGTTAGTATTTATCTCACCACTCAAGAACCAAGCCAACAAAAGATAATCAAGCAAAGCATATATACAGTCAATCAAACAGATATACATAAATATAGCACACAAGTATAAGTAAAACAAGCAAAAACAAGGTGGGCTTAACCCTCAAAAGCTTATCCCCAGTGAAGTCGCCATTTCTGTTGCGGTGAGAATCGGATAACAAGCTATTAATTAACTTGCATCACATTTCTTTGAATTCACAACCGACTTTGATTTATCCAAAGGAAAGGTTCAAGATCGAGAAAAACCTAAAGGGGGGAGATCTAAGGTTCGGGGGTTGGTTACGCCTAGGGAAGGTATCAGCATCCTAAACGTCCGTAGTACTCTACGGGAACCTCTTATTTGAACTTGTTATATCTTACTCGCTTGCTAAGGGTGCTAAGCTAAAGGTTGAAACCCTAGGGGTTAATATCTAAGTATACTCGACAAAGTATCGCACTTTGCGCCTACGTATCCTTACGGGAGTGGAATCAGAGTATCTGTAGTTCACCAATCTAAGGGTGAAGGATAGGAATCATTGGCTATGGCCAAAGTTCCAAGGGGAAATGAGTATGAGCTCATTTTATAGTTCGCGATAACTCTCTAAATCTAAGTTATAGGGGAAAGTGAGTTCTCATGAGGATGAGAATCACATAGAGTTCAGAAACTCTGACCTACTTCTAAGTTATGATTTCATTGGCTCTCATGAGGCCAACAAAAAAGGGTAAACCTAGAAGGATAAGGTAGGGTGGTTGTTTAGTGACTTCCTGAGTCAATTTTAGGAAGGTCTCCCTTTGGAATGGGGGGAAAGATAACAGTTGTAAAATTACTAAAAGATAAAGAGTTATAATTCAAATATGATGATGTAAAAGACATGAATAAGATATGAGATGAAACAAAATTATGATGTCAATGCAAATTTAGAATCATACATGTTGGACAAAGATTAAACATGATAAATAGAAATAACATGGCAAGATGAATAAGGAAGTGCAATAAAACCCTAATAAGCATTCGTAATCTTATCATGAATAAAGGTCTCAAGATTAAATATTCTTACTAATTTCTTTTTATATTTAGAAAGTAAATTTAATTAGAGGAACATAGCAAAAAGAATGGAGAGAAAAAGATATAAAATGACCAAGTTATGGGAATTAGAAAATGAAGCATAAGCTTGAAAAAGGAAATGCAAAGCGAATGCGCAAAACCAAGGCCAACTGAGCTGAACGCGCATCTGAACATACAATGATATCACACATATATATGCAAAGCGAAGCAAAATTCAGAAAATAAAACCAAAAGGACTGGGGCAAGGGGGATTCGAACCCCAGTCCTAAGGGTTAAAGGCACGGCTTCTCTACCACTGGGGTGGCTATACATCCATTGTATAAGCCACCCCTGAAAACATATAATCCCAACAAGCGAAGTGAAATGATTTTCAGATGGAAGACATATATGAAACGCACTCACATGCTAGTAAACTCACATCAATTGGTCATTAAAATTCTAACTCACAAGAGGACAAAACATGCTGCTGGCCAATCGCATGCCATATTCTACTCCTCATTCATGCAACCATGTAGCCAAACAACGTGAGATCATCGTAAAAAGAGAAAATAAATAGCAACATCTTATCATTTTGTTCCACCATCAATGTCTTCAAACATTTCCAAATGACATGAATTAAACTGCTACCTTATACTACCCAGAGAAAGGCACACCAGTGGACCTCACACGATTCCCAACTGGTGCATGATTAAGGTGAATAACAACAACAGAAAAAAAGAGGTGTTCAGAAGTGAAACTTACCCCTCATTATGTCAAAATACAAAAGCAAATTAATACTAACTTTTACAGTTTCAAACAAATGGACACCATTACACACACATAGATAAGAAACAGTAGGAAAACCCTACGTCGCAAACCTTAACACGACATGACACCCTCTGATTTGTTTATGCCTTTTCAGTTTTCAATCATTTGGCCATTACAAAGTGATCTTAAGCTTTAAGTATTCACAACTGTAACTTAAAAAAGGAAATGCAATTCAAGTATTCCAAACTGTCATCATACATCACGCCTGAATCACACACTCATTCATATGGTTACTTTAAAACTGATTCAAACGCAACATATCAACATGATAACAGTAGGCACAAAAGGATCATGGCATTTGAATATAGAGTGAGAGAATGTGAGAGTTACAGCATGAATGTACAGCAAGCTCATGAGTTACGAGTATTTGGTGACTTACCTCTTGGAGCTTATGAACTCAACTTAGCTCAAGCTTTTTCCATGGCTGGTGATGCTGCGATGGCCTGAGTGAACTACACAGCTTCTAGTTCCCTCTTCTTTTGCTCATGAGCTCACAACCATCTGGCTTCGAATGATGTGTATTTGTGTGGTGAGAGGCAGTTTTTTATAGATTTTTTGTAGAGTTTATGGCAAGACCATGGAGGAGGGTTATGGAGAGGTTTTGAAGTGATTTTATTTCTAATGCTTGGTATTCTGCTTTGTTGGTTGAGTGTTGTGCTTTTTTGTGTGTTGATGACTTGTGTTAAACAAAGGAGAAAGTGTTCTGATATGTGTTGCTTATGAGTGGTGATGGATGTTCTGCTATTGTTTGTGAAAACTGTAGTGAGAGTGGTTGTGGTTTGAAAGTTTAGATATTTGATGTTTCTCAAGAGTGAGAGAAGGCATGGTGTTCATATGTGTTAGTGTTGGTGTCCCCTTGGTTGTTTCGGGTTCTCTCTATTTATGCTTCAACCTCAGGTAAGCTTTCAAAAAACTACTGTTATAACTTGCGAGATTTGAAAAATGAGAAGGAAAAAGAGCTATTCGGATTTGCAAGGACATGTTGGTAGAGTCTTTGTCATGTGGTGCATTGTTCAGCATGAAAGGAGGAGCATGGTAGGAGCCTTGGTGGACCCGTTTGACTTGTTTCTCTTTTTGTGAAATGTTAAAAGTGGCACATAAGGCATGTCATATATGTGCTACTCTTGCTTTGGAAAATTTTGGGGCCACATGGCATCTTATGTGTGAAACTTACTGATCCAAGTTGCTTGCATGACAAAACTTAGTGAACTCGTGGAATTAAAGGGTGCACGTTGGCATGTTGTTTATCTTGTAAGTTTATTTTTGCTGAATTTGTAAATGAGATGGGCCATGGATTACTTGTAGCTTGGAATGATCAAAATGGATTAAAAAAAGTTATTGAACATAATTTGGATAATTGGAAATGTGGATTTAGAAAATTAGATAACATTTGGAATGGACAAATGGATTTAATTGGATAACAACAAAAAGATTTAAATGGATAATTAGAAATGGGTTAAGAGAAATGGATATGGATAAATAGATTTTGGATAATTTGGATAAGCAAAAAAAATGGATTTATGTGGATATTTGAATTAAAAAAAAAAGATTTTAAATATGGCCCTAAAAGATAAAATTGTATGGAATTGGACATTTACATTGATAATGGAAAATGGATTTTTGGATATGGAATTGATTAGAAATATGGATCATAGAAATAGATATTTGGATTAAAAATTGGATAAATGAATAGATTTTTGGATTTGAAAATAGGTATGAAAATGGTTAGAATGAATAATGGCTAAGAAAGAAAAAAAGTATACTTGGATAAGAAAAATGGTTAATAAATGATTATTGAAATTGGTTGGGAATTAAGGGTGACAATTGAGGGTAGATAAGGTGGGTAGAAATTTGGTTATGGAGAGGAGCAAAGAGAGGGTCATAGAGATATCTCTGAAATGAGAGACTTGCTTGATTCTATGCTCCATCCAAAAATCTTGATTAATCACCTCTTGAATCTCCGTAAGATAACACCTGATAAAAATGAAACAAACACAAACAAAACCTGACAAAAGGGTTAGCTATGCAATATGATTGACATAATATGATATGCAAGAGATCAATGGATCTAAGGGTAAAATTTGGGGTACAACAACATGATCTCAAGCCTTGGGACATGATTCAAGACACTCTAAAACACCTATGGAATCCATCCATTAGGTTTGAATCAGGTCAAGAACTTAATTTCATAGAAAATCACAAAGTTTGAAATTCATCTGACAAAAAGTCAACTATGCCAAAAAACCAAGTTTGACTTTTGGGATTTCTTAACAAACATGGCTTTTCTAAGTCAAAAACAATGTTAAATTATGGTTTTGATTATCATCCATCAAGAAAAATCAAGAAAAGTGGGGTTATTGTAAAAGGGGCAACCTTAAGAAACTTGAATTTTCACTAAGTCATGAAAAAAGTGATTTTTACCCAACTTTGCAAGGTCATAACTTGTGATCCAAGTAACCTTTTCCTTCCATCCAAAGCTCAAATGAAAGCTCTCATTACACACTACAAGATTGTAAACTACAACATATTCCAAATCCTCATGGATTTTGAGTTATGGATTGATCAAAATCACAAAAAATGGAAAATGGACATTTTTCAAACACTTAGTGAAATATTGGACAAAATCTGTTTGCATTTTTTCCAACTTTGAGGCCATTTTTCATTATGATCCAAAACCAAAGTTAAACATCAAAGTTGAAGTATGATATAAGGGCTTTCTAAAAAGTACAAGAGCCTCCCATGATTCAACTTGAGCAAGGAGTTATAAGCTTTCCAAAATGGCATTTTTCACCCTGCCTACACAGCAGCATGGATACATAACTTGTGCCACGCGATTTTTTCACTCAAGTCTTCCCATTTTGCCAACGTTGTCATCTTCTAAAAACACAAAACTTCTTATAACTCACTTGTTTCTTGATCATGGAGTCAAGAATTCAACTTGGCATGTGCAAAACCATCATGACATGAACTTTGAAATTCAATTTTTGCAAGGTTACATTAATGCAATGCATTGAGGTGTCATGAACCAAGCCATAACAATCCAAACCAGTCAAAATTGAGTCCAAACTCTGAGTATTCAAACCTGCTGAAATTGAATGGAGTCAAGCTAGAGTTGACTTGGCACTTTGGAACATCCAAGTCAATGGCTACAAGCTACACACCATGATCAGTTGCCATTCACTATTCCTTGCAAAACAAATCCCTCTACTATAAATAGAGGTCATGTATGACTGATCAAACCACCCCAAAACATCTCCACTCATGTTTTCTCTCATTTTCTTCTCATGAACCAGAATTTGCTTCTTTAGCAAGTAAGGTTCGAATTTTCAAATAGAGAACAATTCCATCAAAACCAAGAGTGTAGACACATCATATACATCATATAGAAGCTATCCAAAACTTCTCCATCATCTGTAACCTCAGAATCACAAAGCTCAAAATCCAACTTAGGCCTATTTGCAGTTGAGGTACCACAACAAGTTCCAGGTGTTTCCAATCAAGTCCAAGCATCTCAGCACACTACTTGAGGTCCAAGGAAGTTGTCCAGATCATTAAAACACTTGTGTAACAGCTACAATTGAGGGGTTGATTTCCTCTTCCAGAGGTAAGCATGACACTCTCAAACTCTATGATCCATGCATCATAAATGTGTTTTCAAGTTACAAACATGTTTCTGTACTTGTATAGAGTGTTTCCCCTCAATCAATTGCTTTATAGCTATCGTGTATAGGATTTCATAGTGTTCTTGCAGAAATTAGGGTTCATGTGTTCATCACTTGATTTCTCACTCCACGCTTAATATAAATGCAATTAATTGGTACCATTGGAATCCTTGTTCAAAAACGATCAACTTTCATGTTTACAAAAGTCAAAACCATTGAGTAATCAGAGAGATATGAGAGGTTTTGCAAATCTGGCCATGGAGGTTCTCGCGAGGAAGAAGAAAGTTGCCTTGGCGCCTTTTTCAAATTTTGAATTTTTTTGTTATTTTTTTAATTGATTTCAAAAATTAATTTCTCTCTAATTTTTAATCATTTTTTATTGATTCTTTTTTTCAAAATTCACAAAAATGTTAAAATATTTTATTCTACACAAAAATCAAAATTATATTATTTATTTAATATATTTGGAATTTTTGTAAAGAATTTCATTTTAATTGTTTTTAAACATTTTTTAATGAAATTTTCCTCTTGATTTTTGATAAGTGCAAATTGTAGCTATTTTTGTATATAAGTTTTGTTGCACTTATCGATACTTTTTGTTACAAACGTTCGAATACACCCCGCTTTATTTGTAAATATGTTTACTTTACGTTGTAGTGTATATATTGCGTATCGTGTAAATATCAATGAGTTTAATTGATTTTCTCTCATTTTTGCAGGTAGAACATTGAATAAGCTTTCCAGCGCTTCAAACCGGGCGAAAAACAGAGTTACGGTTCAAAAGTTACGAATAAAACAATGCAGAATTTTTGCTGTCATGCTGCGCCTTAGCAGCGCCGGGCGGTACTTCTAGCGCCGGGCATCCAGAACAACACTGGAACTTGCAAAATAAGCAGCCTTTCGCCGCCGGGCACCCCAGAATATCGCCAGACGAAACTGGGCGGACAGAAACACCATTAAAGGGTCAAAAACACAATTTTTAGAGTATGGTTTTGGGGATTTTTGCTCCCAACTCCATCAAACTTCATTTTTCAGTATATTAGCTTAGAAAACAACATGGAAGCTTGCACATGGATGAACCTGGTGGATTGATCGTCGATCGGCTCTGACAAACCGCGAGATGTTTGGTTCATTTCTCTTCTTCTTTGTGTTTTTCTTCTTTGTTGGGTTTTGTATATGTATTGACCATGATCTCATGTATATTTGTCGCCCATGGCATTGTATAAAATTTGCTTTACAAATCTTTATTGGTGATTGTCTCTGATTTTTGCTTTATGCGCGGGGTTTGAGTTGCGTTAGAGATAATCCTCGCAAACTTCGATTAGGGATGATTATCTGTTAGTTTCTGGACTCTAGAGAGAGATTTAAGAGTTAACAATCTTCAATAGGCGTCGAAGCTTAATGCCTCAGTGCCTTGAGCCACGTGTGAGAGTGTCGGCGAGGGTAACACGGTTGTTCTCTCAACTTTACGTTAGACATAACCTTTGTTGTGAGTGATGCTGGGTGATATTGAGGAGTATTGAAGGTTGAGTATAACTGGTCGGTAAGTTTAAGTTTGTGAGGAGTCGATTATGTGCATGCCGGATAAGTTTGTCTTGCTGAAGAATAAATTTGTTTTATGTTTTAATATACTTTTCTGTTTTCTTGTTTTAAACCATTTTAATCCAAACTCATAAACGCGAGAGATTGTCGAACGACATTCTTTCCCTCGAACCGATCTCTGTGGACACGACATAAATCCCGGAGGGAATTCTTCCGAAAATAAATATTTTTGCTTGCCGCGTTACCGCTCAAACAAAATGGCGCCGTTGCCGGGGATTGGTTTTGATATTGAATCGCATCGATAGTTTCTTTGTTTTTTAGTTTTGTAGATATCGTATATATTGTATATTTTCACTTGTTATACTGATACTTATAGATTAACGTTTATTTAAGTGTTTGGTTAGGACACTTGCTTTTGGTTTGTGCTGTGAGGCATCAATATGGCATGAAGGAAGGAAGTTACTAGCTAAGCATTGTAAAGGCGTCGAGCTTACGACGTAAAACAAGCATGGTGTATTCTTTTCTTTTGTTATTGTTTAGCTTAGGTAGTATGGTGAACATTCATTAAACAAGTTGTAATCGGATTTTTCGTAAATTCTCAAATCTTCACTTTACAACTTGTTTAATGAATTTTCTGCCGGTTTTTCAGTTTGTTTATATTAATAGTTTTCGTGTTTGTCAATGAACTTGTTTTGAGTAGCTTGAGGAAATTTGGTGATGTTCCAAGTTTGATCATTTCAACTTGCAGATGTATGGTAATTGTTAAGTTTTGTACACGTCCAAGGTATGTGTTTATCGCTTTCTTGACTTTAGCATATTCATGATACTTAGGCTTTTTACAACTTCTATGTCATTCATTCTTTCATATACTTGTTCGTATGTGAATCACTTTAGTTCCCACCCTTTTTGTGAGGAAGCCTTCTATTGTTCATATATGCACGGAGTACCAACATTCTTGTTCTAACTGGATTTTATTATGCTTAATCTTTTGTTTGTGTTGATTATATGAAAGCATGAAAAGGATCAAGGCATTTTGTTTCATTTTGAGCACAACTACCTATCCAAATAGTCATTCACCTTGTGAGCGTGTGATCTTTCGTAACCCCTTTGAGCTTTTTGATCCATGTTTTAATTGAACTTAATGCTTGTCTATGAGTGTTTAGTTCACCTATTTTTGAATGGATTTTGTTTTTTCTTGAACCCTCAACTTTGTGTTGTTGTATGAATTTTTGCCTTGTCTTAGAAAGTAGGGAGTATTCACATGATGATGTGGTTGAATTCAAGTTGGGGAGAGGATGATTGTTTACTCATTGGTTGGTTTCTATGAGGATGAAAAATAAAAGAAAAAAGAGAAAAATATGAAATAGAAAAGAAAAGAAAAATGTGAAAAAGAAAGAAACATAAAATCCTTGAAAAAGGAAACAAAAAGAGTTCAAATAATTGTGCTAAATAAGTATTGTGTTTTGTGTAACACTTGGGATGAAAGAAGAAGTTGATTGGAATTTGGTGTTTGAACTTTTGTGAGTTGATCACTGCCTTAGGTTTAGGCGAGTTTTTGTTTCAATTACCTTTAGAAATTGCCCCTTGTTTGTTTACCCGACCACATTACAACCTTGAAAGTCCTTGTGATTCTTGCCTTTGTATGTTCAATGTGAATTTTTGGATGGTTGCATAATTTAGTCAATTGTTTGCATGATTGTTGTGTGAGTGATAAGTACCTCATTTTGTGTTTTTCATCTACCGATTATTGCTTTTGCTAGGTGTGATTCACAGTTGAACTAATGTTGTTTTAGAATGTTTGGCATGATTTTTGTATTTTGCATTTGTTTCGTGACTATGTTATCGTCGTAGTTTAGTGGTAAGTATTTACTTTGTGTGTACCATTTTCATTTGAACTATTCATTTGTCAGATTTTCAAAACATGTTGATTCGTGATTCTTTGGTTTTCACTCTATTTCTTTGAGTTGTTTAATTTTTGTTTGAGGACAAACAATTATGTAAGTTGGGGAGAGTTTGATAAGTGTATCTATTTTTGTATATAAGTTTTGTTGCACTTATCGATACTTTTTGTTACAAACGTTCGAATAAACCCCGCTTTGTTTGTAAATACGTTTACTTTACGTTTTAGTGTATATATTGTGTATCGTGTAAATATCAATGAGTTTAATTGATTTTCTCTCATTTTTGCAGGTATTCAATCAAGGATATCTTGCCATTGTTGTATAGATCATTGAATAAGCTTTCCAGCGCTTCAAAACGGACGAAAAACAGAGTTACGGTTCAAAAGTTATGAATAAAACAATGCAGAATTTTTGTTGTCATGCTGCGCCTTAGCAGTGTCGGGCCTTAGCAGCGCCGGGCGGTACTAGCGCCGGACGCTCCAGAACAACACTGGAACTTTCAAAATAAGCCGCCTTTCGCCGTCGGGCGCCCCAGAATACCGTCGGGCGAAACTGGGTGGACAGAAACACCATTAAAGGGTCAAAAACACAATTTTTAGAGTATGGTTTTGGGGATTTTTGCTCCCAACTCCATCAAACTTCATTTTTCAGTAGATTAGCTTAGAAAACAACATGGAAGCTTGTACATGGATGAATCGGGTGGATTGATTGTCGATCGGCTCTGACAAACCGCGAGATGTTTGGTTCATTTCTCTTCATCTTTGTGTTTTTCTTCTTTGTTGGGTTTTGTATATGTATTGACTATGATCTCATGTATATTTGTCGCCTATGGCGTTGTATAAAACTTGCTTTACAAATCTTTATTGGTGTTTGTCTCTGATTTTTGCTTTATGCGCGGGGTTTGAGTTGCGTTAGAGATAATCCTCGCAAACTTCGATTAGGGATGATTATCTGTTAGTTTCTGGACTCTAGAGATAGATTTAAGAGCTAACAATCTTCAATAGGCGTCGAAGCTTAATGCCTTCGTGCCTTGAGTCGCGTGCGAGAGTGTCGGCGAGGGTAACACGGTTGTTCTCTCAACTTTGCGTTAGACATAACCTTTGTTGTGAGCGATGCTAAGTGGAATTGAGGAGTATTGTAGGTTGAGTATAACTGGTCGGTAAGTTTAAGTTTGTCAGGAGTCGATTGTGTGCATGCCGGATAAGTTTGTCTTTCTAAAGAATGAATTTTTTTTATGTTTTAATATTTACTTTTCTGTTTTCTTGTTTTAAACCATTTTAATCCAAACTCATAAACGCGAGAGATTGTCGAACGACATTCTTTCCCTCGAACCGATCTCTGTGGACACGACATAAATCCCGGAGGGAATTCATCCGAAAATAAATATTTTTGCTTGCCGCTTTACCGCTCCAACAATTTTTCAAATTCAAATGAATTTCACACTTTCATATAAATATAACATGATTTTTCAAAACATTTTTTCAAAATTCACAACTTGTTTTTAGACATATTTGATATTTTATATCATTTTCTATTTAATTTTCTTTGAAAAATTGTATTTTTAATTAAAATTAGGGATTTTCCTTAATTTTAAATTTTCAAACTTCATTTGAAACAAATTTGGGCCTCTTTGAAGAGTGTAAGACCTATTCCTTTGTGTCAATAAAATTTTGAGTCTCAATCATTGTATAAGTCCCGACGCGATTTTCAAAATAACGGTGCGATCACTGTTTTTTTTTTTAACTAGGCATCTCCTTGAGCTGTAAGCCCCATCTCTTGTATAAAAATAATCTTGGGCCTCTTTGTAGAGTGTAAGACCCATTCCTTTTTGTACATAAATAATTTTGGGCCTCTGCTATAGTATAAGTCCCAAAACGTCTTTCGGTATCGCGGTGCGATCACTGTTTTCAAAATAATCATCTGGGCCTCTCCTTGAGTATAAGCCCCATTTTTCTTCTTTAAAATCACTTTTGGGCATCTAATAAAGTGTAAGACCCAACCCCTCTTTGTACAAAAACAATTTTGGGCCTCTGCTATAGTATAAGTCCCACAACGTCTTTCAGTATCGCGGTGCGATCACTGTTTTCAAAGTAAATCACTTGGGCCTCTCCTTGAGTATAAGCCCCAATCTTTTGTATAAAAACTTTGTTTTAAACCATAAACAACTTCCATGGGCCTCTCCTTGAGTTGTAATCCCCATACCTCTGTTTTGAAAATCATCTATCTGTTTTTAAACCGGTACTAAGAGGAGCATTATTCCCAGTGAAACTGCTCTTAGACCACTTGGCCCTCTCTTTGAGTTATAAGCCCCAAACACTTTTCTCTTTTCAAATCACTTTCTTTTAATTCAAATTCAAATTCAAAGTTTTCTCAAAACTTTCTTCAATTTCTTAAAACCCTAATCATACAGTTAAAATCATACAATCAGCCACCATACACTTGGGTCTCTTCTCAGAGTGTAAGACCCAACATCTTTTCAATTCAATGCATATTTGTTTGTATACCTGTCAATTCACTTATTTGTATATATTCTTGTGCATATCTATATAGAGTTTCCCGAGCAGTTAGGTATACACTTAGGTCAAACCAGAGGTTACTTCTAACATAGTCAAAATTAGTTCCATAATAGGAAATTCCCTCAATACAGTCTGCCTCCTCTTGGGCTTATTCAATATGGAACAGAGAAAGGCATTATTCCCGACGAAACTTTTCTCAAGACTGTCAAAACTTAGAAATGTATGTATACAAGAAATTCATTTCCCCAGAGGGGATTAATTCCCGGTGAAACCTCTTTTTAATTTCTTCAAACCTTAGAATTGTTCAACAAAGAAAGGATTATTCTCGGTGAAACCTTTTGTAGCACCCCAAAATTTGCCCTCCTTACTTTATTACTAACTGGTTTATGTTTCATTGCATTTTTGCATTATCATGTATGCATATCATTGGTTCTTAGCATGGGGTCAAGGTGCCTGAGGCAGTTCAAGAGGAGAAGATGTTCTTCAAGCAAGAGTCCTTGTATTGTCCAAGAGAGCTCAAGTGGATCACTCTCTCCTAACCAGTGCAGAAATTAGGGTTTTGAGATTATTGGGTTTTTTGCTCCAATGGACAAGTTTCTTGGGTTTTTATCATCACCAAATGGCATATCTTATCTTTGTTGGAGAGGATACACATCATATTCAGAGGAATTTGGATTTGGAGACTGTGCTATTTCCTCCTAGACTGAGGGTACCAAATTAGGGTTTGCTATAAAGTCAGTTTATTTCTGATTTTTTGGGCAAGACTTGATTCCATGGTATTCCTTGGGTCCCTAAGTATCTAGGTATGGAATATTGTCCATCAGTTTGGTTCATTAGAAGTTCAATTGGCCAATGGATAGGAAATCAGGAGAATTGGGGAAAAGTCAACAGTGAGAGGGGAAGTCAACTGTGGAAGTCTGAGGTTCTCTTCAAGGTTTTCAAGGTCTCACATCCTCATATGGTCTTCAAGAGTCAAATTTCATGCCATTTATCAAGAATCAAGGGTTGGTACAAAAGTTACTAAATATGGAAATGACCTATAATTTGAAAGTTTCCTTTTTGGGCAAGTTCTTACACTACATACAACTTGACTTTTCATCATCAAAGAAGCTTCAAATGAATTTTCCTTAAACATAAAAGTCGAATAACTTTTTCTCCTCTTTCCAACAAGTACTAGTGGGTCTCCATATCATTTGTGAAACTCAAGTTATGATCAAAAGAAGGAAAAGTGGTTTTTAGTGTTCCATTTTCACAAACTTTTGCATTTTGGGACTATGGACCTATAATTGATTCCATTGCTTCAAGACATATTCCAACATCAAAGAACAATCCCTAAGGATCATTGTTGGCCTTTAAATCAAGTGGATCCATGGTTTATTCATTACTTATTTTTCATTGTGCAAAATTGCCAAATTATTGAAAACTCATGAACCAATACATCTCGAGGCCCAAATCAAATTCAGGTGTGATTACCAATTGTTAAATAAGTGATCCATCATGAAATATTTGGATTTCCATGCATGGAGGAGGGTGTATCTCACATAATGCAATTTTCTAAAATCATCCAAAACTCATTAAGTGGGGAATTACCAAGGCCCAAATGCTGATCAGTGGTTTAACCTAGCCTATTTAAGCTAACTCATGCTAGGGTTGGAGGAGAACACGTGATTTCAAGGAGAACCAAAGTTTGAACCCTAAAAGCTTCTCTCATTCATATCTCTCAACCAAGAGGAGCTTTTCCAAAAATTCTTTCACAATCTTCTTTCTGGGGATCCACAGAGCACAAAGCAACCATCATTTGAAGCTAACAGTGAGGATACGTGATGCATAGTCTCAGGTTAGTGATATTTTTGATGATCACAAAACTCTCTTTTTAAATACGCATAATGTTGTGTGGCATCCATGGATCATTCTGATGTATTTATTTTTGAGATTGGACGCATGTATTGGTTGTATCGTGTGTTTAAAGTTTTGAATCCTAACATTATTTCATTCGAATCTCCTTATGCATTGGTTATTTGTGATTTTTGATTGGATATTTGAGATCCTGGTGATTTTCTGGTCAAGATGATGTACTAGCGTGAAATTTCTGGGCAAGTTTTAGTTGCACGTCGCCGGAGAAGACGACCGGAACCCTAGTTCCGACGTCTGGTGTGGAGCTCCGGCCAGTCTAGGGTTTGGAGGTAAGTGATGAAATTGTGGTCGTCCATTATCAAGATCTAAAGGCCCTCATTGTGCCATGTTTTTTTATTTTTGAGTTTTTATGCTGATGATTGCATGTTTATTACCCCACAGTTGTTATCGTGTGCACCCAATCATGTTCTCTCATTTTATTTACTTTTTATTTAGTTGACTTATTTACGAGCGTCTGATGAATCGTGTGATGGAGAGAGTGACAACACGTTAAAAGAATCATGTGTCGTGCGCGTGGGAGTGTAGGGCAGTCTGAATTCTTTGGTGTGCGTGTGTGCATGTTGGTTGTGGTGTACCGTGTGATCATGGCCTTTGATCTTGGTTACTTTGTGATTGTTTGACCATTTATGGAGCGCAGGATCAATCTGGTGGTAAGTACGCAGTCAACGTGGTTGACTGAAGACCACGCGTGCCTCCTTTTTTTTATTTTATTTTTTTCTGATGGACTTAATGCATAGGCTTGCTATTCACACACACACCCCTCAGCCCATTTCAAATTTTCAACGTGGTTTTGTTACTTTCCACACCCCCTTGCATATTTCTTTATTTTTTTATTTTAATTAATTATTGCATTCATTTTTAATTTTAAAAAATAGTTTCTTGCATTAAAAAATTCCCAAAAAAATCATGAAACATATTTGGCATTTTATAAAATTTTCTCAAATTTTATTTTTTATTTTCATTTTATTTTTATCATCTGAAATAATTACTTGTTTATTTTATTTCCCATCATCCACAAACTATTTTGAACTCATTCTTTTTGAATTATTTTATCAACACACTGAACTGCATTAAAATATTTTTCTCTAATTTTTAAAATCATTTCATATTGCATTTTAGTCCTCCTTTTGTGCATATTGAGCCATGTTTCTCATCTGACTTTGCATGATTGTTTGAGTGACTTTTATTTTGAATTTTGGCATGAGTTTTGGACATGATGTTTGTTTCTGGTTGAGATATGTTGATAATTAATTTGGTGATTTTAGAAGGTGTTTCTCTAATTGTTTGATTGCTTTTATTTGAAGTCTTCTTGTATGCATATCCCTGATCATGCCTGAGTTTTTGTTTGGGAAGGCACTTGTGCCATCATTTGGGGCTGCTTCTTTGACTTCTTGAGCCATGTTTGAATTGTTATAGGTCACTTGATCACCATTATATGTCCTTGCTTGGGTTTCATGAGTATTATTCTTACTTATGCCTATTTTGTACTAACCTTTTATGTAGGGGCTGAGGTAAGTTATTTGAGGGTGTGGATAAGTATCCATGTCCACTCTCACTCTTTCTGTCTCTCATATTTTCTTTTCTTTAGGCTTAGGTTGTCGTCAAACCTCACTAACCGTAGGTCATCCATGCATGATAACCTCAGGACTTTTAGTTTCCCTTTAGAGTTTCCTTTGTGTCTTCTCTCTCCTCATCTCAAAACTTCTTGAAAACACTTAATAAAGATAAAGTGTATTGCGCACGAGCCTTAAGCATGGGGAATGAGAAATGAAGGGCTTCCTCTCATATTTCTAGAGTGCTTAGCGAGCGTCCTGTCTTGGGACGATTCGTTAAGTATTCGTCCTTGTGCCCTAGACTTTGGTGCAATGCAAGTTATGAACTAACTCAAGTCACTTCTGTCTTAAAAAATACAAACAAACTTCAAACCTTTTTGTCCTTCGAGATTGTCAAACTAAAGGCTATTTTCAAAAAGGGCACGTTACTTTCCGTCTGAGTCGCAAACAGGCATCGACCCTAACTGCCGGACGCGAACTTAACGTCGCTCATAAAAAACACAAAAAGAACTTGGTCCGAACTACGTTGACTCTGAATTCCCCATTGCACAAAGGGGGTACGTAGGCCTAGGACGTCGACGTCCTACCGAGTCTGTCTTTGTCCTCCCCGTTTCAGTACAGCCATGGATGATAGGATAACTCACCCTTAGAATAGACAACAAGCGTGGATCCCATCGAGTACGATGGACGCGTGGGGTGCTAGCACCTTCCCCTCGCGTAACCGACTCCCGAACCCAGGCTATGGTTGCGATGACCATTCCTTTCCCTCTTCCTCAGGTTTATGTGGTGTTCCCTTTCCCTCTTTTGGGATAAATTTACACGGCTGGCGACTCTGTTTTTCCGCGCCACTCTCGCGTTTGTACCTGAATGAAAATCCTGGGAGCGACACCTTTCTTGAACTTTTCTTAGGCTTGGACCCACAGGCTTCCTAGAAGTATCCCCAGCCTCCTCTTGGGCTTAGTACAAGAACCAACGGGCTTCTTAGAAGTATCCCCAGCCTCCTCTTGGGTTTAGTACAAGGACCCACAAGCTTCTTAAAAGCATAGGATAAAATTTAGTCATCTCTACTAGTTCAATCCCCAGGAGAGTCAAATTTCCAGACCATCCTATCATCCAAGGGTTGATCTTAATCCCTCAAACCAATAGCCTTCTCTTGGGCATCATACAAAGACCACTCTCTACACTAGAGTCTACCACTTCTTGAGATACTTGGACAGTCTCACCCTCCTATTGGGCTTCATTTAAGTAGACTTGGAAAGTCTCATAGTCTTCTCTTAGGCTTCATATAATAATTTCCTCAAGTTTCCTAAAAGCATAGGGAAAACCCTGATCATTTTATCAATACACCAGTCTCCAGCAGAGTTAAAAACTTCTAAGGTTTTTCAAACTCACCTTTAAACTTCTCTGCCCTCCAACAAGGCTTAACTTTCACCTCAAAAATCCCAGCCAAGGTCAGGTTAACCACAACAAAATCCCAACAGAAACAGAGCCTCATGGCATCTGATACTTCAACTCTTCCCTAATTCCCAGCAAGAGTAAATCCCTTTGGATTCCCCAATACAATTTGGACCTGCTCCTGGATTTCAATAAATCCTCAGCAAGAGATAGCCTCCTTTTAGGCTTCATATAAAAATTTCCTCAGTTAGCCTCAATCTTGGGCTTTGTACAAGACAGATAAAATCCTCCCCAGTGGAGTCACTTTCCTTTAGCTTCAACCTTGGGCTTTGATCAAGGCACACAAAAATTAACATCCCCTCAGATGAGACCATGAGTCCTCTCTGCAGGAAGATATATCCTCTTCTATACATCACATATCAAAACAAATAATCAGAGACCTTTTTCCAGATAATTGTTGTAAGTGGCACACTTGTTGATTCAAAATCCAAGTTGGAGTCCCTCCTTTATCCTGGCTAAAATCTCTCTTTCATCTAACTGTTGTAAGTGGCAAGCCTCTAGATTCCATACATCCAAGCCAATGTCCCTATCTTAGCATGAAAGATTCATAAGGAAAAAGTGGCATTGCTCTACACTGAGTTAAAGCTTCTTCCTTCATGACATCCCTCTTATAAAGGAAATTATGGCATTGTTGGATTCTACACATTCCAGTTAAAGTAATTTCCCTTATAACCAATTACTCAACATTTTGTGATGAATATGTGAGTTATCTCCTTTTAGAGATGACAAATTCTCTCTCTCAATCAACCTTTAGCTTCAATCTTGGGCTTTAAACAAGACACAAATACTCCGATAGCTTCAATCTTGGGCTTTGAACAAGACACCACATATATCTTTCCTCCCATAGAAATAGGAGGAACTACGAATGCTCTAATTTCCCAAAATCTCTTTACAGAAATACGTAGGCATAAGATTGTGAAATCTTAGTGAGCACACAAATAAAAAACTTTAGGTCCAGTACCTTCCCAAAAACAACAGAAAACCCAAAACAACAAAAACATTCTCTCAACACTCCCAAAGGAGAAACTTTCCTAATCCAAAGCAGATAAACACAAGAAAGCATTTCAAGTTAACAGAAATACATGCAAAAGAAGGTTCCTATGGATTACCATAGATACACTGGGTGTTAATAGCTTCCCTTTGTATAACTAGACCCCGATCCCCGATCTCTTAGCATTTGTTAAAGAAAACATTTGCGTGCAGGGTTAGTTTAGGATATCTTCCCCTTCCTTAACTAGCCTCATAGGATAAATACAGAAATTAGAAAGTAGCACCCAATCATGCGGTAAGGTGATCGCGTCACCAGGAAAAAATCGATGGCTACAACATGGCCTAAGCAAACTAGCGAACCAGGGAACCAGAGATGACAACGATTGCGATTGCGAAATCTTCATCTTCACAATCTTTGTTCATTTGATTCTTCATTCTTGATAATCTTCACTATCTTCATTCTTGGTCTCTTCAAAGTACGGTATGTTTCGTCCATACTTCACTATCTTCCTTATCTTCCTAATTCTTAATAATCTTCATAATCTTCACTCTCTTGTTTGATTTTGAAGCTCATATGCTTTTTTGATACGCTTAAGATTAAGAGTTGTATTATTGTACTGAATATGCTTTATGTTTTGTCGTTGGATTTTGTGGTCTGTTTCTTGAAAAGTTCATATGCTTTATTCATATGCTTAAGATTTAGAGTTGTATTATTATACTGAACATGCTTTAGGTTTATATTTGGTTGTCCCATTCATAATATTGTTTTGATATAAATTTCAGAATTTATTATGGATCGTAGTTGGATGAAAGCTGATATATTAGATCTGGTATATGAGAAAGGAGTTCTTGAATTACTTGAATACACTGATCAAAATCTTCCCCACAATAATGGTATCTTTTATTGTCCTTGTGTTAATTGTGGGAATATAAATAAAGGTACGAAGGATGAGATATTCCATCACCTATGTTGTGATGGTATATGTCAAAATTATACAATATGGGCGTGGCATGCTGTGGTGGAAAAAAAATCGAAACCCTGCGTCACAAAGTCACGAAGTTGATGAAGATGAATATATGGATGACCGTCTAGAAGATATGTTCCATGATATTGGAGAATCTTCTTTTAATAAAGCCCATATTTATGATACTTTATGTAGTGATAAGGAAAAACCTTTTATATAAGGGGTTACACGATTGTCTGCGGTTTTAAAATTGTTTAATCTGAAAGCAAAAAATGGGTGGCCAGATAAGAGTTTCACGAAATTGCTTAATTTACTAAAACAAATGCTACAAGAAGATAACAATTTGCCTGATCGTTGTTATGAAGCCAAGAAGATACTGTTCCATTGGGTTTGGAGTATATCAAAATACATGCATGCCCTAATATCTGCATATTATATAGGAAAGAGTATGAAATTTTGGATCAATGTACGGAATGTGGGGTGTCGCGTTACAAGCTGAATGACAACAATGGTGATAACAATGACAATGACAATGTTAGTAAGAAGAGGCCTCCTGCTAAAGTGTTATGGTACTTGCCAATAATTTCAAGATTCAAGAGACTTTTTACTGATGCGGGTGACGCAAAGAATATCAGATGGCATGCAGATGAAAGAAAATGTGATGGAAACATACGCCATGTAGCTGATTCTTTGCAATGGAAGAAAATTGATTTTTGTTTCAGAATGTTGGCACTGAGCCAAGAAACCTTAGGCTTGGGCTTGCCACCGATGGAATGAACCCCTTTGGAAATATGAGTACTAACCATTCTTCGTGTCCTGTTCTTCTCACGATTTAAGACCTATCTCCTTGGTTGTCCATGAAAGGTAAGTATATGTTGTTAAGTATGATGACATTTGGACCATGACAACCTGGAAACGACATAGATGTTTATCTAAGTCCATTAATTGAAGATCTAAGACTTTTGTGGGAGGAAGGCGTTAAAGTTGATGATGCATATTCTAGTGAAAAGTTTAAGATGCGTGCACCCACACCTCCACCTCCACCGCGCGACCCTGGCGTAATGTTTCCTACTTTTGGTTTTTTGATTTTTCTCGACTTTTGCAATTTTTTTGATTTGTTTGCCCTATTTAATATATCTGAACTCGTCTATTTGAGTCCTAACTGCTCTAACACACACACACACCGATAAACATAAGCCTAAACAATATGACTCAAACATCATAGGTTCAATATGTTATCACATCAACATCAAAGATTCAACATTTCGTTAAATATTAAACATTCTAACTCTTGCATTATCATAAGGCATTCACATATATCAATTCAATCTTCACCTTATTACAAGGCGTCAACACAATATATCATCAAGTTAAAAGCTACAGTCAACAAGATATAAAAGAAAATCAATTTATATTAACCTCCTTAGAAAGGTTTTGCTCAATCTTTCACCGGGCTCAAACATCATCAAAGATGAAAAAAGAAAGAGGAGAAGGAAGGGGGTAGGGAGCCCTCGTTATCCATCTTATTAAACACCCATACATGAACGATTCTCCTACCTCGAATTTGAAGAAACTTGAAGCTTTGGCTATGGGGTTTTCTTTCCACTCCTTCCAAAAGCTCCTTCTCGATTTTCTCTCTTTTGCCTCTTTTTCACCCAAAGCGCATATTGTCTCAATTTTCTCCCAACTCCTTTATTTAAAACAAAAACCTAATTTCATTTTATTAATTCTCTTTAATCCGCTTATCTCTCACTATTCCTTCCTCCATCCTCAATTTTCATTATATTTCTATTTTCCTCCCCAAAACCATTTATCTCACATTTTTCTATTATTTCTATTATTTAATTAGTGATAACTGTACAATAAATCTACCCATCCTAAAAATACCACTAACTTACTTAGAGCACTCCAATAAATAATATAAAGCAATTTAAATTAAATTTAAATTAAAATGAACAAAAATTGGGGTATTAAAGTAGATCCTTAAGGAGATTCTTCTTCTTTTTTCAAATGACCATTTTTCTCTTTAGTAATTAAAGGCATAATTACTATGTAAGAAATGAGTCAACTTAAATAATAATCATGAAACAACAATAGTCTTCAAGTTATACAACTAGGTTTTTGGTTACCTATACACAACTAAAAATTTTGTTGGCTCAATCCTAAATGAATATAGTTACTTTGAAATTCACCAAATGATTATAGAATTATCAACATAATAACATTGGATCACTTCAAATAACTAGAGGTCATATAGATAATGACATTAAACATGTGATATGATGACTATGAAACATATTTAGATAAGGAAATTATCAAACACACCCTTCAGATTATTCTACCAATATCCTCAACTTTTGAAGTCACAAGACTTGATAAAAAAAGAGTAGCTCTGAGGCAAATTGTTAGGCGAGAATATGGGGATTAAATGGTCTATAAGGGAGGTGAATAGACACATCCCCTTAAATTATTTAAAAAAAAAAATTCTTACGTAAAATGAGAGTTCAATAAGCGAAAGCGCGGATGGCAAGCGGAAGCAATATATAGCTGATGGGTTGAAAGATTATATGTTTCAATGTCTATCTAAGATACATGATTCAATCAAAGTTCAACACAATCGTGATAAATAAAGTTGATTTGACAAGCAATTAAAAAATGATCATAACTTAATTACGTGCATAGCTCAAAATTGATGTATATCAAAGACTGATTAATCCAAAGTTAAAGTTTTTATAATTATAATCAATGAATAGAATAATCATTTAACTAGATACATCACAGACCTAAAATTATATGATAAAACACTATAAGCAAGATGAAAATCTAGATGACATGACATTCTAAAGATAAAATGAATTCATAACATGCGATATAATTCATAAATGTAAAAGAGGTAGGGAGAAGAAAAATGTACGAGAGATTTATAATAGTTCAGCTCATTCCTCCTCGCTGGAGCTTAGTCAATTATTCAATAGTTTCCCCATATTGTAAGGTCTTCAACTATTTACAAAATTAATATACAAGTATTTTGGTACAACGGATAATCAATAATACGAACACTACAAGTCAATTTCCTTAGTCAACACATATCTAAATTGACTTTACCTTCTATAGAAGTAGATTACTCAAACTGCAAAAATTCAAGATCTTCGATGATGTTGATCCAAAGATCTTACTAGACACGATAACCTTGCTCCATGATTTTGTTTTGCAACTACCTTTACTCGACTTTATTGGTTCCTTGTCCGAGTGATTGTTCTACCCAAGAAATATTGGACAACTCTCAACTTTGTTATGCGACAACTTTTACTAAATTCCACCAAAGTCTTCCATTGAGTGTGGAGAAACTCCTCTCTTATTGCATGATCATAACCAGACACCATAGACAAAAGACGATTCTTCTTCTCGATATACACAACAAAACTTCATAAAACATTGGATTCCCTAATGTACCTTAGATCTACCACTCACACTCAATATTTAGAGTTGAGCACCACAACAATAGTTTGTTGGTACAAGGTTGAAAATGATGAAAGGTATCTAAAGATCTCACACAATACAACTTAGATTTCACAACATCAACATTCTAGGAAGTTTTCTACAAGGTTGAATCAAGGAGGAATAGTGTTTGTGAAAGGAGAAACTCTCATAGGTTTTTCTCAAGCTTCTTGAAAATATGGGCTTGGATCTCACTATATCTCACTCTAGAAGTATCTCATTATGAGACTTCTTTTTTATTGAACATCCTTAAGTCAATTAAAAAATTAATCAACTCTTATAGAAAATGGCACTTAAAAGATTTATATAAGTGATAGAAGTTAAGCACAAAAGCTAGAGAAAAAAACAAGTGATTCGAGTTAAATCATGAGATTAAGATTTGAACTAGAAAAAAAAAAAAGACTTGAATCAAGGTAGTAAAATGAGGCGGTTGCTATTTTGATTTAAATAATGATTGGTATTCATGATTCGAGTCAAGGAAAAGCATGGTTCGAATCATGGTTATTTTATAAAGATGTTTAAGTTTCATGGTTTGAAGTCAAAGTTCATTGTGATTTGAGTCAAAGTGTGATGTGATTCAAATCACCCACGTCTCTATTTCAAATCATATAGTCAGAAGTAAAATCCTTATTTCAAGTTGATGTTCAATTCGAGTCAGCATAATACTTGATTTAAATCATGCCTCATGAACCTTGTTTTAAGTTTTCTAACTTCGACCCATTGACTTGGTTAACTTATTCAAGTTTTAAAAAACACGATAATATGGATAAAAACTATTTTATTGAATGTAAGGGTAGCTCAAAGGTACAACTCTAATCGAATAATTGAAATAACGAATTACACATAAATTACAGATGACGATAAATCAAATTACAGACAAATAAAATTTAACATTACATGAATATAAAATATGAAACCAACTACAATTTCATATATGCCCCGATTAGACCGAGCCATTATAAAGGCCCAATGTTGTGTCCGCTCAAAGAGTTACAAACAAGTGGACTCACTAATGGGCCGCACACCAGAGTCTCATGTATTCCATCTTGCACCCATTGAAAAAAGTGGTTTTAACCTTCACCCGAACATAAGCATAACTTAGTGTCATACAAAGGCACAATATTCACTCCCGACCACACTAAATTGAATGTTAGAATTGCAGATACACTTCATCTACAAACTTCTTCAACACATGGTTTCACATTGCATTACATACCAACAACGGCAACACAAATTTAAAACGTTTTAGAATTGACAATTTTAATTCTTTGAGAGCTTGAAACTCAAATTTTAATTTGTACTACTAATTCAGAACAAAGATATAAATCTTCTCATTTTAAAAACTAGCCCAAATCCTAGAGCTTTATTGTCGTATTCTAGTTATTTTGTGGTAATAAAACCCCAAGCAGTTACGATACAAGTGAGAATTCGGGATTACATGCAATATATACTCACAAGCATTGATAATTAAATAAAAATATTTTAGTATATCTATTATTGTGTCTAAGAACTACATATGAACTTATTAGGGGTGGATAAACACCCGGGACCCGCATAAAACCGCTAAATTCGTTTGACAAAATTGATATTTGGACGGGTGACAACGGTTTGCGGGTTGTCTTTTTAATTTCTTCAATTTTGTCTGGATTTATATGGGCAGGTCGGTTTTATAAAAGTTACCCATCGGTAACCGAACCCGCTTATTAGACAAAATAAATACAAGTAAGTAATATGATAATGCATTGAAGCTTGTGAGATAGTTTAATTATTAATGAAAAACTTGTGTCAGTAGATATTAATTATTACAAAATGTGATAAACAAATGAGTGATAGAAACAACTACTACAAAGCACTGTCATTTTATCCTGTACTAGCGGGTTATCTGTGCTATCGCATGGGTCCTGTGAGTATTCACACGCTACGTTGCGAAAATTATTTGTCAGTCTTGTAATTTTTTTGTAAGATTTTAAAATTTTTGCAACGTAACCAATCTAATAGGTGGATAAATGTAACAATAATAGTATATATAAATTACAAAATACAAAATTAAAACTTCTTTTAGATATAATATATGAACATTAAAACGACCAGTCTATAGCACGAGTCATGATAATAAGTTTTTGATAGAATTTTTCATTCCTACAATAGCATAAGAAAATATATCAAACTTAATTAAATGTATGAAAAAATAAAAATCAAATGATTAATCTATAGTTGGCATCTAATAGATTTAATATATAAAAAATAAAAAGATTGGCATTAAAATGATCTGTCTACAAATGGTATATGATAGATACGTTCACATCTACCCATGTATCAATATGTAGATTATTTCTCGTTTATAAGCGCGTTGAATCCGTGTGTCAATTTATAAAAAAGTATTTATAGTTTATTCCTGTTTATAAAAATAATTTTAGCAATAGTTGAATTTTTCCCGTTTATAAAAATATTTATAATTTATTTCTGTTTATAGAAAATGATTGTAATTTATTCCTATTTATAAAAAATAATTGTATCGACATGTAAAAAAATATTTATTGCCAAATCTCTAGTATTACAGCAAGAAAAAAGAATATGTATTCACACGTAATATCGCACAGGTCCTGTCTGTATTCACAGACTACGTTACCAAAAATTACTTGTCAATCCTGTAATCTTTTTTCAAACTCTAAATTTTTTACAGCGTAACCAATTTAATAGGTTAATAAATCCAACAACAATAATAAGTATAAATTACAAAATACAAAATTAAGACTTCCTTACCTATGGTTTTCAAAAATATATAGTTTTCAAAAAAATATATAGTAATATCATTTAATACATGATATGTGAAAAAATAAATTCGAAAAAATAAATTCAAATAATCAGTTATAGTTGGTATCTTATAGATTTAATATATGAACACTAAAATGATCAGTCTACAACTGATATCTCATAGATACGTTCACATCTATCCGTTAGTAGTCACACACTCCGTTGCGAAATATCACTTGTCAAATCTACAAACTTTTTTCAGACTCTAAAAATTTTACATGTAGACGCTTTCTCGTTTAAAAAAATTATTGTAACATATTTCCGTATATAAATATATTTATATCAACACGTAGACTTTTTTACGTTTATAAGCGCCTTGAACCTGTGTGATAATTTATAAAGCAGTTTTTAATTTATTCATGTTAAAACCAATTGTTTTAATACTTGAATTTTTCTCCTTTATAAAAATATTTGCAAGTTATTCCCTTTTATAAAAATAATTGTAATTTATTCTTGTTTATAAAATATTGTAACTTTTTTCCATTTATAAGCCCCTTGAATCTGTGTGTCCATTTATAAAAATATTTGTAACTTATTTTCATTTATACAAATAATTGTATAAATAATTGAATTTATTACGATTATAAAATTATTAGTAATGTATTTCCGTTTATAAAAACAATTGTAACTTATTAAGTTTATAAAAATGATCGTATCAAAAAAATTTTAGTTTTTATCATTAATTTTTTCATGACTGCCATTTAACATTTTTTTATCATGATTACAATTATAAAGTTAATTTGAAAAGATTCTGATAAGTTTTAGTTATTTTATAAGTTTAAAAAAATTACAAAATATCATTGATTTTGTTTTGTTTTATTAACCTTTTTATAAAAATCTAAATAATTTCAAAGTATATTTTATTTCAAATAACGATCTAAATAATTACAAAATAATTTTTATTCTTATGTTTTTAGAATGATAAACTGAATATGTTTATAAATAAATGTCACATATTAGTGATTAATATTAAATTTATTATTTTAATGTCTAGTTAATTTGATTAAAGTAAAATAAATATTCTAACTAATTAAAATAAATATTCTATAGAAAAAAAACTTAAAAGACAATTTTTAGAAGTTTTTTTTCAATATAACATAGTATTTTTCTTTTTAGTCAATTGTACCCGTGTGTTCATTTATAAAAATATTTATTTTTATAACTTACTCTCATTTAAAAAAACAATTGTATCAGGAGTTGTATTTCAAAATCAATAAATAGCATTAACTCATAATCATTGTATTAATTTCATCATTAAAATAGATATTATATAAATTTCTCTATGATAAAATTATATTTTCACTAAAACGTAACTAAATTAATAGTCAATATAACTTTTAACAAATTTTATTTATTATAATTATAATCTAATATAATAAAAATAGAAAATATTTAATAAATTTCTACATCATTTAGCTATGAACATCTCATAAACATTGGTTAAAATTCTACAAAACATGATAAAAAATTCTGCATTGACATAGTAAAATTTTGTACTAAAACATTAATAATAAATTTATTACGAATAATTAAATTTAAAGATTAAAATAGAAATTGAAAAATATTGATTACGGAAGATCAATGTAATTTCCAAAATATAGGATTATATGTAAAAAAAATAATGTTAGAATAATCATGAGTGACTTTATTAATTAATTTAAAAATCTATAAATAAAATAATAAATTAATTTAAATTACTATACATTAAATGTAACAATAAAAGTTACTACAAATAAAAATTGTGAGGAAGAGAACAAAAATCATAAATAAAAACATCTCAAGTGCATTTAAGAATTATTAATAAAAATCAGGTAACTTTTATTAATATTTCTTAAAAATACGTGATTTTTATTAATATTTCATAAAAATACATGATTTTTAATATTTTTTTAGTAACAAAATATTATTTTTCTTAAAATAATACTTACTTTCAATTTTAAACAAATCATAATTTTGCATATAAAATAAAATTATATTTTATTATTCTTATTAATATTACCTGGAAATATATAATTTTTTAATATTTATTAATAAGAAACTTATTATTAAAATTAATTTGTTTAAAAATGATAGAAAATTTTATTGATTTCATTGTTCACTTTATATATATATATATATATATATATATATATATATATATATATATATATATATATATATCAATTTTATAGTGTATTTTAATAGTATATAGTCTTATACTTGAGAGAGAGTATCTAGTGATAATTAATAAGTGCATAGTTTATAATGTAGATTTAAATTTTAATAGAATACATGGTAGATAAAAAAAAGTCCTCACGGTATTCCACCGTAACAATTATGAGGAATAATAATATTTTAATTTTTTTAAAAAAAATATAACAATAGCATTCAAAAACATATAGTTTATTTTTATTAATTTAATTTAATTGAATTTTAATGGATCAATTAATCTTTTTAGTAACAAAATGTTATTTTTCTTAAAATATTAATACTTACTTTCAATTTTAAACAAATCACAACTTTACTAATAAAATAAAATAATATTACATTATTCTTATTAATATTTTTTCAAAACGTATAATTTTTTAATATTTATTAATAAAAAAATTATTTTTAAAATGAAATTTGTTTAAAAATGATAGAATAGATTGAGAGGGAGAGAGTGCATATAAATAATTAATGAATGCATTGTGTGTAGCGTAGATATAACATAATAAGTTGTATTCCACTGAAATAATTATGAAGAATAATATTTCAATTTTTTTAAATATATTTAAGTGATTATATTGCATCATTCAATAAAATAAAAAAGCATTAATTATTCAATTAATTTAGAAAGGTGAAATATCTTTTATATAAATGACGGAGGAAATATTTTACTATGTCAATTGAACATGTATTAATAAGATAATGGCAAATAAGGTAAAATAAATTAATTTAAAAATACTTATTTCAAAACCATAAATTATAGATTTGGGGTTATCATTTTGGAATACTTATTATAAAATAAATTTACTTTATCTTTTTGGAATAAATCATAAATTGTTATTTATATTTATAATCATAAATCATAATTTATATGATTTTTAAGATACTAATAATCATAAATCATAATTATTTTATCAATTAATCATAAATTATATTTTATATGATTTTTAAGATACTTATAATAAAAAATTAAATGTTTTTGCAATTCAATGAATATGATTAATTCACAATATGAAAAATCTCTACTCATATTTAAAAATGATAAAATAAATTTATTTTAAAATAACACATTTTTCCATTTTTACTATAATATTAACTATTTTCAATTTTTTTTTTAATCTAATACTACCTATGACATCATTTTCAATTTAATATTGTTTTTTTTATTTTAGGATAAATCTAATACTTCCTAAATTAAATTGTGTTTTATTATTATATGATTTTAGTGAAGTTTGTTTGCATAAAATAATAAATCATCAATATAAAAATATAATTTAATATCCAATATATGAAAATTGAAATTGGAACTTTCTTAAGTACAGACAACAAAAATTTAAAAACTCCTTTCATTACAGGTTCAAAAGTTGTTGCTTCTTTATGCATTCCGTTACCGAAAATTATCGAATCGTAGGACTGAGGACATCCTACAATGAAAAAGGAGAGAAATTTAGATAAAGAAGTTTTTAGGAGAATAAAACTAAAAAAATGTAGTAACATGTTGTTCTGATACAATCTTTTTCAACCACTATACACCACCATTAATAACACAATCTGGAGCAGAACATAGAACGAAATCATTAAGAAGGAGGAAGAAACATTTTTTTTTTAAAACAGTAAAAACCAAACCTCCTTTTTCTTTTTTTATATAAAAGAACAACTTCATATCTGAATCAACCTTCACATTTTACTTCTATTGAGGAAAAAAGAGAACGTCATCATATGAAAAATCCTGAGGAACACGACTAAATATAAAAGAACAAACTCAAAGAATTTTTACCTTCGCAGAAATTCGTGAACCGCTAATCACAAATCGGTCATCGAAAAAATGAAAAACCATCTCTTTAGATCTGCCTCCACCATTCGAAGCCACAACCTCTGATGACAACTAAATTGCGCAACCGCAAAATAGCTTCATCACCACGTAGTACCGTTTCATCATAAAAGATATTCGCGGTCACCACCGCGTCGCCGTCATCATGAGAGATTGAAGGTACAATTTTTGCAAATCTATCCCCTCTTTCTCTTTACGAATCTATCTCCTTTCTCTTTACCAGAAAAATCTTCAACCACCAATATTGTTGCGTTTTTTCAGAGAAAGAAAAAATTCTTTTTTTGCTTTGTTATATTAACAGAGAGAGAGAGGGGAATTTGATTTTTGGGAGAGAAAGAAGGACTTTTTATGAGTTTGTGAGAAGGAGGTTAGATAGAAAGATAAAAGAGAAATATGGAGGAGAAGAAAGGTTTGAAATCGTGTGAAAGAGAGAGAGAGAGGGAGTGATGGGTTTAGATGTGAATACATAGGGTTTTAGAGATAATTAATGCATTGTTGGTTGTGTTAATTAATTCAAAATCTGGAAAGTTGAAGTGACTTTTAGTATAAAATTAATTCAAAATTATTGTGGTCGTCAAATTCCCAAAACCTTTTTCAATGTCCAAGGCTGACCCTAGGTATTCTTTTTTTCAAATGAACAGATTTTTAGCGTGAAAAAATTCCTTGTAATGACACATCAACAATAATAAATGTCAAACCTCTAATATTGCATTAAGAAGATAATTAGTCCATAATACCCTTCTAATTAAGTTTAAGGAAGTGTTTAACAGAAGGGTATATTTGTTAATTAAGAAAGTAAGATTTTAATAGATAGATTATAGATTTATGTTTCCAATGTCGGTTCATATTTCCAACATAGCAAAAGTCTTAATATAAATTAAGTAAAAAAAATCACTTAATGAATTATAAAAAAACTAAAATAAAACTATGTAACTTTATAATATTTATCTTTCACCAATAAGTTAAAAAAACTAAAAAAAAAAAACTATGTAACTTTATACTTATCTTTCACTAGTAGTAAGGTATTTCTACTTTAAAAAGAGTAGTTTATTATTTCTTCTTTCTCTCGCTATTGTTTCTCTTTTTCTTTTCACTTGTATAAAATTTTCTTTCAATCACTACTATTTCTCTTCTTCTTTTCACTTGTATAAATTTTAAAAGTTTCAAAAATTATGACATCCTTCTTTATGGCAAGAGAAAAAATACATTATTATTGTGATTTGTTGTGAATGAAGATGATGAATCCTCTACATGATACGTTGTGAAACAATTAAGTTATACTAAACGCAAACGCTAGTGCATGCAGTGGTGAAAAAAATTAAACACAGAGTGCCAGTATTTTCTTCTATTCTTTCACCCAATTGAAATCAACCGTTTAACCCGCTACTCACATAACTCGTCAACCGAGCGATCCGAATATTTAATTGGGCGAAAATGGTTTGAAATTTTACAACTGTCGCCCGAAAGAAACTGTCGGTTGTAAAATTTCAAACCATTTCCGCCCAATTAAATATTTGGATCGCTCGGTTGATAGGTTATGCGGGTAGCGGGTTAAACGGTTAATTTCAATCGGGTGAAAGAATAGAAGAAAATACTGGCACTATGTGTTTGATTTTTTTCACCGCTGTATGCACTAGCGTTTGCGTTCTGTATAACTTAATTGTTTCAGAGAATTCATCATCTTCATTCACAATAAATCACAAGAATACTGTATTTTTTCTCTTGCCATGAAGAAGGATGTCTCCTATATTAAATAATTTCTGAAACTTTTAAAATTTATACAAGTGAAAAGAAGAAGAGAAACCGTAATGATTGAAAGAGAATTTTATACAAGTGAAATGAAAAAGAGAAACAATAGCGAGAGAAAGAAGAAACAATAAACTACTCTTTTTAAAGTAGAAATACCTTACTACTAATGAAAGATAAGTATAAAGTTACATAGTTTTTTTAACTTATTGGTGAAAGATAAATATTATAAAGTTACATAGTTTTATTTTAGTTTTTTATAATTCATTAAGTGATTTTCTTTTTACTTAATTTATATTAAGACTTTTGCTACGTTGGAAATATAAACCGACATTGGAAACATAAATACAGGATAAAATGACAGTGCTTTGTAGTTGTTTTGTAGTTGTTTCTATCACTCATTTGTCTATCACATTTTGTAATAATTATATCTACCGACACAAGTTTTTCATTAATAATTAAACTGTCTTACAAACTTCAATGCATTATCATATTACTAGTAAGTACTTACTTGCATTTATTTTATTTATATTTGGGCGGGTTCGGTTACCTATGGTAACTTTTAAAAAACCGACCAGCCCATATAAACCTAGACATAACTGAAAAAATTAAAAAGACAACCCGCAAACGTTTTCACCCGCCTAAATATCAATTTTGACAAATAGATTTAGCGGTTTTATGCGGGTCCCGGGTGTTTGGCCACCCCTGGTGAGTGAGGGAAGTTGAACCTAGAAGGCTAGAATGGTATAGCTGCGCTAGCTCTATAGTTGTCTTCAAAAATCTTTTTGCAGGTAAAAATTCCCTTTAATTAGTTGCTGCTCAGTATAGTACCAACCACAAGGAAAAGGTGTAAAAGAGTATGAATTATATATTAAATATTAAATTAAAAATAAATTTTATATTAATTATTATTTAATTTTGTAATGTTTTTTAAAATGTTCTTAAGACCTTAAATTATTAATGAATTAGACTTTAAATAACTATTATACTTTTAGTGAATTATCCATTACTTATATATATATATATATATATATATATATATATATATATATATATATATATATATATATATAAAATAGTAATTTAATTTATTTATCTAGTTTATCTTTCTTTTTAATATAATAGTAATATCTTTTATTTTATTTAGTTTAATTTTCTTTTTATTTTATTTACTTTTCTTATGTTACTAGTAATTTGGACTTAATTATCTAATATTTGGTGTTTTAATTAATTAAAGGTTCAATAGCAATTTAAAGCTCAACTCATTAACAAAAGTCTTACAAACTTTTAAAAAATATTATAAAATCAAATAGCAACTCAGATAAATTCTATTTATAATTTAATAATTAATCTAAAAAAAGTAGACACCTGGATCATAATCTGAAAGAAAAGGTAGTAAATAAAACAAGATAGAAACAAAATAAAAAGAAAAAACCACCAAAAAGCCAAAATAGACTTCTAAAGATGGCTCATCACACAACACTATCCTCTTTCTCTCAATTTTGTCTCTTTTCTCTTTCTAAGGGAATTCAACTCACGTGCTTACCTATCTCGTAATTTGTATGATATGAATTTTATTTATTGGATATTACTTCTAATTAGTGTAGAAATATCTCGGATCAAAGGTTTACGGTCTATTCTATACAGTTTAGACTAGATCATTTTTTTAAATAGAAAAGATATATATTTTTTAAAAATTTATTTAATTAAAAATGTTAGACTTTAAATTATAAAAAATAGTCTTTTAAATCTATCATTAGCTTATTTATTATTTAAAGGGAATATGAATAATATTTTTATTATTATAAGTAATTTTGAAGACTTTATAAAAAAATGTTATAAGTTTTTTTTATAAATTCTTTTAAATAATTAATCTCATAAAACTTATATTAATAAATAAGATAAAATAAGTTAATGAAATTTTTTTTATCCTCATTTGTTTTTTAGTTTGGTAATCTTTTTAATCATTATTTGAATTTGTAGTGATATATTTTTATTGAGCAAACTCTAAACCACAATATTTTACTATGATATCTAGTCATCCTTAACAACATATGAGTGTCGCGTATTATGTATTTTTTGACAAGTATATAATTGATTATTTATACATATCTAAAAGAAATACTATGGTTTATGCAAACTTCAAGTTAATCAAGCCTTAAAAAATATCAGACTCATATCTAAAAATAAGTTTATGACAAACTATAAAATAGATTTAGAATTTATTTTCTTGACAGATAAGACTTAGACCTACCATAGTCTATCTCGATCTAATTTATTCTCTTTCTCACCCTTTCACTTGAATAACTCATGTTTGGTGTTAAGGAATTAATTACTGTTTTAATTTAGGAGTTAGGACTAAAAGATTATATAATGAATCGGAACATTTAAGAAAAGAACAATTTTTAAATAATATAGTACGTTATACTTAAACAATTTAAGTAGGAAAATGTGAAATTTTAGTTACAACTCATCTTTTATGCAAACTAGTTTGTCTGTTTTGTCTGGCACAAGAGTACTAGAGGCTTAACATTTTTTTCGCGATTGTAACAGCGTAGGGGCTCTGATTTGCACTGATGTTCTTGCCTCTAAATCCAGGTTTGACCAGCCCTATGGAAATTTCTTTAGGGGTTTAGTTAATATGGATTTATCTTGTTCTTTACAACATATTATTCTTGTCAAAAGGCAAGGATTTGTGTTTTTTGTCGATATAGAATACGAAAATATCCCTCAATATTGTTCTCACTATAAAAAGGTAGGACACTCTATTCAAAACTGTAAGCATATAAAAAACTCTTCCTTTAACATAGTTGAAAACGTCCAACCTAAAGCCAAAGTTAATGTTTATGCTCCCAAGAACCCTAAAATTCATGTGTCTGTTAACAAAGGCAAAGAGCCTTTTAAGGAAACTAACCTTGCCAATCAGGATTCGGAACCAAGTGGTCTTGTGAAAGATCTTGTTGTGGTTTTTTATCTTAACACTAGAATTTGCCACATTGTTGATGACCCTGTTGATATCCCTCACACACACAATCGATTTGATGTCTTAGAGGTGGTGTTAGAAGAAGTAGAGGACTATGAGGGTAGTTTTCCTGACAAAAAGTTTGTTAATTCAACCCCTTTATTGGATGATTACATAGATACTATTGAAAATCCCTCAGGAAATGAAATTGAGGACTTCCTAAAATGCTCTTGGGATAACTTGCAGAATAATTTTGATGAGATAGAAAACTTAGATGTTGACTCTGAGAACTACATGGCCATTTCCTTTACCCTGATTAGAGCTAGAAAGAAAAAGAAAAAAACTTATGCAAGCTAGTGGATACATAACCAAATCAAAGGTTGGCTCTTCTACACCTTTGAAATGATTTGCATATTTTGGAACTCAAGAGGTGTGGCCAATTCCCCTTCTAGATTGGCCCTCAAAAGTATGGTTACTTCTAATAAACCTGATTTTCTATTTATTGCTGAACCTTGGATGTCCCTGAATAAGGTTCCCTAAAATTGGTTTCTAAAGCTTGGACTCAAGCTTATTGATGTCAATGAGAGACCTAATTTAAAGTCTAACCTTTGGTGTTTTGGTAAGTGTCAGTTAAATTCCATCACCATCTATATTAGTAGTCAAGCCATTACCTTTACCATCATGATTGATAACCTTGTTTTTGGTCTTATGGCTATTTATTCCTCCACCAATTATATAATTAGAAGAAATCTGTGGGTCGACTTAAAAAATATTTTCAATGTTCACAATGTCCCTTGGTGCCTTATTTAGGATTTTAATATCATTCTTGGATCTCATGAGCATAAGGACCATTGCACCCCTGCCAAGACTCCTATTAAAGACTTTTAAAATTGGACTAATCTCAATGATTTTTTCCACCTCTCTGCTGTGGGAGACGAGTGCATTTGGTCTAATGGGAGAATGGGTAATGCTCAAACCATTAAGAGGTTAGATAGAGCCATTTGAAACATGGCTTGGATGGATCAATGTTGTAAAACTTCATGTACTACCCTTCCCAGAATTAGATCTGACCACCACCCTATGAAGCCGGAGTTCAGCTTCACCTCCCTCAAGACTTGTTCCACTTTTAAGTTTATGCAAATGTGTAACTCTTGCAATTCTTGTTTGGAGTTCATAAAAGATAATTAGAAAGCCAATATCCATGGTTGCCCCATGTATGTGTTATTTGAGAAACTCAAGACCCTGAAGAAAAGCCTTAAGATTTGGAACTTGAATACCTTTGGCAATGTCCACGACTCTTCAGACAGGCAGAGCACTTTTTGAACCAAGTTCAACTTGAGTTGAAAAACAATATCCATTCTGATGTCCCAAAAACTAAAGAAAAGGATTTCTTTTTCCATCTTGAGAAAGTCCTCCACATTGAAAGCCTGTTTTGGCAAAATAAATCTAAAGTTAAGTGGCTTTATGGTGGTGATAAGAACACTAGGTTTTTTCATAGGATGACCAAGATTAAATGTGTCACTAATTACATTTTGGCATTAAAAATTAATGGCACCTCCTGCTCTGACCAAGCTTTATTGGGGGATCATGTGGTACATTACATTGAGGATCTTTTTTTTGTCCTAATCTCACCAGTCCTGACCCCGACCTTATTAACTATTGCATTCCTAAGATGGTTAATGATGAGATGAATATTATGCTCACTAATGTCCCTAATGTCCCTGAGATTAAGTTTTCTATCTTTAGTCTCAATAAAGAGGGATCCTCTGGGCCTGGTGGCTTTTGTGCTTCCTTTTATCAACATTATTGGGATGCGATTGCTCAGGATGTTTCTGCTGCAGGTATTCAGTTATTTTAGTCTTCCTGGATCCTTCCCAATTTCAACTCTAACATCCTCATTATCATTCCCAAATCTCCTAATGTTGATTATGGGGATCTTTTTAGACCGATAGCTATTGCTAACTTTAAGTTTAAAATTATATCTAAAGTGTTTGTTGATAGACTGGTTATTCTTATGCCTAGCATTATTCCTTATGAGCATAAATATTTTGTTCAAGTCAGAAGCATTAGAGATTGCATTCGTTTGACATTTGAAGCAAACAATCTCCTTCACAAGAAAGCCTCTGGTTGCAACATTGCTTTGAAAGTAGATATTATTAAAGCTTTTGATTCTCTTAATTGGGGTTTTTTCATGCAGGTTCTTAGGGCCTTTGGCTTTAATGATAAGTTTAATGACTGGATTCTTATCTAGACATGGCAACGGGGCGGGTCGGGGACGGTTTTTACCTCCCCCAAACTCAAACCCGAACCCCCAAATAATCCCCATTTCCCGCCCCAAACCCAAACGGGGATGGATAATTAAAACCCAAACCCATCCCAATCGGGTTCGGGTTGGGTTCGGGTATCCCCGCCCTGCCACCATCCATTTAGTAAAATCAAATTTTTTAATAGAAAATATTTATTTTTTCCAAAATAAATTACATTTCAAATAATAAAAAAAAATCTCAAAGAAAATTCTTACATACATTTTAAATATTTTAAATAATTAATACAAATCAAAATATCAAAACATTGACCACATATTTAATATTTTAAATTAACAAAATTAAATAATAATGTACATAATAAAATAAACGGGGCGGGTTCGGGGACGGGTTCGGGGTGGGTACTAGTGTCCCCATTACCCGACCCGTCCCCATATTTTTTAATCGGGGAAAACCCAAACCCGAACCCAAACTCAGTCAAAGCGGGTTTTCCCCGTCAACTTCAGGGCGGGTTCGGATGGGTACCCGCGGGTATGGGTTTTATTGCCATGTCTATTCTTATCATTCTTGTTCTGGACTGGGCCGAGACTGCCCAACAGTCGAGCAGACCCAATCCATACTGGTCTGGAGAGGCCCAATAAGGTCCTTCTGCGGACATGTGACTGCCACGTGCGCACCACAGCTCGGTCGGGCACTAAGGCAGAATCGACCACTTAGTCATCGTCGGGCACCTGGCGATAGGAGAAGAGGGTATCACATCCCGCTGAGATACGCCTCCTCGACAGGATAGCTCCTCCCCGCGAGGAGCACCTTTCCTACGGGCTTCACACCTCCTCGACACATAAGGCTCCTCCCCACGAGGAGCACCCAACGGTCCATCCCGCGTGGACACGTTCCAAGTAACCTTCCACTTCCGAAAGATTCGGTCTGCCCTACTTCCGAAAATCTAGGAGCAGTTACTCTAGGGCGAATACCACATGCTGGTCTTCACTACTACACGTAAGCCCTAGCAGTTACTTGGAGTGAGCCTAGTTGATCCAACCCATTGCAGGTAACCGTTGGCCCCGCGTCGGGGGCTCTCTATAAATACCCTCTCATTTGAGAGGGTCAGGTTAGACACTTTCTTCCTACCATTCTCACTTTCTGTATTTGCTGATATTCTGTACACTCTCTCACTTGAGCGTCGGAGTACCTTGCAGGTACACCCCCCCCGTCGTCTCTCACCATCACCGGAGTTGCCGTTCCAGACGCCGTTGGCCACTATCTCTGTCTGATCCAGGTACGATCAGTGGCGCCGTCTGTGGGAACAACATAAGCTTCCCCGGTTTTCTGTTCGATAAACCAAAGCTTTCTCCATCCAACAACCATCATGGCCAACCCGTCGGCGAATCAAGCTCTAGACAACGTTATTGCACAGCTCAACACTGGCAACCACATCGATAACAACTCTTCCCGACCAATCGTGGAGAACGACGTCAGAGACGGACTCATCGCCTCCCCTTCTTTTGACGAAATGGAGTACGAGACAGCTCACCAAGACGGACAGAAAGCAGTCTTCCAGCCCGTGGACCTGCCGCCAAATGCGGATCCGAGCACCGCCGCCCTATTTGCGTTGGTCAATCAGACCAACCAGATGATCTTCAACCAGAACATCCAGATCGAGGCGCTGGAGAAAAGTCGTGGTCGGTCTTCCCCGCGAAGGCACCGACCACCGCCACTTCCAAGACGTTCGCCGTCCCCGGAGGCATCGCGCAGTCCTTCCCCGGTTCCTAGAGGTCGCAGGCCACGCTTAGAGCGTGCCCAGCCGGAACAGCCTCAGAAACGCCACCGCTCCCCGCCACTGAAGGGACCAGTTCGGTCCTCGAAAAATAAAAGGAGCAAGACGGAAATCGAGGAGCCGAGAGGACGCCCAAGAGACCACTCCCCGAGGCGTCACTATGTTCATGGACGACACTCCCCCTCCGTGTCCCCGGCAGCCAGCGAGGACGACGACTACCGGACCCCTCTGGCCAGGCACATCATGGACGCCCCTATCCCTAAGGGCCTGGAGAGGCCCCCTTCCTTAGGAACCTATGACAGGGCATCCGATCCTGATGACCATGTCGAGAGTTTTGAAGCTCTGCTCGATTTCAGGAACGTCTCCGGCGCCATCAAATGTCGACTATTCCCTACGACTCTTCAGAAAGGGGCCATGGCTTGGTATAAAAACCTGGCTTTTGAATCGATTACGTCGTGGAGGGTCCTGAGGGAGCGCTTCAGAAAACACTTTACGGCCTCTCGTCGACATCCGAAGATGATAGCCTCCCTAGAAGCCATCTTTCAGGGGAAGGATGAACCTCTCCGGAGCTACATAGAGAGGTTCAACAAGGAAGCAGTCGAGATCCATGTGACCGACCACATCAAAATGTATCTCATCATCAAGGGTTTGCGGATAGGGTCCAAGTTCGCAGAATCCGTCGGACTACACCGTCCCTGCAGCTTTGAAGGCCTCCTCGAGAGGGCTCAATCGCATATTGAGTTCGAGGAAGCTGAAGCCGCACAAATTGCCCTCGACTCGAGGCGCAGAGAAGGCCCCCGCGGCAACAAGGAAGAAGGCTCCCCTCCACCCAGGCGAGGTGGAGACAGGAGAAGAGAAGACTCCCCTCCACCCAGGCGAGGCGGGGAAAGAAAGAAAGAGGCCCGGACCAAAGAGCCCCGCGAATCACGGGGACCGTCTGGCCTTTTCAAAGATTACACACCACTGAACGTGTCCCGCTCGCGCATTTTCAGCGACTGTGCCAACTCGGAGTTCGTCAAGGGGGGAATCCGCTTCCCGAAACCGACGGCTTCCAAACCAAACGCTGACAAGTCCAAGTACTGCCGGTTCCATCGCAGCCACAGGCACGTTACTGAAGATTGCGTCCACCTCAAAGACGCCATCGAGACGCTGATTAAAGAGGGGTACCTGAAGAAGTACGCCAAGCAGCAAGAGGCCCCCCGCCCCAGCGGCCAGAAGGCCCAGAATGTCGAGGAGTCAACTCCCTCTCCCAACAACGGATCGCTGCAGGTCGCGTTGAGCGTCACGCGGCCTGAAGACTTCGGTTTTCCTGGAGAGCTCGACAGCCCCGAAGCTGTCCGAAACATGTGGAACAACTTCCCAGTGGAGGACTCGATAAGTGCCCGCAGTACCTGGGAGTCTTTTTCCCAGGCACTGGTCATATCTGGCGGAGCCCCTGACCGTTTGACCGTGGGATCGATAAAGAGGAAGTTCGACGAACTGAAGGCGACAACTCCTCGAGCGCCTACCCTCGAGCGGGTCAAGGGAAGATCAAATCCGATTACCTTCTACCTCGAGGAACTTCCCGGTGGGGCACCGAACGCCAACATCCCTCTCTTGATCCGGGCACAGATGGCCAACTTTGATGTCCATAGAATTTTGGTCGACCAGGGGAGCTCAATGGACATCATGTACGTCCACCTCTTCGAGACCCTCCAGCTGACCAAGCAACACTTGTCCCCGTACGTAGGCTCAGACCTACAAGGCTTCAACGACGCAACCACCAGACCATGGGGTTTCGTGGAGTTAATGGTCACCTTCGGGATCGAGGAAACTGCTCGACAGGTGAAGACGCGTTTCTTGGTAGTGGACTGCCCGTCCCTCTACAACTGTATAATGGGGAGGACCACGTTGGCAGAACTAACGGCCGTACCATCAACGGTCCACCTGAAGATGAAATACTACACGAAGCGCGGACGTGTGGTCACTCTCCACGGAGACATCAACGTGGCCAGAAGATGTTTCGACGTAGCAATCAGGGGTCTGAGCATCGTTGGCTGCATCAAATCTAAGACTCAGGCCGAGACACCTTCAGACGTCGTACAGGCTCTACTCCCGCCGGTCAGCGCGGTCGACCTTGACAGCCGATTTCCCGGGGAGCTGGATGAAGCTGCTGGCGAGGACCTCCCACTTGAAGTCAACGGGCAGCCACTCCACCCAACGCGCCCCGTTCCAGATGGAGATTTCGAGCTAGTTCCTATCGGCGACAGCCCAGACCGAAGCGTGAAGATTGGCTCTGGACTCCCAGACCTAGTGAAGAGGCAACTGAAGGCGTGTCTCTAAGAAAATGCAGATTTGTTCGCCTGGAGGGCCGCAGAGATGCCCGGACTAGACCCTGAAGTAGCTTGTCATCAGCTGACTATAGATCCGACCGCTAGGGCCGTAGCTCAACGTAGGCGTAGGCAGTCTCTGAAAAAAATGGAGGCTGCTGAAAAAGCTGTAAAAGACCTCCTAGAGGCCAATTTTATTTTCGAGGCCAAGTACACAACTTGGCTCTCAAATGTTGTACTCGTTAAGAAAAATAATGGAAAATGGAGGATGTGCGTTGACTACACGGATCTTAACCGGGCATGCCCGAAAGACTCTTATCCTTTACCTAACATCGACCAACTAGTCGATAATTCTGCAGGATTTAAATTACTATCTTTTATGGACGCTTATTCGGGGTACAACCAAATCCCCATGGACGAGGCCGACAAACGGCATACAGCCTTCATGACCGAGTCGGGCAATTACTACTATAACGTAATGCCCTTCGGCTTGAAAAATACTGGCGCCACCTACCAATGGATGATGAACAAGGTCTTCCGAGCAGATATCGGCGACGTGCTTGAGGTTTACATGGACGACATGATCGTCAAATCCGCGGAGGAAATCGACCATGCCGCTCATCTCCAGAAAGTGTTTGACACGACGAGGAAATGTCGCATGAGGTTCAACCCCGACAAATGCACCTTCGGTGTTCGCGCTGGGAAATTCCTCGGCTTTTACCTCACGAAGAGGGGCATCGAGGCGAACCCCGACAAATGTAGGGCGTTCTCCGAAATCCCCACCCCGAACTCGAAGAAGTCGATCCAATCGCTTAACGGAATGCTGACGTCTCTCTCCCGTTTCGTAGCCAAATCCGCTCAGTACGCACTCCCTTTCTTCAAGCTTCTCCGGCAGAAGGCGACCTTTGAATGGAGTGAGGAATGCGAACAAGCCCTCCTCCATCTAAAGCAAGTCTTGTCTCAACCCCCGGTCTTATCCCGACCATATATCGGGGAAACACTTTTCTTGTACTTGGCCGTCAGTGGCGAAGCGGTGAGCGCTGTCCTTATACGGGAGACCCCCGACGGAAAGAAACCGATTTACTTCACGAGCAGAGCTCTTCAGGGCCCCGAGCTTAGATACCAACAGATTGAAAAGGTTGCCTTGACCCTCGTATCCGCAGCCAGAAGATTACGCCATTACTTCCTGGCCCACACAATCATGGTAAGGACAAAGCAGCCTATCCGACAGCTCCTCAGCCGGCCAGATATGGCGGGGAGAATGCTCCGATGGTCTCTCGAGCTATCCGAGTTCGACCTTCGATACGAAGGAAGAAAAGCCTTGAAAACCCAAGTACTGGCCGACTTCGTAGCAGAAATGACCATACCGGAATCCTCGCCCAACGGCTCCCAGAAATGGACGATTTACGTCGACGGGGCCTCCAGCGCAAAAGGCAGCGGAGCGGGCATTATCCTCGAAAACGAACAGGGAATCCTGATAGAGGTCTCCCTCGAACTTTCCTTCAAGACATCGAATAACCAAGCCGAATATGAGGCCTTCCTCGCGGGACTTCGACTCGCAGAAGACCTTGGCGCAAAAGAAGTCAAAATCTTTACAGACTCCCAGCTCGTGGCATCGCAGGTGCGGGGAGAATTCCAGGCCAAAAACGATAGTCTCATCGAGTACCTAACCTTGGTGCAAGAAAGGTTGAAGAAATTCGTCTCCGCAGATGTGGTTCACATACCGCGCGAGCACAACACTCGAGCAGACGTGCTCTCCAAGCTTGCGAGCACCAAAAAAAAGGAGGGAACAAATCGGTTATCCAGGAGATACTGACCCAGCCGAGCATTAACAAAACCGCACCGACAACCGAGGTCAACGCCATAGGGGACGCAAACTGTTGGATGACCCCGGTTTACGAATATTTGATGATGGGCAAACTGCCCGACGATCCTAAAGAAGCAGGGATAGTCAAGAGGCGGGCATGTGCGTATACCATCGTCGAAGGTAAGCTATACCGTCGAGGATTCTCCATTCCCTTACTCCGGTGCGTCGAAGAAAGCAAAGTGCAGAGGATCCTCCAAGAAATCCACGAAGGAATCAACGCCCAGCACCTCGGCGGAAGGTCCTTAGCCCGAAAGGCACTCCGAGCAGGGTATTATTGGCACACTATGCAACATGGCGCAAAGGAGCACGTTAAGAAATGCGACCGCTGCCAAAGACACGGAGACATGCACCTCGCTCCCCCAAACGAGCTTAAGTCATTGTCGTCCCCGTGGCCATTTGCGTGGTGGGGAATGGATATCCTCGGACCTTTCGTCATGGGGTCGTACCAAAACAAGTACCTCATAGTCGGGGTGAATTACTTCACGAAATGGATTGAGGCCGAGGCGCTGGCCAAAATAACTGCTTTCAACATACTCCTTTTCTACAAGAGAAACATCCTCGCCCGATTCGGGGTGCCCCAAACCATTTTCACGGACAACGGGACACAGTTCACTGACAGGAACTCCCAAGACTTCGTCGCCAAACTGGGCACAAAACAGCACTTCACGTCGGTCGAACACCCTCAAACTAACGGGCAGGCCGAAGCAGCGAACAGAGTGATACTCCGAGGACTCAAGCGACGACTCGTCGAGGCCAAACAATGGTGGGTCGAGGAGTTGCACAGCGTCCTCTGGGCGTATCGAACAACCCCACACTCAACGACCGGGGAGACCCCGTTTCGCCTAACGTACGGAACCGAAACGGTTATCCCCGTCGAGATCAGGGAACCCTCGAGGAGAACAGAAGCTCCCCTCGATGATGAAACGAACGACGAAGCCCTGCGAGAGGAACTCGACCTTGTCGAAGAGATAAGGACCGGCGTTTCCCTCCGAGAAGCCTCTTTAAAACAAAAAATAACTTTGCGTTATAACGACAAAGTCATCAAACGAGACTTCCAAGTAGGCAGTCTTGTCCTACGGAGGAATCAAAAAGATTCACGCGAAGGAAAGCTGGCCGCAAACTGGGAGGGCCCGTACCGCGTACTACTAAGACGGGGACGGGTGCCTATTACCTCGAGAACCTCCACGGTGAACAACTTGCTCGACCATGGAATGCTGAGAAGCTCAAGCAATACTACAGTTAGACACTGCCCGGGATAGTACAACGTCGCGAACACGGGGGCGTGCAACGGTACATGCGCGACACCTCTATATAACACACGACGGCCAAAAACCATGAAGTGTGTGCGTGAGACTTTTTGGCCTGGCGAGGAGACCTCAACTGAGCTCCGTCGTCGACGTACCAAATAGGCAGAACACCCAACTCGCGATGGGAAGTTCGTGCCACGAAGCTAAGACATCGACCGCTTTCTTAGCCTCGTCGAAGGTCGGAGTACAACCCCTGACCACTCGACTAAGCTCTCTTCGCAGTCGAGCATCATCAGAGTCGAGCAAACGTCCAAAGCACCGGTGATCTCAACTACTTAGACAAAAATAAGTAATGCATAAAATATCACACACAGGCAAAATTAATAAAGAGGCACAACGAAGTATGAAAATCAGGCAAAGCCCATTGTACGAATGTTACACATATAACCCCACAAATCGGGCAAAAATAACCATTGTGCGAAAATTACATAAAGCAAGCCCACAAGCCGGGCAAAAACAACTAAATAGCGCGCAGGCCAAGCAAACTACTCTGCGGCATCCTCGGCGGCTTCCGGCCCACCTCCCTCGTTGGCGTCCCCTCCTTGCCCAGGCGGCACTATCCGGCCGTCGACCACCTCGAAGTCAACATCCGCCCCATCGGTCACCAGGTCGGGATTCAGGACCTGGAGTTGCGCCACTGCGTTTCGGAACCCTATGCCCGCAGTCTCAAGAGCGTCATCCTCGGCCAGACGAAGATCCTGCTCGAGTTTCCTGAGTTGGGCCACCAACGCTGCTCGAGTGGTTAGGAGTCTGTCTTCTTCGGTTTTGCCTTCAGCTGGCCGCATAGCAGCCTCTAACTCGGCGACCCTCTCCTTGAGTCGCTTCTCCTCTGCCTCCAGCTCGGCGATTCGGGCAAGGTGACCTCTCTCCGCTTCCTCGGATTCCTTTAACTTGGTCTCGGCCCGTTGCTGCTGCTCGCTCTGTTCTTTGTTGAGATCCCTGCATTCCTTCAGCTCTTTGCGCAGGTCGAGCAGCTCAGCACCCAATTTCTCGAGCTTTTCTTGCAGTCGAGAAACCTCGGCAACGGGACGAGTCTCGTCGTTCAGAACAATGGCGGTCGAGCAGAGCCGCATGACCGCGGACAGATCTTTAAAGATTGTTTTCCTCCTTGCTTCCGCGGCAGCCCCCAGAACAACTTGGATTTCAGAGGGAGGGACGCGAGGATAGATGACGTCGGAGAAGAAGCGGGGCTTCTAGTGGCATGGCGGGAGATCGAAGCTTGAAGGAGGGGGTGGACTGTCTTCATGTGCCAAGTCGACGACCACAGTGTCCAAAATCCGTTGTCGTTTCGGCGTCCCTTGAGTACCCGGGGACTGGCTCCCAGCAGGAGGTGTCCGCCTCTCTGAAATCCCCGACACAGTGGCAGCAGGCTGAGACTGACTGGAACCTTTGGGCATAGCGGCCGAGGAAGCACCCTCAGGCATGGCCCCGGAAGGAGCGACATCTTGACCTTTTGAACGGGACGCCTCTCCCCGGGCCTGCTCTTCCCTAGCCCTCTTCGCCTTCATTTTCTTGAATCTCTCTTCGGCTCCGACCATTTTTCCTGCAAAAAGAAAGCAAATGTTAGTAAGGCAAGGAATGAAAAGAATACAGATGCGAGGAAAGCTTAGATCGTGGATGTTTTCACCACCTAACAACTCGATGGCCTCTTCATCGAAGAAGGTCTCGAGCAGAACGTAGGTATTGATCAGACGACGTTGTTTCTTCACCTGCCCGTCTGCTTCCATTATAGGCTGGCCGTCCAGCGTTTCGTGCTGAGCCTTGTTGAAGCTCGCGACGAACGCGACGATCTTATCGTAAGCTTCCCGCTCATAGACATCCAACTGATTATGCTTCACCTTGTATTTGTCGACCCCTTTTTTGAAGTGTTCCTCCGTCCAGTATAGGGGGAACCTCGGCTCTAGAACCTCCTCGGAGACACCGTCGACCTCGCGAGTGACTTTCTGGTACAACGAGTATACGGCCCCGATGGTGTCCGGCTTCACGAAATAGTAGCGGAACTTGAAGTCCCGGACGGAATCTAAATATGTATGGAACAGAGCTTTGCTTTGCTTAAAGGACACCCATCCATGTCGTCCATCGGCTGACGACCTCTGTAGATGGAATATCTGGAAAAAGAGGGACGCCGTCGGGACGATTTCTAAATACTTACAGACAAGCTCGAACGCCCGGATGAAAGTCAAGGAGTTCGGATGAATTTGCGAGGGGGCCAGCTTCAACCAGGAGAAGATTCCCTCCTGTAAGTCCGTGAAGGGCAACCTCCACCCCGCCTTGTCGAACATAAATTCATATAACGGGATGCGCATTCTCCGGTAAGGCGAGCATATCCGATGATGCTCCTCTGGACAGAAAACTTTCCAAGATTTGTTAGACCCGATGAGCATGTGCTCGACGGTGCAGAATGCGTCGTCCACGTCTTTGTAGACAAAAATAGACGACATCTTCAGGGCTTCTTTGCAGACCCACTCATCGAGCGGGCGCTCCTGTGCGAAAGCCATGTGGGCCATGGGGGATTCGGGTTGGTCGTCGTCTTCTTCGAATGATCCTACGACCACCTTCACAGACAAATCGTCCATTTACCTGAAAATCAGAAGGAAACGGTGAATTCGATGGGTCGTATCAAATTCACCCCTCCACCACTGTTTAAGCGAACGAGCGAGGAAGGGGCAAGGCTCTCTCGGTTCCCCGACATAACCGGCCGAGGATCGACATGCTCGCCGGGGAACCCATCGCCTCCCCGGAAGATTCTGCCCCGTGTCCCCGTGGCGCTAATGAAAAGAGTAATTATTGGGGCCCCCGAGACATTCAACGGGTCCCCGACATGTTCATCCCTAGTCCCCGAAATATTCAACGAGAGCGGGTGAAATTCTTAACACCCCCTCTCTCAACAACTAAAGATTCCTGCCGTATTCGCCAGGAACCCTCTCGTTTCTCGTGGGAACGTCATCAGTTCACCAAGGAAATGCCGTACACTAGTTGAAATTAAAGAAAAACGCAAGAGAAAGGTCAGTTATGAAGCAAGTACCTTGTGAGTGGCGGTTTAGGGTTCCGGCACGGAGTTTTCGGCGGCTTTACAGCGGCGAACGACTGTTGTAGAAGAGACTAGGTTTTTGGCATGGAGTGTCCGGCGGTTGACGGCGGCGAACGACAACTAAAGAGGGTAGAGAGAGAAGGAGAGGGATTCTTGAGAGAGAAGCGGAAAAGTGGAAAATGAACGAGGGGAGCAGCTTTTTATAAGCGATTCTCGCGGAACTCGAGGGGCATAGGGCACTCGAGTACGCTACCCTAGCCAGCCGCCCTAGCCTCCATAGGTAATAATGGCAGGCGACACGTGGCACGCATGCAGCCGCGCGTCTTCCCACGCGTGTCGTTCCAGTTTTCCCCAACGCTTTGGATCTGAGACCCCTCATCTCCCCGGCGTGCCGACCAAACGCGACTGAATGATGCCCGATCGTATGGACGTCGACCACGAGAATGGCCTCCTCGGTTCCTCTCCTGGCGTATCCCCGACATGCCAGTAAGCCTTAAGTCATTCCTCTGATACCTCAGAGCAACGACTTGGGGGGCTCTTGTTCTGAACTGGGCCGAGGCTGCCCAACAGTCGAGCAGACCCAATCCATACTGGTATGGAGAGGCCCAATAAGGTCCTTCTGCTGACACGTGACTGCCACGTGCGCACCACAGCTCGGTCGGGCACTAAGGCAGAATCGACCACTTAGTCATCGTCGGGCACCTGGCGATAGGAGAAAAGGGCATCACATCCCGCTGAGATACGCCTCCTCGACAGGATAGCTCCTCCCCGCGAGGAGCACCTTTCCTACGGGCTTCACATCTCCTCGACACATAAGGCTCCTCCCCACGAGGAGCACCCAATGGTCCATCCCGCGTGGACACGTTCCAAGTAACCTCCCACTTCCGAAAGATTCGGTCTGCCCTACTTCCAGAAATCTAGGAGCAGTTACTCTAGGGCGAAGACCACGTGCTGGTCTTCACTACTACACGTAAGCCCTAGCAGTTACTTGGAGTGGGCCTAGTTGATCCAGCCCATTGCAGGTAACTGTTGGCCCCGCGCTGAGGGCTCTCTATAAATACCCTCTCATTTGAGAGGGCCAGGTTAGACACTTTCTTCCTACCATTCTCACTTTCTGTATTTGCTGATATTCTGTACACTCTCTCACTTGAGCGTCGGAGTACCTTGCAGGTACACCCCCCGCCATCTCTCACCATCACCGGAGCTGCCGTTCCAGACGCCGTTGGCCACTATCTCTGTCTGATCCAGGTACGATCAATTCTCAAATCCTCAAAGATATCCATCTCTTTCGATGGTAGCCTAAATAGCTACTTCAATTGTGAGATAGGGGTCAGGCAGGGGGACCCCCTATCCCGGATTCTCTTTTGTATAGATGAGGAAGTTCTCAGCAGGAGCATTTCTTTGCTTGTAGAGCAAGGAAAAATCAAATATATTCCTGGGCCTATAGGTTTTAATGTTCATTCACATTGTTTATTTGCTAATGATATTATGATTTTTTGCAGGGGGATAAAAACTCCGTAAAGCCTTTCATCAACTTGCTTTTGAGACATTTTAAGGCTTCAGGTCAAATGGTGAATCAACCTATATCCCAAATGTTCTCTGGATCCATGTATGAGTCAATGACTCACCGTATAACTTCTCTTGTTGGCTTTAAGATTAGATGTCTACCCTTCTCGTACCTTAGGGTCTCCATCTTTAAGGGTGTTCCTCAAGCTTCTTATTTCTAGCTCTTAGTGGATAGAATTAAAGTCAAATTAGCAAATTGGAAATCATCCCTTTTGTCCTTTGCTTGTTAGGTGCTTCTTGTTAAATACACTATCAAGGCTATGCTGACTCATTCTTTCTCAATTTACTCTTGGCCAGTGTCTTTAATCAAGGAGATTGAGAAATGTATTTAGTCTGGTAATGCTTTGCAATAAAACTGGTTAAGGTGGTCTGGGATAAAATGTGTTGTCCTTTCAACTAAGTTGGCTTGGCTATTCAATCTGTGGTATTCCAACATGAAATTATGTTGGGACATCATCAATTCAAAGGAACCCTGGGTGAGGTTGTTTTGTGCTAGAGTTTTGAGAAACGGGTAGCTCATTGTAGCGAAAAAATTAGAGATTAAGTTATTGATTAACTTAACTCATAATGTAAGAGTCGCCACTGCACTTTTATTTTTCCAAATGAATGGGGAAAAGAACGAACAAAACCCAAAGAAATTTTAAAACAAAACTAATAAAAACAAAAACAATGATAAGGAGGTTGATTATGCAATGGGAATGTGTTAGCACCCAAAACATCTATAGTACTCTATAGAAACCTCTTGAAAATCCATGTTTGGCTTAAAAGGTGTCATTTGCAAAAGATGGTGGAGATGAGAAAAGAAGTATTTTGTAAGATTTTTGTGTTTGATAAGACTTCCTGAGCTTCGTGCCTACGTACCCACAAAGTGCAATGGAGGACAAAACCTCATAGTTCATGGTAAAAATAACAAAAGTGATTTGTTTTTATTAATTTTAAATGGGAAGACAAGTTGTAATTTTAAGGAGAACACTCAACTAGTCACCCATAAGTGTATAAAAATGGACTTTTGCATCACTATTGAGAAGGGCTCCAACTTGGATTAAAATCAACAAGTATGTCACTAGCTCTCTCAAGTGGAAAAGAATCAACATTAAACATAACTATGGAGATATGAGAATTACATCTCAACAATGAAAATGTCTCATGTCTAAACCTTAAGAAAAAGTTTAAAAGGAAAACTGCACAAAAGGCACAAAATGATTTGAATGAGTTAAGCATTTTTTATGTCTTATGAGAATAGTCTTGATATGCTTAAGATTGATTAGCACTTTATTCAAGAAAAGAGTTTGAAAATCACTTGACAAAGTCAAGGTTTATTAAGAAAGTGGTTCAAGTTTGAAAACAAGAAGGTTTTGAAAAAGGGAGAAGATTTTGAAAGTCTAAGAAGGGGAGGAGATGAAGAGACTAACCTAAAACATAAAAATAAAAGCTAAGGAAGGAAAGATCTAACCAAGATACCAAGTTATCCCATCCTCTGGATTCAAGCAATAAGCAACAAGATAAGCAGAGAAATAATCAAGCATCAGATGAAAACCAAGTATCTAAGCCCAGTCTTCATAAGAGGTCATCTCAAGGTCAAGTTACTAGATGAATTCCCAAGGTCTCAAGTCACAACTCCAAAGCATATGATCAAGAACCTAATTCTAAGTCCATAAGTCCAAGCAAATGATAGTCACCAAAAATTCCAAGGAAACATTAATTCTTTTAATGGTTTAAGCCTTTATTAATGTCTTAAGGAAAGGAAAAAGAAAGTCCAAATGGACAAAGAGAAAAAAGACATAAATATAAACAAAAGCAATATGATATGATAGTGACAATAATAAAACAATATATAATAAGGAGCAAGAAAGTAAATGACTTAAAGATAAATGTGCATAAAAGTACATGACATAAAAATAAATGTTAGCATAATTATATGGTTAGTATAAGTGTTAGAATTAATAATCTGATTCGGGATAAATTTAGCGCTATGTTAAGCAATCGTAGCACAATCTATAAGGAAGATCATACTATGGGAGGCCGGTCAATGACAATTTATGTACCATACATGTTAGAGATATGATAGAGATCATACTCCTAAAACATGTAGCACAAGTCAAAACAAGGTGGATCAAGGCCTAAGTCAAGGAAGGTTTGTCCATTACATCAATGAACCTTTCAAGATACTTAGGACAAACTTATGCATCAATTCAAAGTACCTCAATTGATCAATGATCAATCAAATGGTAGATTTGAAATGATGAAAGCTCATCAAGCACCAATCAAAATCTCATGAACAAGATGGATCACACATCTTCCAATTGATCAAAAGGAAAGGTGAAAAAGAAAAAGAAAGAGATGAAGATAGAAGGAGGCAACAAAAAAGAAAGCAAACCAAATTGGATCAAAGGATTTAATCAAGTCATCATCAAAATCAATCATCCATTTTGGTGGATTAGGGTTTTTACCCCCATCAACACCCAAGATCCATTGCGTTTGATGAAACTTATGATCAAATCAACCAAGATCCAAGGTCAACAGAAGTCAATATAGGTAAAACAAATATAAGATGCAATTAAAATGTAATAAAATGCATCAAAAACAATTTTAAAATGATTTTTAAAAGGAAAAATAAAAAGGAAAATCCATAAAGTCCTTCAAATCAACAAATAAATGGCCAAGAAAATTATGGAAGGTCAGAAATAAATCAAGAATCATATGGAAAATTTTTCAGAATTTTTAAAGACCTAAAAATATTTTTAAACCAATTAAAACATAGGAAAAAAGAGAAAATCAAAGAAAAATAGAAAAAAATAAAATAAAAAATCTCCAAAAATAAAAATCAGATGAAGAAAAATAAAAGAGAATTTTATAAATTATTTTGGGAATTTTCAGAATCAAAATGGATTTAATATGAATTTTTGACGTTAAAACAATTTAAAAATGATAAAAGAAAAAGACAATAAAGATGGAAAACAATGAGTGTTGGATCTGGCCTCATTAATTGACGTGGCATATCTAATGCATCTCATCTGATGGCGCATGGTGGAATTTAAGAGAAAAAGTGCATCAGATCCACAAAATGTCACAACCATCAGATTTAAGTCAATAAGCCAATGTATGCGCATCCAAGGGTCCAGATGAGAGGGAACATCACGGTCCTTAAATGAAAAAACGCTTCTGATCAGATATAAACTCAAACGAACTTAGGTCACCGTTGCCATACTCCGGTCATCTTCTCCGGTGAGTTCCTCACTAAAGTTTGCTAAATGGTAAGGTTAGGACACGAGACCACCATCATTGCAACCGTTGTCTTATCACGAATTCAACTTCATGCTCAAAATTCATTTATCTAAACTAAGCATGGAGAATTCAGAGAAATATCAGTAAGAAGCAAAACACAAAAAATGAAATTAAATGATGAACACAATCAATTAACACCAAATAATTGAGGGGAAAGCATCAGAGAGTGATGAACTACGTCATGGTAATTTATTTGAAGCAAAAGGATGCTTCTAACTACCTGAACAAGAGAGTGATGAAATTACTCTAAAATTGGATTTGGTGAGGATGATTCAGAAGCTTTTAATGCTTGGAAATGGTTGGAATAGCTTAAGGAGGTATCAAGGAAGCTGTATGAATCAAGAAGTTGCTCTAAAATGACTTGGAAATGTGAAAACGAAACTCTTAATTGGAAGGTTCAAGTGTGATTTGGGTAGAGTGTTTTTTACTATCTAAAGCTTGAGAATGAGCAAGTGAGGTCTGTAACACCCCAATTCCCATCGCGAATAAATAATACATAATTAAATCAGAGTAAGTAAAAATTTATTATTTTCCGACAGAAACAAGGATGCCACATTTAAATAAAGAAAACATAATCCCTGCTCATAAATTTGATACATAACACAAAATAGAATAAATATACCAAGGAAACTTTTTCCAATAAAAGGAAAATTCAATTATGGAATAAAGCGGAAAGATCCATAACTGACTTGTTTTACAAAATAAATTATTTTATAACATATAAATATTCATACAAAGTTAATACAAAATAGATACAACAAATATGTATATATATATATATATATATATATATATATATATATATATATATAGCGTTCCCCGACTCCCGTGTTACGTATCAGAGCAGACAGACCGACAAAAGGGTGGATAACTAATCTTCACAAAAGCCTCCAAGACACAAATCTGCAATTGCCTCATAGAGCAATAAACCATAGCAGAAGGGTGAGAAATCACAACTAAATCAAGATTGCATAATAATATGCAACACATAAAAATTCACATGCATAATTATTCTCACCACATGCATCACATACCAATCCATATATCATATATCAATCATACCAACCTAATCACATATTCTCACATAAGGCACACCAAAGTCATAACATATGGAACACCCCACAACATCACATAGCATATATCTATGCATAAAACATATTATCCACAACCAATGCATTTATCACATATGCACATCAATTACACCAATTCAAACATAATTCTCACGCATACTCAATCAATTCATGATTTTCCACACATAATGCATCCATGCACAATTCTCACACATAATCAATCCATTCATGATTTATGCAAATGCACAGAGACCGACACAACGACTCTATGCAATGCATATGCGGTACCATCCATCCATCAATCTCATCACTAGTCCACTCAGGAACTATTGGAACCATCGCTTGTTACTTAGTGTAACTCCCCGTCGGGCAAACGATGTTCCCCGTCGCTCACACCTCTTATTTTTTTAAGGCACACAACGTTTATGGATCGCTCACACCTCTTTGTATAGGGCACACGACTCGATCTCTCACACCTCTTTGTATAAGGCACACGGTCGTCTATAATCATCGCTCACACCTCTTTGTATAAGGCACATGATGTTATAGCGGATTCCCTCTGGAATCGTTTCATCGCTCACACCCACTAGGGCACACGACATCACAAGATGCATATCATGATGCTTGGCATACAAAGACTCATGACAATCAAATGCATCTTCACAAATCAACAATATGATTTATCTCATCATCATTATTCATGCATTTGGAAATCAATTCACACCATGCATTTACTTGCCATAAGGCCACCAATTAACACACATTGAGTTTCACATAAACAATGCATTTTCATCATAATCCACAACAATCCCACCAAACATCATAACAACATACATTGATATTCAATCAAACAATGTATTTTACCACACAACAACATCATTATCATACATTGAAATCAAACCCAAAACAACACATTTATTTCTCCATAAAACCACAAACCATCATCACCAACACTCATCATATATATTCACATCATATAACAGCATACAAGCTATACGATACATATTAAAAGCATATCACATAATAACACGTCAATCACACATAATTACGACGGTAAAAGCCGACAAAATGACATGTTTCCACATTCTCGACATAATTAAATCGGCCAACCAATCCCAAAACCATCTTAATTAGAAAGAATATCTCATAAGCTCTCCAACGCATCAAACCGCGCCTCAATCCGACTTACGGTTCAAAAGTTATAAAGAAAATAAAACGGGAAATCTGTCATGTTCGCAATGCGAAGCTCCTAGCGAGTCCTTCACTTTCCACATTCGCCGTGCGAAGCCCCAGCGAACCATGGCAGAAGCAAAAAGGATACAAAGTTCGTTGTGCGAACTGCTGGCGAACATTCGCCTCCTCATTCGCAGTGCGAAGCTCTGGCGAGCATTCGCTTTCCTATTCGCTGCCGTTTGCAGTGCGAACCTGCGAATTCTGGGATTTGCAGCAGCGCTGTTATAGGTCATATTGGGTCCAAATTCATCATTCTCCCACCCCAAACACTTCCAATTCATACTATATCAACCAAAACATGATCCAAACCTAACAACAAGTATTCTACTCCGATTATATCGAATTTCATCCGTGAAAACATCGATTTCTATCAATTGCTCCTAATTCCAATCGATAAGAAAAGTTGTGAAACAACCAAACCATTTACGACAAACAATACATATACATACACAAGCAAGATATAATTGAAACTTCTCACCCTTACCCGATTATTCGCGCTCGAAACGGAGTTCCCGCGATTTTCCTCTTTCTCCTCTTCTCTCTTTCTTTCTTCTCCTTTTCTTTCTCTTCTTTTTCTTTCCTTTTCTTTTCTCTCTTTTTCTCTCCACTTTCTATTTATATAAATATCTAATCCCCTAAAAAGACTATTTTACCCCTCAGCTCAAATATCTCGCAAACGCTCTCAAAATGCGATAAAACATAAACAGCGATGAAAAATAATATGTTGTCAAATAAAAGTCAAGAATAAAATAATATAAAACGAAAATAATTAAATCGACTCGATTAAATAAACAAGACACAACGGGGCGTTACAATTCTCCCCCACTTAGACATTTTTGTCCTCGAAAATATAACTGATAAGAACATTCCGGATACTACTCTCGCATTCGACTAACCAACTAACACGCCAACAAAAGGCACACCACGAATAACACAAACTGGCAAACCACCTTGCTAACAGCAACTACTACAACAACACGACACGACGACAACTACAACTACAAGATGCAAAGCCCATACAATGCACTTGACGACCAACCCACGACTCAAAGAAAGCCATGTTACCAACACCTAGGTAACACTCCCCTAACTCCCCACAAGGAACTAGCTACTCGCACTCGAACCATCACGATGGAAATGAGACAACAACACAAACAAGAACACAAAATTCCACGACCCAACATCGTTCCAACAACCTCTACATAACCACAATACCAACATCCTTGTCACACAACAATATTACAACAATGCTACGATTCCCCAATCAAACATACAACCAAAACCTCCATCTACATAGTAGCCCATGAATAATATTTAAACCTTTTGCCTAACACTTCCACACTGAAACGTCCAATAGTTTTACCATTCCTACATGTTCCCAATGTTCAACTTATGAATTTTTACAAGTCACACACGCAAATACAAAATGTGCCACATCACGCTTCCGCTGCGCACTCTGATTACTCGAAACCATCAAGTCTACCAATCTCACGTCCAAAGTCTAACTCTTTCTCACACACTAGACACAAGTCTCTGAATTGCTTAAATAATTCTAATTCTCTGACCATCCAAACAGACATGTATAAAAACTTTCGACTTAACTCATCAGGCACGACATTAACTTCGCCACTAGGATAATTCCAGCTAAAGTCATAACTCATTAGGAATTCCAACCATCCTCGTTGTCTCATACTCTATTCCTTCCGACCAAATAGGTACTCAATATTCTTGTGATTACTAAACACTTCGAACTCAAAACCATAAAGATAATACCTCCAAATTCTCCAACACAATACAACCGCAACCAATTCCAAATCCGAAATAGTATAGATCCTTTTATGAATCCTCAATTGTCGTAAAGCATAAACTACGACTTTACCCTCTGGCATTAACACACTGACTAAACTCATCAAAGACACATCATAATACCTCACAAATGGTTTATCCGGATCACGCAGAATCAAAACTGGAGCCGTAGACAACTTCTACTTTAGCTCTCTAAAACTTTCCTTACAACGAACATCCCAACAAACGACTCACCTTTTGCAAGTCAATCGAAGTAACGAAAACACTAACTTGGAACACCTCCCATAACATCCGGTAATAACCAACTAAAGTCCAAAAAGGTTCTAATCTCCTTGACCAACTTCGGAGCCTCTCATTGTAGAACTGCATCTACTTCCGATGGATCCATTAACTATACTCTCATCCGAAATAACATATCCAAGAAAACTAACCTCTTTCAACCCAAAATTCTCACTCGAATGACTTAGCATAAAACTTCGCCTCGTTTCAACACTTGTAACTCAATTCTCAAACACTCTACCTGTTCTTCCACTGAGCTTATAACAGATCCGAATATCCTCAATCAAAACCACCACGAATTTATCCAATTAAATATGGAAGATACAATTCATATACTCCACAAACATTCCAGACGCATTACTAACACCGAATAACATCACTGTATGTTGTAATGCCCAACCAAATTCCAAAAGATATAAATTCTTAAAGCTTTAGCAAAACTTTTCACTGGGTAACTGGTTACTCACATACAAGCTTAACCGAGTAACTAACAGCCTATTCCGATGATAACAAACATAACCAGTCACATGAAAACAATCAAAGCCTCAACTCACACAATTCACCACTCTTATCCAACATTCCAAACCAATTGTAATTTCAATCAAACTCAACCAAACCATTCCAATCATCTATTCCCGAAAGTGGACACTTATTCTCAATCCTTACCTTATTCCATTGTCAGTAATCCATACACAATTTCTTCTCCTGGTCGTCCAATTCCACAAATTCCAACACGTATCAACACTCAACCAAAAAGAACTCTCAATATTACATCCACACCTAAAGGTTTTCTCAAAATTTCCATTAATGCCCTAAAACTTGAAAAACTCCAAAACTCACTAAAACTCTAAGTTTTGCTTTCCAGTCTCAATACCATTATACACCTCATGCTTGTTATTCCGTTCAATCATCCATCCTTTTTGTTACTAACAATACTGGAGCTCTCCAAGAAGACAACACACTAGGCCTCACAATTCTCCTTCCCAGTAAATCTTCTCACTGCTCTATCAGTACGGGTAATTCTAACACGAACATCCAAATTCCATCCCGAAACATATTTGAAAACCATGCACAACTGACGGCCCATCACCATAGCCTTTCTGCCAATTTCCAGAACACTATCATCACAAACAAGACAACATCTGAGTTTCACTTCCTAAAAGTTCTTCTACTTACTTAGCAGATCCAAACCTCAAATCCTCACCTTCGTCCAATTTGAGTTCACACTCTATTCTCGGAGAATAACCATTAACGATACCCAATCGTTCTCTCTCAATGACTTCCCAACCGGACCAACATATCAAAACCTCTAATCCATCTCATCTTCCGATATAAGAATCTTCATCGACTCTACAAAACAATCTGTAATCATTTCCTTAATTCCAAATAATTCATTGCACACACTATCAAAGCCAGAAAGACACGTCTATTCCATCCAACATAATTCCGTCTACTATCAACAAGATATTAAGGGTGATCGGTTCCTCAATTTGTCAATAGACAGTCGACAATCCTGATGGGGCATAAACCATCTTTACCAGACCATAATAGCATTTCTTACATCTTGTGCGCAAAACTACCTAAGGCACCAATCCTTAGTTGACATAAACCTTACCTCCGCATTCCCTCCGGAATCGGGAACAATAGTGTCCAAACAACACTTACACTCTTGCAACTAACGGCACACTGAGCCAACATTCCACAACTGAAGCAACTTGGAGAAGCACCAGCTTCTCCCTCACTTATCTCATTCTCAATCCTAAAAATAAAGGATTAGAAAACCAGAAAGTAATGACAGTGTTTCACACACATATCACGTACTAAGGGACAAACAACATCGACAATATTCAACTATCACATCAACTAACTCAACAACTTGGCCGGACGGACCGACCTGCTCTGATACCACTAATGTAACACCCCAATTCCCATCGCAAATAAATAATACATAATTAAATCAGAGTAAGTAAAAATTTATTATTTTCCGACAGAAACAAGGATGCCACATTTAAAGAAAAAAAACATAATCCCTGCTCATAAATTTGATACATAACACAAAATGGAATAAATATACCAGGGAAACTTTTTCCAATAAAAGGAAAGTTCAATTATGGAATAAAGCGGAAAGATCCATAACTGACTTGTTTTACAAAATAAATTGTTTTATAACATATAAATATTCATACAAAGTTAATACAAAATAGATACAACAAATATATATATATATATATATATATATATATATATATATATATATATATATATATATATATATATATATATATATATATATATATATATATATATATATATATATATATATATATATAACAATAACGTTCCCCGACTCCCGTGTTACGTATCAGAGCAGACAGACCGACAAAAGGGTGGAGAACTAATCTTCACAAAAGCCTCCAAGACACAAATCTGCAATTGCCTCATAGAGCAATAAACCACAGCAGAAGGGTGAGAAATAACAACTAAATCAAGATTGTATAATAATATGCAACACATAAAAATTCACATGCATAATTATTCTCACCACACGCATCACATACCAATCCATATAGCATATATCAATCATACCAACCTAATCACATATTCTCACATAAGGCACACCAAAGTCATAACATATGGAACACCCCACAACATCACATAGCATATATCTATGCATAAAACATATTATCCACAACCAATGCATTTATCACATATGCACATCAATTACACCAATTCAAACATAATTCTCACGCATACTCAATCAATTCATGATTTTCCACACATAATGCATCCATGCACAATTCTCACACATAATCAATCCATTCATGATTTATGCAAATGCACAAAGACCGACACAACGATTCTATGCAATGCATATGTGGTACCATCCATCCATCAATCTCATCACTAGTCCACTCAGGAACTATTGGAACCATCGCTTGTTACTTAGTGTAACTCTTCGTCGGGCAAACGATGTTCCCCGTCGCTCACACCTCTTATTTTTTTAAGGCACACGACGTTTATGGATCGCTCACACCTCTTTGTATAAGGCACACGACCCGATCGCTCACACCTCTTTGTATAAGGCAACGATCGTCTATAATCATCGCTCACACCTCTTTGTATAAGGCACACGATGTTATAGCGGATTCCCTCTGGAATCGTTTCGTCTCTCACACCCACTAGGGCACACGACATCACAAGATGCATATCATGATGCTTGGCATACAAAGACTCATGACAATCAAATGCATCTTCACAAATCAACAATATGATTTATCTCATCATCATTATTCATGCATTTGGAAATCAATTCACACCATGCATTTACTTGCCATAAGGCCACCAATTAACACACATTGAGTTTCACATAAACAACGCATTTTCATCATAATCCACAACAATCCCACCAAACATCATAACAACATACATTGATATTCAATCAAATAATGTATTTTACCACACAACAACATCATTATCATACATTAAAATCAAATCCAAAACAACACATTTATTTCTCCATAAGACCACAAACCATCATCACCAACACTCATCATATATATTCACATCATATAACAGCATACAAGCTATACGATACATATTAAAAGCATATCACATGATAACACGTCAATCACACACAATTACGACGGTAAAAGCCGACAAAATGACACGTTTCCACATTCCCGACATAATTAAATCATCCAACCAATCCCAAAACCATCTTAATAAGAAATAATATCTCATAAGCTCTCCAACGCATCAAACCGCGCCTCAATCTGACTTACGGATCAAAAGTTATAAAGAAAATAAAATGGGAAATCTGTCATGTTTGCAATGCGAAGCTCCTAGCGAGTCCTTCGCTTTCCACATTCGCCGTGCGAAGCCCCGGCGAACCATGGCAGAAGCAAAAAGGATACAAAGTTCGTTGTGCGAACTGCTGGCGAACATTCGCCTTCTCATTTGCAGTGCGAAGCTCTGGCGAGCATTCGCTGCTATTCGCAGTGCGAACCTGCGAATTCTGGGATTCGCAGCAGCGCTGTTATTGGTCATATTGGGTCCAAATTCATCATTCTCCCACCCCAAACACTTCCAATTCATACTATATCAACCAAAACATGATCCAAACCTAACAACAAGTATTCTACTCCGATTATATCGAATTTCATTCGTGAAAACATCGATTTCTATCAATTGCTCCTAATTCCAATCGATAAGAAAAGTTGTGAAACAACCAAACCATTTACGACAAACAATACATATACATACACAAGCAAGATATAATTGAAACTTCTCACCCTTACCTGATTATTCGCGCTCGAAACAGAGTTCCCGCGATTTTCCTCTTTCTCCTCTTCTCTCTTTCTTTCTTCTCCTTTTCTTTCTCTTCTTTTTCTTTCCTTTTCTTTTCTCTCTTTTCCTCTCCACTTTCTATTTATATAAATATCTAATCCCCTAAAAAGACTATTTTACCCCTCAGCTCAAATATCTCGCAAACGCTCTAAAAATGCGATAAAACATAAACAACGATGAAAAATAATATGTTGTCAAATAAAAGTCAAGAATAAAATAATATAAAACAAAAATAATTAAATCGACTTGATTAAATAAATAAGACACAACGGGGCGTTACAAGGTCCTCTATTTATAGGAGAGGATGATGGAATGTTGAGAGGGGTGAAATGATCAGAATTTGAGTGAATTCGTGTGCACCCTCATCATGAAGAAAATGTGACTTAAAGTTGTTCAAAACTCAGCTAAATCATGCGTTTTATAAGTCATTTAACTTTTGGAAACTTGATTAAACATGTTTAGGTCCAAATCGCGTGGTAATTTGGGTTGTAATCGAGAATTAGTGAATTCCAAAATTTAAACCGTTGGATATTCCAGAGTGGAAATGGAATAACATTTCTATGGACCTAAACATGTCAACATTTCTATTCCAGAGTGGCTTTTGATGTTTAAATTTTAATTTCTGACAAGTCAAACAATCATACACAAACTGAGCCACATCATGTTTCAATCCAGGCCACTAAAACATCTTCTTCAAATCCGGATACATCTTTGTAGCTCCTGGATGGATACTCAAGCTACTCCTATGACTTTATTACAGAATCATCTTTTTCAACTTAGAATCATCAAGAATATAAATCATGACACGAAACCTCAGCACACCCTGTCCATCCACTCTAAAGTCACTATCCTCAGTCTGATTACTTCCTACCATCAAGTTCACCAACTTCACATCTAACTTTTGACTCTCTTTAATATTATTAAGAAAATCATTATTGATCTTCAACATGCCCAACATCACACTATGCGGTGTCAGCTCACAGACCAAACTCAAGTATCTGAACTGCTCAATCAATTCCAACTCCCTCACCATCATAGCATACATATGCAAGGATTTCCAATTTGAAGAATCAGCCACGACATTAGCTTTATCGGGATGATAATTCAAGCTAAAGTCATAATCTTTCAGAAATTCCAATCATCTTCTCTGGCTCATATTCAATTCTTTCTGATCAAACAAATACTTCAAACTTTATGATCACTAAACACTTCAAACCTAGAGCCATAGAGATAATGCCTCCAAATCTTCAACATAAACACCACTGTAGCCAATTCCAAATCATCAGTAGGATAATTCGTCTCATGAACCCTCAGTTGTCGTGAAGCATAATCCACAACCTTACCATCTTGCATCAATACACCACTTAAACCCATCAAGGACGCATCACAATACACCACAAATGGTATATTCAGTTCAGACAAAATCAAAATCGGAGTTGTAGTTAATTTCTTCTTCAGCTCGATGAAACTCTTCTCACAGTGAATACCCCACACAAATGCTTTACCTTTACAAGTCAATTGAGTCAACGAAAGTTCCAACTTAGAAAAGCCTTCAATAAACCTGCGATAATAACCCGCCAAGCCCAAAAAGCTTTTAATCTCTATAACCAGCTTCGGAGCCTCCCATTGTAGAACTACATCTACCTTAGACGGATCCACAACAATACCATCACCTGAAATAACGTGACTAAGAAAACTCACCTCTTGCAACCAGAATTTACACTTTGACAACTTTGCATAAAGCTTATTCTCTTTCAATACTTGCAATACAATCCACAAATGCTCAACATGTTTCTCTTCTAATTTAGAATAGATCACAATGTCATTAATGAAAACTACTACAAATTCATCCAAATAAGTGTGAAAGATGTGATTCATGTACTCCATAAACACACCAGGTGCATTAGAAACGTTGAACGACATCACCAAACACTCATAATGTCCATACCGAGTCCTAAAATCCGTCTTCTGAATATCCTCATCCTTCACTCGAATCTGATGATAACCCAACCTCAAGTTAATTTTACTAAACACGCGTGCATCCATCAACTAATCCATCGTCATTTATCATCGAAAGTGGATACTTGTTCTTAATCGTCACTTTATTCAACTGTCGGTAATCCATACACAACCTCATACTACTATTTTTCTTCTTTACCAATAACACTGGAGCTCCCCAAGGCGACACATTTGGTCTCACAAATTTCTTTTCCAGTAACTCTTCTAATTGTTTCTTCAACTCTGCTAACTCCGATGCTGACATCCTATATGGTGCCATAGAAACAGGTCTGGTACTAGGGACAAGATCAATAGCAAACTCCACCTCTCTCTGGCGGTACATCTGAAATATCATCTGGAAACACTACTGGAAATTCACGCACCACTTGCAATTCGTCAATCACAACTTGACTCTCCACAGAAAAGGATGCAAACAACGCAAGCACCTAAGCTTCCTCTTCCAAAAGCTCTTTTAATTCTTTAGAAGACAAGAAACCAGCTTCTTCCTCATCATCAGGAGCAAGAAACCGCACCGACTTGTTATAACAGTTGATATGAACATAATTAAACTCCAACTAGTTCATTCCCAATATAACATCAAGATTTCCTAACAACAAGCAAATAATGTCAACACCAAAATCTCTATCAAAGATCGACATAGGACAATTCAAAAAAACCAGAGAAGTAGTCACTGATCCCTTTGCAGGAGTTTCGATAACCATTTCTCCCTTCATAGAAGAAACAACAAGGCCTAGCCTTTTCATACAATCAGCAGCAATAAAAGAATGAGTAACACCAGTATCAATAATAGAAATCAAATGTGTATTATTAATGTAACATATATCTCTGATCAATCAACCTGTCATCACTTGAAGTTTGAGTTCCCGAAAGAGGAAACACCTTTCCTCTAGTCGAAGCTTGCTTTGGCTTCTGGAAATTAGTACTTATATGTCCTGGTTCACCACAGTTGTAGCAAGTCACCATATTGCTCTTGCAATCAGCAACCGGATGTCCTGTCTTCCCACATCGGTAACACTTCTTCACATAACTTTTGCATTCACTGACACGATGACCTAACTCACCACATCTATAGCACTAAAGAGGAACGGGAACACCTCCCCCACTTGGCATCTTACCATCAGCAACCTTTTGCTTACCTTTCTTAGCCGGAGCACTATATGGCTTGTTGAAGCTAGCAGAATTATACCTGAGTGAATCGCACACTCAAAGATACAACAGAGTTCCCAAAGGAAAGGGAAAATATTGATAAAACCCAAGGGGAAGAGAAACAGGTAAGGGGGTCGGTTATGTGAAAGGAAGGTACTAGCACCTTACGCCTACGTACCCTCATAGTGCAATGAGGAATTCAGAGACTACGTAGTTCATGGAACCAGGGGAAAGGAAAAAGAAGGTGGCTCACCAAGATTTCACAATCTCGTGCCTACATATCCTCATAGTGCAATGAGGAATTCAGAGCCTATGTAGTTCGGAGAAAGACTCCACTAAGGAATTCAAAAGAAGGGTGTAAAAACCAAGAAATAAAAACACGAGAATAGCGACAACTCTGCTGAGGATAGGACAAAGAGATGGTGTCAAAACCAAGAGGATAAAAGGAGCGAAGGAATAATAGCGACTTACTGGGGAGTAAACAAAGGGAATGGTGTCGAAACCAAAAGAATAAGGGAACAAGGGATATTGAATCGAGACAAAGTAAGATTCACTGAGGATTCGGTATATTGACTGAGTGGCAGTGGTTAACCGAAGAAAGAGAGAGTATGATTTTGTGGGGAAAAAGAGTTGGTGTCAACAGAAGGATTGTGATTAACCAAAAGGAGAGAGTACTGAACCAAGAGAAGGTGTTGGATTCTGAGGGGATTTCAGGATATTAACTGATAAACAGTGGTTAACCGAAAGAATGGGTGTAGAACCAAGCGAGGTTGTGACCCAAAGGACGGGTGTGGAACCAAATGAAGGTTGTGACCCAAAGGTAGGGTGTGGAACCAAGCGAAGGTTACTAACCCAAAAATGTGAGTGTTTGAACCAAAAGAAGGTTACTAACTCACAGGGTATTAGTTTTAACAGAAGGACTGTGATCAACCAAAAAGAATGAGTCATTAACCAAGAGAAGGTGATTAACTCAAAAGAAACTCAGTATGTTAACAGACAGACTGTGGTTAACTGAGAAAGGATGCGAATTGGTGTTTTAACTAACAGGCAATAGTTAACCAATGAAAGGGGAGAAAGAACCAAGAGAAGGTTACGAACTCCGCTAGGGATTCGGTGTTTAATAGGCAGCCTGTGATTAACCGAAGAAAAGGATTACGACTTCGTTGGGGAAGCAAAAGAATTGGTAATTAACAGACTGAATGTGATCAACCAAAGAAAGGAATGATTATGACTTTAATGGGGAATTAAAGGACAAAGGTTAACCAAAAGAAAAGGTGTTGAACGAAAAAGAGTTTGTTAACCCAAAGTGACAAAGATCTTTAACCAAGGAAATGGTGATCGATCAAAGAAGAGATTGCAAGGGTAAGAGTGATCAGGGGTCGACTCGGCTGAGGATTGAGATACACTACAGTCTGGAGATAGAGACGATTATTCCAGGCACAAGGTCATTCATACCCTACCCAAAATAATTAGAATGAGTGTTGAAATTCTCCACTCGCATCCCTTCTCTATCACTCAGAGGATACTGCAGAAATTAAAATTGACAGAGTAACAACACCAATTTATACAGTGCTCCAGTGTGTTGTGCGGACCTCCGACTCGGCAAGGAAATAATAGAACAAGGCTCTAAAATATCCTAAAGAGAGAAGAGATGGAATATTGACTAATCAAAACTAGGTTTTGATCAATCAGTCAAAGGGAATGCACAAGCCAACAATCTTTCACGCGATTCAAAAGATCGTCAAAGCAAAAGTGATGAATAGTATTATACAAAATTAAATTTGCTCAATAAAGAACAAACTTAATGCAATCAAGAATGAATTTACAAGGCAATGCCAAACATCAATTAGCATGCATCATTAATTATGTTATCATGTAAACAAAAAAATGTGCAAGAATCGACATGATCATATAATTTCAAGAATGTAAACAATTCCATAATCGATAAATCGTGCATTGAAAGTTTACCTACATGCTTCAAACAGAGGTTAAACAACTCATAAAACATTCACAAATATCGAGCATATCAAGCCATGGAAGTTAAATGAGAAAAAGGAAACCAAACAAGCATGAAAAAGCACAAAATGGAATTCTGGTTCAGTGTTAACCGGTTAACCATTTGCTAGGCAAAAATGGTTAATCAATTAACCCTTGAAAAATAGAAAAAAATTGGTGAAACAGAGGTATTAATCGATTAACCATTTTTGCCTAGCAAATGGTTAATCGATGAACCCTGGGACAGTGGCAGAAAAAACAGTTTTCAAAAGCACTTCCAGCAATTTATCAGTTATTCAATCTGTAATACCCCGTATTTTTATTTTTCTCTAGATAATATTAGTTGTGATCAACTGAGTTCTGGTATACTCTGAGAAATTATCCGCAAAGATAATTAGAGTAACTGTCGAGCTCAGAGTAAATCCAATTAATATTATCTGACTCTGAGGTTTTATTAATTGGTGTTATAGAGACTTTTTGGACATTTAGTAGTATTACTAACTAATGATATTTCTCTATATCATTTCTTTTCTCCCACTTGTACCAAAACTAGAAACAAAATTGGAAAAAGATAGTAAGAGGTAGAGAGAAGGAAGAGGAAAAGAGGAAAAGAAGAGAAAACCTAGAGGATGAAGAAGAAGCTTGGAATCATCATCTCTTCTTCATCAATCAACCCAACATCTTCTCCATCTTCATCATCTTGATCATTGGTGAGTTCTAGATAGAACCCTAAGTGTAGAAACTTAGGTTAGAGTTTGTATAAAAATGGTGATTTTGATTTAAATGATGGTTCTATGGTAGAAATATGGAATAGAATGCATAATATGTTTGTGTTGTGGAAGAAATCACTTCAAAATACTTGCTTCTATATTAGATTGTGTTTTGGTTGGAATTGGTTTGGTTGATATCCTTGAAAAACCAAATTTTTATACTTCTGCAGTGAAGTAACGGTTACCTTGTCAAGTAACCGGTTACTTGAAGGAAAAAAATACGTAGGTTACAGTTGAAGTAACTGGTTACCTTAAAGTGGCTAAAAACGTGATTTTGATACTAGATGAATAGTGGATTTGAAGTAACCGGTTACATGGTGAAGTAACCGGTTACCTCACTGAAACTTTGGAAATATATTTCTTTTAAAAATTCATAACTTTGTAACCGTAATCCCGATTTAGACGTTCTTTATATTGATGGAAAGCTGTAAAAATATTCTACGCAAAGGAAGTGAAAAATATAGGTTTCGATGCCCAATTAAATAATCGGAGGAAAACCCAAAATGTGTAAAAAGTATGATTGTTTTATTATTATGTACTTAATGTATAATTGTGTTATATCTTGCCTAATCCATTGTTGTTAAGCATGAAAGAGAGATATGCATGTTTAAAATATGGAATAGGAAGATTGAGGAAACCTTAACACAGAACTATAGTGGAATCTAGTAATGTGACTAGAAAAATTTAGATAACCTAGATGACGATGCTCGGGCATTTGATGTAGGAAAGTACATCCTTGTCGAGTAACGGTCTAGGAAGGAGAAGACTCTAGTATGGAACATGTGTAAACTAAGTTAGGTTACTTGGTGAGTGGTATTAGTGACCCGTGTTGAAGAGCCTCATGTGTAGGATGGCCGGGGAATGTTCCATGTGTAGGTAATCGTGACCCGTGTTGAAGAGCCCCTCATGTAGGATGGCTGGGGAAAGTTATCTATATTAGCATCCAAGACTCGTGTTGAAAACTCTTTGGAAGAGTTGGCCGAGAATGGTTATCTATGATTTTAAGGATCCGTGACCCGTGTTGAACTCTCTCGTAGAGTTGGTCGGGGAAATATGCCTTGGTATGTTGTATCAATTAGTGATAATTTGAGTTAGTGAACTCATGAACGTGTTTCCATATAGGGTGAAATTATGAACTCAAAGTCCTTTCCCTTTTTCCTTGGACTTGAGTTAGGATTTGATTAGAACCTTGTAAAGCAGAGAGAATCTATAAGATAGGGAACTCAATGAGATTTAATATCTCACCCCCCTGTTGTTGATTATATTACAGGTACTACAGGTTTCGCGAAGGGTAAGGATAAAGTCGTTTGATTTTCCTTATTTTCCTTGGCTTTTTGGGATGGCAAGGCTTCCGCTTTAGAGTTTTATTTTGAGATCATTGTATTGATCTAGTTCTTAGTGTATTGGAACATCTTGTATACATTATGCCATAGTTTTAAAATTCTTGTGTTTTGGGCATGTAATTTATACAATGTGTTAACTAGGAACTTATGGTATTTCAGTACCAAAACTTGGATTCATGTATAATATATACAGCTTTGGTGTATGTTGTTATATGTGGGTGTTACAGTTGGTATCAGAGCCTGGTTGTATCCTCGACCTAGCCATGAAATAATATGAGTATTTTTTTCCGTTTCATATGCGTTATGTCACCATTGGTCTTAAGTGTTATATGTATGGCATTGAGCCTGATCAACTTAATCCTATCTGTATGACATTTAGGAACATGGCTGACGGACGCAGAAGTAATCGTGGTAGACCCACAACTACTCCAGCAAGGACGAATCCGCCAGGCGGCGAGGAGTATGTCCCATGGCCCCAGTTTTTGCAACAGATGCAATTGCAGCAGAACTAGTTTATGCAGCAGATGGTACAACAGATGAATGGGGGTTTGCACCCTCAGGTGGTTGTTCCAGATGCTATGAGTGGAAGCTTTCGGGATTTCATCTGCATGAATCCTCCTGAATTTCATGGGGGATTAGATCCTGTGAAAGCCCATGAATGGGTAGCTGGTATGGAGAGAATCTTTCTGATAGTTCAATGTAGTGAAGAGAACAAAGTGGTATTTGCTTCTCACTCGTTGAAAGGTCCTGCTATGAGGTGGTGGGAAAGTGCTTCAGCTTTGATGACTATCCAAGAGGTGCCTAAAGTCTGGGAGCATTTTAAGATTACGTTTATGGATAATTACTTCCTTAGTTCCTTGAGGACCCAAAAAGAGTTTGAATTCCAACAGCTGAGGCAAGGTACTATAACTGTGGCTGCTTATGCTGAGAAGTTTGAGATCATGGTTGCTTACTCTAGGCAGGTTGTGTATGCTCCGGATGAAAAATGGAAGGTTGACCAATTTTTATTTGGATTGAAAGTGTAACACTCCAATTCCCATCGCGAATAAATAAAACATAATTAAATCAGAGTAAATAAAAAATTATTTTTCCGACAGAAACAAGGATGCCACAATTAAGGAAAGAAAACACAATCCCTGCTCAAATATTTTTGATACATAACACAATGAAATAACCTCAAAGGGAAACTTTTTCCATATAAAAGGAAAGTTCATTTATGGAATAAGGTGGAAGATCCATAATTGAATTGTTTTACAAAATAAATTGTTTCATAACATAAAAATATTCATACAAAGGTAATACAAAATATATCCAACAAATGTATACATATATAACAAAAGCGTTCCCCGACTCCCGTGTTACGTATCAGAGCAGACAGACCGAGAAAGGATGGAGGACTAATCTTCACAAAAGCCTCCAAGACACAGATCTGCAATTGCCTCATAGAGCAATAAACCACAGCAGAAGGGTGATAAATAACAACTAATCAAGATTGCATAATAATATGCAAACACATAAAAATTCACATGCATAATTATTCTCACCACAAGCATCACATACTAATACATATAGCGTGCCACAGATACATAACATATTTCTGGTAATCCAACATCATAGCATATATCAATTACACCAACATAATCACATATTCACACATGATGCACACCAAAGTCATAACATATGGAAACACACCACCACATCACATAGCATATGTCTATACATAAAACATATTATCCACAACCAATGCATTTATCACATATGCACATCATTTCACCAATCCAATCATAAATTTCAACACATACTCAATCAATTCACAATTCTCACACATAATCAATCCATTAATAATTTATGCAAATGCACAGAGACCGACACAATGACTCTATGCAATGCATATGCGGTACCATTCCATCCAACATTTCTCATCACCAGTTCACTCAGGAACTATTGGAATCATCTCTTGTTACTTAGTGTAACTCCCCGTCGGGCAAACGATGTTCCCCGTCGCTTTAGGTTATCTCGGTGTAAGGCTCACGATCCTATCGCTTTAGGTCCTCTTTGTATAAGGCTCACGATCGTCTATAATCATTGCTTTAGGTCCTCTCGGTATAAGGCTCACGATGTTATAGCGGATTCCCTCGGGAACCGTTTCGGCGCTCACACCCACTAGGGCACACGACATCACAAGAATGCATATCGTGATGCTTGGTATACAATGACTCATGACATTCAAATGCACACATATACACATTCATAAACATGCATATACAATCAAACACAACATAATGCATTTTCTCATAATCCACAAACCACAACAATTAGCATTTTAGCATATACACTCATATCAATTCACCTAAAGAATTACTCACCATCAACCACAACAATTACAACAACTTATCACATGCTTCAACATCATATAAACCACAACAATCCCATAAAACATCATAACAACATACATTGATATTCAATCAAACAATGTATTTTACCACACAACAACATCATTATCACATGCATCAACATCATATAACAGCACACAATTCATACGATATATATCAAAAGCATATTGCATGATAACACAACAAATACACACAGTTAAGATAGTAAAAGTTGGCAAAATGACACATTTCCAAATTCCCGACACAATTAAATCGCCAAACAATCTCAAAACCATTTTAATAAGAAAGAACATTTCAATAGCTTTCTAACAGTACCAAGAACGCCTCGATCCGAGTTACGGATCAAAAGTTATGAATTTACAAAGAAAATAATTTATTGAGAAACAGACAGATTCGCCTGGCGACTTAAGATTTCGCCTGGCGAATCCCCCTTCACCAGCACTTCGCCTGGCGAACTAGTGGCGAACAACAAATTTAGAAAAATCCCAAGAGTTCCAGTAACTAACACATTTCTGTTTTTCCGATTTCTCCTGGCGACTTACGATTTCGCCTGGCGAATCCCCCTTCGCCAGCACTTCACCTGGCGAACTAGTGGCGAGACCTAATTCGCCTGGCGAATCGCACCAGACCCAGAATTTCCTGCTGCGGGTTACACGGTTCCAAAACCCCAAAATTCCCACTTTTCATCCCAAATCAATTCTAAACAGCAAAACAAGTATCAACAAATGTTCATAAACACAGTGTGATCATACAACGCAATTTATATTGAATTCTAACAGTGAAAACATCGATTTCCAATCATTTGTTCATCAATTTATTAAATGAGAAAAAGTTATAAAACAACCAAAACAATTACCACGAACAACACATATACATACACAAGCAAGATATAATTGAAACTTCTCACCCTTACCCGATTAATTGTGATTGAAACAGAGATTTCCTCGATTTTCCTCTTTCTCCTCTTCTCTCTTTCTTTCTTCTCCTTTTCCTTCTTTCTTTCTTTTCTTTCTCTTCTTTTTCTTTTCTCTCTATTTCTCTCAAATCTCTATTTATATAAAAAAATATCTAAACCCCAAAAAGACTATTTTACCCCTCAGCTCAAATATCTCGCAAACGCTCTCAAAACGCGATAAAACATAATAACGATGAAAAATAATATATTGCCAAATAAAATTCAAGAATAAAATAATATAAAAACTAAAATAATTAAATCGACTCGATTAAATAAATAAGACAAAATGGGGCGTTAAAATTCTCCCCCACGTAGACATTTTCGTCCTCGAAAATATAACCTATACGAACAACTCCGGATACGACTCTCGTATCCGACTAACAAACCAACATGCCTACCAAAGACGCACCACGGATAACACAAACTGACAAACCACCTTGCTAACAGCAGCTACAACAACGACACGACAACGACGGCACTACCACGAAAAGGTGCAAAGCCCATACAATGCACTTGACGACCAACTCACAACTCAAAGAAACCCAAGTTACGAACACACATGTTCACTCTGGAACCGAAACACAACAAGATTGTTACCATCATCGTAGGTAACACTCCTCTAATTCACCATAAGGAATTAGCTATTCGCATTCGACCCAACACGATGGAAACGAGGCAACAACACAAACAAGAACATAAAGTTCCACGACACAACATCAATTCAACAACCTCTACATAACTATAATACCAACATCTTTGTCACACAACAATACCGCCACAATGCTACGATTCCCCAATCGGACATATAACCAAAACATCCATCTACATAGCAGCCCATGAATAATATTTAAACCTTTCGCCTAACACTTCCATTCTGAAACGTCCAATAGTCTCATCATACCTACATGTTCCTAATGTTCAACTTATGAACTCTTGAAAGTCACACACGCATATACAAAATGTGTCACATCACGCTTCCGCTGCGCACTCTGATTACTCGCAATAATCAAATCCACCAATTTCATGTCCAAAGTCTAACTCTTTCTCATATTAACCAAAAATCACTATTCACTTTTAATATACCCAACCTCACACTCTACTGTGTTATCTCACACACCAGACCCAAGTCTCTGAACTGCTCAAATAATTCTAATTCTCTGACCACCAAAACAACCATATGCAAAGACTATCGACTTAACTCTTCAGGCACAACATTAGCTTTTCCCCGAAGGATAAACCAAGCCAAATTCATAACTCATCACGAATTCTAACCCTCCTCGTTGTCTCATACTCTATTCCTTCAGACCAAACAAGTACTCTAAACTCTTGTGATTACTAAACACTTCGAACTCAAAACCATAAAGATAATACCTCCAAATATTCCAACACAACACAACCGCAACCAATTCCAAATCTTGAATAGTATAGATCCTCTTATGAATCCTCAATTGTCGTAAAGCATAAGCCATGACTTTACCCTCTTGCATTAACACACAGACTAAACTCATCAAAGACATATCCCAACACCTCACAAACGGTTTATTAGGATCGCACAAAATCAAAACTGGAGCCATAGACAACTTCTACTTCAGCTCACCAAAACTTACTCACAACGAACATCCAACACAAACGACTCACCCTTTGCAAGTCCACTGAGATAACAGAAGTACGAACTTAGCAAAGTCTCCCCTAGCCGGCAGTAACAACCAACTAAGCCCAAAAGTTTCTAATCTCCTTAACCAACTTCGGAGCCTCTCATTGTAGAACTACATCTACTCCCGATGGATCCATTAACCATACTTTCATCTGAAATAACATATCCAAGAAAACTAACCTTTTTCAACCCAAATTCTCACTCGAATAACTTAGCATAAAAATTCCTTCCTTTTCAACACTTGCAATCCGATTCGCAAACACTCTACTTGTTCTTTCTCTGAGTTCATAACAGATCAAAATATCCTCAATCAAAGCCATTACGAACTTATCCAAATAAACATGGAAGATACGACTCCTTTACTCCACAACCATTACAGACGCAATACTAACACCAAATAACATCATTGTACGTTGTAATGCCCAACCAAATTCCAAAAGATATAAATTCTTAAAGTGTTGCAAAAAATTTCACTGGGTAACTGGTTACTCACACACAAGCTTAACCGAGTAAATAATAGCCTATTCTGATGACAACAAACATAACCAGTCACATGAAATTGATCAAAGCCTCAACTCACCCAATTCACCACTCTTATCAAACATTCCAAACAATTGTGATTTCACTCAAACTCAACCAAACCATCCCAGTCATCTGTTCTTGAAAGTGGACACTTATTCTCAATCGTTACCTTATTCAACTGTTAGTAATCCATACACAATTTCTTCTCTTAACCGTCCAAATTCCATAAATCCCAACATGTAGCAATAACCAACCCAAAAAGAACTCTCAAATATTACATCCACACCTAGGGTTTTCTCAAGATTTTCATTAATGCTCTAAAACTCCAAAGACTCCAAACCTCACCAGAACTCTACGTTTTTCTTTCCAAAGTCTCAATACCATTACACACATCATGCTTATTATTCCGTTCAATCATCCATCCTTTTTGTTACTAACACAGCTGGAGTTCTCTAAGACGACACACTTGATCTCACAAATCCCTTTTCCAGTAAATCTTCCAACCGCTCTTTCAATCTGAGTTTCACCTCCTAAATGTTCTTCTACTTACTTAGCATATCCAAACCTCAAATCTTCCCTTTCGTCAAATTTGAGTTCACACTCTACTCTCTGAGAACAACCATTAACGATACCCAATCGTTCTCTCTCAACTACTTCCCAACTGGACCAACACACCTAAACCTCTAATCCGCCTCATCTTCCGATATAAGAATCTTCGTCGAATCAACAAAACAATCCGTAATCATTTCCTTACTCCTAAACAATTCATGGCACACACTATCAAAGCCTGAAAGACACGTCTATTCCATCCAACATAATTTCTGTCTGCTATCAACAAGAGATTAAGGGTGATCAGTTCCTCAATTTGTCAATAGACAACCAACAATCATGATGGGGCATAAACCGTCTTTACCAAACTATAATAGCATTCCTTACATTCTGTGCACAAAACTACCTAAGGTACAAATTCTTAGTTGACATAATTCTTACCTCCGCATCCCCTCCGGAACCGGGAACCACACTGTCCAAACAACACTTACACTCTTGCAACCAACGGCACACTGAGCCAACGCTCCACCACTGAAGCAACATGGAGAACCACAAGCTTCTCCCCCACTTATCTCATTCTAAATCCTGCAGACAAAAGATTAGAAAACCAGAAATCACTTACAGTGTTTCACACACATATCACGTACTAAGGAACAAACAACATCGATAGTATTCAACTGTCACACCAACTGACTCAACAACTTGGCCGGACAGACCGACCTGCTCTAATACCACTATTGTAACACCCCAATTCTCATCGCGAATAAATAATACATAATTAAATCAGAGTAAATAAAAATTTATTTTTCCAACAGAAACAAGGATGCCACAATTAAGGAAAGAAAACACAATCCCTGCTCAAATATTTTTGATACATAACACAAAATGAAATAACCTCAAAGGGAAACTTTTTCCATATAAAGGAAAGTTTAGTTATGGAATAAGGCGGAAGATCCATAATTGAATTGTTTTACAAAATAAATTGTTTCATAACATCAGAATATTCATACAAAGGTAATACAAAATATATCCAACAAATGTATACATATATAACAAAAGCGTTCCCCGACTCCCGTGTTACGTATCAAAGCAGACAGACCGAGAAAGGACGGAGGACTAATCTTCACAAAAGCCTCCAAGACACATATCTGTAATTGCCTCATAGAGCAATAAACCACTGCAGAAGGGTGAGAAATAACAACTAATCAAGATTGCATAATAATATGCAAACACATAAAAATTCACATGCATAATTATTATCACCACAAGCATCACATACTAATACATATAGCGTGCCACAGATACATAACATATTTCTAGTTTTCCAACATCATAACATATATCAATTACACCAACATAATCACATATTCACACATGATGGACACCAAAGTCATAACATATGGAAACACACCACCACATCACATAGCATATGTCTATACATAAAACATATTATCCACAACCAATGCATTTATCACATATGCACATCAATTCACCAATCCAATCATAAATCTCAACACATACTCAATCAATTCACAATTCTCACACATAATCAATCCATTCATGATTTATGCAAATGCACAGAGACCGACACAACGACTCTATGCAATGAATATGCGGTACCATTCCATCCATCATTTCTCATCACCATTTCACTCAAGAACTATTGGAATCATCGCTTGTTACTTTGTGTAACTCCCCGTCGGGCACCTGATGTTCCCCGTCGCTTTAGGTCCTCTCGGTATAAGGCTCACGATCCGATCGCTTTAGGTCCTCTTTGTATAAGGCTCACGATCGTCTATAATCATCGCTTTAGGTCCTCTCGGTATAAGGCTCATGATGTTATAGCGGATTCCCTCGGGAACCGTTTCGTCGCTCATACCCACTAGGGCACACGACATCACAAGAATGCATATCATCATGCTTGGCATACAATGACTCATGACATTCAAATGCACACATATACACATCCATAAACATGCATATACAATCAAACACAACATAATGCATTTTCCCATAATCCACAAAACACAACAATTAGCATTTTAGCATATACACTCATATCAATTCACCTCAAGAATTACTCACCATCAACCACAACAATTATAATAACTTATCACATGCTTCAACATCATATAAACCACAACAATCCCACAAAACATCATACCAACATACATTTATATTCAATCAAACAATGTATTTTACCACACAACAACATCATTATCACATGCATCAACAACATATAACAACACACAAGTCATACAATATATATCAAAAGCATATTGCATGATAACATATCAAATACACACAGTTAAGATAGTAAAAGTCGGCAAAACGAGACATTTCCAAATTCCCGACATAATTAAATCGGCCAACAATCTCAAAACCATTTTAATAAGAAAGAACATTTCAATAGCTTTCTAACGGTACCAAGAACGCCTCGATCCGAGTTACGGATCAAAAGTTATGAATTTACAAAGAAAAGAATTTATTGAGAAACAGCTAGATTCGCCTGGCGACTTAGGATTTCGCCTGGCGAATCCCCCGTCGCCAGTACTTCGCTTGGCAAACTAGTGGCGAACCACAAATTTAGAAAAACCCCAAGAGTTCCAATAACTAACACATTTCTATTTTTTGGATTTCGCCTGGCGAATCCCCCTTTGCCAGCACTTCGCCTGGCGAACTAGTGGCGAGACCTAATTTGCCTGGCGAATCGCACCAGACCCAGAATTTCCTATTGTGGGTTACACGGTTCCAAAACCCCAAAATCCCCATTTTTCATCCCAAATCAATTCCAAACAGCAAAACAAGTATCAACCAATGTTCATAAATACAGTGTGATCATACAACGCAATTTATATCGAATTCCAACCGTGAAAACATCGATTTCCAATCATTTGTTCATCAATTTATCAAATGAGAAAAAGTTGTAAAACAACCAAAACAATTACCACGAACAACACATATACATACACAAGCAAGATATAATTGAAACTTTTCACCCTTGCCCGATTAATCGTGATTGAAACAGAGATTTCCTCGATTTTCCTCTTTCTCCTCTTCTCTCTTTCTTTCTTCTCCTTTTCCTTCTTTCTTTCTTTTCTTTTTCTTCTTTTTCTTTTCTCTCTAATATATTGCCAAATAAAAGTCAAGAATAAAATAATATAAAAATGAAAATAATTAAATCAACTCGATTAAATAAATAAGACAAAATGGGGTGTTACAGAAAGCTGAGATTTCTCACAACGTATCTCAAAGAGAGTTCTCTACCTACGCTAAAATGTTAAGGCAATGCTATGTGGCTGAGCGTAGTTTGAAGAAAGTGCAAGCTAAGGGAGTTGTGAGTAAGACGACTCAAGGTGATCGTGGGAGATCCAACCAATAGTTTAGGCCTAGGCAACAAGCCTTTAAAGGGAAGCAAGTGCAAAGTGCTAAACCTAATACTCTTTCTTTGTGCCGGTTGTGCAACAAGTATCATTTCGGGAAGTGTAGCGATGGAACTTTTAGGTACTATCATTGTGATGGAGTGGGCCATATAGCGAGAAACTGTCCTCAGAATAGGAATGAGACACAAGGAAAGAGTACCAGGCGAGTTTATACTTTGGATGCAAAGAAAGCAAAGGGCGATAACTCTTTGATTGCTGGTACGTGTTTCGTTAATGAGATTCCTTGTTTTGTATTATTTGATTGTGGAGCGACACACTCTTTTGTGTCAATGCAATGTGTGAAGCGACTAGGGTTGCAAGCTATTCTGTTATCTCCTCCCATGGTGGTTACTACTGCCATGGATGAGATAGTTGAAACACCTTTAATGTGTGAGAATTGTGTTTTGTCTGTGGATGGGAGAGTTTTTCGGATTGACCTTATTTGTTTGTCTGCTAATTCGGTTTTCATCGGGTGTGAAGAGAAGCTAATCATCATTCCATCTACTGAAGCTACTCTGAAGGATGTATTAACAACTATTTTAGAAGGTACGGTTGGAATGATAAATTTCTTGTTTGAGAAGGAAAAATCAGTTCTTTTGGTTCTCACTAAGGAGGAGAGTAGCGACCTTCAAGTTTTGAGTATCCATGTAGTCTGCGAGTTTTCATAAGTTTTCCCCAAGAATGTCACTTCTCTTCCTCCGGAGAGGGAAGTGGAATTTTCTATTGATCTGATACCGGGAACGGATCCTATATCCGTTTCTCCATATCAGATGGCACCACTTGAGTTAAGAGAATTGAGGGAGCAATTGGAAGAATTAATGGCTAAGCATTTTGTTAGACCCAGTGTTTCACCCTGGGGAGCTCCAGTATTGTTGGTAAAGAAGAAAGATGGTGGAATGCGGTTATGTATTGATTACCGACAGTTGAATAAAGTCACCATCAAGAACAAGTACCCATTACCAAGGATAGACGACCTGTTAGATCAATTGAAATGAGCCAGTGTGTTCTCGAAGATTGATTTACGGTCGATTTATCATCAGATCCGTGTGAAGAATTCAGATGTATCGAAGACTGCATTTAGAACCCGTTATGGCCATTATGAATTTTTAGTAATGCCTTTCGGTGTGACGAATGCCCCGACAGTTTTGTAGCACCCCAAAATTTGCTTTCTTGTTTTTAGCTACTTGGCTTATGTTTCTTTGCATTTCTTGCATTAGCATTTGTGCATAGCATTGGTTCTTAGCATGGGATCAAGGTACTTGGTTTATCTCAAAGGAGTTTCAAGCCTCATGGTTTGAGGGGTTCATCATATCTTCATAAGATCAAGAATGGCAAAGGATTTCAAGTGAATCTTTCCCTCCTAACCAGAGGGACCAAATTAGGGTTTTGGTTTCAAAGGGCTTCTTGTTGAGCTTTGTTTGTTCAAACATGTTCTCATAGTATTCCATATGCTCACAAGTGTTCGTGGATAGAGGTTTGGTTAGTGGTTTATTGTGGAAGATGTTCAGTGGATTAGTTGCTTGTGAAGTAAGCAAAAGTCAACAGTTCAAAAGGAAAGTCAACCATGGGTTTTCAAAGGTTCAAATTATGTTTCCCAAGTCCATGTACCTTTATTTGGTCAAGGATTAGCATGGATGGCATTATTCATCAAGAATCAAGAGTTTGTGCAAAAGTTACTATTTTTGGAAAATGACTTATAATGTGAAATTTCCATTTTTGGCATCTTTCCAAACCATCTTCAACTTGACTTTTCATCATCAAGGAAGCTTCAAATGAATTTTCCTCAAACATGAAAGTTGAAGATCTCTCTCTCCCATTTCCAAAAAGTACTAGACCATCTCCATATCATTTGTGAAACTCAAGTTATGACCAAAAAAAGGCAAGGTGCTTTTTAAGGTTTTCACATGGTTCCATTTTTCCACCTTTGGCATTTTGGTTCAAAATGACTTGTAATTGTTTCTAATGACTCAAGTCACATTGTCATATTCAAGTACACTTCATGAGGACCACTTTTGACCTTTGAATCAATTCATTTCATGCCATATACCTCACTTATTTCGCATAATGCAAATTGGCAAGATGGATTGAATCTCACAAATCAAGCATCCACAAAGCCCAAACCCAATTCCATTGTGATCAGCAAGTGAAATGTGAGTGAATCATGCTGATTTCATTACCCATGCACGTGTGGATTAGTGTGTGCATCACAACTTGCATTTTTGCAAATCACCTTAGATAGCCTTAATCAAGGGATTAATTAAACCCTAATCATGCTCAGAGCTCTAACCAAGTCTATATAAGAAGACTCCCACGTTAATTTCACCCTCATGCACTCTCATTTGCTAAAAATTCCAATTTTTGCTCTCACTCTTTCTCTCTTCGAAACTCACTCTCCTTGGAGTTTTTTTGAGATTTTATTTCACATTCTTGATCAGTGAAGTAAATAGAGCAAGAATCAACCATTGATTGAAGCTGAGAGTGAGTTTTCATCTGAGTCAGTTTTGGAAGGTTCAAGTTCAAACCTCAAGATCTAGCACGATTCCAAACTCTAATTGCATTTATTTTGCAATAAGAGGTTCTGAGGAGTAGATCTGCAGCTTCCAGAGGGTTTTCTTGGTGTATTTTAAGCTATGCAATTCTCAGGTTAGTGTGAAATTCATCATCATATAACTTGATTTTATGGTGTGCATTGTGTTCTTTGAGAGTTGCTGATCATCCTGATGTAATTTGATTTAATTTTGGACGTGTATCATGGCTGTATTGTAGATCTAAATTTTTTAGATCTAAACTTTATCTCTTCGATTCGCCTTGTGTGTTGATGATCTGTTGAAATAAATTGCATATTCTTGATCCTTGTTGAATTCTGATTCGAATGGTGGTGGAGTTGTAAAATTCTGGAAAAAATTTGTTAGATCTCCGTTCAGTGTCGCCAGAGAAGACGACCGGAGCTAGGGCTCCGGCGTCTGGTTTGTTTTCAGGCAGGTGGAGGTTTAGAGGAAGAAGACACAATCATAGTCGTTGGTTGTGTTGATCTGATGGCTTATGTTCAGCCACGTCTTTTAAAATTATCTTTTATTTTATTGATTGTGTGTTGTTAATTTATGGTTGTTATTATGCACACACAGATCTGGCCGCACATCTTGCATGATTTGGTGTTTTGTTGACTTGATATGGTGCGTTAGATTGATCTGATGGTGTTGATTGTGCCAACTCATTAAAATTACCACATGCCTCTCACGTGATTTGTTTTAAAGTCAGATGTGTTATGTGTGCGCGTGAGTATGCTTATTACCATGTACTCTTGATCTGAGCCTTTAATCTTGATTACTTTGGTTTCGTTGACTACGTGTGAATCATTGGATTGATCTGATGGCAATGATGGAGTCAAAAAGGTTGACTCTGAGTCTAGGGTGAGAAGCGCTTTGGGCTTCTTTGCTTTTCACACCCTCCTTTTGATCCGGCCCAACTTTTTCAACGTGGAATTGTTGCTTGTTGCACCCCTGGGTTTCATTTTATTCCTTTTTTATTATATTTTTTTGCATAGTTTTGCATTTTAATTTTTAAAATAGTTTTATGCATCTAAAAATTATAAAAAAAAATCATGAAGCATCTTTAGGATTTTATAAAAATTTTTCAAATTTTATTTTCCATTTTTATTTTATTTTGTGCATCTGAATTAATTGTTTGATTAATTTCCTTTGTGAATTTCTTCAATTGTGCACACCCTGCCTTGTTGATTTTTGTTCTCATCATTGGTGTATGGTTTACATCCCATTCTTTTTGCATATTTCATAGGACATGTTGAGGTTCCTAAAAATATTTTTCTCATATTTTTAAACTCTTTTCATATTGCATTTTGGTCCCTCTATTTGTGCATTGTTCTCCTTTGTTCTTATGCAACTTGGAAGCATTGTTTGAGGTTCTTAATTTGTGAATTTTTGTGTGATCTTTTGGCATGTTGTTAGTTTATGACTTAGGTCACTCGGGTTTTAATTCCATAATTTCTGAATGTCATTTGATACATGTTTGTTTATTTGTGCTTAAGTGATTTATGCATGATCATCTCTTGACATCTCTTAACCCTAATTGCTTTGCCATGCTTGTGTGATTGAGTTTCTTTGTGATTCTTTGCATGAGTATTTGATATGATGTTTATCCATGGTTGAGGTCTCTTGTGACCAAGTTTTGCAATTTGTGGATCATGTTTGGGTATGCTTTGAGTGATTGAACTTTGACTTCCTTTTGTGGACTTTCTTTGGTGCATGTGTTTCATGTTTTGATCTTCTCTTGCACATGAGAATTGTTGATGATTGTATGATCTTGATTCTGACTTGCTTTCATCTTCATCTTATTTTTCTCATTTCATCTTGATGTGAAGTTCATTGGTGCTTAATTGTGCATTTCATATAAGTATGCTTGCATTCTTTCATGGTTGCCTTTGCATGATTACTTGAGATGTTTTGCATGATCTTTGAGACTTGTTTGTTGGTGTGAGTTGGATATACTTGATATGATGTGTTTGTTGCCCTATCTTGTTTCTTATTTCATCCTTCTCTTTCTCATTCTTCTCTTTCACTCTCTTCCTCCCATGAATCTCAAGACTTGTTTAAGTCTTGGATTCTCTTCCTTTAGAGCTACCTAGTCCAACTTAATTTTTGATTAAGCTTGGAGTAGGATTAGCATTAGGTTTTAGGTAGTCGTCCCTCCTAAGCCTCACTAACCATAGGTCACCCATGCATGATAACATTAGGACTCTTAGTTTCCCTTTAAAGTTTCCTTTGGGTCTTCTCTCTTCTCATCTCAAAACTTCTTGAAAACACTTAATAAAGATAAAGTGTATTGCGCACGAGCCTTAAGCGTGGGGAATGAGAAATAAGGGGCTTCCTCTCATCTTTCTAGAGTGCTTAGCGGGCGTCCTGTCTTGGGACGATTCGTTAAGTATTCGTCCCTGTGCCCTAGACTTTGGTGTAATGCAAGTTATGAACTAACTTAAAAGACACCTCTGTCTAAAAAATACAAAACAAATTCAAATCTTTTTATCCTTCGGGATTGTTGGGTTTTAAATTTCATTTTCAGAAAAGAGCTCGTCGCTCACGTAAAAAACACTTACCCATTCGTGGTCGTACCCACGAACTACATTAGCTCTGATTCCTCTCTGTCTCTCGTCCGATTGAGGATATGTAGGCACAAGACAACGATTGTCTTGGCGAGCAACCTTCCCCCACAGTTCCCGTCCGAACTACGTTGACTCTGACTTTCATATTGTACTAAGGGAGTACATAGGCCTAGGGCATCGAATATGTCCTACCGAGTCCGTCTTAGTCACCCCCATCCCCGTTTTCTTTTGTTCAGCCATAGATAGTAGGACAACTCACCCTCCGTTTAGACAACAAGCGTGGATCCCATCGAATACGATGGATGCGTGGAGTGCTAACATCTTCCCCTCGCATAACCGACTCCCGAACCTGGACTATGGTTGCGATGACCATGTCTTTCCCCCTTTCTCTTCAGGTTTATGCAGTGTTTCCTTTCCCTCTCTCGGGATAAATACACATTGCTGGCGACTCTGTGTTTTCTGCGCCACTCTCGCGTTTGTACCGTTGGATGCGAATCTTTCGGGAGCGACAAGTTTTTATGGATTATATGAATCGGTTATTTCAAGCTTACTTGGACCAATTTGTTGTGATCTTCATTGATGACATTCTTGTTTATTCTCGTACTCCACAAGAGCACGAGGGACATTTAAGAATCGCCTTATCGATCTGTTTGCCTCGAAAATTAGCAAACAACCGTTGGTCTCCTAATTTGTGAAAATTAGTTTACTTACAGGATCGACCATACAAATCCTAGGACAATGTGCTTTAAAAGTATTGACAATTTGTGTAAAAATCAAACCTTTTGTTTGTTGAATTCATCATTGTTTTCATAAACTAATGTAATTCGACTGAAGAATGATAAAGATTTACTCTTGAAAGAAATGGCAAAAATGTAATAAAATTGCAAGAATGAAATTGCAGCAATGTAAAGGGAATTGTAAATGAATAACTTAGAACATCATTAAAATGCAAAGAATAAAACTGGTGTTTTTCAAACGTACATTTTCTCAGTAACTACTCTTTTCTCTCACACGGTTACTTTGAGTATTCTTGAGTAACTTGTACAAATTTGGAAATGCACCCCCAAATCTAACACTATGACTCCTTATTTATATACAAATGAAATAACTGTCGACAACATCTATCTTCCATAATGATGCCAAATGGTGTCCTGCATGCCTTCATGTCCTAGATGCATTCTACGCGTTTGGCTTTCAAAACGAATCTCCCTCCTAAATTTGAATTTCAAAACATCAATCGAACAAGGCCTTCGCACCAAGTCGTCGAAGCATTTCTAATACTTAGAAAAAATCTCCAACTATCCATTTCCCCCTGAACACTAGTTTTCGACTGATCTTCTCTAAACATCTGTCGAAATAGACTGGCAGATTCTTAAACGAATTTCCTGAATAAAATCTAGGCGTCGAAATTAGCAGCCTACAAATTGCCCCCTAGAAAATGCATTTTCGATAAAGTGAGAAAAGCATTTTTTTTGCAAATACAATTCGACGCCTTCAATAGTTCGACGGACGACTGTTCATATGACTAGACATTTGTGACGTCAGAGTCATCATTGCACTTTTTCTGAAACCTCTCTTGAGCCCACGTTTTAAGATCCTTTCATCATCACTACCCTAGTTCCTAGCAGATCGTGGATAAAAAATTAACTGCCACCGTCTAATCCATCCACTCATAACTGCCACGTGTCCCACGATCTTTCCATTAAATGGAAAATTTCTTGAATTTTAACCGCTTCATCCTTCTTCTTTGCCACCTATAAATAAGTTGAAAAATTTTCTTATTCACTTTTTCTCACTTCTTTTTCTTGAGCAAGAACTCTCTTCAACGCAACTTCATTTTCTTCATCCCTTTCTCTGCATTTTTCTTACGAACAACCATGGCTTCTTCTACAGCTCCTCAAGGTACAAGTAAAGACTCCGAAAAATCCAAAAGCCTGTCACCTGTCTACAAGATCCTTGGTCCAAAGGTGGTGGGGAACCAACAATACATACCAGAGCCCCCTAATGAAGAGAAAAAAAGACGTATTTACCAGTCACAGGTACTGATTCCTATTCTTATTTCTGGTAAATCACATGCGATATTAGGACCCTTGCCTAATTTATCATTAGATCCCTTAAAAGTAAATGAATTCTTTCCAGCTTATCACCGTTTCAAACCCATAGCCAATGGAGTTAGGCCTAGGACTGAGTAGGAAAAAACCATAGATGAGAAGTCCAAAGTAGATGGCCAAGGATCACCCTCTGGAGAAGCTATAAATCTAGAGTACATGAATAACTTTAGGATTTTTAGGTCTTGCCCCTTGTCGAAAGATCCATCTGATTACTCAGCTTGGCTAGCAAAAATATAGGCAGCCAAAGCTGATACTTAGAAAGCTATGGGCATTTTCGACCTTATACAGCTGTCGAAAATAGGACCTGGATATTGCCCATCTATGCTTTTAGCTTTCCTTTACTTTTGGGACAATACCTATAATAATTTCCATCTTCCTTGTGGGATGATCACCCCCACCCTTTTCGACGTAGCTTCCATAACTGGCCTTAGCCCCCTTGGAGTGGATTACGATCCCAATCTACTGTCTGACGATTCCATAGGCTTCGACACCAATAAAGCTACCTTCACTGCCTATATCATAAATTACCATGATAAGAAATCTGAAGAAGTCTCTGATCAAGAGCATGTAGCCTTCTTAGCCCTCTGGCTGTCGAGATGCATCTTCTGTTCCAGATCTCTCCAGGTGGCAAAACGATATATCACCATGGCGAATCAACTTTATGCTGGACACCAACTATGCCTCAGTGAGATTATTTTGGCCAATCTGTATGAATCCCTTGGCGAATGGGTTACCTTTCTGAAGAATATTAAAGACAAAGGAAGTCTTCTATTGTCGGGACCATTTTGGCTCCTACAACTGTGGCTCAATGCCACATTTGAAGCTTCCCTCCCTAATAAAAACCCTGTGGACGGAGCTTCTCTGAAGGACAGGAGAGTCGAAGGAACCAGGCTGGCGCAACTAACACCCAATGACGAAGGTCTGAGTCTTCAACAAACTTTTACTGGCTATGTTATGATGTTTGCCAAACATCATAACTTCACTCCCAATATGGCTCCTTTTGCCAACAGAAAAATTGGACCAGAGTGGTTCACCAGGAAGTTCCCCCTAGAGTCGAAAGCTCAAGAAGATGAATTCCTTAATGTCTGGGAATCTTTTCCCACACCTAGACTCTTAGCCTCCAGGATCAATCCCTCAAAGCTAAAGATCTCCCTTGTTAATTACCAACCCAATCTGGTCTCTCGACGGTTTAGGTTAATCCAAATAAAACCAAAACCCCTATATTCAAGGAAAGGTTCTTTGATTCACTACAACATGACCCATACCGAAGTTGAGTGTTCCAAGCTACTGGAGAAATACTCAAACTTGGTCGAAATTCAACCAGCGCCTTTTAAACCCAACTTTCTCTGCACTCAAGTGTTTGATGAATAGTGGAGGTATTACTATAATTCCCAATCTTTCGACGTGCCTTCTTTCACTATTCAATTGACCAGAGCTTTCGCCCTTGTGCAGGAAAAATCAAAGAAAGGTACTTCAAGACACATCAAAGAAATCCAAGCATTCCAGAAGTACTTTGAAACTGCCTATAGGCCCAACGAACTTAGTCGAACCATAAGCGAAGCAGCCGTTACTTTGAAAGAAAAATTCACAAGAAAACTGGATGAGTTAAAACTACCTTCATATGTTTGACCAAATCAATGTTATAAGTTAGCTTTTAACCTATATCCACCAAAGTTTCCTCCTCTACCATCTGCCGAATTTGGGGTGGCTTTTAGTCCTCCTTTTCCAGATTGGTTCACTTGTGGGGATTCCATGAAAATTCTTCGTCAGAACTATCAAAAACGCGCTAAACGAGTGGTTCTGACTAAGTATACCTTGGAAAATTTCAAAGGCCACCTTCATATTGGCATAGAACACGTTCGCGTGGAAACTCCAATATATGAAGGTGTGGAATAGGGAGATTTTCGACACCACTTACTTTTCATTTACATATTTTTCTTTAACTTTGTATTTAACTATTTTCCTTCATTTTTCTTAGTTTTAAAAATTACTGCTAAGAAACCAAATATCGTCGAAGCCTCAACAACCCAGACCTTCTACTTCCAGAATATTGGAGAAGACTCCCCACAAAAATCTTGTCGAACAAGTTACCCCAACTCCTGCAGAAAGTGAGAATTCTAGTCTTAAAACTGAAATTCCCCAAGTATTTTCTTTTTGTACTTCGGCAGCTAAAACCATTTCCCCTTATGATGAGGTTTTTTTTTTACTTATTTATCTTTCAGGTTCTTGTCGATACCCATGGGCATCCCCTTGTCCAAGTTCTTCCCAAAACCAGAAGCAATCCTACTTACAAGCCAACAAGCTTCTCCAAGCCTTCTCCGAAGGATTCGACCAAAGAATTTGCCACTGAAGTAAATCAACACATCGTCGTTCCCAAAAAGCTTCCCAAGATTATTACCACAACCCCTACTCAGGATGTGATCAAAGAAGAAACTGGTCCTAAGGATGATACCTTAGTCGATGTTGGCGGGGACACTGCGATGCCCAATGCAGCACTGACTACAGAAGGTGATCCTAAAGACAACTCTCCCGTCAATCTAAAACATGATGACGAAGAGAAAGATGGGGAGGCTGATACTGATGACGAAAAGAGGAAGGGGAAAAACGGCGAAAGGGAAATAACTCCAAAGATTGCTGTTGACGAAGAGGGAGGCAACGACAAGCAACAACCTGATGACCAACACAAGACTGCTTTAGCCAACACAACTTCGACTAATCTTTCTCATGAGGATCTCGAAAACCTGAAGGTACAGAGACCATTGGAATATCTAAAGACCATTCTCAGCACTCGTTACAACTTTTGTGACACCACTACCAGCAGTTCGACCACACCAGGGACCGTTTCTGGTGCAAAATCTATAGACGCAGTGCTGACTCAGATTCGACAAAAAATCCTCAACATTGATTTGTTCTAACTCCTAGAGAAGGATTCGTCTGCGCAGTTTGACCTGAAAAAGATCTTAAAGCAAATCAATGTTCTGGAGGCTCCTCCTGAAGTAACTGACGTTGTGGTGGACCTGACTACGCTGATTGACCTTGTGGTGGCAGACTTCAACCGACTTTGAGACTATTCAAAAAAACTTGAGAATAAGTCGGAAACGTAACTTACTGAATGGGATGCCGCTACAAATTCTACCAATAAGGTAACTGAACTAGGGAAGAACTCTGAACAAAATCAGAAAGAGGCTGCCAGCTGTGATGAAAACATCCTCAAATGGGAGAAACAAAATTGCTGCCCTTGAAAACAAAATTTCTCAAGCTAAGAAACGCAAAGAAGAACTGCAACAAGTCAACCAAGATGAGATAGCTAAAGAGCTTGAAGTTGGATTGCATCATGTCGAAAGGGCACAGAAGCTAGGCAAAGAGATTGAAGAGCTTTCGACCAGCAAGGCCCTCTGCGAACGTCGCCTCCAGATTCAGCGGTCCAAATTTGAAAAATTGAAGAAATCTTGCCCTGTTTAAAATTTGTAACTTTGCTTGGTCCTTTGAGGCCCTTTTTTGTAATGACATTTAAGCCATTTTCTTGGCGAATTCTACCAGTTTAGTTCTTTCTTTTTGCATGTTTATTCGATTTCTATCTTAACTTCTTCCAATATGGGCTTATATTTTTTCAAATATTTCACGTTTATTTTCAGCACTCTCTTATCTTTGTCTAATTCTTCAACTTCATATGCGCCGTTCGAAAATACTTTTGTAATTTGAAAGGGTCCTTCCCACTTAGAAGACCATTTTCCCATAAGTCTATCTTTCCGATTCATGGGAAGAATAACTTTCCAAACGAGATCACCAATCGAAAATACTTTTCCTTTTACTCGTTTATCGTAGGATTTTTCCACCTTTTCCTTTTGCCTTTTTAATAAATCTAACGCATTTAACCTTTCTTCGTCTAAATCAACTAACTCATCTATCATCATATTCTAATATGAATCTGATAGAATTTCATGATGTCTTTGGACTCTTGTTGATTGTAAGTATATCTTGACTGGCAGGACTGCATCATGACCGTACGTTAGTCGAAAAGGCGTGGCATTTGTAGCTTCCTTAGGAGAGGTTCGACAGACCCATAGAATTTAGTCCAAAGTTTTGTGCCAATTCTTTGGTTTTCTCCCCACATGCTTTCTTATCAAATCAATTATAACTTTATTTGCCGATTCGACTTGTCCGTTGGCCTGAGCGTAGTAAGGCATTAATGTGAGAAGTTTGAACCTCGTTTCTTTCGCAAATGCTTGCATAGTTTTACCAGTGAAAATAAATCCTTGATCCGTTGTTATTGTCTCTGGGATCCCAAACCTATAGATGACGTGCTTTTGAATAAATTCGATCACGGCCTCTTGATCTACATTCGCTAAAGGTATGGCTTCGATCCACTTTGTAAAATAATCGATACCAACCAAAATAAACTTCTGGATTTTTGAAGAAGCTGGTCGAATTTCTCCAATCAAATCCAAAGCCCAACCTCTAAAGGGCCAAGGTTTTACTATAGAATGCAACTCACTTGCAGGAATATATGGTATTCCTACGTGCACCTGGCACTCTTGGCATCCTTTCGTGAATTCGACGCAATCTTTTAACATAGTTGGCCAATACATTCCTTGTTAAAATAATAAACACTTCATCTTATGGCCTACTTGATGCGCACCGTAGGCCCCACTGTGTACATTCGACAAGGCTATGTATGCCTTAGATTCACTTAGACACTTAAGTAATATCCCTTCCAGAGTTTTCTTAAATTATTCATTCCCCAAAATAACATAACTCAAAGCTCGATACCTGATTTTCCATTCGACTGATCCTGTTGGATTTTGTAGATACTCCATTATGGGCTTCCTCCAGTCTCCAACCGTCGAATTATCTATGTTAAAAATTTCAAAATTTTCTTCGTCGGCGTATCCTAGCTTTATCGTCTCCAAATCTGATGGGGATAATCTGGCTGACACGACTCTTTCTCTAACTGCAATGGCTTTTGACAACTTCTCCTTCGATACTTTGTAGCCAGAAGCAATTTGTGCCAAATCATTTGCCTCCTGGTTTTCTATTCGAGGGATATGTCGAATCGTAACTATATCGAATCTTTTCAAGAGTCGATTAGCTATTACAAAGTACATGATCAAATTCTCTTTGACACATTTGTACTCCTTTGTTATTTGCTTTATGACTAACTCAGAGTCGCCCATTATTTTGACTCTAGTTGCCCCCAATTCCAATAAAATTTCAAGTCTGGCTATTAAAGCCTCATATTCTGCCTCATTGTTTGAACATATGCCTTCGACCTTATACTTGAATTTTGTTGGAATTCTTTTAGGAGAAATAATTAGAACTCCTATACCAGTTCCGTTTCTATGACCCGAGCCATCAAAATATAACTTCCATGGTTCTAGCTCGACGTAGTCCAAGGATTTTTCGTTTATAGCATGGTCGACTATAAAAGCAGCCACCACTTGTCCTTTGACAGCTTTTAAAGGCAAGTACGTCAAAGAATACTCAGTTAATGCTAATGCCCATTTTCCAATTCGACTGTGCAAGATTGGTTTAGATAACATGTATTTTAAAACACCGAAATGAGAAGAAACATAAACATTAACTGGTTTTATATAGTGCTTCAATTTCATACATGAAAAGTATTAACATAAACACAACTTTTCGATTACACTATATCTAGTTTCCGCATCATTCAAGACCCTACTAAGGTAGTAAATGGCTCTTTCGACACCATTCTCGTCCTCTTGAGCTAACATGCTCCCTAATGTCTTGTCCGACACGGATATGTACAACCTCATACTCCTACTTCAACAAGGTGACATTAAAATCGGAGGATGCGTCAGGTATTCCTTGATCTTTTCTACGACATCCTGCTACTCTTGCCCCCACACGAAGTCTTCCTTCTTCAGTCAAAGTAGAGGAGAAAAGGCTTGTGTCTTCCTACTAAGGTTAGAGATGAACCTTCTAAGAAAGTTGATCTTTCCAAGTAGAGACTGCAATTCCTTCTTTGTAGATGGCGCTTTCACCTCCATTATTGCCTTGGCCTTGTTTTGATTTATTTCGATCCCCTTCTTGTGGACCACAAAGCCTAATAAGTCTCCCGCCTGCACACCAAACGCACATTTGAGAGGATTCATTTTCAAACCAAACTTCCTCATCCTTTCGAAGAACTGTCAAAGATGGTCAATATGACTTTTTCCTGAAACAGACTTAATACGTCAATATAAATCTGCATAAAAGTCTCAATGAAATCGTGAAAAATCGAATTCATTGCTCGCTGGTAGATTGCCCCAGCATTCTTTAAACCAAAAGGCATCACCACCCATTCGTAGGTGCCTAAGGCTCTTGGACATCGAAATGTTGTTTTAGGGACATCCTCCTCAGCGATAAAAATTTGATTATAACCAGAGTACCCATCATGCATACTAAGGTACTCATGGCCCGCGACAGAATCAATAAGCATTTCCGCCACTGGCATAGGATATTCATCCTTTGGGGTAGCAGAATTCAAATCTCGAAAATCAATGCATACCCTTAGCTTGCCATTTTTCTTTATTACTGGAACTATATTGGCAATCCATTCGACATACCTGGTCGTGCGGATGAATTTGCATCCGAGGAGCCTTTCGACTTCTTCTTTAATCTTTGACAGAATTTCTGGTGCGAAACGCCTTGGAGTCTGGTTCACAGGCTTCCTCCCAGGTTTTATCGGCAACTTCAATTCGACCAGATTCCTATCTAGACCAGGCATTTCGTCATAGTCCCAAGCGAAACAATCCTTGAATTCTTTCAGCAACCGGACTATTTCGACCTTGAGTTGGGGATCAACTCTTGCACTTATATAAGTTGGTCTTTTTCTGCCCCTAACCCAGGTCAATTTCTTCGAGTGGATCCTGTGCCATCATCTTGATGACTGCTGATAATGGATCCTTCTCAAAGCCCAAAGGCTCATCATCGTAAATTGCATCGAGCCTCTGGTTTTGCCATTCTCCCAAATCTTTGTCAAGTGGATCTGGGTCAAAGTCCTTTCCAGGACCTTGTTGATCTGCTTCGATCTCATTGGCTTCGACAACCATATATTTAATTCGGCCTCTAGAGCCGCTTTGAGTTTATTCTCAGCTATACAAGCCGTGATCTTTTCCAGAACTAGTGACTCACTCATTGTTACTGAATTCGCTGCCATAGCCAGTTGCTGGATGTGTGAGGTTTCAAAAATGTAATTTTCTTCGCCAACTACCTCTCTATCCCACTGAAACCCATGGGTGGGATGGAGGTATAGAGAACAGAAGATGTTATCAGTTGGTGTCAAGTCGAAAGTTTCCAGGCTACAGGGAATAATATGAGCCAAGTTCCTATCGAAACTTCGTCGGTCGACTTGGTTTACTTCAGCCAGAGAGTAACTCTAGTCAGCTTCTATATTCTCGACAATTTCGTCAGCGCGCCATATTGTTATTCTTTGGTACATTGACGAAGGGATGACACCTATACCGCGTATCTATTCTCAGCCTAACAGCAGGTTGTAATTTTCCTTTGAGGTAATTACCATGAACATCGTCGGCCTCGTGATGGTTCCGACTGTTAGATCTACTTGTATCACACCCATAGTAGTTCCTACTTTGCCTTCGTAATTCGACAACACCATGTTATGAGGTGTGCTGTCGGAATCATCCTTCCCAATCTTTTTAAGCATGTAATGCGGCATCAGATTGACTGTCGCTCGTCCATCGACCAAAATTTTATTCACCCCTATGTTGCCCACCTTACCTTTTATGAACAGGGGTTTCAGGTGGCTTCTCATTGAGTCATCTGGTCTTTCGAAAAATGTGTTTTGCTCTTCCACGCATCCATTGTTCATGATATAATAGCAAATAGGCCTGTGTCTGGCTGTTTCTACCTCCATATCCTCCTCTTCCTCTTTGACTTCCATTATTTGATCATACTCCCTGGGGAGTACTGAGACGACGTTACACATCACGTCCAAAGACGCCTCCGGCTCTGAGTTAAAATCATCGGTCATTTTGCCATCCCTGGTCACGTCCCCCTTCGATGATACCTGTTCTGGAACCCTGAACTGCTTGTTATCCTTTGACTCTTCTTTTTTACTTAAAGCTTGCACGTTGCTATTGGTTTCTGGCTTGGCCTTTTCTGCAGCTTCCCTCTCTGCTTTCTTCCGACGTTGAAACCTTCTCCACTGAGACTTCGTCATCGGGTTCTTACCCTTGTAGTTTTCGGAGGGGTAAGGCATTCTCTTGGGCTTTTCGACTTCCTTCATTCCTGACAGAAAGAATCCCCTTTGTACTTCGAAGTCTCTCCATTTCCCCTGGCCCTGGACCTGTCGGATTGGGTTGACCCATCTATCATATGGAGCCTTATTTGAAGGCTTAAAAGTGTTTGGGTATCTCTCTCCTAACCTCTTCCTGTTGTGGTCTCCTCTTCTGGGGTCAAATCTTTCTCCTCCTGTAGGTTGGGAAGACTTGCAATTTCCCCTTCTTTTCGCCCTCTCCACTCCCTCCAGGTTTTGTGCTGCCTTTTTGTCGAAGACGGCACTACAACGAGGGAAAAGTATTACTTCAGATCTTTTCCTCTGGCATCTATTTATGAAATCTGTCAAATTATCTTCTTCCTTGGGATACACCAGTTTATGGTACTCCTCCCTTCGATGTTCTTCGTCAACTTGCACTGAAATGTTCTGAGACACTTCTACCATATTCACATTGGCAGTTAACTCCGTTGTAATGCTCAGTTTATTCATCTTCAAACTGAGGCCTTCATTAAACTCATGTTCCTTCTTGATACAGTTAAAACCTTCAATGACCTCCTTTGTTGGAGCTTTTGGAGGAAAACCTTTGGTATCATGTTGGCAGCAAAATCCGACAACCTTCTCCTTAGGATCCTCCATGGTCCTGTGAAGGAGGCCAACAACATCCTGTTTGTAGGAACCCTCAGTAGTCCCTTTGTTGATTTGGACGAAACCATCAGTAGTTGCGTTGTTGATGTTGACGAAACCCTCAGTGGTTTCGTTGTTGATCTTGACGCCATCAGTGGCCTCAGCAATGTAGTTCTCTATGATCTTTTCGTCAAGGTGCTCAATAACCTTGACCATCACGGGATGGTTCACGAAGTCATTGGAAACTTCGACCAATTCGCTTTCATCAGTGGCAATCTCAGTAATCTCCACCATATTCACATTATTGTCGAAGCCCTCAGCTACCTCGATCATTTCAATGTTGTCGTCCAAGCCCTCAGAGGCTTCAACCATGTTCACCATGGATGGTTCTGCATAGTGGGCCTCCGCCACTTGCATCGGGTTGGAATCAATCTTCATTTGCGGCTTTGATTTGTCTTCGAATTTGAGTCTTCCGTCACGGATTGCATTATGCACCAAATCCCTAAAAAGGAAACATTGAGACGTTTTATGACCCAAAAAATTGTGGTACTTGCAAAAGCCTCTCTTCTTTTGTTGTTCTAAAGGAGGCGTTTTAGTACCAGGTGGCACTATCATTTGGCCATCTTTAACTAACAAATCAAATATTTCGTCACATTTTATGACGTCGAACGTATAAGTCCTTTTGGGGAACTTGTCGTTCTTTTCTGATTCGACCGGGTCTTTTCCATTCGACGGATCCAAAACTTTATAAGCATATGGCGGACCCTATTTTAGTTCTGCCAAATTGATTTCGTGTTCGTCGAATTTTGATGAGTCGTCTTCGTCATCATCCTCACACACTCCGACGTAGGCCACTCTTTCTTTTTTATTCTTGTTAGCCCTAGCTTTTTTGGCTTTTAGTCGTTCGACTTGCCTAACCCTATCAGCCAATTGGGCCACGTCTCTTAAGTACTGGGTATCTAACTTCTTTCTAATTGAGTAATCGAGGCCACCAGCGACCATTTCGACTAATTCATGCTCAGGCACCTGTGTAAAACACCTTGCCTTGAGTAACCTAAACCTATTCAGGTAATCATCAATTGGCTCTGAGAACTTCCTCTTGACACTGGCCAACTACTTCAAACTTATCTTTGTTTGTCCCATATAGAATTGTTCATGGAACAATCTCTCCAACTGGCCCCAGGTATGTATCGAATTTGCAGGTAGGGTGGTAAATCAGGTAAAAGCATTTTTCGTCAACGGACTTGGAAAATATTTAATTTCCAAATTCTCGTTATGCGATATTTCACCTGCTTCAATCAAATACCGAGCCACATGTTCGACCGTTGATTCACTCGTATCCCCTGATAATTTTGTAAACTTGGGAACCTTCCATCTTGGAGGTAAATCTACCTGCAAGATATATTCAGATAAAGAAGAAGTATAACTGGGCCTCTGTAGGCCCATATTCCTTCCATTTCTAGCCATAATTCTTTCAACCATGGCTGCCAAATTATTTTCTGCTGGCATATCATTACAACGCATTTGGTGTATAACATCAGCATTTTGGTTCCTATTAACTAACACTACCCTTGGTTCCTGTTGAATAGGGATTTCGACTCTTGGTTGTTCGACCACGCCTTCTTGGTTTACTACGTTTGCCTGAGGGATATTTGGTTGTCTTTGATTTATGGAAGGTTCTTCTTTGACGGCTACTCTTAGGTTCTGAACTACCTGTTCCCTTGGAGGAGGTTGGGGGACACCAAAGAAATTAGCAATACGCGCCATCTGCGCTGCCAGTTGTTGGTTTGTTTGTGTGGTAGTTTGAATCAAAGGGTTAAATACAACCCCCATTTGTTGAGTTAACATCTGAGCCATATCATGGTTGCTTTCATCGATTTGTTGCCTAATTACTTGTGCAGAATTATTAGTAATATTCGGCATATAAGTTTGATATCCCGTTCCTAAAGGCTGGCTAATTCTACCCATATGATTTACACCAGAACCGGACCCTTGCAAAGGCGAAGTTACGTTCATCGTTGGATCTGTAAATGCTGATGATGCATTATGTAAACTTGCCATTACTGATGTTGGCATTCCATACGGCTGTTCTCGATGTAGAGGCATCGAAAACCCAGATATAAAGAGTCAGTACATATTCCCTGAAGGGGGGGGGGGGGCTCATTTGAGGCATTTGGGGTCCCATAGTAGAAAAACTAGGCGCACTTTGAGGGATTGACTGCGCTGGTGTAGACCCCGTTGTCGATGGTTAGTCTCTGATACTGCTATTGAGGCCGTGTTGCCCCCAGTCGAAGGAATAGGGGGTGCACTCCATCATTTGTGGAATTTTGATTGTTTGGCGGATTTGGATTTGCCATCGTTCTCACTCGTCTTCTTCTAGGTCTTTCTTCGTTATTTATGGCTCTATTACCACTCCTTAGTCTCATACAATGAAGCGAAGAAGATTTTTTGCAAAAATAATGTAAAAGAAAGGTTTTAAATTGTCAATTGCACAAGGTCCCACCGGGCGTGCCAATTTGTTTGCCTCGAAAAATTAGCAAACAACCGCTGGTCTCCTAATTTGTGAAAATTAGTTTACTTGCAGGATCGACCATACAAATCCTAGGACAATGTGCTTTAAAAGTATTGATAATTTGTGTAAAAATCAAACCTTTTGTTTGTTGAATTCATCATTGTTTTCATAAACTAATGTAATTCGACTGAAGAATGATAAAGATTTACTCTTGAAAGAAATGGCGAAAATGTAATAAAATTGCAAGAATGAAATTGCAGAAATGTAAAAGGAATTGTAAATGAATAACTTAGAACTTCATTAAAATGCAAAGAATAAAATTGGTGTTTTTCAAATGTACATTTTCTTAGTAACTACTCTTTTCTCTCACAAGGTTACTTTGAGTATTCTTGAGTAACTTGTACAAATTTGGAAACGCACCCCCAAATCTAACACTATGACTCCCTATTGATATAAAAATGAAATAACTATCGACAACAACTATCTTCCCTAATGATGCCAAATGGCGTCCTGCATGCCTTCATGTCCTGGATGCACTCCACGCGTCTGGCTTTCAAAACTAATCTCCCTCTTAAATTTGAATTTCAAAACATTAATCGAACAAGGCCTTCGCACCAATTCGTCGAAGCATTTCCAATACTTAGAAAAAAATCTCCAACTATCCATTTCCCCCTGAACACTAGTTTTCGACTGATCTTCTCTAAACATCTGTCGAAATAGACTGGCAGATTCTTAAACCAATTTCCTGAATAAAATCTAGGCGTCGAAATTAGCAGCCTACACAATCTTACAAGAGAAGAAACTTTTTGCCAAGTTAAGCAAGTGTGAATTTTGGATGTCGGAGGTTAGTTTCCTTGGTCACGTCATATCTCAAGGAGGGGTGGCGGTTGATCCATTGAAGGTTGAAGCGGTAATTAATTGGGAGAGACTAAAGAATATTTCGGAAGTTAGGAGTTTCTTGGGACTGGCAGGTTATTACAGAAGGTTTATTAAGGGTTTTTCTCAGTTGGCTTTACCAATGACTAAACTTACTCGAAAGGATTATCCTTATGAGTGGGATTCGGCGTGTGAACAAAGTTTTATGAGTTTAAAGGAAAGATTGACGACTGCTCTTATTTTGATCATTCCTAATCCTAACAAGTCGTATGAGGTATTTTATGATGCATCAAAAATGGGATTAGGAGGAGTCTTGATGCAAGAGAGTCACGTAGTGGCTTATGCTTCTCGACAATTAAAAGTTCACGAGAAGAATTATCCAACGCATGATTTAGAATTGGCGGTGGTTGTCTTTACTTTGAAAGTGTGGCGTCGTTATTTGTATGGAGTACGTTTTGAGATGTTTAGTGATCACAAGAGTTTAAAGTATATTTTTGACCAAAAAGAGTTGAATATGCGTCAAAGGAGATGGATGTAATATTTGAAGGATTATGATTTGGAACTAAAGTACCATCCGGGTAAAGCAAATAAAGTAGCGGATGCATTGAGTAGAAAAGTGTGGCGTAATGCCGAGTTGATGATGTTAGAGTATGCCTTATTGGAAAAGTTTAGGGATCTTAATCTTCAATTTGTTTGGACTCCTAATGGTGTGATTATGGGAAATTTGAATGTTAATTCTACTCTTAAAGAAGAAATTCAACAAGGACAAGTATTGGATGAGAAGTTGCACGAAGTGTTAGTTCAACTGAGTTTAGTGCAAGCACATAACGGAATCATTTTGTTTAACCAAAGGATTTGTGTTGCGGATGATGCGGTGTTAAAAAGAAGGATTTTAGAGGAAGCGCATAAAGGTGCTTTTACCATACATCCTGGTTCTTCGAAGATGTATCAAGACTTAAAGAGGGACTACTGGTGGTCCGGTATGAAAAGAGATATTGCGATTTATGTATCGGAGTGTGCGATATGCCAACAGGTGAAGATTAAACATCAAAGACCGGGTGGATTGTTGCAACCTTTAGAAATTCCGGTATGGAAGTGGGATAGTATTTCTATGGACTTCACAGTCGGATTAACCCGTACTCAAGGTGGTTATGATTCTATTTGGGTAATTGTGGATCGGTTGACAAAATCGGCGCATTTTTTAGCCGTAAAGACTACACACAAGGCAAGTCATCTTGCAAGGTTGTTTATTTCGGAAATTGTGAGGTTACATGGTATTCCCTCCAGTATTGTGTCCGATAGAGATCCAAAGTTTACTTCGAGGTTTTGGAGAGCTTTTCAATAAGCTATGGGAACAAAGTTGTGTTTGAGTACGTCGAATCATCCGCAAACGGATGGTTAGACGGAACTGACGATACAAACAATGGAGGATATGTTAAGAGCTTGTGTACTAGGAAGTGGATGAAATTAGATAGAATTTCTACCGTTGATTGAGTTTTTGTACAACAATAGTTATCACGCAAGTATTGGTATGACTCCTTATGAGGCATTATATAGAAGGAAATGTAGGACGCCTTTGTGTTGGGCGGAAGTTGGTGAAGATAGAATTTTAGGACCGGAAATTATCCAAGAGACTACGGAAAAGATTAGAATGATCTGTGATAAAGTTAAACAAGCACAAGATCGTCAGAAAAGTTACGCGGATAACCGTAGGAGACCTTTAGAATTTGATGAAGGTGATCACGTGTTTTTGAACGTTACTCCGAGATTAAGATTGAAATGACCGTTTAAGTCGCGGAAGTTACGTCTGAGATATGTGGGACCGTATCAAGTTATAGAAAGGATTGGTGAAGTAGCTTACAGATTAGCCTTACCGCCTTCTCTATCAGAAATGCATGATTTTTTTCATGTCTCTCAGCTTCGGAAGTTTGTTCCAGATCCTCTTCAGCCGATTTTACCAGATACAGTTGAGATAGAAACGGATTTGACGTCTGAACCTCAACCGAGTCGTATCACGGGAAGAGAAACTAAGGTACTAAGGAATAAGGAGATTCCTCTTGTAAGAGTTCAGTGGGATGTGACACATCCGGGTGATGCAACTTGGGAACTAGAATCAGAGATGCGAGATGCTTACCCTCATCTTTTCAGGTAATCTCTTAAATTTGAGGACGAATTTCTATTTAAGGAGGGGAGGATGTAATACCCCGTATTTTTATTTTGCTCTAGATAATATTAGTTGTGATCAACTGAGTTCCGGTATACTCTGAGAAATTATCTGCAAAGATAATTAGAGTAACTGTCGAGCTCAGAGTAAATCCAATTAATATTATCTGACTCTGAGGTTTTATTAATTGGTGTTATAGAGACTTTTTTTTGGATATTTAGTAGTATTACTAACTAATGATATTTCTCTATGTCATTTCTTTTCTCCCACTTGTACCAAAACTAGAAAGAAAATTGGAAAAAGATAGTAAGAGGTAGAGAGAAGGAAGAGGAAAAGAAGAGAAAACCTAGTGGAAGAAGAAGAAGCTTGGAATCATCATCTCTTCTTCATCAATCAACCCAACATCTTCCCCATCTTCATCATCTTGATCATTGGTGAGTTCTAGATAGAACCCTAAGTGTAGAAACTTAGGTTAAAGTTTGTATAAAAATGGTGATTTTGATTTAAATGATGGTTCTATGGTTGAAATATGGAATATAATGCGTAATATGTTTGTGTTGTGGAAGAAATCACTTCAAAATACTTGCTTCTATATTAGATTGTGTTTTGGTTGGAATTGGTTTGGTTAATATCCTTGAAAAACCAGATTTTTATACTTCTGCAGTGAAGTAACCGGTTACCTTGTCAAGTAACTGGTTACTTGAAGGAAAAAAGTACGCAGGTTGCAGTTGAAGTAACCGGTTACCTTGTGAAGTAACCGGTTACCTTAAAGTGGATTGAAACGTGATTTTGATTCTGGATGAATAGTGGATTTGAAGTAACCGGTTACATGGTGAAGTAACCGGTTACCTCACTGAAACTTTGGAAAAATATTTCTTTTAAAAATTCATAACTTTTTAACCGTAATCTTGATTTAGACGTTCTTTATATCGATGGAAAGCTGTAAAAATATTCTACGCAAAGGAAGTGAAAATTATCGGGTTCGATGCCCAATTAAATAATCGAAGGAAAACCCGAAATGTGTATAAAGTATGATTGTTTTATTATTAGGTACTTAATGTATAATTGTGTTATATCTTGCCTAATCTATTGTTATTAAGCATGAAAGAGAGATACGCGTGTTTAAAATATGGAATAGGAAGAGTGAGGAAACCTTAACACAGAACTATAGTGGAATCTAGTAATGTGACTAGAAAATTTTAGATAACCTAGATGATGATGCTAGGGCATTTGATGTAGGAAAGTACATCCTTGTCGAGTAACGGTCTAGGAAGGAGAAGACTCTAGTATGGAACATGTGTAAACTAAGTTAGCTTACTTGGTGAATGGTATTAGTGACCCGTGTTGAAGAGCCTCTTGTGTAGGATGGCCGAGGAAAGTACCATGTGTAGGTAATCGTGACCCGTGTTGAAAAGCCTCTCATGTAGGATGGCCGGGGAAAGTTATCTATATTAGCATCCAAGACTCGTGTCGAAAAATCTTTGGAAGAGTTGGCCAAGAATGGTTGTCTATGATTTTAAGGATCCGTGGCCCGTGTTAAACTCTCTCGTAGGGTTGGTCGGGGAAAAATGCCTTGGTATATTGTATCAATTAGTGATAATTTGAGTTAGTGAACTCATGAACGTATTTCCATATAGGGTGAAATTGTGAACTCGAAGTCCTTTCCCTTTTTCCTTGGACTTGAGTTAGGATTTGATTAGAACCTTGTAAAGCCGAGAGAATCTATAAGATAGGGAACTCATTGAGATTTAATATCTCACCCCCTGTTGTTGATTATATTACAGGTACTACAGGTTCCGCGAAGGGTAAGGATAAAGTCGTTTGATTTTCCTTATTTTCCTTGGCTTTTTGGGATGGCAAGGCTTCCGCTTTGGAGTTTTATTTTGAGATCATTGTATTGATCTAGTTCTTAGTGTATTGGAACATCTTGTATACATTATGCCATAGTTTTAAAATTCTTGTGTTTTGGGCATGTAATTTATACAATGTGTTAACTAGGAACTTATGGTATTTCAGTACCAAAACTTGGATTCATGTATAATATATACAACTTTGATGTATGTTGTTATATGTGGGTGTTACACAATCATTCATATGTTATGGCCTGCATTTGTACACGAAAATTACATCAAGTAGAAGCAATTAACCAACCATTGAAAGCATCAAACATCAAGATCAATAATCAAACAATCACATGATTAATTAACATCGAAAAGCTATCGGATCTACATTACGAACATGCGAAAGTGGTCGAAATGAGTAAATCGAGCAAGAATTATCAAACTACAAGGCGGAAGATTGCCTTGGTGATTGTTGTAAGCAAAATGTAGCGAGAATAAGCCAAGAAACCCACACAATTCCAAGCTTATAATCAAATCGTAGCGAAACCGATAAAAACACGATAAATGCTCCGAAAATGAATTTGCACCGAAATGATTGAAATGATCACTTGAATTGAAATATAAGCTACTGTAAATCCAAAAATCAAAGTAGAAATGGAGTAATATGGAGGCTTAGCTCAAGAGAATAACAATTTCGATGTGAAAATTGTTACACTCTAATGGTGGAAATTGAGCTTTTGTGTGTGGTTTGGGAAAAAGATGAAGATGAATGTGAAGAAGTTACAGAAAAATCAGAGAGAATTGAGAGAAATAAGAGAGTGATCAAGTGAAAATAGTGAGAATGGTTGAATCCCCTTCACAAATGTGAAGATTCCTTTATATAGAGTGGAGGTTTGGAGTGGGCTAGGTTTAGAGTTTGCTTTGGAGCTTGCTTTTGAGCTAGCTTTGGAGTTATTTACATCTAACTCACTGAGTCGGAAGTTGAATCAATTAGTTATTTGTTAACTTGGTGGAGCAATCCCAATGCAAGTCCAAAATCCAATGGTTCACATACTTGGAAATGAAGTTACATGGTGGTCTTGATTGAAAATGATGTATTGTAGCAAATGCAAATGGATTCTTGAAGTGTTTTGAAGTATCTAGAATATTCCACATGATGCTAGAACCAAGTAGACCCCAAAGAAGAAGAGGAAAAGTTGATGTCATGAAAATGCAATAAAATCTGCCAAAATACAAGGGTTAATCGATTAACCATTTTGGCCTAACAAATGGTTAATCGATTAACACAGCCAAAACTTGCCCAATTTGCTTGAAAAAAAGTGTTATGGCCATGGTTCCAATTTCTGACCTTTTGATTTGATGAATAGGCGTAGAAACCCTTATATTTTGCTTGTATTGATAATGTGATGACCTTGTGAGGATATGATTAATCGAGCTTTGAAGAACCTGAATATTCCTGAAACAAAACCACAGAGGAAAAATGCTAGTGCGTATGCATGCGATGTGAATGCACATGCTTATGCAAAAGGCAAAAGGGGAGGACAAATTTCAGGTTACGACACTTGCCACGGTTCACATTCTGTTTTCCCCTCTTCTCACGTAGTCTCTTATAATGAGCTGACCAAGCTTTACTATCCTCTTAAAAAATTCTACAGATGTTCACCAATTCTTGAAACCTCAGAATCTGTTGGTATCCAATCGCATGCTTAATCTCAGGTCGCAAACCATTCTCAAACTTGATACACTTTGAGAACTCAACAGTCCCTTCACTGTAATGCGGGTAGAACTTATCAAGTTCCACAAAACTGGTAGTATACTTAATAACAGTTAAATTACCCTACTTCAGCTCCAGAAACTCAATCTCCTTCTTCCCACGAACATCTTCCATAAAATACTTCCTCAGGAACTTCTTATGGAACACAACCCAGGTAACAACTTGACCTGAAGTCTTTGACACCTGACGAGTGTTGATCCACATATCATCAGCCTCCTCAGCTAGCATATGAGTACCAAACCGTACCTTCTGTGCCTTGGAATAATCTATCACACAAAAGATCTTCTCAATCTCTTTGAGCCAAGCTAACGCTCCATCAGGATTATACCTACCCTTGAATGTAAGCGGATTGTTCCTCTGGAACTTCCCCAAATGACATAACTCATCATTCCCACCAGCATTAGGCTGATTCTGAATAGACTGAGCAACAACCTGCAAAGCAGCAGCAATAACAACACCGTTTCTTCCAACCATTTCTATTTTTCCACCAATAACAACAACAATGGTTAGAAGACAACATCGACAATATTCAACTGTCACACCATACCGACTCAGCAACTTGGCCGGACAGACCGACCTTCTCTGATACCACTAATGTAACACCCTAAATATTCCCGCATAATTTAAATAAATTATCAGAATAAATTTAAATTAATTACATTTAGGATATCAAAAATCAACAAAACACTTGCTCATATAACATGATATGTAACACATGAATTCTTAAAAATTATTATTAATTATAATAACAACCAAACAGGTCTGTAAGATCAACATTTATTGAAACAGTGGAAACATCATTATCAAATAATTATTCAGGACATAACCATGTTTTCAAATTATACATAAATAACAACAACTCCAAGAGATATACAAAAATCTCCAACAAAACATAACAAACATAAATGTTCCATAACCCCGGTGTTACACATCAGAGCATACGTCGACACTAAAAATAAAACAGAAGACTCCATCTTCCACTCACATCAACTCCTCTACTGCGAGTTATCTGCACGATGCCCATGTAAAGGCAACATTCAAACAGAATGAGTGAGATATCATAATTATAAAACGAAAAACATGATAATCAGTAAGCAACAAAGTATTACATGCACATCACCCATTTCACAACACACTACAACATAATCAACACAACAATCAACCAAACACAACAACGATGCAATCAATGTGCAATGCAATGAGACTCATAACTCGACTCAATGCATGTGCTACCAAATACGTCACTCAAGTTCATAGCTCTGATCCTCACCTTCTAGGATCAGAGCTCATCAATCGTTACCATCACATTCGGTAACGTCTCACTGATTCCATCACTTCCGAAATTAGCTACCGACACTCATTCCCCACCCCCTGGGATTGAGGCTCAACAACAACAAACCAATGTGCAACCTCATGAATGCATGAAACATTGTTATACATACAACAACAACATCAAACACAATGGCCAACACCTCCATAGTCAAACTACTCTACCAATACTGGCCATCATGCCCCCAATTACGTGCTACAACATTTCAACAACAGCAACAGAACGATATAACAAACAACCACAACACATTTATGAATATGCCACATTACAACATAAGCATCATAGTGCTTTCGCACTATCACATAGAAAAAATCTACAACCTCTGATAGAAAAACCAATTTCAGAATAAAGTTTGTCACGTTAGCTTCCTGACGCTTCAAACGACACCCGAATCGGACTCCCGAAACTAAAGTTATGAATTTTCAAAAACTGCTCCCAGTGTAACCGATTACTCCAAATGAGGTAACCGGTTACACCCCATGTAACCAGTCACGCTACAGAAAATACACTCAGTGTAACCGGTTACCCAAATCTTGGTAACCGATTACACCCTCCCATAATTTCCCATAAACACAATTTTTCAACCGTGTAACCAGTTACTCCTTTTCTGGTAACCAATTACACCTGTAGCATAAGCACTTTTCTGCTGCTTATCAGTACGTGAAGGTTCCATGGTTTAAGGATTGACAATAATTTTTCTAAAACTTGGTTCACTGCAGGATGTCGTGTGTGATGTTGTAACATGGTGATCAGCTCACCTTGAGAGCATATGTCCTAAAAGATGTTGTAACATGTGATACCAAAACATCTGTTATGGGTGGTTTAAATCTTGACAGATTTGTTTTAATTCTATGATATTTCTTTTGGATATATATCATTAATTTTCGCAGGTCAAGAAGATTTTATTAGGAACAAGTTTATGTATCTCCAATTGTACACAAATTGCTAAATTTGTATGATGAGACGTTTTAGGAAACTTTGAAGATTTGTTCCTGTTATTATGGAGAAGATTCTGCAGATGGTTTAAAATTGACAAAATGGAGTTGATTGAAGAGTCCAAGCCCATACTGCACGAGTCTATATAAAGATACTTACTAAACCTAAAATATGTAAAAAGAATTATTGTTGAAGAAACCGTGTGTGCAAATAAGAGTTTAGGGTTTGTGTTTTCTTTGTGTGTTGTTGTATTGTGTGTCACTCATGTATCTTATGATACATTGAGGTAGACTGTTTGTGAGCCATTCATTCATCACCTAAATGCTTGAACTAGACTGATGATTTTGAATTGTAAGTGTCAACTCTAAGCTTTTAAGCAAGAGTGTATTGTCCTTGACTGAAGCTTTTAAGAAATATCAAGTATTGTCTTTGAAGTGTGTCTTCTTTTGATGTATTATCGTGTCTATCACTGCTGTTTGTGACTGGCAAGAAGTGAGAGGGGATTCTCATACCTAGGCGAGTCTTAGGTAGAAATTGCACTGGGTAGGTATTAAATGAGAAGTTGTAAACTGAGATTTTTTAGCTTTGAATTGATGCTACTAATAGTGGATTTCCTTCCTGGCTTGGTAGCCCCCGGATGTAGGTATTGTTGGATACCAAACTGGGTTAACAACTCTTTGTGTTATGTTATTTTCTGTACCTTTAACTTTGTTTTATTTTTTTCCTTGTGTTTTAAACAGATATCAGTGTCTCGACATCTCTTAGGAAATCTGATATCTGCATACAAGAATTTAAGTACGAAAAACACTTTTTGACACACCCCAAAATCCCACTTTTCATACAATTCGTGTAATACATAATTTTACTCAAAAACAGTTTTCATAAGCATCAAAACCCCAATTATTTCCCCTAAAAACATCCATAACTTAAGTTCTGACTCTGACTCGAAATCCACCATCAACAACACAACAACTACATCATACAATCCATCAATTTCATAATTCTAACAGCAACAACACAACAATTCAACGATAAATCACAATTACAGCATCAATACAATACTCATAATTCATCAAAACAATTGTTCAATCCAAAAATCACAAAATTATAACAATTACCATACATAGAGAGAAAAGAAACACAACCTAAGCATGGCATAATCTACCCACCATCATCATAAAATCCCTTAGATAATTAGAACCCCACCCTTACCTTAGAGTTCTTGCAAATCTTCTTATACCTCAACAATGGATTCTTCTATTCCCTTTGCCCTAGCCCTTCTTCTCACTTTCTCTTGTTTTTACGTGTTTGAAAACTTCACTTACTCTAATCCCCATTTTTCTTATTATAATAATAATATTATTATTTAATCTGACTAAAAATAATTATAATAATTTCCCTCAATTATTTAATTAAATTAATATCCACCTAACATTAAATAATTAAATAATTATCAACTAATGTAATCCAAATAGTTTTACTCACCACACCACTAAGTCCTACGCAATTGCTCACACACCCCTACAACACATTACAGTCTATTCTTAAGGTCACTACCCCACACACCAAGGGCATCTCAACACATCAATAACACAACACAAACACAATCATCGCATAATTAAATTACGGAAAAATAAATAAAATAAATCGGAGTGTTACACCCTAAGCTTCCGAAGTTCAGATTCCCCAATTTCTTGTGCCACAACTCACTATCTCCTTCAGCACCTTCATCACTAAGGCATCTAGTCTCAGTTGTTTCCACATTCACCTTGAATGTTTTGTTGCTTCCCTGTTCAGACTAGGCCTGTTTTCGGTCCGGTCCGGACCGGGTATCAGGGGACCCGAAAAATGGACCGAAAATCCTATCGGGTAGACCGAAACCGGGCCGAAACAGTGTTGGATACTTTTTTTTGGACTGAAACCGGACCATTATTTTGGATATCCGATAAAAGTATCCAATATAGTATCCATTTTCACTATCGGATAAAAAAAATTATCCATTACCGAACCAATAGCATTTTGGTCGGTCCATTGGTCCGGTTCCAATGGACCGGTTCCCGGGCCGGATCCCGGTTTTCCAGACCCAGTAACAGCCCTAGTTCAGACTACATAATCAGCTTCTAATCAGAATCATACGACTTCAAGAGATTGTCCTTCATAGTAACTGAGAAATCTTTCTCAATTAGCTGACCTCCACTCATCAGATTGCTCTTCATGCCAGAAATATACTAAACATTCTTGATCAAAACAGTTTTTCCATTCTCCACTCTGACATTGACATTTCCCATTCCTCCAGCATTTAGATACTTAACATCAACACATCTAATTTTTGTCCTCTTTCTAAACTCAAAATTTATCAGCCATTGTTTATTTCCAGTTAGGTGATTTGAGCAGCTAGTGTGCGTATACCACCAGTCTGTCAAATATGCACCATCATATTCAAAAGCCATTAATAGCACATGTTCATCATCAGAGTCACCTCTGGCTATGTTTGTTTCTTCTAATTTTCTTCCCTTGTTTTACCAACACTTAACATCAAAGTGACCAAACTTCTTACAATAGTAGCATTGAACCTTCTCCTTGTCAAACTTATCCTTTCCCTTATGATGTTTCTTCTCATAATAGTTAGAGACTTCTAACTTCTGATAATCACCACCATGTCTCTTCTTGGCCTCTGACCTCTGATTTTTCTGACCAGAAGATGCCTTTAGAGTCTGCTCTACCTTTTTTTTTTCCAGAGGTTCTCTCAGTTAGACGCAACTCTTGTACCTCTAGACTGGTTTGCAGCTCTTCAATTCTCATAATGCCCAGATCCTTAGAATGTTCAATTGCTACAACAACGAAATCAAACCGAGGTGAAAGTGATGTTAGTACCTTTTCAATGATTACTTGTTCAGAGAGAGTCTCTCCACAAGATTTCATCTTATTTGTGATCAAAATCATTCTAGAGATGTAACATGGTACCTTCTCATTGTTCTTCATGTTGATATTCTCATACTGCTTATGTAGATATTGAAGTTTCACATTATTCACTGATGCATCACCTCCATAACATTGTACCAGTGTGTCCCACGCAACTTTCCTTGTCGTTGAATCAACGATCTTCTCTAACACATTCACATCCACACATTGATGAATGTAAAACAGAGCTTTCTGATTCTTCTTCCTCATCTCTCTATGCGTGCTCCTTTGTGCTTCAGCTACATCAGCTGCAACAACTGCATAACCGTCATTGACGAGATCAAGAACATCTTTAGCGCCAAACAACAAACACATTTGAATCATCCATTGATTCCAGTTCTTTCCATCAAAGACTAGAAGCTTCGTGTTCAGGCTACCGTTTCCACCATTCATCTTCGATCTTATGTAAGAATTCACTTAGATCTCATCAAACACTCGTGTTTCCAAATCCCGCAGAATAAAAAAAATGTGGTTCTGTTACGATTTTGATCGTAAATTCAACGCAAATTCAAGAGACGAAATCAATTACACACGCCTCACGTTCACTCGTGTTTCCCGTGGATACGAACTGGAGCTTTAAATACCAATTGTTGGTGCACAAAAGAAAGATGAAGATGAAAGAAGAGGAAGAAGAGAGAAAACTGTAACTAATTTCTATCTCATAAATTGGAATCTGTAAACATCTGTTACAACCAAACTCACATTGAGTTTTTATACTAACACCCAAGTGAAATAAAACTTAAAGTTAAAAAAAAGTATTGTAAAAAAAAAGTTTATAATAACATGGAAGATTTATATGAGAGGATAGTCATAATATGATATGATGAGGGAGTATATTGCATTATTAAAGGATCTGATCTATCTATGTAGTGGGGGCGGGTGGGTCGTAAGCAGACAGACAAGCCCAAAGAAAAAACAAAACCCTACTTTTTCTTGGTTATAAATATATATAGAGAATCAGTGTTTAGGGTTTACGTGCATTTGACTGTCTCACTTGTCATTGGTTTCAATGGAATTCAATACCGATTCGTCCGGCGTCACCCGACCTCCCTCAGAAAGCTTGCCAGAAAGAGGTAAGTTGCTCAAATCGGAATCGGAATCACAACATAATTTGGAACCTAAACCGAAACTGGAATATCTTTTGAGTTCCAAACCAATTAAAAAGCTTAAGATCAGTGATTTCGCCGCTATGTATGACGATGATCCTGAGCCTTTCATGTTTATGGGCCCACGTTTTGTGTATAAGAATAAGGCTCAGATCATTAAGGATGAACAAATTAAAATCGCCATGGCTGATTACAGAGAACGCTCTCGGAACCTAAGTGTAACTATCTCTATCTATCTTTCTCATTTTGCTATTTCAATTCGCTTTTCAATTCATTTGTTTTAAAGTTTGTGTTTAATTTTTATTCTGGTAAACGCAGGTTTTCGATGCTATCGGCGTCCCAAAAATATCAGAAAAATGTGGCGGTACAGGACCCCTTTCTATAACCGAAAATGTTCGTCTTCGTCTCACTCCCCTCTGCAAGCTTGCATTAGATAAATACAATGCTGACAAGGTTCAAAACTACTGCTATTTATGTTTGTTTATTCATTCATTCATTGATCTATCAAACTAATTATTCTTTTAATTTAGGATACACATTTTGTGTTTGCTAACATTGTCAAGACAACTTGGTCCCCTGGTGCTATATATTACATTACCTTTCAAGCACAAGATTCTTCCAACAACAACAACAGCGCCTCTCTTACAACTTTTCAGGCCCATGTCGTGAACCAGAAGCCTGCGCCTAAGGTCATGTCCTGTGCCATTAAAACTTAACACACTCACCTCACCATGGTAATAATCTTGCATTAATATAATGCATGCATGATTACATTTTTTTAATCTTTTCTTCAACATTTATAAGTCCTTATAGTTCCTTTCAAATTGTATTTGATTTTGTTATTTATAATATGCTTCCGTCACTTTCGTTTTTCATGGAATGCTGACACTTTTCTATTAGTTCTGTTGTTATTTATAAATACTAATTCTTGCCACACTTCATTTGAAACTGCATTGTTATTTTGTTGCTGTGTAAGCCATGGAATGCCGACGCCTTTCTTTAATGTAGACTGAACCCTTACTGGATTAAGGCATTAACACATAGATTAACCAAACCTGGCATCAAACAAAACAACATTTTGTTATGTAATTTTCATCCTTGTGCTAAAGTCCACAGGTTTTCTTTTGGCCTTATTTGTTCTCTTCTCACTTGTTCAACTGTTCAGATTCAATTTTTTTTTGCTGTCAATGTAGTCCAAAGAAGTTCTTCTACTGAATTTCTTTTGGGATTTTATTTTTCATCTCATATCAATACTCACCTGAGTAAGTAGACTAGTATTGCAGTCCTAACATATTCTGATGACTTTCAATGTAACCTGGCTCTATTGACAATGCAAAGGAAAAATACTTCGATGCTTTATTCATTGGAAACTAGGCTTTTAAATAGCCTTTGTACAACAGAATCATAACAGAAAACTCCTAAAACTAAGGAAACAATTCAGCTAGCTAAAAAAATGGAAACGGAACGGAAAATAAGTTTGAGACCTATTCTACAGGCCTTTTATTAACTGACAGTAAAAGAAAAAATCCTTCAGGCTCGCCCTTGCCCCCAAGTATGTTGTATTTATAATAACTTCATCTTTGGTGATTTGTTGTTGCTAAAGTATAAGCAACCACTGTGTTTGGATATTTGCTACAAATACTTTTTAAGAACTTTGCTTCTTTTTTAACAGTTTATGCAGTTTGTGTTTACCCTTCTTCTGGTATGAATGAATATTATAAAATTCTCTCATCCACTACCATTGATTTATGGAGAATTGTTCCAAGGTAGATGAATTTCACTGCATATTTTTCATTTGATTTTTTTGAATGACAAATGTTAGGAAGTTAGTTGTTTGTATCTCGCTTGTAGTGATATGTTTCTTGATATTTGGAAACTCGAAATATAATTTCTGCAATGCATAATATGCTTGTAGTGACATGTAACTTTTAAATCCAACTTCATTAATAACAGCATAAGTATTTACCCATTAACTTTAATTCTGCATTCCTTTTGCAGGAAATCATGTCTACTGCATCTACCCGCCGTGAGAACGCTTTCTGCTGAAATCAAGCCTTTTCAGGCGTCTGATTGTAGTTTTAGACCCGTGCCATGCAAGGGTTTTCATCACTTCATTTTTAGTTATATAAATAAAAAATTTAAAATAGACTGCTGTGAAAGCACATATCAAAGAAAACTAAGTTGAAATATTTTGGGATTTTAACCTGTACAAACTTCTGATTTTAGTTTTAGACCATTTGCACGGTTTTTATAGCGAGGAAAATCATTTTCTATTCTCATTCAGAAAAACTTGTATTTAGAGTCATCTATGAGGGTGTCCATAGCAGCCCACAAGACATATCTCACATTTTGTCACAGATACACCATAATAAGTAAAACGTCATACCCATTTGCAACTATTAGAATTGTGTCTAACATATCTCTAATGATCACAAAAATAAAGATAATTTACGCTATTAACATGTTAAATTTATAGAGAAAAATATCGAATATAATAATATGCATCTATGATAATGTTCCAACAACTGAATAAGTTTTAAAATATGAGTTTTTAAACTTTTAAAAATGATCATTCAAATCATATTAACGAGATTTTAACATTAATTTAACTTATTGTAAACAAATGTAATTAATGTAACATTCTATTTAAGATGATTCAAATTATGTAAGTTATTTTATACACAAAAATTGATTTAAAAATAATATTAAGGGCCTGTTTGTTTTTATAGTGGAACATGTTTTTGTTAAATTTCTTTTACCAAGAACGGTTTAGAAAAATTTTCAAATAAAAAATTTGTTTAAATAATTATTTTTAAAATGTTATTTTAGATATTTTATTATTCTGTTATAATTTTTTTTTTAAATATTGAAATTTTAAAAAATCATTTAAATTTAAAGCTATTTCAAATAGTTTTTCATAAAAATAATTTTTGAGATAAATATTTATGAAAAAATTGTGATTTTGACTATGTTTTAATTTTCTATAATGTATATTTATGTTATAGGATATTGTAGTGTTATATTTGCAAAAGACCTTACCTAAGGCGATGTCCTGGGACTGTCTTAGAAGGAGGTGACGGCATCAGGTCGCCTGGTGGGAGGTAGGGGTGTTCAAAACCGAACCAACCCAATAGAAAATCGCAAACCAAACCAAACCAAACCGAAACCGCAAAAAACCACATTTGGTTCGGATTTGTTCGGGTCATCTTTTAACAAAACCGCACGGTTTGGTTTGGTTTGCGGTTTGTATTTTGCAAATCGAACTAAACCAAACCGCATTATGTTACAGCCCAAACGTTACTTATCCCACATCTAACCCAAAACTCAAACCCATTATGTCTTAATCTTACAATTACGAAATATTTTCTCTTACTCACACTTAACTTTTCAGTTTTAATCTTCTCAAATCTCTCGTAATAGTATTGCGCATTCTTCTCATCTTCTTTGCCATGTACGTCTCACCTCTTCTACACTAATCTCTCATCTCACATGTTCTTTCTTTTTCATCTTCACATTTTTATGTTACTATTTTCTCTTCTAATTATGTTTTTATCGCACATTTCTTCTCTAATTTCACATCTCTTATGTTCTTTCTTTTTCATCTTATATAATCTCCCTTCTCCTCTATTTTTCTGTTTTATTATAATATTTTTGATATTGTTTTATGCTACTATTTTTTCCGACTTTTGTTTAACTTGATTTTTATATATTGAATGAGAACTTTTTGTCTAAATATGATGAGTTTTGCTAGTATTTGGTAATGTATAAACGACTAAACACAAAGTTATGTTGTTCTCTATATATGTAAATATCACTCAAAAAAAATATTGTAAAAAACCGAACCAACCGAACCAATCCAAACCACTTTGGTTTGGTTTGGTTTGGATATTTTTTAAAGCCAACGAACCAAACCAAACCGCATATTTTTTTCTCTTGCGGTTCAGATGATTTTTAGCGTCAAAACCGCCCAAACCGCACCGCAAACACCCCTAGTGGGAGGTATCACTGCGCCCATGCAGGAGAAACATGGAATAAAACGTGTCTAGTATTTAAAAAAAGTCAGAGTCACTACTGAATCATGTCTGCCTAAGAAATTGGAATTCAACTGTCCACTCCCTAACTAAGTGGGCGATGGCCTTTTTCGAGAAAACCCTAGGTCTAAGAGCCCCCTATAAATACAATACCCCTTAAGGGAAAATGACACACTCTAAGTCATACACACTCTCCACAATTCAAAGAACACCACACTCATTATCGTCTTAACGTAAACGACTAACCAAACCGCTCATCAACAATCAAGCAGCGCCGACCACCTGCAGGGCCTCTCACCTCACACGAGCTGGTTCTTTAAACAACCTCAAAAACCACCACGTAGAGCTTCTTGTCTCTGTGAGCAAACCCTGGATACCAAAACATGTTACATATACCAAGACCTTTGAGTCTCCCCGCCCTTGCAAAGGAAACATGCACACTTGCACTTTTTAACCAGTACAGAGGTGCCCACCGTGGGGTTATGGTAAAACTAACCTGAGCCACATCTTTCACTTCAACACTATCACCCCCTTTCCCTGGAGATGACTAACAGGGTCCTACATCACGAAAACAATGACATAGCTGAAGGTATCTCCGGGATGGGCCTCTCTAGAGCCGCCCGAAGAAGATACACAAAGCAGTTTTTTACGGAAAACGTTACACCTCTCGACTTTCCTGAAAACACCATAGGAAGAGCATGTGTCAACATCATTTTCTCTAAAAAGGATGTCTTGGGCATCAACTCTCATAATAATAATCCCTTGGTCATTACCATTCAACATGACAACTGGGACTGATCCGGGAAGCTCCGTTGATGTCCTGTTTTTATATCTTCCAAAAGTTACAACTGAATCTGGATGACATATAGAGGTTCATCGTCTCTTTAACAGGATTATCGAGCTAACGAGTATAAATAATGGGCTATGTGACCCTAAAAACCACATACAGTGAGAGAGTGAACGCCAAAACCATCGACTTAAGCTACCTCATCGTGGATACCATGTCGCCTTACAACATCATCTTGGGGCGCCCGACCATCAACGCCTTAGAAGCATTCATATCGCCCTTGTTAATGCTCATCCTTCTGATATTCCAAATACTGACTTCGAGGGCTGGGACCCCAAATTGGGCGCGGAAGAGGAGCAACTCACACCCATGGAAGACTTGAAGGAAGTTCAAATTGGATCTCATGTCCATCAAGTTACCAAGATAAGGATCTCCTTATCTGTTTTCCAGGGCCCCATCAGACATGCCAGGTATAGACACCAAATTCATAAGCCATCGTCGTGCCCTCCATCCCTCCGCCAAACCATTAGCACAAAGGAAACAGAACATATGTGAGGAAAAGAGGGTCGTCATTGATGAAGAGGTGGAAAAGCTATCAACCGCCAGATTCATCACTAAAACGAAATACCCTATCTGGTTGGCCAATGTAGTCCTAGTACGAAAGGTCAATAATAAATGGTGCATGCCAGTAGAATTCACAGATCTGAACTCTGTTTGCCCCAAGGATCCATACCTGCTGCTATAAATTGACTGCCTAATCGATAAATCATCAGGCTACTGGACGTTAAGTTTCATGGATGCCTACTCGAGTTACAATCATATCCGAATGGATCCCCTAGATGTGCCTAAAACCGCCTTCATGTTGAACCATGGCAGTTACTACTATAATGTCATGCCATTTGTCCTCAAGAACGCTGGCGCCACGTGCCAGCGAATCATGACAATTACTAGTATAATTTCCTTAAGAGACTAAGTTTAGTCAGAATTCCCTAGAAGTCATTGAGAGTTAGTCTTTGAGTTGTATTTCTTTGAGAGACTAGGTTATAGTCAGAATTCTCAAGAAGACTTGGACAATTTGTCTTTGAGCTTTTCAATCAGTTTGATTATTGGATTAAGTCCTTATTGAGAAGGTGAAATCATTCAGAAGGGTGGACTGGATTGTAATACCCTGTATTATCTAAATGCTCAATTAGATATCAGATGAGATCAGATGAGCATCTGTGTGCTCTATCTTTGATTAATTGGATTTAGGGAATCCTCTAAGTACTTTAAGTATCGGCATTTGGGATCAATAGAGCAACTAATGAACTCTGAAGAGATCAATTTATTATTAGTTCAAGAGAGACTTTTATGATAACTCTAATAATTGATCAATTGGTTGAGATGACAAAATATCAATTGGAGATATTTTACTCTATTGGATTATATTATATAATATTGGTTTATATATATATATATTTGTTAAGAAAAGAAAAGAAGAAAAAAGATAGTAAAGGAGAATAAGAGGAAAGGAAGAGAAAGAAGGGGAAAAGTTTAAGGAAGAAGAAGAAGCCATGGATCATCATCATCATCTTCTTCAACCTCCTCTTCGATTATCAGGTGGGTTCTAGATAGAAACTTAAGTTCTAGAGTTAGAGATGATTTTAGCTTAAGTTAGGGTTTATGAGAAATTGCTTAAATCGCTAATCGATGAAATTTAACGGTTGAAATGCGTTACAAACTGAGTAGTATGAGCCATATGAGTGTGGAATCATCTGTATTTGATTATTGGATGTTTGGGTATATTTTGGATTGGTTTTGAACCCAAGGGAACTCAGCTGCACGCTGCAGAATTTCTGCATTTTCGCAGGTTCGCACTGTGAATCCCCTAGCGAAGGGGAAATCGAGCATTCGCTGGCTATTCGCATGGCGAGGGTGAGGGCGACCGTTCACCAGAGGTTCGCAATGCGAACTTTACCTCGTTTTAGTTCTGCCTTGGTTCGCTGGGAGCTTCGCAATGCGAATGGGAAAGCGAACATTCGCTGGTACCTCGCAAAGCGAACATGACAGCTTTTCCGTTTTGTTTCCTTTATAACTTTTGATCCGTAAGTCGGATCGGGACGTTCTTGGTTTCATTAGAAAGCTATGATGAAAATATTAGGTATGATGTGGGATATTTCATTTAGTGGAAAATGAAGGAAAGTAATGTTTTGTGAAATGTTGGAATTGACATCTTTTGGATCGTAAATCCGATCGAGGCATAGTTATAGCCGGTGTAAAGCTGTGGAAATATCCTACGGGATAAGAGTGAGAACTATTGATTTGATACCTGATTATATGAATCGGAGGAACCTATGAATTGTGTTAACTATGTAAATGTGGAAAGTGATGTTTTATGTGATTGAACTATTATATGTGTTTATATGTAATATTTATGTTATACCATATCTATCTAATTGTTGTTAGGTATGAATGAAAGAAATATGCATGTTAAAATGAATTAGGAAAAATGAGGAAACTTTACCCCAAAACAAATGGCATAGTTAAGATTGTTATAATTCTAGGTTGTGAATAGAATTGTGATAGAAACTCTGGATGGCGATGCTCGTGCATTCATTGGCGAGTTCGGGCCTGGAGTAGATAACCTCGATGGCAAGGCTCGGGCACCTGATGTTGAGAGTGCATCCGTGACGAGATTGGCCTAGAGGAGAGTGAGACACTAGTATGGAACATGTGTGTGAACCTTTGTGTTCTTTGAGAAAAGGCGAATGTGGCCTTAAGGCATTGTGACCTTGTGATTGTCGAATACAATCCCGTTTGTGCGTGCAATCACGTAATCGTAACTGGTTATCTTGTGAGTGCATTTCATGGGTCTCGAGCTCCTCTGAAACATGTGCACAACTACTTGGCAGGTTTGATTCCCGCGTGCAGTACGAATGGCGCTCAGGGAGCGTATGCTTGTGACGGTTAATGGCCCGTGTGAAGCGACGGTTCATAACGGTTTATGGCCCGTAGAACCCGAATCTATTCGTATGTCAAGTAGGCTACTAGGATCCATGACTCGGGTCGACTTTTAGACGTAGGAGCCGACGGGAACAGGGGATGCCTTGGTGTGGTTATCGATTAGTGATATTGTGAGTTGGTGAACTCATGAACATGTTTCCATATAGTGTGAGATTGTGAACTCAAGGTCATTTCCCTTCCCCTTGACTTGAGTTAGGATTGATAGAACCTTGTAAAACCGAGAGGACCTATAGGATAGGGAACTCACTGAGATTTGATGTATCTCACCCCACTATAGTTGTTATATTTCAGGTACTTGCAGGTTGATTTACAAGTGGAGCTATACTTGGATGTTTCAAGAGAAGCTTAGTAGAGCTTATTCCGCTGTGTATTTGTTGTATACAATTGAGGATATTGTATATTGATCTTAGTTTTATTTTCTTTGGCTAGTTTCCATGACTTGTGCCATGGGTTGTATTTATGTTTTTGAAATGGACAAGTATGTGAACTATGTCAGTAGGCACTTTTAATGTGTCAGTACCAAATAGAATGCATGTATTGTATTATTCTAGATATATATTATACAGGGCATTACATGGATGTAGCTTCGTTAACAGTGAATCAGGATAAAAATACTTGTGTTGTTTATCTTTATCTCATTATTGTTGTTTGTGTTCTTGGGTTACAAAAAGTTTTAAATCTAGAAACCCAATTCAAATCCCCTTTCTTGTGTTTCTTGAACCTTCAATTTGCATCAAAGCCTGGTTCTGGTTTTGACTATTTTGTGTCAAACACTTAACCGTGTCAGATAAAGATCTATTTTTTTAAACATAGTATGACACATGCAAACAATGATAAAGATCATTATTCTGCAAAACCTCCAATCTTTGATGGAGAATAGTTTGACTACTATAAAGCTAGAATCGAAAGTTTCTTCATAGGTTGTGATGATGATTTATGGGATATGGTAATAGATGGTTACACACATCCTACAAATGCAGATGACACTAAGATTGAAAGAAGAAAAATGAATGAACAACAAAAGAGGGATCACAAGAATCATCATAGATCCAGAACCATATTGCTGAATGTTATTTCCTACACTGAGTATGAAAAGATAACTGATAGAAACTCTGCAAAGTCTATATTTGATTCTTTGAAAATTATTTATGAAGGAAATGAGCAAGTTAAAGAAAATAAAGCCTTAGCTCTAATCCATAGGTATAAATCATTCAAAATGAAAGAGGATGAAATGATTGAAGAGACGTTTTCAAGATTTCAAACTTTTGTAGCAGGATTAAAAGTTCCAAATAAAGGCTATACCATTTCACATCATGTAAAGAAAATCATCAGAAGTCTACCTAAGAAATGGAGATCAATGGTGACAACACTTAAGGTGTCAAAAGATCTGAACAAGACGACTTTGAAGGAATTTATAACTTCTCTAAGGAATCATGAGATTGAACTTGATGAGGACGAGCCTTAGAAAAAAGTCAATTTTATGACTCTGAAGTCCAAAGGTAGGCTTGAGAAGGCCAAAGCTCTTCAAGCTAAATACGAAGAGTCTTAAGAAAGCTCTGAAGAAGAAGATGATTTGTCTCTACTCTCCAAAATGGTCAACCAACTCTGGAAAAAAGTACATATGAAGTTCAGAGTCTATAGATGAATAGGTGGATAATCTAAGTCAACCTCTAGGAAAAAAAAGTCTAGAGCTGACAAGGATAATACCTGTTTTGAGTGCAGGAAGCATGAACATTACAAAAATGAGTATCCAAAACTCATGCCTAAAAAGAAATTATTCATAGAGAAAAATAAGGTTCTTATGGCACCCTGGAATAAGTCAGAAGCTTTAGAAGATGATTATGAAGAAAAGCATGCTCACGTGACACTGATGGCAAACGCAAAAGCATATGAATTAAATTCAAACCCAAATGAGGTATTTTTTAATTTTACTCGCTCTGAAGTAGAGTATTGTCCTACTGAAATTCTTAAAAAGTTTTAGAACCTTCAGAACAGACACAAGGGTTTGAAACAAATCCATGTAGCTGAATCTGAAACCTTTAGTGAGCTAAAGAAGAAAACATTACTGTGATAGAAAAAAATTAAAATCTTGAAAAAGGAATCTCTTTCATCAAAAGCAAGAGTATAGATCTTGAAAAAGAGATTTTTTCAAAAGCTCCTTTGGACTCTAGATATGTCATTAAGAAATATGACATAGCTTTTCATAAATTTCTTACATGAAACATAAACATTAGCAAAATATCTTTTACGATGTATGGAGTAAGAAGAAATGGAAAAAGAGGTGTTGGTTATGTGTCACCTAAACACTCTTGGTTTTGTGTTTTAAAAATATTTTTGACAAAACCATCATAATGTTTTTCACTTAAATGTTTTACGTTGTTTTTTTAGAAATAAGTCATTAAAATTAAAGTTGGCCGTGTACAATCGATACATGAGATTTTTATTTATTATTAATTAGTTAAAAAAATTATATATTTGTTGTAAAATTACAATAAGTAGAATATTTTATTTATAATTTAAAATAAAAATTTTAATAAATAAAAATTTAAAAGTTTTACTTTTTTTTTTTGATAAACAACAAAATATATTCAACGGTGCACTAGGAGTGCCTCAATCCTAGTACAAAAAATTGGCCAATTTCCAATAAAAATTAGGAAATCACCACCTATCTACCCAAAAAATGCATTGGATTTTTAAACCAATCATAAAACGTACACTTTCTCTTGGCATGTCCCCATACCTCCAACCATATCCAAGAGGTGTGAGTAATCCTAAAAAACATATCCATAACATCCGGAATATAATCATTAAACAAAATTAGTCCAACATGTCAAAATCCAAATAAAGCATGCGGCATCTACGTCGCACTGTCTATTCAATAAAAGAAACCAAGCCAACAATGATTCGTTAATGGAGATTGGGATGTGCCAATCCAACCCCACCCACTCAGCCACCCTTTCCCAAACACGTGAAATGAACTGGCAACGACAGAAAAGATGAGTAATATCCTCCACTACTCTAAAACAGAACACGCATGCCGTCTCGTGAATATCAGAGATTACGCCCCTGGCGGCCAACAATTGTCGCGTTGGTAATTTGTGAAGAATCAACCTCCAAGTCAATACTTTAGCTTTTAACGGAACTTTGGATTTCCAAACTAACTCCAACGCCGTCTTGGACGTAATCTCCAAGTCACACAAATCAACATCTTGGGTAATGCTAGAGTATGCGGACGCAACGGAAAATGATTGCCTATTATCCAAATCCCACACGAATTCGTCTGCTTCGCCCTTAACTGGGGAAAAGTCTGCCAGAAACATCGAGAGAGAAAGCCACTGAGAGTAGAGCTCATTACCAGGTTTGACATTCTGCCCAATTATCATCCGCTGATTCCAATGCCATGAATCCTCCACCCACGCTCCCAAGTCACTCACCATTGCAAGCTTGCTGTTACAGACTTCAAACAGTTCAGGAAATCTATTGCATAAGTAAGAAGAATCAGTCCACATCGAATTCCAAAAAGGCGTCAAGTCTCCCGACCCTAAACTGCAGCGTATATTGTTCCTGAAACCTCTTCCTAGATAGCTTTCAATTACTTTGTGTAGGTCTTTCCACCAGAGGGATTGAATGACACCATTTCCCCAATCACTGCTGGACATTACCCTGTGTCGCAAACAACCATACTTCTCCTCCATCACCGGTATCCACACAACTTTCAAGTCCACCAAGAATCTCGACAACCATTTTGATAAGAGTGCCGTATTAAACGCCTTCAAATCCTTCACACCTAACCCTCCGTTTAGCTTTGATTTACATACATCTTTCCAACTAATCTATGAGTTACAACCCTTGTCCATATTACCAGACCATAAATATCTTCTTTGAATAGAAGTTAACTTTCTTGCCACTGCCACTGGGAGCTTATAGAATGACAGAAAATGAATTGGTAAATTTGACAGCACAGAGTTTAGAACGATAAGTCTCCCACCCATCGAAAGTAGTCTTCCCTTTAAGCAAGATAATTTTTTCCTGAATTTATCAATTACTGGATTCCAAAACTCAACCCTCCGGTGATTACCTCCAATTATCAAGCCCAGAAATTTGGTTGGTAACGAACGCCTTTGGCATAGCAAGAAATGAGAAGCAGCATCCATAAAATCATCATTAAGCCCGACACCGATAACACAGCTTTTGGAGAAATTTACAGTTAAGCCAGAAACTAATTCGAAACCACGGAGAATCGACTTTAATCCCCAGAGATCAACCCAAGTTCCATTGCAAAGTAATATAGTATCATCCGCAAATTACCAGGCTACAAGACTCAGATCTGTTAATGTTGAACCCCCCAGTAGCGACTTTGCATTTTCCCTCCTAACCATGAGTGCCAAACCTTCAGCTACCAATACGAATAACAGAGGTGACAAGGGATCACCCTGCCTGAGGCCACAGTTAACTCTGAAATCTGTAGTCGTCTCACAATTCAGCAGAATACTCAACCAACAATTGCACATCGTCCCTCTTATCCACATTAACCACTTGTCATTAAAATTCACTGCCTGTAGTATCTGAATTAGGAAATCCCAATCGACCATATCATAAGCACTAGCAAAATCCACTTTTAGCATTAAACAAGGAGACTTTCTTCGTTTTTCCAAATCCAAAATCTCGTTTATCATCAGAACACCATCTAGTAATTGCCTTCCAGGGATGAACGCATATTGTGCATTAGAAACCAACTTCCCGATATACTTCGACAACCTCCTAGCCAATAATTTTGAGATTATCTTGTATATACTCCCAACTAGACTAATAGGTCTGTAGTAATTGATATCCAGCGGTTGATCCTTTTTGGGTATAAGAGCAATGAAAGCAGATACCAATTCCTTTGGCAAATTACCATACAAATGGAAATGTCTGATGGCAGGAGTGACTTCCCATCCAACCGTACTCCAGCACCTTTTAAAAAAATTCTAAGTTAAACCCATCAGGTCCTGGGCTTTTGTTCCCATCACAGCTCTTGATTACATCCCATATCTCTTGGTCATAAAAAAAGCTTGTTAATGATGAACTCTCTTCATCGCTCAAAGTTGAGATTTCCTCCATATTCAAGATTACTTTGCATCTATTCCTTCTGTTGAACTTAGTTTTGAAGTGCTCTGCAATTACACTCTTTATATTGTCTACACCCTCAACTTGTGCCTCACCAACCTCAATCATCGTGATAGAATTTCTCCGGATTCTTTGCTTGATAGACAGATGAAACAGCCTTGAATTGTTATCACCCAACAAAGTCCAATTAGACCTGGCTTTTTGACGCAGAATGCTTTCTTTAAGTTTAAGATTCTTCCACATTTCATCAATATGACAGCTCCTTGCCTTTAGTTGTTCCTCAGTTAGAGGCTCAACTTGTAGGCCCACCAAGTCTTCTATCTTATTAAGGCTTCTCACATCCTCTGTTACATTTGTATCTATCCACCCAAAAACGTGCTTGTTCCACCACTTCAACTTAGTCCTCGGTTCCTTGAGTTTTCGTACCAGTATAAGCGTTGGACTACCCACAACTTCCATTCGTTTCCATTCAATATCAACAAAGTTCAAAAAACCTGGGTGCTTCAGCCAGCAATTCATGAGCCTAAACAGTTTCGGGCCCCAGTTTGTTGTATTTGGTTTCAACCAGTCTGGTTTATGGTCGGACATATCTCTTTTACCAACCTGTTGAGACATTATCCTTCACAAAGAACATAACTCATCAGATAGTAAGAATCTATCTAGTCTGCTACTGCAGGAACCACTCGCATTGATCCAGGTATACTTGCTTCCTCCCATCGGTACATCAATCAAATTCATTGCCTCAATAAAGTTGGAAAATTCTTCCATCTCTCTACGGCTCGACCTACCAATACCTTTCCTTTCTGAACTTGTTTTGATAGCATTAAAATCTCCACAGATAAGCCATAAACCTTCAGGATAGTTTTATTTTACTTCCAATAGATCTACCCAAAGCTGCCTCTTTTCTACTGGAACACACTAAGCATACACATTAATTATATAGCACGTTTCCTCTTTCCATAAACCTGCAACTCCAAGAAAACCTCTGCCTGTGAAACTAAACAGGGATTGAAAAGTTTCCTCATTCCACATCGTCAATATGCCTCCTTCCTGACCAATCGACCCCATAGCTGACCAATTTAAAGACCCTGCACCCCACATACTATCCACCATAAAATCCTTCATGTCTTTTATTTTAGTTTCCTGTATGCACCATAAATCAGCTTTGCCCTCCACCAACAATTGTTTCAATCTTCTTCTTTTTATGCTAGAAGCACACCCGCGTATGTTAAAAGTTACACAATTCATGTAACCTTATGTACATTAACCTTCTTGCCTGCATATGCTACTTTGTCCATATCTTCCATCTCCTTGATTAACTTTTCAATGATTTCATCATCTTCTTCAGTTTCCACACCAAGCTCCTTTATGGCACTCCAAATTCTTGTAGGAATTGACTCTAAGGCATTCTGAACTCTGATATTACCTTTTATAACATCCGAGTCAGAAATTGACTCACAACATAATGCCGCCCCTCCTGAAAAAATTGAAGAGGATTCCTCCTCAATGCCAACTGGGCTGTCTCCATGTGTTACCTTCCCTTCATCAGGTTTCTCGTATCTATGAACTAAAGCTGCAAAGTATGAAGGTGTGTACGGAATTTTGATGCTATTGTAGATATCGTTAACAAGCTTTACTATCTTCTTTCTTCTTATCAACGCAGTAGGCCCACAGTTTTCAATTGGGTGTGCACCTCTATTACCCAGAATTAAGTGAGTGCTATCAGGCCCAACCAAATCACAACCTAGGCCCAATGACCTACAACTGTTGTTCTCTCGACAATATTTGAGTGTACCATGCCAACCTTTTGGGGATTTCACCTTTTTTGACTTTATAGGGTCACAAGCAACAGAGCAAGCTACAAAACTTTCACCATCATGGCTTGAGCCTGTTTCCTTAATCATTTTCTGCGACTCATCGGTACTACCTAAACAAACGTCTGCCATTGTAGCGCCCCTGATAGGACATGTCAAGTCAACCTTACGTGTTCCTTTTTTGCCCTCATTCTCAGTATACCTACTACCCTTACTTGTGTTCCCAACGGACGTAGGTTCACAGAAGTCATTATTAACCTTCTTGGAACCCGAGTCTTCGCATGCGTCTTCCTCAGAACTTTCTTGATCTTCCCAATCTCCCTCCTCGTCCTCCTCCTCCGAAGAGCTATTCTCAGCCACCACCTTCCCAGACTTTGACATTCTCACACACTTCGATCAATGGAAATCTTCTACTAATTTAATTTGGAATGTTGTACCATTAATATCCACATTGAATACCTCATTCAGGTTCATGCAGCACTTTGTCTTGACCAGAAACCTCGCAACATCAAATCTCCTTTTCTTCTCAGTTTCGTTATCGCAACATACATATTCACCTACACAGCTTGCAACAAACTTAAAAAATTGATCTCCCCAAGCGTGGCATGGCAAGCCAAAACATTTAAGCCATGTCAACCTTTCCTTATCCACCATATCCTCTGTCCACGGTTTGATTTCTTTGAACCATTTTGATATCCAAATACCTTCATCTTTAACAATGTCCGCTAACAATCCATTCTTTTCTTCTTCTAGCAAGCATAAGTTTGCCCCTAAAGGTGTTGCTCTAATGCCAAAAAATCCTTCCATATTGAAGGCTTCTTGTACATCATAAGTATACCCAGAACTTGCAACCTCACCTACAAACGCCTTTTGAAATCTATCCAAATCGGACCCATCCACATCGAACTTCAGGTGCGCGAAGACCGATTTCCTTTCTTTCCACCCTTGCACTGGTTTCTTCACAACTTGAGCAAACGAATTTGCTCCAAGATAATGTCCCTTTGGCTTTGTATGATGTAACTTCAATATAAAAGAATTAACAATTATCAATGTGTTAAATTTAACTTTTTTTATATATTCTAAACGAAACTGAATAATATTCATAAACTTATTTAATTGTTCATAAATTAATTTTTACCAAAAAAAATGTAATATATTAATTAAATAATATAACTTATTTTATTTTATTTTATTATTATTTTTTGAATCAAAGTAATATATATTAATTAAAAAAAACACTACTTCAGCAAGGTGATCCAACCACAACTTATAATAGACTATTTACATTATTATTGAACTAAATAGCTTCTAATCTTTACATTTTACCATCCTTTAAAAATAATTATATCTATAATGTTCTTCACTATCAAGTCCTTGTCAATAACATTGTCAAAAACTACATTATTCCTTTGAAAATAATGTAGTTATATTATATTCCTATAATATAACTATATTATTTTATTATATTTTAATATATAATAAAATAAATTATATATAATAATTTATTTTAGAGATTAATTACTATGCACTGACAGTGTAAAAAGTTTTACACTTTCAATACATCACCATCATCCGTTTGGTTTACTTTACAAATTATTAAAGTAAAAGTCAAACTTCTCTTTACATCCAACGGTTATAATTAACTGACAGTATAAAATTTTTTTACATTGTCAGTATATTTCAATTAAATCATATATATTATACTAGTTGATACGATAAAGAGGCAATTATTTTGTCAAATATAAAAAGAGTAAATGAAACATTTTTATCAGATAGAAATAATAATAAAGTTATTTATTAAATGACATTTATTTTAGAATTAAAATCAACAAAATTAATCACTATTTTAAAAAATACAATAATATTAAAGAGAACATCTAATTTGATACAGATGGAATAATAAAATACAAACAAACAGTAGTGTATAGCATTTCTGCCAATCAAATTTACGTTGAGATCACTTTTTAATTTTTCAATATCATTATTTTTCCACAACAAATACAACAAACAAACTACTTGCCAAATGAAACTAAAATACGGATAAAACAACTAGAATATGAAAAAAGTTTAGTTGATACACATGACCATAAAAAAAAACAATGAAAACAAAGTAAGAAAATTAATAGCTAATAGTAGAATTCATAAATAGCATTTGGTACAAAATAAAGAGAGAAAAACATACTTAAAAGATTTATGGAAAAAAATTTCAATCATTTGACTAAAGTCAACCAAAAGCGTTTTGATTTAAATTAATTTTAAGATAATATATTAAAAATGAAACTAATTTTTTTTATAATTTTAATGTATAATTTATATTAGGCTAAATTACAGTTTTAGTCTCCATATTTGTCAAAATTCACGGTTTTGATTCCTATTTTTTTTTAACAGTTTTGGTCTTCCATCCCTTACTGTTTATGCACTGTGCATGTATGGAACAGATACTGTTCATCATTTTTTTAGACCAAAATTAAGGTGGGGGACCAAAACTGTTAATAAAAAAAATGAAAGACCAAAACTGTGAGTTTTGACAAATAGAAGATAAAATTGTAATTTAACATTTTTATTATTATTGAGAGAATGTATTATGAGGCGGATCCTAACAAAAAAATAGATCCGTCCAAGCAAAAAAATACTGAATTTTTGCGTAGTCGTGCATTCGTTTATATGTAAGCTTTTACTCATTCCTTCTAACCTAACTAATGTCGATGGATAATCTCTTGCTTGATGTCATTCGGCCGCCCCCGGAAAGCTGCGACGAAACTGGGAAGCCGCTGAACTTAAAACCAGAATCAGAAGATGAATCAGAAGAGGAAACTGACGGTGAATCAGATGATGAATCAATATCGGAGAAAGCAAAAGAGGAATTAGAATTTTACTTGAATTGGGAATCGAAGCCAATTGAATATATGCAGGAAAAGTTCGACGATGATCCTTTTCCCTGTGTTTTTTCGTGTAAGAACTATTGTTATAAGAATAAAGCGATGATAAAAAAAGAAGAGGATAGTAAAAAGGCAGTGGCTGAGTATTTGAATAATTCTCGGCACCTAAGTCCCTTCGATGCTATCCCTATTCCACGTTTGGCAAATGTATGTGACAATAACTTTCCAAGACCCATTCCTCTTACCGAAAATGATCGACCGCATTTCATTCAACTCTCCAAACTTGCTTTGGATTACTATAATCATCACAATCAGGTTCTAATTAAATCTTAACTGCAAGTTTAGTTCTTTCATAACCTCATTCTAATTATTGTTCTTTCTTAATTATTAGGGTTTGAATTATGTGTTTGAAGATATTGTGAAGGTAACCGGGCGGCATATTCCTCTTGCTACTCGTTACATTACCTTTATAGCAAAACCTAACGATTGTATCCAGCAGCCTGCTATAACTTTTCAAGCTGAAGTCTGGGATAGAATGACTACACTCGGACCACCTATTGTCAAGTCATGTTCCATTAAAATGTGCTAATTTATGGTGCTAGAAATTTGATTTTATAATGAAGTAAATGTGATATTGCCTTTGTAGCTTGATACGAAAGATGAGCTCTCCCTATTCCTTTGTAACCTACCTATCCCGGTTAAAAACATGGAATAATAAATTTCTTGAAATTTGGTTAAATAAATCAGATAAATTATTCTATTAAGTAGTTATATCTGATCAGTTTAATCACTTGTATATTCAGGCTGTCGTGGAGTGGGGGTGTTGGAGTCCAAATACCTTAAGAATGCATGAAACATGTGTAAACAATCACTTCAGATTTGTAGAATTTTTATTAGATTAGAGAATGCATATGAAGTATTGAGAGTTGATATAAGAGATTATAGATGGTTAACCAAAAGTTCGTTTAAGATTTAAATATTCAGATTTAGCATGCAGAGTTTGGATCTCGATTCTGCATATTTGTAGTTATTTGTTTTGTATTTTATTTTCTGAGTTCAATATCTATATATTTCATACAATACACATTCATTTCTAGTTTTAAAACAAAGAAACAATCATTTTGGTTAGTGAACTTGTAGAAGATCTCGTTTGCATAATACTTGAAATAAATTGATAGAACATTTGTACCTATCACAAGAAGACTTTCGCCATTGAAACAACAAGCTCTTGGACGAGGGATTTATTAAAATGTTTGATTCTCAGATTGTTTTAAAAAACTCCTACGAACATCTCCTCGTTCAGGTGAATGATGTTGATGGTCACCTTATTTATCAGGCAAGATACTCTTTCAAAGACTCTGAAGGGTCTTGGACAATGTTGAACAAATTGGTTGTTGATAGGGGGTGTGCATTTAAACCGGTTTATTAAAACCGGTCCATATATTCCGGTGCACCAATTTAAAATACCCAAACCATTTGTATAACAAACTGATCCAATCCATATTTTTAAATTAATAATGAACCGGTTTACCATTTACTAAAATCGGTTATATATTGGTTATTACTTTAGTGTTTCTATTGACTACTACAAATTTTAGTTCAATGTGTTTCAATACCAATTTATTTGAAGTGATGTGAATAGGGGAGGAAATGTGTGGCTCTAATGAATTACAAAACATTTCTTTCTATGTTGTTTACTTATAACATTCTCATAATATTTATTAGATTTAAAAAAAAAATTATACAGTAATTTTATTTAATTATAAAAATTTAAATTATTTAGAACCATCTATTTTTGTAAACATGTTTTTGTGATAAAAAGTTTAATTTATCGAATTAGAACTATAATGTGGTTTGGTTAAATAAAATATGTGAAATCATATATACTATTAGATTTGTGTTATTCCACTTATTAAAAAAATTGGTTAAAGCAAAAAAAAAAACATAATAATTGGCAAAGAAAAAAATCAGTATGATTGATTTTAGAGAAACTGGTTTTAAAAATGGTTCAGATGAAAAAACAGTTTTTATTAGGAACCGGTTTTGAACCGAACTGATCCAAATATAAATCCGTTTTGAAAAATCAAATCAGTTTTATAAAAATAGTTCTAAAAACCAAACCAAACCATATATATGGATCAATTTGGATTGATTTATGAACCATGCACACCCCTATTTTGTTGACATCCTCATGTGCCTATGTCTGCTTGCTGAAAATTAGTGGATCAATTTTTCTACTAGGTCCTGGTAGCTGAGAGTCATGACACAAACCTTTAGAGGTAGGTCGTTGTCCAAAAGATTAATGTTATAAATGGTATAGGTCTGATGCTCTTCTAGACTTTGTTTCCAAACTTCAAATTCTCGATTTTTATTAGGGTGTATTTAGTTTGGGGTAAATGGAGGAGAGGATAGAAAATATTTCTAATTGAATGTGTTTAGTTCAAAATTTATGAGGGAAGGAGAGAAAAACCTCTCTAAAACACACTTTTGCATTCCCCAAATAGGGAGATTTGAGGAAAAAATTAGAGAAGAGGATCTACATATTTAAAAAATTATTACATTTACTAAACTATCTTCGGTTTTATTTTAGTATTATTCATTTTCTTTCGTCTGGCTCTCTTTTGTTTAGTTTTTCTTTGTTGATTCCATCAATTTATTATAAATGTTCTCCACCTTCAAATTATTTTTTTATATTTTTATTATTTAATATAAATTATAATCATTTTTGTTTTCGTTTTTTTTATAGTTTTTAATTTTTATGTTTATTAAAGTTCGTTTTTTTTATTTTGTTTTTTTATTATATTTTTTTATATTAAATTTTAAACCATTCATTTTATATTTTTGTCCAATATATATATATATATATATATATATATATATATATATATATATATATATATATATATATATATATATATATATATATATATTATGTATTTTTTATTAGATGGTTTATCATGATTTAAAAATTATTTTTTTAATAAGCAAATATATTTCAAGGATACAAAGGGGTATCCTAACCCGTATACAAAAAATCCACCCAAAAATCACCTTACATAAAATCACAATGTGACTTGAACCAATCATAATAATTACAAGTAAAGCCTATGTTGAGTCTACCGATCAAAATCCACGAAAGAAAAATAATCTTATGAACCACAAGATCTCCATCCCAAATTTTGTCGCAAAACATAATATTGTTCCTACATAACTACAAAACCCAACAAATTATAACCCAAATACTCATCGCCTTCTTCAAGTCGACACCAAGGACGCGTAGGGCGACAATCCAATCTGTACAGTGAACAAGGATGTTACCGAAAGGAATTCTCTTAATACCCAGCCAATCAGAAATGCTATGTCATACCTTAATAGACTTGTTGCAAAAGAAAAAAAGATGAGCCAGAGTTTCATCGACACCAAAACATAGAGGACAAACTTTGTCGTGAGTATTTGATATAATTCCTCGAGCAAATAAGTTGTCCCGAGTCGGAAGCCTATTGTGAAAAAGACGCCAAGCAAAGATAATAGTTTTAAGAGGAGATTTTCCATACCATAACATTTTAAAAGTCGCCGACTGTTCTCCCGTCAATACACTAGGCTGCAAATTTTGAGAGAGAAATTTGTAACCCGATTTGACCAAATAAGCAGATGATTGATCTAGATTCCAAGCAAAAATATGATTTGAAAATTGTTATCAACACATAGTTTAATTTGTGTCAGAAGTGTACTTTATTTTTTTGAACATTATGTAGTACGTTATAATTTTTTTAATCACTAAAAAATATAGATTGTGTTTAATTATTTATGCATATATTATTAACAATTTTTTTTTTTTGTGAATTTTTCACTTTTATACATAGGACTTATATAAGATTATAAATATAAAAATGCAAATTATTTATAAAATCTGTCATCCCCTTGTGAACCAAACCTATTTTTAATTAAAATATCTCTCTCCCCCTCTTTTGAACCAAACATATATTTAATTTAAAAAAAAATTCTCCCATTCCCTTTCCTTCATTAAAATCCCTCCACTCCTCCTCGTTTGAACAAAACAGACCCTTAGGTTCCGTTTGGTTGGGGGTTTTGGAGGGGAGGGGAAAGAATATTTTAATTAAGTATGTTTGGTTCAATTTTTTATAAGGGGTGAGGATGTAATCTGAATCCCTCTTGGGGTAGTTTTTCGTTTGCCCGAATCGAGGGATTTTGGAGGGAAGGGGGAGGGAGAGGAGTTATAATAAAATCTATTTTTGTTATATTGACATAATTACACTCATATTTTAATTATAATTCTAATTTGTTCTTAATAAATATTATATTTTAATTTGTCACCTTTTTATAATTTCTCCACATTTTTGTAACAACAACTCCATTATTTTTATTATTATGATTTTACTTTCTTTATTTTTTATGTGTTTTATTTTATTCACTTTTATCTATCATTTTCTTTGTAATAATTTAATTTTTGTATAAGTTGTTGTGTTGTATTACATATCGATATATAATTGTAGTATATGAGTTATATATTATCTAGAATTTAATTTTATAAATATTTTATATGATTAGATGGAGATGATAAAATGGTTCATTTGAAGACTGGTCATATAATGATTCTATGACATTTATCAATATTTTATTTACACTTTAATATATTTCAGACTATTTGAAATATTAAAATATTTTGTGTTTGATTATCTATGTTGTTTATGAATTAACATTTTTTTTTTGGTGAATATCATTTTGTTTTTATTTTATTTAGCAAGAGTCTTATAAAATTTTAAGGTTAAAAAGGTAAAGTAGTTTTAGAATCCTTCTTCTCCCCTTGTGAACCAAACATGTTTTTAATTAAAATTTTTCCATCCCTTTCCCTCCCACTCTTTTGAACCAAACATACATTTAATCAAAATACATTCACTCCCCTCCCCTCCCCTTTATTAGAATCCCTCCCCTCTGTTGAACCAAACAGATCCTTAAGGACATGGATTTGGTTTCCCTGGACATTAAAGAAATAGTCAGAAGTGATTTGAATTTATGGCAAATATGGACAATATACAAAGAACAATAGATTTCATATTTTGATATCTTATATAATCAATTCAAGATGATGTTGTCCAATGTGTTTTTAACAATTCATAGGTCTACTACACAAACAACAATTTACTAAACATTATTATCTGATCGTACCTGGATCAGACAGTATTTGATGACCAGCAACGTCTTGTGGACTTCAGCTCCGGTGCGGTTGAAAGACCCCGGGGGGGGGGGTGTACCTGCAAGGTACTCCGACGCTCAAGTAAGGCAAGGGTCACAAGTAAAAGCAAGTACAAGGTTAGAGAGTAAGAAAGTGTGTGTAACCTGACCCTCTCAAGTGAGAGGGTATTTATAGAGAGCCCTCAGCGCGGGGCCAACAGTTACTTGCATTGGGATGGATTGCCAGGCCCAATCCAAGTAACTGCCAGGGCTTACGTGGCATAGTGAAGATCAGCACGTGGTTTTCGCCCTGGGGTAACCATTCCTAGATCTCCGGAATTAGGGCAGACCGATTCCATCAGGAGTGGGTGGTTACATGAGAACGTGTCCTCGCGGGGATGAGTCTTGCGTGTCGGGGAGGACTCTTATGTACAGACGGAGATGACTCCTCGCAGGGGAGGAGAACCTGAGTGTCGGGGAGGAGCGAGGCCAGGGAGGCTCAGCGCCTTGCCCGACGCTCTATACCGTGCGTGTGCCCGACAATGTTGAGGAGGCATATGCCCGACATCGGTCGTGCTAAGAGGCCCTTGTTGGGCCATCCCGGGACGTGTGGGTTAGGCCTGCTCGATTGAGAAAAATACCCCGTGCCAGTTCAGAACAGGAGCCCCCCAAGTCGTTGCTCTGAGGTGTCAGAGTAATGACTTAAGGACCAGCTATGCCGATGACTTATCTAGTCGGGGAAGGGACTCTAAACGGGGAACAGTTGGTAATCGGGCAAAAACGAGTCGGCCTGCTCGTGCTAGATTGGCCGTGGATGGGCGACATCGCGGGGGTACGAGAAGTCTGAAACGAGGTGAATGAAAAGACGCGAGTTGGGGAATGAAACGACACGTTTGGGAGAGTGTGCGCCATGTGTCGCAGCTCATCATTGTCTAGGGCGGCTACGCTAGGGTAGCGTAATCGATTGCCTATGAGCCCTCGAAACTTGTGAGAGCCCTATAAATAAGGGTCATCTCGTCCCATTTGCACTTTTGGCTCCCCTTTTGCTCAGATTCACTCTTTCTTCCTTCTCTTGTTTTGCCGCCGTACGCCGCCGCCAACTGCCGTGCCGGAAACCTACCGGAAGTTATTTCAACTAAGAGTTTTTCTTTTTTCTCCTTTCATTTGTCTTTTTAGGGTGGTTTCATGGTAAACTGATGAAGTTCTCATGGAAATCACGAAATATCTGGCGAAAACGACGGAATTTCATAGTTTAGTTGTTGAATCTCGTGGGGAGAGACGATGAAATCCCCGAGGACACGAAGAATATCTCGGGGTCATGAGATGAACATTTCTCAGCTCTTTGTTGAACATTCTGGGGATCAAGGACGGAATCCCCGAGGAGCCGACGTTTATCTCGGGGATATGGGTCGAATACCCTGGGTCCTGACCAATTTCGCTCCCAGTGGACCTGAGGATGGTCGCGGGTTCGCGTTCCCCGACGTTCCCTCCCCGCCCTTTCACTTGATCAGCGGTGGAAGGGATGGATTTGATATGGGTAATTGAATTCACCATTTCCTTCCGCTTTTCAGGTAAATGGACCTATTGCCCGTGGCTGAGGGATCTTTGGATATTTACGACGGGCCCGATTCACCTATGGCGGAGAAAACCAGCGCCTGGGAGAGGCTTCCCGACGAGTGGGCCTGCGAAGAGGCAGTGAACATGATCCCCGAGTTTGTCGACCTGAACGAGGCCGACATATTTTGTACCGTCGAGCACCGCCTAATAGGTTCATAGAAGTCGTGGAACGTGTTCAGGCCTTTGCCACATCATCGAATATGCTCGACATATAGCGGGATGCGGTTTCCCGTATATGAGTTTATGTTCGACGAGGCGGGGTGGCGTTTGCCCTTCACGGATTTTCAACAGTCAGTGTTTGCCCACCTGCGTTTGACCCCTTCTCAACTCCACCCCAACTCTCTCGCATTCATCAGGGCTTTCGAGCTCGTGTGTAAATACCTGAAGATTGGGGCGACGGTGCCCCTATTTTTTTTCATTTTCCATCTTCAACGACAGGCTGTCGACGACAAGCATGGCTGGGTGTCCTTCAAGCAGGTGAGCAGCATGTTTCACACTTATCTGGACTCCGTGCGAGACTTCAAGTATCGGTACTTCCTCGTGAGGCCGGTCACACATGAGGCCGTAAATACAGTGTACCGTCGGGTCGTCGAGGAAGTGGATGGGCGGTGAGAGGAGGCCTTTGTGCCCAGGTTTCCGTTGTTCTGAACTGAAGAACACTTCAAGAGGGGAACAGACAGCTATATCGTCAGCCCTGGTAAACTCTGTGAAGGGGATCGCTTGGCTCACGAGGCCATAGTCAAGTTCGTCAGTGGGTTTAACAAAGCCAAGTTCGTGACGCCGAACGGGGACTTCCTTCTGGGCGATGATGGGGAGGTCTTAACGAAGCGTCGATTGATCAACACTAGGGCTCTCCTAGAGACGTTTTCTGACGAGGAGGCTCTCGAGCTGTTAGGTGGGGTGGCCTCCCCGACCTGCCTTTCCCTTCGTCCTTCTTTTCGAATTACTGACCTCTTTGTTTTCTGTGCAGGTAAGATGTCGTCTGCTGAGGAGCACCTCAAAAAGTTGAAGGCTAACCGCGCCACGAAGAAGGGAGGCAAAAGCCGTCTCGAGCAGATCCGAGCGCAGGAATCCGTTCCCACTCAGACAACCGGGGGTTCTTCTGGCTCTCACCAGGATAGTGATTCTCCCAGCCCCCAGGTCTCCCCGAAGAAGCGGCGGATTGCGGACACAGTGGCCATCGACCTTACTGAGAACGAGGGTCCCCCTGTTCTAAAATTCGTGCTCCCGCCTTGTCACTCGAGGCCGAACTTTTTCATGGGGAATAATTCCCTTTGCGTGGGTGCCCCCGAAGCTCAGGCCATCTTAGGCGTCAACAAGGTCTCTTGGAGAAAGGCGCTGGTGGAGGATGTGTCCGCTGTGATGCGGGTTTGTGCGGCTGCCCTGGTTCTGAACGACGAGGCGTGCCCGAAAGGCGAACTGAACAGGTTGCGTGAGAGTTTCCAGTCTATCTCAGCCGAAATGGAGAAGGTGGGAAAGGAGCTGGCCGACTGCAAAAGCCAGAACCAGGCCCTGGTTGAGCTTCAAGGGAAGTTGGAGGAAAAGTTGAAGAATGCTGAGGAAGAGCAGAGATGTCTCGTCGGGATTAAAGAGGGGAGGGATCGTCTCTTTGCGAGGAATGCCGAGTTGGAGGAGGTTGTCCGCCCCGCTGATGAGGAAACCAAGGAAGATAGGTTGCTGACCTCGCGGGCAGCGCTCATAGCGAAGCTCCGGGAATCCGAGGAGGACAACCTCGTAGCGGCCGACATAGGATTCAGAAACGCCGTGCAACAACTTCGGGTTCTCAACCCTGACCTCACAACCGAAGGGATAAACCCCGACTCCGAGGTGGTCGACGGTCAGATCGTGCAGCCGATGCGGGTGGACGAGGTTCATGAACGTGAGGAGCCTGAAGGGACTGTCGTCGAGTAGGCTTTTCTTCTTCGTTTTGTTCGGCCTGCGAGCCGTTTTATTTATTTTTCAATACGTATGCCCGGCCTGCGTGCCAGGGGCTTTTGATACTTGTTTGTAATATTTGTACAATGGGCTTCTGCCCGCTTCAATGCATTTTTTCTTATCTGCTCGTGTGCTGTTTGTATGGTTTATACTGTGTGTGATGTTATAGCATTTGTTATACTTTGTTTTTGTCTAAGTAATAAAGACTTCTATACTTTGTTTTTTTGTCTAAGTAATAAAGACTTTGGGATTTGCTCGACCTTGATAGTCCCTGACCGCGTGGAGAGCTGGTCGGGTGGTCGGAGACATATTCCGACCTTCAACGAGGCTAAGAGCTCGGTCGAGATCTTAGCTTCATGGCGTGAACTTCCCATCGCGAGCTGGGTGTTCTGCCTAATTGGTACAACGACGGCGGAGCTTGATCGAGGTATCCCCGTCGGATCAAAATTCCTCGCGCACACAACGCGGCCTTCAATCATCGTGTTCTGTATAGGGGTGTCGTGCTCGTACCTTAGTGCGTCCCCGTAATCGCGGTGTTTGTGAGTCGCGGGCAGTGCTTAACTGTAGTATTGTTTGAGCTTCTCAGCGTTCCATGGTCGAGCAAGTTCTTCCCCGTGCAGATTTTCAAGGAAATAGGCTCCTGTCCCCGTTTTCGCGCGGACGCGGTACGGGCCTCCCAGTTCGCGGCGAGTTTGCCCTCTCGTGAGTCTTTCTGGTTCCTTCGTAGGACGAGGGTGCCCACTTGAAAATCACGTTTGATAACTTTGTCGTTATAACACAGTGTTATTTTCTGTTTTAGTGAAGCTTCTCGAAGAGAAGCGCCCGAACGTGTCTCCTTGACTAAATCGAGTTCTTCCCTCAGGGCTTCGTTGTTCGCGTCCCCGTCGAGGGGGGTTTCCGTCCTCCTCGAGGGCTCCCTGATTTCCACGGGGATCACCGCTTCCGTTCCGTAGGTCAGACGAAAAGGGGTCTCCCCGTCGTGGAATGTGGGGTCGTTCGGTAGGCCCAGAGGACGCTGTATAGCTCCTCAACCCACCGTTGCTTGGCGTCGCCTAATCGATGTTTCAATCCTCGTAGAATTACTCTGTTCGCCGCCTTAGCATGTCCGTTTATTTGAGGGTGCTCGACCGACGTGAAGTGCTGCTTCGTGCCTAGCTTGGAGACAAAGTCTTGGAAGTTCTTGTCGGTGAACTGTGTTCCGTTGTCGGTGACAATAGCTTGAGGCACGCCGAATCGGGCGAGGATGTTCCTTTTGTAGAAACGCAGTATGTTGAAGGCCGTGATTTTGGCCAATGCTTCCGCCTCAATCCACTTCGTGAAGTAGTCCACCCCGACGATGAGGTATTTGTTTTGATACGACCCCTGGACGATGGGTCCAAGGATATCCATCCCCCACCATGCAAACGGCCACGGGGAAGACAGTGTTTTGAGATCGTTAGGAGGAGCAAGGTGCATGTCCCTATGCCGTTGGCATCTATCGCACTTCTTGACGTGTTCCTTGGTGTCCTGTTGCATGGTGGGCCAATAGTACCCTACTCGAAGCGCCTTACGGGCTAACGATCACCGCCGAGGTGCTGTGCATTGATTCCTTCGTGGATTTCTTGGAGGATGTCGGGGCCTTGGTCTCCTCGACGCACCTGAGGAGGGGAATAGAGAACCCTCTTCGGTATAGTTTATCCTCGACTATCGTGTATGAGTATGCCCGCCGCTTGACCATTCCGGCTTCCTTGGGATATTCGGGCAGCTTACCCGTCGTGAGGTATTTGTACACAAGGGTCATCCAGCAATTGCTGTCACCAATGGCGTTTACGTCCTCCACTGGAGCGGGTCTGATGATGCTCGGCCGGGAAAGCACTTCTTGTATGACGGATTTGTTCCCGCCTTTCTTCTTTGTGCTTGCCAATTTGGACAAAACATCTGCTCGGGAATTGTGCTCACGGGGATATGAGTTACTTCCGCGGAGGTGAACTTTTTCATCTTTTCTTTCACCAAGGTCAAGTATTCGATGAGATTGTCGTTCTTGGCTTGATACTCTCCTCGGACTTACGAGGCCACGAGCTGGGAGTCAGTGAAGATTTTGACCTCCTTGGCGCCGAGGTCTTCGGCCAGCCGAAGTCTGGCGAGGAAAGCCTCGTACTCCACTTGGTTGTTTGACATCGGGAAGGATAGTTCGAGGGATACCTCGATCAGGATGCCTTCCTCGTTTTCGAGGATGATGCCCGTCCCGCTTCCCTTCGGGCTGGATGCTCCGTCGACATAGATCGTCCATTTTTGGGATCCGTTGGTCGAGGGTTCCGGGACGGTCATCTCTGCCACAAAGTCGGCCAGTACCTGAGCCTTCAGGGCTTTCCTTCCCTCGTATTGGATGCCAAACTTGGCGAGTTCGAGCGACCACCTGAGCATCCTCCCCGCCATATCCGGTCGTCCAAGGAGTTGCCTTATGGGCTGTTAGGTCCTTACGACGATAGTGTGGGCGAGGAAGTAGTGGCGCAGCCTCCTGGCCTCGGTGACGAGGGCCAAAGCGACTTTCTCTATCTGCTGATACCGGAGCTCGAGGCCTTGGAGGGCTTTGCTCGTGAAGTAAATTGGTTTCTGTCCGTCCGGGGTTTCTCGAATGAGGACGGCGCTGACTACTTCATTCGTGATTGCGAGATATAAGAAAAACGTCTCCCCACTCTCAGGCCGTGAGAGGACCGGGGGTTGCGATAAGACTTGTTTTAGGTGGAAGAGCGCATGCTCGCACTCCTCGCTCCATTCAAACTCTGCTTTTTGTCGGAGAAGTTTGAAAAATTGGAGTGCGTACTACGCCGACTTGGCGACGAAGCGGGAAAGGGCGGTGAACATCCCGTTCAATGATTGTATTGACTTCTTTGAGTTTGGAGTAGGGATCTCGAAAAAAGATCTACACTTGTCGGGGTTAGCTTCGATTCCTCGCTCTGTGAGGTAGTAATCGAGGAACTTACCTGCCCGAACGCCGAAGGTACATTTGTCGGGATTGAACCTCATGCGGCACCTCCTCGCTGTGTCGAACACCTTCTTGAGGTGTGCGGAATGGTCGACTTCTTCCGCCGATTTGACGATCATGTCATCCATGTAGACCTCGAGCATGTCACCGATTTCATCCCGGAAAACCTTGTTCATCATCCGTTGGTAGGTCGCACCGGCGTTCTTCAGGCCGAAAGGCATTACGTTGTAGTAGTAATTGCCCGACTCGATCATGAAAGCCGTGTGCTGTTTGTCGACCTTGTCCATGGGAATTTGGTTGTATCCCGAGTATGCGTCCATGAAGGATAACCGTTTGTAACCTGTAGAATTGTCGACCAGCTGGTCGATGTTAGGCAAGGGATAGAAGTCTTTCGGGCAAGCCCGGTTAAGATCAGTATAATCAACACACATCCTCCATTTTCCATTATTCTTTTTGACGAGTACAACGTTGGACAGCCAGGTTGTGTACCTGGCTTCCGAAATAAAATTTTCCTCTAGGAGGTCTTTTACAGCTTTTTCAGCAGCCTCCGCTTTTTCGTGAGACTGCTTACACCTACGTTGAGCTATGACCCTAGCGGTCGGATCTACTGCGAGCTGATGGCAAGCCACCTCGGGGTCGAGGCCAGGCATCTCGGAGGCGCTCCATGCAAAGAGATCAACATTCTCCCTTATACATGCCTTAAGCTGCTCCTTCGCCAGGTCGGGGATTCCGGTGCCAATCTTCACGTTACGTTCTGGATCGTCCCCTAGTACAACGAGCTCAAAGTCTCCATCGGGGATGGGGCGCGTTGGGTGGACAGGCCGCCCATTGTTTTTCGCCTGGAGGTCAAGGTCTTCTGTCCCGTCTTCATCGGGTTCTCCCGGGAACCTGCTGTCGAGTTCGACCGCGTTGACGCGCGGGAGAGGTACCTGTTCGACGTCCGGGGGTGGCTTGGCCACGGTCTTGGGTTTAGTGTCGATGGAACTCATGCCTTTGATGGGGACGTCGAAGCATCTTCTGGCTGCGTCTATGTCCCCGTGCATCGTCACTACTCGTCCCCTGGCCGTGTAGTACTTCATTTTGAGGTGGACCGTTGATGGTACCGCCGTAAGCTCGGCCAGGGTGGTCCTCCCGAGGATGCATTTATAAAGGGATGAACATTCGACCACCAGGAAGCGGGTCTCCACCTGTCGGGCTGTGTCTTCGGCCCTGAATGTGACCATTAGCTCAACGTAGCCCCATGGTCAGGTGGTGGTTCCGTTGAATCCCTGCAGGTCTGAGCCAACGTATGGGGTCAGATGTCTCTCGTCGAGTTGGAGAGTCCCGAAAAGGTGATCGTACATGATGTCGACCGAGCTGCCCTGGTCGACAAGGATACTTCGAACGTCAAAGTTCGCCATCTGGGCCCTGATCAGGAGGGGATAGTGGCATTGGGCGCTCCTCCGGGGAGTTCCTCGAGATAGAAGGTGATAGGGTTTGAGTTCCCTCGCACCTTCTCGAGAGTGGTTGTCTTCGCCGACGTTGCTGATTCCATTTCATCAAATTTCCTCTTGATCGACCTGACATATAACTTCTCGTAGCCACCCCCAGAGATGACCGTTGCCTTGGGGAAGCTTTCCCAGGTGCTACGGGCAGCGAAGGGGTCCTCTTGGGGGAAGGTTGCCCACATGTTGTGAATTGCTTCTTGGCCTTCAATGATTACGGGGACAAAGAAATCTTCGGGTCGTGTGACACTGAGGGCGCCCTGAAGCCGACTCTCGTCGGGAGGAGGTGTCGTCTCCTCGACTTTCTGGGCTTTCCGGGAGCTGGGACGAGGAGTATCATTCTTCTGGCCGTATTTCTTCAAGTGCCCCTCCTTGATGAGAATTTTGATTGCATCCTTGAGATGGATGCAGTCTTCTGTGACATGCCCGTGGCTCCGGTGGAACCTGCAGTACTTTGACTTGTCAGTGTTTGATTTGGGAGTAGTCGGCTTCGGAAAACGGACGCCTCCTTTCAGAAATTCCGAGTTTTGGCACTCGGAGAGGATTCGCGCGCGGGGAGCATTGAGCGGGGTGTACTCCGTGAACCGGCCAGCTGGTCCGCGCGGTTCACGAGGATCACGGGGGCGATTTTCTTTCTTTCTTTCTCCTCCTCGTCGGGGAGGAGAGTCTTCATCTTTGTGGCCGCGGGGGCCTTCCTTGCGTCTCGACTCAAGGACGATCTGCGCTGCCTCCGATTCCTCGAGCTCGATATACGACTGAGCTCGTTGGAGGAGGTCCTCGAGACGGCGGGGTCTGCGGAGGCCCACGGACTTGGCAAAATCAGATCCAAAACATAGTCCATGGATGATCAGATACTTCTTCATGTCGTCGGTCGTATGAACCTCGACAGCCTCTCTGTTGAATCTCTCAATGTAGTTCTGGAGAGATTCGTTCTTCCCCTGGAAGATGCTCTCTAGGGCAGCCTCCGTCTTCGGGTGTCGACGAGACGCAGTAAAGTGTTTGGTGAAGCGTTGTCTTAGTTGCCTCCAGGATGTGATTGACCTAAATGCCAGACCCTTGTACCATGTCATGGCGCCCTTCCGCAAGGTGGTGGGGAAAAGCCTGCACTTAATGGCTCCCCTGACGTTTCTGAAGTCAAGCATGGCTTCGAAACTTTCAACGTGATCGTCTGGGTCGGCCAGACCGTCGTAGGTCCCCAGTGGCGGGGGTTTCTCCATGCCCGCGGGAATTTGGGCGTTCATGATCTCCCACGACAAAGGGGTCCTCTGGTCGTCATCGTCGCTTCCGGCCGGGGATATCGAAGGGGATCGGTGATGTCGTGGAGGGGAATTCCTCGAACAGTTCCTCGGTCTCTCCTCGGTGGTTTTGGACCTCTTGGTAGTTGCGGAGGGCCTGGGTTCCTTCTGAGGTGGGGAACGATGGCGTTTCTGGGAGACCACCGGCTGGGGGCGTTCAAGGCGTGGACGATGGCCCTGGCGCACCGGCGAGGGGATTCGAGATTCTTTGGATGGAGTCCTTCGCGGGGAAGGGGAGCGGCGAGGCGAGGGTGGACGACGATGTCTTCGCGGGGAAGATCGCCGTGTCCTCCCTTGCTCTAGTGCTTCAATTCTGGTATTCTGGTGTGCTATCAGCTGATTGGTCTGATTGATAAAGGCAAATAGGGCCACGGTGCTCGCGTCTGCATTGGGCGGAGGACCAACTGGCTGAAAGACGGCTTGTTGGTCGTCCTGCTGGGCAGCGTTGTAAGCCACGTCTTGGGAGTCTGGGGAGGCAGTATGCCCGTCTCTCACGTTACCCTCTTCGACGTGGAGGGCAGCAGCGTCATCGCGGTGGTTCCCATTCTCGAGTTGCGCAAGGACGGTGTCCAGAGCTTTGTTAGCAGACGGGTTGCCGACCATGATGGTGATGAACGAGAGGATTGTTTTGGCTTATCGGAGGAAAAATGGGGAAGCAAAGGTTTCCCACAGACGGTGCCACTGATCGTACCTGGATCAGACAGTATTTGATGGCCAGCGACGTCTTGTGGACTTCAGCTCCGGTGCGGTTGAAAGACGGCCGGGGGGGAGGGGGTGTACTTGCAAGGTACTTCGACGCTCAAGTAAGGCAAGGGTCACAAGTAAAAGCAAGTACAAGGTTAGAGAGTAAGAAAGTGTGTGTAACCTGACCCTCTCAAGTGAGAGGGTATTTATAGAGAGCCTCCAGCGCGGGCCAACGGTTACTTGCATTGGGCTGGATTGCCAGGCCCAATCCAAGTAACTGCCAGGGCTTACATGGCGTAGTGAAGACCAGCACGTGGTCTTCGCCCTGGGGTAACCGTTCCTAGATCTCCGAAATTAGGGCAGACCGATTCCATCGGGAGTGGGTGGTTACATGAGAACGTGTCCTCGCGGGGAGGAGTCTTGCGTGTCGGGGAGAGACGTGTCCTCGCGGGGAGGACTCTTATGTGCAGACGGAGATGGCTCCTCGCGGGGGAGGAGAACCTGAGTGTCGGGGAGGAGCGAGGCCGAGGAGGCTCAGCGCCCTGCCCGACGCTCTATACCGTGCGTGTGCCCGACAATGTTGAGGAGGCATATGCCCGACATCGGTCATGCTAAGAGACCCTTTTTGGGCCATTCCGGGACGTGTGGGTTGGGCCTGCTCGATTGAGAGGCAGACCCCGGCCCAGTCCAGAACATTATCCATCTTTAAATCACTTATAAAAATGAATGGTCTTGACATGATGGTGAAGTCAACTGAAATGTTATAAATGTCATGAATCAGTAAAGATGGAAGGTTGTATGAAAGCATAATGGGAATGAAGTACACAAATGCAGTAAAGACGGAAAGTTGTATGAAGTCATAAATGAAATGTTGAAGTACGTACACAGAACAATATAGCTAATAAACTCAAAAATCATGTAATGAAGTAAAGAAATGCTTGATATACAAAAAAGAAGAAAACATAGTTCAAATACATACAGTTAAACATTTTAGAGATTGAAAATATGGTTAATCTGAAAAAAAGTTTGAATAATTAACTTTAAAACGAAGAATAAAGATAATAAAAATGTAAAATGAATGAAACACACTTGATGTAAATACAAGAAAAAGCATAGAATGAGATGTTTGAAAATATCATTAATTTGAAAGCTCATGTTTGAGATTGAACATGTCATTCATAGGAAAGATAAAGGTAGAATCTTTAACTTCAAAAACATGAACAAAAAGAATAAAAATGTAAAATGAAGAAAAAATATTTGAATTAAAAACATTTTAGAGACTTCAAAACCATGAACAAAGATCATAAAAATGTAAAATGAAGAAAACACGTTACTACGAAAAACACCAATAATCACGGTTGTGAAAGTCTATTATCATGATATACAACTGTGGTAAGATAGCGTGTGGTTGTAAGTAATCTATTTACAACCACAATCTATTGGCCGTGGTAATGAATTAGAAAATGCACTACATATAACCCAAATTGTAATAAACAAACGTGGTGAAATGGTAGTCAACCTAATTTTTTATTTTGCCACGTGTTTTGCGACACTACAATGATAAATTTCATCATAATATATAATATTAAATATTTTTAACACAACAACAACAAGAATAATAAGAACAATAACAACAACAAGAACAACAACAAAAACAATAAGAACGACAACATGAACAACAAGAACAACAAAAACAACACGAACAACACAAAGAACAATAAGAACAACTACAACAACAAGAACAACAAAAACAACAAGAAGAAGAACAACAACAAGAAGAAAAACAAAAAGAACAACAACAATAACAAAATAAATAAATAAATAGAATCGTTAAATAAAAACATTTTACCTGACATAACAACAACAACTAATGTTGCTAAATTGAATCCATGCTTTCCATGTACCTTTCAATTTGGAGAAGAGATGATGGAGTTTCGAAACTCGTTAATGGAAGAAATGTTTTTAAGTTTTGTTTATGGAAGAAATGATGTTTTCAAGTTTGTTTTAATGGAGGAATAATGTTTTGTAAATGGAAGAAGTTTGGAGGCAGAAGATGAAGTTTGTCTAAGTACGTATAGGACAAAAGTGAATGAACTAAGAGTGTTATATATCTTTAAAAAAGTAAGAAGACACCACTTTTCACCACAATTGAAATTCCAACCTTGGTGAAAAGTGACCTAAAAATAAGTAAAAAACAAAAAATGTTGGTGTTGGGATTCGAATCCATGACTAGACACCACTTTTCACCACGGTTGAAATTCCAACCGTAGTGAAAAGTGGCTTAAAATTAGGTAAAAACTAAAAAATGTTGGTGTTGGAATTAAAAAATTGCAGACGCCTAAATATCACATATTACTTCGTCGATTGAATAGTTGAGGTAATAACATATTACGAAAGATATACTTTGTAGTAGTTATACATTTGATGTACATAAAAGAAACATGAAAAAGCAAAGGAAAACATAATAACCAAGAACAAAACATTCATTCGGAAAAAAAAAAGGTTATAACTTTAATTACAAAACAAAGAAGAAATTGAGAAAATTCAAAACCCATGTTCTTGAATGACCAAAGCATTAATTCGAAAAATAATTAAGGTTCAATCTTTTATTGCAAAACTAGGTACAAATAGAGAAAATAAAGCTTTAAAAGGAAGAAGAAATCAAAATTAAAATGGGTATAGTAATGATAATGAAAGACATGATAGGTGAATAAGAAGAACAAAGGTAAGAGAAGCACTTACAGAAGTTAGAGAAGAAGCTACAATATATGAAGATTTTATGACAAGGGAGAGAGTGAAATTAAGATGTGAAAGTAAAAAGGTGAAGAGATGGATGCGATGAGATGTATAATGAGAAAGAGCAAAAATGCATAATTCCAACTCTTAATGATATGAATGAATTGATCCGTGACACATAATAGCATGGAAATGATGTGGAGCAAAAGGATAGTCATTAATATGTTAATTACTTATAAGTAAATTTTGTAGAGTAAAATTAAAGTTTAACAAATGGTTTTTTTTAATAAGCAAAACCTATGTTATAAATCGAGGATACAAAAAGGGTATCCAAACCCGTATACATCAATAAGCCTCTAACTAAAATCAAGACCTACAAAAATCACGAGGGGCATTAACCCACTTGTAGTAGTTACAATTATATGCACTTTTGTGTTTCTTTCCTATCCACCACCAAGAAAAAGTTATGATACGATTAGAGATCGTATCTAGATCTCAAAATTCGTCTCTAAACATTATGTTGTTTCTAGATGACCAAATAACCCAACAAACTGTCAACCATAATCCTACAACAATACTGACGCTAAAATTTATCCGAACACAACCAGCCACCCAACAAGATAAATGATTTAAAATGACTCCAACATAAATCTCCGGAACGCCCAACCAATTGCACACAAACTTTCACACCAGAATAGATTTGGGACAGTGGAAAAATACATGTTCTACATTTTCCACCTCTAAGAAACAAAAAGAACAGACCTTTTCATGGCTATTGGTAATAATTCCTCTACGAGCGAGATTGTCGCGGGTTGGAATTCTATTATGCATCAACCTCCACCCAAACACTTTCACCTTTAAGGGAGCCTGCGCTAACCAAGTAAGCTTGAAGGCATACCTTAATTCTTCCTCAATAGCCGAGCCAAGGACGCCTGCATTTTCCTGTAAGAAACAGTAAAGAGAAGAGACAGAAAAAATGTGAAGTATCACTAAGCAGCCAGTTGATATTGTCTTGGGATCCTACAGACACAGAAAATTCACTTAACACAACATATAAATTCAAGAGCTGGAGGCTGACTTCTTCGGACATATTTTGGTTGGACAGCTTCACATTCCAGCGCCACGTTCCGTCTTCCCAAAATCCATTATATGCTACCCGATTTGCCTTGTGTTCCGTGCAGTTCCATATCACCAGAAAAGCAGTAGCCAAGGCATGAGGACCAGCCCACCGGGAAAGCCAAAAAGATACATTATGACCATTTCCAATCTTGTGAGAGAGCAATCCAGAAAAATGATTTATCCCGTAGGATACAGAAACTTGAAGTAGGTATCGCCACCAAATTGATGGGGGGACAATGTACTTAGGTACCTCTGCTGTATGAAAATCGTGCACATGATTGGGATACCAGTAGTCAATTATATCTTTCCACAGACAACCTTCCTGCACCATAATTTTCCAGATCCACTTAAATAACAGAGCAAGATGAACAACTTTAAGTCTTTAACCCCTAAGCCACCGTCTTCTTTAGTTTTACAAACCATACTCCATCGAACCCAGGATACACCCTTTTTAGACATCGAACTGTTCCACAAGAATCTCTTTTGAATAGAGGTGAGAATACGAATGACTTTACAAGGGAGCTTGTAGAAAGACTTGAAATGAATTGGTAGATTTGCAAGGAAGGAATTGATTAAAGTTACTCTACCTCCCATGGATAAGAACCTACATTTCCAAGAATTCAATCTAGACCGAACCTTATCGATCATTGGTTTCCAAAAAGAGACCAATCTATGATTGCCACCAATGAAAATGCCTAGAAACTTGAAAGGGAAGGTAGATAACTTACAATCAAGGAAATTTTGCACATCCATAAGAACCATGTCATCCACGGCAATACCATACAGGGAACTTTTGTTAAAGTTAATTTCAAGACCTGAAACTAGATGAAAACTTTTTATAATAGCCTTGACTGCCAGAATATTGTTCCATGAACCCTCACCCAATAACACCGAGTCATCCGCATATTGCAGTAAGTGAAAACAAACATCCGAATTAACCTTGAAACCTGAATAAAGTCCTCTGTCCAGCGCTCTATCGATTAGAACATAAAGACCTTCCGCGGCTATCGTAAAAAGGAGAGGAGCTAAAGGATCGCCTTGTTTAAGGCCCCTAGATACGACAAAGTCCTTAGTAGGGCTCCCGTTAACCAAAACTGACGTGAAACTGTTGAAAACCCTATTATCCATCCACCGCATCCATTTTTTGCCAAAGCCCATGATTTTCATGACATCTCGCAAGTAATTCTAATCCACACAATCGTAGGCTTTGGTAAAATCTACCTTTAGAAGCAGAAGCTCTTTCTTGGATCTTTTAGCAAAGTTGGTAACTTCATTTAAAGCCAAAACCCCGTCAAGAAAATTCCTTCCTTCTATGAACGCCGTTTGAGATGTTGAAATTATACTTCCTATTTTCTTTTTAAGTCTATTGGCGAGTAACTTTGACAAAACTTTATAAACCGAACCAATAAGAGAGATTGGTCTGTATTCGTCTAAATTCTTCGGGCAATCGTTTTTGGAATGAGCACCAAAAAGGAGGAAGCAAGGACCTTATGTAATTTCTCACCTTCAAAAAACTCCAAGATACAATTTGTAAAATCTTGGCCTACAATATTCCAGCACTTTTTAAAAAACTCGAAGTTGAAACCGTCAGGGTTGGGGCTCCAATCCCCTGCACATTCGAAAACAACACTTCTAATTTCAGCCGCGTCAACTGGTACTTCTAGCTCGTCTTTGTCCTGATTAGAGAGACGTTTGAATCCTAACTCCCCCACAAAGGGAAAAAGCCTTGAAGCTTTGTTAAACCTTTTTGAAAAATGATCTCTGACTGCTTCTTTGACTCCCTGAACATCCTCCACATAGCTACCGTTAGCACAAACCGAGGTAATAGTGTTCAAGTTGATACGGTTTCTTAAGGCAGCATGGAAGTACTTTGTATAAACATCTCCACCCTCAATCCATTTTGACCTAGATTTTTGTCTTAGAATACTTTCCTTGATCCTTAAAATTTTCCATAGATCATCTTCTGCTGCATTCCTATTTTCCAAGTCTTCTGGTGTAATGCGTCCTTGTTTTAAGTCAATAAAGTCTTCAACTTTGTTTATGATACCGGTATCCATCTTGATTTTAGTATCAACCCAACCAAATATATTGGAATTCCACCACTGAAGCTTCTCCCGAAGGTTTTGTAACTTCCTGGACAAGATGAAAGAAGCCTTCCCATCTACATCAAAGTCTTCCCACTCTTTTTTAACAAATGACATAAAGCTTATATGTTCAAACCAGCACGATAGAACTTTAAACGGTTTGGGTCCCCAGTTGGTGTTTTTGGCGGAGATCCAAACCGGCCTATGGTCTGAGACGTCCCGATCTTCAATCTTTTGACAAACCATGTTCCACTCATTAAAGACACCAGGGGAAACTAAGAATCTATCGAGACGACTCCAAATCTTGCCTCTCGATTTAAACCAGGAGTATTTGATACCAGAAAGAGGTAAGTCCACACAGCCAATCATATTGATAAACTCTAAAAATTCCTCCATATATCTTCTGTTATGGCTGGTACAACCAACTTGTTCGCCCGGACACTTAATCGAGTTAAAGTTGCCTCCTAAAAGCCACTCTCCAGGCTCTAAACTGACTTTAAGATTTATAAGCCTGGACCAAAGTTCTCTTTTTTCTGAGATATTGCAGGGCGAGTAAATGTTAAACAGATAACATTTTCTTCCTCTCCAGATAACCTGCATTCCTAAAAAGCCTTTACCCCTATAACTGCATATAGGGTCCAAAACGCCCTCTTTCCAGATAGTTAGTACTCCACCTGATAGACCAGTAGAATGCATTGCTGACCACTGACAAGATTTGTCTCCCCAAATACTATATACCAAAGCATCAGTCATAATTGTACATTTAGTTTCTTATAAGAAACATATTTCCGCACCTGCCTTATTAATCGTAGATCTAATTTTCCTCCTCTTTAAGCCACCCCCACACCCTCTGATATTGCAAGTAATTATATTCATGTGAGACCGATAACTACCACCTTCTTACCTTTTTTCGACTTTCTATCTACAACTTCTAGATTACGAAGGATAGATTCAAAGACTTCGTCGTCTTCTTCCGCCTCTATGCCCAAAGATTTTATAGACTCCCAAACTCTGGCTGGAAGATTTTCTAATTTCTTCTTGATCCTTGAATTACTCTGCAGGAAACCTGAATCACCAATGGAATTATCAATTGAATCAGAATCCGTATGAAGCGTAGAAGGAGGTTGTTTTTCCCCTCTACATCCTTTGTGCCGGTTTTGAGGGATAAAGACTTTAGGGTACAAGCACTCTGCCTGCAAGAGAGTGGCATAATACGAAGGATTAAAAGGTATTTTAATCTTCTGGTAAATGTCTTCAATAAGCTTCTTTTTCGTCTTAGAAGAATTTTCCCCCAAGTTATCGCAACCCATGGTTCCTGGGTCATCACTTGCCATTGCATCTTGAAAAACTGAAATATCATCTTCCTTAGACATATGAAAGCAGGTTAACTTTTTCTCACCAACATTCTTGGGAACCTCAGTCTCAACAATTCTTTTTTTGAATCTCTAGGGTACAGGTCACATGGTCAGACTTGGAATCCTGAATGTCACTTCTATCGAAGCTTTCAGCAGGGCCTAAGCTAGAATTGTCACTATCTGGTATCAAAAATCATGACTTTTTGACTTTCACGATACCCCCTCCTCTGCCCTAATACAACAAGTAACGTCAAGTCCCATAGCACATTGGGACTCTCTCACAACTTCACATGCTCCCAAGGTATTATCCTTATGAGAATTCCCAAGATCACCATTTTCACAATCTTGAGTTTTGGACTCTGATGTTTTCGACTGGCTGCTGATAACCCTAGCAGAGTTGTCCCACAACGCCTCTTCTTCCTCCGAATCTGATTCAAATTCTACAACTTCTAAACTATCATCTTCATATCGAGAGACTTTGAAATGGCCTTCTTCTATAATGTAAGGCCCAAAAGAATCTTCGAAAATCTTAATTCTATAAATTTTATCGTTCACTTCAACACTAATTACTTCGTTTAAATTCGTAGCAAATTTCGTTCGAATCAAAACTCGTGCTACATCGAATCTCAATTGTTTCCGCGTGTCTTCATCCATCTTTATAAAAACTCCAGTAGTTGTAGCTAGGAATTTGAAAAATCTTTCTCCCCAAACGTGGCAAGGTAAACCGAATATTTTGACCCATGTAAGTCTCTCCTGGTCAACATCATTGGGGGACCAAGGGTGGATATCAGAAAACCACTTAGAGATCCACTCATTATCTTCTTCTATCAACTTTTTGATGTCACCTGGGTTATCTTCTTCTAGTAAACATAGATTAGCCCCCATAGGGGTGACCTTAATGTTGAAATAACCCTCCATCTGAAAAGCTTCCATGACTTTAACTGCCGAACCAGGCTTCTCCAATACACCAGCAAAAACCTGTTCAAATCTCTCCATTTCTTCGCCATTAACTTTGAAACTCAAATGTGCAAATTTGGGTTTATCACCAAGAAAGACCTGATTTGAGTTGCTCCTAATCCGTCCACTGACGCCTTTAGCAATTTGAGCATAAGTAGCTCCCACGCCGTTCCCACGCCTATCAGAGGACTTAAGTGAAGGGACATCTACTGCCTCCTTAGCCAAATTTCCTTTCTGCATAATCGTCGCTCCACCAGCTACCTTATAATCTCTCCGAAACCTTGGTAGATTAGCAAATATCTTATTGCCATTAATGACAATGTTGTCAAGTTTAATGGCAAGAAGATGTTCGTCTTCAACTTTTTTTAAATCTAACAAAACCGAACCTTTTACCCCTAATATCCAATCTTCCCGGAATAAAAACTTCCAATGCCAAACCAAATTCTTTAAAAATGTCAAACATTTGTTTAACGTCGAAGGAATCTGGAAACTCTGTGAAAAAGAATGACGATGCTTCACTTAGATCTAGATCAGTGACTTTACCTCTACTGTTCTTCCAGATCGACATTCTCCCAAAGTTAGGTCTCCGATCTTTCTTCTTCCCAACCACCTCCCAAACCCCTTGTTTAAGACTGGTGAGAGTATGCCCATCCATAAAAGCGGATACAGTCTTACTCAAAATGAATCACTGAACCCGAAACTCAGCTCTCCGAAAACCAGACGGAAGATAGATAACTAAGCACCTCCAGAAAAGACACAAATGGACCTAGTTACCAAGTAATGGGAAGTACACTGTATGGAATGACCCTAAGGGAGGAAGGTCCCTAATCCGAAGATTAGGCCTTTAAACCAAACCCTTAAAAATCAAACAGTGCAACGACCCAAAACAAAGGAAACAATGTCCAGAAATACAAAACTAAGGAAAACCAGTATGACTAATGAACCTGGTACATGGTTTCAGCGAAGAAGAAGATAGATGATTTGTCTGGTTGAATAGGTTACTGAACTTGAAACTAGAGAGAATGAAGAGTTTCTCTCTCTACGTTAACTCATTTATCTCACTTGTCCAAGTTTAATGAATGGTAAATTAGGGAAAAATGTTACATTTAACTATCTTAATTTGGTGGTAGATGTCAGAGCCATTGTCTTATAAATCTTAAATATATTGAAATTACTAGAGTGTTTCAACTTTTTGAAGAACATGTGTAAGTTAAGTTGTAGTTTAACCATGCAAAAAAATATATTTCTTATTTAAGTGATATTTACTTGTGACAATGTTTAAAGAAGCTCTATTTAGTAACGATTTAATTATGATAAATTTTGAGTCATGTGCGGTAGCCTATTTTATAATCTCTTAAAGATAGCACTAAAAATTACAAACTTGTTCTTTTAGTGATTTTATAGAACAAATTGACCTTTGAAAAACACATTCGAGAATTAATGTACTATTGAAAAATTAGATTTGAGGATCAAAATGACAAAAAAAGAAAGAAAAAGAAGAGACTTATATAGTTGGTGTATTCATAGTGGTTGTTTTTTCTTTTTCTCTTTTGATTTTCATTGTTGTACTTCTGTTGGTTGCAGGTGGTTAGTTTGACACCCCTTGTACCTTTTGACTCTCTTTGTATTTTGTTGGGCGCTATCGAGTCCCTTATTAATATATTAATTTGTCTTTAAAAAACTGTGACATTGAGTTACATTTAAAAGAATAAAAGTGGTGATTATAAAATATATGATTGTAGGATTAGATGACCATATGATTCCTTTAATACTAGTCGTATATCAGATATGAGATTTAATTAGGATTGTTGATAAATAATATATATTTTTTTGGCATTATTCTACTCGATGTGAACTATGATGTATTTAAACACTAGTGTAAACATTTTTAGATGGTTTGGTTTTGTAGGCTAGTATAATAAAGAATGATGGTATTAAAATATTAAAAATTACCTGGCACCTTCACACTTGAATCTGACACCCATAACCAACAATTTTATCATAATATCTCTAAACTATAAAAATATTTTATTTTGGAAATTAAAAAAAAAAAACAATGTTTTGGCTTAGAGTTTTGCTAGAAAATACCAGATTTTTATAAGTTAATGGTGTTTTTCATTCAATTTATTTGTTTTTACCAATTTATTTTGTTATAGTACTAGATTTTTTACACAATCTGTTTTGGACTGGTCCAATGGCTAGACATAGTCCAATCCACTTATGCTCCCAAAACGGTCCAATAGCCTAAGCCTGTCAGTTAAGGGCAAAAGGAAACATTCTCTCCTCTGCCCCTCTGTTGAGGAAAACTGGCCACCTGACCCCCAGAATCAGCTGCCCCTCGTCACATTTATGTCCGTCACGCACGGTTCCACCATCCAGAACAGTCACGACGATCGTGCCTGCGACAACGGCTAGTTCCGAGCACCTCTGCCCGTCCTAACGACTAGTTTATTGTAGTTACCTATTCTTTGGGAGCGAATATCTCGCCCCGAAAATAGGGACCAATTGCCAAGCGATGGGGGCATTATAAAAACTCTCTCATTTGAGAGCGTCAAGTATTCTAAATTATCCTTATACATACTCATTTTGTACTTTCCTTCTCTTCTCTCGATTCATACTTTAGCATCAAAGTGCATTGCAGGTACACCCCCTCCTCATCTTTGAAACCGAGCATCGCAGACGAAGTCTCTGGCCGACTTCAGGTTTAGATCAGTCGGTAAGATTGGTGGCGCCGTCTGTGGGAAACTTTGTTCTCCCCGTCTTTCCTTCCTCGTAAATCCAAGACCAAAGCAGTTCTTTCAAGATTCTGATCATGGCCAACCATGACAATGTCCACGATGCTCACAACGTCATTGTCCTCCCCGTCAGCAAGACAAACGTTGACGGAGCAACCCCTTTTCTTAAGAGTGATGTCCATTAGTAGAGAGATGGAGCCACCGCATCTCCCTTCCCCAATCGCGCTGACAACGTTGAGATCCAGCCCTCCAAGGGCCATCATCCCGTCCCAGTTCCGCCCAACGCCGATCTGGCCATGGCAGCCCTACTCGAGGCCCTCAACAAGACAAACCTTCTGATCCTCCAGCAGAATGTAAGAGTTTGAGCCTTAGAATAATCACACCTACCAAGATCTCCTCCATCGAGGAGAGAGCGCCAGAGATCTCGGAGTCCTTCTCCCAGACGAGGAAGAGACCGCTGGTTGCCAGCGGAGCCAGACTCTCTGGCGGTAAGAAAGCGTGACCATACCTCTCCCCGGAGCCACCACTCCCCAGGGGCCAAGAGAACCAGAAGGGATCTACGGACAGAGCACCAGCGTTCACCTCCGCCTAGGTCCATGGGCCGAGTACGAACTACTTCTTCCCGTCGAGATCGTCGTCCTCCCCTTGGACGAAGTACCCGCTCTCGTTCACGGTCTAGCAGCAGCGACGACAAGTCTCGGGGCCCGTTATACCAAGAAATCATGGCCACGCGCCTACCCAAAGGGCTGGAGAAACCCCCATCCCTGGGCACGTACGATGGCACTACAGATCCTGACGAGCACATCGAGAACATTGATGCCCTGCTTGATTACCGTGGCGTTAGAGGCGTCGTCAAATGCATATTGTTCCCGAACACGATGAGGAAGGGAGCAATGTCATGGTACAAGAGACTCCCCTTTGAATCCATCACATCTTGGAGGCAGTTGGGGAGGATTTTCTCCAGGCATTTCACGACCTCTCGTCATCACCCAAAGACAGAAGCCTCCCTTGAGGCCATCATTCTAGGGAAAGACGAACCTCTTCGGGCTTATATCGAAAGGTTCAACAAAGAAGCCGTCCAAGTCTCCACGACCGACGATATGAAGAAGTACTTGCTTGAGCGAGGACTCCGTCCCCGCAGTGACTTTTCCAAGGCGGTTGGCATTAAGACTCCAGCGACACTAGATGCCCTCCTCCTCAAGGCTCAGGCGTACATCCAGTACGAAGAAAAGGAAGTCGCGAACACAACCCGGGACTCGAGGAACCAAGAGAGTTCCAGGTCCTCCAAGCACGACGACTCCTCGACAGAGCAGAGAAAAGAAAGGATGACCGCCCCCGGGAGTCCTGAGAACACAAAGGGTCATATTACCATTTTCAGGAATACACTCCACTTATAGTCTCTCATGAAAAGATTCTCTCTGAGTGCGCAAACTTAGAATTTCGGCAAGCAGGGGTCCTTTTCCCGAAACAGATACCGGCCAAGCCAAACACAGATAAGACAAAGTATTACCGGTTCCACAAGAGCCATGACCACATGACCGATAACTGCATCCATCTGAAGTATGTAATTGAGATCTTGATCAAGGAAGGGCACCTGAAAAAATTTTCCAAGAAGAATGATGCTCCTCGGAAGGATGCCCAGGAGTCAAAGAAGGTCGAAGAGGAGGTGTCTTCCTCAGACGAGACCAGTCTTCAGGTCGCCATGAGCATCTCATGGCCGGAAGACATCTACATCCCCGAGGGGCTCAACATCCTTCCTTACTTCGCTGCACACAACCCCATGAGAAACATTCCCCTCCGCCATGGTCATCTAGGGAGGGGGATTCAACAAGGTGACCGTGGGACCAATCAAGAAGAAGTTCGAGCATCTCATCAACACAAGCTCGAATCGGAGTTCTAACTTGATAAGGTATGGGGAGAGTCGGTTTCCATCACTTTCTACCGCGAGGAACTCCTCGGCGGAGCTCCCAACTCCAGCATTCCTCTGCTCGTAAGAGCGCAAATGGCCAACTTTGACGTTCGGCGAATCCTGGTCGATCAAGGCAGCTCGGTTGACATCATGTATTCCCAGCTGTTCTCCACCCTTCAGCTGGACGAGACACACCTGACGCCCTACGTAGGCTCTAATCTACAAGAATTTAACGAGTCAGTCACGAAACCATGGGGGTACGTGGAGTTGTTCGTCACTTTCGGGGTAGCAGAAACGACCAGATCCATCAATGTCCAGTTCCTGGTCATTGACTGCTCATCCCTTTACCAATGCATCTTTGGACGATAAACTCTGGCCGAATTGGTAGTCGTGTCGTCAACCGTGCACCTTAAGATGAAGTATTACACTTCCAAGGGGCTTGTTTCCACCTTGCACAGAGACATCGAATCGGCGAGAAGGTGTTTCGAGGCAACCTCAAAAGAGCTGAACACAATCGCCGTCCAGCAAAAGACTCCGAGAAAAGGAAGGGGAAGGAGATCCAGCCAAGCTCAAGTAATCATTCCACGCCAACCAGCAGCGACGAGATCGCCCATCCGATGCGGCCAATCCCGGATGGCGAGTTTGAACTAGTCCTCCTCGGTGACGACCCCCACAAAGGAGTAACGATTGGGACCGGTCTCCCTGACCTTGCGAGGAAGCAGCTGAAAGCCTGTCTCTGGAAGAATGTAGATCTGTTCGCATGGAGCGCCTCAGAGATGCCCGAGCTAGATCCTGAGGTGGCCTGCCAACAACTTACCATTGACCCCTCCGTTAGGGCAGTAACTCAACGTAGGCGAAAGCAGTCTCCGGAGAAAATGGAGGTTGCCGAACAAGATGTAAAAGACCTCCTAGGGGAAATTTTTATTTCGGAGGCCAAGTACACTACTTGGTTGTCCAATGTTGTACTTGTAAAGAAATCAAATGGAAAATGGCGAATGTGTGTTGACTATACCGATCTTAATAGGGCCTGCCCTAATAACGCCTATCCCTTCCCAAACATAGACACATTAGTTGATAATTCTGTTGATTTTAAATTATTGTCTTTCACGGACACGTATTTAGGCTATAACCAAATACCCATGGCCAAAAGCGATAAAAGATACACAGCTTCCATGACCGAATCGGGCAACTATTACTACAACGTAATGCCCTTCGGCATAAAAAATGTTGGGGCTACCTACCAAAGAATGATGAACAAAGTCTTACAAGGAGAGATCGGGGATATGCTTGAAGTATACATGGACGACATGATCGTGAAATCTCACGAGGAATCTGATCACACGCTCCATCTGAAGAAAGTCTTCGAGCAGGCCAGAAAGTACAAGATGCGCTTCAACTCGGAGAAGTACACGTTCGGGGTACGAGCAGGCAAGTTCCTCGGCTTCTACCTGATAGAACGAGGAATCAAAGTTAACCCCAAAAAATGAAGAGCCTTCTCCGATTTCCCCATGCCAAATTCGAAAAAATCAATCCAAGCTCTAAACAGGACGCTCGCCTCACTGTCCCGGTTCGTGGCCAAATCTGCTCAGCACGCTCTCCCCTTTTTCAAACACCTCCGCAAAGAGGCAGCCTTTGAGTGAACGGTGGAATGCGATAAAGCCCTCCTCCACCTAAAGTAAGTGTAAGACCCCAAAATAATTATAAAATTTATTTAATTGATTTATTATGATTATTCAGTGTTTTGGTGAATATTGTGACGTTTGGTGGCTTTGTGTGGTGTTGTGGGGTAGCCTTGGGTTAAGGGAATATTGAAGCGTTTAGAATTAGTAATTAATTGGATTATTTTATTAGTAATAATAATTGAATAATTTGAATATTGAGAAATATTATTAGGATTATTATTATTATTGTTAATTAAAATAATTAGGAGAACCATTAAGGGTAAGACAATAATATTGAGGAGGTTAATTGAGGATAATATGGGTAAATCATGATTAAGGCCCAAAAGATAGGTTTAACAAAAAGGAAAATAGAGAATTAGGAGAGTTATTTTGTGCAACCCTAAGAAATGAAGAGAGAGCTGAGGAAAGGAGGCTAGAACACATATAACAAGAGGATCAACCGCAGAACCCCAAAAAGAAGGATCTTTGCTGGAAAATTTGAGGTATGGGGGGCTAATTCGGGTTCATATGTTTGATATGGGTTTAAGGTAGAGTAGGTTGTGTGTGTTATGTATTTATGACGAATTTTCGTGTGCAGAATTTGTGTGAATTTTCGTGCATCTGTGTTGATTGGTTTTCTGATATGAATGTGGTATGTGTTGCTGTAAATTTTGTGAAAATCGTGTGAATGATTCTGTTGCTGTGATGAACATGTGAATGAAACCAGATCTGAAATTGAATGTGGGATTAACGAATTAGGACTTAATAATTAGGAAGAAATTGATGAGAATAATGAAGTAGGATAAAAACGTAGATCTGTGATGAATCAAACATGGTTTATGAAGATAACCGGTTTATACCCGAGTGAATCACACACTCAAAGATAACACAGAGTCGCCACCGAACTTTATTTAGTCCCGAAGGATAGGGAAAATATGAATAAAACACGAGGGGAAGAGAAATGGGAACGGGGGTCGGTTGTGCGAAAGGAAGGTACTAGTACCTAACGCGTCCGTCGTACTCGACGGGAACCATTTCGCTTGCTTCTAGGCTTGGATGGGTTATCTATCTAAAGGCTTCTAGCTAAAATAAAAGAAGGAGAGAGAGAGAGAGAGACAAGAAAATAAAGAAAGAAAGGAAGTTCTCACGGAGGATTGGGGCCCTCGTGCCTACGTACCCTCATAGTGCAATGAGGAAATCAGAGCGCCATAGTTCAGAGGAACCAAGGAAAAGAAAGGAGAAAAGGAAAAGGATGGAAGTGTGCTCGCCAAGAGCATCGCGATCTCGTGCCTACGTATCATACATTAGACTGAATGCAGAACAGAGCTTTCGTAGTTCGGGAAACTAAGACAGAAAATGAAAACGAAAGGAAAGCGGTGTCAAAACCAAGAACGAAAGAAAGAAGGAAAGAAAACTCCGCTGGGGATACAAAGAAATAGTGTCAGAACCAAGAAGGAAATACAAAGGAAAAGATAGTGACTGGGATGGGGGTAAAGTACAAGAGTGGTGTCAAAACCAAGAAGATAAAAGAGCAAAAAGAAAAGAAAGAGACTCCACTGGGGAGGTAAGAGAACAAAGAATTGTGTTAGGACTTAGTGGGTAAAGACCCTACTGGGGATCCAAAATAAGAGAAAAAGGGTTTGGTATATTAACTGACTGGCAGTGGTTAACCGAGAAAGAGAGTAAGACTCTGGTGGGGAAACGAAGTTGGTGTCAACAGATAGACTGTGATGAACCAAAAGGAGAGAGTACTGAACCAAGAGAAGGTGTTTGACTCTGAGGGAACCTCGGTATATTAACTGACAAACAGTGGTTAACCGAAAAAAGAAAGGATCGCAACTCTGCGTTGATAGAGGAGCATTGGTTTTAATAGAAAAACTGTGATTAACCAAAAGAAAAGGGTGTGGAACCAAGTGAAGGTTGTGACCCAAAAGGGGTGTTGGTACTAACTGAACAGACAATAATTGACCAACAAAAAAGGGGTATTGAACCAAAGGAGGTTGCTAACTGTTGAAGATTCGGTGTTAATAGGAAAAAACTGTGATTAACCGAAAAGAAAAGGCGAGTGATTAACCAAGAGAAGGTGATTAACTCGAAAAGGGGTTCAGTGTTTTAACAGATAGGCTGTGGTTAACTGATAAAAGTGGGTGATTAACCTAGCAAAGGTGATTAACCCAGAAGGAACCCAGTGTATTAACAGGAAGACTGTGGTTAACTGAGAAGAAGGGTGCAAAATTGGTGTTTTAACTGACAGACAGTGGTTAACCAAACAAAGGGAGAAGAACCAAAAGAAGGTTGCAAACTCCTGGGGATTCAGTTTTAACAGAAAGACTATGATTAACCGAAGAAAAAGGGTTTTGAGACTCTTCTAGGGAATCAAAAAGCAATGATTGACCACAAGAAAAGAAAGTAGGGTATTGAAACAAGGAGAGTTTGTTAGCACGAGAACAATGGTCTTCACCAAGAAGATGGTGATTGATCAAAAGAGATTTAGACAAAGATAGGAATGATCAAAGATTGACTCGACTTGGGAAGAGAGATACGCTACCGCCTGGGAATAGAGGTGACTAAGCCAGGCATAGGGTCATTCGTCCCCTACCTGAAGTAGTCAGAATGAGAGTATGAATTCTCCCTTCTCATTCCTTCTCTAACACACAGGGTGTAGTGCAGAAATTGAAACAGACAGAGTAATAGCTCTAAGTTGTACAGTGTTCTAGTGTCGCGCGAAACTCTGACTCCGCGGGGGAAAAGAGGGAAAAAGCTCTAAAGGAATCCTAAAGAGAAGTGCCAAAGGGGAGATTAATAATTGAAACCAAGTTTCGATTAGCTAATCAAAAGGGAGGAATATGCCAATAATTTCCCAAAATGAATTGAAAAATCATTAAAGCAAAGGGTGCATTATTGATTATACAAGATTAAGCTTATTCTTTGAGAACAAACTTAATCCTAACATGAAGAGAAAGGTGCAAAAACAGTACCAAATGACCATCAAAATGCAATACAAAATCATGTTAGTATGTGAACAAAGTTGTGCAAGAATAATCATGTTCATACAATGATAAGAATGTGAACAAGTTGAATAATCAAAATTGTGCATCAAAAGTTCATGAATATGCTTCAATCAGAGGTCAAATGACACTTAAAACATCCATATAAATCAAGTATATCGATCCATGGAAGTTAGAGGAAGGAAGCATGGCAAACAAGCTTGAAAAAAACATGAAATGGCCATTCTGTACAGTGGTAACCGGTTACTCACCACAGGGTAACCGGGAACTTGCTTGCAAATTTACGTTTTTTGGTGAAAAATACACTGAGTAATCGGTTACTCGCCACATGGTAACCGGTTACCACTGTGACAGTGGCAAATACAGCTGCTGAAAAAGCACTTTCAGCCTTTGAATCACTTATTCAAACTACCACAAGTTAAGGTATGGATTTGTGTACGAAAATCAAGCTTGAAAATAGCAAATAAGCAGTGGTGAAATCAATTAGCACATCAAGATCATGGATCAAATAATGCAAAATCAATTCACACACAAAAAGTATCGAAACTACATCGCGAATGATACGAAAATTCTCGAAATAGTAAAATTAGTGAGATCTACCAACCTACCAGCCGGAGATTTGGCTTGGTGATTGTTGCCAAATGATCTTGATGAAGATAATCAAAGAAAACCAGAGGAATACTCAATTATAGACGAAATGTATCGAAACCGATCAAATTGCGACGAAAACTCCGAAATGAGAATTATCACCGAAGAAGCTTGAATAAATCACTTGAGATGAATCCAAAAGCTACTGAAGCTCCACAATATCCAGTAGAATGGAAAGATGATGAAGGTTAAGCTCAAGAAAAAGCACTTTCAAGGTGAAAGTAGCTTTTCTTCAATGGTGAAGAGCTTTTGTGAGGTTTTTGGGAAGAGAATTATGATGAAGATGAAGAAGTTGCATAAACTTTGGAGAGAAATGTGAGAGAATTGAGAGTGAAGTGTGAGAAATTTAAGAAATGATTGGGGGTCCTTGAAAAATGAGTGAATCTTTGTTTATATAAACTTTTGGTTTGGAGTGTGAGAGGTTCGGAATTTGGTTTGGACTTAGCTTTGGGTGGTTTGGAACTAGGATAGGAGTTAGTTACACTTGACTCACCGAGTCAAGGTGGTTAACTCGGTTAGTTAGGATCAACTCGGTAACCATCCCAATGTGAGCTCCAATATCCAAAGGTTGACATGCTTGGAAAACAAGGAACATGGTGCACTTAATTTAGAGTGAAGCATGAGAGTAAATGCACTTGGAATGTCTTGAATAGTCTTGCAATGCCTAGAGATCTCCAGAATATTCCACATGCTGCAAGAACACTGTAGAACCAAAGACCAAAGAGTGTACACAATTGCTATCCCAAAAAATGTAGCAGGAGCTGCAACTTTGTAAAGAGTAACCGGTTACTCACCACATGGTAACCGGTTACTTCAGCCAATTTTGCCCAAATTTGCTTGGGAAAAGATATTGAAGTCCCGGTTTCGATTTTCCACCTCTTATTTTGATGAGTAAGCATGGAAACCTTTATTTTGAGCTTGATTTGATGATGTAATGACCTCGTGAGGATGCGATTAATCGGGCCAAAAAACGTGAAAATCCTGCAACAAGAAACACATCGAGAAGAGTGCGAATGCGTATGCCATTGATGCGAATGCCCATGCTTATGCAAAAAGCAAAAGAGGGAGGTCAAATTTCGGGTTAGACAGCTGCCCCTATTTAATCCACTTGGACCTGAATGTATGAATCGCGTTAGCGTTTCAATGATTCGAGGTAAAAGGGGATTGAATAAAAGAGTAGCTCGAAAGTTTGGCCGACGATAACAAAAGAAGTGTTTCAGGTGTAAAGAGTGTTTGAAGTTTGGCTAAATATCTGCTGGGAGATGAATCAAGCCAAAAGAAAGGGAGTGTGCTCAATGCATATGCCATGTATGCGTCGATCTATATGATGCTTGATATTATGCAATGCAAAAGTGCCGGTTGAGGTAATGTGCGGCCATTAAGCAGAGATTGTAGCAAAACGAGCTCGACATCCTCAGCTGGGGAGAGAACCCACAAAATATCGATCATTGGTGACCACTACACTGGAGAAGAAATTGAGAAGTCTCAGATTTCTAGACTATCACCATTGACACTGTCGGGGATAAGAACCAGGATTATCTTTGCTAAGAGATGAAACCAGGAAACTCTGAGTTCCAAACTACCACTGACTCTGCTGTGGACACCTTGTATGAATTTGTCTGGGGAATTTATAAGGTTCGGAGGATCTTCTCTGCTTGGGGAAGACGAAGAACCAGATCATACCGCTGCTGGTACATGACAGTTTTTCCAGGCGAGGAATGATGTGCAACCCATGCTGGGGAAAAGAACCAACAAGTCTCCGGTTGAAGTACATCATTTGGCCACTCTACTGGGGATGTTATAGATCTGCTGGGAAAATAGGAAACTTACAACCTTTCCCAAGAACCCATAATGGCACTTGCTGAGGAAATGATGGCTCCGTTGGGGACACAACAACCATTTCAAAGAACCATTCCAGTGTAAGTCGAGCATTAAGCTTGCAAATGGATTCAGCTAACCATATCTGGATTGAACTCATTCTACTTCGTCAAGACCTACTTCCATGATGACTCTGAGTGAAGGAATCTCGACTTCAATATGTAGAACAGCCTCCATACCATACACAAACGAATACGAAGTTGCCCCAGTAGAAGTGCAGACTGAAGTTTTGTAGCCATGTAGTGCAAAGGGAAGCATTTCATGCCACTCTTTGTAAGTCTTAACCATTTTATGGACAATCCTCTTGATGTTTTTGTTTGCTGCTTCGACGACGCCATTCATCTTGGCCCGATATGGTGAAGAGTTGTGGTGCTCGATCTTAAATTCTTGACACAACTCCCTCATCATCTTGTTGTTTAGGTTGCTTGCATTGTCAGTTATAATGTTTCTAGGAATGCCATAGCGACAAATTATCTCTTTCTTGATAAATATGGCAACCACTTGTCGTGTAACGTTTACATAAAAAGCAGCTTCAACCCACTTGGTAAAGTAGTCGATAGCAACTAGAATGAATCGATGACCGTTGGAAGCTTTCGGCTCGATCATTCCAATCATATCTATACCCTACATAGAGAATGGCCAAGGTGAAGTCAAAACATTCAATGGAGTTGGAGGCACATGGATCTTGTCTCTGTAGATATGGCATTTGTGACATCTTTTGGCAAAGTTGTAACAATCTACCTCCATCGTTGTCCAGTAATACCCAGCTTGAAGGATCTTCTTAGCCATAGCCGGACCTTTAACATGTACACCCTCGCATCCCTCATGTATGGACCTTATGATCGTGTGTACTTCGTGTCTATCCACGCATCTGAGCAACACATAATCATAATTCCTCTTGTACAGTACACTACTACTTAAGAAGAATTTGGCGTAGAGCCGCCTAAGAGCCTTCTTGTCGGTGATAGTAATACCCTCAGAATATTCCTGTTTTTCCAGATATCTTTTAATGTCATAGAACCATGGCTTGTCATCAGACTCGTTCTCGATTGCTAAACAGTGTGCTGGTTCTTTCAAATGATCAATGCGGATATGAGGAGCTTCATTCTTCCACTTGACCTTGAACATGGATGCTAAAGAGGCAAGTGCATCAGCTAATTGATTTTCCTCTCTGGGAATATGATGAAAAGAAATCTCATCAAAGTAAGGAATCAATTTCGCTATGTGTTGTTGATACGGAACCAGCTTGGAATCCCAAGTCACAAATTTCCCTCTGACTTGGCCAATAATCAAAGCAGAATCTCCATAGACTTAAAGAATCTTGATTCTCGTGTCAATTGCCACTTTAATACCGTAGATACATGCTTCGTATTCAGCCATATTGTTGGTGCATGCAAAGCATAATCTGGCAGTAGAGGGAAGGTGAAAACCTGTTGGAGAGATAAGGATAGCGCTAATTTCACGACCTTTAGAATTGGAGGCACCATCGAACACGAGCGTCCATCGCGCCCCTGGTTCGGGTCCTATGTCAGGTTCTGGAGTCTCATAGTCTCTGATAAACAGAACATCCTCATCGGGAAAGTCAAACTTCATTTGTTGATAACCCTCTACAGGTTGATGAGCAAGGTAGTCAGACAAGACGCTCCCTTTTATTGCTTTCTGGGTAACATGTTAAATATCATACTCAGTTAACAGCATCTGCCACCGAGCAATCCTTCTAGAGATAACCAGATTTTCAAATATGTACTTTATCGAATCCATTTTGGATATCAACAAAGTAGTATGACAAATCATGTATTGTCTTAGGCTTCGAGCAGCCCAGACCAGAGCACAACAAGTTTTCTCCAACAGTGAGTATCTGGTCTCACAATCAGTGAACTTCTTGCTCAGATAGTAAATTGCATGTTCTTTTCTACCTGTGTCATCATGTTGACCCAATACACATCTCAATGATTCATCAAGAACACTGAGATACATGACTAATGGCCTACCAGGAACCGGAGGTACTAAGATCAGTGGTTCTTGCAAGTATTGTTTTATTTTGTCAAATGCTTCTTGACAATCATTGTTCCATTCGACTGATTGATTTTTTCTTAGTAATTTAAACATCGGTTCGCAGGTAGCCGTCAAGTGAGAAATGAATCTTGAGATGTAATTAAGTCTGCCCAGAAAGCCACAGACTTCTTTTTCTGTTTTGGGAGGCGGCATGTTCTGAATTGCCTGAACCTTATCAGGATCCACTTCAATGCCCTTCTGACTCACAATAAAGCCCAACAGTTTACCAGATCGAACTCCGAAGGTACACTTTGCAGGATTCAATCGCAATTTAAACTTTTGGAGTCTATAAAACAGTTTCTTCAGATGGACCAAGTGATCATCTTCGGTTTTAGACTTAGCAATCATATCATCCACGTAAACCTCAATATCTTTATGGATCATATCATGAAAGAGGGTTGTCATGGCATGCTGGTATGTTGCCCCTGCATTCTTCAAACCGAGTGGCATGACTTTGTAGCAATATGTACCCCATGGAGTGATGAAAGTAGTCTTCTCCATATCAGCTTGGGACATTTTGATTTGATTGTATCCTGAAAAACCGTCAATAATCGAAAAGACAGAGAACTGTGATGTGTTGTCTACCAAGACATCGATATGAGGCAAAGGAAAATTATCTTTCAAGCTTGCCTTGTTGAGATCTCGATAATACACACACATTCTGACCTTCCCATCTTTCTTTGGAACTGGGACGATGTTGGCAATCCATTCAGGATATTCGGAAGTGGCTAGGAACCCAGCGTCAAGCTGCTTCTTTACCTCTTCTCTAATTTTGAGTGCCATGTCGGGTCTAGTCCTTCTGAGTTTCTGCTTGACAGGAGGATATCCGGGTTTAAGTGGTAAGTGATGCTCAACGATGTTGGTATCCAACCCAGGCATATCTTGATAGGACCAGGCAAAGATATCAACATACTCTTTCAATAACTTGACCAACTCGGAGTGTACATACTTATCGAGGGATGCGCCAACCTTGACTTCTCTTCTGATCTCATTAGTACCAAGATTGACAACTTCCACTGGCTCTTTGTATGGATGAATCTCTCTATGCTCGTGCTCGAGAAGCCTTGCTAGTTCAGCCGGTAATTCACAATCTTCCTCACCATCTTCTTCGGCTTGATAAATTGGAATCCCAGAATTATAATGGATGTTTGCCATGTTGTTATCAATGCTTTTATTAGTTCTGCATGTTTATGAATATGTTTAGAATAAGCTATTTTGAAAAGTGAAAATAAAAGAAACTTTTACCATTTGTTTGTGAAAAAGTAAAATAAAAGAAAGAAAATAGAGCATGATTTTGAATGCAAAAAAACTTTTATTTATTGATCACATAATATTGCAAAAGTGTGAGGCCCTTTACAAGCTATCCACTTGTCTCGGGCGAGGATGAGGGAATGAGAGAGCAAAATGCATTACATGTTTGTTGGAAAAACCACAGGAATCACGGTAGATGTCCAATTGCTGAGCTTGAAACTCGGCGGGCACTTGCGCACAAAGCTTGAAATCTAATTTCTAGAACCATCATCATCAATAGCAACCACGATGTCACCCTGCTAGAAACCCGCGCTATTGAACTTAATCGAGTTGCACTGCTTCTGACCATGTGAACGTCGACTCGGACGATAAACCAATCCAAAACGATTATGCTTTTCAACCACATCAATCACATGCCCCCAGCCAGGCAAGGAACCTTTCTCGATGGTTTCTTTAGCACTCTTAGTAGATGCTAAAGTCATTTGTGGTGATCTACTTTGACTAGTTGAAGCACAGCTGACATCGTCGAACTCGAGACACTGCAACGGCACCTCAGCTATGCCTTCCTCGGCCTCGACATATCAGAAAGACGATAACTTGCTCACAATCAAATCCTCTTCACCACAGACGATGACCAGCTGATCGTCAAACATGAATTACAACTTCTGATGTAAAGTGGAGGTAACTGCCCCTGCGGCGTGAATCCACATACGACCCTGTAGCGCGATTTTTGTGGTCTTGAATCACTATCACTTGGGCACTACAGTTCGATTTATTTTTTTATCCTGTTAAGCTGATTAAGTAAGGGAAATAGATGTCTCCAATTAACCCTGCTTGGATACTGAGTTTAAACAGTAAAAACTGTTGGTTTACAGATGCTATTAAGATGTGGGCCCCTCTTCGGTTATTTTGTTAAGAATAGAATGTTTGGACCCTTTGTGAGGTTTTTGGTAATGTGTTTAGATTTGACACTTTTGGGTTGATATACGAAGGTACTGGATTTTGGGTTTTTGATTAGTGTGCTCGCTAAGATTTTTGCAATCTTATGCCTACGTATTCCCGAAACAGGGAAATCAGAGGATCGTAGTTCCTCTTATTCTATGGGAGGAAAGAGGTGTTTTGGTGTCTTGGTCAAAGCCCAAGACATGAAGCTGAAGGTAGTTTGTATCTTGTTTAAAGCCCAAGAGGTGAAGCTAAAGGGTTGAGAGAGAATTTGTCACCTCTCAAGAGGAGTTGTTGATGTTCGTATGCTGTGAGCAAGGCACAACTTTGATGCTAAAAGGTTGATGGACTCAACCGGGGTTTTCTTTATACAAAGCCTAAGAGGAGGCTAGAAGTTTGACTTTTCTGGGGAAAATGTTCTTTCTGTCTTGTACAAAGCCCAAGATTGCGGCTAAAAGGGATTTTGACTCCGTTGGGGAGAATGTATCTTGTATAAAGCCCGAGATGGAGGCTGAAATGGTTTGACTCAACAAGAGAGTACTTTTATCTGTCATGTTTAAAGCCCAAGACGGAAGCTAAAAAAGGGTTGACTCAACATGAGAGTCTTGAACAGGTGATTAACTCAACAAGAGAGTCTGAAGGTTGTTTGACTCAATAAGAGAGTCTTTTATACTCAACAAGAGAGTGATTTACTGTCTCGTACGAAGCCCGAGATTGAGGCTAAAACGAGATTGACTCAACAAGAGATTCTTTTATACTCAACAAGAGAGTGTTTTATATGTCTTGTACAAAGCCCAAGACGGAGGCTAGAAGTGGTTGACTCAACAAGAGAGTCTTTTATACTCAACAAGAGAGTGTTTTATATGTGCCTTGTATGAAGCCCAAGACGGAGGCTAAAAGTGGTTGACTCAACAAGAGAGTCTTTTATACTCAACAAGAGAGTTTTTTTCTATCTCGTACGAAGCCCGAGATGGAGGCTAAAAGAGTCTGAAAAGGTTAACTCTGCTAGGAAGAATCATTTGTACAAAGCCCAAGAGGAGGCTGTCTTACCGCTGTGGATTCTGAAGATCCTGAAGCGTGTCCAAGAGAGACCGGGGTTTCTTCCTATGTTGGAAAGGAACTTGAGAATGTCTTTAAGACTCAAGGGTCTTAGACTGTCCAAGTCTAGAGTTTTATCTTTTGTACAATGCCCAAGAGGAGGCACGAGCATTAAGGGATGAGTATCAACCCTACAACGTCCGGAGTTTTGACGCTGGAAAGACTGCTCTAGCAAAGGATGACTAAGTTCTGTCTTATACCTTTAAGAGGTCGTCAGGGTCCTTGAATTAAGCCAAGAGAAGGCATGAGAACTTTTAAGGAGCCGAAGGGTCCTTGTACAACGCCCAAGAGGAGGCGGAGATGCTTTTAGAAAGCTTGTGGGTCCCCAAACCAAGAGAAGTTCAAGACATGCTATTCACCGAGAATAAATCAAGCCAGGAAAGTTCCGGGATTTGGAAGAAACTCAAGAGATTCCATTCACGGAGAAAAGATCATCTCTAGGGAGTTAGAGTTTCTTTGACAATTTCTAAGGGTGACATTCTGAGAAAGGGTTCACTGAGAATACTGCCTTTCTCTTTGTTGCATATTGTTTAACCAGAAGAGGAGGGAAGACTGTGTCTGGTAATCCTATGGGGATCTAGTTTTGTTTGTATTTAAGAGTGACCAACAGGGCTTTACCTAGTGCTAGACGTAGTTTCCGGGGAAAACTCTAAATAACTATACTAGTATTACACAGTGGATATATGACAAGTATATAAAAGGATGTGAAAGAAGACTTACAGTGAAGCATCCCCACAATACAGTTATGTACATATGAAAGCGGTAAATGAAAGCGGATAAACACTTACCCGTTGTAGAGCTTCCATGCTACTTTGTTAGTCGGTCAACAAAGAAAGTTGGATAACAACATATATTTGGATTCAAAATCAAAGGAGAAAGTGTTTTGAAAAGATTGTTGGGGCTTACAGCTAAGGGAGAGGCCCAAGGTTTTATCAGTGATTGCACTATTGTTTTGAATTTGTACAGGGACTTATACAAGTGACTGAGGCTAAAAAAAGGTTTTCTGTACAAAGGGATGGATCTTACACTCTCTCAAGAGGCCCAATGGTGTTTAAAGAAAAGGAATGGGGCTTATAACACGAGGGTAGGCCCAGATGATTTGATTTTTGAACTGGCGATTGCGCCGAGATTTTTTTTTAACACGGAGGGACTTATACAATGTCTGAGGCCCAAAAAGTTTTAATTAAAAAAGGGTTGGGTATTACACTCTATTAGAGGCCCAAAGAGATTATTTTTGTACAAGAGATGAGGCTTACAACTCAAGGAGAGGCCTAAATGATTTTTGTTAAAAAGGCGACGATCGCGCCGAACTTTTTGATGGTGTCGAGACTTATACAATGCACTGAGGCCCAAATCATTTTGGTTTTCAAAAAGGGTTGGGTCTTACACTCTACTAGAGGCCCAAAAGTTATTTAAAATTTTTTGTTTGGGTGAAAATCTAGGAAACCCTAATTTCATCATTTTAAAAGTAAATTCTCAAGGAAAATCAATAAAAAATGATAAAATACCAAATAAGTTTGAATAAACAACTTGTGATTTTTAGTTAAGATTTGAAAAATGATGTTTCAATCACAAGATGAATTAAAATTCATTTGGTTTTGATTTTCAACATGAGAATTCAATTTTAAAATGTTTAAAAAACAATTAAAAGTGAATTTATTCACAAAAATACCTACTATATTAAATAAATAATATAAACTTGATTTTTTTATGGAATAAAATATTTCAACATTTTTGTGATTTTTTACAAAAAGAACCAATAAAAAATAATTAAAATTGAGGGAGTTATTAATTTTTCAAATCATTGAAAATAATATGAAAAATAATAAAAAAAAGTGGAAAAAGCATTAAAAAGTGGGTCTGGGGAGAGGGGGATTCGAAATCCAGACCTCTTGTGTGCAGCATGCGTGCCTTACCACTGGGGTGGTGATACATCTGTGTATTGAAACACAACCACAAATATACAAGGCTTGGCTTGTTTTTGGCCCGGCCCAAGGCAAGGCAAGGCATGATTTTGGTTAGAAACGTGAAAGCCATAACTTTCTCATTTCTCCATGGATGGAGACAAAATTTATATGCATCTGGCCTAGAATTTCCTAAGGAATCCAATGGTGGTGGTAGTTTTTCTAGAAAAAAAATCCTCCTCAAAACCCGATAGTGGTTTTGAAATAGGCCATGTTTTGCATTTTTTGTGCTACCTCTTGGTACAGGTGTGAATTACATGATAAATTGGTGCAAACACAACACATATAACATGTATGAGAGATGCATGATCAGTGGACTTCAAAGCAAGGCATATTTTAGAGAGTTCAAGTTGTGATGCTTACCTCTCTTTGGAGCTTTTGGGCTATCTACCAAGTGCTTTGTTCCAAAAATGTTTTGATGCTTTGGACACCCTCAAATGATCCCTGGCAGAGTAGCCCTGATACCCAGCAAGATCGTATCTCTGGTCATGGTATCCCCACAGAGGTCAGCATCGAATCTTGTCAGCAACTTCCAGCTGAGTTGTTGTTCTCTCCGCAGAGGTTTATCAGATCGACAGAATCTATTCCTCAACAAGGATGGTACAGCCTTTCCTCAGCCGGGTCAGAAGGTTGATAATCCCTATAAAGGATCTTGGGTTGAATAAATCCCCAAGCAGAGTTTTAAGGGCTCATTTCCCCAGCAGGAAGTCATTTAAAAATTCTCATCCCCGGCGGAATCGCTGTGACCAGAATTCGTTCCCCCAAACAGATGGAATAATTCCTGGCAGAGTCGTCATTCCCTCATATCTTAAAGTCCAATTTATTTTTGGCAAGCTTGACAATTCGAAGCAGACGGATTGTTCATCCATTCGCCAGCAGAGATATTATCCTCTCAGGAACCTCTAAAGTTAAGTCATTTCATTGGTCTTTGCTCCTCAGCAGAGTCAGCATAGATGTCTGACACAGATGCAGAGAGTAATGCAATGTTGCATATTCCAAAAGTCCAACAGTGGATTGGCAAAAGTCCGTCTTCGGGTGGCAAAAGTCCAACAGTGGATTGGCGAAAGGTCCATCTAAGGGTGGCATATTCTAAAAGTCCAACAGTGGATTGGCAAAAGTCCATCTTCGGGTGGCAAAGCAGCTAAAAGTCCAACAGTGGATTGGCAAAAGTCCGTCTTCGGGTGGCAAAAGTCCAACAGTGGATTGGCAAAAGTCCGTCTTCGGGTGGCAAAAGTCCAACAGTGGATTGGCAAAAGTCCGTCTTCGGGTGGCAAAAGTCCAACAGTGGATTGGCAAAAGTCCATCTTCGGGTGGCACGAAGCTGCAAAGTCCACCAGTAGTGTGGCAGGCCAGTAGTCGTCTGGAATTGCATAAAAGACATTATTAAAGTCCACCAGTAGTGTGGCAGGCCAGTAGTCGTCTGGAATTGCATAAAAGACATTATTAAAGCCCACCAGTAGTGTGGCAAGCCAGTAGTCGTCTGGCGTCGTTCAAAAAGACAGTATTAAAGTCCACCAGTAGCGTGGCAAGCCAGTAGTCGTCTGGCATCGTTCAAAAGACAGATCTCTCCGACGTTTCATCGAAGATTCAATCCAGCAGTCTCGTTGGGTTTATATCCCTTTTCTTCTGCATCATCCAGAGCAAATTTTTGGTTATATTTGGTATTCAATCACTATATACCTTGAAAGTCCGAAAGCAATTGCTTTCAGGCATTCAGGTCTACAGCGCTTGAATAGGGGCAGCTGTAATACCCCAAAATTTGCTCTTCCCTTTTGGCATCATAGCATGGCATTATCATTTATCATATCATATCCATCTCATTAACATTACATTGCATTTAACATAGAAAAATGAAGCATGGCATCCTTCTTACCATCAGGGCATGTGATCAGGTGGAAGGTGGACAATCAAGGAATCATTCAAAGCCCAAAAAGGTCAATCAAGTTGGCTCTAGGCAAGCCAAGAGGTCTCTCATGTCTCATACTATCTCAATTGATCTTCCAAAACCTCAAGGAAGTGAGATTCAATGGGAGATTGAAGCACTACATCTTTCACTATGCAAGAGGTTCAAAAATTGAAGGAAAACCCTCAAAAGAGATAGCTCATTGATCCAAAATCATCCTAAAGTGGCATTTCTCATCATCCTTTAAGAGGATACACAACATATTCTGAGGAATTTGGATTTGGAAGATGTGCAATTTCCTCCTAACCAGAGAGGGTCAAAACTAGGGTTTCCCATTAAATCAGGGAATCTTTGATTTTTTGAACAAAACTTGATGTCATGGTATTCCATATGTCCTTAAGTGTATGTGTGTGGAAGATTGCATCTCAATTGGTTTTAGAAGTGGTTCAATTGGAAGAAAGATCAAGAATCAGAGAAATTGGGGCAAAGTCAAATAATCAGAGGAAAAAGTCAACTCTTGACTTTTTAAAGCCAAATTCATGAAATTCATGTTATATGTGACCAATGTACAAAATTTGATCAAGAAACTCCAAAGGAATCATGAAAAAATCAAGATTTGGAAAGTTGCCATTTTTGGATGAAGTAGGGTTACTAAAAATAGCAAGTTTTGGCCATTTTGCATCAGAATTGGAACCAAGGCCATTCAAAATTGAAGCACCAAATGAAAATTCCACTCTGCCTCAATGAAAGGCCTTGCTTTGAGCTTCAAATCCATGGGTAGAACATCTCCATTGGATAAAAATTGAGTGAGATATGATTAATCAAAGTTGGAGGAAAGTAGGCCAAAAACCATGTCTTGACCAAGCTTGGCCAGGTCTGCACGCAGTCATTTTTACAAACGTGTGGTGGGCCAAATGTCCATTCATTTTTCTCATGGTTAAAGGCCTCTAATGAGAAAATTTTCAACATCAAAGTTGTTCTATGTAGTCTTATCTTCAATGTTCATGTTGGACAAATTTTGATTTGACCAAGTTATGAAATAGAAAGATGGGTCTAAAGTTGGTGTGATTATGCTGAAAATCACTAGGCCAACTTGCCATGCCATGCCCCAAATTGCTCGCCCATGCATCAGTTTGTTTTACATCTGTTTATGGTCATTTTTAGGCATGTTCCAAGCATCATTTCCATTCAATTTTCACACCAAACATGTAGCATTACATCTCCTGTTTCCAATGACTCCAAAAACACATCAAATCATCCATGGATTTGAGAGAATTCCATCATCAAATCACCATGATTGCATTGGTTTCAAGCTGTCATAAAACCAGAAAATAAACATGGTTGTGGTTGATTGTTTCAGAATTCACATGTACACTCTTTATTCCTTTCCTCATTTAAGCCAACATCCCCTTACAAACTTGAGCAGCACGTGCTATCCATGTTGTTTCCATACACTAAAGAGGAAGAACAAAACTTGTGAAACAAGTTTATCAAGCTGCCACACCAGAACAACTCATCATCACCATTCCTTGCAATTGCTCCTCACCATAACTCCATGAACCTTCATCACCATAACCCAGCCATGACCAACTCGTCCCCTAACTAACTTGGCTCAGTTAGTTAGGGTGGACTCAATTAACCCAACTTGGACTCATTTAACTCACTCACTTAACCACCTATGGTTCACTTCTAACTCACACTATAAAATCAAATCTCACTCACATTTCTCATAACAACACTCATTTCTCTCACTCACTTCAGAATTTTTCTCTCACTCTCTCTGATTTTGCTCATTTTCTTCTCCACGATCTCAACTCCATTGTGCTTCCATTGCTCATTGTTTTGGTGTGGTTGGATCAAGAACAACTAGAGCAACTCCATTTCTGCAAGATTAGCATCATTGCAAATCCATATCCATCATCGTTTTTCAAAAGTGGAAAGCCTTTATTTGGCCAAGTGAAGCTCAAGGAAGGAGCAGTTTCCTCTGGTATTCTTGTGTACTCAAAGCTTCATCAACTTCAGGTTTGAGTTCTTGAACTTTGATTGCACGATTTCTCTTCATTATCACTTGTTTCTTGTTGGTTTCAGCTCAATAGGAGCATTCCTAACTCCGGCTAGTTGATAGGCCTTTTAAAGGCGTAGTTGCAAAACTTAGGGCACAAATTCATCTCCTCTGTTCTTGCTATGAGTGCATGACATGTTGTTTTTGGGAGTGAATTCTTAACCTACATAAGCTCAGCTTCAATTTGGTACTATATTTGTGGATTTTTGTGAGATGTGAGAGTTGCAGGTGGTGGTTCTCGCCGGAGAAGGTGACCGGAGGTCCCTCTCCGGCCGGTAGCTTCGTTCTAGGGTTTTTCTTGCCAGTTGGAGTTACAGCCGTTTGATCTTGTTGATCCAACGCGTGAAACATTGCCAGCGCATTAAAAGAAGCATGCACCTCACGTGCCTATTTTCTGAATTCACTTATGCAACGTGTGGTGCAGTGCATGGTATGTTATGTGTTCCCTCACGCGTGTGTGTTGATCATGATTACGTTGACTGCTTGTTTGACTTGACTTGATCTCATGGTTGTGATTGCTTTGACATTGTGTTGACTGAAGCACATGGTTGTTAACATGTTATGCGCAGAAATGGACCTATTCAGATTGCTACCCACACCCCCATGTTTTCAAGCCCAATTGAATTGAACTGAATATTTGCTATGCTTGCACCTCCCTCTCTCATTTCATTTCTTTTATTGTTATTTGTTTTGTGCACATTTCATTTCTAATTTTTAAAATTTCAAAATTACATAAGAAAATTCTACAAAAATTCATGTGTATTCTTAAAACATTTAGGAAATTTTTCATGATTTTATTTTCTGATTTTATGACCATTTTGCCCCTGTTCCATTATTTCTTTTGAATTTCCATTTGCATGCATACTTAATGTGACATATAATTTTGTGCATTTTTGTTCTTGATCATAAAAAATGATTTTGATGCCTTTCTTTTTGCATTGTGGTCACAATATGTTGAGGTATGTTTGAGATTTATGAGATGATTTTTAAGTCTTTTTTGGATGACTTTTGATGTGTTGCTTTGAGCATGAATGCATGAAACTTCCATGAGACTTTGACCTAATTGTTGAGTGACTTTGGTTCTGATTCATTGCTTGTGGACTTGATATGTTAATGGCATGTGTTTAAGGTGTTAGATTGGTGAAAGTCATAATTTTTGAAGCATGTTTGCTATTTGTTTGAAGCATGAAGTTTAACTTGTTCATTTTGTGAATGCATGCCTCATGTTTGGTTTGCTTGATCATGAAGGCACTTGTGCCATGAGTTGTGGTTTTGTTTGAGGATGTATAGCATGTTAATTGACTTCTGATTGTGACATTTGGGTTTCATCTTTGCATGTTTGATGTTTATCTTGCACCTTAAGTCACTTGTTTCACAAGTATGAACCACATTCACATCACTTCACCTTTTCTTCTTTGCTTCTTGTTGGATTGAGATTTTGTTTGCATGATTTAGTATGCCCATTTAGGATAACATTAGGTTGTGTAAATATGAGTTACATTCTGACTTGGAAGCATGTATAGCATTCAATCTCATTTCACTTTGTTTGTCAACTTGTTTGAATTTGATTTGTTCATTATATTTTCTTACTTTACTTGTAAGTGATTGTGCTAACCATGTAGGGGCTTTGGTAAGTTTCAATTGAGTGTGGATAAGGAATCCACATTCAACTTCTATCCTTTCTCTTTTACAATTCCATGTTTTGTTAAGCACTTATGTGCTTTCTTTTAATAACTCATCACTTTCCCTTTGTGAATTACAATTCATCTTCTACTTTAGAAGTGAATTGTTTAATTCATTCTTTCTTTAGACGTTAGGTTGAAACCTCACAAACCTTAGGATCACTCCCTTAACTAATCAATTAGGATGGAGTCTTAGTCCATATAGATTTTTACCTTTATCCTCTCTTGGGTCTTTTTTCTCATCTCAAAGAAAATTCAAAACATATAATAAAGGTAGGCATTTATTGCATTTAGGCCTTTCATATAAAGAAAAGGTTATAAGGGGTCTTCTCTTATAATCTTAGAATGTATAGCATATAGCCCATCTTGGGTCAATGTGTTAAACATTTGATCTTGTATGAGAGACTTAAATGCAATACTTGTTGAAGGTACAAATAATAAAAAACACTTCTTCATTTCTTAATCAACAAAAACACTTAATAAACACAAGTATGCTAGTGTGTTTGAACCTTGACAATTGGAGCTAAGTGTGGAGGTCTTCTTCACTCTTAGTGTGCTTTCTTACCCATTCCATCTTGGAATGTGAGAACGTACACATTCCGATGACTAAGATTTGGATACACTGTCGTATGCAAACAAATCCAAAACACTTCCTTCTAAAAGACAAGAAACAAACAATAACGTCTTTCCTTCGGGAATTCTTTTCTCACCTCATTCACTCTTAGCGTACGAACGCGCTTCTACTCGTTCTCTTGCAAGATGGTAACGCACTCGGACCAGCGAGCCTGCAACACCTGAGCTAGAACGTCAGCCGTTCTCTAAAAAACACAAGCAATTCATCCCTAGTGAGGGGAACTACGTCGCTCTGATTCTCATGTTCCCGATGAGATACGTAGGCAGTGGGGTAGGGCCCATGCGAGCACTTCTTTTATTTTCCCTACATTTGTTTCTCTTTCTCCTTTCCTTTTTCAGTTCTTTCTCAGTATTCCTTTCTTTACACCCTTTGATCGAGACAAGCAAGCGTGGATCCCATCGGGTACGATGGACGTGAGGGGGTGCTAATACCTTCCTCTCGCGTAACCGACTCCCTTACCCACTTCTCTTGGTCGTAAGACCATGCTTTTCCTTTCCCTCAGGTTTACGCGGTGTTTCCTTTCCCTCTCTTGGGATAAATACACATTGCTGGCGACTCTGTTTTGGTGCCACTTTCGCGTTTGTACTTGGATGAAAATCCCGGGAGCGACAACTGGCGACTCTGCTGGGGAGTATTGCGGTTGACCTATTGCTGGTCCATCCCTAAGCGAGTCAATCCTAGCGCTTGTCTGTTTTTCTTTCATTGGGTGTTTACTGTTGTGTTGTATTTACTGTTTTATTGTATGGTTATTTACTGCTTTACTGTACATTACTGTATTTACCGTATTTTAGCATTTTCATTTCATATGATATATTATGCTATACTGGACTGTGTTGTTTTCTGTTTGGCGGGCGGGATTTCTGAGAGATAAGCCCATTACACAGGCTTGAGTATACACTTAGAATTAGAGTGGAGAGTAGTGGGACCTACGTGCCGTTTGGAGTGCGTTGGGTGTTCACGAAATTCACAGCTAGACGAGGCTATCTTGGGACACGTCGTGGCATACGCATCTTGCGTATTCCAGGATGTAGATCTAGAGAGCTGTCGACTCTAGTGACCGATCATGAGGACCTTAGTGGAAATATCCCTCTTTAGTGGTGACAATGGCAGACCACATTCTGTGGCAAACCCATTCGCACCCGAGGGCCCACTTTGGAACTTGCATAGGATGACCTTTATTTTCTAAGGGGAGTCAGTGGACGACCTCTTTGATTGGCATAGTATTGTATCCTACGGGCTGAATGTGCTATTGCTTCTCAAACCTCCGAAGCTGACAAGCCTTATTTTCTAAGAACCACATGTGAGTATGGGCGGGATGTTTACAGGTTTGCAGGAAACCCAGCCTCCTACCTACCTTACTTGTGATTCTATGATGATTTCAGACATTGTATCCTATGACAGTGATTTAAGTGTTCATCTCAGATATTGCCAGACTCAGTACAGAGACACAGTGCACACAGTTCAATACAGACACCGACACTTGATTACCTGATCACATGCCCTTTTGCATTGCATTATCATATCATAACAGTTATGTTTGTCATTTTCAGGTGCATAATACATTTCTGATTCCAATCCATGGGTTCAACAGAGATCGTCGCCGAGAGAAAGAACAATGTGTCTTACAAGTTTCCAGATCCTGTCTTGGATTCATTGCTCAAAGTTATAGATATGGCTGGTCCGGGTATTCTTGATAGGTTTCAGAAGAGCTACGGGAATTTGGTTGGGATGGTCCGTACAATCACCAAGTATGAGCATGATGCTTTACACACTCTGCTGCAGTTCTACGAGCCTTCGTTGAGGTGCTTTCTTTTTTCAGATTACATTTTGATGCCAACACTGGAAGAATTCTCATTTATTTTGGGAATTCCGATCACGTCGGCAATACCATTCTTCGCTGGTAGTTCTCCCAGCGTAAAAGAAATTGCTGCTGCTTTACAAATGGATCAGACATTGATAAAGAGCGGTGTGAGCAGTAAAAATGGAGTTAGCGGATTTCATTTAGAATTTCTGGCTGGACAGGCCCAAGAGGCTGCAAGTGCTAAAAATTGGACGGTTTACAATTCCATTCTGGCTCTCTGCATATATGGCCTAGTTTTCTTTCCCAATCAGCAAGACTTTGTGGATATGCAAGCAACGAGAGTTTTTGTCCTTAAAAATCCAGTCCCTACTTTGTTAGGAGATTTTTATCATTCCGTGCATTACAAGAATGAGAAAAGGAGGGGAGGATCTGTTAGTTGTTGCACTCCACTGCTGAGTCATTGGTTTTTCAAACATTTGCCTCAGACAGGTGTCTTTGTGGAAACCAAAGATGTGGCGAAATGGTCTAAACGATTGATGAGTTTAACTGCTGATAACATTGTATGGTTTGATCACCGGTTATTGAGAATAGAGCTTGTCACAAGATGCGGAAATTTTCCAAATGTGCCTTTGATTGGCAGAAAAGGAGGGATTAATTATAATCCAGTTTTGGCCATCCGACAGTTTGGGTATGCTTCCAGATATCCTCCTACAGAGCAAGATGTGGAAGAATCTTTATTCTTTACAGGAACTAAAGATGCGAAGGTGGTAGAAGTAGTGAATGCTTGGAAAGATAAGCACAAAATTGGAAAAGCAGTTTTTGGAAAAGGAGATTGTAGATCTTATCCTGAATATGACAGGTGGATTGAGACGAAAGTAAAGGAATTGCTTTTACCCTTTTCAAGGGGACCTCTTTTATGTTCAGTACAGCCAGAACAACCCACTATGGTGGCTATTGAAGAATGTGAGAAGTGGAAGAAAATGGTCAGAGAGCTGCAGATAGAAAATTCTGGAATGAGCAGATGTCTTCAGAAAGCTCTAGCTGACAACAAAGAGTTGGAAAAGAGAGCCTTGAAAGCGGAAAAAACCTTGGCTGACAAAGAGGAAGATTTTGATGACCGAGCTCGGTACTTTCGGAAACTTACTCTGGGAGCAGATGACACTAGTCAGGCTCACAAGATTACAAAACAGGCTTTAGCCCGAAGCAAGGATTCATTAGCTCAACTTCGTCAAGCTTGGGATGAAGTCAGAATTGAAAATGCCGAGTTAAAGGATCAGTCGAAGACTAAAGACGAGGAGCTTAAAAAGGCACATGAGCAGAGGAGAAAGTATCGGGAAAGCCTCGGTAAGAGTCAGGAACAGCTAGAAGAAGCTAGAGGTGAGCTAAGGAATACCAAGAAAGAGCTTGAAGAAGTCATGATAGAAAGGGAGATACTCAAGACGCAAGCCGGCATAAAGAGACACAAAGGAGTGTGTGATGACGAGGCTCTGATGCTGCACATGGGTTCTTTAACTGAAGCTCTTGAGAAAAGGGATGTCTTGATCAAAGAAATGATTGAAAAGCCGAATCACCAGCGTACCCGTATACTTTTTGAGGAGATCAAATACTCAAGTGATAAGCTGAAGGGTGTGGAATTGTCAGACTGATGTTCTTTTCCTTATATTTTGTTGTTAATGGTTACCATCAGGCTTGTTGATGGATCCATTTTTCCTTGTATTGCATTTGCGGTTGAACCTTTCTTAAATATACTTGATTACTTCGTTGAATGAGTATGAGCAGTTTTATTCAGAATTATTCCTTATCAGATAGCTGCACACAAGCACATGACCACGACACGTCTCTTTATATCACAATTTCTGGTCTTCAGATTTCTGTGGTGGGATTGGAATCAGGGTATAAAGCACCTCGGAAATGACAAACATGGCATTGCATGGCATTGCATATCATTTTGCATTTTTGTTACTTGCTTTTCAGGTACTCGTTGCGGGGTCTCTAACCTTTATTTGGTTTCAGGCAGTATAGCGGAGAGTCATATTCACCGATATTCGACGCGAAGGAATCAAGTAAGAATCATGGATCAAGTGCAAAGTGATTTGGCTGAAATGAGGGCGCGTATGGACCAGTTCATGACCCTCATGACTGGCATGGCGCAAAATCAGGAGAGACTGAGGCTTCTGGTAGAGCGTCCCGACAATGGGCCCGAAGGTGACCAACATGACAATTCACAGGGACACGGCATCCCTCCTCCCGGTGGTAACCCTCCTCCTGGCGGTAACAATCGGGGTAATGGAAATGGTAGGCATGCTGGTGTTACTCTTGAAGATACTCTGGAAGACCAATTTACTCTGCTGGATGCTGATGTGGGTAATCAAGGGGATCGAAGGTATGATGAGTTAGCAGAGAAGATCAGGGCCATGGAATGCAAGAACTCTATGGGTATTGATGTTACCAGCTTGGGGCTGGTCTCAGGAGTCAGAATTCCCCCTAAATTCAAACCTCCTACTTTTGATAAGTATCACGGCAATGCGTGTCCCCAAACGCATCTTCAAGCTTACTTTGGGAAGATTTCAGCCCATACTGATGACGAGAAGCTATGGATGCACTATTTTCAGGACAGTCTGGCGGGGGCGTCTTTGACCTGGTACATGAAGTTGAGTAGAGCTGCTGTGAAGAATTGGAAAGATCTGGCAGAAGCGTTCCTGAAGCAATACCAATATAATATTGACATGGCGCCCAACCGCACCCAATTGCAGGGATTGTCACAAAATGCCAAGGAGAGTTTCAAAGAATATGCACAGAGGTGGAGGGAAATGGCTGCCCAGGTTCAACCTCCCTTATCAGACAGAGAAATGGCAGATATGTTCATGGGCACCTTGCAAGGGGCCTATCTGGATAGATTAGCTGCTTGTCCGTCAACTGGATTTGCTGATATTGTGATTGCGGGAGAAAGAATAGAAAGTCTGTTAAAGCTTGGAAAGATCCAGGATGTGAGTGGGGCTGGCTCTTCGGGGACGAAGAAACCGTTTGCTAGTAACCAGAAAAGACGAGAAGGTGATACGAATGCTGTGTTTAGAGGACGAGGCAGAGGGCGTTCTCGAGCTTATTATCAGGTAGATGCTGTAACAATCCCCACACCGTCTGTTCAGAAACAACAACCCCAACAACAAGTTCAACAGCAACAACCTTTTTCCAGCAAAGGTCTAGACAGAGGGATCGTAAGATGGATCCTCTCCCTATGACTTATGCCGCGCTATTGCCCAGGCTACTCGAGTTAAAGTTGGTAGAACTCCGTACTATGAAAGCTCCGGTTGCTGGAAACCTGCCACCTAACTTCGATGCTAATGCTCGTTGTGAGTTCCACTCAGGTGCTCAGGGGCACTCCATTGAAAAATGCTGGGCTTTCCATCATAAAGTACAAGATTTGATTGATGCTAAAGCCATCAATTTCTCTCCCGCTCCTAATATTACTCAGCATCCCATGCCTGATCATAGCGCATCAAATGTGTACGCTATTGAAGATGGGAGGAGATTGAATCTGGTGACAGATATCCGTCAAGTGAAAACTTCTTTGTTGGTTGTAAAAGATCGTTTATTGAAGGGACAGGTGTTCCCGGGCTGTAATCAAGATTGCTTTGAGTGTATGAATCAGGAGAACGGCTGTGATAAGTTGAAGATGGGTTTACAGAATCTGATCGATGAAGGATGTCTACAGTTCGACAGAGTCGTGAAAGACAATGATGAGATATCAACCGTGACCATCTATTACACTCCCGCTGAGATTCAAATGCCGGTCAATGCAGTTCCCGTGGCGAGTGTTGCGCCAGAAGGGCCCAGTCCTGTCACTATCACGGTGCCAGGACCAATTCCGTTCACATCCACGAAAGCTATCCCATGGCACTATGGGGCAGATGTATATTACGAAGGTAAAAAACAGGAAGTTGAGTCATCAGTCAGCCCAAATGTTGATAACGTAGGGGGTGTAGGGGGCTTTACAAGGAGTGGAAGGTTGTTCGCTCCCCCAACCTTGAGAAGTGATAAGGAGGTAGAAGCTGCAGCAAAGGATAAGGGTAAACAGGTGGTTGAAAGTGCACCTACACCTGAAGCAGAGACAAAGATTACTTTTGATAAGGATATGGAAGAATTTATGAAGATAATCAAGAAAAGCGATTATAAGATTGTGGACCAACTGAATCAGACCCCTTCAAAGATTTCAATCCTGTCACTATTGTTGTGCTCTGATGCGCACCGGCAGGCGTTGTTGAAAGTGTTGAAGAGTGCGTACGTGCCGCAAGAAATTACTGTTAATCAGCTCGAGGGCGTAATCTCCAATGTTAATGTCAGCCATGGCTTGGGCTTTACAAGTAGAGATTTGACTGTTGAAGGAAGAAACCATAATAAGGCTTTGCATATCACGATGGAGTGTAAGGGCGCAGTGTTATCTCATGTACTGGTAGACACTGGTTCGTCACTCAATGTCTTGCCCAAGAAGGCATTAATGAAGCTGGAAGTTGATGGTTTGATCTTAAGGCCTAGTGAATTGGTGGTCAGAGCATTCGATGGGACCAGACGATCTGTGTTTGGTGAGGTGGAATTGCCCGTACAAATTGGACCACAGGTATTCAAATCCACGTTCCATGTAATGGACATACAACCTGCATATAGCTGCCTATTGGGACGCCCTTGGATTCACGGAGCCGGGGCTGTTACTTCTACTCTACATCAAAAGCTGAAGTATGAGTTTGAAGGGCAGGTTGTGACAGTGTGTGGGGAGGAAGACATCTTTGTGAGTCACTTGTCCACATTCAAGTACATTGAAATGGATGGGGAAATTCATGAGATGCTGTGCCAATCATTTGAAGCAGTCAACATTGACGATGCACCTGAGTCTTCTTCTGTACCAGTTGGGGCTGGTACCTCCATTTCATCTTACAAACAAGCTGTCGAAGTCGTCAGGGCAGGCAACGCCCAAGGTTGGGGCCGGTTGATAGAGACCCCAATGAAGGAAGACAAATTTGGTATTGGTTATCATCCCTCTACAACTTCAGATGCGGGGAGCAGGGGACCCATTACTTTCAATAGTGGGGGAATTATCTACATGGACCAGTCTTGTGCAGCCACGGAGGATAGTGTTGACAGTGATTGTGACCTGGACAACTGGGTACGCCCTCATGTTCCGGGACAACAAGTGCAGAACTGGTTCGTTGAAGAAGTCATCCGGGTTACTCTTCAGACAGAGTAATTTTTCTTTGTTTTTTTCTAACCATAATGCATGACAAAATCTTGCGCTCTGCCCAAGGCGTATAGATTCATTTGTAGGGCCACCATGGTTGCATTTGTAATGTTTAATCATTAATAAAGGACGTTTTGCAATCAAATTTTGTTCTCTGTCTTTCAGTTTTTATTTTTGCACAAAAAATATAAAATGGCAATGTTTCATTTTCTTTTGTTTTGCTTAAAAATAAATTCTAAAATAAGGCATGAACCCGTTCATGCAGACTTGATCCTCCGGATACCACTGATAACGATTTTGATATGGCCATGTATGACTTTGACAATCCGATTTATCAAGCCGAAGAGGGGGATGAGAAAGATTGTGAACTCCCTGAAGAACTGGCCAGATTGTTGAAACAGGAGGAAAGGGTCATCCAGCCTCATCAGGAGACTGTAGAAATCATCAATATTGGTACCAAGGACGCCAAGAAAGAGATCAGGATTGGTGCCAGCTTGCAAGCAGATGTGAAGCAAACTTTGACGGAAATGTTGCGCGAGTATGTTGACGTCTTCGCCTGGTCGTATCAGGACATGCCGGGGTTGGATACGGATATTGTCGTGCACAGGCTACCATTGAGAGAAGAATATCCGCCAGTCAAGCAGAAACTTCGTCGGACTCACCCCGACATGGCTTTAAAGATTAAGGAGGAAGTCCAGAAGCAGTGGGATGCTGGTTTTCTTGCTGTGACAAAGTATCCTCCATGGGTAGCCAACATCGTGCCAGTACCGAAGAAAGATGGAAAAGTGAGAATGTGTGTGGATTATCGAGATCTCAATAAAGCTAGCCCGAAAGATGATTTTCCACTACCTCATATTGATGTGCTGGTCGATAATACAGCTCAATTTTCAGTGTTCTCATTTATGGACGGGTTCTCCGGGTACAACCAGATCAAGATGGCACCTGAAGACATGGAGAAGACCACGTTCATTACTCCGTGGGGTACATATTGTTATAAGGTAATGCCTTTTGGGTTGAAAAACGCAGGGGCAACGTACCAACGGGCGATGGTGACATTGTTTCACGACTTGATTCATAAGGAGATCGAGTGTTATGTAGATGATATGATTGCCAAGTCGAGAACAGAAGAGGAACATCTGGTTAATCTGAAAAAGCTGTTTGAAAGGTTGAGAAAGTTCCGTCTGAGATTAAACCCAAACAAGTGCACGTTTGGGGTGCGTTCTGGAAAGTTGCTGGGTTTCATTGTGAGCGAAAGAGGAATTGAGGTTGATCCTGCTAAGGTGAAAGCAATACAAGAAATGCCTGAACCGAGAACAGAAAAAGAGGTTCGTGGTTTCTTGGGTAGATTGAACTACATTGCAAGGTTCATATCTCACCTAACAGCCACGTGTGAACCAATATTTAAATTGTTAAGGAAATATCAAACGGTCAGGTGGAATGACGATTGCCAATTGGCATTCGATAAGATAAAAGAATACTTGCATGAACCTCCGATTCTAATGCCTCCAGTTGAAGGGAGACCGCTGATAATGTATCTGACAGTGCTTGAAGGTTCCATGGGTTGTGTTCTCGGTCAACATGACGAGACAGGTAGGAAGGAGCATGCTATTTACTACCTGAGCAAAAAGTTCAATGATTGTGAGTCCCGATACTCAATGCTTGAAAAGACATGCTGTGCGCTTGCATGGGCCGCTAAGCGATTGAGGCAATATATGGTTAGGCACACGACCTTGTTGATTTCAAAAATGGATCCTATCAAGTATATTTTTGAGAAACCAGCATTGACAGGCAGAGTTGCACGGTGGCAAATGGTCTTGACAGAGTATGACATTCAGTACACTTCACAAAAGGCCATCAAAGGAAGTATCTTGTCCGACTATCTTGCGCAACAGCCGATTGATGATTACCAACCCATGAAGTTTGACTTCCCTGATGAAGACATCATGTTTCTCAAAGCTAAAGACTGCGAGGAACCACTTCCGGAGGAGGGGCCAGACCCTGAATCCAAATGGAGTCTGATGTTTGATGGGGCTGTCAATATGAATGGGTGCGGAGTTGGAGCAGTTCTTATCACGCCGGAAGGTGTTCATATGCCGTTCACTGCCCGAATAACTTTCGGATGCACCAACAATGAAGCAGAGTACGAAGCTTGTATAATGGGGATCGAGGAGGCGATTAATCTACGGATTAAGACCCTTGATATATTTGGTGATTCAGCCTTGGTAATCAATCAAGTGAAAGGGAGTTGGTACACGCACCAAGCAAATCTAGTGCCGTATAGAGATTATACGAGGAGATTGCTGACATTTTTCACAACAGTGAAACTGTACCACATTCCTCGAGATGAGAATAGGTTCGCTGATGCCTTGGCCACTTTGTCTTCCATGATCAAAGTGCAAGGATGGAACCATGTACCTAAGATTGAGGTATCCCGCCTTGACAGACCAGCATTTGTGTTTGCGGTCGATGCAACGTCTGATGACAAGCCATGGTTTCATGACATTAAGTGTTTCTTGAAAAGTCAAGAGTACCCGTCAGGGGCATCGTCCAAAGACAGGAAGACGTTGAGAAGGTTAGCTGGTAGTTTCTTCTTGAACAAAGATGGCGTGCTGTATAAAAGAAATTTTGACACGGTCCTGCTTAGATGTGTGGATAGACATGAAGCAGACCTGTTGATGATTGAAGTGCACGAAGGCTCTTTCGGTACTCATGCCGGAGGGCAGGCAATGGCTAAAAAGTTGTTAAGGTCGGGATATTATTGGTTGACTATGGAGTCAGATTGTTGCAAATATGCCCGCAAATGCCATAAATGCCAGATCTATGCAGACAAGGTGCATGTGCCTCCAAATCCGTTGAGTATCATGTCGTCGCCTTGGCCGTTTGCCATGTGGGGCGTTGATATGATCGGAAAGATTGAGCCTACAGCTTCCAATGGTCATCGTTTCATCTTGGTGGCAATTGATTACTTCACCAAATGGGTTGAAGCCGCATCCTATGCCAATGTTACAAAACAAGTGGTCGCTCGTTTCTTAAAACGGGATATCATTTGCCGATATGGAGTTCCCGAAAGAATCATTACTGATAATGGTTCTAATTTGAACAATAAGATGATGGCTGAGTTATGCCAGGACTTCAAAATCGAGCATCACAATTCTTCTCCGTACCGCCCAAAGATGAATGGCGCGGTCGAAGCGGCCAACAAAAATATCAAGAAGATTGTACAGAAGATGGTTGTCACGTACAAAGATTGGCATGAGATGTTACCATTTGCTTTGCATGGGTATCGAACGTCGGTACGCACGTCCACTGGGGCAACCCCATTCTCGCTTGTATATGGTATGGAGGCAGTGCTACCGGTTGAAGTAGAGATTCCGTCCCTCAGAGTTATGATGGATGTTAAGCTAGATGAAGCTGAATGGGTACGAGCCAGATTTGATCAGTTGAGCCTTATTGAGGAAAAGCGATTGGCGGCTGTATGTCATGGGCAACTATATCAGCGCAGAATGAAACAGGCATTTGACCAAAAGGTGCGTCCTCGGGTTTATAAAGTCGGAGATGTGGTACTCAAAAGGATCCTTCCTCCCAATACAGATCACAGGGGCAAATGGACTCCTAATTATGAAGGTTCATTCGTGGTTAAAAAGGTCTTTTCGGGCGGAGCTTTATTGCTTACAACCATGGATGGCGAAGACTTTTCATCCCCTGTCAACTCGGACGTAGTCAAAAAATACTTCGCATGAATAGACCCGCTGGATAATAAAAATAAAAAAATCCAGGCAAAAAAGGGCATCCCGGCGAACCAAAAACAGAATAAGGTTCGGGCAAAAATTAGGGATATAATTGAAAAAATTTTGTACACCCGGTAAGTTGAAAACCCGAAAGGGCAACTTAGGCAAAAAAGGGTATCCTGGTGGATCGAAAACCTGAAAGGGCGGTCCACACAAAAGAGGGATTTAAGCGAATGACTACGGTTTGAGTTATCTGTACCCTATCACCGTTTGAACAACTGACGTTCTGAAGGATAGGAATCGGTCTGATCATTCCTCAGAAGGCAAGGTCGGGGAGTTTTGAAGACATACTGGTCATAACAGAATGGAAACTCAGTGGAATTCCGTTTTCACATTGCCATTAGGATAGTTTCTTTTCTCAATTTTTCAGCAATCACCTCTTTCCAGGGATTGCTTCCAGATGTAATTGCCTATTCTGGGCTCTCAGTCAATAAATTGAATTTCAGTAAAAAGCTTTCTATTTTTGTTTTATTGCTTTGTTTGCAAAAACGTCCTAATTTTTGATAAAACATTGCATTTGAAAACATGGCAGCCTTGCAATAACATGCGCAGAAAAAATATTTGAAATTACTTCGAATGTTGAATACTCCCGGATGGTGGATTCTAGCCACGCAATATTCGGGGCATGTGGGCATATTCTTTTGTTGCAGGTAGCAGGTGCAGATGATTTTAAGCACAAGACCAGCAATAAATCACCCCACGCAAAAGACTGGGGCAATTATGGGTAAGGAGATCGGCGTTCATCGTTCGGTCGACGATTGTTCATAACGGGTCGATATCAGTGAATTAAGTTCAACCGGGTACCGTTGTATCTTATTAAGTCGATTCTCTCATTCAGTACTTCCAACAACTACAAGCTTTTCTGTGTCGATAACGGTCACAGGTTCCCCAAAAGAGTGGTCTCGTCGACACCGAAACTGATGGTCATTATCCCCAGCGAAGTCACAAGAGTTTGAAGAGGCTAGATCTTCTGTAAAATCCTCTTATGACATCCTTTGCGGGGACGAATTGTTGTGTTGTCCAAGCATGGGGCATGATTGTTTCCCCAGCATGAAGTGTTGGTCACCCCCAGTAGAGTTTGAGGACAGTTGGTCTTCTGTAAAATTCTCTCAAAAGGCATTCCCCAACACGAGACGCTTTAAAGCAGTTTTCTCCAGCAGAGTTTGTTATAAACTCGTCATCCCCAACGGAATTGTCTAAAGGAAAGCTCGCCTAACATGGTGCATTGTGGTACTCATCCTAAGCTCGACAGTCACATTCTTCAGCAGACTACTGTGGAGTTGCTTTGGGTTTCCCCAACAGATCTCTAAGGACTCTTTATAGCAAGTTGCAGTGGAATGTTCTAACCAGGATTTGCATATCCCTGGCAGAGTAGCCCTGATACCCAGCAAGATCGTATCTCTGGTCATGGTATCCCCACAGAGGTCAGCATCGAATCTTGTCAGCAACTTCCAGCTGAGTTGTTGTTCTCTCCGCAGAGGTTTATCAGATCGACAGAATCTATTCCTCAACAAGGATGGTACAGCCTTTCCCCAGCCGGGTCAGAAGGTTGATAATCCCTATAAAGGATCTTGGGTTGAATAAATCCCCAAGCAGAGTTTTAAGGGCTCATTTCCCCAGCAGGAAGTCATTTAAAAATTCTCATCCCCGGCGGAATCGCTGTGACCAGAATTCGTTCCCCCAAACAGATGGAATAATTCCTGGCAGAGTCGTCATTCCCTCATATCTTAAAGTCCAATTTATTTTTGGCAAGCTTGACAATTCGAAGCAGACGGATTGTTCATCCATTCGCCAGCAGAGATATTATCCTCTCAGGAACCTCTAAAGTTAAGTCATTTCATTGGTCTTTGCTCCTCAGCAGAGTCAGCATAGATGTCTGACACAGATGCAGAGAGTAATGCAATGTTGCATATTCCAAAAGTCCAACAGTGGATTGGCAAAAGTCCGTCTTCGGGTGGCAAAAGTCCAACAGTGGATTGGCGAAAGGTCCATCTAAGGGTGGCATATTCTAAAAGTCCAACAGTGGATTGGCAAAAGTCCATCTTCGGGTGGCAAAGCAGCTAAAAGTCCAACAGTGGATTGGCAAAAGTCCGTCTTCGGGTGGCAAAAGTCCAACAGTGGATTGGCAAAAGTCCGTCTTCGGGTGGCAAAAGTCCAACAGTGGATTGGCAAAAGTCCGTCTTCGGGTGGCAAAAGTCCAACAGTGGATTGGCAAAAGTCCATCTTCGGGTGGCACGAAGCTGCAAAGTCCACCAGTAGTGTGGCAGGCCAGTAGTCGTCTGGAATTGCATAAAAGACATTATTAAAGTCCACCAGTAGTGTGGCAGGCCAGTAGTCGTCTGGAATTGCATAAAAGACATTATTAAAGCCCACCAGTAGTGTGGCAAGCCAGTAGTCGTCTGGCGTCGTTCAAAAAGACAGTATTAAAGTCCACCAGTAGCGTGGCAAGCCAGTAGTCGTCTGGCATCGTTCAAAAGACAGATCTCTCCGACGTTTCATCGAAGATTCAATCCAGCAGTCTCGTTGGGTTTATATCCCTTTTCTTCTGCATCATCCAGAGCAAATTTTTGGTTATATTTGGTATTCAATCACTATATACCTTGAAAGTCCGAAAGCAATTGCTTTCAGGCATTCAGGTCTACAGCGCTTGAATAGGGGCAGCTGTAATACCCCAAAATTTGCTCTTCCCTTTTGGCATCATAGCATGGCATTATCATTTATCATATCATATCCATCTCATTAACATTACATTGCATTTAACATAGAAAAATGAAGCATGGCATCCTTCTTACCATCAGGGCATGTGATCAGGTGGAAGGTGGACAATCAAGGAATCATTCAAAGCCCAAAAAGGTCAATCAAGTTGGCTCTAGGCAAGCCAAGAGGTCTCTCATGTCTCATACTATCTCAATTGATCTTCCAAAACCTCAAGGAAGTGAGATTCAATGGGAGATTGAAGCACTACATCTTTCACTATGCAAGAGGTTCAAAAATTGAAGGAAAACCCTCAAAAGAGATAGCTCATTGATCCAAAATCATCCTAAAGTGGCATTTCTCATCATCCTTTAAGAGGATACACAACATATTCTGAGGAATTTGGATTTGGAAGATGTGCAATTTCCTCCTAACCAGAGAGGGTCAAAACTAGGGTTTCCCATTAAATCAGGGAATCTTTGATTTTTTGAACAAAACTTGATGTCATGGTATTCCATATGTCCTTAAGTGTATGTGTGTGGAAGATTGCATCTCAATTGGTTTTAGAAGTGGTTCAATTGGAAGAAAGATCAAGAATCAGAGAAATTGGGGCAAAGTCAAATAATCAGAGGAAAAAGTCAACTCTTGACTTTTTAAAGCCAAATTCATGAAATTCATGTTATATGTGACCAATGTACAAAATTTGATCAAGAAACTCCAAAGGAATCATGAAAAAATCAAGATTTGGAAAGTTGCCATTTTTGGATGAAGTAGGGTTACTAAAAATAGCAAGTTTTGGCCATTTTGCATCAGAATTGGAACCAAGGCCATTCAAAATTGAAGCACCAAATGAAAATTCCACTCTGCCTCAATGAAAGGCCTTGCTTTGAGCTTCAAATCCATGGGTAGAACATCTCCATTGGATAAAAATTGAGTGAGATATGATTAATCAAAGTTGGAGGAAAGTAGGCCAAAAACCATGTCTTGACCAAGCTTGGCCAGGTCTGCGCGCAGTCATTTTTACAAACGTGTGGTGGGCCAAATGTCCATTCATTTTTCTCATGGTTAAAGGCCTCTAATGAGAAAATTTTCAACATCAAAGTTGTTCTATGTAGTCTTATCTTCAATGTTCATGTTGGACAAATTTTGATTTGACCAAGTTATGAAATAGAAAGATGGGTCTAAAGTTGGTGTGATTATGCTGAAAATCACTAGGCCAACTTGCCATGCCATGCCCCAAATTGCTCGCCCATGCATCAGTTTGTTTTACATCTGTTTATGGTCATTTTTAGGCATGTTCCAAGCATCATTTCCATTCAATTTTCACACCAAACATGTAGCATTACATCTCCTGTTTCCAATGACTCCAAAAACACATCAAATCATCCATGGATTTGAGAGAATTCCATCATCAAATCACCATGATTGCATTGGTTTCAAGCTGTCATAAAACCAGAAAATAAACATGGTTGTGGTTGATTGTTTCAGAATTCACATGTACACTCTTTATTCCTTTCCTCATTTAAGCCAACATCCCCTTACAAACTTGAGCAGCACGTGCTATCCATGTTGTTTCCATACACTAAAGAGGAAGAACAAAACTTGTGAAACAAGTTTATCAAGCTGCCACACCAGAACAACTCATCATCACCATTCCTTGCAATTGCTCCTCACCATAACTCCATGAACCTTCATCACCATAACCCAGCCATGACCAACTCGTCCCCTAACTAACTTGGCTCAGTTAGTTAGGGTGGACTCAATTAACCCAACTTGGACTCATTTAACTCACTCACTTAACCACCTATGGTTCACTTCTAACTCACACTATAAAATCAAATCTCACTCACATTTCTCATAACAACACTCATTTCTCTCACTCACTTCAGAATTTTTCTCTCACTCTCTCTGATTTTGCTCATTTTCTTCTCCACGATCTCAACTCCATTGTGCTTCCATTGCTCATTGTTTTGGTGTGGTTGGATCAAGAACAACTAGAGCAACTCCATTTCTGCAAGATTAGCATCATTGCAAATCCATATCCATCATCGTTTTTCAAAAGTGGAAAGCCTTTATTTGGCCAAGTGAAGCTCAAGGAAGGAGCAGTTTCCTCTGGTATTCTTGTGTACTCAAAGCTTCATCAACTTCAGGTTTGAGTTCTTGAACTTTGATTGCACGATTTCTCTTCATTATCACTTGTTTCTTGTTGGTTTCAGCTCAATAGGAGCATTCCTAACTCCGGCTAGTTGATAGGCCTTTTAAAGGCGTAGTTGCAAAACTTAGGGCACAAATTCATCTCCTCTGTTCTTGCTATGAGTGCATGACATGTTGTTTTTGGGAGTGAATTCTTAACCTACATAAGCTCAGCTTCAATTTGGTACTATATTTGTGGATTTTTGTGAGATGTGAGAGTTGCAGGTGGTGGTTCTCGCCGGAGAAGGTGACCGGAGGTCCCTCTCCGGCCGGTAGCTTCGTTCTAGGGTTTTTCTTGCCAGTTGGAGTTACAGCCGTTTGATCTTGTTGATCCAACGCGTGAAACATTGCCAGCGCATTAAAAGAAGCATGCACCTCACGTGCCTATTTTCTGAATTCACTTATGCAACGTGTGGTGCAGTGCATGGTATGTTATGTGTTCCCTCACGCGTGTGTGTTGATCATGATTACGTTGACTGCTTGTTTGACTTGACTTGATCTCATGGTTGTGATTGCTTTGACATTGTGTTGACTGAAGCACATGGTTGTTAACATGTTATGCGCAGAAATGGACCTATTCAGATTGCTACCCACACCCCCATGTTTTCAAGCCCAATTGAATTGAACTGAATATTTGCTATGCTTGCACCTCCCTCTCTCATTTCATTTCTTTTATTGTTATTTGTTTTGTGCACATTTCATTTCTAATTTTTAAAATTTCAAAATTACATAAGAAAATTCTACAAAAATTCATGTGTATTCTTAAAACATTTAGGAAATTTTTCATGATTTTATTTTCTGATTTTATGACAATTTTGCCCCTGTTCCATTATTTCTTTTGAATTTCCATTTGCATGCATACTTAATGTGACATATAATTTTGTGCATTTTTGTTCTTGATCATAAAAAATGATTTTGATGCCTTTCTTTTTGCATTGTGGTCACAATATGTTGAGGTATGTTTGAGATTTATGAGATGATTTTTAAGTCTTTTTTGGATGACTTTTGATGTGTTGCTTTGAGCATGAATGCATGAAACTTCCATGAGACTTTGACCTAATTGTTGAGTGACTTTGGTTCTGATTCATTGCTTGTGGACTTGATATGTTAATGGCATGTGTTTAAGGTGTTAGATTGGTGAAAGTCATAATTTTTGAAGCATGTTTGCTATTTGTTTGAAGCATGAAGTTTAACTTGTTCATTTTGTGAATGCATGCCTCATGTTTGGTTTGCTTGATCATGAAGGCACTTGTGCCATGAGTTGTGGTTTTGTTTGAGGATGTATAGCATGTTAATTGACTTCTGATTGTGACATTTGGGTTTCATCTTTGCATGTTTGATGTTTATCTTGCACCTTAAGTCACTTGTTTCACAAGTATGAACCACATTCACATCACTTCACCTTTTCTTCTTTGCTTCTTGTTGGATTGAGATTTTGTTTGCATGATTTAGTATGCCCATTTAGGATAACATTAGGTTGTGTAAATATGAGTTACATTCTGACTTGGAAGCATGTATAGCATTCAATCTCATTTCACTTTGTTTGTCAACTTGTTTGAATTTGATTTGTTCATTATATTTTCTTACTTTACTTGTAAGTGATTGTGCTAACCATGTAGGGGCTTTGGTAAGTTTCAATTGAGTGTGGATAAGGAATCCACATTCAACTTCTATCCTTTCTCTTTTACAATTCCATGTTTTGTTAAGCACTTATGTGCTTTCTTTTAATAACTCATCACTTTCCCTTTGTGAATTACAATTCATCTTCTACTTTAGAAGTGAATTGTTTAATTCATTCTTTCTTTAGACGTTAGGTTGAAACCTCACAAACCTTAGGATCACTCCCTTAACTAATCAATTAGGATGGAGTCTTAGTCCATATAGATTTTTACCTTTATCCTCTCTTGGGTCTTTTTTCTCATCTCAAAGAAAATTCAAAACATATAATAAAGGTAGGCATTTATTGCATTTAGGCCTTTCATATAAAGAAAAGGTTATAAGGGGTCTTCTCTTATAATCTTAGAATGTATAGCATATAGCCCATCTTGGGTCAATGTGTTAAACATTTGATCTTGTATGAGAGACTTAAATGCAATACTTGTTGAAGGTACAAATAATAAAAAACACTTCTTCATTTCTTAATCAACAAAAACACTTAATAAACACAAGTATGCTAGTGTGTTTGAACCTTGACAATTGGAGCTAAGTGTGGAGGTCTTCTTCACTCTTAGTGTGCTTTCTTACCCATTCCATCTTGGAATGTGAGAACGTACACATTCCGATGACTAAGATTTGGATACACTGTCGTATGCAAACAAATCCAAAACACTTCCTTCTAAAAGACAAGAAACAAACAATAACGTCTTTCCTTCGGGAATTCTTTTCTCACCTCATTCACTCTTAGCGTACGAACGCGCTTCTACTCGTTCTCTTGCAAGATGGTAACGCACTCGGACCAGCGAGCCTGCAACACCTGAGCTAGAACGTCAGCCGTTCTCTAAAAAACACAAGCAATTCATCCCTAGTGAGGGGAACTACGTCGCTCTGATTCTCATGTTCCCGATGAGATACGTAGGCAGTGGGGTAGGGCCCATGCGAGCACTTCTTTTATTTTCCCTACATTTGTTTCTCTTTCTCCTTTCCTTTTTCAGTTCTTTCTCAGTATTCCTTTCTTTACACCCTTTGATCGAGACAAGCAAGCGTGGATCCCATCGGGTACGATGGACGTGAGGGGGTGCTAATACCTTCCTCTCGCGTAACCGACTCCCTTACCCACTTCTCTTGGTCGTAAGACCATGCTTTTCCTTTCCCTCAGGTTTACGCGGTGTTTCCTTTCCCTCTCTTGGGATAAATACACATTGCTGGCGACTCTGTTTTGGTGCCACTTTCGCGTTTGTACTTGGATGAAAATCCCGGGAGCGACACCCTAATTTCATCATTTTAAAAGTAAATTCTCAAGGAAAATCAATAAAAAATGATAAAATACCAAATAAGTTTGAATAAACAACTTGTGATTTTTAGTTAAGATTTGAAAAATGATGTTTCAATCACAAGATGAATTAAAATTCATTTGGTTTTGATTTTCAACATGAGAATTCAATTTTAAAATGTTTAAAAAACAATTAAAAGTGAATTTATTCACAAAAATACCTACTATATTAAATAAATAATATAAACTTGATTTTTTATGGAATAAAATATTTCAACATTTTTGTGATTTTTTACAAAAAGAACCAATAAAAAATAATTAAAATTGAGGGAGTTATTAATTTTTCAAATCATTGAAAATAATATGAAAAATAATAAAAAAAAGTGGAAAAAGCATTAAAAAGTGGGTCTGGGGAGAGGGGGATTCGAAATCCAGACCTCTTGTGTGCAGCATGCGTGCCTTACCACTGGGGTGGTGATACATCTGTGTATTGAAACACAACCACAAATATACAAGGCTTGGCTTGTTTTTGGCCCGGCCCAAGGCAAGGCAAGGCATGATTTTGGTTAGAAACGTGAAAGCCATAACTTTCTCATTTCTCCATGGATGGAGACAAAATTTATATGCATCTGGCCTAGAATTTCCTAAGGAATCCAATGGTGGTGGTAGTTTTTCTAGAAAAAAAATCCTCCTCAAAACCCGATAGTGGTTTTGAAATAGGCCATGTTTTGCATTTTTTGTGCTACCTCTTGGTACAGGTGTGAATTACATGATAAATTGGTGCAAACACAACACATATAACATGTATGAGAGATGCATGATCAGTGGACTTCAAAGCAAGGCATATTTTAGAGAGTTCAAGTTGTGATGCTTACCTCTCTTTGGAGCTTTTGGGCTATCTACCAAGTGCTTTGTTCCAAAAATGTTTTGATGCTTTGGACACCCTCAAATGATCCCTTAGAAGCTTTTAGAGTGGTTGGAACCAGCTGGAAACCTCAGGAATGGAAACTAGCCCTTTTCTTGCAAAAAGGGCAAAAGTGGCCAAAATAACAACTCTCTCAAATGGTGTTCCAGATGTGGGGAACCATTTGGGACAGTTCAAGGATGATATTTGGAGTGTGTTTGATGTTTTATATGGTTTGGAAAGTGACTGATTCAAGACATGGCTTAAAAAAATGCACAAAAGTCCTATTTTGAGGTTTTGAGAGGGGACTTTGAGATTTTGGTGTTACAGGTCACTTGTGAGAGTTTGGACAACTTAGATATGACATATTGGATGTGTTTGGATCATGAGCTGTGATGGAAATGCTCTCTAACTCAAAAACTCAGAGTTACCTTGCTAAAGAAGGTATTTTTACCTAGAGAAAGTGATTTTGAGGAAAGCATCTGTTTGATGGCTTTGGTGTACTCAAACTGACCATAAATGAGCTCTATTTATAGCGTGTCAAGTTTGTTTTGGCTGCAATAGTGAATGGCAACTGCTGCAGAAGTTTGGCAAATGTTGATCAATGAAGAGGTTGTGGTTAGAGCACAGAGCTGTGGTTCCCTAGTTGTTGGATAAGTCTTGGCTGAATTCAGTTGGAAGAGGCTCAGTCCATGCCACCTTGGTGCATCCGTTGAATGCTCCAAAACAAAATTGGAGTCTTGTCCCTCTTTTAGGCATTTCTAGGTCTGACATGCTACTTTTGGTTCCAAGGACTTGGGAGGCTGATGGATTAGAGTTGGTTCCTCCTTGGTCTCCCCTTGAGGTGTTCAGATGGATAAACCTGCTTTCCCTTTGAAAAATCTGAGCAAATCGAGCAAAACCCCCCAAATCTGCCTTGTTATGACAGTTGCAACAAGGCATATTGCCACTGTCATAACTTCTTGCTCAAATTGAGTTTGGTGAAGTTCTTGGTCATTTTGGAAAGCCCTAATATGATACAACATATGTGTGATCATAGTTTGTTTTGACACTTTTTGGATCCAAGTGAAAAATGCCCTTACATATTGGAAAAAGTGAAACAGATTCTGACTTAGTGAAAATTTCACTAAGTGTTGGAAAAAGTGACATTTCATGTTTTTAGCCATTTTGACCCAATCATAACTCAAAATCCATGAAGAATTAGAATGAGGTGTAGTTGAAGCTTTTGTAGAGGGCCATGAGAGCTACAAATCCAGATTTGAATGGGGAAAAATGGCCTTGTGATTTAAGAGATATGATCCTCCAAACTTGGTTCCCTAGCCACTTTGTTCCATAACTTGGAAAATTTCTAAGTTTTTATGGTTACCCATTTTACAAGTTATCCCACTTTTCTTGGTTTTTCTTGATGAATGATGATCCCAATCACACAGTAACATCATTTTAGGGTCAAAAACCATAATTGTGAAAAATCTCAAAAAGTCAAAGTTGACTTTTGTGCACAGTTGACTTTTTGTCAGATGAACTCCAGACTGTGCGATCTTTTATGAAATCAAGTCCTTGTCCTAAATAAAACTTTATGGATTGATTTCATAGGTGTTATAGGGTGTATTGAATCATGTCCCATGGTTTGGGAGCATGTCCTGGTCAAAAGTCAAAGGCACAGTTGACTTTTCTCGTGAAACCCTAATTGTGGTTCTGATGAATTTGAAACTTGTTGCTCAAGCTTCTTGGATCAATCCATTGTTGCAAATGGATCAATGTAGTGTGTTAGGGACCCTCAAATCATTTCTTGAGGTCTTGGCTCATGTTTTGTCCCAAAAGTCAACTTAGGGTTGAATTAGGTCAAAAACCCTTAATTCCTGATTTTTTATGAATGCATCCCCTGAGGCTAAATTGACTTGATGATTGGGTTTATGAGGTCCCTTAGAGTATTTTAGGTTGTTATTTGAAGCATTGGCTCATGCCCAGAGGAAAATTTCCATCTGGAGGCCCCAGTCGACCAAAACCCTAATTTGGTGACACTGGCGATCCTGAGGCTTAATCCACTCAGAATGTTGCAGCCTTGTGCTTAATCCTTGAGGTGGGAGTCCTCTTGATCCATTGTGGATGTTTGAGAGGTTTAGACAAGTTGAAGATCATGTCATTCCTTGATTGATCTTTTGTCTAAGAACTCTGAGAGGGCTTGGAACCCTAAGTTTGATTGTAGTGAATGGTCACCCATCTTTGGGGAGACTAATGAGGTATAATGGTCCATCCATATTCTGATGATGATTTACACAATGATGGGAATATTAGTGGTCAAAATTTGGGGTATGACAGATGCCCCTGTTTAATCTTCTTGGACCCGAAGGTGTGAATGGCGAAGGTATTCGGGCATTCAAGGTGCAAGAGGAATAAATATCGGAATACCCGAAATTTTGATGGTGGTTATGAATGGTAGCTTACGCATTCATCTTCTTTTGCTAAGCGATGATGCTTAGAAAAGGTAAAACTTCCCCTCGATCCTGGTTTCCTACCAAGGAACTGGTCTTGGTTTCTGAAATGAACTTCCCCTCGATTCCGGTTTTCTACCAAGGAACTGGTCTTTGTTGCTGAAATAAACTTCCCCTCGATCCTAGCCTTCAGCCACGGAACTGGTCTCAGTTTCTTATGAAATAAACTTCCCCTTGATCCTGGTTTCCTACCAAGGAACTGGTCTTAGTTTCTTTTGTCAATAAGCTTTCTCGACAAGGGACGCTATTCATAGCGGTTTTCCACAAACTTCTCGCCGAATTTTCCTGGGGAGATGCCATTTGATGGAAAAAGTTTCAATGTCAGACTTGCTGGGGGACCCCATCTGTCTGAGCTATAGAGGTACACAAACTTCTCTATTTGGAAACGCCAGCTGTCGACTCTACCGGGGAAAACGAGTCTCTTGAGAGACTGCTTCCGCTTAGGGATATTACATCATACTTTTCTCGAGGTCTTCCCAGAGAAACGCCATATGATGTACCCCAATTTTGAGGTGCCGATGACTTTGTTAACATTGACTTTCTGGAGAGAAGAACCAATGTGCTGCTCAAAGTCTTTAGTTGCGAGGCCTCCTCTGGGGATTTTCCTTAGTCCGGGAAAGCGAAGACATCATCTTCAATGGCGAAGAGTGACGTTTGTCGAAATTTTTCTTGTTTTTCAGAGGTTCAAATTATCAAAGTGGTCAAGGGCCAACTCCAATCCAGGAATAAGCGGGAGGGGAGATTGTTTGGATGCAACGTTTCCTGACAAGGACAGAACTGACAACTCGATTAAGAGGACTTTTATCACTAGGGGATAAGACCAACTAGAGTGATAGCGATGCCATATGAATGTAAATAAATAATGCATGATATATGTATGCTTATGCTGACAAAACTGACGCGACATACAGATTGATAGATGAACATGACTGGATACTTGGCTATAATGGGAGATGAAAAGTATCACTGGTTCACGACAGCAATCCCGCCTTGCTTAGGAGAGATAGTCCCTGTGGGGAACAACCGTTTGTCGGGCTTAGGAGGTAAGAACTCGGCCGGGGGTGTCAGATGAAACATGGTCTCTAACACAGTTGATCCTTCGTTTAGACGTACTGGTTTAGAAGGAGTACTTTGATTCTACACTTTGAGGTTCGATTGCTTCTGGAGAAACGATCAATGTTTTTTCGATGTTCAACAGTCAAAAGAAATTGCCATCTTTGTTTTAGAAGCAGAAAAAGTTTGAGAAGTAAATTCATTTTTGTTTTATTTCAAGAATCCTTGATCATATTAAAACGTCATTCAGTAAAGCTAAAATAAATGAGAATTGCAAACAAAAGCGCTAGGGCTCAAATTTTATTGATAAGATGGAAATCAGCCAAAGGCGTGATTCCATAAAGTATTTCAAAAGTTTAGAAAATGGTAATTTAAGGGAAAAAGGGCTACATTGAAACATGACAACCGCTATCCTTCTACCAACTTGGAATTCCGGACATCCTGCGCTTCTGTCGAAGATGACCTTTATCGAGATTTCCTTTTGATGGATGGTATTTCTGGATTGTACTTTGAGATTTCCAATCCACCGGGATGATTTTTGATTATGTCTCTTATTTTTTCCTGGACCGCCCTTTCGGGTTTTCAATCCACCGAGACGTTTTTTTTCTAGGCGAAGTATTTCTTGACTACGTCAACATTTGTGGGGTAGGCAAACTCTTCTCCATCCATGGTTGCAAGTCTCAAGGCGCCGCCTGAGAAAGCTTTCTTGACCACATAGGGGCCGTCATAGTTCGGAGTCCATTTGCCCCAGGAATCAGTGAGAAATAATTGTATCTTCTTGAGCACAAGGTCTCCTTTCCTGAAGATGCGAGGTCGGACCTTTTTGTTGAACGCCTTCTTCATTCTTTATTGATACAACTGACCGTGGCATAGTGCTGTTATTCGCTTTTCTTCGATCAGATTCTGTTCGTCGTGTCGACTTTGACACCATTCAGCTTCTGTAAGCTTAGCTTCCATCAATACTCGGATTGATGGGATCTCTACTTCGATGGGGAGTACTGCCTCCATGCCATATACTAGAGAGAAAGGGGTTGCCCCTGTTGAAGTGCGGACAGATGTGTGATAACTATGAAGAGAAAAGGGTAGCATCTCGTGCCAATCTTTATAGGTTACAACCATCTTTTGAACAATCTTATTGATGTTCTTATTAGCCGCTTCTACCGCTCCGTTCATCTTAGGTCGGTAGGGAGATGAGTTATGGTGTTCGATCTTGAACTCTGTGCACAACTCTTTCATCATCTTATTGATCAAGTTAGATCTATTATCAGTAATGATCTGGCTTGGAACACCATAACGGCATATGATATTGTTTTTGATAAATCGGACCACCACTTGTCGGGTTACATTGGCGTACGACGCTGCTTCGACCCACTTGGTGAAGTAATCAATGGCTACTAGAATGAATCGATGTCCGTTTGAAGCTTTAGGTTCGATCATGCCGATCATGTCGATTCCCCATATGGAAAAAGGCTACGGGGAAGAAAGAACTTTGAGATGCGTCGGCGGTACATGGATTTTGTCTGAGTATGTCTGACACTTGTGACACTTCCTCATGTACTTGTAGCAGTCGGATTCCATGGTTAACCAATAGTACCCTGCTCTTAGAATTTTTCTCGCCATTGTGTGTCCATTGGCATGAGTGCCAAAGGATCCTTCATGAATTTCCTTCATCAGCATGTTTGCTTCTGGTCTGTCTACCCATCGGAGCAAGACCATGTCAAAATTTCTCTTATAGAGGGTATCACCGCTCAGAAAGAAGCTTCCGGCCAGTCTTCAGAGAGTTTCTCTATCTTTTCTGGATGCCCCAGGCGGGTATTCTTGTTTCTGAAGGAAGCATTTGATATCGTGATACCACGGTTTATCGTCTACGACTGCTCCAATCGTGAAGATGTAAGCGGGCCGTTCAAGGCGCATTATGTCAGTCTTAGGTAGGTCGTTCCATTAACCTACACTAATCATGGAAGAGAGAGTGGCTAATGCATCAGCTATGTGATTCTCTTCACGAGGGATATGATGAAACTCGACTCGGTTGAAGAATGGTAACAACCTTCTCGCGTAGTCTTTGTAAGGAATCAATCCTGATAGGTATGTGTTCCAATCTCCTTTGATCTGATTGATAACCAGGGCTAAGTCACCATAAACATCCAAGTTTTTTATCCTTAAGTCAATTTCTTCTTCGAGACCCATGATACAAGCTTCGTATTCGGTCTTGTTGTTTGTACACTTGAATGTCAGTCGGGTAGTGAAAGGAAAGTGGGTACCCTGAGGTGTTATGATGATTGCCCCAATTCTGTTTCCATAATGATTGACAGCTCCGTCAAAGATAAGTCCCCATTGGGAACCTGGTTCTGGCCCTTCACTGGGTAGCGGTTCATCACAATCTTTCATTTTTAAATACATGGCATCTTCGTCTGGGAAGTCAAACCCGATTGATTCTTGATCGTCAATCGGTTGATGAGCCAAATAATTAGCTAAAGTACTTCCTTTAACGGCTTTTTAAGCGTGGTACTCTATGTCATATTCTGACAACAACATCTGCCAACGGGAAATCCTTCCCGTGAGAGCAGGTTTTTCAAAGACGTACTTGATTGGATCCATTTCTGAGATTAACCTAGTGTGACGAATCATGTACTAATGAAGGCGTTTGGCTGCCCAAGACAAAGAACAACAAGTTTTCTCGAGCATAGTGTACCGAGTTTCACAGTCCGTAAACTTCTTGCTTAAATAGTAAATGGCAGACTCTTTCCTTTTTGTTTCGTCTTGTTGGCCAAGTACACAACCCATGGAGTCTTCCAAGACTGTTAAGTAAATGATCAGTGGTCTTCCTTCCAATGGAGGTGATAGAATCGGTGGGTTCAACAGATATTCCGTGATGCTGTCGAAGGCAGTTTGACAGTCTTCTGTCCAAACACAGTCCTGATTCCTTTTTAGTAATTTGAAGATCGGCACGCATGTCGTGGTCATGAGGAATATGAATCTGGAAATGTAGTTCAAGCGTCCCAGGAATCCTCTGAATTGTTTTTTAGTCTTTGGGGAAGGCATCTCTTGAATGGCCTTGACCTTGTCAGGATCAACCTCAATTCCTTTTTGGCTGACGATGAATCCTAGCAGTTTCCCTGAACGGACTCCAAAGGTGCACTTGTTGGGATTCAAGCGGAGTTTGTATTATCTCAAATGCTCGAATAATTTTGACAGGTGGGTCACATGCTTCTCCTCTATTTTAGATTTGGCAATCATGTCATCGACATATACTTCAATTTCTTTGTGTATCATGTCATGAAACAGAGTAGTCATGGCCCTTTGATAAGTTGCCCCGGCGTTCTTCAAACTGAACGACATCACCTTGTAACAAAAGGTGCCCCATGGGGTGATGAACGAAGTTTTCTCCATGTCCTTCGGTGCCATTTTTATCTGATTATAGCCCGAGAATCCATCCATGAAGGAGAAGACTTTGAACTTTATTGTACTGTCAACCAGCATGTCAATGTGTGGTAAAGGAAAGTCGTCCTTTGGACTAGCCTTGTTTAGATCTCTATAGTCCACACACATTCTGACCTTTCCGTCTTTTTTTGGAACGGGCACTATGTTGGCTAACCATTGAGTATATTCTGATGTGGCGAGGAAGCCCGCGTCAATTTATTTATGTACCTCCTCCTTGATTTTGATAGCCATGTCCGGATGAGTCCGTCTCAACCTTTGTTTTACTGGCGGACATTCTGATCTTAACGGTAGATAATGTTCCACGATGCTGGTATCCAACCCTGGCATATCCTGATAGGACCAAGCAAATACATCGGGAAACTCTTTGAGAAGCCTTATCAAATCCTCTTTGACATTTGGACTGAGCAGTGCTCCAATCTTGACTTTTTTTCTTTCCTCTTTTGAACCTAAGTTGACCGTTTCCAACGGCTCTTTGTGAGGTTCGATAGACCTTTCCTCTTGTCTGAGTAGTCGGGAGATCTCTTCTGGAATTTCTTCGTCATCTTCTTATTCAGCCCCAAATACCGGGAATTCAAAGTTGGGAGAAGGCATTGGATCGTATGTTTCAACGGGGTTTAAAACAAGCAATCTGCATGACGTGATGATTTATTTTTTAGAAGAGATAGAGAGAATGCAAGAGTGTGTGCAGTGTATTTTTTTTGAAAAACTGCTTATTTTTATTATTTGAATCGTTTTTTAGGATTACCATTTTCTGAAAAAAACAAAAAGAGAAAACAACAATAGATGCAGAAATTACAGAACGACGTTACTTTATTTATGATCAGTCGAAACTTGAGACTACAGCCCTATAAAACAAAACTCTGTCGCTGTGGGCGAAGCGAAGAGGTACATTTACAGACAGTGAGCCCTATCAAAACATTCGTTTCACCTGGGCAGGGTGAAAGGTTAAAGTAAAGACGACAATTACTTTGACTTATGGACGATCTTCAGAATGTCAACTGCAACCCATTGGCGGCGAACTCCTCGGTGAATCACAAAGTCTGGTACCTTCTTTCTTGGCTTGTCTTCAGAAATGACGCTGATTTCTGGCGGAGCTGGACCATTGGAATCGGTCTCCCAGGCAGAGTTGTCGTAGGAGGATTCTTCAGCTGTATTTTGCATGGTTTTTGTACTCTCAGGTGGATCTCCCCATCCATTAGGCTGGATGTCTTCGAGCCTGATACGAGAGCTTTCAGGAGCGGTGTATTTGACCATGAAGTCGTATTTACCACTTGGTTGTCCCAGGGTGTCCCACACCTCTTTGGAACTGGAGAAGTCATCCCTTTCAATGACGTTGACCTCGGGAAAAACATAGTTGATGAACTCTAATCCTGCGAACGTTGCAAATTCATCGTCGTGCGGGGTATTTTCAGGATACCCTGAGTGTTGATCTCGTGATATGGTAGGGACGCAGGTATTCTTTTCAATGATGCTCAACTGGTTTTCATTGTTCGGCTGGTTTTCTTGCCCCGAGTCTCCTGGGTACGGCTGCCAGATAGGCAGACCATCCATCGGGCCATAATAGTCGTGGTCAAAGTTGTCTTTCATCAGAGTGTCTTCCTCTAATGAGTTTGGTGGAGCACAACATCCTTCTGGATCACACTCTCCGTACATCATTTGGACGTCTGACCTTGGTATATATCTCGGACCCTGCGTGGGATAGCAAAATGGCATAGGCACTTCTTCCTGAGACATATAACCGTCTTTGTTAAGATAGGACTTCCATTCTTCCTCTGTATTGGAGGAATCACCTTCATTGATGGTATGTACTCCTTGAGACACTGGGTGAAGGAAACCTCCACTGTGGAAGAAGTCCTGAATGAGATGAAAACTTTCATCGTTAGCAGTAGTTTGGGCACAGTTTGAAGAAAAACCAAGACCTTTCTTTGCCTTGTTGTCATTGGGAATGACAAGCTGTCCCCATCCTTTCATATTGTTACTTTCAATTGCCTCGAGAGCATCTTTGTATGAGGAAATCGATGTTCCTTTTTCTGACTGATTGTCATTGCTTACCAAAAGTGCTTGGAACCGGGTTCCGATTATCTCCTCCGGTTCCAAACAGGTGGATGACGATAAGTTACTCACGATCAAGGCCTCTTCTCCACAGACCGTGACGAGTTGGTTATTTTTGACAAACTTCGGCTTCTGGTGAAGTGTCGAAGTGACCGCCCCAACCTGGTGTATCCAAGGTCTTCCTAATAAGCAGCTGTATGCCTCCCGGACGTCCATGACCTGGAAAGTGACCAGGAAAGTGTGAGGACCGATAGTTATGGGAAGGTCGTCTTCGCCGATAACTGCTTTCTGAGATCTGTCAAATGCTTTGACGATGACCTCACTGCCCCTCATCGGGGATCCTTTGAATGATAGTCACATTAGAGTGGACTTCGGCATGACGTTGAGAGCCGATCCGGTGTCTACCAGTACGCTGGCTAAAGCATCGTCCTGGCAGTTGACTGTAATATTGAGCGCCATGTTATGACTTTTGCCTTCTTCCGGCAGTTCCTCATCACTAAACCCCAAGTTGTTGCAGGAAGTGATGTTAGAGACGATACTATCGAACTGTCGTATTGACACATCCTGTTCCACAAAGGCCTGTTCTAAGACTTTATGTAGAGCCTCTATGTGGGCTTCGGAACTATGTAAAAATGATAACACTGATATTTTCGAAGGAGTTTGCAACAGTTGATCGACAATGTTGTATTCACCCCTTTGGATGAGCTTCAGCATCTCATCATCGTTCTTTGAAAGGTCAGGATCACTGGATTGACTGACTGGTGGATCAGGAACTTCCGTTTGAGGTTCCTTTTCTTTGTTAGGTTCTCTAACTCCTCGGTTGAAGATTCGACCGCTCCGTGTTACTCGACTGATGTCTGCAATATTCACGACGGAGGGTAATGGAATTTCCCTGCCATTCTTAATTATTGTTGCATTGTATTTGTAAGGGATCGCTTAGTTGATTCATACGGCACTGGTCCTGGCAGATAGATAACTACAAGAGCCTTCTGATTTTTCTGACTGTCGTAGGTAACTTCATTCAGATCCTGGCTAGGAACTTTTGATTCGTCCAGTAGAGGAATGATGGTACAAACATCCTTGTTCCGTTGATAATCAGAGATTATGACAACGTCCTTGATTTGATCAGCGAAGTAGTCCGACGTCCAGTTGATTGGCTCAGAACTCGGACATAGGTGAATCACTTTACGATCCAACTGACCTTGAAGAGCTTCCCGCACAAGGTAGCATCCTTGGTTATTCTCCGAGCAGACTCTACAACATTCATAGTTGTGTGGTGCCACTTGGCCACATCCGCTTTGGATGCAGTGCAACCTTACCAGGTCAGTTTCCATAGATTGAACATCCTGACTTTGACGTCTAGTAGGGTTCCCGTTAGTCACACTGATTTGTTGCGTGTCTTTGTCTAGATAGATCGGAAGCCACCAATGGTTTAACAAGTGTTGTAAAGTTATTTGAACGAGAGCGCACCCTTGTTTACTCTCACTGCATACTTTACAGCTCAGATAATTGTGAGAAGTGAGAAAACTAAGTTGGACTTGCTTGGTGTGTAACTCCACCAAGTTGGTATTCATCAAACGAATATCAAAGATTTGAATCATGTTAACTTGATAAGGATTTCTATCATGGTAGTCCTGGATCCATCCAAGATCCACCTGACGCTGGAGGGCCTCTTTTACAAAAGAGCATCCTTGTTTATTTACCGAGCAAGTCAGACAGGAATTGTAATCGTGCCGCGGAAGATTCTGATACTGGCTTTGCCTTGAGTGCATTGCCACCAAGTTGACATTCATTGCACGGATGTCGTGGTTCTAGATGATATTGGAATTTGTGTAGGTCATGTTGACTCCCCGAACTCGGTGTTCCTGGATCCATTCGAGATCCAATTGTTCCTGTAGAGCTGATTGCACCACAGAACATCCCTGATTGTCTTTAGAGCAGATATCACACCGGTGATAATTATAAGGTGGCACATGGCCGTATCCGCTCTGTCTACAATGCATCTTGACCAAATTAGCCCTTAATAAGAGTACATCATGAACTTGATAGATGTTGTTAGACTCTCCCTCTATCAAATTTACCGCAGTTTTCTCGTGTTGAGGCAGCGGGTTTGTGAGAACATTCGAATTCGTATCTTTGAAAGATAAGAGCCCGCTCCTAACAAGCTTTTGCACATTGGATTTGAAACTGAGACAATTTTCTATTTTATGCCCTGGTCCTCCTTGATGGTAAGGACAAGTCTGATCCGTTTTGAACCAAAAAGGCGGATTTTTCGGTACTGTAAGAGGAGACCTGGTTTGGACATGCCCCTTAACCAGTAATAATGGAAACAGTTCTGCGTACAACATTGGTATAGGGTCGAACCCTGGTGGCCGCTTTGTACGGTTGTTGTTGTACGGGGGACGAGCCTGCTGAAGAGGCTGTTGTGTCCTTTGCTGGAATTGCTGTTGATTCGGTTGGCTTTGAGCAACCTGAGGTTGATACGTAGGTACAGGCGCAGAGTTGATAGCAGGAGTTACAGCTGCTACTGGTTGGTATCGTCGCCTTTGCTTTCCGAGAGAGATATTCCCAATATCCTGCTCTTTTTTCTTAGAGAGAGCACTACCGTATCATTTTGTACTACTTGATGATCCAACGTCTTTAACTAAACGTTCTTCTCGGACCGCTTCCTCGAGACGTACCCCCATACCGACCATTTCGGTGAAGTCGCTGGGCGCACTAGTAACCATTCTATCGTAGTAAAATGAGCTCAAGGTTTTTAAGAAAATCTTTGTCATCTCTTTTTCCTCCAGAGGTGGACAAATCTGAGCGGCAATTTCACGCCATCTCTGAGCGTACTCCTTAAAGGTTTCCTTGTCCTTTTGTGACATTGATCTGAGTTGATCTCTGTCCGGTGCCATGTCCAAATTGTATTTATATTGTTGAACGAAAGCAGCGCCAAGATCTCTGAAAGTGCCGATCGTAGTGCGGTTTAAACCCATGTACCATTTTAATGCGACACCGGTTAAACTATCATGAAAGTAGTGAATTAGTAGCTCCTGGTTCTTTGTCTGAGCTGACATTCGCTGAGCGTACATCACCAAGTGGCTCTGAGGGGAAGAGTTACCCTTGTACTTTTCAAAATCGGGCACCTGGAACTTGTGTGAAACTTTCACATTAGGGACCAAGCAAAGGTCTGTGGCGTCCTTTCCAAATAAATCCTGACTGCGAAGGGCTTGCAGCTCTTTCTGTATTTCCAGGAATTGTTCCTGGAACTCATTCATTCTGTCAAACATACTTTCATTTCCACCAGAAGGTATCTGTGGAATCTGTCCTTCTGGGACAGTGTGTACCACGGGTGGTGGTATAGTCATTATGGCCGAGACTCTCGGTGTCTCCCGAAGTTTGTAACCTTCAGGAGTTGCTGTCATGCCCCTGGCATCTTTGCTTTCCCGAAGTTTGTAACCTTCAGGCCCAGTGGCTCCTAATGCGGTTCCTTGATCCTCAGTGATCGGCGGAACATATCCTTCCGGGATATAGTTAAGTGGCATGCCCCAGGGACGATCTTTTGGCATTTTGTACCTAGGATCATACTTCACTATGGGCGTTGATGTGATCTCTGAGATCACGGTCCTTTGTTGTTGCATTTGAGCTTCTGCTAGAGCTTGCATGTCGTTATGAAGCTTCCTCAGATCCTCTTTCAGAGTGTCGATCTCTTCTCTCAACTCTCTGTTCTCTTCCTCGAGATCATCCATCTTTTCTGGCGATTGGCCCGAGTATTGTACGAATCAGACAGTTTGACTCTAGAATCGAGACGCAAACGTGAGATTCGTAAGTAAGAAGAATGCGTTACGTGAGAATGATGAATGATATGCAATAATTATATTAATTGTATATATATTTCGTTTATTCAAAGTAAACTTCGACAATTGGATTGCAAATATCAAATAGTGGGGAAACCCTGTTTTATTGAATTTAAAGATTGCGGAAACGGAAATACAGTAATTTACAAAGTGCTGTAAAAAGGAAATCTAAGCTAATGGATCCTGAGTCCTCTCTAAGGAGAGCTCAGGTGCTGGTTCAGGTACTTTCCTTTTCTTTGACCAGGGCTCTTGGGCCATTGTCGGGTTGTCATTACTTTGCCAAGTGAAAGGAGCGAGCAAATTCCTTTGGTCATCCTGATTTTCTACAGCATGTTGCTCTAAAATCTCAATCAGGGCATCTTTTTCTTTTAACAGTTGCTGTATTTTCTTGCACTCTACATTGTGAATATGGTACTTGTTCCTCCAAGACCTCCTCTCCTGCTGAACTTTGTTGAGAGTAACCTGAAGTTTTTCTGTCTCAGACATAAAATAAAGGACAGGGTCCCTTAATGGAAGAACTTCCTGACGAGGGTAAGGCATCCTCAGCTTGAGAGCTCTAGTTTGTACCCAGTGGAGATAAGGTTCCACCGAGACACAATCTAGTTTTCCTAGAGACTCTCGTCCTTTCCTGTGAACGTGTTTCTAGGCATGCACTATTTTCGTCTTTAGTGCCCTGTCATTTTCTCCTTCCTTAAAGAAAAGACCTTCCAGATGAGCATTACGCGGGACATGTCTCATCGGGTATCCAAATTGACGACGAACTAACACTGAATGATAGTTGATTCCTCCCTTAGTTCCTATGAGGGGTACATTTGGGAAAATTCTACACGTCAATGATTCTGATCCCGTCATAGATTCGATTGTACCAATCGATGTTAGAGTTGGTAAGAGACATGATTCTCTGCGACCAACATAAAGTATTCTTTTGATCCCAAAATGTAGCAGACTTGGGTAAGTGGGAAATGAATCATTTCTACAGTAGGGGTACACAACATGTGATCATTCCTCCGCTGTACAAATTCCTTAAGTGTACAGAATGATAAGCATCTGCGAGCAAGGTCGGTATAGGGTTTCCAACCAGGAAAATCTTAATGGTGTTGATATCTACAAAGTTATCGATGTTGGGAAACAAAAATAACCCGTAGGTGAGCAAAACAAAGATGCTCTCGAAAGCGGCCACGTTTCCTATACTAGCAAAGTATAGAGCTTTCTTTGTTAAGAACTGGGCTGGCAAACCCTGGATTCCACCCTTAGTGGTCAGGTGAGTCCTGACTTCTGACTCGTCCAAATAGATTGCTCTCGCAATGGTTTGATCCTTTGGAATTTCTTCCAGTCCAAAAAAGGGAGCTTGGTCAGTAATATGCATATCAGTCATGTGAGAGTACTCCTCTAGTGTTGGTGCTAGTTGATAATCTAGGAATGTGAAACAGTGATAGACCGGATTGTAGAACTGGATTAGTGTGGACAGGATTCCTTCGATTACATGAACCCTAGCAGTCCTCCATACTTAGCTCTGAAAGCCTCGTAATTGGTGATCATTCTCGCCAGACCGCTTAAATCCTCTAGTTTTGGAACCTTGAAGGTGTACTTATGAGTTTTCCTTCTACCAAAATCCATTAGCGCAATCTCTTTATCTGACATTTGCAATCATTGTCTTAGTTTAATTTGAAAAAGAGAGACTAGAAGAGAAGATTTTTCTTTGTTTTAATGTTTTTTAGATGAATGCATGAATGCAGCACACAAAAACATAGAAAAAATATGAGGTCAAAGGGTCGGTGTCATGAAGTCAAGGCTTTACCCATCCCCAAAGGTTTATACTGGTATTTTTTGTACCTGTCCGCAAAATCATTGACCCCTCTTAGGATAACAACAACAAGCGGATCGCCAGCGAGTTGATGTATCTTAGAGTGATCTCAAATGAGGGTAGTATCGCGTGACAACTATTTCCGATAGCTTCCGCACTACAAAATGGTTTTAGTCTACTAAAAACCTCAGCTTCTCAGATAACCCAATCGACCACACTACTTTCAATAACCGAAGTCGTATAGGCAATGTATCCGCAAAGGGAGTCTCCACTGAGTTTGATGGTCGATCGGGGACTCTTAACTGGGATTCACTCCCTGTAAGATTACCCGTATAATGCCATCCCCTATCTTAGGTGTATACTCAATTTTTCCACATGCGGCATCACACACATTCCCATTAGCAAAAAATAAACACAAATATCAATTAGGAAAAGCAGTATATATATATTTGTCTTAATCATCCTAGACCTCTAGTCTTATGATCCTATACAGACAATGACTCCCCAGCAGAGTCGCCATTTCTGTGATATTTCGAGAACTTAAGGTTTCATCCTTTGGGAATGCAAGAAAGAATGCCTCTCACTGTGGTCGCCACTTTTCTGTGGCGTTTGCTAAACTTAAGGTTTCTACCGAAGATTGTAAGAAAGAGAATAGGGCCCCACAGTGGGCGCCATTTTTCTGTAGCGCGATTTTTATGGTCTTGAATCACTATCGCTTGGGCACTACAGTTTGATTCATTTTTTTACCCTGTTAAGGTGATTAAGGAAGGGAAATAGATGTCTCCAATCAACCCTGCTTGCCTACTGAGTTTAAACAGTCAAAACTGTTGGTTTACAAATGCTATTAAGATGTGGGCCCCTCTTCGGTTATTTTGTTAAGAATAGAATGTTTGGACCATTTGTGAGGTTTTTGGTAATGTGTTTAGATTTGACGCTTTTGGGTTGATATATGAAGGTACTGCATTTTGGGTTTTTGATTAGTGTGTTCGCTAAGATTTTTGCAATCCTATGCCTACGTATTCTCGAAATAGGAAAATCAGAGCGATCATAGTTAGGTGTTTTGGTGTCTTGGTCAAAGCCCAAGACATGAAGCTGAAGGTAGTTTGTATCTTGTTTAAAGCCCAAGAGGTGAAGCTAAAGGGTTGAGAGAGAATTTGTCATCTCTCAAGAGGAGTTGTTGATGTTCGTATGCTGTGAGCAAGGCACAACTTTGATGCTAAAAGGTTGATGGACTCAACCGGGGTTTTCTTTATACAAATCCTAAGAGGAGGCTAGAAGTTTTACTTTTCCGGGGAAAATGTTCTTTCTGTCTTGTACAAAGCCCAAGATTGCGGCTAAAAGGGATTTTAACTCCGTTGGGGAGAATGTATCTTGTATAAATCCCGAGATGGAGGCTGAAATGGTTTGACTCAACAAGAGAGTAATTTTATCTGTCCTGTATAAAGCCCAAGACGGAAGCTAAAAAAGGGTTGACTCAACATGAGAGTCTTGAACAGGTGATTGACTCAACAAGAGAGTCTGAAGGTTGTTTGACTCAACAAGAGAGTCTTTTATACTCAACAAGAGAGTGATTTGCTGTCTCGTACGAAGCCCGAGATTGGGGCTAAAAGGAGATTGACTCAACAAGAGAGTCTTTTATACTCAAAAAGAGAGTGTTTTATATGTCTTGTACAAAGCCCAAGACGGAGGCTAGAAGTGGTTGACTCAACAAGAGAGTCTTTTATACTCAACAAGAGAGTGTTTTACATGTGCGTTGTATGAAGCCCAAGACGGAGGTTAAAAGTGGTTGACTCAACAAGAGAGTCTTTTATACTCAACAAGAGAGTTTTTTTCTATCTCGTACGAAGCCCGAGATGGAGGCTAAAAGAGTCTGAAAAGGTTAGCTCTTCTAGGAAGAATCATTTGTACAAAGCCCAAGAGGAGGCTGCCTTACCCCTGTGGATTCTGAAGATCCTGAAGCTGGTCCAAGAGAGACCGGTGTTTCTTCCTATGTTGGAAAGGAACTTGAGAATGTCTTTGAGACTCAAGGGTCTTATACTGTCTAAGTCTAAAGTTTTATCTTTTGTACAATGCCCAAGAAGAGGCGCGGGCATTAAGGGATGAGTATCAACTCTACAACGGCCGGAGTTTTGACACTGGAAAGACTGCTCTAGCAAAGGATAACTAAGTTCTGTCTTATACCTTTAAGAGGTCGTCAGGGTCCTTGCATTAAGCCCAAGAGAAGGCATGCAAACTTTTAAGAAGCCGAAGGGTCCTTGTACAACGCCCAAGAGGAGGCGGGGATGCTTTTAGGAAGCATGTGGGTCCCGAAACCAAGAGAAGTTCAAGACATGTTATTCACCGAGAATAGATCAAGCCAGGAAGGTTCCGGGATTTGGAAGAAACTCAAGAGATGCCATTCACGGAGAAAAGATCATCTCTGGGGAGTTAGAGTTTCTTTGACAATTTCTAAGGGTGACAGTCTGAGAAAGGGTTCACCGAGAATACTTCCTTTCTATTTGTTCCATATTGTTTAACCCCAAGAGGAGGGAAGACTGTGTCTGGTAATCCTATGGGGATCTAGTTTTGTTTGTATTTAAGAGTGACCAACAGGGCTTTACCTAGTGCTAGACGTAGTTGTCGGGGAAAACTCTAAATAACAATACTAGTATTACACAGTGGATATATGACAAGTATATAAAAGGATGTGAAAAAATACTTACAATGAAGCAGCCCCACAATACAGTTATGTACATATGAAAGCGGTAAATGAAAGCGGATAAACACTTACCCGTTCTAGAGCTTCCATGCTGTTTTGTTAGTCGGTCAACAAAGAAAGTTGGATAACAACATATATTTGGATTCAAAATCAAAGGAGAAAGTGTTTTGAAAAGATTGTTGGGGCTTACAGCTCAGGGAGAGGCCCAAGGTTTTATCAGTGATTGCACTGTTGTTTTGAATTTGTACAAGGACTTATACAAGTGACTGAGGCCCAAAAAAGGTTTTTTGTACAAAGGGATGGGTCTTACACTCTCTCAAGAGGCCGAAAGGTGTTTAAAGAAAAGGAATGAGGCTTATAACACGAGGGTAGGCCCAGTTGATTTGATTTTTGAACTGGCGATAGCACCGAGATTTTTCTTTTAACCCGGAGGGACTTATACAATGTCTGAGGCCCAAAAAGTTTTGGTTAAAAGGGGGTTGGGTCTTACACTCTATTAGAGGCCCAAAGAGGTTATTTTTGTACAAGAGATGGGGCTTACAACTCAAGGAGAGGCCCAGATGATTTTTGTTAAAAAGACGACGATCGCACCAAACTTTTTGATGGTGTCGGGACTTATACAATACACTGAGGCCCAAATCATTTTGGTTTTCAAAAAGGGTTGGGTCTTACACTCTACTAGAGGCCCAAAAGTTAATTAAAAAGTTTTGTTTGGGTGAAAATCAAGGAAACCCTAATTTCATCATTTTAAAAGTAAATTCTCAAGGAAAATCAATAAAAAATGATAAAATACCAAATAAGTTTGAATAAACAACTTGTAATTTTTGGTTGAGATTTGAAAAATGATGTTTTAATCACAAGATGAATTAAAACTCATTTGGTTTTGATTTTAAACATGAGAATTCAATTTTAAAATGTTTAAAAAATAATTAAAAGTGAATTTATTCACAAAAATACCAACTATATTAAATAAATAATATAAACTTGATTTTTTTATGGAATAAAATATTTCAACATTTTTGTGATTTTTTGCAAAAGGAACCAATAAAAAATAATTAAAATTGAGGGAGTTATTAATTTTTTAAATCATTGAAAATAATATGAAAAATAATAAAAAAGTGGAAAAAGCATTAAAAAGGGGGTCTGGGGCGAGGGGGATTCGAACCCCAGACCTCTTGTGTACAGCATGCACGCCTTACCACTGGGGTAGTGATACATCCGTATATTGAAACACAACCACAAATATACAAGGCTTGCCTTGTTTTTGGCCTGGCCCAAGGCAAGGCAAGGCAATATTTTGGTTAGAAACGTGAAGGCCATAACTTTCTCATTTCTTCATGGATGGAGACAAAAATTATATGCATCTGGCCTAGAATTTCCTAAGGAATCCAATGGTGGTGGTGGTTTTTCCAGAAAACAAATCCTCCTCAAAACCCGGTAGTGGTTTTGAAATAGGCCATGTTTTGCATTTTCGGTGCTACCTCTTGGTACAGGTGTGAATTACATGATAAATTGGTGCAAACACAACACATATAACATGTATGAGAGATGCATGATCAGTGGACTTCAAAGCAAGGCATATTTCAAAGAGTTTAAGTTGTGATGGTTACCTCTCTTTGGAGCTTTTGGGCTATCTACCAAGTGCTTTGTTCCAGAAATGTTTTGATGCTTTGGACACCCTCAAATGATCCCTTAGAAGCTTTTAGAGTGGCTGGAACCAGCTGGAAACCTCAGGAATGGAAACTGGCCCTTTCTTGCAAAAGGGGCAAAAGTGGCCAAAATAGCAACTCTCTCAAATGGTGTTCCAGATGTGGGGAACCATTTGGGACAGTTCAAGGATGATATTTGGAGTGTGTTTGATGTTTTATCTGGTTTGGAAAGTGACTGATTTAAGACATGGCTTAAAAAATGCACAAAAGTCCTATTTTGAGGTTTTGAGAGGGGACTTTGAGATTTTGGTGTTACAGGTCACTTGTGAGAGTTTGGATAGCTTAGATATGACATATTGGATGTGTTTGGATTATGAGCTGTGATGGAAATGCTCTCTAACTCAAAAACTCAGAGTTACCTTGCTAAAGAAGGTATTTTTGCTTAGAGAAAGTGATTTTGAGGAAAGCATCTGTTTGATGGCTTTGGTGTACTCAAACTAACCATAAATGAGCTCTATTTATAGTGTGTCAAGTTTGTTTTGGCTGTAATAGTGAATGGCAACTGCTGCAGAAGTTTGGCAAATGTTGATCAATGAGAATCCAAGTATCCTCTAGCCATTGACTAGAGGTTAGAGCACAGAGTTGTGGTTCCCTAGTTGTTGGATAAGCCTTGGCTAAATTCAGTTGGAAGAGGCTCAGTCCATGCCACTTTGGTGCATCCATTGAATGCTCCAAAACAAAATTGGAGTCTTGTCCCTCTTTTAGGCATTTCTAGGTTTGGCATGCTACTTTTGGTTCCAAGGACTTGGGAGGCTGATGGATCAGAGTTGGTTCCTCCTTGGACCCCCCTTGAGGTTTTCAGATGGATAGACCTGCTTGCCCTTTGCAAAATTTGAGCAAATCGAGCAAAACCCCAAAATCTGCCTTGTTATGACAGTTGCAGCAAGGCATATTGCCACTATCATAACTTCTTGTTCAGATTGAGTTTTGTGAAGTTCTTGGTCATTTTGGAAAGCCCTTATATGATACAACATATGTGTGATCATAGTTTGTTTTGACACTTTTTGGATCCAAGTGAAAAATGCCCTTACATTTTGGAAAAAGTGAAACAGATTCTGACTTAGTGAAAATTTCACTAAGTGTTGGAAAAAGTAACATTTCATGTTTTCAACCATTTTGACCCAATCATAACTCAAAATCCATGATGAATTGGAATTAGGTGTAGTTGAAGCTTTTGTAGAGGGCCATGAGAGCTAGAAATCCAGCTTTGAATGGGGGAAAATGGCCTTGTGGTTTAGGAGATACTCCCTCCATTCCTATTTATAAGCAAATTTTAACATTTTAGATTCATTAAGTAATTAATGCATCTAACCTATATATAGTCCAAATACATCATTTATTGAATGAATCTAGAAAATCAAAATTTGCTTATAAAAGAGAATGGAGGGAGTATGATCCTCCAAAGTTGGTACCCTAGCCACTTTGTTCCATAACTTGGAAAATTTCTAAGATTTTATGGTTACGCCTTTTACAAGTTATCCCACTTTTCTTGATTTTTCTTGATGAATGAATATCCCAATCACACATTAACATCATTTTAGGGTCAAAGAACCATAATTGTGAAAAATCTCAAAAAGTCAAAGTTGACTTTTGTGCACAGTTGACTTTTTGTCAGATGAACTCCAGACTGCGCAATCCTTTATGAAATCAAGTCTCTAACCTAAATAAAACTTGATGGATTAATTTCATAGGTGTTATAGGGTGTATTGAATCATGTCTCAAGGTTTGGGAGCATGTCCTGGTCAAAAGTCAAAGGCACAGTTGACTTTTCTCGCGAAACCCTAATTGTGGTTCTGATGAATTTAAAACTTGTTGCTCAAGCTCTTGGATCAATCCATTGTTGCAAATGGATCAATATAGTGTGTTAGGGACCCTCAAATCATCTCTTGAGGTATTGGCTCATGTTTTGTCCCAAAAGTCAACTTAGGGGTAAATTAGGTCAAAAAACCCTAATTCCTGATTTTTTTATGAATGCATCCCCTGAGGATAAATTGACTTGATGATTGGGTTTATGAGGTCCCTTAGAGTATTTTAGGTTGTGCTTTGAAGCATTGGCTCATGCCCAGAGGAAAATTTCCATCTGGAGGCCCCAGCCGACCAAAACCCTAATTTGGTGACACTGGCGATCCTGAGGCTTAATCCACTCAGAATGTTGCAGCCTTGTGCTTAATCCTTGAGGTGGGAGTCCTATGATCCATTGTGGATGTTTGAGAGGTTTAGACAAGTTGAAGATCATGTCATTCCCTGATTGATCTTTTGTCTAAGAACTCTGAGAGGGCTTGGAACCCTAAGTTTGATTGTAGTGAATGCTCACCCATCTTTGGGGAGACTAATGAGGTATAATGGTCCATCCATATTGTGATGATGATTTGCACAATGATGGGAATCTTAGTGGTCAAAATTTAGGGTATGACAGACCCAATAGGCAACTGTACGCCGGATTGATATCCATCACTTGGAAAGTAATGGTGAACAAATGCGGTCCAACTTTGATGGATAAATCCACTTCTCCGATGACCTGCCTTCGAGAATCGTCAAAGGCTCTGATAACTAAAGCACTTGGTCTCATCTCGCTTCCTTATGCCAGTAATTGACTCAATGTGCCCTTGGGCATCACATTGAGGAAAGAACCGATATCCACTAGAACACGAGATAACAGAGTGTCTGCACAAGTTACATATATGTGCAGTGCTTTATTGTGGGCAGCTCCTCCGGGAGGCAATTCTGATTCATTAAAGCCCAAATATCCGCTTGCTATTATGTTAGCCACGACATCATCAAACTCGACGACAGATATATCATGCATAACATGAGCAGTGTTCAAAACTTTCTACAAAGTTGATCTATGCGCGGGCGAGCTCATGAGTAAGGACAAAATCGAGATCCTTGAGGGACTCTGCCCCAGTTGATCCATAATTTTAAAGTCACTCATCTTGATCAACTTTAGGAACTCTTGATCATCAAGGGTTTCCTTGTTCTTTGAAACATCCTCAAACGGAATTGTTGGAACTGGTGCAGTAGTAGATGCCCTTTGTTGAATAACAGTGGTTGCAGATGTAGGCGTCTCCTTGGGAGGAACAATAGTTGGAACTTGAACAGACTTTGTAGTAACTTTCGGAGCGAACACCCGTCCACTACGAGTCAGACCTCCGGCGATGTAACATTGAAAATCTCAGATTCGGAGAACCTTATCTCTTGACCTCCAGAAAACACAGTAGACCCATATCTCCAAGGTACCTCCTTAGAATTCTGATGCGGAAACAGTTTTGGCGGGAAAATAACAATAGCTTGTATCTTCTTCTGTTTAGGGGATTCCACAGGAACCTTCCTATAGACAATGGTGAATGGATTGATAGTAGAAACCTCTTCAACCGACTTAGATCTGGCAAATTGAACTTCACCTCAATTCACCTATATTTGGACACAACCCTTCAGCCTTCGACACTGGTTGGGATTATCGTTGCAAATATGACATTTACCATGCAGCCCTTTCAATAGCCCATGCTCATTCAATCTCTTGAAAACCACAGTCATCGGAGTCTTTACCTCGTCAACATCCATGATCAACTCAGCCCTTGAGTCATCCTCAATCATGTTCACTGCAGGCCCACCGTGATTGGGCAACGGATTGTGCTGAATGTTAGGACCTTCTTCAGGAAAAGTCAAAATTTTCCGATCGATGAGCTCCTGAACCTTGGTTTTGAAGACAAAACAGTGCTTTGTCGCATGTCCTATATATCCAGCATGATAGGCACAAGATGCATTTGGATTATGCATCAGACCAAATGGAGGAATTGCAAGTGCGATCTCCTTGGGAACGATTGCACCTTGGTGAACCAAGTAAGGAAACAATTCAGTGTATGACACCGAAATTCTGTCGAAATTCGGACGCTTACGGTTCCCTTGATTATTGTTGTTCTGACGGTTCTGATTATGCTGATTTTTGTTATTTTGTTGCTGCCGTTACGGTTGTTGCTGATTCGGAGTACTTTGAACTGGTTGTTGCGGATGATACTGATATGGAGGTTGTTAATATTGTGGAGCAGCAATGTATGGATATGGATAGTATGGCATGGGAGCCATGGGTGCTTGATACAGAGGAGAAACTTGAGCTGTCACAGCGTTGGCTTCGCCCTTTTTCTTCTTTGACTGACTGTTCTGAGACTCCTAGTAGTTCACTGCTGGGAAACAGCTCCAGGAATCTTTCCAGTCTTCAACCTGTTCTCAATCCGTTCACCAATGGTCACAACATCAGCGAAGTTCGATGAAGAACTACCCATAATTTTCTCATTGTAGGATCCTTACAATGTACCCATAAAGATGTCAACCAACTCATTATCAGAGAGAGCAGGTCGCACACAAGATGCCATCTCATGCCTTCTTTGTGCATACTCTTTAAATTTTTTAGCTGAACGCTAAGACTGATTATGCAACTACAATCTGGTAGGCTCCAGATCAAGATTGTATTTGTATTACTTCAAAAATGCTTCAGACAGATCCCTCCAAGTACGGATTTTGATGCGTTCCAAACCCATGTACCAATTCAATGAAGCACCAGAGAAACTATCTTGAAAACAATGAACTAGCAATTCATCATTATCAATGTAGGATGCCATCTTCCTGCAGTACATAGTGATGTGACTACGCGGGCAACTCAAACCTTTATACTTCGGAAGCTCAGGTATCTTGAATTTCTACGGCAGTACAACATTCGGAACCAAACATAAGTCCTTGGCCTCCAAACCAAAAGAAGAAAACCCTTCAATAGCTCGAATACGGTCTTCCAGCAACTTATAGTCAGCATGTCAACTCTGATTAACAGGCCTGACAACAACCTGAGGATTTGGAAGCTGAGATGCTGTTGGAGCGTGAATTTGCGGAGTAGAAAACTGAGAAGGATACACCAAACCTGGATTAGCCATCTGACCAGCATTTTGATCCATCTGAACACCAAACTGATAATTCGGAGGAGGTACCCCAACAACTGAGAAAGATGTCCCAGGATAGAACATTCCGGGATAAACATTTTGAATAGCAGTTTGAGCAGCTTGAGAGGACATCGGAACATGAATAGGAGGACCCATATACACATGCTCTTCTTCATCAGGAGCTTCAACGTTGGCCAACCCAGGAGTCTGACGAGTCAGAACCTGAAGATTCTCATGATCATCACTCACCACTGGAGGTGGAACCAGATTATGCATACCCCAAGGATATGTAGCAGAATTCCCATTAGACATGGGCACAATAAACGGCTAATATGGTACGAAGGCACCATTGTTTGCAATCAGAGGAGTGTAATTCGGAGGCATGCCCCATGGGAAACCAGCAGGCATCTTGTTCACGCTAGACTGAACAACAGGCTGATTCACGGGCTCAACTGGCATTTTAACCGCAGCGGGAGAAGGAACAACAGCCGAAGTAGTTGTAACAACAGGAGAAACAGTCACAGTAGGAGTGACAACGGTCACATCAGTGACAGTTGTAACAACAGCGACAGCAATGACATCATCCTTCTGAGAACGAAGGAGTTCCATGATAACATACATGTTAGTCTGAAACTGATCCATCCGACCTTGGAATTGAGATAGAGTTTCCTTGTAAGCAGTGTTCTCAGCTTCGAAGTCATCCATGATTATGGATTTACTTGAGCGAGTGAAATATCGATGTCGAGTCGTCGCCTTGCTACAAGCGGAAGATGGACAAGGATGAGCAACGGTTTTCCGGATGAAGGGGCGTGCATATGTGTGCAAATGAATGTATGATATGCATGCAAAAACAAAGGTTTGTGCACATGCAAAAATTAATTTACATGATGATATGATATGCAACACAAGAACAAGCCAGCATTGTCTGAACAATCAAATCTGAATAATCAAATCTGAACAATCTGGATATTTGCATAAAGGGTTAATAGCCATTTTGCCCCCTGCCATATAGACGCTTTTCGAAAAAACCCCTATAAAAAAAACTTGCAAAAAATACCCTAACATTTGAAGATTCTCTCAATTTTGACCTTCATCACATCCAGTCACCAAAAAAGCTGATGTGACAGCGTTTTTTTTTAGTGATGTGGAAGACCATGTTGGCTTTTTATTTTTATTTTGAATTATTTTAATGTCACGTTGGCATTTCGTTTTTCATTTATTTTTGGTTTATTTTTAAAAATATGTTAAATGTTCAAAAAATATTAGAGATGGGAATAAAACCCATGACCTCTCAACACAAAGCACCACTCACTACCATTAGGCTATGTTGTGTTTTATGATATTATTTGCAACTATAATATACATAATACATAATTAACTAGTTAATAATTTTTACTAAACTAAAATCTATTAAATCGATTTTATTAAACTATTTAATCTTTTTTCTTAATATACTGTAACTATTAATAATATAGTTAAAATGTTAAAAAATAATTATAATTTAGTTTAAAAATGTTAAAAATTAGGTTAGTTTTAAAATGTTTAAAAATATTTTAGTATAATAATTTAGTAATGAAATTTTAATTTAGTATGTTAATTTAGTATATTAATTTAGTATACTAATTTAGTATATTAATATGGTACAGTAATTAGCAATTTAATTAGATTAAATTAATATTAATATTAAAACACAATAATTTAATAGATTAAATAGTTTAATAAAATAGAATAGTTTAGAATAAAACATAATATTTATAAATATTAATATTCACAGTAAAATAGTTTAGAATACTTACAGTAGAATAGTTTAGACTAAATTAATAAACTGAAATTAAATTATTAACGTTATTAATATAAATTAATAACTATTACTGTAGCTTATTAAAACGTTATTAATATTAATTTAGAATAGTTTACAAATATTATTACTGTAGCTTTTATAATTTATTATAACTATTTAAATAATAAACTGGAATTAAATTAAAACTATTTTATAGACGAAACTAGTTACAGTATATTAAGAAAAAAGATTAAATAGTTTAATAAAAATGATTTAATAGATTTTAGTTTAGTAAAAACTATTAACTAGTTAATTATGTATTATGTATATTAAAGTTGCAAAGAATATCATAAAACACAACATAGCCTAGTGGTAGTGAGTGGTGCTTTGTGTTGAGAGGGTATGGGTTCTATTCCCATCTCCCACCTTTTCTGAATATTTAACATATTTTTAAAAATAAACCAAAAATAAATTAAAAACGGAATGCCAACGTGGCATTAAAATAATTCAAAATAAAAATAAAAAACCAACATGGCCTTCCACATCAGTAAAAAAACGCTGCCACATCAGCTTTTTTGGTGACTGGATTTGATGAAGGTCAAAATTGAGAGAATCTTAAAATGTTAGGGTATTTTTTGCAAAAAAAAAAAATTTATAGGGGGTTTTTCGAAAAGAGCCTATATGGCAGGGGGCAAAATGATTATTAACCCTTGCATATAATTCTATGTCGATGCAAAATAATCTGATGTGTGCAAAATCTGACGCATGTGTGAGAACAAAGGTATGAAGTGGCTTGTTTTCCTGCAAAATCCCATTCCCCTCACAGGTGTGATCTAGACACAACAAGGTGGTCCCTAGAAAGGTCGCCCAAACCATAGGACTCAGAATGAAAATCCCCCGCCGTAGTGAATTCTCACAGGACAGAAGTATTCTCAAGCGAATCACGATCTGGGATGTGGCTCTCGTGATAACCCAACGCGCAAAACGCATGCCTCACGACTATCCACGTTCTAGCCTATGTGTATACTAAGCCCGGTGTTAGGACTTTTCTCTCCAATAATATCTACCATCCCAACAATAGCAGAATATACAACAGATATCCAGAATATACAGCATATGAATATTCAAAGCAGTAAAGAAAGGCAGTAAATAAACATAAAGCTAAATAAAGGCAAAGTATAAAGATAAAGCAAGTAAAGCGCAAAAGATAAACACCCAAGCAAGCAAGAAAGCAAACAAAACTAGGCGAGACCCCAACTTGCAAGCAATTCTTCCCCAGCAGAGTCGCCAGCTGAAGATGGCTAGTTTATGCCCTAGTGAATTGCACACTCAAAGATAACACTAAGTCTCCACCAAACTTTATTTTTTCCCGAAGGACAGGGAAAATATCGATAAAACCCGAGGGAAAGAGAAACGGGAACGGGGGTCGGTTATGCGAAAGGAAGGTACTAGAACCTAACACATCCGCCGTACTCGACGGGAACCATTTCGCTTGCTTCTAGGCTTAGATGGGTTATCTATCTAAAGGCTTCTAGCTAAAATAAAATAAGGAGAGAGAGAGACAAGAAAAGAAAGAAAGAAAGGAAGTGCTCGCAGAGGATTGGGGCCCTCGTGCCTACGTACCCTCATAGTGCAATGAGGAAATCAGAGCGCCGTAGTTCAGAGGAACCAAGGAAAAGAAAGGAGAAAAGGAAAAGGATGGAAGTGTGCTCGTCAAGATGATCGTGATCTCGTGCCTACGTATCATACATTCGACTGAATTCAAAATCAGAGCTTCCGTAATTCGGGGAACTAAGACAGAAAAGGAAAAGGAAAGGAAAGCGGCTCCAAAACCAAGAGCGAAAGAAAGAAGGATAGAAAACTCCGTTGGGGATACAAAGAAATAGTGTCAGAACCAAGAAGGAAATACAAAGGAAAAGATAGTGACTGGGATGGGGGTAAAGTACAAGAGTGGTGTCAAAACCAAGAAGATAAAAGAGCAAAAAGAAAAGAAAGAGACTCCACTGGGGAGGTAAGAGAACAAAGAATTGTGTTAGGACTTAGAGGGTAAAGACCCTACTGGGGATCCAAAATAAGAGAAAAAGGGTTTGGTATATTAACTGACTGGCAGTGGTTAACCGAGAAAGAGAGTAAGACTCTGGTGGAGAAAAGAAGTTGGTGTCAACAGACAGACTGTGATGAACCAAAATGAGAGAGTACTGAACCAAGAGAAGGTGTTTGACTCTGAGGGGACCTCGATATATTAACTGACAAACAGTGGTTAACCGAAGAAAGAAAGGATTACAACTCTGCGGAGATAGAGGAGCATTGGTTTTAACAGAAAAACTGTGATTAACCAAAAGAAAAGGGTGTGTAACCAAGCGAAGGTTGTGACCCAAAAGGGGTGTTGGTACTAACTAAACATACATTAATTGATCAACAAAAAAGGGGTATTTAACCAAAGGAGGTTGCTAACTGTTGAAGATTTAGTGTTAACAGGAAACAACTGTGATTAACCGAAAAGAAAAGGCGAGTGATTAACCAAGAGAAGGTGATTAACTCGAAAAGGGGTTCAGTGTTTTAACAGACAGGATGTGGTTAACTAAAAAAATGGGTGATTAACCAAGCGAAAGTGATTAAACCAGAAGGAACCCAGTGTATTAACAGGCAAACTGTGGTTAACTGAGAAGAAGGGTGCAAAATTGGTGTTTTAACTGACAGGCAATGGTTAACCAAACAAAGGGAGAAGAACCAAAGGAAGGTTGCAAACTCCTGGGGATTCGGTTTTAACAGAAAGACTATGATTAATCGAAGAAAAAGGGTTTTGAGACTCTTCTGGGGAATCAAAAAGCAATGATTGACCACAAGAAAAGAAAGTAGGGTATTGAAACAAAGAGAGTTTGTTAGCACGAGAACAATGATCTTAACCAAGAAGATGGTGATTGATCAAAAGAGATTTAGACAAAGATAGGAATGATCAATTATTGACTCGACTTGGGAAGAGAGATACACTACCGCCTGGGAATAGAGGTGACTAAGCTAGGCACAGGGTCATTCGTCCCCTACCCGAAGTAGTCAAAATAAGAGTAGGAATTCTCCCTTCTCATTCCTTCTCTAACACACAGGGTGTAGTGCAGAAATTGAAACGGACAGAGTAACAGCTCCAAGTTGTACAGTGCTCCAGTGTCGCGCGAAACTCCGACTGCGCGGGAGAAAAGAGGGAAAGAGCTCTAAAGGAATCCTAAAGAGAAGCGCCAAAGGGGAGATTAATAATCGAAACCAAGTTTCGATTAGCTAATCAAAAGGGAGGAATATGCCAATAATTTCCCAAAATGAATTGAAAAATCATTAAAGTAAAGGGTGCATTATTGATTATACAAGATTAAGCTTATTCTTTGAGAACAAACTTAATGCTAACATGAAGAGAAAGGTGCAAAAATAGTACCAAATGACCATCAAAATGCAACACAAAATCATATTAGTATGTGAACAAAGTTTTGCAAGAATAATCATGTTCATACAATGACAAGAATGTGAACAAATTGAGTAATCGAAATTGTGCATCAAAAGTTCATGAATATGCTTCAATCAGAGGTCAAATGACACTTAAAACATCCATAAAAATCAAGTATATCAATCCATGGAAGTTAGAGGAAGGAAGCATGGCAAACAAGCTTGAAAAAAAACATGAAAATGGCAATTCTGTACAGTGGTAACTGGTTAGTCACCACAGGGTAACCGGTTACTTGCTTGCAAATTTGTGTTTTTTGGTGAAAAATACACTGAGTAACCGGTTACTCACCACATGGTAACCGGTTACCACAGTGACAGTGGCAAAAACAGCTGCTGAAAAAGCACTTTCAGCCTTTGAATCACTTATTCAAACTACCACATGTTAAGGTATGGATTTGTGTACGAAAATCAAGCTTGAAAACAACAAATAAGCAGTGGTGAAATAAATTAACACATCAAGATCATGGATCAAATAATTCAAAATTAATTCACACACAAAAAGTATCGAAACTACATCGCGAATGATACGAAAATGCTCGAAATAGTAAAATTAGTGAGATCTACCAACCTACAAGCCGAAGATTTAGCTTGGTGATTGTTGTCAAATGATCTTGATGAAGATAATCAAAGAAAACTAGAGGAATCCTCAATTATAGCCGAAATGTATCGAAACCGATCAAATTGCGACGAAAACTCCGAAATGAGAATTATCACCGAAGAAGCTTGAATAAATCACTTGAGATGAATCCAAAAGCTACTGAAGCTCCACAAAATCTAGTAGAATGGAAAGATGATGAAGGTTAAGCTCAAGAAAAAGCGCTTTCAAGGTGAAAGTAGCTTTTCTTCAATGGTGAGTTCAGAGCTTTTGTGAGGTTTTTGGGAAGAGAATTGAGATGAAGATGAAGAAGTTGTAGAAACTTTGGAGAGAAATGTGAGAGAATTGAGAGTGAAGTGTGAGAAATTTGAGAAATGATTGGGGGTCCTTGAAAAATGAGTGAAGTTTTGTTTATATAGACTTTTGGTTTGGAGTGTGAGAGGTTTAGAATCTGGTTTGGACTTAGCTTTGGGTGGTTTGGAACTAGGATAGGAGTTAGTTACACTTGACTCACTGAGTCAAGGTGGTTAACTCAGTTAGTCAGGATCAACTCGGTAACCATCCCAATGTGAGCTCTAATATCCAAAGGTTGACATGCTTGGAAAACAAGGAACGTGGTGCACTTAATTTAGAGTGAAGCATGAGAGTAAATGCACTTGAAATGTCTTGAATAGTCTTGCAATGTCTAGAGATGTCCAGAATATTCCACATGCTACAAGAACACTGTAGAACCAAAGACCAAAGAGTGTACACATCTGCTGTCCCAAAAAATGCAGCAGGAACTGCAACTTTGTACAGAGTAACCGGTTACTTCAGCCAATTTTGCCCAAATTTACTTGGGAAAAGATATTGAAGTCCCAATTTCGATTTTCCACCTCTTTTTTTGATGAGTAAGCATGGAAACCTTTATTTTGAGCTTGATTTGATGATGTACTGACCTCGTGAGGATGCGATTAATCGGGCCAAAAAATCTGAAAATCCTGCAACAAGAAACACATAGAGAAGAGTGCGAATGCATATGCCAGCGATGCGAATGCACATTCTTATGCAAAAAGCAAAAGAGGGAGGACAAATTTCTGGTTATGACAGTTTGAGTCTTTTTTTGGAGGATCGAAGGTGCTGGAATGGGGAGGTTTTCGTTCAAATGCGAAATTTGAGTTTTTGAGTGTTGTCTGGCAATACGCGTAACATGGGAGGAATTACGCGTAAGAGGGGACATTCCTAGGGTATTACGCATAGTATACGTACCCGTCCCTAGGGCCAGTACGATCCTCTGCCAGTACGCGTAGCATGCGCATAGAGGAATGGTGTCAATACACGTATGAGGTGACAGTACGCATATGGGAACTAGGAAGGAAGAGGCATACGCGTATGGGGAAGCCATTACGCGTATGGGGTTCGTGGGAAGAATGCATTATGCGTATGGAGTAGCCATTACGCGTAATGGGATTCTGAAGGGGAATTTTGAGAGGGAAACCTCTCTGGTGATACACGTAACATGAAGGGCATTACGCATATAAGAGGCCTGAGCAGGTGGCCCTACGCGTATGATACTCAGGCCATTGGGTATGAAAGTGAGCCATACGCGTATGAGGCATGGTCATACGTGTATGAGCAGTGCTATTGGCAGATTTTCCCGTTTTTGCAATTCCTGTCCCGATTTCGCTTGTGATGCCGTTTCTTTGAGACGTAAGGCTATGGTGAGGTAATAAAACATGAGTAAACTAGTAATGAAGATTAATTGAGATAAAATTGAGGATTTTTATGTGACGAGCATATTATGACTAATTGTGAGGTATAGTGACGAATTGTGACGAGTGCGACTTGGTGTTGTATAATGATGTTTGTTTGATGATGATTCATGAATGATGATACAATTATGACGATTTTATGATGATGAATATTATGAAGACTTGCATCATGCATTCATGGCATAGTTAGGACTTCAGTCTATTTAGTGGCTTCAATCCCATTGTGTGGATTGAAGTGTTCTGTGACGTGCTCCGGTTCTTGTGTAGAATCAATCCTATTATTGGGGATCTTTGGAGGGTGATGGCCCAGTGTCCATCAATTGTGACGAATTGATACCACATGCATGATTCTATGATATTGCATTTGCATATTATGTGGCGTTGCATTATATTGATGTGATTTGATGTATTAATGACGTTGTGAATGATCTGATAATGTTTGTGCTTATGCCTTATTTTATGCTTATATCTTATATATTATTTCGTGATTACTCACCCTGCCTGTTTGAATTTTGCCTCCACGTGGATAACGTGCATGTGATCAGACTTAGCTTTCTTGGCGCATGAAGATTTAGCATTTGAAGTATTTTGATTTCTCCGTCGATTAGAGGGTCTTGCTCTGATATGTAACATTGGGTCGGGACGTTTGAGTCGAATGATTACATTCTTTTATTTTGTTGGCATGCTGTTTTTATGATGTTTTTGTTTTATGGATTTTTGGATTTTAAAAGTATTCTTTTAAACTTTGATTTCCGCTGCGGGATGTTTAAATAATTTCATGATGGTAAAACCCGTGTTACAGGACAAGTGGTTATTTTGATGACTTGTGACGATATGTGGTGCCCTTTTGGGACTTTACTCTGATTAAATTGTTGTTTTTATTCGTGGCATTTGTTGGGTAGAAAAGGGTGCTACATTAGTGGTATCAGAGCAGGTCGGTCCGTCCGGCCAGGTTTTACATGACGTCAGTCCCCTGTCAGTCGACGAGTGTGTGTACACTGTCGATGTTTTGTTTCTTCTAACCTGGTTGGTGGTATGCAGGATGGCTGGAAGAAATGATCGTGCTATCGCTGATGTGTTGGATTCGCTTGCTCAAGCAATGGCTCAGAACAATCAGAATGGTGGAGTTCTGGATGAGTTTTGTGCTTTGGGGAAGTTCTAGAGGAACAATCCACTGACTTTTGTGGGTACTCATGATCCAGAAAGTGCACATAAGTGGCTGAAGGTGATCGAGAGGATCTTCCGGGTGATGGGATGTACTGACGCGCAAAAAGTTCAGTTTGGAACTCATATGCTGTCAGAAGAGACTGAGGATTGGTGGGATAACACCCGTCAGAGGCTGGAAGATGTTGGTACTGTGATAACATGGGCTGTGTTCAAGCAGGAATTTTTGGGAAAGTATTTTCCAGAGGATGCTCGTGGCAAGAGAGAGATGGAATTCCTTGAACTGAAGCAAGGAAATATGACGGTAGTAGAGTATGCTGCGAAGTTCGAGGCGCTGGTGAAGTTCTCTTCTCACTACAATCGTGCTGATGTTGAGGCGTCCAAGTGTCTCAAGTTCGAGAATGGACTGAGGCTATAAATCAAGCAGGGTATTGGGTACCAACAGATTCGCAGGTATGCTGAGCTGGTGGATAAGAGTATGATCTACGATGAGGATGGCCAAGCTCGGTCTGCTCTCTACAAGCAGTTGAGTGAGAAGAAAGAGAAGGGGTAGTATAGAGGGAAGCCTTATACAACTTCAACGGACAAAGGAAAATAGAAGACTTCAAATGGGAATAAGACAAGTGGGGGAGAAGCTCCCGCTTCTGGGAAGTGTTACAGGTGTGGTGAGCAAGGCCACTGTGCCGATGTTTGCACCAATAGTGTGTTGAGGTGCTACAGATGTGGAAAGAAGGGTCATAGAGCTAGTGATTGCAAGAATGATGGTCCAACCTGTTTCAATTTTGGTGAGAAAGGTCACATTAGTACCCAGTGTCAGAAGCCGAAGAAGACTGTTACTGCTGCTCAGAACAACGGTAGAGTGTTTTCTTTAAGTGGTGCAGAGGCTCCAGAGAAGGACAACCTGATTCGAGGTACTTGTTTTATTAATAATGTTGAGATAGTCGCTATCATTGATACTGGTGCTACTCATTCATTTATCTCTCTTGAATGTGCTAATAGATTGGGTTTGAAATTGTCTGATATGAATGGTAATACGGTAATAGAAACTCCAGCTAATGGTTCTGTTACTACTACTTTTGTGTGTTTGAGATGTCATTTGACAATTTTTTGGAGGAGTTTTGTGATGGATTTGGTGTGTTTACCCTTGCACAAAATCGATGTGATCCTTGGAATAAACTGGTTGGAGTTCAACCATGTTCATATCAATTATTATAACAAGACTGTAGAGTTTCCCGAGTTTTGTGATGGTGGGGAGTTGATGTTCCTGTCTGCTAAGCAAGTAGACGAACTTCTGGAAGATGAAGCCTTGGTGTTTGCAATGTTTGCATCGTTACAAGTTGATCGTGAAGTTGCGGGTGTCGAACTACCTGTTCTCTATGAATTTCCAGATGTGTTTCCAGACGACATAAGTGATTTTCCTCCATAACGTGAAGTAGAGTTTGCAGTGGACTTAATACCAGGTACGAGTCCAGTGTCAATGGCTCCTTATCGCATGTCCTCTTCTGAGTTGTGAATTAAAGAAACAACTGGAAGAATTTCTCGAGAAGAGGTTTGTCCGACCGAGTGTTTCTCCATGGGGCGCTCCTGTGCTGTTAGTGAAGAAGAAAGACGAAAGTATGAGGTTGTGTGTTGATTATCGGCAGTTGAATAAAGTGAATATCAAGAATAAATATCCACTTCCAAGAATCAATGATTTAATGGATCAGTTAGTAGGTGCCCGTGTGTTTAGCAAGATTGATTTGAGGGCGGGTTATCATCAGATTTGTGTTAAGCCGGACGATATTCCGAAGACAGCTTTCAGGATGAGGTATGGTCACTATGAATACACAGTGATGCCGTTTGGAGTGTCCAACGCACCTGGTGTGTTCATGGAGTATATGAATCGGATTTTTCATGAGTATTTGGACCAGTTTGTTGTGGTTTTCATTGATGATATTCTGATATACTTTAAATCTGAAGAAGAGCATGCTGAACATTTGAGGATTGTGTTGCAAGTATTGAAGGAAAACAAGTTGTATGCAAAACTGTCAAAGTGTGAGTTTAGGTTGAAGGAAGTGAGTTTCCTTGGCCACGTGATTTCAAGTGGTGGGATTGTTGTAGATCCTTCTAAGATTGATGTTGTGTTACAGTGGGAGACTCTGAAGTCTGCTACTGAGATACGAAGTTTTCTGGCATTGGCGGCTTATTACCGCAAGTTTATCGAAGGTTTTTCTAAGTTGGCATTACCTTTGACTCAACTGACTCGGAAGGGTCAAGCTTTTGTGTGGGATGTAGCTTGTGAAGAGAGTTTCGGGGAATTGAAGAAGAGGTTGGCGACCGCTCCAGTGCTGATTCTGTCTAATCCGAATGAATCTTTAGTGGTGTATTGTGATGCGCCGAAGATGGGTCTGGGGGGAGTGTTGATACAGAACAGTCAAGTTGTTGCTTATGCTTCCAGGCAGTTGAGGGTTCTCGAAGTGAATTACCCAGCCCATGACTTAGAGTTGGCGGTTGTGGTGTTTGTGTTGAAAATTTGGAGACACTATCTTTTTGGCTCTAAGTTTGAAGTGTTCAGCGATTATAAGAGCTTGAAGTACCTGTTTTATCAGAGAGAGTTGAATATGAGGCAGAGAAGGTGGTTGGAATTGTTGAAGGATTATGACTTTGATTTGAATTACCATACTGGTAAAGCAAATGTAGTGGTTAATGCATTGAGCAGGAAGTCATTGCATATGTTGATGCTTATGGTGAAGGAGTTGGAGTTAATTGAGCAATTCTGAGATTTGAGTTTAGTATGTGAAAAGACTCTTGACAGTGTGAAGTTAGGAATGTTGAAGTTGACTATTGGTATCCTGGAAGAGATCAGAGTGGGACAACAATCTAACTTGAAGTTGGTTGACTAGTTGACATTGATCAACCAAGGTAACGGAGGTGAATTCCGGATTGATGGGAATGGTGTGATGATGTTCAGAGATAGGGTGTGTGTCCCAGATGTTCCAGAGACTAAGAAGAGCATTCTTGAAGAAGGACATCGAAGAAAATTAAGTATTCATCCCGGTGCTACGAAGATGTACCAGGATTTAAAAAATTGATTTTGGTGGCCGGGTATGAAGAAGGATATTGCGGAGTTTGTTTATGCGTGTTTGACTTGTCAGAAGGTGAAGATTGAGCATCAGAAGCCTTTAGGTATGATGCAACCGTTGAATATCCCAGAGTGGAAATGGGATAGCATTTCCATGGACTTTGTGTCAGGATTACCGAGAACTGATAAGGGAAATGATTCAATTTGGATGATTATGGATAGATTAATTAAATCGGCTCATTTCTTGCCGATGAAGATTAATCATTCTATGCAAAAGTTAGCTGAGAAGCATATTGAGGAGATTGTGAAGTTGCATGGGATACCTTCGAGTATTGTGTCGGATAGAGACCCGAGATTTACATCGAGGTTCTGGAAAATTTTACAAGATACTTTGGGTACAAAGGTGAGGATGAGTTTTGCATATCATCCGCAGATAGACGGTTAGACGAAAAGGACTATCCAGTCATTGGAGGATTTGCTGAGGGCTTGTGTGTTGGATCACAGAGGATCTTGGGATAGCCATTTTCCATTGATTGAGTTCACGTACAACAACAACTTTCATGCTAGTATTGGGATGGCGCCGTATGAAGCTTTGTATGGAAGGAGATGTAGAACTCCCTTGTGTTGGTATGAGTCAGGCGAGAGTGTTGTACTCGGACCTGAGATTGTGCAGGAGATGAATGAGAAGATTAAGATGATCCAAGAAAGGATGAGAGCATCGCAGAGTCTTCATAAGAGTTACCATGATAGGAGGAGGAAGGCACTTGAATTCCAAGAGGGAGATCACATGTTTTTGAGGGTGACGCCAGTGACTGGTGTGGGTCAAGCTTTGAAGTCTAGGAAGCTTACTCCATGTTTTGTGGGACCTTATCAAATCTTGCAGAGGATAGGAGAGGTAGCCTATCGGATTACTTTATCGCCGTCACTTGCGAATTTGCATGATGTGTTCCATGTGTCTCAGTTGAGGAAGTACATTTCGGATTCATCGCATGTGATTCAGATGGATGATGTACAAGTGAGGGATAATCTGACAGTGGAGGAATTACCTATGCGGATTATTGGTCGTGAAATGAAGAAACTGCAGGGTAAAAACATAGCTTTGGTGAAGGTGTTATGGGGTGGACCAGCTGGCGAAAGTTGGACTTGGGAGCGTGAAGATCAGATGAAGGAGTCGTATCCGACTCTGTTTCCTTCAGGTAATTTTTTAGGGCGAAAATTCTTTAAGTGGGGGAGAGTTGTAACACCCCAAAATAATTATAATATTTATTTAATTGATTTATTATGATTATTCGGTGTTTTGGTGAATATTGTGACGTTTGGTGGCTTTGTGTGGTGTTGTGGGTAGTCTTGGGTTAAGGGAATATTGAGGCGTTTAGAATTAGTAGTTAATTGGATTGTTTTATTAGTAATAATAATTGAATAATTTGAATATTGAGAAATATTATTTGGATTATTATTATTATTGTTAATAAAAATAATTAGGAGAACAATTAAGGGTAAGACGGTAATATTGAGGAGGTTAATTGAGGATAATATGGGTAAATCATGATTAAGGCCCAAAAGATAGGTTTAACAAAAAGGAAAATAGAGAATTAGGAGAGGTATTATGTGCAACCCTAAGAAGTGAAGAGAGAGCTGAGGAAGGGAGGCTAGAACACATAGAACAAGAGGATCAACCGTAGACCCCGAAGAGAAGGGTCTTTGCTGGAAAATTTGAGGTATGGGGGGTTAATCCGGGTTCATATGCTTGATATGTGTTTAAGGTAGAATAGGTTGTGTGTGTTCTGTGTTTATGATGAATTTTCGTGTGCTAAATCTGTGTGAGTTTTCGTGCATCTGTGTTGATCGATTTTCTGATATGAATCTGATATGTGTTGCTGTAAATTATGTGTAAATCGTGTGAATGATTCTGTTGTTGTGATGAACATGTGAATGAAACCAGATCTGAAATCGAATGTGGGATTAACGAATTAGGACTTAATAATTAGGAAGAAATTGATGAAAATAATGTAGGATAAAAATGTAGATCTGTGATGAATCAAACATGGTTTGAGTCTGTTTTTGGAGGATCGAAGTAGTTGGAATGGGGAGGTTTTCGTTCAGATGCGAAATCTGAGTTTTGGAGTGTTGTCTGGAAATACGCGTAATAGGGGAGGCATTACGCGTAAGAGGGGACATTCCCATGGTATTACACATAGCATACGTACCCGTACCCAGGGCCAGTACGACCCTCTGCTAGTACGCGTAGCATACGCATAGAGGAATGGTGTCAATACGCGTATGAGGTGTCAGTACGCATATGGGAACTGGGAAGGAAGAGGCATACGCGTATGGGGCAGCCATTACGCGTATGGGGTTCGTGGGAAGAATGCATTACGCGTATGGAGTAGCCATTATGCATAATGGGATTCTGAAGGGGAATTTTGAGGGGGAAACCTCTCTGGTGATACGCGTAACAGGGAGGACATTACGCGTATGGGATGCCTGGGCAGGTGGACCTATGCGTATGATACGCAGGCCATTGGCGTGAAAGTGAGCCATACGCGTATGGGGCATGGTCATACGCGTATGGGCAGGGCTGTTGGCAGATTTTCCCATTTTTGTGATTTCTGTCCCGATTTCTGTCCGGATTTCGCTTGTGATGCCATTTCTTTGAGACGTAAGGCTATAGTGAGGTAATAAAACATGAGTAAACTAGTAATGAAGATGAATTGGGATAAAATCTGGGATTTTTATGTGACGAGCATATTATGACGAATTGTTAGGTATAGTGACGAATTGTGACGAGTGCGGCTTGGTGTTGTATAATGATGTTTATTTGATGATAATTCATGAATGATGATGCAATTATGACAATTTTATGATGATGAATATTATGACGATTTGCATCATGCATTCATGACATAGTTAGAACTTCGGTTCATTTGATGGCTTCAATCCCATTGTGTGGATTGAAGTGTTCTGTGACGTTCTCCGGTTCTTGTGTAGAATCGATCCTATTGGTGGGGATCTTTGGAGGGTGATGGCCCAGTGTCCATCAATTGTGATGAATTGGTACCACATGCATGAGTCTATGATGTTGCATTTGCCTATTGTGTGATGTTGCATTATATTGATTTGATTTGATGTATTAATGACGTTGTGAATGATTTGATGATGTTTGTGTTATGCCTTATCTTATGCTTATATCTTATATATTGATTCGTGATTACCCACCCTGCCTGTTTAAATGTTGCCTCCACGTGGGTAACGTGCAGGTGATCAGGCTTCGCTTTCTTGGCGCATGAAGATTTAGCATTTGAAGTATTTTGATTTCTCCGTCGATTAGAGGGTTTTGCTCTGATATGTAACATCGAGTTGGGACGTTTGAGTTGAATGATTACGTTCTTTTATTTTGTTGGCATGATGTTTTTATGATGTTTTGTTTTATGGAGTTTTGGATTATAAAAGTATTCTTTTAAACTTTGATTTCCGCCGCGGGATGTTTAAATAATTTCATGATGGTAAAACCTGTGTTACGGGACAGGTGGTTATTTTGATGACTTGCGACGATATGTGGCGCCCTTTTGGAACTTTACTCTGTTTAAATCATTATTTTTATTCGTGGCGTTTGTTAGGTAGAAAAAGGTGTTACATCAAGCACTATCGGAACCACCGGTCCTCTCCCGGCCAGATAACGGGGAAACCCTCTATCTCTATCTCGCCGTCGCGACCGAGGCTGTCAGCGCCGCTATCATTCGTGAAACCCCTGATGGGCAGAAGGCCATATACTTCACGAGCAAGGCACTGCAAGGACCGAAACTTAGATACCAGCAGATCTAAAAAGTAGCCCTGGCCCTCATCAATGCTGGGAGGAGGATGAGGCACTACTTTCTAGCCCACATAACCATGATGCGCACGGACCAGCCCTGTGAGGCAACCGTTGGGCCGTTCAGACATGTCCGGAAGAATGCTTAAATGGTCGCTGGAACCATCCGAGTTCGACATCCAATACGAGATCAGAAAGGACCTCAAAGCTCAAGCGCTGACCGACTTCGTGGCAGAGATGACCTTGCCCGACTCCCCGACTTGCGGGGCTCGCAGGTGGACAATCTTCGTCAATGGAGCATCCAGCTCGGCAGGGAGCGGAGCAGGAATTATCCTGGAAAACGAGGAAGGTATCCTCGTCGAGGTCTCTCTTACCCTATCTTTCCCCACTTCCAACAATCAGGTAGAGTATGAGACCTTCCTCGCCGAAGACCTGGGAGCCGAGGAAGTCGTTATCTGCACCGTTTCTCAACTCGTGGCCCTCCAGGTTCCAAGAGAGTACTAGGCCAAGAATGACAACCTATCCAAATAGTTGGCCTTGGTTAAGGAAAATATGACAAAGTTCACATCGGTGGAGGTAAAGCACATTCCCCGTGAACACAATGTCCAAGCAGATGTCCTTTCAAAGCTGGCGAGCACGAAAAAGAAGGGAGAAAACAAATCCGGCATCCAGGAGGTACTTCCTCAACCTAGCATCGAGAGAACTCCCACGACCCTCGACGTGCATGTCATTGGCGACATCAATTGCTGGATGACCCCAGCCTACAACTACCTCGCCAAGGACGAACTGTCGTCCGACCCAAAGGAAGCCAACGTGGTGAGACACAGAGCCTGCTCCTATGTCCTGGTCGATAATAAGCTCTACATGCGAGGGTTATCCATTCCTCTCATCAAATGTGTTGAGGAAGAAATGGTCGCCCACGTCCTGCGCGAAATCTATGAAGGAATCAACGCCCAACATCTCGGAGGAAGATCCCTCGTTAGGAAAGCCCTACGAGCAGTATATTACTGGCCGACCATGCACCATGATGCTAAGGACCATGTGAAAAAATGAAAAAAATGCCAACGTCACGGGGACATGCACTTGGCACCGCCCAATGAGCTCAAATCAATGTCCTCCCCGTGGCCCTTCGCATGGTTGAGCCTGGACATCCTAGGACCATTCATTGTAGGATCAAATAAGAATAAATACCTGATACTAGGCATAAACTACTTTACAAAGTGGATAGAAGCAGAGGCTCTGGCAAAAATAACAGCCCACAATATACTTCGCTTCTACAAGCAAAACATTCTTGCTCGCTTCGGCATCCCTCAGGAAATCGTCACCGACAACGGGACACAGTTCACAGACAAAAAATTCCAGGAGTTCGTCGCCCAACTAGGTACTAAATAACACTTCCCGTCTGTCGAGCACCCGCAAACGAACGGTTGAGCCGAGGCAGCCAACCGGGTAATCCTGCAGGGCCTAAAATAGAGATTGGACGAAACCAATAAATAATGGGTCGAGGAGCTTCACAGCGTGCTCTGGTCCTACCGTACCACGCCTCACTCTTCGACCGGGGAAACCCCTTTCCGTTTAGTATACGAGACTGACGCAGTAATCCCTATCGAAATACACATGCCCTCTAGGCGGATTGAAGCTCCCCTGGGATTAGAGAACAACAACGAGGCATTAAGGGAAGAGATTGATCTCGTCGAAGAGGTCCCATCAGGAGCAGCCCTCCACGAGGCCTCGTTAAAACAAAAAATCGCGATTAGGCATAACGCCAAAGTCATACGATGAGACTTCCAAGTTGGCAGTCTCGTCCAATGGAGAAATGAAAAAGATTCTCGTGAAGGCAAACTCGCCGCAAATTGGGAAGGACCCTATCGTGTTTGAGCAAAAATAGAGAATGCGGCCTACAACTTAGAACATCTCAACGGGGAAGAACTCGCTCGACCATGGAACGCTGAAAAGCTAAAACAATATTATAGCTAAGGCCATAACTGTCGGCGTGCTCTGTCGACACGACGAGCATAACATACCGACTAGAAGTACGCGCCCTAGTACAAGCATTGCATACCAAAATAAATCAAGGCAGACTTTTACTCTAGAACGAGCAAAACCCCTGCCCGACAGCGGTCCCTCGACCGAGCCCGCCGTCGCCAAAGTACCACGAAAGGCAGAACACCCAGCTCGCGATGGGAAGTTCACGCTGCGTAACTCAGGCGACAAACGCGACCTGAGCTCCACTCTCTTGCCCGGAAACTACCCAGGCCTTTTTTACTAGTTTTCCTCACTTTCGAACACCTATTTGTAGAGCGAACCTCGAAAAAATGAAAATCATTCACTAAAATAGCCCATACAACGGGCACAAGTGATGAGCAGTGTGTGACACTTTGCGAAATAAAGCAAATTAAAAACATGCACCAAAAACAAATCATACACAACCGACCACCACAACCGAAAATAAATATTATCATATAAAAATAGCCACAAGGACCACAATTGTGCTGGTTACAATAAAAAGGGGCCAAGCCCCATATAAAAAGATTAAATTATAAGGATACGACACGCAGACCGGGAGTACAACTAAAAGAAAATCAATCTGCAATAGGTTGAGGCTCCTTGCAGGCAGGCTACTCATGCTCCTCGCTAAATCTGAGGAAGTTTTGGATGATGATTTGGCCTTCCACCCCATCGTGGAGGAACCCAGTCCCCTCGGTAGACAACTCGACCTCGGGGTTCGCAATCCTAAGCTGCTCTACAACATTGTTGAAAGCCTCCTTGGTGACCCCTACACAATCCTCCTCAGCCTGGCTGATCCAGGAAACAAGCTAAGCTCGAGTCTTAAGACTCTTCACCTCATCGTTTTCATCCTCAGCAGGAGCAGCGACAACCCTCAATAATGAGACCATGTCCTCCGCGACTTTCTTCTCCGCTGCCAGGGTATCCCTCTCCCCGGTGACCTTGGCCAGTTCACCCTTATACTTCTTCGCCACCTCCTCGGTGGCCTTGGCCAGCTCCTCCTTGGACTTCTTCGTCGCCTCCTTTACAACCTTCAACTTCTCCTCCAAAATTGCGTTTGCGCCCTGGCCCTTCTTTAGCTCCACTTCTTGGAGGGCCCCCTCCTCGGTGAAGACCACTGCCATGCCCAAGACCCTCATCAGGGCAGCGGTGTCCTGGGCCAACAACGACCTCTTGCTCGGCCGGTCTAGCTCCTCGAGCGCCAAGGAATCCGCCCGATGAAGTGCGAGGGAGAAGCCCTCGAAGAAACTCCTATTGTGGAAGCACAAATGCAGCTCAAATTTCCTCTTCTCCCCCTCGTTCGTAAGGTCAAGGACCTCATCCGCCCGAGGACGCTTGGGCCTCGAGGTTACCGGCAGAGGGGAGGTCTGGGTGGATGCGACTCCGGAGGATGAGGCCCCTGACCCAGTCGGGGGCGGAACCACTTGCTCGCCAAGGCGGCTTCTCCCATTATTCTTACCCACCTCTAGCTTTGCTTGGGCACTCCTCACCATATGCTCCTGGGCCGTGGACATTTTACCTTCAAAACAACGGGCACACCTAAGTAAACAAAGAAAATAACAGTGCGAACAAGCTAAGAAATAAATGGCTTCCCAAAATTCCAGAGCCTTCTTGCGAATGCCATACTTGAGGAGCTCCTTCATATTAGTATATCGGGTCTCCTACTTAGGCCCCCATCTTCTTCATAAATATTGTCCCCGCTCCTAGTCAAGTACTGAGCAGGGAGGAAACCGTCAACAAAGGCCATAAGCTTGCCATAGCTGGCCTGATCATCCTCCTTCAACATGTGTGGGTTGGCAAGGTAATCATCGGTCCCCCAGATAAAATGGTCCCCGCTCCAGCAGAAGGGGAACTTCAGCAACCTCCGCCCATGTACCTTGCCCTGCTCGTCAATGAGGGGCTCCCCGCTCTCATCTATCAAAACCTCCCAGATGAACGAGGAGTCTTTGGCCCTCTCCCACACGGGCTCAATTATGAAATACCTATCCTTGAACGTCCTGATGGACTCGGAGAAGGGCTTGGATAATTTCCTCCCATGCTTTAGGGAGACCCATCCGAACTGCCTCCTAACAACCTGGCGTTGGAGACGGAAGACAGTGAAGAAGAGGGGAAGAATGGCTCCAATCTTCAAAAATTCACATGTTATCTCGAATGCCCACATGAAAGAAATCGAGTTTGGGTGCAGTTGGGAGGGCGCTATATCCAGGTGTCCGAAAACTGCCACTTGAAAGTCTGTGAAGGGAAGCCTCAACCCGATCTCCTTGAAGAAAAACTCGTACATATGGAACCTCTCCCCGTAGGCCGAGCATATTCAATCGTTCTTCCGAGGAAACTAGACCCTCCAGTCTCCCTCGACCCCCACCATCGTGAAGGCGTCCTGAGTGTGAAAAGTAAAGAAGGAGGCTTGCTCCCGAGGCTCAGCAACAACCCACTCTTCCCTAGTACTACTTGGAGCAGATGTTTCGCCGACATTCTGGGGAGCAAAGATTTCATCAGCACTGCTATCCTCCGAAGAGCTCTCCTCTGACAACTCCCTCATAACTTCATCCTCTGGATCGCGAGACATCTCCTTTACCTAAAAAGTAGAGGACAAAAGTGAATTCGATGACAAAGTCAAATCCACCCTTCCACCGCTATTCAAGTGAAAGGTCACACGAAGACCCGAGGACAACGTCCCCGACCTAAGCCCTTACTCACACAGTGCAACAACGGTGTGAGGAGATGCCCATGGATATCCCTCAAACCCACACGGGGAGATCCTCCCCGATGCGTTACCCAGAATTCCGTTTGAGGTCCACCGGAAAACTCATAAGTACATTGGAAAACGCATAAACTCCACTGGCGACAAGCAAAACAGGGGATAGGAATCACAGGAATATGAACACTTAAAACTGAGAAGCTGAAGAAAACTTACAAGGTCAAAGAGAAGAAACGAGTTGGTCGGTGAAGTCTGGTCGTTGCGCTTGCGGCGGTTGTACGGCGGTAGACGGCGGAATCGATGATAGGAAGCAAAAGAAGAGAGCGAAGAGAAAAGTGAAAATGAATGCTTCCTCCCTCTATTTACAGAGGGATCTGAGGCATGTGCACGAGCACGCGCAGCGTAGAGTCATCATCATGACCCTAACATAGCTATCATTACGCATTAAATGCGGCACATGGCCTGATGCACGCGTGGCACTCCATCCCTTCAAGTCCCATCAACCGTTGGGCTCCCCGGTTGTTGGACACGCAAGACAACGTTTCAGATTCCTCGGGTACAGGTACCCTCGAGCACCACGACACGACCTCGTCTCAGTAACAGGCATCGACCACGCCTACTCCTCCTCGGGACCGCAGGTTGCCCTTAAGTTATCACTCATGCGCTCGGGAGCAACGACTTAGGGGCTCCTGTTCCAGACTGGCCCAATGGCTAGGTATGACCCAATCCACTTTTGCTCCCAGAACGGCCCAATAGCCTAAGCCCTTCCAGTTAAGGGAAAAATGAAGCATTCTCTCCTCTGCCCCTCTACTAAGGAAGACTGGCTAGCTGATCCCCATGATCAGCGGCCCCTTGTCACATTTGTGTCTGTCACGCACGGTTCCACTATCCAGAACAGTCACGACGCCCGTGCCCGCGACCACGACCTTGACCACGGGAACGACTAGTTTCGAGCACCTCTGCCCGTTCTAACGGCTAGTTTTTGGCAGCTACCTATTCTTTGGAAGCAAATATCTCGCCCCGAAAATTGGGACCAATGGCCATGTGCTGGGGGTATTATAAAAACCCTCTCATTTGAGAGGGTCAGGTATTCTAAATCATCCTAAGACATACTCATTTTGTACATTCATTCTCTTCTCTCGATTCTTAAGTTAGCATCAGAGTGCCTTGCAGGTACACCCCCTCCTGATCTTTGAAACCAAGCATCACAGACGAAGTCTCTGGCCCACTCCAGGTTCTGACCAGTCGGTAAGATCACAATCCATGCATTTTTGGAATATCTGGTATTTTCCAATTTTAGTGATTCATTTTTTCCGCATTTACAAAATTGTATAAATACCAAGTGTTTATATCATATATTTTAAAAATGTCGATAAAAATGCATATAACTACCAAAATTTTTAAAATTGACAGTAAGATTAGAAGTATGGCTACCGAATAATTAAAAAATTCGATAAACATGGGGGTGTGACCGGATTTTTTAAAAATTCGATTGGCTAAAATTTTTTTAATTGATTTGGTATTTTTTTTTATGTTTAGTGAGGAGAAGAGTAAGAGATGGCAAAGAGATGTCTAGATTGCATATAGTTTAATGGAGGCATATGATGAGTCAGATGCTACAATTACTGATGATCTTAGTTCATTATTTAGGGTTGTTTCTACTATTCTATATTATACTCAATTATTTTATTTAGTTGAAACTTTAGCTTAACATTACATTATATGAAAATTAATATCACATTACCGCAACATGAACATAACTTAACATGAACATTACCTAATATAACATGATATAACATACAAACGTGTTGGTACAATCACAACCTTGATAAAATATCAATACAATCCTAAATATAAAATAATATCAATACAATCCAGGTCATGTTGAGTTCTTGACTTCTTATTCCCAGTGTCTTTTACGTCTCACATACGTTGTTTCTCATGCTTTTGCACCTTCACTACTATTCTCTCTTAAGAGTTTAGTGATGAGAGGCAATGGACAATCGAATATTAACTTCACCTTAACCCAATGACTTTTATTAACAAAAATTAACTGCAATAAGTTTATGCCTAGTTACAAACATGGATTGAAACTCCAATAATCGTTATTTGTGTATTAATGGAGGCGACACACTCTTGAAGGTAACTTCTTCTAACAAATTTTGCAAGTGAAAACGGATTGAAACTTTTTGGTACAAGAACTCCTAAATTTCCTTTGAGAGAGGTTGAAAGTCTAGAAATTCTATCTTCTCAGTGGCATCGACATCTTGTTAGTGTTGTTGGAGGTTAGGAACGTTGTCCTCTAAGGTCTGATTATGGTGACAGAGGTCATCCATTGCGACACGCATCTTTGCTATGGTATATTGGTTTCCATCGGAGCTGCAACCGGTTGAAGTTATTGCTCGCCTGTTAACCATATTTGAATGGGATTGAATAGGTGGACAATAATTTATTCGTCAAATATAAGGGTGGTCCAGGTTAGTTTTACCAAGGCCTTATAATGGACACCAATGAGTAACCCTGTATTTAGGGGATTGTTTATGATGTTATAAGTGAGTGTTCATCCCTGAGGTGTGTAGGTGTGAAGTTCTATGTCACCTTACAATGTTTATTTTCCTTTTATGGGCGAGGTATAATTGTTATTCCTCTTGTGGTGTGAGCTCTCAAGTTAGGAACACGCTCCTTGACATCGCGTGCCTTTTCTTGGTGTTGCTTTACTTGCCCTTTATGTAGCACCCAACTCTAATGACCACTTCTGCCAACAACAACACTGGTTTCTAGGAGAGAGACTCGTTTAAGTCTCCAGACTTAAGTCCATTTTGGAAAGCCCCGACAAATATTTATTGGTTTGATGGGACGACCCTGATGGTGGCCTCGTTGAAGCGAGTGAGATAGTCCCTTTGCGACTATGATGGTCCATGGCTTATGTTAAATAGACTGGTAGTGGAAATCTTCCTGTGGCGGGTGACAGCGATCTGATGTGCCAATTTCTTTACTAATTCTTGGTAACTATTGATAGAATCACAAGGTAAACCCATACACCATCTAAGGGCGGCATCCCTGAAAGTGCTAGATAACAACTTGCATTTCAGGGAATATGGTGCTCCTATGATGGCCATTTGTGTATTGATTGAGGCAACATGTTCGTAGGGATCTCTGCGCCCATCAAACTTAGCCAAAGATAAGGGTTTGAAATCCTCTTGGACACGCGCCATCATATCTCGTCTGAGAGTGGTTGGGGGTCCAACAATTACATTTCTTCTACAGGGTTAGAATCTTGTTGGTTCTGTCAAATGATGTGGACGTATTCCAACATCTAGTTATGACAATGTAATTCATCCATGGTGGGATGCATCTCTTCCACGGTGTTGGCATCAGCGCTACTGCTGGTGCCTTCTGGCATAGGGGATGAAGGTCTCCTATTAACCATAACTGAAGGTGGCTAAATGTAGGAAGAACAGGTAATATCGAAAATAGTGATGGTGATGAAAGAGGGTGTGGCCTAGGTTTGTTTCACTATGGGCATAGGGTGCATTACTACAAAATACACCTTCGGTAACATAATACTATTACGGTTATGTTTTCCACCGTTGTAATAGCGCAAACTGGATGCGCCATATATATATATATATATATATATATATATATATATAGTTATTTAATCACGGTTGAGATAAACAATCATGGTGATAAAGTAAGTGTTACAAGCTTCGAATCCTAGCAACTACATTTTTTCATTTTTCCTATTACAAAAAGTGCCTGTCACTTAAGCTCATAAATAAATAAAAAATTGAAAACTATTTAACCACAATTTTACTATTTGACCGTTGTAATAAGATCTATATTTCACTGCGGTTGGATATAACAACCATGGTCAAAGATTTTCCTAATAAATTTAAAACAAAGCAGATTCATTATTTCCTTCATAACATGCCCTAAATGAACTAGCGAACCAACGAACCAGCGGATCAAAGACGGCAGCGATAACGATAGAGAAATCTTCATCTTCACAATCTTCATTCATTTGAATCTTCATTCTTGAAAATCTTCACTATCTTCATTCATGGTCTCTTCCTCTTCGAAGTACAATATGTTTCGTGCAAAATTCACTCTCTTTCTCATCTTCCTAATTCTTGATAATCTTCACTATCTTCATTCTTGTTGGATTTTGTGCTCTATTTTGTGCAAAGTTCATACGCTTTATGTTTTTCTGTTGGATTTAGCAGTGAAAAAAAATATTATAACTTTGCTACGATGCACATGGTTAAGATTTAGAGTTGTATTATTGTTATGAATATCCTTTAGTTTTTCGATATGCTTTAGATTTAGATTTTGTTGTGCCATTCACAATATTGTTTTGAAACCATTGAAACATAGTCTTAAAACCAAAACATTAATACCACATTGTCTTCACATACTTAACAAAATTAAACATTCAACATATCTTAACACCAAAACCTACAACCACTAAATTTGTACCACATTGTTTTCACATCAAACACGACCACCAAATCCGCGACGCTTTATAATGTACACCCAAAGTTCGACTGGAAGACTACGAATCAGAAATCCCACCCTGTCTCCTATTCAAAGATTCACCTTCTTGGCATATTTGTACCACCCCTTGTCAATAAATTTTTCAAGCTTCACCACCTTATCCTTTCTTTTTGTACAGTGGACTTCTCCGTAATGCCTGTCGTCTTTTACATAGTCAATAATCTCTATCGACCTCTGGTTCCTCCACAAGTAGTTCTTAGTGACATACCTAGAAAAATGTTGCACCAAAAGTTGCAGAAAAGTCTTATCAAAATATCTCCAAGTCAAAAGGACGTCAAAACCCAAAATTTTTTTTAAAGAATATCACCAACTTACCGTAACATTCTTTCTTGTTTTCTATCCAGCACCAATGACCTTTTCCCACCGATACTCCTCTGGCTTATCAGGTTCCTTATCATCGTCTGAAGGATTACTGTAGGTATCCAAGTCAGAAAGTTCTAACTGATCATACACCCTTTCACAAATCCCGATATGTCCTTGAATCTCACCAGATGTTATGTCCGTTCCAGAGCTATTATCCAAACTTCAAATTAAAAACTAATATTACACTGCTTTACTTTAGATGCTACAGCTTAAAAACCAATATCAAGTATAGGTCGGACTGCAGTTCATTACATACTACTTTCAGTAGAGTCTGGGATTGAGACTTTATTAGCTGCCTTAGTTGTGTCGTCCTTGCCTGAACCGTCAACGGGTTTTCCAGATGCCTCTGCATGCATTTCATCAAGTTTTTTGCGAATCCAATATGGATCAACGTCTTTGTCACTCGAATCCCTGAAAAAATTAAAACATTCAATATTAATATATCAGAAGACTTTATCAATGCATGTTTCACATTATACGAGCAACACATTATCAATGCATGGTTAAGTTCACTCTGCATGTTAATACAAGATCAGAAGACTTCCCTTACCCAAAATTATTTCCACCTTAATTTGATGATGCCATTTGCAGCTTTCAAGTTCAATTCACGGTTTCAGAACTGGGAGATGGTCGTTCAACTTTCTGAAGTGCTTTGTTTTGTTTGGGTAATGACTTTATATAATAAACGATCATATGTTTTTTCTAACTCATGACTTCTGCATTTCTCTCTTTATATATTACATGTACCAATGTCAACCTTCCACAACTTTTCATATTCTTTTTATTTTTCATTTATTTTATTTTTTACCGTGGTTGTAGAGTGAACGTTGTCAAGAATAATATATATACCAAAAAGGTGCTACCGAGAACAGAACCTGGGACCTTTAATATATTACAATGGTTAGTTAAAGAAATCGTGGTAATATGTCGCGCGCTTTCAGGTTTTTTTACAACGGTCATACGACCGTGAGTGTAAGTAACACATATACAACCACACGGTACTTCACAATGGTGGGTCACGCGTGATGGTATCCCTTTTCCAAGATTTGTTGTATATATTTTCCATAGTAGTGGTGGGCGCCACTGTATTAGTCTAAAGGTACAAGTGTGCATGTTCCCCCTGCAGGGGCAATGAGACCCAGAAACCTTAGTAGGTTTATAACACGATATGGTGGTTAGGGCTTTCCCACAAAGGCGAGAATCCCTGTATAGTAGTGTTTTAAGGCTATTTAGGAGACCTACTCACATGAGGTGAAGGGCTTTGCTAATGATCGGTGATACTTGGTAGCAAGTGTATGGTTACATACAGTCATGTGTTAGGACTGTAGTGAACGTTTTGCTCTTTAGGATTTAGAGAATGTGTCTTATTTAGGGTATGTCCTTTCTCCCCTTAAGGGGAAATGTATTTATAGAGGTCTCTAGGACTTAGGGTTTGAGTCGGCCTTGGTGGCATCAATCACTCTAAAAGTTAGAAGAGGTGGTATTCATGAGATTATTTCCACATTCATTAATTGACAAAGCTAAAGAATAGTATATTGATCAACCAACACAAGTGATGACCAATTGGGACTTACTAGAGAAAAATTAATTGGATAGATTATTTCCTCATAACAAGTTTATGGAAGCCAAAATAACCATTGATGTGTTTCCTCATGGTGTAATAGAAACTGTATGTGAAGCGTGAGACATATACAAATCCACTTTGAGGAGATGCGCGAACCACTGTTTCGATGATCTCACATAGATGCACATCTTCATAAATGGAATATAACAACAATCTAAGTTGTTGATAGAAGCTACTGTTGGGGGTTCTTTAATGTCAAAAATCCTAGAAGATGCAATTGCAATAATTGAAAGAATGGCATTCAGTGACCAACAAGGTCAATATAATAGGAACCATGCTTAAAGAAGGAATGACATCATGGAATTGAATACCCATGATGCAATTATATCTTCAGATAAATTACTAACAGAAATAGTAGATGAGTTGACAAAGAAGATGTCCAAGCTCCTACAACAATTGAAATAAATGTATTAAATGCCAAAGCAAAGGAAGAATGTATTCTATGAACTATGTAGCGGCGATCACCCTACTAGATTTTTCCTTCCAACCGATGAAGAAGTCAACTATGTAACAAACCAACAAAGGCTTAGGAAATATCAAAATAACAACTTCTAGAGAAATAATAATCTCAATCAATGATGGAAATTGGAAGTTGATTCATCAAACAGACAACCATAACAAAACAACACCTAAACACCTCCACAAGATAGAACAACAACGTTGGAGGACACTCTTAACATGTTTAGGCAGTTGTCAACCACCAACCAAAAGAATAATGATGCTTCTATAAAAAAACTTTAAACACAAATTGGCCAACTAGCAAAGAAATTGGCTGATCAACAAAAGGTGCGTTCAATTCCAATATACAGACGAATCCAAAGGAGCATTGTAATTCAATCACTGTTATTTAAAATGAAAGAGGTGATGTTACAAAAGACCGAGAAGCAAAAGAACCACAAGAAGAAAAGAAGCATGAAGAAAACTGCAACAAATAACAAAGTTCACCCTAGAAGGAAGGAGATTCATGTGCAATCATGTTGCATATTTCCATAGGTAATATAAAAATTGAAAATGCATTATTCATAAACTTGGGTGCTAGTGTGAATTTGATTCCATTATTAGTGTTTTGAAAAATCTGTGACCTCAAAATATAACCAACAATGACACCTTGCAAATGGTTGACAAGATATCTAGGAATCTAGTGGGTTTCTTCCTTGGCTGTCACCTCCGTTAAACCTTCATCCCCAATCATCTTCTCATAAACTCCTTTGTTTTTTCTTTTTCGAAGAGACAGACTTCATCCCCAATCATCTTCTAATAAACTCCTTTGTTTTTCTCACAAGGTCCCACTTTCCCTTTCTCCATGATGATGCCACTCGTTTCCACTTTGACTTCCTTTTTTGATAATTTTTTTTATATTTTTTATCTGCTTTTCCCCATTCATTTTTTCAATGTGGTGCTTCTCCATAGGCATGTTTGAATTTAACGCCTTTTCCTCTGACACACCATCTTTAGAATTCATAACTTTCTCATCAACTATTATAATGACCAGTGCTAATTGCTCTTCGATTTCCACATTTGTAAACTCCTCATGAATTGCAATGAATCTAGATCTTTGAATTGTCTTCCTACTTTTAATTTCATTCAATGCTGCCGGAGCTCTGCCACGGGTGGCTGCTGGTTTCATTTTCCCCATGTCTCTAACCTCTTATTCTTTTCCTTTCTATGTTTACGGACTCTCTAGACCACCACCCAAGGGCCATCCTCAGCCTCATTAATATTCTCAGAATCTCCATTGTTGTTGGTCTTCCCCTCCGAAACTTCTTTCCCAATATCCTTTTTTGTCGCACAATCTATGCCCCCGTCTTTGTAATGACCAAAGCGACTGCAATTCAGTTGATGCAAGTGGAGACATTCATACTCTATTTTATCGTATTTTTTCAACACGAAATCAAAGGTTGATACATTTGCAAGGTAATCCTATTTTATCCGTTTATCCTACTGTTTCAATGCAACCAACCACCGAATCAACACGACTTTGTTGCAAGGTAACTTTTTTGATTGTGTTTTTTTTCTTTTGTTAGGGTTTGGTTAGGATTTCGAATTCGACTTTGTGGTTTCGAATTCTAACTTAGTTGTTTTGATTCTAACTTTATTATTTTGTTTTTATGATAGGTTCATCTTTTATTGAGTTCAAGGGTGGTTTAGTTTTTTCACGGGTAATTAAGGTTAATATTGTTGTGTTTTTTGGTTGGTATTGTTGTTGTTTCGATGGATCTCTCAATTCTCTCTCAGATTTCTCACTCTTGTTTTTAAATTATTTTTGAACAATGTTTTCTTTGGGTAACTATGTTTTGTTTGGGGATTTTTACCTGTTTTTGTTTCAGGTTTTCATCAAGCTTGTTACCTATTATTCTTAACAATGTTTTCAACAAGGTCAATGTGGAATGGATCAAGGTTTTCACTCTTTTGATTCAGATATTATCCGAAATTGTAATTTGTGCATTGGATTGTTCTATTTGATTTTCCGTATAACTTTGAAACTTGATGTAATAGACCTTTATAGACTGCAAATGTTGATACATTTGCTAATTTGTTCTCCTGCATTACATCAACAATGTTTAAACTGGTTGCCATACCTACAACAATGTTTCTTAGCCAATAGTTCTTACTCTGAGTTGTTATGTACTTTTCCTTCAATATCCAGGATGAACTATGCTTTTCATTATGCAATATAGTTTATAGTGTGTAGTTCAACTGAAGTTTCTTCCATCTCAAAACTAATTCATATTTGTAAGTTGTTTTTTTAGGCTGAATTGTTAAAGTTATTCCAAAGTAATTAAAAATATTTTTTTGGATATTACCATAATCTTAGTTACTTTTGAACATAATCTTAGTTACCATAATATTAGTTAACTAAAAAAACTTATTATATTTGCAAACTGTAACTAAGATTATATTCCACTTGGATATTAAAATTTTGGCTTAATACCCTTTTTGGTCCTCTAACTATACCATCGGGTCCAGTTTGGACCTCTTTCTTTTAAAAGTTCCAAGTTGGTCCTTTACGTATTAAAATGGTATCACGTTTGTCCTGACCGTTAGAAACGTTAGTCCCATATGTATTAAACTGGCAATGTGGCATGCTGACTAAGTCATATGCTGATGTGTTAAAAACCTTTCAACATGTGCCATGATGACTAAGCTATTTTTCATTTAACATGTGGCACATTACAATATACAAGTGATGAAGTGATGATACATTATTTTTTTCAAATAATCTTCATCAACAACTAAGAAGAAAATGAAATAGAAAGCAGAGAAGAATAAGATCCAAAATTTTGGTCGGAAACTGCATATGTTTGGCCGGAAACTTCATACTCGCCGAAAACTGCATTCATACATGCCGGAAACTTCATACTCACCTCATGGAAGTCTTCATTTGAACATGTCATTGAGAATATGCAACACGCTTCTTATTAAGGCCAGTCTCATCGAATTGTGACGTTATCTTTACTTTGTGATTCTTTCATCACAGTTGGCCATGAAAATACCATGAAGTAGTTTCTTCTCATATTCAAACAAAAACAAAGTCCCAGCTCAAGCATCTTGGCTGCAGTTTCATGTTTCCAATATCATATCTCAAATATAGAGTGCATTTCTTACCACAACTGAAATCAAGAGATTTAATCATCACAATGTAGGCACACAGGATTTTGAATGTGATCCATAAATACACGACGAAAGGCTTGGTTTCAAATGAGCAAATGGTGGTGCTGTTGGTGGATTTACCATCACTGGCATCTTTTATATACTTGCATATGCTGATGACTTCCTTCTTGTCATTGTCCTGATTAATCAAAGTAGCCTGCAAAGAAATAAGTATATCAACGAGCGACTGTACAAGATCAGCACATAAGTTTGATATATAAACTTAGATCCTCCACCAGCCTCTGGTGATTTTCTTCAGCAGGACAAATAAGAATTTGCAACTCCTCCAATTCGGGCCTTCAGATTTGTAGAACTATAATTGATTATTCTCTTAGCTATTGAAGATATACATCCAGATGCAGTAACAACAATCTCTCCTAACACGGAAGGCCGATCCTTACATAATCAGGATAATATTTCAATAGCTTTATCCTGCAACACTAGTGTTGAATCAGTAATTGATGCTTTTAGGGAATTCTGCCAAAGTCATCCAAGCAGGTTTACTAAGTCCAGCTGTCTCTTTCTATAACACCCCAAATTCTGTAAGAATATTTATTTAATTTATTTAAATATTATATTAGTGAATTTTTGTGGATTTTGGTGATTCGTGTTGATGTCAGTGATTTTGTGGAATTTTAGTTATTTAATTAAATAATAGTATATAATATGAAATATATTAGTATTATTAGTAATTTAAATAATATTAGAGAAATTAAGGGTAAGACGTACTTTTGAGGAGGATTAGTGAGGGCATTATGGAGAAAGCCCAATTTTGAGGCCCAAGAGTTAGGTTGAATAAAAATGAGGATTTGAGAATAGGATTCAGCTTTGTTAGACCGTGAAAAGAAGGAAAGAAGTGAGAGCTCTGAGGAAAAAGGAAAAAGAGAGGAATTCGAGAAGGTTTCCAAGGGCTCAGAGAGAGAGCTTCGAATCGACAATCTAAGGTATGGGGAGTATTGCTTTTCATTGCTTTCAATATAGGAAGTGATGTGTTTAAAGTGGATTTTGGGGATTTTGGGGTTTTTGAAGGGTTTATGAGTTATTGATGATTTAGAGGTATTTCTGAGGATCGATGATGGATTATTAAGGGTTGAATTGATTCGGGGAATGTTGTAAGGATCGATGATGGATTTTAAGGTTTAGGGGATTTAAGGTTTCCCGTAGTGTTCCAAATCGACCTAATAGACGTAGGTTTTGTGCATTTAATTTCTGTGATGCATTAGGAATGTTGTAGGGATGTTTTTGGGTCATTTGGGGATGGAATTGTAGGGACTCTTAGAGTTGTGGTGCTACTGGTGCGTAGCAGCGATTTGCTGTGATCGCAGGTTCGCAAAGCGAACCATCCCTTCGCAAGGCGAATACTCGCCATGATTCGCAAAGCGAGTAGCGCAGCGAGTGCGCGATGAGTCGTTTGGTGATACTGGGATGATATCTGAGAAGTGGCTTTTAGTTCGCCCAGCGAATGAACACTTCGCAAGGCGAACCTTCGCCCCAGATTCGTTGGGCGAATAGCGCAGCGAATGCGCGATACTTCTGTTCTGTGATGCTGAGTTGGAACTGGGATTTTGGGATTCGCTGGAGCTCGCAAGGCGAACCTCCCAGCGAATGAGTTCGCAAAGCGAACGCTGTAGCGAACGTCTGCTGTTCGCGAATTTCGTTGTGATATTCTGTGCTGTCTTTGTGGTTTTGAGTTGTGATTACTTGATGATTTACCATGATGTTATTGATGAGTGTTCTGATGACGATATGATATGATTGATGAATTATGAGATGTTTATATATATGATGTTTAGTGATTAGATGATGATATGATTGTTAGATGTTCATATGTGATGTTTGATGATAAAATGACGGTGTGAAATACCATGAGTATATTGATGATTTTATATGACTATCTTGATGAGTGCATTGATGACTTGACGATGATGATACATGACTGTTTTGATGAATTACTATGAATATGTTGATGATTTGAGATGATGATTCATGATGTTTTGACGAGTACATGATGAAATGATTAACATGAGGTTTTGATGAATGATGATGTATGTGATGACTTTTGCTGATGAATGATGATGCACATAATGATGTTTATTTGATGATGATGATTATTGACGTTGTGTATCATGCATTCATGTGCATACTCTGTGACGATACTTCATTCCCATTGTGCGGATATGAGGTAATTATGACGTGCTTCGGTTCCTATGCGGAATCGATCCTATTGACAGGGATCTTTGGAGGGGTGATGGCCTAGTGTCCATCGATTATGACGATTGGTACCACATGCATGAGTCTTGTTGTACATTGCATTTAATTGGCATTGATTTGATTTATGATGATGTGAGTTTGATGTTTTCTTTGTGATGACCCTGAAGATGTTGTATATGATGATGACGCCATTTTATGCATATCTTATTTTTATATTGATTATAATGAATTGTGATTACTCACCCTGCCTGTTTGAATGTTGCCTCCATGTGGGTAACGTGCAGGTGATCATGCTTAGTTGCGGATGCCTTCGAGGACTCTTGAAGTTTATTTTGCTTTTGGTCGATGTAGAGGGTCTTGCTCTGATAGTGTAACATCGAGTTGGGTCGTTGAGTCGAACCATTGTTGAGTTGTTATTTTATTGTTATTTGATGACTATGGTTTTATGTTGCAAACCTTTTTGAGTTGAAGTATTGTGGTTATGGTGGTTCCGCTGCTGTTTGATGGTTTTTGAATTATTTTGAGGAAAATCTGTTGTTTACGGAGCAAATGTTTTATTTTGAGTTTTTGAGAAATGTGCACCCTTTGAGGTGATTCTGATTTTACTCTGATAAATTGTATATTTTTCCGTAATTATTCGTGGGGTAGAAAAGGGTGTTACACTTTCAACCTGGACAGAATGGCAAGTGCTTCTAGAGCCTCTGTTGTCGCAATAGGTTCATTAATAACAGAATCCAAGAAAGAAACTAATGCAAGAACAGTACCAGCACGGTTCACACAATCATTTACAGCATAATTAACTTACCTAGAATGCAAAAGGCGAGAAATTACTCTTGTTGCATGTATTTTTCCAGATCTTGTTGCATGTATTTTTCCACTAAGATACTTCTAGATTCAACATTAAGCAACTTCATGGCTGACCAAAGAGTTTTCACAGCAATGTTGCTTTCACGCACAGATCGGCCGTGAAAATTAGGCTGAACTGCAACAGGAACGACGGCGATCTAGTATCAACTTCAGCATCAACAATATTTCATCAACACAACAACAATTTAACAGAAGAAGAAGATTCGTGCACTTACTTGTAACTTTAAGGTAGTTTGAGACGTTTCCGTTCCGATTTTTTTTGTAAGGATTCTTGAAATTGTTTGTTGCATTGTGAAGAGCTTTGCGTTACGAGTCATTTCATATAATTTTTGAGCTCCGTCACTACCGGATTGAGCTCCGATAAGGCGGAGAAAGTGCTAGCATGTCGGCGTGAATAGTGACACTGCATTGTAGAAGAAGAAGATGATTCACGTATAAAAAAATTAAAAAATAAATATATAAAAAAATCCTAGTAGAAAATAAAAAATAATTAAAAATAATATAAAAATCCACATGGAAATTAAAAGGTGCTGATTAGGTTACACGTCAGCAAAATTAACACCGGTTGCTTTTATTTGACAGAAATGACCTTTTTGTTTCTGTTAGACAACGTAAAGGATCAACTTAAAACTTTTAAAAGAAAGAGGACTAAATTGGACCCGAGAGTATACTTAGAGAACCAAAAAGGGTATTAAGTCTAAAATTTTAGTTAACTAAAGAAAATAGATCATATTTGCAAACTTATTTACTTTTTGGATATGATACTGAAACTAAAGAAAACGTATCCTAACTACATCCGCTACTGTAATCTTAGTTACTTTTTGGATATTACCATAATCTTAGTTACTTTTTAAAACTTATTTTCTTTAGTTACTTTTGATTAATGTTTTCATTAGTTAACTACTTCAGGGAATTGTCAAAGTTATTCCAATTTAATTCATATTTACAAGTTGTCTTTTGATAATTCTCTTAGTTCTCTATCTTCATATATAACTGATGGTAATATGATGATTTTTTTAACTATTGAAAAGATTATGGTAATATGCTAAAACTGTACATGTAAGTGATGTTAGGAATTCATCACAATTAATTTAAAGGTTTATCAATTTGAATTACTATAAGTGATTTTTTTAGGTGATTTCTTAACACACCACCCAAATTTCTTAGGTACCATGTGAAATTTCATTTTTGTTCCCAGATTTCGGATTTGCACATCCGGACGCACCAAATTTTTAAAAATCGCTGATATGGAAGAATTCCTGATTTGCAAATCCGAAAAAAATCAAAAGAATTCCATAAAATCATTTACTTCTAAATATAATTAAATCCAATCTAATTAAAATCCAATATAATTAAAATTAATATCATTTTTTCAATATAATTAAATCCAATATCATTAAAATCTATATTAATTAAAATTAATATGATATTTAATATGATTAATTTTTTTCAATATAATTAATAGGATTAATATGGTATTTAATTCTAAATTATTTTTTTATATTGAAAAAATTAATTTAATTATATTGGATTTAAAATTATATGGTATTTACTTCTAAAACTGGATTTAATTATATTGGTATTTAAAATTATATGGTATTTACTTCTAAATTATATGGTATTTACTTCTAAATTATAATTAAAATTATATGGTATTTACTTCTAAAATTAATTTAATTATATTGGATTTAATTATATTGAAAAAATCATATTAATTTTAATCATATTAATTTTAATTATATTGGATTTAATTATATTGAAAAAATCATATTAAGTTTAATTACGTTGGATTTTAATTATATTGGATTTAATTATATTTAGAAGTAAATGATTTTATGGAATTATTTTGATTTTTTCCGGATTTGCAAATCAGGAATTCTATCGGATGTGCACATCCGGAACATATCAGCGTTTTTTAAAAATTTTGGTGCGTCCGAATGTGCAAATCTAAAATCTGGGAGCAAAAATGAAATTTCATATGGTGCTTAAAAAACTTGGATGGTGTATTAAGAATTTTTTTTTTTTAAAGGTTTTCAATTGAAATTACTTGAATTACTTTAATTTAATTGAAACTGTAACTGTAAGTGCGATTACGAAATAGTGCCTTGAATTAGATCATAGATACTTTAAGTATATAATTGGTGAATAATTGGTGAACATCTGCTTTAATTCATATATGTTAAAGTTACTTTTATCATTTGTTAATCCAGAGTCACCCGTAACCCGGTCTGGCCCAACCCGTCTTAACCGTTGTAAAAATTAGACAAAAATAGACCACTAAAGTTCATCTGCAGTTTGGGTTGGGTGGCACTTTTGGACCCGAACCCCCCACCCCACCCCACCCCACCCCACCCCACCCCATGTCCATCCCTGGGTACAAGTTATGGAAGACTTAGCAATTTGTGAATTTTATTGCCACATATTCACAATTAATTTTGATATACTTCAAATGAAAATACTACTTAATAAGTTATCACTCCTTTTATAATAGATGTTCTCTTTCTTATTTATTTTTATTTGTCTCAAATTATTTATTTTTTTAGAAATTAAAAATTTATTTACCGAAACTCTTTTAAAAAGTATTCTCGTAAATTAAAAATTTAAATATCAAAAAGTAATTTTTTAATATCAAAAAATTAAAAAATTATTTAAAAATTTTGATATTAAAATTTTTTATTTTTAATTTTTAATATACGAAAATACTTACCAAAAGAGTTTCGGTAAACAAATTTTTAATTTTTAATATACCAAAATACAATTTTTTTTTTTTTATAATCAACAACTCCATATATTAAAAGAAATGGAATACTATAAGTATTCCAAGAACATGAACAAAAACAAATACATTGTCCCTAAATATTTGGTAAAAGAGTTCTGGTAATCAAATTTTTTATTTTTAATATATTAGATAACTTAATTAAAATATTCTATTAGTTTTTGAATTTCTTAGTAGATAACTTAATTAAAATGTTTTGGTAATTTTCAAATTATTTACCAAATAACTTAATTAAAATGTTTTGATGGTTTAATATTTTTTTTTAGATTTTAAGCAACAATTTAAAATCATGGCTAAAAGTGGTGTATTGTAAAATTCACTTTATGCCACGATTTTCTTGTGTTGCCTAAAATATTTTTGTTTTATATAAAATTTTCCGTAAAAGGTCTAATCTTAATATATTTAACATTCATATAAATACAATTTATCCGGAGTATCTATTTATATTAAGCTTAAAAGACAATTGATTTCCTCTATGATTCCTCCAATTGATTCCTGATTCCTCCAATTAATTTCCTATACAATTCCTTAAAAAAAAAATTTCCTATACAATATATAAAATAGGTAACATTTCTTCGAAAATATTCTTCCACTTTAATAAAGTTTTTGGATATGCAGTCAAATGTATTTTCCGCCCTTGTTTTAATTTATTAGAATTAAAAGAATCATATAAAATATCTAATTGTAAATTACAACGATCTCACCAACTTATTTTTTTATAATGCATCTCATTGTAATAATTTTTAAAAAAAATATTAAAACAAGATATTTAAATCCCATAAAAGAATCAGATAGTAAGTTAATTTTTATTTATTAATGCTCAATTTTTATATTTTATTATTATTTCAAAATAATTATAAATATTTTTAAAAATTTATATTTGTGAGAGAAATAAGTATTATTTTATTTATTAATGGATTATTTTGGATATAACTTCATATGTTTTTTATAAAATATTATTTTAGAAAATAAATCATATAGATATGCTCCTACATTAAAAACAAAAGTGTACATCTGATAGATCTGCAAGATCTGCTTGTACATTAATATATATATATAATGGTATGATATATATATATATATATCAATTTAAAGAAAATACATACTAATAATTATAGGGTTGTTCAAGTGTAAGGAAACTAGCCCTATTTGAAGAGATGTTTTACATTGGTTGGATAGAGATCAAAGCCCATTGAATTGGAATAATGAGTTAAATTGGATAGAGCAGAACACTAAAGGTAAAGGATGGAAGAATGTCATGCTGAAACTTGCAGCTGCTGAAGCAGTCTATGGGGTTTGGCAGCATACGAATGATAGGATATTCAATAATACTGTAAATAATAATCATATAGCTAGAAAAATCATAGAAAACATTGTTTATAGGAGTTGGTATAGTAGTAAGCTTAAGGCTCATATAGCCAAGTTAATGTGTAATACTTGATATGTTTGTAGTTGAGATTATGTTATAATAAAGTTTTAAAGTTTCTTGTTCAAAAAAAATAATTATAGGGTTGCAATTTGCGATTTTCATGCATTTGCAAAAGTGTATTTTATTTTCTATTATTTTATAAAAAGAATGAAGAAAGTAAACTAATACTGTAATACAAAAGAATAGGTTAAGACAAATAAAAGACTAAAAAAAAGTAAATAATAGTGTTGACATTTCTTGTTTAATTTTAAAGTGGTAACTGGATCTATTTTATAAATTATTCATACTAATATAAACTATTCTATAATTTAATGTTATTATTAAAAAAAAGTTTGATAGATAATATATAAACAATAAATAATATAATATAGGTTAGAGTTTACAATCACTTTTTATAGTTAACATATATATATATATATATATATATATATATATATATATATATATATATATATATATATATATAATTCATTTTCACATAAAATAAATGATATAGAGAGACATGTTTAATAAATGAATAATGAGTGAGATATATGTGTTTTTGCGAATATATATTAGTTGTTTATGCATGTAGTTCCCATTGAAGTTTGTTAGTAAAATGCATAGTAATAAGAATCATATTTATTTAACGAGAATTGTAATAAATCAAGTGTGTGTGATTTATCTATTACTTATATATTGTTTTTTAAATTAGTATTAATGATATATTAAATGTGTTTTTAACTTTATTAAAGCACAAGTATGTATTTTTCTTTTGATATAAACAACAACTTCAATAGACAACAAAAGTTACACAAAAAGCAAAAAAAAAACTGTTTTTGCTCAAATGGAACATGCCCCAGCTAAGTTTTACAACCAACAACTTTTGAAAGCTTAATTAAACTATGAGCTACAGAATTTAATCTACGGTTAACACAAATTACTTGGGTTCTGTCCATATTGGACACTAAATCCGGATTGTCCTGAGTCATATGGTCAACTAGCGCGATACCCGTGCCTTTGCATGGGTACCCATCAGTGACGCGCATTTGTTTTTATTTAAAATTTGAAAAAAAAATAGAATTAATAATAAACAGAAAATATAAAAAATATAATTTATATTTCATAAAAAAATAGAACCATAATATAATATTTGAAAATATTATTTTAATTGTATAAATATTTAAATAATATAATATTATAAAATATTTTATAAAATATTTTACTTGTTCCCAATTATAAAATTATTTGGATCATCCATATACTTTTATTTCATATATAATAATATAGTTTAATCTAAAATATTTAAATCTTTCCCGTGTAAAAATATTTGTCTCATATGCCTTTCTATATTATCAATGACTCCACTTTCTCTGTTTCAATAATTCAGTTTTACCCGAAGATATATATTTTCTCTTAAAATCTCCAAATTTATGTAAGTTTTATTAAAAATTTATCTTTTGTAGAATACCCATAAAGATAATAATTAAGTAATAAAATTTTAAAGGCCATGTATGATATTTATTTATAATAATAAGGACACACATCCCTTATAAAGCTCTCTAGTTTCTAAAAAAACACTAAATAATTGATATTTTAATATAAAAATATTTGTCTAATGTACTTTATTACATTATTAATGACTTTATTTTCAAGTTTCAGTAATTTACTTCTTCTCCGTAAATATATATTTTCTATTCCAATCTCGTAATTTTTGTGAGTATTATTACAAATACTAGAGAAAAACCCGCGCGTTGCGCGGTTAGCCTATAATATATTAATGTCATTGTATATTAAATGATATATAATTTCTCAGACTTATACTGATTATATAATATAATAGCAAAAGTTAAAATTTTAACTTTCACCTAAACTAAAATTAGGTATAATTGTCAATTTAACTGTCATGAATATATTTCTTTTTACAAATATAAATTATTATTACATATATTTATATGACCATATTATTTAAATCCAATAAAAAATAATTGAATAAGTACTAATATAAGATTAGATTTATATAAAAAATAATATTTTTTCTTACAATAAAATTGTTAGGCATACTATTATATTTAAATTTATTTAGATTAAGGATACTAATTTCTTCCAGATTAATCGTAGGTTGTGTTTTGAAACCCGGCCATAGGCATGCCTAGCATTTAATTATCTTGAGGAAAAGCTTTTCCATTCATTATAGTCCTACACGGCTTGAGGAATTAGTCTCTGCAATTGTACAGAGGATATTCGATTTTTACAAATATATATATATATATATATATATATATATATATATATATATATATATATATATATATATATATATATATATATATATATATATATAATTATTTATATAAAATTATGTGTAAATAAGAATTATAAAAAAAAATATAACATAACTAAATATGAAATTATAGATTATTTTAAAATTATATTTAATATAAAAATTAAATATATAAGATCAGTTATTTCCTGACTTCGACATTAAATAATAACATTTGAAGAGTTGATCGGAAAAAGTGGAGAAAATCCAAACTAAAAGTTTATAAAACAAATTTACAAACAATATTTCTTTTGGTAGAATTAACCTCAATATAATCTTTATTGATTATTTTAATATTTAAATTTTTATTAATATAATTAATAAATTGATGAGTATATGTTACTCATTTTTTAAAAATTGAATGATCATAGTTAAAATATATGTTAATGTAATATAAAAAAGAGATTTTTATTATCAACCCTTAACAAAATTTATACCATTTTACAAATAAAGAAAATAATATCATAAATAATTATCACCATTTTAGCCCAACCTCATAAAAAATTTGTAATTAAAATCGTAACAGACAATTTCTTAAAAGTTAAACATACAATATTTTTAATTTTTCTGTAATTACCATATAATACTTTTAAATTTATGATAGTTACTTCATATCGTAAAGGGAACTTTTGATCTTTCCTTCTTTTCTAATTTTTTTTTCTTTTCAATACGCTATTATACGATTTGAACCATCATTTCATCTGTACTCATTCAAAAAAATATGTTTAAACAATACATAAAATATTTATTATAAAATATATAAAAATATCATTAAAAAAGTAAAAAAAATGACACGTATCAAAACTTAACTGACTTAAATAAATTTAAATATAAATAAAATTAGAAAAGAAGATGAACAAATGTTTGATATTAATAAAAATAGGATTCAAATATTCTGTCAAACTATATATTAGAATGTCTTGAAATATGTCTTTCAAGAGTTGATTGCAGGAAGCCAAACTAAATTTTATAGTTCCACAAACCAAAATAAGATAGTTGTTTCACATCTTAAATAATACTTTTGATCTTGCCTTTATTTTCAATATTATATGATTTCAACCACCATTTCATATGCACTACTTCAAAATAAATATGTTTAATCAATACATAAAATATTGATTATAAAATATTGTTGCTATAAGGAGTGAAAAGTGATTCTAATTTATAAAGAGTGAAAAGTGATTCTAATTATTCTAATGAGTTCAAAATGAATGAATCGTAGTTATAAATAGAGAAATTCAGAAAAATTATTTTAAGTGCACAAAGGTTAAAAATTGAAGAATGTTTGAATGAATTATTAGTTTACAAACCATTATTGTATTGTGTATATCAATTATAGTTTTAATGACCATTAAAATAATAATTAAATAAATAAAATTAAAATTTATGAGAATATAAGTTACAAAAAGTAAAGAGTTTTGTGAAACGGACAATTCAATATATAATTTATGAAGATAGTAAACTGTTAATTAAGAGTTTTGTGAAACGGACAATTCAATATATAATTTATGAAGATAGTAAAGTGTTAATTAAGAAATACATAAAGATATCGTTTTTTCATATTATATTTTTTTATCTTATTCTTTTTGCATGAGAGGTACTTTTTACATGATATATATTTAGATATAAATTTTATATTTTAATATCAAAATTTAACTATGAAAATTATAATATAAAATTATTATAAATTTATAATAGTCTTGAATATCATAATTTTTAATTTTTAATTTTCTATTATTTTTATTGAGAAAAAATCAAAATTACTCCACTATAAATTAACAAATAAAAGTGAGAGAGATTAAAATTAGGCATTAATTGTATTTGTTTATATAAAAATTGAGGTATATCACACTCAATAGTGTTAGAAAATGAAAATTGTTTTAATGAATTTTTAGTGCAAAAAATTAAAAATTTAAGAGTCTTTTAATGAATTTATAGTCTTTAAGTTTTCCATTATTTTTATTGTGAAAAACATAAAATTAATCCACTATATATTTATGAAAAAGAAATAAATATATTCTAAAATTATATATTAAATTTTGATTTTTATAAGTGTTATTTTAATTTTGTTGTTTACCTTATTACTATTTATTTAGTTATTATTTATCATGATACATACAAAAGCTCATTTGATAGACTAATTTTCAAAAACAGTTTTAAAGTTAAAAATAATATTTTTAATTTGAATTTTAAAATTGTTGTACAAAATTAATTTAATGAAAAATATTTTTATTATATTTCTTAATTGTATATAAAATTAAATATATGATTTAGTCATTAAATAAAATAGAGACAAAATTTTCTTATAATTTTTATAAACTAAGTGCTAAATGATAAAATTTTCTTATAATTTTTATAAACTAAGTGCTAAATGATTATTATCATAATAATAATAATAATAATAATAATAATTATTATTATTATTATTATTATTATTATAATAATAATAATAATAATAATAATAATAATAATAATTAATATTATTAGACGTGAGCAATTAGGGTTAGAAATAATATGGAATAATCTGAGAAAATGCCACATAGACCACTAGAGATAGGGAAATTGCCACGTAGACAATTAGGGTTAGGGTTGTGACCAAAGTTGTCATCATGACAACTTTGGATTTAGATTAAGTAAATAGATAGATAGATAGATATCCATGTAGATAAATTTGCTCTATTATCATTATGACAATAAAACAATAATTTATTTTGACATTAAGACAATAAATTATTATGACATTAAAAAAAATTAAAACAATAAATTACTATCTGACAGTAAAATATAAATGACTCAATTTTAATAATTAAAACAAAAAAATTACTCAATATCTAAAAAAGTAATCACCATTATTTACTCAATAAATTACTCAATAAATGATAAGGATATAGTAAATTATCATTATTTGTTTTGAAATTAAAACAATAATTATTATGACATTAAAACAATAAATAAATATGACATTAAAACAATTTTAAAATATTAAATCACTATTTGACATTAAAACAATAAACTACTTAATATTAAAAATTAATGATAAGGATATATTAATAAATTACCATCAATAAGCATTAATGGTCTGAATAATTTAACAATTAAAAACTAAATAACTAAACTATTATTTAGAGTATTTTAGTTTTACTTATTTTATTTCTATTTATTTATATTATTTCTAAAGAAATGAATTTGTTATTTAAATTTATATTTATCTTTCAAATAAACACTATAGTATGAAAAAGAAAAATAATTGTAAATGTGTTGCACACGTGAATCACAAGTAAATAAATAGAGTGTATTTTTTTGCATGGAGTGCATTTTTTGCTCTTCGGCGGAGGATTCATTAGACCATATTTTTTTGAATTGTTGTGTTGCTAAGTTGGTTTGGAAGGAGTTGGCCATTTGGATCGGTTTTGAGGAATGGGGAGCAAATAACATTAAAGAAAGTTTTTTAAAGTGGTGTTTTTTTTTTAATAAGCTAAATTTTCGTATAAACCGGAGTACAAAGGGGTACCCCAACCCGTATACAACTATAGCCTGATCAAATATCACCGGCTACAAAAATCACTCGGAGAATTAACCCAAGTGAAATAATTACAAAAGTAGGAACTATTATAACTCCTACCTATCCACCACCAAGTATAAATTAAAATACGATTTGAAATCGTATCTAAATCCCAAAATTCGTCCCTAAAAATAATATTGTTACGGCATAACCAAAGGATCCAACAAATCGATAACCATAACCCTACTGCTATTCTAACAACCAACCCTCTATCGACACAACCCTGTATCCAACATGTTAAATGAGAGACCATATTACCTACCAATATACACGGAATCCCCAACCATTTACAAGCAAAATTCCACACCAAAATAGCTTTACCACACAGAAATAATACATGTTCAGACGACTCCATATCGAGAAAGCAAAAAGGGCAGGACATCTTGAACCTATTAGTAACAATTCCTCGCCTACTCAAATTATCCCTCGTTGGAATTCGCTTATGGAGCATCCTCCAACCAAACACTTTCACCTTAAACAGAACTTGCGCTAGCCATATTAACTTAAATGCCACTTTCATTTCAATTCCAACCTGTACAGTATTCTCTTCAATCTTCCCCTGCAAAAAATCATAAACAGATGAAACAGAATAAAAATAATTATTCTCCAGCAACCATTTAATTGAATCCTTGGCATTCTTGATTATGGAAACATCAGCCAATATCAAATACAATTCTTCCAGCTGAACCCGAGCTATCTCCTGTGCTTCACCTACATCCACTTTGATATCCCACTTCCAATTCTCTCCCTCCCAATAACCATTATCTCTGACTGGACTAAACTTTGATTCTACTAAACCAAACAGCGCTGGAAACCTTCTGCTCATTGACTCATCCAAAGCCCATTTCGACCTCCAAAAATCCACACTAGTCCCGTCTCCAATCTCAAAGGCGATTAGGTCAACCAGCCTTCCTTCGCCCAGAGCTTTCAAAGCCTGTAATAGATCTAAAAACCAAAGAGATGGCTTCACCTGCAAAGTTGAGACATCACTACTAACAAAATCATAACAGCAAAAAGGATATCTAAAATTAATAAAATCCTTCCAAATTGTAAACTTGTTCTCTAAAATCCTCCAAGCCCACTTAAGGAACAAAGCCAAGTTGAATAATTTTAGATCTTTCACGCCTAAACCACCCAAGTCTCTATTCCTGCAAACCGTTTTCCAACTTACCCAAGAAATCCCATTTTTATTCTCCACACCATTCCACAAAAAAGATCTTTGAATTGACTTGAGAATTCTAACCACCTTAGCCGGCATTCTATAAAAGGACATGTAATGGATTGGCAAATTACTCAAGACAGAATTAATTAAAGTAACTCGACCACCCATTGATAAGAACCGGCTCCTCCAAGTATTCAATCTCGCACGCATAATGTCTATCACCGGCTTCCAGAAGGAGATTAACCTATGATTGCCTCCAATTAATATCCCAAGAAACGAAAATTGAGAAGGAGCAATTTTACATGATAGATATAACTCTGCAGATCTGATCTTGGATTCATCCAACCCTACACAAATCAACGAACTCTTTCTAAAATTAATGTCCAAACCTGAAGTGAGATGAAAAGCTTTCAAAATGGCTTTGAACGCTATGATATTCTTCCACGAACCATCACCAATTAAGACAGAGTCATCAGCAAACTGCAGCATGTGAAAACCAATCTCTGAATTGACCTTAAATTCTGAAAAAAAACCACTAGCAACTGCACGCTTCATAATAATTTCCAGCCCCTCTGCAACCAAACAAAAGAGAAAAGGAGCTAAAGGGTCTCCTTGCTTGAGACCCCTCGTCACTCTAAAATCTTGAGAAGGACTCCCATTTACTAAAACAGATGAAAAACTATTAAAAACACCAAGATCCATCCATCTCAACCACCTAGACCCAAACCCCATATGTTTCATCACTTCACGAAGATAATTCCAATCTACACAGTCGTACGCTTTAGCAAAGTCCACTTTGAAAATCATTAACTCCTTTTTAGATCTCTTAGCAAAATCCAGAATCTCATTTAAAACCAATACCCCATCTAGTATGTTTCTTCCTTCCAAAAATGTTGTTTGAGTATTTGAAACTATACCACCAATTTTCTTCTTAAGCCTATTAGCAAGAATTTTAGAAATAACCTTATAAACTGAACTTACCAAAGAGATTGGCCTATATCCATCAAGGTCTTCAGGATTTTCAGTCTTAGGAATCAACACCACAAACGAAGACGCAAAGCTTTTATGAAGTTGTTCTCCCTCAAAAAATTCCAACACACAATTTGAGAACTCTGAACCTATAAAATCCCAACATCTTTTCAAAAATTCAAAACTGAATCCATCCGGCCCAGGACTACGTTCCCCAGAAAAACCAAAGACCACTTCCTTGATTTCCTGCAAACTTACATCAACTTCTAGTTCTTGACTATCTGCCAGAGATAAAGATTTGAAACCATCTCTACCAATACGAGGAAAGGCTCTATCTGCCCTACAAAATCTGCTAGCAAAATGAAACCTGGCATGTTGTTTTACCATATGCACATCCTCCTCCAATCTGCCATTGATAATAACTTCATTAATGGTATTCAAGTTAATCCTCTGCCTCAAGACATTATGAAAAAACTTTGTGTTAATATCTCCATCAGCTATCCACTTGGATCTCGATTTTTGCTTCAGAATACTCTCTTTAATTCTAGTAGATTTCCAGAAATTATCTTCTGCAGCATTCCTAGTCAGTAGTTCCTCTCTAGAAATATCACCTGCTTTTTGAACCAACAAATCTTCCATTTCATTGACAACCCCAACATCCTTTTGAATACTAAGATCAATCCAACCAAACACATTTGTATTCCACCAACGAATTCTATTCCTCAGATGTTTCATCTTCTCTGCCAATATATACGAAGCTTTTCCTGTTATCTTAAATTCTACCCACTCTTTCTTAATGAAAGCTAAAAAATCAGAATGGTCAAACCAACACGACAAAACCTTAAATGGCTTGGGGCCCCAATTTGTATTCTTAACTGCGATCCAAACCGGCCTATGATCTGATATATCTCTCTCTTCAATGCGTTGAGTGACCATATTCCAATCATTAAAAATAAAAGGCGAAACAAGGAATCGATCAAGACGACTATAGACAGTATCTTTAGATTTGAACCAAGAGAATCTGAGACCACCACTTAATGGAAGATCCACCAGACCTAGAGCATTGATGAATTCAGAAAACTCTACCATGTGTCTTCTATTGGGTCGAGAATACCCAATCTGCTCCTCCATACTCTTGATAGAATTAAAATCCCCCCTACTATCCATTCTCCTGGACTCAAACTATCTTTAAGCTTTAATAATCCCTTCCATAAGACTCTCCTCTCTCCAATATTAGAAGGAGAGTAGATGTTAAACAAATAGCATCTTCTACCTTTCCAAATCGCTTGCATCCCGAGGTAACCTTGACCCCTATAACTACATATAGGAGATAGAACATCTGACTTCCATATGGTAATTAATCCTCCTGATAGCCCATTAGCATTGGATGTAGACCAATGACAAGACCAATCTCTCCAGACACTAAAAACCAGCTCATCAGTAGCACAACTGCACTTCGTTTCCTGTAAAAAACAAATCTCTGCTCCACCTTTAATCAAAGTTTCTCTAATCTTCTTTCTCTTCAAAACCCCACCACACCCGCGAATATTGTAGGACACAATATTCATGTAAACTTAGTAGCTTCCACCTTCTTGCCATCTACTGCTTTTCTATCCCCCTCTTCTAAATTCCTCAAAATATTCTCAAACACCTCATCATCTTCCTCAGCTTCTATTCCTAACTGTTGAATAACATCCCACACTCTAACCGGCATATTCTCCAATTTCTTCTTAATTCTTGAATTACACTGAACAAAAACAGAATCAGAAATAGAATTATCATTTGAACCAGAGGGGATATTTTCATGAAATGACAGAGAACCCTTCTTCATATCTTTCCTAGAAACCTTCCCCTGCTTCTCATTCTTCTTGTGATGCCTTAGAAACACACTTTCAGCTTGAAGGAGTGTAGCATAATAGGAGGGATCAAAAGGAATTTTGAGTCTTTGATAAATATCACCAATAATTTGCTTCTTACTCTTCTTCTTAACCACCTGAGAACCCACACAATCCTGGGCAACTGATCTTCCAGCCTCCTTATCACATAAGTTATCAAACATTGGTATATGATCTCTCCCCATCGAACAATGGATAAGGTTCAATTGATTACCACCCTCAATACCCTCTACAACTCTTATGTTTAACCAAAGAACAAGTAACGTGATCTGGGATCAATCCAACCTCATCTGACTTAGAAGAATTAACCTCACATAGACCAGCTTCTCCAGCATTACTGGATCTACACAAACCATCAAGAATGGGACTGTCACCAAGAGCCTGCCCTAATTTAGAACAATAAACATCCACCGAATCTGCATGATGAGAATATTCCTCAGAAAAATTTCTTACAGTCTCCACACCCTCCCGATCAGCATGATCAATCTTGTCTTCATCTCTGACACCATCTTCCTCTAACCCATACATACTCTCCCCACCCAAATTCCTGTTATGTCCCACTACACTGCCATCAGAGTTATAAGATTGGGAATCCACAAAGTCTGAACTATCTTCTTCAAAGCAGGTTCTACTCCTACTAGCAGATTCATTCACATATGGGCCAAAGGAATCCTCAACTATCTTAATACAGAAAACCTTATCATTGACATCCAAATTGACCACTTCATTGAGATTCGAAGCACACTTAGTCCTAATCAGAATCCTTGCCATATCAAACCTTGAATGTTTCCTTGTGTCATCATTCATACTAACAAACTCACCTATAGTTCCAGCTAAGAACTTGAAAAAAATTTCTCTCCACACATGACATGGAATACCAAAAATCTTGACCCAAGTGAGTATTTCTTGGTCCACATCGTTTGGAGACCAATGATGGATATCCGAAAACCATCTGGAAATCCAACTAGATTCCTCTGCTATCAATCTTTCAATATCGCCTGGATTATCTTCCTCAATAAGACATAGATTAGCTCCCATTGGAGTAACCTTAAGATTAAAGAAACCTTCCATTTGAAATGCTTCTACAACCTCCTTCGCAGAACCAGGTATCTCCAAAACCCCTGTAAACGCCTGCTCAAATCTTTCCAAATCTTCTTTGTTAACATCAAAACTCAAATGAGCAAAGTTTGGTTTATCTCCTATAAGAACATTCTTTGATTTCTTAGTATTCCTACCAGTCACCTGCAAAAGTCAGTTTTGAAACAAAGTCGTTCCTCTTCTCTTTACTGATAGAGTTACCATCAACCCTCTTCTGTTCCACAGGCTTACGAACAACAGGACTAGATCCCACACCAACCTTATATTCTCTCCTAAATCTAGGAAGATTAGCAAAAATCTTAATGCCATTAATAACAACTTTGTCTAAACTAATGGCAAGAAGATGTTCGTCCTCCACACTCTTAAACCTAACAAATCCAAATCTATTACCCCTAATATCAAGCCTACCCAGAATAAACACCTCCAAGATTGTACCAAACTCCTTAAAAACTTCAAACATCTGCTTCGCTTCATACGAATCTGGAAACCGGGTAAAGAAAAAAGAAGACGATTCTTGTAAATCCACATCAGTAACCTTACCTTTGTTACTCTTCCATATAGACATTCTTCCAAGAGACACTTTCCGATTTAAAGGATTCTTCTTTCTATCCACCTCAGTCCAAACTCCTCTGTAACCCCCTTTGTTGTTCTGATGTGCCATGAATCAAAACAAAGTCGACTACGATAAACCCTCCAGAAATAGATCCGCCAGCAACCCACTACCCAGTAGAACCCAAGTGACGACACCTCCCTACCGAGACCCCTAAGCCCTAAAGCCAGGAATTTAAGCCAAAGATAGGAAAGAGTTCACCCAGTATCTACTCAAATAGAGAGTCTGAACTGCTACGGATGGGTTATCAATAGAAACGAGAACAACGATTACATCTAATGCACCTGATACATTGTTTTCTTTCAATTAGGGTTAACCGGAATTTGGGGAAGAAGACAAAGGGACAAAGGGATAGAGAGAAGGTGGAGATTCTCTCTCTTGTATTTTTTAAGTTTTAAGCTTTTTCTAAACTTAAGAGGGTGAAGAAAGGAAAAGTTGGTTGTGTTTGGTTGGCTATGACTTGGTATATTTGGAATTTGCGGAACGGAATTATTTTTAGGAATGATAAGTGGAATGTGTGGGATATCGTTTGGAATATTAAGATGATAATTTGGAGATGGTCTTTCATCGGGAAATTTTTTTTTAATAAGCTAAACTTTCATATAAATAGGGGTACAAAGCGGTACCCCATCCCGTATACATCTATAGCCTGAACAAAAATCACCGGCTACAAAAATCACTAGGAGAGTTAACCCAAGTGAAATAATTACAAAAATAAGGACTATTATAACTCTTTCCTATCCACCACCAAGTGTAAAGTAAAATACGATTTGAAATCGTATCTAAATCCCAAAATTCATCCCTAAATACGATGTTGTTACGGGATGACCAAATAATCCAACAAATCGATAACCATAGCCCTACTGCTATTCTAACAACCAACCCTCTATCAACACAGCCCTGCACCCAACATGTTAAATGAGTTAGCATATTCCCCACCAATATACAAGGAATCCCCAACCATTTACAAGCATAATTACACACCAAAATTGTCTTACTATAGTATAATAAAACATGCTCAACCGACTCCGTTTCAAGGAAGCAAAAAGGACAAGTCATCTTGTGCCTATTAGTGATAATACCTCTACGAATCAAGTTATCCCTCGTTGGAATTCTCTTGTGAAGCATCCTCCAATCAAAAACTTTCACCTTAAAAGGAGCTTGAGCTAACCAAATTAACTTGAACGCCGCTTTCGTTTCAATTCCAAACTGTGCGTCAATCTCTCCAAGTGTCTCCTGCAAAAAAACATACATAGAAGAGACAGAAAAAACATGATTTTCCTCCGGCAACCACTTGACTGAAACATTGGCATTCTTGTCTATGGAAATGTCAGCCAGTAACAGATAAAGTTCTTCAAGCTGTAACCGAGCCTGCTCAGGAAAATCAGTGACCTCCACTTTAATGTCCCAAATCCAGTTCTCTCCCTCCCAAAATCCATTATCAATGACTGTGTTTGAGGTTGTATATACTAAACCAAACAGAACATGAAACCGCCTACTGAAGGTATCATTCATTGCCCATTTAGTCCTCCAAAAGTCCACCTACTTCCATCTCCAATATCGTATGCAATTAGATCAGCCAACATACCCTCTCCCGCAGCTTTCGTGGCAAGGATCTGATCTAGAAACCAAGTAGAATGAGGGACCTACAAGTTTGAACACTCACCACTAAAAAAATCAGAGCAGCTAAAAGGATATCTATAGTTGATGAAATCCTTCCAAATTGAAGTCTTATTCTCTAAAATCTTCCAAGACCATTTAAGGAACAATGCCAAATTGAATAATTTAAGATCTCTCACCCCTAAACCACCCAACTCTCTATTTCTGCATACCATATTCCAGCTTATCCACGCAATCCCTTTTTTATTCTCCAAGCCATTCCACAAAAACGATTTTTGAATCGACCTGAGAATTCTAACCACCTTGGCCGGCATTTTATAGAAAGTCGTGTAGTGGATTGGCAAATTATTCAGGACAGAATTAATTAAAGTAACTCTACCTCCCATTGATAAGAACTGACTTTTCCATGTATTCAATCTAGCACGCATCGTATCTATCACCGGCTTCCAAAATGAGATTAACCTGTGGTTACCTCCAATTAAGATCCCAAGAAACGAAAACTGAGAGGGAGAGATTTTACAGGAAAGATACAGCTCTGCAGCTCTAATCTTGTTCTCTTCCAAACCTACACATATCAAAGAACTCTTGCTGAAATTAATATCCAACCCTGAAGTGAGATGAAAACCTTTCAAAATGGATTTAATAGCAATAATATTTTTCCAAGAACCGTCACCAATTAGGACAGAATCATCAGCATATTGTAGCAGGTGAAAATCAATATCTGAGTTGACTTTAAACTCTGAAAATGTACCAGCAGCTATTGCATGTTTCATGATAACTTCCAGACCCTCTGCAGCCAAATAGAAAAGGAAAGGAGCAAGGGGATCTCCTTGCTTGAGACCCCTAGACACTCTGAAATCTTGAGATGGACTTCCATTAACTAAAACAGATGAGAAACTATTAAAAACTCCAAGGTCTATCCATCTCAACCACTTCGAACCAAATCCCATATGATTCATAACTTCACGTAGATAATTCCAATCAACACAGTCATATGCTTTAGCAAAGTCCACTTTGATAATCATTAGTTCCTTCTTAGATCTCTTGGCAAACTCTAGAATTTCATTTAAAACAAACACCTCATCTAATAGATTTCTTCCTTCCAAAAACGCAGTTTGAGTATTTGAGATAATTCCTCCAATTTTCTTCTTGAGCCTGTTGGAAAGAATTTTAGATATTACCTTATAAACTGAACTAACAAGAGAGATAGGCCTATATCCATCAAAATCTTCAGGATTATCAGCCTTCGGAATCAAGACCACAAAAGAAGACGCAAAGCTTTTATGTAGTTGTTCTCCTTCAAAAAACTCCGACACACAATTTGAAAACTCTGAGCCTACAATATCCCAGCATTTTTTCAAGAATTCGAAACTGAAGCCATCAGGCCCAGGACTACGATCCCCTGAAAAACCAAACACCACTTCCCTGATTTCCTGCAAGTTAACATCAACCTATAGGTCTTGACTATCTGCAAGTGAAAGAGATTTAAAACCAGAGCCACCAATACGAGGGAAAGGTTTATCCACCCTACTGAATCTACTAGCAAAATGAGAACTGGCCAATTGTTTCACAATCTGCACATCCTCCACCAATTTACCATTAATTGTGACTCCATTAATGGTGTTCAAATTTATCCTCTGTCTCAACACACTATGAAAGAACTTAGTATTGATATCTCCATCAGCTATCCACTTGGATCTCGGTTTTTGTTTCAGAATGCTCTCTTTAACTCTAATGGATTTCCATAAATTGTCTTCTGCTACATTTCTGCATAACAGATCCTCGCCAGTGATAACTCCACTTTTCTGAACAATCAAGTCTTCCATTTCATTAACAGCCTCAACTTCCTTTTGTATACTAAGATCAACCCAACCATATATATTGGTATTCCACCATCGAATTTTATCTCTAAGATGTTTCATTTTCTTTGCCAAGATATAAGAGGCTTTTCCTGTTATCTTAAAGTCTTCCCACTCTTTCTTAATGAAAGGAATGAAGTCACAGTGGTCGAACCAGCAAGACGAAATCTTAAACGGCTTGGGACCCCAGTTAGTGTTTTTAGCAGTAATCCAAACCGGCCTGTGATATGAAATATCCCTCTCTCCTATTCGTTGCGTCACCATGTTCCAATCATTAAAGACAGAGGGAGAAACAAGAAACCGGTCAAGACGACTATAAACTGTACCTTTTGACTTAAACCAAGAGAATTTGAGTCCACTTAAAGGAAGATCAACCACACCTAGAAAATTAATGAACTCTGAAAACTCTAACATGCGCCTTCTGTTGGGTCGAGTATACCCAATCTGCTCCTCCATACTCTTAATTGAATTGAAGTCCCCCCTACTATCCACTCTCCTGGACTCAAACTATTTTTAAGATTTATTAATTCCTTCCATAAAACCCTCCTCTCTGCAATGTTACAAGGAGAGTAAATATTAAACAGATAACACCTTCTACCTTTCCATATCGCTTGCATCCCAAGATATCCTTTACCCCTATAACTACAAATAGGTGTCATAACATCAGTCTTCCAGATGATGATTAATCCTCCAGATAACCCAATAACATTAGACGCAGACCATTGACAATTCCTATCTTTCCATACACTATACACTAATTCTTCTGTTATACTAATACACTTCGTTTCCTGCAGAAAACATATCTCTGCCCCAACTTTATTCAGAGTTTCTCTAATCTTCTTTCTTTTCAAAACCCCTCCACACCCTCGAATATTGTAGGAGACAATATTCATTTAAACTTAGTAGCTTCCACCTTCTTTCCTTTTATTGATTTTCTATCCACCTCTTCTAAATTCCTCAATATATTCTCAAACACTTCATCATCTTCTTCAGCTTCAATACCTAACTGTTGAATAGAGTCCCACACCCTAATAGGAATATTCTCCAGTTTCTTCTTTATCCTTAAATTACTCTGTACAAAACCAGAGTTAGAAATAGAATTGTCATTTGAGACGGATGTCTTGTTCTCATGGATTGACAGAGGATACTTCCTTTTATCCTTCCCCTGCACTTCCGGTTTCTTATGAGACATCAGAAAAGAACTTTCAGCTTGAAGAAGAGTAGCATAATACGAAGGATTAAAAGGAATCTTCAGTCTTTGATAAATGTCACCAATGATTTGCTTCTTACTCTTCTTCTTATTAACTTGAATTCCTTCGTTATCCTGAGCAATGGGTCTACCAGCATTTAAATCACATAAGTGATCAGACTGAGACGGAGGGCATCTATCCAAAGGAGACCTGTCATTAAGAATATGATTTGTATCACTGGCACTCACTAGACTAACTTCATCTCTATAAAGTTTAGCCAAAGAATAAGTAACATGGTCAGGGGTCAATCCATTCTCAATACTCTTAAGCGTATTAACCTCCAAGCCACAGAGATCAGCTTCTCCAGCAATATTGGAACTACGATAACAATCGAGAGTGGGACTGTCAACGAGAATAGGCCCTGGTTTAGAACAACTGACTTCCACGAAATCTGTAGGATGAGAAGATTCCTCAGTAGAATTTCTGACTGAAACAACACCTTCTCGTTCACAAGAACCATTATTGCCCTCTGCACTCACACACACTTTCTCCGCACCATATGCATTCACCCCGCCAGAATTCATGTTAAGCCCCTCCTCACCACCATCAGAATTATAAGACTCAGATTCCACTAAATCTGAGCTATCTTCTTCAAAGCAGGACATTCTTCTAGAGCTAGTGTCTTTAACATGCGGCCCAAAAGAATCCTCTACTATCTTAATACGATAGACATTATCATTGACATCTAGATTGACCACTTCATTGAGATTCATAGCACACTTAGTCCTAATTAGAATTCTCGCCACATCGAACCTAGAGTGTCTCCTAGTGTTATCATCCATACTGACGAAAGCACCTATTGTACCAGCTAGAAATTTGAAAAAAATTTTGCCCCACACATGGCATGGAAGACCAAAGATCTTAACCCAAGTAAGTCTTTCTTGATCCAAGTCATTTGGGGACCAATGGTGAATGTCCGAAAACCATCTGGCAATCTAACTAGATTCCTCTGCTATCAACCTTTCAATATCACCAGGATTGTCTTCCTCAATAAGGCAGAGGTTAGCGCCCATTGGAGTAACCTTAATATTAAAAAAACCTTCCATTTGAAATGCTTCCGCTACTTCCATCGCAGAGCCAGGATTCTCCAAGACCCCTGTAAAAGCCTGCTCAAACCTTTCCAATTCTTCTTCGTTAACATTGAAACTCATATGAGCGAAATTAGGTTTATCTCCCAGAAGATCTTATTTTGATTTCTTGATATCAACATTCCAATCTTTATGCCTTCTAGCAGCCTGAGCAAAGGACAATTTAGAAACTAAACCACTCCTTTTGTCTTTTCTGATTGAGTATCCTTCCACCCTCCTCAGATCCTCATTCTTACGATCTATAGGACCAATACCAGCACCTTCCTTATGCTCTCTCCTAAATCTGGGTAAATTGGCAAAAATCTTAGTACCATTAATGACAACTTTGTCTAGATTAATGGCAAGAAGATGTTCGTCCTCTACACTTTTAAACCTAACGAATCCAAATCTTTTGCCCCTGATGTCAAGCCTACCCGGGATGAACACTTCCAATATTATCCCAAACTCCTTAAAGACTTCGTACATCTGTTTCGCTTCATACGAATCTGGAAACCGAGTAAAGAAAAAAGAAGATGATTCTTACAGATCCAAATCAGTAACCTTACCTTTGTTGCTCTTCCAAATAGACATTCTACCAATAGAGGCATTCTGACCTATGGACTTCTTCTTCTTACCCACCTCAGTCCAGACCCCTCTGATTCCCCCCTTGTTATTCTGAAATGCCATACTTCAAGCAGCCTCAACAATGATGAACCCAACCAGAGAAAGAACGACCACCAACCCGCTACCCAGTAAAACCCAGATGACGACACCTCCCTACAGAGGCCCCTAAGCCCTAAAGCCAGGAGTTTAAGCCAAAGATAGAGAAGAGCTCACCCAGTATCTACTCGGAGAACAGGTCAGGGGACGTTACGATTGGGTTATCAAGAGAAGGAGGAATTCGAAGAAAGCACCTAATGAACCTGATACATTGTTGAATGATGGAAAGAATCTAACCGATTGAGTTGTAGAAGATAAGGGTTCTCTACTCTAGAGAGAAGTCAGAGAGTCTCTCTCTACTCGCGCTGCAAATAGTGAGATTTCATCGGGAAAATTACCCGCTCCAATTCTAGCTTTTATGAGTTTAGTAGGTTCCCTTTGTACTACTTGTCTTAAGGCTTAATTGGGTTGTAATTTTCTTTTTGCCTTGTGGGTAGCCTCGTTTTTTTGTAAGTGGGTTCGAGAACTCATTGTTCTCGCTATCAATGATTTCTTGCTTATAAAAAAAACAAGTAAATAGATAGATAAGTTAAATTATTTTGTTAAGGATTATATAATGCCAACTTTAAAAATGATCTTACTCAAACTAAAGCATCAGTTAGATATAAATCATATAACATTCAGTTAATAAATATGCCATGAATTTTTTGAACTAAATATACATTAAATGAAGAGCTTTTGGAGGGTTGTATATATATTTTGAAATGTCTTTGATATTTTTTAAAAATATAAAAAACAATATAATTTTATAAGGTAATGTAGTATATTACTTTTTAAACATTTTAAAAATATTATACACATTTCAAGATATAGTCTAATAAAATATTTTTTCTCCTTACAAAATTTATAATAATATAATATTATTATTATTACAAAGTATTTAAAAAATTTGAAATCACAATATTATAAAATAAATGCTCAATTATTTTTATTTTTGTTATAAAGATACCGAAATTTAAATACACAGAATTAAGTAAATTAATATTAACCTAACAAATAATATGTTGCTTTGTTTATAATTAGTAAAAATGTTACACAAATCATATTAATCCTATTTCTTAACTTGATATCTCAAACTGACATATATGTTTACAAAATAAAGATCTCTCAGAAAAACTTCACATAGCACACGTAAATTTCAATCCATCAAAATGTAGGTAATTATGACTACTCATTCTACTGTACACCACTTTATTGTAATCTACTATGCAATTTGTCTTGATTGCATCAATTATCACCTATCTTATTCTTATTGGTCAAAACAGATTTTATTCAGAAATCTTATCCTCGATCTCTCTCCATTTATCTTGATTTGCATCTGTCTCACTTGTATGGCATTATTCTATTTCTGATCATTTCACCAAAAAATTTCCTCAAAACAAACCATTTCCCCACTGTGTTTTCTTTATTTCCAAAACAAAAACAAAGTAATAAATTAAAATTTAATAATTATAAATGGTTTAATGATAAACATTAGGAGCATCACTATCGAATAAAATTTCTTCTTCTTTACCAATTTGGTCTTGTCTTCTTGCCTGAAACATATAATAAAAATATTTATGTGAATTTTCAAAAATTTACCTTTACTCTTTCTTCTTTTTTTAATCAATTTATTTTGTCTAAATTATTAAATTATGCTAATGAACTTTTCACATGAGATAAATATAATTAAATATTTATCTATTTATTTGTAAGATCTGAAATATTGATAAAATTGACTTTTATAAAAGAAATACTTTTTACTTTATAAAAAAGCCAGTTTTAAAATAAAAATAACTTTTAAAAAAAGTAAATTGCAAACAAATAGAAATTAAAAAAAAGCCAATTTTATTCTATTCTTTTATTAAACATAGGTAAATCTACAATCAAATAGAAATTAAAAAAAGTCTAATCACACTTAAGAACATATAAGAAGAAAAATGTAAATGAACCATGGACTTACTTATGTTATTGTTGTTCTTGTTTATGACATATTTGAATTTGTAACATCTGAAAAAATTCACTTGTTAATGATAGAGTTAATGTGTATAACATAGAATATAATAAAAAAGAGAAAGATAGAATATAATAAGAAAGAGAAAGGAAGTAATAAAAATACAAAAGAGAGAAGGTGAGAAGAAAGAGGAAGTGATTAAAATGGATACTCAGCAAACAACTCAAGAAAGTCATGACATGAAATGGAAAAGCTCATCATGATCCTCTCAGTTATACATCTAGCTCATCATGATCTTCTCAGCAAAACCACTCAAGAATATCACACAGAGGCCAAGGAAATAGTGAAAAAGAATACCTTAATTTTGTTAACAATCACTTTCCATCAAACACATTTTTTTTTTACTATCATTGTTCCTGATTTATGGAACCCTAAAATATGCACATATATGTATGGAGAAGAAACTCTAAAATCTGCACATATAAAATACCAATTAATATATACATAAAATATATGCAAAAAGTTTGGAGCTTTACGACAGATCTACCACTGTGAAATCTTCGAAAACGTCAAATCCGCCGCCATAAACTCTCTGCTTGAAACAAAACCATAACCCACAAACAGATTTTCCACTTTAGCTTATTTTGGCAAAAGAGTTTGAAATTTATCATAGTGCAGTAATATAGTCAATCCTCCGGCCGAACATCCTAATAAACGGTCTGCAAATACAAAATTAACAACAAAGGGGACCATACCACCAAAGGGGCGAATATCCTTCAAAAACCGGCGTTTCAACTTTATAACAGTCTTGTTGAAAGCACCTATTTGATACATACAATAACTTAAATCCTGATATCATATAGAAGAACAGGAAATGTTAAGGATGAGTATCATAATAAATTAGACATGTCATAGTATCATACCAATATCATTTGCGTTATCTCGACTGCAATGGAAAATAAGTTTGCCAAAAAGGACATGTTGAGTACAGAAATGTACATCAAATCAAGAATGGAGTGAGAATACAAAAATACAATGGCCTTTGATGGCAACTTACTTTATTATAGAATATTCCTCATAACACCCAACAGAGCCACTGATTTCAATCCTTCTATGGAGCCATTGTGTACCTGAAAACACATTATTTATTGTGATGAATAATAATAAAATGGATATTATAAAACAAAATATTTCATCCATGTTGCATAAGGAAATCCACTCACTACTTTTCAGTTCAATAGGAGTTCAATAGGATTTTCCTATATCCTTAACCTGCAAAATCCAAAAGATTATGAAGGAGGTTGGATCTGAAAATCTATGAATCGATACAAACCAACAAACCAATCGAAGTTGATTCATAGATTTAGAAAAGGAATGTTAAAGAGAATGGAGATGGAAGAGCTGACGGTAAGCACCAGTCGTAAACTCGTCAATGATGGTGGGTTCAAGATCTACAAAGAACGGCGCGTGGGACATGCTTTTCGGCACCTGTTTCACTGAAAATGTATTGAAGGCATCATCTCCTCCTCCAAAAGTTTTATCCCCGAGCATCTGGCCATCAGACCGTAAAACAAAATCAACACCGATTAATCAATCAAGAATACAAACAATAACATCAACAAATCAGGAATTCAAACACAAACATTGATGATCGACGATTAAAACACGAAAAAATTGGGGAAAAATCGAAAAAGAATTGAAAAAAGTTCTAAACCCTAATGGTAAGAGAGAGGCTTCATGGAAGAGAGAAAGAAGAAAAGGAAGAGAGAGAACATAACAAAGAAATGAATTGTTTCGGGAAAGCAAAAAATTTTGAATTAAAGTTTTCATTGAGAAAAGAGAAAAGAGGAAAAACAGTTCCATATGAATTGGAAAGCATAAAAAGGATTTGTTTAATAGATGACATAAAATATATTAAACATACAGTGCAATATACGTTACAAAGCATAGCAAGCAAAAAAAGCAACACCCAAGGAAATGTAGAAAAGTTTTAACATGGAAGCAAAGTAGAAAGTATGTGTTCTTCAAGCAGATGTAACACGTGGCAGCCTTAGAAATCAGAAGGGTAGATGCGTCTTTTCCATAGCATATACCTTTCTTATATGGTAGATAGCTCCAACAACTAATCTTTTTCCCACACACTTCACCACCAATTCCATATAAAAAAATAATGGTGACCTTATTCTAGTTAAGCTGGTTTTCCATCTATAAGCACCATATAAGCCCCAATGCATCAGCCATAGTTGAGTCTACACATATCTCTTCTCATCCACATGCTGAGAGAACCACTTAGTTTGTTTAGTCTAAAGCAACTAGCCCCCATCCAGTATAGTCATTTAAAAAACAACCATCATCAACAAAAATCGTGTAAGTATTAACAATAACTAATGCAACTTCATTGTTATTGAATTAGACATCATTAGCTTGATTCACCGAAGCCATCTCATAGAAAACTTGCATATAGAAATTTATACTACTAACCACCTCCATTGGGTTTGATTAATTCAAACTAAACATATAGCAATTTATAGAACCCCAAATTCTCCACAAAGTAATACCGAAAAAATGATCTACCACTTTATTGGTCACTCAACCCTCTAAGGCATTGAAAATATAATTCTCTGTGTCAAAGCAGTATTTTTCGATAGAGTCTGTTGTCGTCGAAATGCTCTGTGTCAAAATGTCAAAGAATGTCTTGACAGAATTATGACTTACCTTTATTTATTTTGTTTAACTAAGTTAGTCAGATTAGTTAGAGTTTGCTTGGTGTGCAAGAAAACTCAACCTATAAATAGGGAGTTACCCTATTATTGATTGTAATTTGAAGGTGAATCATATTGCAGTTTGTAAAGTTTGAGAGCAGAGAGAAACTCTGCATAATTCACAACTTATTCTCTTCCTTTTCACGTTGAAAACCTAATTCCCTTTCTCCCCAATCCAGTTTTCTTTTCTTCCTTCAATTATCAATTGTGTAACGATAGAATTTTTCAACCAAGGTTGGTTAATTCACTCGAGTGAAGAGTGAATAACAAGAGGGATAATCAATCGGAAAGATTGATTCTTGTTCATCAAGATTTGGTTCTGAATTCATAATGTTTTGGTGAACATAAGGAACCATTGGGTAGTAGACAAATCAAGAGGGATGTTGTAACACCCCTAATCTATACCCCCAACTAAATAAAGCGATAAAAATTTCATCAGAGTATAATTAAATATTCACGGCATAGACGAAGGCGTCACATCAATTGGGACAAAACACATAAACCTGCTCATAAAGATATGCAACAATCAGGTAGCAATTAACAGAGGAACTTAGTTCCTACTACCCACAATTCAGATACAGAATAAAAGCGGAAAATCTGCAACTGAATCTCATATATATATCACATAAAGAGTTTGTCTATCATACACAGATCCAAAAGATATCTATACATATACACATATATCACAACGATCTCCCCGACTACCCGGTGCTACATATCAGAGCTGACCGACAAAAGAATGAAGACCTAAGCTTCACAAAAAGACCTCCAGCATCTAATCTGCAATGCCTCATAGAGCATTAAAAAAAGCAGAAGGGTGAGAAACACAATCATAATATAATTGCATACAATTATATAATAACACCAAAATACACATGTAATATTCTCACCACAACTCATACCAGAATTCAAACGCAAAACAACACAATGCATATCATCATATATCCATCACCAAGGCATATATAATCAAATAAATGCATTTTATCAACAACATATATATATATATATATATATATATATATATATATATATATATATATATATATATATATATATATATATATATATATATATATATATATCTCAACTCATCAACTCCATTCACAATTCCACACAAAATCAATTCATTCATGATTTATGCAAATGCAAAGAGACTGACACAACGACTCTATGCAAATGCGGTACCATCCATCCGTTAATCTCAACACTAGTTCTCTCAAGAACTATTGGAACCATCGCTTGTTACTTAGTGTAACTCCCCGTCGGGCAAACGATGTTCCCGTCGCTCACACCTTTTTTGTATAAGGCACACGATGTTTATGGATCGCTCACACCTCTTTGTATAAGGCACACGACCCGATCGCTCACACCTCTTTGTATAAGGCACACGATCGTCCATAATCATCGCTCACACCTCTTTGTATAAGGCACACGATGTTATAGCGGATTCCCTCTGGAATCAATTCGTCGCTCACACCCACTAGGACACACGACATCTCAAGAATGCATATCATGATGCTTGGCATACAATGACTCATGACATTCAAATGCACACATATATGCAATCATCTCAATCAACAATAATCATGCTTTGTACTCAAGCCCAAAACAATGCATTTAATTGCCATAAGGCCACAACCCTCATCACAACATTTAAACACGTGCATTCACCTCATATAATCAGCACACAAGTCATACAACATATATCACCAGCACATTGCATGATAACACATCAATTACGCACAATTGAAACGGTAAAAGTCGACAAAATGACACATTTCCAAATTCTCGACTTAATTAAATCGGTCAACAAATCTAAAAACCCTCATCATAAGAAAGTACAGTTCAATAGCTATTCAACGATACCAAGAATGTTACAAACGGATAATCGGAACACAAGTTACGGACTGAACAAGAAAAGTAATCGCGAAAAACACAATTCTGCAGTCTTCCTGGCCATACGCGTATTGCCCTGAGCCATACGCGTATTGCCTTGCTCCCTCGCCCATTCCATACGCGTATTGTCCAACTTGATACGCGTATGGGCAGAGACCAATTCCTCCAAAAAATCCCACTAAAAACTCCAATACGCGTATTGCCACACTTCATACGCGTATTGCCCTCAACCTTACGCGTACCATTACGCAAATGGGCAGATGGCTGAGAAAAATGGAACTCCATACGCGTATTGCCCTCACTCCTTCAATGCCATACGCGTATTGCCTTGAGTGATACGCGTATAGGCAGTGGAAAAACCAGAAATTTCCTGCATAATTTTTCTGCGAAATTCACCCAAAAATCACTCCCAATCTCACCTAAACACCAGAAAATTACCAATTGCATGCCTAACAACATGTATCTATCATGCATCAACAATAAGGAACACTAAAACATGATTTCAGACATAGATTATACCAATTTCTAGCAATTCCAACATATTATGGTTTTTACTCTATATTTCAATTTCAATCCAATATCAACCAAAAACATACATACATAATCATACACAAGTATAAGATAATCGAGTTTCGCACCCTTACCCGATTTAATCGTATTTTTGAAAGTCGGTTGATCGATTTCTTAATCCACAAGTTTTCTCTCTTTTTCTTCTCTTCTTTTCCTTCTTTCTCTTTTTCTTCTTCTCTTTTTCTTTCCTTACTATTTTTCTCTCTTTTCTTTCTATTTTCTAACTTAAAGAAAATAAAGTAAAATGACCCAATTACCCCTACACTCAAATATCTCGCAAACGCTTCCAAAACGCGATAAAACATAACAACAATGAAAAATAATATATTTTCAAATAAAAGTCAAAAATAAAATAATATAATAATAAAATAATCAAAACGACTCGATTAAATAAAACTAACCAAAACTGGGGCATTACAACTCTCCCCCACTTAGAAATTTCCGTCCTCGAAAATATTACCTGAGACGAACAACTCTGGATACGACTCCCGCATCCGACACTCCAACTCCCAAGTCAAATTGCCCTCAGCAGCGCCTCCCCACGCTACTTTCACAAGTGCAATATCCTTGCCCCTTAACCGCTTCGACTCGCGATCCAAAATTCTCACTGGTAATGCCTCCACCGTAAGGTTCTCCCTTACCTCAACTTCATCCATCGGAATCACATGCGACGGATCCGGAACATACTTCCGAAGCTGTGAAACACGGAACACGTCGTGCAAATTCGACAGATTCGGCGGCAACGCCACCCGATAAGCCACAGCACCCACTCTCGCGGATATCTGGTAAGGACCAATAAGCCGAGAAGTAAGCTTCTTCGACTTCAATGCACGACCCACACCCGTTACCGGCGTAACTCTCAAAAATACATGATCGTCTTCTTGAAACTCAAGATCTTTCCTTCTTCGATCATGATAACTCTTTTGCCTACTCTGAGAAGCCTTCATTTTCTCACGAATAAGTTTCACCTTGTCTGTAGTCTGTTGAATCAATTCGGGTCCAACAACCGTACTCTCACCAGATTCATGCCAACACAACGGTGTTCGACATCTTCTTCCATATAACGCTTCAAAAGGTGTCATTCCAATACTAGAATGGAAACTATTATTATACGTGTATTCCACCAACGCAAGATAACTATCCCACGCACCACCTTGTTCAAGAACACAAGCCCGCAACAAATCTTTCAACGACTGAATCGTTCTCTCCGTCTGTCCATCCCTCTGAGGATGATAAGCCGAACTCAATATCAATTTAGAACCCAACGCCTTTTGTAAACTTTCCCAAAATCTCGAGGTAAACCTCGGATCTCGATCCGAAACAATACTCAACGGAACACCATGCAGCTCACAATCACACTGATATAAATTTCAGCTAACCTCTCCAAAGAAAAACTGATGTCAATCAGAATGAAATGCTCCGATTTAGTCAGTCTGTCCACAACCACCCAAATCGCATTATGTCCCCTCAGTGTATTTGGCAACCCTGTTACAAAATCCATAGAAATGCTATCCCATTTCCACTCAGGAATATCCAACGGTTGCAACAAACCACTAGGCTTTTGATGTTCCACTTTCGACTTTTGGCACGTCAAACACGCATACACAAACTGAGCCACATCTCTTTTCAATCCAGACCACCAAAAGATCTTCTTCAAATCTTGGTACATCTTATTAGCTCACGGATGTATACTCAAATTACTCCGGTGTCCTTCCTCTAAAATCATCCTTTTCAATTCCGAATCATCCGGAATACAAATTCGACCACGGAATCTCAAAACACCATTATCATCCACTTTAAAATCACTACTCGCATCTTTTTCTCCAACCAACATCAAATCCACAAATTTCACATCCAACTTCTGTTTCTCGCTTACGGTCAACAGAAACTCATTAGTAACCTTTAGCATACCCAGCCTCACGCTGTCGGATGTCACTTCACACACCAAACTCAAGTCCCTAAAAGCTTCCAAAAGTTCCCACTCTTTAACCATTAAAGCGGACATATGCAACAATTTTCGACTCAACGCATCGGCTACCACATTAGCTTTACCAGGATGGTAATTCAAGCCAAAATCGTAGTCCTTCAAAAATTCCAACCATCTCCGTTGCCTCATATTCAACTCTTTCTGATCAAACAAATATTTCAAACTTTTGTGATCACTAAAGACTTCGAATCTTGCACCATAGAGATAATGCCTCCAAATTTTCAACACAAAAACCACGGCCGCTAATTCGAGATCATGAGTAGGATAATTTTTCTCATGCACCCTCAACTGCCTCGAAGCATAAGCCACCACCTTACCCTCTTGCATCAACACACCACCTAGACCAATCAAAGACGCATCACAATACACCACAAATGGTTCACTAGGATTCGGTAAGATCAAAATCGGAGCTGTCATCAATCTTCTCTTCAGCTCACTAAAGCTTTCCTCACACCGAATATCCCAAATGAACGCTTTACCTTTACAAGTCAACTGGGTCAAAGGAAGTGCTAGCTTAGAAAAACCTTCAATGAATCTCCGATAATAACCAGCTAAACCCAAAAAGCTTCTAAATTCAGTAACAGATCTAGGAGCCTCCCATTGTAGAACTGCTTCTACTTTAGATGGATCCACAACAATACCATTACCTAAAATCACGTGCCCAAGAAAACTCACTTCTGACAACTAGAACTCACACTTGGACAATTTGGCAAAAAGTCTCTTTTCCTTCAAAATTTGCAACACCACCCGCAAATGCTCCGCGTGCTCCTCCTGGGACTTAGAATAAATCAAGATGTCATCAATAAAAACAACAAAAAATCGATCTAAATGCTCGTGGAAAATACGATTCATATACTCCATAAACACACCTGGCGCATTAGAAACCCCGAACGGCATCATAGAATATTCATAATGACCGTATCGTGTCCTAAAAGCCGTCTTCTGAATATCTCCCTCTTTCACCCTAATCTGATGATAACCTGATCTCAAATCAATCTTAATAAACACACACGCACCTACCAACTGGTCCATCAAATCATCAATTCTTGGAAGAGGATACTTATTCTTAATCGTCACTTTATTCAGCTGGCGATAATCAATACACAGTCGCATACTTCCATCTTTCTTTTTCACCAATAAAACTGGAGCACCCCAAGGCGACACACTTGGTCTCACAAACCTCTTTTCTAACAATTCATTCAACTGCTTCTTTAACTCAACCAACTCAGATGCTGACATATGATAAGGTGCCATAGAAATAGGTCTAGTACCAGGAACTAGATCTATAGAAAACTCCACCTCTCTCTGGCAGTACATCTGAAATATCCTCAGGAAATACCTCAGGAAATTCACACACAATAGGAAACACATCAAGTGAAACTTGACTATCCACTGTCAACGATGCAAACAACCCAAACAACTGAGCTTCATCCGCCAAAAGTTTCTTCAACTCTTTGGTAGATAAGAAACTCGACTCTTCGTCTTCTTCAAGAGAAGGAAATCTTACCAGCTTATGATAACAATCAATATGAACCCAATTAAACTGTAACCAATTCATTCCCAGAACCACATCTAAACCCTCCAACGGCAAACACACCAAATCCATCTCAAAGTCTTTACCATAAATGGTCAAAGGACAACTTAAACAAACCAAAGAAGTAGTTACTGACCCCGTTGCTGGAGTATCAATAACCATCTCTCCACCCATCGAAGACAACACAAGATTCAAACGCTTCGCGCACTCAGACGAAATAAATGAATGAGTCGCTCCAGTATCAATAATAGCAACTAAAGGCGTACTATTAATAAAATAAGTACCTCTGATCAGATGGTCTGCACTTGTAGTCTGAGTTCCTGCTAAGGAAAAAATTTTCCCACCAGCTGGAGCTTACTTCGGTTTCAGACACTTCGTGCTAACATGTCCAGGTTCCCCACAGTTGAAACGCTTCACCACGTTCCTCTTACAATCAGCTGCAATATGTCCTAAACCACCACAATTAGAACATTTTCTCATATCCTTCCTACATTCAAACTGACGATGTCCTAAGTCACCACACCTATAACATCTCAGAGGACTAGACATTCCTCCCCCACTTGGCCTTTTCTCAAAATTCCCCCTTTGTTTACCCTTATCAGCTGGTGTTACATAAGGACCACTACAAAACGCTTGTTTCCCTTTCCTTTCGTTCACACTTTTATAGTGAGTAGAACGAGCTTTGCTATCTTCTTCATAAATCCTACAATAATCCACCAAATCAGAAAACCTTCGAATTCTCTGATAACCAATTGTCTGCTTAATCTCAGGACGCAATCCGCTCTCAAACTTCACACACTTAGAAAACTCCGTAGTCGCTTCAGCATAATGTGGATAAAACTGCACTAGCTCCACAAACTTAGCAGTATAATCAACAACAGACATATTACCTTATTTCAACTCCAAGAACTCTATTTCCTTCTTTTCCCTAACATCTTCAGGAAAATACTTCCTCAAAAATTCCCTGCTGAACAAAGTCCAAGTGACTTCTTCATCTCCAGCTTCTAACACATGACGAGTACTAACCCACCAATCATCCGCTTTCTCCTGGAACATGTGAGTACCCAGTCTCACCTTCTGATCCTCAGCACAATCCATCACTCGAAAAATCCTTTCAATCTCCTTCAGCCAAATCTGAGCACCATCAGGATCATGCCTCCCTTTGAAGACAGGCGGTTTGTTCTTCCTGAACTCATCATTCTCAGCAGCATTAGGTTCACCCTGCACAGCCCGAGCCATAGCTTGCATAGCAGCAGCCAAAGCAGCGTCATTCCTACCAGCCATATTTTGTTCATATCCAATAACAGCAACTATGGTTAAACAAACAGCTCATCCAAACACAAACACCAACAAAAACTGACACAAACTGACACGGACTGACACAGACCGACACGGACTGGCTCTGATACCACTTAATGTGACACCCCCAATCTATACCCCCAACTAAATAAAGCGATAAAAATTTCATCAGAGTATAATTAAATATTCACGACATAGACGAAGGCGTCACATCAATTGGGACAAAACACATAAACCAGCTCATAAAGATATGCAACAATCAGGTAGCAATTAACAGAGGAACTTAGTTCCTACTACCCACAATTCAGATACAGAATAAAAGCGAAAAATTTGCAACTGAATCTCATATATATATATCACATAAAGAGTTTGTCTGTCATACACAGATCCAAAAGATATCTATACATATACACATAAATCACAACGATCTCCCCGACTACCCGGTGCTACATATCAGAGCCGACCGACAAAAGAATGAAGACATAAGCTTCACAAAACGACCTCCAACATCTAATCTGCAATGCCTCATAGAGCATTAAAAAAAGCAGAAGGGTGAGAAACACAATCATAATATAATTGCATACAATTATATAATAACACCAAAATACACATGTAATATTCTCACCACAACTCATACCAGAATTCAAACGCAAAACAACACAATGCATATCATCATATATCCATCACCAAGGCATATATAATCAAATAAATGCATTTTATCAACAACATATATATATATATATATATATATATATATATATATATCTCAACTCATCAACTCCATTCACAATTCCACACAAAATCAATCCATTCATGATTTATGCAAATGCAAAGAGACCGACACAACGACTTTATGCATATGCGGTACCATCCATCCGTTAATCTCAACACTAGTTCTCTCAGGAACTATTGGAACCATCGCTTGTTACTTAGTGTAACTCCCCGTCGGGAAAACGATGTTCCCCATCGCTCACACCTTTTTTGTATAAGGCACACGACATTTATGGATCGCTCACACCTCTTTGTATAAGGCACACGACCCGATCGCTCACACCTCTTTGTATAAGGCACACGATCGTCCATAATCATCGCTCACACCTCTTTGTATAAGGCACACGATGTTATAGCGGATTCCCTCTGGAATCGATTCGTCGCTCACACCCACTAGGGCACACGACATCTCAAGAATGCATATCATGATGCTTGGCATACAATGACTCATGACATTCAAATGCACACATATATGCAATCATCTCAATCAACAATAATCATGCTTTGCACTCAAGCCCAAAATAATGCATTTAATTACCATAAGGCCACAACCCTCATCACAACATTTAAACACGTGCATTCACCTCATATAATCAGTAGCACATTGCATGATAACACATCAATTACGCACAATTGAAACGGTAAAAGTCGACAAAATGACACATTTCCAAATTCTCGACTTAATTAAATCGGTCAACAAATCTAAAAACCCTCATCATAAGAAAGTACAGTTCAATAGCTATTCAACGATACCAAGAATGTTAAAAACGGATAATCGGAACACAAGTTACGGACTGAACAAGAAAAGTAATCGCGAAAAACACAATTCTGCAATCTTCCTGGCCATACGCGTATTGCCTTGAGCCATATGCGTATTGCCTTGCTCCCTCGCCCATTCCATACGCGTATTGCCCAACTTGATACGCGTATGGGCGGAGACCAATTCCTCCTAAAAATCCCACTAAAAACTCCAATACGCGTATTGCCTCACTTCATACGCGTATTGCCCTCAACCTTACGCGTACCATTACGCAAATGGGCAGATGGCCGAGAAAAATGGAACTCCATACGCGTATTACCCTCACTCCTTCAATGCCATACGCGTATTGGAGACACAAAGGGCAGTTTTCATCTACTTGGATTCCTTTTTTCATCAGTTGATCTCTAGTGGGGAGGATTCTTTTGAAAGTCTCCAGAGGAAGTTTTAGACTTTATTAGGGATAAGAGGTTTCCAAATCACTTTCCAATGTTGTATGTTATGAGAGTTAGAGGATTTTAGAAGATCATAATGATTTATAATCTTTAGGATCTCATGAGTAGAGATAATCGGGTATTTCCCCTTTTTCTACCAATGCCAAATGATTTTATCTTCCAGAAGTATATGAGATATCATATTGGGATGCCGCGGATTTGTTTTGCTTCAAAGTTGTCAAGATTTGTATAGATGAAATCTATGTCCCATTGTTTCATGTATCCATCAATCACATATGAAACATGGCTTGTATCTTCTAAACTTTGTAGAAGACTTATAACTTTAAAGTCATAATGCTTCTTCAAGCGTAACTTGGTTGATAACCCATGGTGGCCTCTAGAAAGGTACTTCTTATGGATATATGTGTTTGCAGGTATAATGGTTGCAACAATCATTTGATGGACAATTTGTTTTTTTATGTTGACAACCTTATGAGATGAAGTCTTCATCAGATATGATATTCAATTTGTAGTGCTTGGAGATCAAGATGTCAAAGCCTATATTTATATGAAAACACCTAATGTCAAGCAACTTTTGGTGGAATCCTTAATGATATCAATCAAGTTATAGTTCTGATGATGGTATATATCAAGGAGCCTTATCAAGCCTCATCAGATATAAGTAAAGTCAAATCTCATATGAAGTGTTAAATCAATGTTGCATCAAGCTATGGATCTTGCATCTTCAAAGTTGTGAAAGAAGAGAATTATGTAAGCTTGCCTGATCAATGTTAATTGATTTGTGTCTAAAAGGTATAAGATTAACTCTTAAATTTCTAAGTAAAATTACACATGCAGTTTTGAATGAACATAAAGCCTCACTGACTTTGTTAAAATTGCCCTACACCTTTTTACATGAAGCAATCGACTAGCCCATTATGCTTAATCAATTATCAATTTTGTAACCCTAATAATCGATTAAAGGAAGCCATAATTTATTAGTGATATGTCTCAATTTAAAAATCTTCCATATTTGAACTGTATATGTTGCGGTGAAAATCGGATAACAAGCTATGAATTAACTTGCATCATTTTTCTTTTACAACCGACTTTGATTTATCCAAAGGAAAGGTTCAAGATCGTTAAAAAACCTAAAGGGGGGAGATCTAAGGTTCGGGGGTTGGTTACGCAAAGGGAAGGTATTAGCACCCTAAACGTCCGTAATACTCTACGGGAACCTCTTGTTTTGTTTGTGTTATTCTAATGTTTGCATGCTAAGAATCTGTACTATGGTAAAGATAAAGACCTAGGTATATACACTAAGTATGCTCGCCAAGACATCGCATCTCATGCCTACGTATCCTGACGGGAAGGGAATCAGAGCATTCGTAGTTCCCCTCACTAAGGGGTAAAAGGGGTGAAAAGCTTGAAAGCAAAGCTTGTAAGGATTAGTCGGTTAGGAGAAAGAGATTAATGACTATCTCTTGAAAAGATTGTGAAAGTTTGGACCGTCTTAAAGGAGAAGAGATTAATAGCTATCTCTTTGGGAAGGCCAGGTCAGAAGGGAGAAGAGATTAATGGCTATCTCTTGTGAAATGGTTTGAGGTTAACAAAGTATTTGAGCTATCTATGACATGAAGTCAATAGAGAGACTTTTCCTTTGGAATAAGAGAAACTCAGGTATCAAGAGTAAAATGAGTAGCAAAAATATGTACAACAGGTGAAGATTGAAACCAGGAATTAACTAAAATGAAAATAAGGATAGTCAAGATTAAATTGGAAATTAAATAAGGTTTATAAAATCTAAAATCTAAAAGATTAGTATTTAACTAAAACTAATAATTAATTAAATTAGTTCTACTTAAATAAAACTTACTAACTAAATATTAAAAAGAAAAACTAACTTTAAAACGCAAATTAATTAATTCCAAAACTAACTATAATTCTAAATAAAAACTAAACTAAAGTTAATTAAAACAAATTAGCTAATCCTAAACTATTCTTAAAATAAATTACTAACCTTAAAATATTTTACTAAATCTAAAATAAAACTAGTCCTAAAATTCTAGATAAATACTAATTTGCTAATTAAAATCTAACTGAAAAAAACTAGTTTATTAATTAAGTTCTAATTAATTAATCCTAAAAACAAACTAATAACTAAATGGAATGAAACCTAACTAATTAATAACTAAGAGGCTACATGGGTGCCAGAAGGAAATGGATGGTATGAAGACAAACAGGCTGGGTGGAGAAAATGGCCCAAGATGGGCGCTGGATCAAGGGGAGCGGGTCGGTTTGACCCGACTTCATGATTTCACACTGAACCTAAAAAAAAGGGGAAACTGCAACTCACAAACCACAAACGCATCAACATCCAAAAACGGGAAGGAAAACATTCCACGGTAAATACACTTACAAACGTGAATCCGTTCCTCAAACTTCTTTGATTCTCTGCTTCTCTCTCAGTCTCGTCTTTCGTTCACTCCCTTTTTGTCGTATTCTTTCCCTCTCGCGAGTTTCTCTCTCGATTCCTCTGTCTTATCACGGCGGCTATTACTTTCGATCACGTCGGCTTCTTCTCCCTGGCTTGTAGCGTCGAGGTTGGCGGTTAGTGATGATGGAGGTGATCGCCGCTTCAGTTGGTTCGTGGTAATGGCGTTGGATGATTGCTGCAACTTTCTGCGTATGGGCTCTGGTACGATTTCAAGACAAGAACTCTGAACATGTATGTATGTCTGCGAATGTGTGTGAAAATTTGATTTTTGGTGTGAGTATGAATCTTTCTGAAACTGGTATAGATTGATGGTTTTGAGAGTTTTGTATTTTTGAGGAACTTGTGAGTTTTCTGCAGATCAAAATATGATGGATGGTTCTTCGATTGGAAACGAAAAGGAGGCGGTGGTCGAGTTGTTTTTGAGTAGTGGTCTGTGCAAAGGAAGGAAAGAGGTTGAGGAAATGGTCGATTGTGGATGGTGGTGGTTGTGAAGCACACACGCCAGCGGAGGGAGAAAGGAAAAGAAGATTTGCAGTTTTTTGGGGGCGTTAAAGGAGATGCTGTAAGAATGAGAGGCTTTGGTTCAGCTTGAAGAAACCTTGAGATTTCACATTGAGGTTTCACAGTTCTGTTGCTATGGTTTATTGTTGGAGAAAAGAGGTTTTGGAGATTGAGGTGAAGTTGAAGGATCGAAATGAAAGCTGATGATGTTGGTATTGTGGGATGAGCTGAGAAGGGTGAATCGTGTTGGTTGGAAAATGAAGGTTGAATGGACTTGAAACGAGATTGTGATAATGAAATGGCAAGGAACAAGGGATTTTTTTTTTGGGAAAATAGAGGTATGTGTATGGTTATGATATTGTGTATTGAGGTGCCCCTGCTTCTCCAATCTCTTTCCCTTCATATTATGGTTTCATCTTTTCTCTTTTTTTTTTTGAATTGCTGCCAAGCTGTGGTATTGTTGTTATCAAGTGCAGAAGGTAGCAGCGGGTTGTACGATGCTTGGTGAGAAGTCCTTGTCCATCATAGCAGGCTTTGGTTTAGCAGTGTTAAGCTTGACATTGATAGCAGTGGTACAGTTTCCACAGGTTTAGTCGTTGACGCAGGGAGGTTTTCGGTCAAAGGTTTGGGCAAGGTCTTGGTCATGAGATATTCCTATTTTTTGTATTTTTCAAAATGATAGTGTACAATGGACTTTTTGTAAAGATTTCTTTTTGTAACAACTTTATAAAAAAAGAAATGAAAATCATGAAACCTAATCTAAAAAGTACACTAAAGTAAATCATATTAAAACTAAAGTACATAAATAAAGAAAAGATGTGCTATATTGGAATTAACTAAATAAATTAAATTAACTCTAAATTGAATAACAAAAATTTAAATAATAAAGTAAAGTTCAAATACTAAACTAATTATAACTAAAATTAAAACTAACACTAAACTAGATTAGAAATTAAAGCTAAATTGAAACTAAAACTTAATATAAACTAAGTTAAAATGATAAAATTAACTAGATTAGTTCTAAACAATTCAAAATAAATATTTAACTAAGAATAAAATAAAATAAGAACGAGAATGATATGGAATGATAAAATCAACTGAAAATGCATGACTAATGAGATATCTACTAAAATGCGAAAACATAGACCGACTTGGAATGATATGAAATGATCAGAATATCTGAGGGTAAAATTTGGGGTACAACAGTTGCCCCTATTTAAATAGCTTTACCGGATGGTACGAGGGATGGAAATCCTCGAGACATCAAGGTGAAAGGTATTTAAATATAGCAAACCGAAAATTTTGCCCTTAGATGGAATGCAGATGCTAAGGACAAGCAGACAGACATGCAAATGCAGACATGCCATGAATTTCTAGTATGATGGAAATGATAGAATGGTAAGTGCAAAATGCGGACGAAGACAAAAGCAGACGGTGCCAAAGTCAACACAATGAGCAATCACTCACTGGGGATGACAACAACCCTGGGGAAAGTCTAAAGTGATGAAGCAACTGGTTCAAGCGTGACCGGCTGACACTGGGGAAATAGAAGATACTCTTACTGGGCATGGAGCCAGAAAGAAGACACGATCTCCACTGGGGATCAATTTGAAGTAACAAGATAGACATCAACAAAAGATTTTCTGGGTTCTTCTTATGCTGAAGAGTTCAAACGGGATCTTCAAGAAAAAGCCAGAAAAGACAGAGAAAGAAACCTCCAGAAAAACATCAGATGGCAAAAGAAACCAGTCATCCAATAACGACTTTGAATGAAAGGTACAAATCACAATATCTAATAACGGCTTTAGATAAAGTGAACAAGGACTCGATCTGAAAAAACATCAGAAGGAGAGACACATACGGATAGGCATCCGATGGTAAAAACAATGAAATTCTGGAAAAGCATCAGAATAAACAAAGTGATTATCTGGAAAAACATCAGATAAGTTCTGGAAAAACATCAGAAAGAGAGACACATCCGGAAGAGCATCAGATGGTAAAAATAATGAAATTCTGGAAAAGCATTAGAATCACAAAGGGATATCTGAGAAAACATCATATAGGTTCTGGAAGAACATCAGAACAAAGGACTCAATCTGGAAGAACATCAGAAAGAGAGACACATCTGGAAAAGCATCAGATGGTAAAAGGCAAAGTTGTTCCGGAAAAGCATCAAAATAACAAAGCGAAATATCTGGAAAAATATCAGATAAATTCTGGAAAAACATCAGAACAAAAGACTCAATCTGGAAAAACATCAGACAGAGGGACATATCCGGAAAAAATCAGATGGAAAAGCAATGAAATTCCGGAAAAACATCAGAATAAATAAAGCGATATATGGAAAAACATCAGATAAGTTTTGGAAGAACATCAGAACAAAAGACTCAATCTGAAAAACATCAGAAAGAGAGACACATCCGGAAGAGCATCAGATGGTAAAAACAATGAAATTCTGGAAAAGCATCAGAATAAGCAAAGTGATTATCTGGAAAAACATTAGATAAGTTCTGGAAAAACATCAGAACAAAAGACTCAATCTGGAAAAACATCAGAGGAGACAAATATATATGACATCCAAGAATGGCATTGGACACAAAAGAGGAACAAACATATCCGGAAAAACAATCGGATAAGAAAGGTCATATCTGGAAGAACGTCAGATAGACACGACAATATTTGTTTGGTAGGTGTCATGTAAGTTGGACTTTGACCACAAGGTAAGACGTGGATAACGACACGACCTCGGGAGAAATGCAAATGAGGATGAAACACTCATGCTATGCATATGTATATGAATCATGCAGATGATATATGATCAAATGCAAATGCAAATGTAGATATCGACGACACAACTCGCCTCTCTGGGAAGACAAGACTGGAAGACCGATTCCTCAACACGGAGATCATTGTCATTCTGCTTGGGGACTAGAGATGCTAACGCTGGACACATCATCTGTCACACTGGTAAACTGTATCCAAATTAATGATCCTTGTGGGAAGGATGGAGAGCTACTTGGGGATTCTTCAAGTAACTTGCCCCAGACTAGCTGATTATTGTAGATGAGCTGATCATTGCTTCAGCTTGATTGATTCTGGAAATGACCGTTTCATGGTGCTATTAGAAAGCTTGCCCCAGTCTGAGTCTTGAAAGATGATTATTTCACTGGACACTGGGAAAGCTTGCCCCAGCCTGAGTCTTGCAAAATCTTCTGTATAAACCAATTCTAAGAAGTCGCCATTAAACCACAAATCTTGAACTGATTCTCAACAGGATATGGAAGGAACTTGCCCCTGATTGGATCACCGACCGAGTTTCTCAAATGTTTGAAAATTCCTTGAAAAGAAAGCTAGTTTGCAAACAAAAGTATTTGTACAAACATGGTAAATGCAAAGTTCATGCAACTTTTGAAATCAATTATTATTATTACTATTATTATTATTTTTTTAAAAGAAGCAAAGTATATGAGTCATTAGTCAGAACACAGGGGTTCAAGACATTTAAAAGTGAAAGGTAAGGCACAAGGCGTGATGCCAAAACCGATGATCCGCAAAGATCTTTTGGAGTCAGTTTACGCAACCTTACTGTAGTATGCTTTCAAAATGACCTTGCTTCAATTAGGTCTTTTGAGGGTTGTAATGTGGCACGGTTCACGGTCTATGAAACAAATGATAAAGGCTCAAAGTTTATTTGTGCCCACCCAATCTTCGTGATGATCTTCAGTCCTACGCTCAGTTAACACAGACTATGCACTAAGGTTCCCATAGGATAGGAATTGCACTGATGATAGTAATGATGATGGTTCAGAAGTTAAAGGACTTTGAAATGGCGGTCACTACTTTCTTACAAAATTGTTTGCCATTGAGGACTTTTAGGATAAAGGATTTAAAGATTTCCTCTTTTGGTTGTCATACAAACTTTTTTTTTAGTGACTGTCTGGCTTAAGGATTACAATGAATCATCATTGGCGTTTGACTTGAAAGACATCTTCGACACTTGCTTGCTGTGTGCGAAGGAAAACTGTGAATGCAACCTTTTGTTGAAAGGCGTCTTGCATGAAACTCTTGCACAATCAAGTTAACTAAGAACTACCCTGCCCCAGGTGTAGCACCCCAAAAATTTGCCTTCACTTTTCTAACTCAAGTGTCTTATGCTTCATTTTCATTTTAGCTAGGTCATCGGGTACATACATGCATATCATTTGGCTTTGTGGTTATGGGATCAAGGTTCTCTATTCAAGCATCGTCAGGTTGCAACAAACGTTTATTTCGTCACTCGACATATGCGCAAAGTATTTCTCCGAGTTACGTAATCAACGGGTCAGCAAAGCTCTTATCAAACATAATTTTTCATGTCAAGAATCTCAGAGGAAGTTGAAGTTTTCAGCCGATTCAGAACAGTTTGAGCAGAAAATCAGTTTGCTGTGCAAATTTGCAAAATTCATAACTCTTGCTCTGGAACTCGTTTTGGCTTGATATTCAACAGTTAGAACCGTCTTGATATTCTCTACAACTTTTATGTTCGGCTCGGAAGTCAATTCATCAAGGAAAGTGGTGGGAATTATTTGTTTCTGGAATTTCAGTTTCGCTGGATAGTTGCGTCAGTGGTATTCAAAAGGGGTTAACTTCTGATTAGATAATCAGTTCTGAGCAATTCCTATGCCAAAAAGTTCCATATTGAAATTATCTGCAACTTTCGTGTTCGGACCGAGGGCTGATTCTTTGAGGAAGATCTCCGAATACGCGAATTCTCTGAGTCGATACAGCAGAAGAACAACGAAAAACAGTGTTGAACCGGTGTATTTCGGACACTAAAAAATTCATAACTCTCAGCTCGTTCGTCGGATTGATGCCGTTCCGGTGCCTAAAGTCCCGTTTAGATGTTATCTTCGTGCCGTGAATTCAGTTTGGGTCAGGTCCGAGCGGAAGGACCCCGAAAATGTGAATTACCAGTGGGGTTCTTTGATGCAGTGCACTGTCTATCAGATTTTGTAAAATTCATAACTCGGTCAATTTTTATCGGATTGTGTCCATTCTTGAAGCTACGGTTCACAAATTTTGTGCTCTTTAAGATTTAAGACAAGCTCGAGTTCGAACGATGCTCCGAAGATCATCGTTTTGGTTTATTTCGCAAAACGGAAGTGCTGAACCGAAGAAAAAGGCTGAAAGTTATTTTACGGGAAAATTCATATCTCACTCGTTGTTTGTCCGATCGCGCTCATCTTTTTACACGAGGTCACTGACTCATAGATCTACAACTTTGCTGACAAAGTCGAGTCGAAATTATGCTCCGAAGAGGTTGACCTCGTCACGTTTTCGAGTAGCGGACACCAAATAAGCTGAAAAAACAACTTATTCAGTGACGTCTTGCAGCTTAAACATATCGATCGCACTCGATTTTGATCGTATGACGTCCGTTCTTTTTACGTTGCGACCGTGATTCAGAGGCGGACGATGTTGTGGAAGGCTCAGAGTCGAAATTCCTTGCCGAAGACGGTGTTATTTTCACTTAAGCCAAAATTCTACCTTTTGCCCTTCATTTTAGACTCCACTATATATTCAAAACTCTCTCTCATTTCCCATAATTTTCACTCATTCTCACAAACACCAAAAACTCTCTCAAATTTTTCTCTCAACTCTCACAAGATCAAAAAACCAAAAACTCATACACTCATTGGAGAGAACACACGTGATTTTGAGGAGAACAAAAGTTTGAACCCTAATCCTTCTCTCATTCGAATCTCACAATCCACAAAGGTTTTGGGCAAAATTCTTCCACAGTCTTCATCCTTGGAATCCATAGAGCACAAACCACCCATCATTGGAAGCTAAAAGCAAGGATACAGTTTGCATAATCTCAGGTTAGTGCAATTTTTCATGATCTTAAAACTCTCTTTTTAAACGTGCATGATGATCTGTGGTGTGTACTGATAATTCTGATGTGTTTGGTTTGAAGTTTGGACGCGTGGTTTGTTTGTTTCGTGAGTTTCAAGTTTTGAGTCCAAACCTTTTTTCATTCGTGTTGCCTTATATGTTGATTATTTGCAAATTTTAATGTGATATTATTGATCCTGGTGAAATTCTGGTCAAGAACATATATTCGCTTGCGTGTTTTGGTGACTTTTTGGTTGCAGGTGAACGGAGAAGACGACCGGAACCCTAGTTCCGGCGTCTGGTTCAGTCTCCGGCGAGTTTAGGGTTTGGAGGTAGGAGACGAAATCTTGACCGTCCAATTGTTTGATCCCATGGTCCATATGATGCCACATCTTTTAATTTTTGTTTTTATTTTATGATTTACATATGTGTCATTCCACACTAACTACTATACACCCTCTGTTTCTATTACTTTTTTTTTTCTTTTTTTTTTGTTTTTGTTTTAATAATTAAAAATACTTCCGATTATTCAAAAATTCCAAAAAAAATCATGAACGTATTTTAATGTCTTATTTAATTATTTTTGAATTTTATTTTAATTTTTCATTTGTTTTGATAATTAATTCTGATTTTCTTTTCCAAGGTGTATTCCATGTTTACCCTTGTGGTTAATGCTTGTGTTTGATGACTTTGCCATGCCTTCTTGAGTCGATTTTTTTGTCATGTATTTACACTTAAATTATGAATGTTTGAATGTCATGTTTCTGTCTTGGTGATCAATTTTTGATTATTTTCCATGTGGTTCTCTTCGCTCCTCGATTATTGCTTCGTTAGCTTGATACGTGTGATGTTTGGATCCATTTGGTGATGCAATTTTGTGGTTCTTGGTGAGACCTTTTTCACATGCATTCTTGATGGATATGACGTGATTTTAAGAATTTATTCAGATTTTTATAAGGCATGCTTCTATTTTTGGTTGATATTCACATGTGACTCAAACTTTGAATGGAATGTTTTGGGTACGTGACCTAGTTTGGATCTTTTTGACCCTTTGTGTTTAAGTGAAGCTTGGAATGATTATATGTTGTGATCATATACTGACTTGGTTTGTTTGTGGCTTTGGAATCATTTTCATTTAATCATTTTTCTGTTTATGGTGGATTTTCCAAGTCGACAATGTTTTGACACAACTCTTTGGATGTTTTGAACTAGTTTCTTTGAGATGCCTTCTCATAAGATCTCATAAATGTTCGGTGACTCTTATTTGCTTTGAATGACATGTGTGAGGTTCTGATCCTCTTGATATGGTTTATATTAAATGACATTTCCTCACTTCTTGCCTCACATGATCTTTTGTTGCTTGCATGAATGACATAAGTGAATGTTTTGCCTAGTTTTGGCACATGTTTTGAGTATGACGGATGATGTTCCTTCTTTGATGATTTGAGCTTACTATGACATGAAGTGCGTGCTTCCCTACCTTGTTTCTTATCTCTTGTGTCATCTTCTTCTTTATCTCCCTCACTTCTTTTCTTTCCTTTTGGATCTCAAGACTTGTTTAAGTCTTGGATTCACTTTTGCGTGTTCCCTTAGGGTTTCCTAGTCCAAATTAATCCTTGATTAAGCTTGGAGTAGGATAGACATTAGGATTCCAACCATGCATGCTAACTTAGCTAGATGTTCCCCTTTCAAACTCAACCTTAGGGCCACTTTTGCATGATAACATTAGGATAGATTTCCCCTTAGTGTTTTTTTTTCTTTTGAGTCCCTCTTCTCATCTCAAAACTTCTTGAAAACACTTAATAAGGTTAAAGTGTATTGCGCACGAGCCTTAAGTGTGGGGAATGAGAAATGAGGGGCTTCCTCTCATCTTTCTAGAGTGCTTAGCGAGCGTTCTGTCTTGGGACGATTCGTTAAGTTTTCGTCCCTGTGCCCTAGACTTTGGTTCAATGCAAGTTATGAACTAACTCAAATCACTTCTGTCTTAAAAAATACAAATCGACTTCAAACCTTTTTGTCCTTCGGGATCGTCAAACTAAAGGCTATTTTCAAAAAGGGCACGTTACTTTTCGTCTGAGTCGCAAACAGGCATCGACCCTAACTGCCGGACGCGAACTTAACGTCGCTCATAAAAAACACAAAAAGAAATTGGTCCGAACTACGTTGACTCTGAATTCCCCATTGCACAAGGGGGGTACGTAGGCCTAGGACGTCGACATCCTACCGAGTCTGTCTTTGTTTTCCCCTCTCCCGTCTTAGTACAACCATAGATGATAGGATAACTCACCCTTAGAATAGACAACAAGCGTGGATCCCATCGAGTACGATGGACGCGCGGGGTGCTAGCACCTTCCCCTCGCGTAACCGACTCCCAAACCCAGGCTATGGTTGCGATGACCATTCCTTTCCCTCTTCCTCAGGTTTATGCGGTGTTCCCTTTCCCTCTCTTGGGATAAATTTACACGGCTGGCGACTCTGTTTTTCCGCGCCACTCTCGCGTTTGTACCTGGATGAAAATCCTGGGAGCCACACCAGGTTAAAATTGCGGGTTATTATTTATAAAGAAAAGAAACTCCTACTTCAAGGCTCGAAGGGGTTAAAGAGGGGTTATCTTCCTTATGTCACCAGTGTTTGGGATTGAAACAATGCCTTACATCGTCAGCAAAGTTTTGATTTGAAAGCATACCAACAGCAATTATGGGTATAACGTTTTCATCATTCTCCCTCCAATCTTTGCATAATCAAAAGAAAGTGGACGAGAGAAAAAAAATTTAGCAAGAGAAAGCATAAAGACGTAACTGGCAACCACAAATGAATTGAATCAAAAAGTTGCAATGCTCATTTCATTAATTTTGAAAGTACAAACATAATTTGAAAGCAAACAACCATTACAAAATAAAGAAAGTGAAAACAACAAGAAACAAAGGCCTAGTGACTAATCAACACAAGGATGAGCTGTCCTGTCTGAAACACTGGCTTTTAGGAGGATAATCTGCTGAAGTCAACTGAAGCTTCATTTAGCGTGCCCTGGCAGAGGGTTGTTCTGAACATTGGGATTGTCACGAAAGCTAAGAATTCCAGTCTTAATCAAATCACGCACTCTAGCCTTCAGTGCATAGCAATTTTCCAAGTCATGGCCTGCGGCACCTTCATGAAATGCACAGTGGAGATCAGATCTGAATCTACCTGGTAGAGGATTTGGAGGAGCTAAAGGCCTTGTGGTAATCAAACCTTGCTCAACCAGACCAGGATACAGTTCAGTGTAAGTCATAGGGATAGGATCAAATTGACCCCTATCACGATACTGGACCTGTCCTGCAGCTGGACGTTGGAAAGCTTGAGTTGGTCGTGGTGCAGCAACCACGGGAGTAACAGCAGCAACTGTATGGTGAATGGTATACTGAGGTTGGGGACGAGGCTTTCTCACTTCAACCATTATAGCATTAGTCTGATCTTCCTTCTTCTTCTGAAAGTTCCCGTAGGATTTCTTCACAGCATTAGAAGATTCAGCAACCTTTGATACTTTTCCCTTCTTAAGACCTTCCTCGAGTCTTTGGCCAATAGTAACCAAATTAGTGAAATTAGAGGAAACACTTCCAACCATTTTCTCCCAATAGAACGGGGACAAGGTATCCATAAACATTCCAGTTAATTCCTTCTCGGCCAGGGGTGGTTCCACTTGGGAAGCCAACTCTCTCCAACGCTGAGCATACTCCTTGAAAGACTCTTTATCATTCTGAGACATGTTTTGCAGTTGACGGCGATTAGGAGCCATGTCAAGGTTATACTTGTATTGCTTCATGAAGGCATTGGTGAGGTCTTGGAATTTATGGATAGAGTTTTGCTCAAGACCCATGTACCATTTGAGTGATGTCCCACTCAAACTATCCTGAAAACAGTGGATAAGCAACTTCTGATCTTTGGCATGGGCAGTCATCCTGCAAAGATACATGACCAAATGAGCTCTTGGGCAAGAGTGACCCTTGTACTTCACGAAATCTGGAGTTGTGAACTTAGGAGGTATAACAAGGTTAGACACTAAGCACATGTTATCTGCGTCCACATTAAAGAAATCAGTACCCTCAACGGCTTTGAGTCTTCTTTCTATGCTCTGAAACTGCTCTCGGACAACTTCAGGTTCAACAAAGCCTTCATGGTCTTCACCTTGAGCACTGGCAGCATTATACTCATAGAGGGGATTCCCAAAAGGAGCTCGAGTAGTCTGAACTATAGGATGAGGCTCGGTAAAAACAGGGGCTTGAAACACTGGTCTAGCAGCTTGACCAATCATAACATTAGATGCAAGAGGTGGAGAATAGTTATGTGGCAAACCAAACTCTGGCCAAGTTGAAGGTGGCACTTGAACTGGTGGAGGATCAACATTTGAAATTTCCTGGATGACTGCCCTTTGGGGAGGTTCTCCTCTAGCAAGCAAAACTTGAAGCATCTCAGTGAGTTTAGTCATGCTCGACTTAAGTTCATCGATCTCCATTCGGACCTCAACATTGTGTATCTCTTGCTCTGACATCTTGCGTCTGTAATTAGCTCTAGTCCGGTATCGGTGTCGAGGAATCAACTTGACGACTCACAGATGACACTGGAAGATAGAGACCACGGGAAATGAGTAACAGACACATGCACTGAAACATGTAAGGATGCAAATGATATGCAATGCAAAGCAAATAGGATACAAAACACACATAGCAAGATCAAGGGTTCGAGATCACAGCATGGAGTCTGGGTAGAGAACCAACCACAGGGTGTGTACTAGGGTTCACAAACTGTAGAACAGGGTTCTAAAAAGTTCCCAGAGTCGACAACCCATCTTTTGGATTTTAAGGATTTCCCAGATGACTTGGTAATCAATAAAATTCTCAAGAGGATCTCGTCTGAGTGTAGTATCGCGTGACAACTAATTCAGAAATAGACTCCATCATGGTCTTCGCACTACATCTAAAAGGCTTAAGTGGGGTTTGGTAACTACGGTTCTCAATATCATGGGCTCCTAGGTCGAGAGTAGCACGCTTTCACGAACGAATGCGTTCAACATAACTAGACTCTCGAGAGGGCCTCAACTGAGTGATGGTGTTATCAATTCAACTTTTCAGGATTCGACTCCCTCAAAGCCTCCTTGAATACCATCGTCCTATCCTAAGTACACTCAAGTCCGGGTTAGGACTTATCTCACCACTCAAAAGTAGTACCCTGCACACAGAAGATCCCAAGCAGAAACAGGTATACAGATATATACAGATATAAATATACAAATGTACAAGCAAGCAAACATATAAATAACACAAATACAAACAAGATAGGCTTAACCCTCTTAGGGAGAAATCCCTAGTGAAGTCGCCATTTCTGTTGTGGTGAAAATCGGATAACAAGCTATGAATTAACTTGCATCATTTTTCTTTTACAACCGACTTTGATTTATCCAAAGGAAAGGTTCAAGATCGTTAAAAAACCTAAAGGGGGGAGATCTAAGGTTCGGGGGTTGGTTACGCAAAGGGAAGGTATTAGCACCCTAAACGTCCGTAATACTCTACGGGAACCTCTTGTTTTGTTTGTGTTATTCTAATGTTTGCATGCTAAGAATCTGTACTATGGTAAAGATAAAGACCTAGGTATATACACTAAGTATGCTCGCCAAGACATCGCATCTCATGCCTACGTATCCTGACGGGAAGGGAATCAGAGCATTCGTAGTTCCCCTCACTAAGGGGTAAAAGGGGTGAAAAGCTTGAAAGCAAAGCTTGTAAGGATTAGTCGGTTAGGAGAAAGAGATTAATGACTATCTCTTGAAAAGATTGTGAAAGTTTGGACCGTCTTAAAGGAGAAGAGATTAATAGCTATCTCTTTGGGAAGGCCAGGTCAGAAGGGAGAAGAGATTAATGGCTATCTCTTGTGAAATGGTTTGAGGTTAACAAAGTATTTGAGCTATCTATGACATGAAGTCAATAGAGAGACTTTTCCTTTGGAATAAGAGAAACTCAGGTATCAAGAGTAAAATGAGTAGCAAAAATATGTACAACAGGTGAAGATTGAAACCAGGAATTAACTAAAATGAAAATAAGGATAGTCAAGATTAAATTGGAAATTAAATAAGGTTTATAAAATCTAAAATCTAAAAGATTAGTATTTAACTAAAACTAATAATTAATTAAATTAGTTCTACTTAAATAAAACTTACTAACTAAATATTAAAAAGAAAAACTAACTTTAAAACGCAAATTAATTAATTCCAAAACTAACTATAATTCTAAATAAAAACTAAACTAAAGTTAATTAAAACAAATTAGCTAATCCTAAACTATTCTTAAAATAAATTACTAACCTTAAAATATTTTACTAAATCTAAAATAAAACTAGTCCTAAAATTCTAGATAAATACTAATTTGCTAATTAAAATCTAACTGAAAAAAACTAGTCTATTAATTAAGTTCTAATTAATTAATCCTAAAAACAAACTAATAACTAAATGGAATGAAACCTAACTAATTAATAACTAAGAGGCTACATGGGTGCCTGAAAAAAACTAGTCTATTAATTAAGTTCTAATTAATTAATCCTAAAAACAAACTAATAACTAAATGGAATGAAACCTAACTAATTAATAACTAAGAGGCTACATGGGTGCCAGAAGGAAATGGATGGTATGAAGACAAACGTGGGTGGAGAAAATGGCCCAAAATGGGCGCTGGATCAAGGGGAGTGGGTCGGTTTGACCCGGCTTCATGATTTCACACTAAACCTAAAAAAAAGGGGAAACTACAACTCACAAACCGCAAACGCATTAACATCCAAAAACGGGAAGGAAAACATTCCACGGTAAATACACTTACAAACGTGAATCCGTTCCTCAAACTTCTTTGATTCTCTGCTTCTCTCTCAGTCTCGTCTTTCGTTCACTCCCTTTTTGCCGTATTCTTTCCCTCTCACGAGTTTCTCTCTCGATTCCTCTGTCTTCTCACGGCGGCTATTACTTTCGATCACGTCGGCTTCTTCTCCCTAGCTTATAGCGTCGAGGTTGGCGGTTAGTGATGATGGAGGTGATCGCCGCTTCAGTTGGTTCGTGGTAATGGCGTTGGATGATTGCTGCAGCTTTCTGCGTGTGGGCTCTGGTACGATTTCAAGACAAGAACTCTGAACATGTATGTATGTCTGCGAATGTGTGTGAAATTTTGATTTTTGGTGTGAGTATGAATCTTTCTGAAACTGGTATAGATTGATGGTTTTGAGAGTTTTGTATTTTTGAGGAACTTGTGAGTTTTCTGCAGATCGAAATATGATGGATGGTTCTTCGATTGGAAACGGAAAGGAGGCGGTGGTCGAGTTGTTTTTGAGTAGTGGTCTGTGCGAAGGAAGGAAAGAGGTTGAGGAAATGGTCGATTGTGGATGGTGGTGGTTGTGAAGCACACACGCCAGCGGAGGGAGAAAGGCAAAGAAGATTTGCAGTTTTTGGGGGGCGTTAAAGGAGATGCTGTAAGAATGAGAGGCTTTGGTTCAGCTTGAAGAAACCTTGAGATTTCACATTGAGGTTTCACAGTTCTGTTGCTATGGTTTATTGTTGGAGGAAAGAGGTTTTGGAGATTGAGGTGAAGTTGAAGGATCGAAATGAAAGCTGATGATGTTGGTATTGTGGGATGAGCTGAGAAGGGTGAATCGTGTTGGTTGGAAAATGAAGGTTGAATGGACTTGAAACGAGATTGTGATAATGAAATGGCAAGGAACAAAGGATTTTTTTTTGGGAAAATAGAGGTATGTGTATGGTTATGATATTGTGTATTGAGGTGCCCCTGCTTCTCCAATCTCTTTCCCTTCTTATTATGGTTTCCTCTTTTCTCTTTTTTTTTGAATTGCTGCCAAGCTGTGGTATTGTTGTTATCAACTGCAGAAGGTAGCAGCGGGTTGTACGATGCTTGGTGAGAAGTCCTTGTCCATCATAGCAGGCTTTGGTTTAGCAGTGTTAAGCTTGGCAGTGATAGCAGTGGTACAGTTTCCACAGGTTTAGTCGTTGACGCGGGGAGGTTTTCGGTCAAAGGTTTGGGCAAGGTCTTGGTCATGAGATATTCCTATTTTTTGTATTTTTCAAAATGATAGTGTACAATGGACTTTTTGTAAAGATTTCTTTTTGTAACAACTTTATAAAAAAAGAAATGAAAATCATGAAACCTAATCTAAAAAGTACACTAAAGTAAATCATATTAAAACTAAAGTACATAAATAAAGAAAAGATGTGCTATATTGGAATTAACTAAATAAATTAAATTAAGGGTTAATTGTGATTTACCCCCCTGACATATGAGCGTGTTTTGGTTTACCACCCCCCCCCCCCCCCCCACCGTTGCCATAGGCAGGTTTTGACAACGATTTTTTCAAAAAAAACCGTTGCCTAAAGGCATGGAGGGGGGTAAATCAAAACTCGCTCATATGTCAGGGGGGTAAATCACAATTAACCCTTAAATTAACTCTAAATTGAATAACATAAATTTAAATAATAAAGTAAAGTTCAAATACTAAACTAATTATAACTAATAAAATAAAATAAGAACGAGAATGATATGGAATGATAAAATCAACTGAAAATGCATGACTAATGAGATATCTACTAAAATGCGAAAACAGAGACCGACTTGGAATGATATGAAATGATCAGAATATCTGAGGGTAAAATTTAGGGTACAACAGTATAATTTATTATGCGACATGGATAATCAATTATGAGCATTAAAAAGCCCACAGATTCTTTCCATTCTTAGCCACATTTTTTCCTATAAATAAAGGGATCATTTCTAGTTTCATTCACTTTTACCTTAGTGATTTGAGAGTGAAATTTATCTGATCGCGAGGGTTGGATCAGATCCTGTTGAAGTGGGCCACCAAGGACGTCTGAGATGCTGGGCGTATGGAGAGGAGGATGGGGTGTACCTACAAGGCACTCCGACGCTCAAGTAAGGAAGGGTAATAGAAAAGGGAAAGTACAAAGTATTAGTTCGTAGGGTGAATATTCGATACCTGACCCTCTCAAGTGAGAGGGTTTATATAGTGCCCTCAGCGGGTGGCCAACGGTCCTATTTTCGGGGCGAAATAACCTTTTTTCCAAAGAATAGGTAACTGCCCAAACTAGCCGTTATGTCGGGCAGGGTGCCTGAAACTAGCCGTTATATCGGGCATAGACATGGTTTCGGGCACCTGCCTTCAGCTATTCGGGGAGTGTAGAAGTCGTGTGGAACGGGCAGTGGATCCGGGGAGGACCGTGCAGTCCTTGCCCGGTTGTAGGGGCCGAAAGGTAACTTTTGCCCCTCTGTGGACTGGACTTAGGAAATTGGGCCGTTACTGTAGCAGAAGTGGTTTGGGCCGTGCCTGGCCATTGTCCCAGTCCAGAACAGGAGCCTCCCAAGTCGTTGCTCCTGAGCATGGGAGTGATGACTTAAGGACAACTTGTGGCTCTGGGGAGCTAAAACAGGCGCACAGGGGAAGCTGCCTCGTGGTGCCCGTTGCTTTTAGTATCCGTGAGGTTCCTGATCGTAACAGGTCTGCCCGTCGGACGGGGAGACTAACGGTTTAGAAGGAACTGGAAACGTTGAGACGCCACGTGTACCTAGAGTTCTGTACATCCGTTGCTAGGCAATGATGGCTAGTTAATAGCCATGATGACCTATGGGGCGTGCCGTTGCACGTGCCCCTGTGTATAAAAGGGGGAAACCCGTTTCATTTTGAATTTTTCGCTCTCGTTTCTCTTCGTCTCCTTCAGAGCTCTTGCTCGTTCGCGCTGTCAGCTTTTCCGGCCACCGTATCAGGCTTCGGGCAACCGTCTTCCTACTTCTTAAATCAAGTAAGTTTGCTGATTTTGTGCTTTGTTACTCCTTTTGATGATTCTTTGTAGATTGCATGCGGTTAGTATTAGGTTTAGAGGATGATTAGCTTCGTTCCTGGTGGTCGTTGGCGGTGGACGGTGGTTATGCCATTTTCCGCTGCTGGTGTGTTGCCAGACTTCTAGGACGTGAGGAGGGCGGTTCACGGCGTTGTCGCGATGGCGACGCGTGTGTAGCCGTCATGGTGCTTCATCTTCTGAAGTGTCGATGAATTTTCCAGTTGAATATCTCCAGATTCCGGTGAAGCTTTGCAGTTTCCACTGGAGCTTTGCAGTTTTCGGTGGAGCTTTGTACGGAAACTGGGTACCGTCTCGGGGAGGTTCCTCGTCTGGGAGTGACTTGTCCCGAGCGTCTCCTCGCGGGGAGGTTTTTGAATTCTCTTGTTGATATTAGGGCTTAGGTTGGGGACGTTGTCCTTAGCCCTTTGCGCGCCCTTTCACTTGCTAGCGGTGGAAGGGTGGATTTGATTTTCGTCGAATTCACTTTTTTCTCTGCTTTTCAGGTAATCGACATGGCGACGGGGCCGAATGAAGAAATTTTCTTGGACTCTTCTGAGGAGGAAGAGAGCTCCTCGGATAGCACTAGCTCGACTGCCTCGAGTGTCCCTAGCGAGGACGGGGAGGAAGAGGAGATGGAAGAGGACGTCATTGAGGATTCCTCAGAAGAGTGGGTAGTGGCCGAACTGGCCGAGCACAAGTCTATGTTTTCCAAGAATCTGGGGGATGTCCATACGATTGTAGGGCCGGAGGGGGAGTGGAAGGTGCACTTTCCCTCCGAGGACGACAGAGTCTGTACGAACTTCGGGGAGCACTTTACGATGTACGAGTATGTTTTCAAGGAATTGGGCTTGAGGTTGCCGTTCACTGACTTCCAGCAATCAGTGTTCATGCACTTGAATTTGGTTCCGACGCAGTTGCATCCGAACTCGTTGGCTTTCATCCAGGCGTTTGAGCTGACATGTGAGTTTTTGAATATCGGGGCGACTCTTCCATTGTTTTTCACCGTATTTCATCTCCAGCGGCAGACGACGGGGAGGAGGTACGGTTGGGTCTCGCTAAAGCAGCCTCGTAAGCTGTTCAAACCTTTGTCGGAGTCAATATGGACGTTCAAGGAGAGGTATTACATCATCAAGCCTGTGTCCGAAGTTGCCCAGGACAGTACTTTTGTCTGGGAGATCGAAGTTGACGAGGATGGCAACGACCTACGCGACAACGACGATAAGTATATCGGGGAGAGGTTGCTTAAGTTCCCTTTTCATTGGGGACCTGACCATTTCCTGAAGGCGCCCAACGAGTACGTCCTCCAACCGCACAACTTGGACGGGCAGGATGCTGCCTCTTATGACGCGCTAGTGAGATATGTTAGTTCGTTTTGCCTGGCTGAGTGTGTTAAGAAGAAAGGGGCTCCAATTTATGAGGACAATGACAGCAAACGCGTGGAGTTCCGTTTTATCAACACTAAGGCGCTGTTGGAGTGCAAGACTCCTGCGAATGCTTTCAAACTGCTCGGTAGTCTTTAGTTTTTTTAGATCTGTTCGACGTACTTCTCTTCGGTATCTAATGTTTCTCTTTTGTTTTGCAGGTGAGATGCCTTCTGCCCATGAGAGGATGGTAAAAAATGCGGCTGCAAAGAACAAGCCCGGAACTGTTGCCCCTAAGAATCAGTTTCCTCAGCGTGCCCCCACCCCTACTTAAGCTGCCTCGGGGAGTGCCTCGCCTGTCCCTACTCAAGGATCTTCGTTGCCGCTGACCTCTAGGTTCAAGCGGACAAGGGTTAGTGAAGCGTTGGACCTTAGCCGGGCGCCAAAGAAGGGGAAATTTGAGCTTCCTCCGAGCATCCTGGAGAGAAAATTCTTCGAGGGGACGTATCTGGTTGTTCCACGGGCAGAGTCTCTTCAGCTGCAGGGAATGGATCGCCCGAGCAAGAGGGCGTTGGTGGCCCAATATGCTTCTGCGCTGGTCAGAATGCTGGAGATAACGGTTGTATATGCTGAGGGGGATTCTGCAACTGAATCCGAACTGAGAGCTGCCCGGGATACCGTTACGTCCCTGGAGGAGACTGTGAGGTAGGACAAGGTGGAGGTACAAAAGGCTGAGGATGCCCGAAAGGCGGTGGACGAGGAGGTGGCCAGGCTAAAGGGGGAGAACACGAAGCTGGCCGCGGAGAAAAAGGCAGCCGAGGAATTGGGCGAACAACGAAAATTGGCTAATGCTCCGGGGGAGGATGAACCTGAGGACATGAAGGAACCGAAGGCTATGGTTGAGCTGATAGCCTATTTGCTGGCAGTCGAGGACGACAATATTGTCATCACAGATGATTCTTTCAAGAATGTCGTGTCTCAATTGCGGGTGGTGAACCCCGACCTTGACATTGTTATGGAAGGCATTCATTATTTGGCGCACGTTGAAGACGGGCGAATTGTCAAGCCGGATTCCCTCCTCGAAGAGCATGTCGAGAACCAGACCACGGAAGGCCACGATCTCCCGCCCATTGTCGAGCAGGTTTATGATACTGAAGAATGAAGTGATTTATGATTATTGTGTTTTTTTGTCCGGCCTGCGTGCCGTGTATTTATGATGTAATGTGTTTTGTTTGGGGGGGGGGGGCGCGACCCCCCTTTTATGTAATCTCGTACAATGATGGCCCTTGAGGCCTGTGTTAATTATGTGCCCGGTGCTTCTGGCCGGGTTTATGACTTGCATGATTTTTCATTTGCTTTAAAATTTCGCTAAGTGTTGTACTTATGTTCGTTATGTATGCGTGTACGCCCAGTATGGGGGGCATTTTGATTTATGTTGAGTTTCGGGGGTTGCTCGTTGTAGATGAGTTCGACAGTGATGGGTACTGGTCGAACTGCCGGGGAATGTCCCGGCGAGGATGCGGAGCTCAGGTCGCTTTTGAGACCTGAGTTCGAACGTCCCATCGCGAGCTGGGGTTCTGCCAATCATGGTACTTTGACGACGGCGATGCTCGATTGAGGACCGCTGTCGAGTAGATACCTAGCTCGTTTCCTGAGCGAGGTTCTATTTTACTAGTATGCGACGCTTGTACATAGGCATGCATCGTGGTCGGTAGACGACCTTCATCGTGGTGACGGGTCGAACCGATGATTATGGCCTTAGCTGTAGTATTGTTTCAGCTTTTCGGCATTCCATGGTCGAGCAAGTTCTTCCCCGTTGAGGTGTTCTAGGAAATAGGCCCTATTCTCCGTTTTTGCTCATACGCGATAGGGTCCTTCCCAGTTGGCGGCTAGCTTGCCTTCACGAGAGTCCTTATGGTTTCTTCTTAGGACGAGGCTGCCCACGTCGAACTCTCGTCGTATGACTTTCGCGTTGTGCCTAATGGCAGTTTTTTACTTTAAAGGGGCTTCGCGGAGGGTTCCCCCTGTCCGGATTTCCTCGACGAGATCAAGTTCTTCTCTTAGTGCTTCATCGTTCATTTCCTCGTCTAGGGGTGATTTTGTTCGCCCAGAGGGTACATGAACTTCGACGGGGATCACAACCTCTGTTCCGTATGCTAGACGAAAGGGAGTTTCCCTAGTTAAGGAGTGTGGAGTTGTGCGGTATGCCCACAAGACGCTGTACAGCTCCTCGACCCAGGCCTTCTTTGTCTCGTCCAGCCTTCATTTAAGGCCTCGAAGGATGAACTGGTTTACTGCTTCGACTTTCCCGTTCGTTTAAGGGTGTTCGACGGATGCAAAGTGTTGCTTCGTTCCTAGATGGGTGACGAAGTCCTGGAACTTCTTATCCGTGAACTGTGTCCCATTGTCCGTGACTATCACTTGGGGGATGCCGAAGCGTGCGAGGATGTTTCATTTGTAGAAGCGTAGTATGTTAAGGGAATTTATTTTGGCTAGAGCCTCTGCTTCTATCCATTTTGTGAAGTAGTCTACGCCTACTAATAGGTATTTGTTCTGGTTTGAGCCCACTACGAAGGGTCCTAGGATGTCCAGGCCCCACCAGGAAAATGGCCACGGGGAGGACATAGCCTTGAGCTCGTTAGGTGGAGCTAGGTGCATGTCCCCGTGCCATTGGCATTTATCGCATTTCATCACGTGCTCTTTAGCGTCATGCTGCATGGTTGGCCAGTAGTATCCTGCTTGGAGGGCCTTTCGGGCAAGGGACTTTCCGCCGAGGTGTTGGGCGTTGATTCCCTCATGGATTTCACGTAGGATATGGGCGACTATTTCCTCCTCGACACATTTGAGCAGCGGGATGGAGAATCCTCGTCGGTAGAGCTTGTCTTCGACCAGGACATACGAGGAAGCTCTCCGTCTGACTATGCTAGCCTCTTTGGGGTCGCCCGGGAGTTCGTCCTTGGCGAGGTAGTTGTAAACGGGGGTCATCCAGCAATTACTATCCCCGATTACTTGTACATCGAGGGTTGGTGGAATCTTTTCGATGTTTGGTCGAGGAAGGACCTCCTGAATGACAAACTTGTTTCCGCCCTTCTTCTTGGTGCTCGCTAGTTTGGACAGGACGTCTGCTCGGACATTGTGTTCGTGGGGAACATGTTTCACTTCTACCGTTGTGAACTTCGCCATTTCCTTTCTGACCAGGGCTAAGTATTCGGTCAGGTTGTCATTTTTGGCTTGATATTATCCTCGGACCTGAAGGGCGACGAGTTGTGAATCTATGCAAATGACGACTTCTTCTGCGCCCAAGTCCTCGGCTAGACGTAATCCAGCGAGGAAGGCTTCGTATTCAGCCTGGTTGTTGGAGGTAGGGAAGGATAAGGTGAGTGATACTTTGACAATGATACCCTATTCGCTCTCTAGTATGATGCCCGCACCACTTCCTGCCGAGCTGGAGGCGCCGTCCACGAAGATGGTCCATTTGCATGCTCCGCTCGCGGGGGAGTCCGCGAACATCATTTCTGCGACGAAGTCGGCCAGGACTTGGGCCTTGAGGGCTTTTCTGCTTTCATACCAGATGTCAAACTCGGACAGCTCAAGCGACAATTTGAGCATTCTGCCGGCCATGTCTGGCTGTCCCAGCAGCTGCTTTATGGGTTGATCTGTTCGAACCGCGATCGTGTGGGCTAGAAAGTAGTGTCTCAATCGTCTAGCTGCGTTGATGAGGGCCAGAGCCACTTTTTCTATTTGCTGGTACCTTAATTCTGGTCCTTGTAGTGCCTTGCTCGTGAAGTATATGGGCTTTTGCCCATCAGGCGTCTCGCGGATAAGGGCGACACTTACTGCCTCAATTGCTACGACGAGGTATAGGTAAAGAGTTTCACCGTTGTCCAGGCGATAGAGGACTGGCGACTCTAAGAGTGCCCGTTTCAGATGAAGAAGGGCCCTGTCACACTCCTCGGTCCATTCGAACGCTGCCTCCTTGCGGAGGAGTTTGAAGAACGGTAAGGCGTGTTGGGCAGATTTGGCCACAAAACGAGATAGCGATGTGAGCATCCCATTGAGGGACTGGATGGATTTCTTTGACTTGGGCGTTGGGAACTCGGAAAATGCCAGGCACTTATCGGGGTTGGCTTCGATTCCTCGTTCGGTTAAATAGAAACCGAGGAACTTGCCCGCCCGGACGCCGAATGTGCACTTCTCCGGGTTAAAACGCGTTTTGTATTTTCTGACCTGTTCGAAGAACTTCCTTAAATGGGCGGTGTGATCGAATTCCTCGTGGGATTTTACGATCATGTCGTCCATGTAGACTTTGAGCATGTCGCCTATTTCCCCTTGGAAGACCTTGTTCATCATTCTTTGATAGGTCACGCCGGCGTTCTTCAGGCCGAAGGGCATTACGTTGTAGTAATAGTTGCCCGACTCGGTCATGAAGGTCGTGTACTTTTTGTCGCACATTGCCATTGGGATTTGATTATAGCCCGAGTAGGCGTCCATGAATGATGAAAGTTTAAAACCGGCAGAATTATCAACGAGTTTATCAATATTGGGGAGGGGGTAGGCATCCTTCGGGCATGCCTTATTAAGATCGGTATAGTCAATGTACATTTGCCATTTGCCATTAGATTTATTTACAAGTACAACGTTGGACAGCCAAGTGGTATACTTGGCCTCCGAGATAAATTTTTCCTCGAGGAGGTCTTTTACAACTTTTTCTGTAGCCTCCGTTTTCTCCGAAGACTGCTTTCTCCTATGTTGTGCTACTGCTTTGACGGCCGGGTCGATTGTAAGTTGATGGCAGGCGACGGACGGGTCCAAGCCGGGCATTTCGGCGGCGCTCCAGGCGAAGCGGTCAGCGTTCTCACGGAGGCAAACTTTGAGCTGCTTCCTCGCTATGTCGGGCAGGTCTGCTCCAATCTTTACTCCCCGCTGGGGGTCGTCGCCGAACAGAACGAGCTCAAAGTTGTCGTCCGGGATTGGGCACATCGGATGGGAGTTGCCGTTGGACGAGCTGGCTGAAGCTGTCTGGTCCTCCCATTGGTCTTCCTCGGGGAAGCGGCTGTCGAGGTCAATGGAGTCGACCTGAGGCAGAGGCTTGGCTTCTTTAGAACTGCTGGGCAAGGATGGCTTGCTCGATGCCTTCGGCTTGGTCGTGATGGCGTTGAGTCCCTTTGAGGCTGCCTTGAAACATAATCGAGTGGCTTCGATGTTAACGTGGAGGGTGGCGACCATCCCCTTCGAAGTGTAATACTTCATCTTGAGGTGGACGGTTGAGGGAAGAACTACCAACTTGGCCAGAGTTAGTCTTCTGAAGATGCACTGGTACAGTGACGGGTAGTCGATCACCAGAAGCTGAACTTTGATGGATCTAGCCGTCTCAGCTGATCCAAAAGTTACGATTAGTTCGACGTATCCCCATGGTTTGGTCACTGATCCGTTGAATCCCTGTAAATCAGACCCCACATAGGGGGTGAGGTGTGATTCGTCCAGCTGGAGTATCGAGAACAGCTGGGAGTACATAATGTCAACCGAGCTGCCTTGGTCGACGAGGATTCTGTGAACGTTGAAGTTTGCCATCAGGGCCCTGACGAGCAAAGGTATGCTCGAGTTTGGAGATCCCCCGAGGAGCTCTTCCCGATAGAAGGATATGGGGATAAAGCCTTTCTGGGCTTGATCGAGCGTGATCACCTTATTGGAGCTCGTGTTGATTAGATGTTCGAACTTTCTTTTCATGGAACCCACCGTGACTTTATTGAAGCCTCCTTTAGAGATGACCATAGCGGAGGGAAACTTCTCCCACGGGCTGTGGGCCGCGAAATACGCAGGGGCGTTGAGCCTGTCCAGGACGTAAAAGTCCTCTGGTCGTGACACGGACATGGCGACCTGGACGTCCGGATCGTCTGAGGAGGGTAATTCTTTCTCTATTTTCTCGGACTCCCCAGCGTCTTGCCGATGAGCGTCTTTCTTCTTCGTGAACTGCTTCAGGTGGTCGTCCCTGATCAGTATCTCGATAGCATCCTTCAGGTGGATGCAGTCTTCAGTAGTGCGGCCGTGACTTTTATGGAAACGACAATACTTCGATTTGTCGGCGTTGGGCTTGGCCGACAGTTGTTTGGGGAAGCGGACCCCTGCTTGTTTGAACTCCAAATTTGCGCATTCAGACAGTATCTTCTCCCTCGAGACAACGAGGGGGGTGTAATCGTGGAATCTCCTGGTGGGACCCTTGCCATCGTGGGAGTCTCGAGGACGATCTTCACGCCTTCTTTCGCCTCGACGAGATGTCGAGGTTTCTTCGTCTCGGGAGGCCCAAGCGTTCTCCTGGTGGCGGGTTGCTCGGACGGTGTTGGCCGCTACCTTTTCTTCTTACTGGATGTGCGATTGGGCTCTGAGGAGGAGGACGTCTAGGTTCCTCGGAGGTACGAGGCCGATGACTTTAGAGAATTCAGAGCCTGGGCGGAGCCCTTGCTCGAGTAGGAATTTCTTCATCTCGTCCGTTGTAGGGACCTGTACCGCTTCGTTGTTGAACCTCTCTATGTATGCTCGGAGGGGTTCGTCCTTCCCTTGGATTATGGCCCCGAGGGAGGCTTCGGTCTTGGGGTGACGGTGCGATGCGGTGAAATGTCGGGAAAACATTCTGCCCAGCTGCCTCCACGACGTGATGGATTTTTCGGGCAACTGCTTATACCATGTCATTGCTCCTTTTCGGAGCGTGGTCGGGAATAGCCGGCACTTGATGGCGCCCCGGACGCCGCGGTAGTCCAATAGTGCGTCTATATTCTCGATGTGTTCATCGGGGTCAGTCGTACCATCGTACGTACCCAGTGACGGGGGCTTCTCCAGGCCCTTAGGGAGACGAGTTGCCAAGATTTCCTGCGATAATGGGTCGTGAGGCTCATCATCGCTGCTGGAGCTTGTGAATGACGGGGACCGAACGACCCGCTCGTGGCGGCGGTTTCTTCGGGGGGAAAGTGAGCATGACTGGCCTTTTGCCCTGACCAGAGGTGATTGCCTGTCTCTTCGGGTCCTCTTGTGACCGGGAGAGTGATGATTGCGCGGGGAAACTTGGTCGCGCTTTCGGACAGCGCGAGAGTCAGGTTCTTGGCGTAGTCTCCGGTCGACCTCTCGCCGGGGCAGCGGGCTCTTGGATCGTCATTGGTTCCTCCTCGGAGGAGGGGATCTTGGACGGTTGGATTCCTCCAGCGCCCCGATCCTTTCGTTCTGCTGCAGGATCAGGGTGTTGGTTTTGTTGATTGCCTCCAGGAGGGCCACCATGGTCGGGTCGGCGTTGGGTGGAACAACGACAGCCTGAATGGCCAGCGTTGGCTGGTCGTCTTGATGGTCAGCCGGAGAAGGGGAAGGAGAGGCTAGGGCCTCGTCCCTTAGAAAATGGGGATCTCCGAGGAGAGAAGAGGGGCCGTCAACATCAGTCTTGTTGACGGGGAGGACAGCAGATTGGAGAGCACCTTTGGCGTGATCTTGGTGAGCCATGGTCGGAATCTTGGAATTTTGCTTTGATCTTCGGTTTCTAGGGAAAGAAAGATGGGGAGGACAATGTTCCCACAGACGGCGTCATTGATCGCGAGGGCTGGATCAGATCCTGTTGAAGTGGGCCACCAAGGACGTCTGAGATGTTGGGCGTATGGAGAGGAGGAGGGGGTGTACCTGCAAGGCACTCCGACGCTCAAGTAAGGAAGGGTCAGAGAAAAGGGTAAGTACAAAGTATTAGTTCGTAGGGTGAATATTCGATACCTGGCCCTCTCAAGTGAGAGGGTTTATATAGTGTCCCCAGCGCGTGGCCAACGGTCATATTTTCGGGGCGAAATAACTGTTTTCCCGAAGAATAGGTAACTGCCCAAAACTAGCCGTTATGTCGGGAAGGGTGCCCAAAACTAGCCGTTATGTCGGGCATAGGCGTGGTTTCGGGCACCTGCTCTCAACTGTTCGGGGAGTGCAGAAGCCGTGTGGAACGGGCAGCGGATCCGGGAAGGGAAGGACTGTGCAGTCCTTGCCCGGCTGTAGGGGCAGAAAGGTAACTTTTGCCCCTCTGTGGACTGGACTTAGGCAATTGGACCGTTACTGTAGCAGAAGTGGATTGGGCCGTGCCTGGCCGTTGGCCCAATCCAAAACATTATCTATGAGATATTTGGTTCTGGTGTGGGGATAGGTTTGTAATATCTCTTGTGAGATTTTTGTTTCCTGGTGTGGGATAATTTTGTAATATCTCTAGTAAGATTTTTGTTGTTTGGTGTGGGAATAATTTATCTATGACATATTTGAACTACATAATGTTGTAAAATCTCTTGTTTGGTTCAAGATGATTTTCATTAAAATCTCTACTTGGTTTATGAGCTTTGCATGTTGTAAAGGTTCTCATTTAATTCAAGAGATTGTTTGTTAAAATATCCACTTGGTTATTGAGTTGCGCATGGTATAAAATCTCTCAGCTGGCTTGGAATTATCCTTGTACAAAATATCTTGTATGGTTTTGAGGGTAGCCGTTGATAAAACATCTATTTGGTTTGGAGGTTAGCCGTTATAGAACTCTTGTTTGTTTGTAAGAAGGTTCATGGGAAAACTCTGTAAAAACTTCACTACATAGTGGAAACTCCTAAGAATAAATTATTGGGGAAAAGAGTAGGGAAAGTGGTTAGGATAAGTCTCTATAATTCTCTATTGTATCTTTCTCTATCCTTATCTCTTTAAATTTCAATAATTGACTTACATCCATTTTATTTCTTTCTTTTTACTATGATTTTCTTTTTCAGATGCTTATTCCTTATTTGTTTTTAAAACTTGTTTTAAACTCTGTTTTTATCAAATATTTTTTATTTGAACTTCATTTTTCAAAATCAAACAATTCGCTCCCCATCTTGTGTTTGTAGTCACTTGTCCAACAAATGGCATCAAAGTCTAAGTCATGTTCAAAGACCAATCGTCTTAGGAGGTAGAATGATGACGACAAACACTTTTGTTTTTCATAAGGGACTTTTCATTAATACGCCTCTTCTTTTTGATGGTGAAGGGTTTGAATCATGGAATATGAGATTTGAAACTTTTATTAAAGCTAATGATTATGATATGTGGTAATTTTTAATCAATGGTCTATTTATTCCTACTTTTTGCTTTGATGATAAAGTAGTAAATAAACATGATTTTCATTGGATCAAAGAAGACAAGAGAAAAAATAAATTGATTTTCAAGTCAAACATCTTTTGATAAGTATTTTAAGTTATAAAGAATTTGGTTATGCTTTTCACTACAAGATAAAGAGTATGTTGTGGTGTTTTTTTTTTAATGTTACGACAGTTTAAACCACCACAATACTTGGGTCACAGTGGTTTTAGTTTTGCCACAAATTAAAGCGTGTGTCGCCAACATGATCTGTGATGGTTTGAAAAACAATGATCCATTACCATTTACAACGGTTAGTGAATTTCCTTAGATAGTTATTTACGACGTTTTCAAACTATGATGAATTTTATTTTGTGTTTCATTTTCAATGTTGATTGTGACGGTTTCAAACCCCCACTAAATATATAAATTATAAAAATAAAATTCTATCAATAAAATGCTAAATAATGCATTCAAAATATATTGAAATTCATATTTTCTTTTAAATATGTGTAATAACTTATTACACATATTTAAATATGAATAATCTGAGTGGCATATTTAGAAACAACCTTTGGTGAGTTCGTCTTGGCTTTAGAAAATCTCTATTCTTTCTCCTCTGTTCAGGAAAAATTCTCGATAGTTCTTAGAGCCATCATTATTGTCGTTGACAAAAACTGACATAAATTTTGGGTGTTAGACGATAGTCTTCGATCTAGAGGAGATGAATAGATCATAAGTTAAAAAGTTTTGGCAAAAACTAATTTGAAAAGTTTTATGGCATAACGGAAACAACCCGAATCAAATCGTCTAATTGAACTTCTATTGAAAAGCTTGGATATGCGTAATAATGAACAAAAATTGTTCAATAACTATTAATCAAAACCAATTGAATGCAAAGCTATACGTAAAGCTTATTCCCAATGATCAAAACACAAAAAATAGAATAAGGAAGTTTATCGAACACCTTGTGTGAAATCAATATCGTTTGGAAATTTGTTTAGTTTTGTTGATCTTAAAAACCAATCATAATCAAACGAATTATGATTAACTCAACAAAGCCTATTTTAAAATGTGATAAAAAATAATTCCCAAACGAATTGATCAAACGAACAATGAATTCAATAATTTTTAAACAAAAAATTAAAAGAGATAGAGAGAGAGTACATAAGGATTTGTTTAGGCAGTCCCCTAACCTTACTTTGCCAAATTATGTATACAAGAGATGTAACAATCCAACCATACAAACCCTAAGTTAAGTGTTATCTCTAGCACCTCCAAAACCCTTGATTAAAGATTGATCAAGTAACCAACAATGTCGCTTCAATTCACCTGTTCTTGCTACTTCCTTGCAAGACACTCCTTGTCCCAAGGCTTTCACTCAGTCGAATTAATCCCAAGCGCACATCTGTTGACACCCAATATTTACCAATACGATCCACGATGTCACACTACTCCTTTGCAAGGCACCCCTTTGTCCCAAGGCTTTCAATCGATCGGATTTAAATTGCGTAATCTTGTCCAAAACCATCAAATTCCTTAATGATCTTGAAGAAAAACCCAAACTCGAATTTATTATTTGAAACCCTCAAAGAATTCAACCCAATTTACAGTACGAAAAAAACCTAAATTGGACGTTACACTCCTATATATTTGTTATATAATAGCATATATTTTATACCTCTTATTTATAAAACACTATTAAATATATTACCCCAAAACCTATAATAACATTTTTATCTCAGATGCTATTATATGCTATAATAGATTAAAAATTTTGTAGGCTTATAATAACGCTTTTATCTCGGGCGCTATTATATGTTACAATAGATTATAAATTGCACGGGCATATAATAGCGCTTTATCAAAAACGCTATTATAGACTAAAAAAATCAAATTAAAAAAGCGGTTCATAAAAAGACTCAAATAAAAAAAATTGCGTGGACCTATGATAGCGTTTTACCAAAAGCGATATCATAAACAAACACAAATAAAACAAAAATTAAAATTTTTGCATGCCAATCTGGTTCGAACAGGAAACCTTCCTTATCTAAATTTATTTCGCACCTATAATAGTGTTATTCCAAAAGCGCTATCTTAGATAGAGATACTTTAAAAAGAAAATTAATTTTTCCAAACCAGAAGGACTCGAACTCTTTGCCCCTTGGTCCTAGAAAGTAAGCCTTCCACTGGGGTATTGAACAAACTTAGTATATATTTTGTAACATATAATTATATGAAAAAAACGCTATTACAGGGAAAAACTATTAGAGAAAATGCCCTATTCCTTAGGTCAAAACATGAATTTAGAAAACCTAAATTCCTTTTTCCTTCGCACTTCAGAGTTCAATTCTGTTGGATAGTTCTCTCTTTCGCGGTTCATCAGTCCGCACACTACTACACCATTATGCCCTTCAACTTTGAAAAATTAGGTTTGCAATTTTATTTCCTTGATGTACTTGGAGCTGAATTTTGGTTTTTTTTTTTGAATTTACGAAATAAGGTTTACCATTTGTGGTTATTGAACAAAGTATGTGACACTGGCGTGTGCTTATGTGAATCAATTTTACCACTAATCTTGTTCTGTCTACATTGTTCTTCTTATGCATGCGGATTTTTATTTAATTTCTACATGTTTATCTCGTTTGACCTTTGGTGAACCAATTGAAGCATGACCCATAAGTGTTTTCGGTTTGGCTTTCAGTTTTTAAAATATTGGTCGAAACGAAAACAAATTGGTTTTTGGTGAAAGGTAAGAAGATGGAGACATAGGCGGGGGATGCAGAGTTAGTGTTGCCAACCTATCTCAGTTTTAAGAGAGTTCAAATGTACGAAAAATACCCTAAAGTCCAATCCAGAGGTAGACTTTGGAAACATCTTAAGCAGATTATTCAGGTTCAGAATGACCTTCCTGATGAATCCAATTGTGAGTTTGTCATACCAATTTCTTTTTTTATCTTAGCTTTATTAAGAATTTATAATAATATTTGGAATTTGTGTTTATTGGGAATTTTAACTATGACCAACACTAGTGGGTTGTTTCGGTAAAAATTGTGTTGTTGTATTAATTTGACAAAAATACTGTCTAGGTCCTTTAAGTTATTTTAAAATAACAAGTTAGTTATTTAAGTTTTTTTATAACGATTTAGTCCTTTATGTTAAGTAACGTTTGCATCGTTAACCCTTTTCAGAATCTCCATTCTAAAAACGCTTATGTGTCACAAACGGAAATGATGTGTCATTTAACAGCGATGATGTGTCATTTTATTTTATTTTATATTTATCTTTTAATTACACGTGAATTTTAATTTATTATTTTATTATTTTTTATTATTTTTTATTTTATTTTGATTTTTCTTTGATTTTTTTGATTTTTTTATATATAGGCAAAAATACTGTCTAGGTCCTTTAAGTTATTATAAAATAACAAGTTAGTCATTTAAGTTTTTTTTGTGACGATTTGGTCCTTTATATATTAAATTTTGATTAGAACTGCCATTGTTTTTACTTTTGCTGAAGCTGCTAAATTAAACCCATTATATTTACATTTCATGAGAATCTATTAAATTTAGTAGAAGTTGGTATAGTAGCAACTAATAAACCTAGAGTAATGAGTGACAAGAAAACAAAATACTAATAGAAAAGTTACATACTCATAAAAGCTCAAAGAATAAGTACTAGAAGTAGCTATTATACACCACATCAAATTTTATATTTTCCCCTTTTTGAGTGCTCTTCTCCTCCACCTTGACTACTACCATCACCGCCTTGAATTTAACATCATGATCTTGAAGACGGGTCCAAAATATATTGAGAATTTCTTATCACACCACCCATGTTTCTTAGGCACCACCTGAATTTCCGTTTTTGTCCCCTAATTCCGGATGTGCACATCCGGACGCACCAATTTTTTAAAAAACGCTGATGCGTTCCGGAAATGCACATCCGAAAACATTCTGGATCTGCAGATCTGGAAAATAGCAGAACTTTATTTTTTTTAAACGGTTTTGTTGGTTGGTCGCATATGTTACTATATCGTCGCAACTTAATATACATTCGACAACATCCATATATAAAATAAAATGATATATATACATAATAAACCTCTGTCAAAATACAGTACATACATGTAATATAAATAGAATACATCAAACAAAAAACTACTGCGTATAGTGAAGGATCTCTCCTGGTTCCCCTGCTCCTCTGCCCCTACCCTCCATCCTGGCTCGATGTCTGCGGTACTGAAGTGCCCCTCGAGCAATCTCAATAATCCTATCCACTGCAACTCTGGCACCAGAGCCCTCAGGGAGGTGACCGTTCGTAATGGCCTGCCACGCTATCTGCTCTATCTCACGACAGCAAGGTAGGATATCCTGAGTATGGTCCAGCTGAGACTGACGCTCCTCTAAAGTCTCCTGATGAGCAGGTGTGGGTGGCGATCCCTCAGTAGTGGGCACCATGCATGGGTGTGAGGCGGTGTAGAACCACACGATGTACCCGACATCAACGCTCCAGTCACTCTCCGCTCTGGTCGGCCGAGCCTCTTCCGGTACCAAGTGGGACTGGAAGTCAACATATATCTCATATACCTGCCTGCGGGTCAAGCCTAGAGGAGCAGACTTATGAGGCATTCTGGAGATCGTCTACGTGTAACCGAACTGACGTAAGACGCGCTTCGGCAGGTATCGAGCAGTAATGGTCGAACTGCACGCCAACCATCCTGAGAACAACAAAACGTCATCGAACGGGCACGTCACAGGGTGATTGGCATAGGGGTGATACAAAACGTCCTCAGCAGCCATCCGATCAAGATACACTATGTAGGGGTCGGGCACCTGGTTCCCTCTGAGCAGGAGAAATGCAGCAGCACGTGGCATATCCTCAGTGTACCCGTCGACACTCCCCCAACCAGTAATGTTGGGAAAGTGCTGTAAAATCCACGCCTGAAATGAAAAACATAACATGGGTGTCAAACATTATAATGAATATAGAAAGAAAAGAAATGAAAAAATCACTTAGAATATTAGATTGTTACCACGTAAAGCATACAGCTTCCTGCCACAGTCTTGGTTGCCCAGAGGCAACCATCTGAGAGCCTAGCATAGGTGTATGCCAACGCAGCCGCCCCCCAGTTGTACCCATGGATCTCTGTCTGATCCAAAAGGTACCTGAGGTAGACGACATCAACATAATAGGAGATGTTGTCCACAAACACCTGTGTGCCGAGCAAAAACAGGTAGTAGCATCTCAGGGCATGCTGCCTGTGTAGATTCACCTCAGCTACATCCCCTTCTGCCTGTCGCGCCTCGTCAAGCTCCTCACCAAATCTGTGTATCAGAAAGGAGAACCGGACGTGTGCGCTCGTCAACTGCGTCACTTCCGCAAGTGCCTCCTCTGGGGTAGCCCCAAGCTCTGAAACCAGCATCTCCATCACGCCCGCCTTCGACATCCTACCGTGACGGAGAAGGGTACTCGTGATCGGTAGATGTAAAAGGCACGAGATGTCGTCGAGTGTGATCGTGATCTCGCTGTACGATAGATGGAATGAGGATGTCTCAGGGTGCCATCTCTCAACAAAGGCCATCAGCATACCGTACATTATCAGGGAATACCCAATCCTAGACAGACCTCCAAGACCAGAGGTAGCAAGCGCAGACGTGAACCACTCATCCCATGGCAGCATCTCAAGCATGTTTATAACCTTGCCCCCATGGTTATAGAACTTCTGGAAATCCTTCTCCAAAAAATTCCAAATAAAACAATGTTACAAATGAAAATATTTTCAACGTAAACAATTCTATAAATAAACCGAGAAAGGTTACCTCTCCTGGCCAGGCATATCTGGCAGTATGCTCAGAGTATCCCACGAGTAGGGACATATCAGACGGTCCCCCGGGGTAACCGCCCAGCTCATCGACATCGTCATCGGCGTCACCACCCTCATGTGCTAGGTGATCACCCTCTGGAACAGGAACAGGAGCAGGGGAACGAGTAGGAGCAGCTGATGGAGATGGAGTCTCACACTGAAGCCTGCGTGTGGGCTGGGACCCTGATGAACTACCAGTAGAAATGCGAAGCCTCTGAGATGTAGAATCGGCGGCTGAAGGAGGAGTGGCCTGTACCTGTGATGTGGAAGTGGCCTGAACCTGTGATGTGGATGACTGTGGTGTAGGATGTCCCTTAGCTGTAGGGGCTACCCGAACTCCCTCTGCGCCGGAAGCCTCGGTTGTAGACTGCATCTGCTCACATCGGACAGATGCGTGCTGAGCTGTCTGTCCATATATGATACGATCGTCTCTGCCAACCATCTAATCTGCAAAGCATAATAAATAAATTATAATTTTTTTAAAATAATTAAACAAAAACAAACAAAAAAACAAGTATTTTCCGGATGTGCACATCCGGAAATTTGTAAAATATGTAACGTTGGGTGTTTCCGGATGTGCACATCCGGAGGGACACAATTTTTAACGTTGGGTATTTCCGGATGTGCACATTCGAAAGCACTCAGAATATTTAACGTTACAATCTTTTCGGATCTGCACATCCGGTACGTATTTTCAAGTTCAAAAATAGCAGCCATGGCTACTGTACTATGTAAAAGGGCATTTTAATGCCCTGATCGTCCGTTTGAAGCAGAAAACAAGACCTACATTGTCTCTAACCTATGTTATTCATACCACCTAACAATTTCTACACCTAAATGTCTACTCTAAATCGATTACTCGAAAATAACTCTGAAACTCTAAAATTTGAAAACTTACCGATTAAAATGAGATACGGAGGATTTGGAGTGTCTTGATCGTTGTAGAAGTTGCTCAGTGCCGAACTCGAGTGGAAAAAATTGAGATTTGTGGGATTGAGAATTTGAGAGTTTGAGAGAGTTTGGAAAATGAAAAAGTGAAGAATGAGGAGAGGAAGAAGGTCTGGCGCGAATTAATAAGAAATCCTTCTGGATGTGCACACCAGAAATGTTTCCGGATATGCATATCCAGAACACATCAACGGTTTTTAAAAAATTGGTGCGTCCGGATGTGCACATCAAGAAACTGGGGGCAAAAAAGAAATTTCACGTGGTGCCTAAGAAACTTTGGTGGTGTATTAAGAAATCCTCAACATATTTTCCTTCTCTTTCACTTTGTTTCTTCATTTTTTTTTTTACATTTTTCCCACTACTTTATCAACACAAATTGACTTTGATTTTACCCTCACCCTTTTAAGTATGTTATTTGTTTTCTTTTAAGAAGATGATAAGGAGTCTTTGAGTTCCTCCATATTTACTGTGATTTTAATTAGATCTACGATGGTTTTTGGAAGTTAAGATAAACCGTTGTTGAGACGTTTGGAAGGGTAAGAGTTGTGTTTTTCCTCCAAATAATTTGTTTAGCAGACTGTTTTTGCAATTTAGCAAGGATTGGCCCAACATTTATTGAGTTGTTGTTTGATTAATCTGAATACTAGGCTATAAAAGACATGGTTTTTTTTTGGGGGAGGGGGGAGGGGAGTGAAATGTGAACTTTTATTGGTGTTGAAACACAAGTGATAATGATGATGTCGTGGCAGTAGTTATTGTAGGTATAACAATGTAGAAGAGACATGGTTCATGATATAACCGTGTTAATGATAGTGAGGTTGTGGTGATATTGATTTGAGACTCAAACAAAGAGGAAAGATTGATGAAATAATCTTATGTGGTATGGTCTATATTAATATATGTGAGGGACTTAGTTAATCCCGCATTCTAGAAGTCAACATATTTGTTGAAATGTCACCATGAATTTTATAGTGTTGGTTTTAAGTTCAACATGTTTCTAATGTTATTAACATGGTTACAAATAGTAGTTGTCATATCTATATTGCTTACATCGATAAGAACACACGGTCTAAACATTTTCTTAGGAATGATGAAATGATAATGAAGAAAACATGTTATTTGTTACTGTTATCACTATTAGTAATTTGATTTGGTTGAAGTTTGTTAGAAATGTTTTGATTGTTACAACCTATTACTTACTTGATTGCTACAAACTCAACCTTTCTAACAAATGCGAATGTTTTTGTGATGGTTCAATGAGAAATACTTTGTTATTTGGTGTAAGTATCAACTTTTTATATGCATTTCTATTGCTTTAGAACACTATATAAAAGGTTACATGTATTACCCTTAAAAATCATTATCAATCTTTTATGGTCTACAAACTTTGTCTTTTTGGATTTGAGCATGAAAGCAGGATCTCAATATGTTGTTACATCCTACTTTGTTTATATTGAATTATTGAAGTTTGACACACCTCAAACATGATCCTCAAATGTTGTTGTATTTTATTCTCTTATCATATAGAGAGACCATGAAAATATCAAGTTTTTTTTTAATTGACTTAAGATAAAGAAGGATGCTAATCTGTCACCTGTTTAAATTTGATAAGGTTGAAATAATTCAATAAGAATGATGCTAATGTTGTATGCCACTTGTTTTAAAGTGGGTGATGCTAACTTTTTTCTATTTTAGCTACATACATCTATAGTTGTAGCAAGTGTGACCTACTAGTTAGAGTGTTGAACCTTGAGAGAAGAGTAGTAGAGTAGGTATATTCATTTGAGGGGCCATTGTATTTTGCAGAGTCTTGTCTACATGTATATGATAATATCAACTAATGGTACTGATTACCGTTGCAGAATGATGCTTTTGTTTAAAGAATTCCAATGTAATTAAGACTTTTTTTTAAGTTTCTAATTTCAATTATTTTACATACATGTATAGGCTAGGTTTGTGGAATGGAAAGTAGTTTATAAATTGATTAAAGTAGATTAAATATTAAGTGTCGATAAAGTTTTTTATGGGTCTTTCGTAATTCTATAGCGGAAGGACCAAATGCTATATTAAACTTAGAATGAATGGAGTAGATGGTCTTTGTTTCCATAAAGGATAGATGATTTCGCACGCGTCAATCACTGACGGAGAGAATACAACTAGTTTGCATTTGATTTTGTCAGCAAAGTCTTGTATATAACTGACTTTGAGTAAACTCTTGAAAACGAAGAGCCATAGGTAAATGAAAGGAGTGGTGCCAATAGATAAGCTTAACAAGAATTAACTGTTGCCATCTACATGAAATGGAACCTGTATAAAACAAAAACAAAATACAAAAACTAGTCAGTACCTCAGTTTATAGCTCAAATTCCTCTATAAATATCCTTAATTTTGTTCATACTTCTTTCTTTCCATATGTAGAGAATTTATATTTACTTTTGTTGAAAGAATAAACTTGATTTGGGCTTAAATATATTGTTTGAATTTTTTGGCTTAATTATTTTGGGTTTATGTAATTTTAATTAATGTTTCTAGAAAACTCTTGTAATGTTTGGAGTGTCTAGATATTTCTTAGATTTGTAATATTTTCTAGAATACTCTTGGAATTTCAAGAGTTGAGAACTCTCTAGAGTTAGTGTGTCTAGAGTTCTCCTTAGAGTACTATAAATAGAGATATAATTCTACACTTTTGCATCAAGTAAAAATACAAAACTCTCTATTCCATAAGAAATTCTCCTATCTATCAAGTTTCTCTTGAAGCATCTAATATTCCCACACATTTTCTCTAAACACAAAAGGTCTTATTTCCTACAAAGTGACATCAGAGCTTCAAGGTCCTCAAAAGATGGCGAATGGAGGTTTCCCTTTTCAAATGTCGATGCTCACAAAGAACAACTATGACAATTGGAGTATCAAGATGAAGGCGCTACTAGGAGCTCAAAATGTGTGGGATATCGTTGAGAAAGGCTTCAAGGAGTAAGATGAAGCCTCGCTAAGTCAAGGTGTAAAGGAGACATTGAAGGAGTCAAGAAAGAGAGACAAGAAAGCTCTCTTTCTCATTTATCAATCGGTGGATGAAGATACATTTGAGAAGATCTCCAATGCAACGACGGCCAAAGAAGCATGGGACAAGCTTCAAACTTGTAACAAAGGAGTGGAGCAGGTGAAAAAGATTCGTCTTCAAACTTTTAGAGGTGAGTTTGAACGTTTGTTTATGGAAGAGTCTGAGTCAATTTCTGATTATTTTTCTTGAGAATTGTCCGTAGCCAATCAACTTAAAAGAAATGGTGAAGATGTTGATGAGATGAAAGTCATGGAGAAAATACTTCGCACTTTAAATCCAAGTCTTGAATTCATTCTTACCAACATTGAAGAAAACAAGGATTTAAAGACCATGACTATTGAGCAACTCATGGGTTCCTTACAAGCATACGAAGAAAAACAAAAGAGAAAAATTAAACAAAAGGAGGCTATGGAGCAACTACTACAACTCAACGCAAAGGAAGGAAACTATGTAAATCACAAAAGCCAAAGAGGACGAGGTCATGGCCAAGATCGTGGACGTGGACGAGGACATGGAGGAGAAGGAAGAGGTAGTTACAACAACTACTCCAACAACTTCAACAATGGAGAAAGAAGTTGGAATCCACAAGCAACAAGAGGTCGTAGAAGAGGAAATTCATGGTCAAGGTGCGACAAGTCACAAATCAAGTGCTTCAACTGTAACAAGATCGGTCACTACGCATCTGAGTGTAAATTCTCAAAGAAGGTTGTGGAGAAAGCTAACTTTGTAGAAGAAAAAGGTGGAGAAGAAGAAACTTTGCTGCTCGCGTGCCAAAACCATTTTGAAGAGAAAAGAAACAAGTTGTACCTCGACACCGGTGCAAGCAACCACGTGTGCGGCGATCGAAGCATGTTCATAGAGATCAATGAAGCGACAATTGGCGACGTCTCATTTTGAGATGACTCAAAGATACTGGTCAAAGGCAAAGGTAAAATTCTCACACACTTGAAGAATGGGAGTCATCAATTCATATCCAATGTCTACTATATTCCTAACATGAAGTATAATATTTTGAGCTTGGGACAATTATTAGAGAAAGGCTATGACATCCACTTGAAAGAACATAGTCTTTTCTTAAGAGATTGTGGGCATAACTTGATTGCTAAGGTGCCTATGTCAAAGAATAGAATGTTCTTCTTGAACATTCAAAATGATGTGGCAAAGTGTCTCAAGGCTTGCTATACAGACTCTTCATGGCTATGGCATCTACGATTTGGACACCTCAACTTCGGCAGTATAGAATGTTTGTTAAAGAAGAAGATAGGGAGAGGCTTGCCTAGTATAAACCACCCAAACCAACTATATGAAGGATGTCTAATTGGGAAGCAATTCCGAAAAAGCTTTCCAAAGGAATCAACTTCAAGAGGGACAAAACCACTAGAGCTCATACACACCGATGTCTGTGGACCAATCAATCAAAACTCTTTTGGTAAGAATAAATAACTTCTCCTCTTTATTGATGATTATTCTAGAAAAACGTGGGTTTATTTCTTGAAGGAGAAGTCAGAAGTGTTTGAAAACTTTAAGAAGTTCAAAGCCCTTGTGAAGAAAGAAAGTGGTATTTCCATTAAGGCCATGAGATCTGACCGAGTATGAGAGTTTACTTCAAATGAGTTCAACAAATATTGTGAAGACCATGGAATCCGCCGCCCAATAACAGTGTGAAGATCGCCACAACAAAATGGAGTAGCGGAGAGAAAGAACCGGACCATACTTAATATGGTGCAAAGCATGCTTAAGAGTAAGAAGATGCCGAAAGAGTTTTGGGCTGAAGTAGTGACATGTGTGGTTTATCTGACAAATCGTTCCCTAACAAGAAGTGTGCATGAGAAGACACCACAAGAAGCATGGAGTGGAAGGAAGCCAGGGATCTATCACCTCAAAGTGTTTGGAAGCATTGCCTATACCCACGTTCCAGATGAAAGGAGACCAAAGCTCGATGATAAAAGTGAGAAGTACGTGTACGTGGGTTACGACTCAAGCTCCAAAGGGTACAAGCTCTATAATCCAAATAGTGGAGTGATTGTCATAAGTCGTGACGTGGAGTTCGAAGAAGAATATTGTTAGGATTGGAGTATTCAAGAACACAGGTACAATTTTCTTCCTTACTTTGAAGAAGAAGAAAATGAAATGGAACAACCAATGATAGAGGAACATATTACACCACCTGCCTCACCGACACCAAGGTTGGATGAAATAAGCTCAAGTGAGAGGACACCACGACTAAGGAGCATTGAAGAGCTTTATGAGGTAACCGAAAACCAAAATGATATTAACCTCTTTTGTCCTTTTGGTGATTACGAACCTCTAAGCTATCAAGAAGCGGTTGAAAACGTAAAGTGGAAAGACACCATGGACGAAGAAATCAAGTCAATCACGAAGAATGATACATGGGAACTTACTATGCTTATGCGAGGACAAAAAGATATCGGAATAAGATGGGTGTACAAGGTGAAGTTGAAGTATGTGATGTCTTGAGATCAAGTTGCTAATATTTTCACCAAGCCACTCAATTTGGAAACTTTCGTGAAGCTAAGGGGTATGCTTGGAGTCACAAATCAAGTTTAAGGGGGAATGTTGAAAGATTAAACTTGATTTGGGCCTAAACATATTGTTTGGATTTTTGGGCTTAATTATTTTGGGTTTAGGTAATTTTAATTAATGTTTCTAGAAAACTCTTGTAATATTTGGAGTGTCTAGATATTTCTTAGGTTTGTAATATTTTCTAGAATACTCTTGGAATTTCAAGAGTTGAGAACTCTCTAGAATTAGCGTGTCTAGAATTCTCCTTAGAGTACTATAAATAGAGATGTAATTCTACACTTTTGCATCAAGTAAAAATACAAAACTCTCTCTTCCATAAAAAATTCTCCTATCTATCAAGTTTCTCTTGAAGCATCTAATATTCCCACATATTTTCTCTAAACACAAAAGGTCTTATTTCCAACAACTTTTAGAATCATACGGACCTTTAGTATTTACTTTTAGATTTCATATGTACCTTAGTTTGTATTTACTTTGAGATATAATTCGAGGTTTCAATTATTCATTTGTTTTGTTTTAGGTTGGAGTAAACTTATTTGAAAAATAATTGTTCTGAGTTATCTCTTTTGATTAGAATTGTCTTGATCTTCTTCTATCTAAGCTATTATAACTTTCCTTAACTTTTTATCGACAATGAGATTATTAAATGGGTGTTTTAAGATTTCAAATTCGAAAAGCCAAGCTTTAGACTATTTTAATAAGAAGTTGTGAATCCTCTCCCGAACCTTCAATTTTGTTTTCATAAACCATATCAAACCAATGACGTCAACCATGTCCTCTGCTTTACTCAACTATTATATGGTTTTTGTACTACTTCAAACTACTTATTTCATCTACGGAACCAACACTGGTTTTGTCCTTTACTCATATTTGCTTATGCTTATCAGCATGTTTGCCAAAGTCTATATTAGTATTACTTATGATCAGAGCCGTCTCAAAATTTTTGGATGCCCGGTGTAGGTTAGCCATAGTTTAATCATGGAAAAACAAAATAGAGGCCCTACATAATGATGATTTAACCCAATAAATATTTTATGATGCCTTATTTATCTATATTTTAAGTTTGAGAAAATTGAGGCCCTGTGCGGTAGCCAGCCTTGCACTCCGTCAAAAACGACCCTGCTTATGATTGATTTATGAACCATGTCCTCTCCTTTACTCAACTGATATATGGTTTCTATTCTACTTCGGACTACTTATTTCATCTACCGAACCAAATCTGGTTTTTGTACTTTACTCATATTTGCTTATGCACATAAGCATGTTAGTCAAAGTCTATGTTAGTACTACTTATGATTGATTTATGAACTGTGTCCTCTCCTTTACTCAACTGCTATATGTTTTTGTTCTACTTAGGACTACGTATTTCATCTACAGAACCAACTCTGAATTTTGTCCTATACTCATATTTGCTTATGCACATTAGCATGTTAGTCAAAGTCTATGTTGATTGATTTGATTCTTGTTTCTTAAAAAAATTGACTTAATTTAATTCTTTTTAAAAAAATGTTTGAACTTTGGTGTCGTATTAGAGCTTTAAAACGTTTGAATTTTAGACAAGGATGCATGACTTTTCTGATTTTGTTATATTCAACTGCAACAGCTTCCATCGATAATATAATTTCTATATATATTTTTAAAAAAATAAATAAGTCATAGATTACGAAGCCACAATCATCGATCGTGTATCAGCAAGCGATAAAAGAATTTATTAGTTTTTCATTTAAAGGTGCAAAAGAAAATGATGTAGTAACATGCCATTGTAAATAATGTGGTTTCATAAAATCAAAAAGTAGGAGTGACATGTTCGACCACTTAATGTGGTCACCATTTCCAAAGGAATACACCATGTGGATTCATCATGGAGAGTCCTTTGTACTACCAATACTATCTCCCCTAGTACTACTCCAAATATGCTTAAAGATATAATGATTGTCGAAGTTTCAGAACATGATCAATGCTGCATTTGGAGTTGATAGGAATCATGCTAATGAAATACCATCGGCATTAAATTTGGAGATTGACCAAGAAAATTATGTGATACCAAGTGCCAAGTGCAACTTTGGAAAGAAACAATGCCAGTGAGTACTATGATTATCTAGAGAACATCCAATTCCATTTGGTTGCATGTAAAATTAGTAGTAACTTATTTGAAAATGAAGTTCAGTACCATAGGAAAAATTTGCTCAATATATATATCAAATTAGTAGTAACTTATTAGAAAATGAAGTTTAGTATATATATCAAATTAGTTGCTTGCTTAATTTACTCTTTTGCATTTGCAGCAAAAATTACAAGTTGCAATTAAAGATTTCGTGTCTGAAAATGATGCATTTCAGAAAGTCTTTAGAAAAGAACATCATGGATATGTTCGTAGTATGGGACTTTGAGTTTCGCCATATCAGATTAATAGATCTATGAGATCGGCGTCTTCTTCTGAAGAAAATGAAAAAAATAAAGGAAATGCAAGAAGAAATTAATGTACTCAAAGAAAAGAATTCAAAAATTGATGAATTTTTTTAATAAGCAATAGAAGTAATATAGCACAAGGGGTGCTATACCCGATTACAAACAAGACGGAAGTTACATCCGTTTAATACAATCCGCAGGATTAACATACCAATCGTAAAAAGAACACTTGGAAGAGGTTTTACCACCATTAAACCACCTCCAAGAGAAAAACTTGACAGAATTAATCGTATCGGTGACCGAAGCCGGAGTACTATTGAAGATGAGATTGTTCCTACAAAAATTGATGAATTGATGGAGACAATCGCATTTTTAAAGCAAAGGGACAATTCTAGGAAAGAGGAAATTAAACTCTTAATACAAATGCAAACTTCTAGTAGAAGACATGTATATTATTTTGATGCATTTAAAGTTAAAGCTCATGGGTATTATTTTAAAGAGTATATTATTTTAAGGGTTAAATAAGTAATAGGTCCCTGAAAATAACCCAACATTCAAGTTTAGTCCCTAAAAATATTTTCTTCAAGGTTTGGTCCTCCTAAAGTTTTCCGTTTCTAACTGTAGTCCCTCCCGTTAGTTTTGACTAACGGTGGATGACTTGGCGTGCCACATGTGAAAATTTGTTGCTTGCTTCTTATGCATCGTCAGAAATAATTTAATTCTTCTATTTCTCCTCCACCTTCCTCCTCACATTCTCTATCATTCCAATTGCAGAATCCCTTAAACACATACATAAAAACATTATTTTCCTTCTCTTTTTCTCCACTGCTTTCATCCATCACCCATAACTTTCTCGCCATCACCGCAACTCTCCCTTGGTCGCTTTACCTAAAGAATGAGTTCCAGAGTGACTGCGAAAAAGATTAAAAAGAAATAGGGAAAAATTCACTCACAATGTATATAATCATTCTAATATGGCGTGTACAAGCTTGTTCATAGGCTTCACTGGCTTGATGATAAAACTTGGCCAAAGTGGGCACGATGTTGGCTAGGTCATACAAACTAAGTAAAATACAACAAGTTAAAAATGTCAGTTATCTTCTTCGCAAAGTTAACTTACTAAACAAGAACTGATATATGGATCAAATGGTGTAAATGTCCTATAATAAACCATGTTGTCATTAATAATGACAGACCATTTAATCTAAATCTCTTCTAATGGTTCAGGTAAGAGTTGTTTCCTTTTACCTCTAACTATTGGACTATTTCCTATTGGACTATCCTCTTTAACGATGCTTCTACTGATATTCTCCACACATGCACAAACCACCTAAAGAATGTCTACATGCAATTCATAACGCTGACTGGAGGATTGTGCAATTCATAGGGCAGATTGGAGGATTGTGTTACCCAGTTAAGAGTTAAATAAAACCTTGTTGAATGTTTATGGTATGGACCATCAAGTGAAAATATATCCTACTTTAAACTAGATATAAATTCAAAAGCACAACCACTATATGAAGAAAGTCAGAAATATATACCAGATTTACTGTCATTCTCATCAATGTCCATAATTCCCAAATCACCAGTACTCAAATGTTCCAATATAATCATGATAATCATCAGTAACACCATTTCCAACCTGTGCCAACAGTCATAGAATTTTGATAAGCATTATAGAGTTTTCTTCTTGAACCAAAACACGAGATCCAAGTTGTATCTATGTTAACGTAAAAGATTAACAATCTTACCATAAAGGGGTGATGTTTACGTAGAAGATTAACAATCTTACCATGAAAGGTGGTGATAGTTTGTAAAAATGAAAAATGGTTACTTTGGAGTTTTAGCAAGTGTTGTGGTTGTGTAGTAACATGAAACCGATGGTGATGAATAGTGGTTTGTTGGAGGAAAATGAAGCATGGGATCTGCTGGAAATGAAAAGGAAAGGTGACAGGCAATTAAAAAGGGTGAGGGAACTATGGAAAGTGGGAGTCTGTGGTGTAACGTGAATGCTTTATTTATTTGAAAGTTTTGTTTTTTTTCTCTTTTAAAATTCACTAGTCAATGAAATAAAACACAGTTGGCAAGATAAATTTACACATGTGGCACGCCATGTCATCCTCCGTTAGTGAAAACTAACGGGAGGGACTACAGTTACAAACGGAAAACTTTAGGAGGACCAAACCTTGAAGAAAATATTTATAGGGACCAAACTTGAATGTTGGGTTATTTTCAGGGACCTATTAGTTATTTAACCCTTATTTTAATATATTTTTTTAGGGATTGGAATCACCTGCTAATGGTAGACGTTCTTCTGAGTCTAACTACTGAATTGCGGATAATGATTCATCAAGAAGGAAATATTAGACTTTGCTATGAATTAATTAGAATATGAACTTTCATATGTATTATTAGCATTGTGATGCTTATTATTATAAGATTAGGCTTCGATATGTTTTCAATTTTTTTTACATGACATGATTAAGGATCTCGCATATTTTTTTGTATATCATGATGCTTATTTGATATTATATGTTTTTTATTGGAATTTTACTACATTAAAAAGTGATAGAAAATAAAATAAAAAGATAAAGAAATATTAAAAAAAATAATAATTTAAAGAAAAATATATTTAAAAAATAATATTATAAATAAAAATATTTTAGTAGATAATAATTTAAAGAAAAAAAATTATTAAAAAAATATTAGCGCTTTAAATCGTTACCAATTAAATTATATTTAAAATTTTAAAATCAAATTATGATGGTTTGAACCGTCAGGATATCACACTCACGATGGTTTGTAACCATCGCAACCAGCACAGAAAACAAAACTCAAACGGAAAACTTCCCGAAGGTTTGTAGCTGTCGCAACTTGCAACTTACGCCAGTTCCATACCCGTCATAATTTAGAATGATGGTTGGTATGGCCGTTTTGGCAACCGTCACAATACAGCGTGGCAGCACACGTTTTACGATAGAATTGGAATCGCCGTGACTTGAGATTTGCGAAGGTTCTAACCGTTGTAACTTGTCAAAATTAACCATCACAATTTGCCAATTTTCTTGTAGTGTGTTCGTTTATGAAAATGTTGTTGATCGTGTGGGGGCGAGAAAAATATAGTTTGATTGGTTGGATTGTTTTTAGGTGGATGACGAGTGCTTGGATGGTCGAGCTATATGGCTCGTATCCAAGTACTCAAGGAGGAAAGAGGTATACACCCAATTAATCATTTTTCATCTGAGTTTATTATAAATTTTGTGAGACGAGTTTGTTAGAATAAGATTTGGTTCTGCTGGTTATCTCTAAGTTTTGATAATAACAAGGTAGTATTTGTGTGAAAACAATTTTGGTAATCTAAAGGTTTGTTATTCTGAAGTTTTAACAAACAGGTTCTAACTTTGATAGAGACCATATGCAACGTCATTCTGGTATGACAAAAGTCACTTCTGCACCAAAGAAGCAAGTCTGCTTCTGTACCTACTCACATTCAGAAAGATTCTAAGAAGATAATATGTTGTTGCTGCAATGCTCTCTTGGATTCTGCCTATGAGTGTGAATCTGATGATTTACTTTTGAAGGCTTTCTAGCTTCTGAAGTTGTTCTCTTCTGAAGACTAAGTGCTGAAGACTCTGAAGACAAGGTTCTGCTGAGCAAAGTTCTAAAGATTTTGAAGACTTAAGTTTCTGAAGACTAAGTGCTGAAGACTCTGAAGACAAGGTTCTGCTGAAAAAAGTTCTGAAGATTATGAAGACTTAAGTTTCTGAAGACTAAGTTCTAAAGACTCTTAAGACAAGGTTCTACTGAACAAAGTTCTGAAGACTCTGAAGACTAAGTGCTAAAGATTCTCAAGACAAGGTTCTTGTGAACAAGTTCTGAAGACTATGAAAACTTAAGACTCTGAAGATCCAGTGATCAACTCTTCTACTCATGTTTCAAACATCTCTATCCAGAAGCCTCTGATGTACAGAAGATAAGATCAAAAGTTTACGAGGGAAATAGTACATAGTACATATCAAAACGTTCCATTCCACTATCCTGATTTTATGGTGAAAATGACAACTTTTGTGTACGATTTTCATCATTACGTAACGACATTCTTTCAAGTCGCCAGCTGAACTAAGGATATTCCTGATCTGCTCTCCAACGGATCTTTTACTGGCTATATAAGGACTTGATAACTTGAAGAAAATTGCAAGCAAGAAAAGTGAAGAAATACAACACAACAACGAAAATTCATAATGTGTTCAAATTTTCTTTAAGTCCTTTTTAAGACATTCATTGTGATTATATCTGCTTGAGTATAAGCATTTCATTGTAAACATTTATCTTTCACAAACTGTTGTTTGTAATTTCTTAAGGGACCAGTTAGGTCATAATCCTTAAGAAGACTTAGACAGTTAGTCTTTGTGGTTGTTAGTCACTAGCGGTAGCTAGTGCAGATTGTAACCAGCTGATTATATTGGATTAAGTCCTTGGGTATAAGGCAAAATCACCTTGGCGGGTAGACTGGATTAGCTTGATAATTTTCAAGTGAACTAGGATATATCGTGTGTCTTTCTCTCTTGTTTAGTTTCTTTGTGATTTCTGTTTGAGTTTCATAAAAAGATTTTATTTTTAAAAACCCAATTCAAACCCCCCATTTTCTTGTGTTTTTCTCACACCTTCAGAGTTAAGCCACGATCCCTTAACAGAAGATAAGCATCCGAATGGTTGAGCTATACGACTCATATCCAAATATTTGGGGAAAAGAGTTACATACACCAAACAAGTCCTTTTTATCCACTAAAGGGTGAACTAAACTCGGTTAATTAATTTATTTTTAATGGAAGACGAATACTTAAATGGTCAAGATATATGACTTGTATTCAAATACTTGGGGAAGAAATAGGTATACACCCAATTAACCTATTTTCAT